>VDFB02075321.1:229886732-231300704 GCA_007258455.2 Sequoia sempervirens | reverse complement strand
CATTTTTGTATTATTTGAAGGCTCTTAACACTGATATAGCTATTATGACACAATCAATGGGAGGGATTTCTCTACCTGATGCTTATGAGACAACAATCAGAGCAAAAAATTGCTTAATACAGGAATGAAACATTGCTTCTAGGCCACCCATGCCTATTTTTCTAGAGATACAGTCAAATATGCCACTTCAAATTCCACCATTTGCACCATTACCTATTGTACCAGCATTACCAGCTACTGGTAAACAAGAATTTGTTGTTCCAGTACAATCCCAAGAGTTGCAAGAAATAAAAGAGAGCCAACAAAAGATTGAGAACATTTTATAGACTTTTAGGAACAAATTAAGGAATTTAGAGAAGCAGTAGTCGTATAATAGACCTACAAATCAACTATTTCAAGGTAATAGGCAGTATTACTAAGGAAATTTCCAAGGTCCAAGACAAAATTTCAATCAAAGGCCTTTTCAGGCTTATAACCCAGCACTTGTTAGTGAAGCTAGGGACATTGTCCCTATTCAAAATAATCTTGCTACTGATTATGAGTGGTGCTACCCATGCAACCAACCACATAATCAGGCTACATGCTCCAATGGGGTTATAAATCAAGCACTTATGGTACAAAATGTTTCAAGTTCACAACATAACACAATCAATGATGTACTCCCACAACAGCAGGATCAGCTTACAGATGAAACCACTTTACTTAACTATCAAGGTGAAGAACTATGTGGTGTAAATGTAGATGATTCTCTAGTTGCAGATAATACAAGGGAAAATAAAAGAGCTTTTGAACTTGATCAAGCAGCTAATAAAGGAAAAGCAACAACTTCAGGACCATCTACATCACAAGTGACTCGCATTTTGCAAAGAAATCAACAACTTCCAGCTAAGGAGCAACCACACTTGCAAGTTGATCATGCTAGCGTAAAGGTACATCAGAAAGTAAACCAAGTTGTACCTTACAATATTATTGACAACATGAAAAGAATGAACGTAATGATGTCTATGTGGGATTCATTAGCTATTCCAGGCCAAAAAGACATGTTACAGTCAGCCTTGTCAAATCTGAAAGTGTCTGATGGGCCACCAATAGGTCAAGTTAGAACTATATTAACAAATGATCAACAGGTAAATGATAAACAACCTAATAAAGAAGCAGGTAAGGACATCAAACCACCTCCATTTTATGTATCTGTAATCATAGGTGATAAGTTAGTCCACAATTGTATTGTAGACAGTGGAGCTAGTAGCTCTGTAATGCCAAAACAAATTGCTGACAAATTGGGACTAAAATATTAGTCTTTAGAGAAAGGAGTGATTCAATTGGATGGTACCTTTGTTAATACTTTAGGTGTTATAAAAGGCTCGAGTCTTACTCTTCATGCTTTCCCAAAAATTTTAGTTCCTCAAGACATATGTGTCATAGATCTCCCACCTTTCTTTGCCTTATGTCTCTTAAGAGACTTTACAGCTAAGATATGAGGTTATGTTTTAGTTGATTGGTCACATATGCTATTTAGAACAAGATATGGAACCAAGGTTACCATTAAATCTAAAAAATTGGCCAAAGACCACATTGATCCATACAACCCAAGTGTTATCAATGTTGTACCTACTACTACAAAAATAAATTATGTCATTTTTACTGACAGTGAACTTGCTGCTGCTCAAGAACTGCAAGCAGAAGATGTCCCTGATGTATTGTTACATGAATGTGCAGTAGAAAATGTGTTGGACAGTCCTGAAGACCTTATTCAAGATGTCGGTATGGGAAATTACAGGATGCTTGAACCTGAAGCAGAGGTTCCAAACCTTGAAAAAGGTATAGATCAACTGTTACAACAATAAAATGAACTTTGGGAAATGTATTTTGATGGTTCCAGAAGCAAGAATGGAGCAGGTGGAGGTGCAATGCTTGTTTCTCCATAGGGTGATAGGTATTTTTCAACTTTTCATTTTGCTTTTGCATGCTCAAATAACACTGTTGAGTATGAGGGACTCATTCAAGGCCTTGAGTGGGTAAGGAAAAAAGGAATTAACTATTTAAAAGTCTATGGAGACAACAAATTGATAGCTAATCAAGTTAGAGGTTTGAGTGTTGCCAAGAACAATGCTTTGAAATCCTATAGAAATAGAGTGTGGAACATTATTGAGGATTTTGATGCCTTCAACCTGATTTCTATCCCAAGAAATCAGAATAAACATGTTGACAGACTTGCAGCAATTGGAGCACAGTTTGATCTCTCGGGTGATATCAAAAAAGAAAAAATATAGCAATATGTTAAAGTTGTAATCAGGCCATCAATTCCTGATAACAACATCAACTAGCAAGTTTTTTGACTATGATGAGTAGATTTTAGCTTTTTTACTTGAGGAAGATCAATTTTCTATTGCAAATCAAGATAAACTTAAGTAGCAGTATGAAGATCAGGTTATATAGCTGAAGACAAACAAGCTTCCCAAAGGTTTAGTTACCTTGGAGTTCATATTGAATACTGATGATCAACTTAAGAAAAGAAAAGTTAGCATTCAAGTGAAGGAAGATCGTTATGAGGAAGTGGAAATTTTTAAAGGTAAGCTTCTTAAGTTAGGAAAGATCTGTTCAGCTGAAGATAGAAAAGCTTTAATTGCTTTATGCCAAGAGTATCATGATGTTTTTGCTTGGAAATATTTTGATTTAAATGGATTTGATCCTCATATTGCTCAACATATAATTGAGTTAGAACTTGGTGCCAAGCCTGTTAGACAAAAACAAAGACCTTGAACCCCAAGCTCGAACCTTTAATGATCAAAGAGCTAACCAAGTTAGTTGAGGTGAGTATTGTATTTCTGATTAAACACACATCCTGGGTTTCTAGCCTTGTTTTGGTTAGAAAAAAGAATGGGGAGATAAGATTATGCATAGATTTTAGAGACCTTAATAGAGCGTCTTTAAAAGACCATTACCCTTACCCTCAATAGAACAGATTCTCCAAGTTGTCATTGGTTCAGAGAGATTTTCCCTTCTGGATGGGTATTCTGGTTATAACTAGATTTTAGTCAAAGAAGAAGATCAATATAAAACAATGTTTACAACAAAATGGGGCACTATGGCCTACAAGAGAATTCCTTTTGGCTTATCTAATACTGGTGCCACCTTTCAGCGGGCCATGGATATGGCGTTTCAAAGTTTAATTCATAAATTTCTACTTGTTTATCTAGATGATGTAACTGTATATTCCAAAAATGTAGATGAACACTTGTCACATCTCAAGCAAGTTTTTGAAAAATGCAGAGAATATGGGATATCTCTCAACCTGAAAAAAGAGTATATTTGTTGTACATGAAGGTAAACTATTGGGTCATATAGTGTCAAAAGAAGGAATTACCATTGACCCTGAAAGAGTCAAAACTATTCTTGAACTGCCATTACCCAATCACAATAAAGGATTGCAAAGATTCTTAGGAAGAATAAACTTTTTGAGGAGATTCATACCTGATGTTGCAAACTTATTACAGCCTTTGACTACCATGCTTAAGAAAAATGCAGTTTTCAATTGGACTAAAGAAGCCAAAAACAACTTTGAAGCAATTAAAGAGGCTTTAGCATCAACCCCAACACTGGTAAATCCAGATTTCTCTAAAGAATTTATTCTATATGATTTTGGTAGCATTAGTTCTATTTCTGCTATGCTAGTTCAAAAGAACAATGATAATTTAGAACAACCAATTGCCTTTTCAGTCAAGGTCTGGCTGACTATGAACAAAAATATACATTTGTAGAGAAACATACCCTTGATGTTATAAGAAGCTTGAAGAAATTCAAGCCTTTAATCTATAACAATAAGATTCATGTTATGGTTGCACACCCAAGCGTTAAGGATTTTTTACTGAGCAAAGATCTAAATGAAAAGAGGGCTAGGAGAATCATGAGAGTTATGGAATATAACGTAGGTATCAATATTACCAAACTTGTTAGAGGAAAAGGTCTTTGTGAGTAGCTTGCTACAGTGTCAAGCTTTGAAAAGGAATAAAAATGACATTACTTTTGCTAATATAGATGAGCCTCCGGGAATGCTCAAGATGGTGTACTTGTGCTAGCGACAAGTTGGAGTTCCGAATATGACCCCCATTCCTGATAATGTTGTTGCATTTATTGGGTTAAGAGTTATAGATTGGGTTGTTAAACATGGAATTCATTTGAATACTTCCTCCAATTATTACCCACAAGGTAATGGTTTAGCTGAAAGTACAAATAAAAATATGATCAGAATTATTAAGAGAACCATGGAGGAGAATCAAAGGGTTTGGCATACCACAGTGAAATCTGCACTTTGGGAAAAGAGAATAACCCCTAAGAGATCAGTTGGTAATTCACCATATGTACTTGTTTATGGAAAAGAGGCCAAATTACCTTTGTCTATAGAGCTTCTAGCTCTAGATATTGTTCACCAATTGGAAATATTTGAAGAATAGGACCCAATGTCGATAAGATATGCAGAGCTCATGGAACTTGAAGAAACAAGAGACAAAGCAATGAAAACTTTGGAGTATCATCAAATCCAGACAAAGAAAAAATTTCATAAGAAAGCTACAGCCAAAGTTTTCAAAGAAGGTGATATTGTTCTCAAGTGGGATGTGCTAAAAAGTTGACTAGGCAAGCATACAAATTTGATCATTTTTGGGTAGGCCCATTTATTATCATGGAATGTAAGGAGCATAATTCTTTTTAGCTATCAAACATGGATGGAGAAATATTACCAATCCTAGTTAATGGGATTCACCTCAAATGTTGTTTTGAGGTATGATCTACCTTTTGAATCCTAGGTTAGGCTTTATGCTTTCAATAAGTGTCACTGCACTTAATTTTAGTTGTTGTTTCATTCCCCTAAATGTTGTTCCAACATAGTTAAATAGTTTTTCTATTTTCAATAAGTTTCCAAGTGACTTGATTTGTTCTAATGAGTTACAACCATGTACAAAGTTTCTCTAGGTTTGTTTATGAGTTTTCCAAATGACTCTATGCCCAATGGACAAGCCTAGGAAACTATTTTTCATGTTTAACAGGAAAACATACAACAAATGTCGCTAGAAATGTTACCCATTTTTCACTCATAGGTTCAAAAGGGTAGAGTTCATTTTGAACTGAGAAAATGAGGTGCATTTTGTTAACCTTCTTCATTACATTCAAATGTATAAATGGAAAAATCTAGAAAATGATTACAACTATAGATTATTACATTCATACACATGCATGTAATAGAGGAATATTATAATCTTTTTCAGAAAAAGTAATCTTTATTAAATTTATAAATGTTCATTATCTCATACAATCCATGAGATTAACTTTCTTATTCAAAACAAAGTATGAACAATATATACAAGAATAAGTAAAGAGGGTAACCAGCCATTGCTTGGAATGACTAGTTCTCTTGCATCTTTTTCCTTGCTACTATCTCAAGCTTCATCCATCCCTTTTAGCTCCTTCCACTCCTAATCCTGCATATGACATTAGTGATGGTGTTAGAGTATACTATAAGCAATGACTGATTACATACATTATATACACTTTCACCCTATCCATGTATACATTGAACATAATCTACACTAAGTAAACTACATGCACATTTTAGGTGTCCCTAAAAACCATTTGAATCATCAAACAAACTTAAAATATGTATGTTTTTCTAACTCATTTGCTTCATGTGCAGCTATAGATGTAATCATGTCTTAATTCAGCATGTGGGTTAAAAGGAGGCTCCCACAAGGGTTGAGCCCGACATGTTGAATTGTTAGATAATGAGCACATTCGAGCTTAGTTAAGAGGGAAATGCAATTTTAAAATTCATCCTTTCAGCATGATAATGTAGTGATAGTGAACAAGCATACATAAAATGCTTCACTTACATCATGCTTTGTGTCATTTATTGCTGAAAACGGTCATCATAAAGAATGCACAATGCATAGTAGAGAACATGAATCATACTGCAAGTACAGTGATAAGATATGATATTTACAGTGATAAGATATGATATTTATTGTCATGAAATAAAGATAATGACCCTTCATCAAAATCTCCATAAAAGTACAACCATTTTTTTTAATACAAATGAAAATAAAAGCATGTTTTGCTCACTGGTTTTATGAGCATGGTGAGCAAGGAGAAGTTGCTAGTTCACTCATAGTCATATTGAGAGACTAAAAAAGGAAACTTAGGAACTTATAGTGATTAAAAGAAAGTCATTAGTGCTCTTTAGTGGTTCATGATAAGGAACAGTCAGATCATAAGGGAGTAGCTTTTAGAGTATGCACCAAGTGTTTCTTTTGAAAAATTATATTGTTGTAGGTGGTTATCATGCAATCAAGATGCAAAGGTAAATGTCAATACTTAAAATGAAAGGTGTGCATTTTCATCATCAAATAAAAATGTGCCTTTAAGAGAAAAAATATGTACAATGAAGAAAATGAACAACATGCATTTAATACAAAAACAAGTAGCTTAAATGTGTTATTAATCATCATTGCACAAAGATTTAAAACAATGAAAGCATAGGTGTTGTTTCTAGAGCAGAGTTATCATCACCATGACAAGATACAAGAATAATCTGCATCATCTTTCAAGCAAGAGAGGAACATCACATTTGGAGATCTTGGACTAGACAGGCAGAGAAATAACAAAAAATGTCTGGATTAGTGAACAAATTTGTTGCAAAAGAATTTGGATAGCCACTGAAGTGTGAAGATTCTTGAATTTGCAACTATTTTCAATATGGATAAGGAGGCCTAGTTAATCCCATCAATGATAAGCTCCAACATTACAATGTGAGAACAAAAAGTTAATTCCTAGAGGTTTTTTTGGTTGTGGTCATGGTACAAGCACTTAAGAAAACCCTTAGATTTCAAAAATGGAAAAGCCACAGTACATAAAATATGTTTGAAATCTAGAACTGAAAAATGAAACTCATTATGGCATGATAATCAGACCCGTTTTGTTTTTCTTTCTGTAGTTGGTGTTTCTTATAGTTTTTTAGCTTTTACAAATGGAAAATCACAGGAACAAAGGGATACTATGAAGGTCATCAAAATTATACAAAAAAAAATTATGTTATTTATAGTAGAATATGGAAGCATTTTTATTTATAATGGCCTCATCTATGTGTCAAACCCAGAAGAGGAACAAGGGTTTTCAAAAAAATTCATGGAGTCTTATAAAGAATACCATATCTAAAGTAAGAAGAGCCATGGCAGTCAAAGCAAGGGCTAAAAGTATCAGAGAACAGAGGCGCATATGGAGACACACACAAGAAAATAGAGCATTTTCATTGTCTTTCCTCAAAAATGGCATTCAAAACAAGCTGAGAATTCATGAATGTGTAGGTAGAACACAAAATCTCACAAACTACAAGTTCATGAAAAACAGCTAGAGAAACACAAAGATATGAAACAAAACCCTCAGCCTCATGAATCTACAAACCATAGGACAAAGAAATATGGCCGTCGCCTGTCTATAATGTATTCTTCTTTTTATCTTTAGAGATAAACATGAGTACAAAAATTTAAAAGAGAATGCAAACTCTTTCTTACAAAAGGTTTTTCCAAGCTGAAACGTGTTTTGATTGCATAAGAAATCATAAAAAAAATGCCTCTGTGACTCAAAGATTCGCCATTGAAGGGTGTCTTTTCCATTTACATAGCTCGAACAAGCATAATGTCCATGGTGTGTCCAAATCAAGAAAAGATCACAAAAATAAAAGAAACATTCAGAAAATGGGTGAGAAAATATTGAAAGCCACGACTTGTGAGGCCTAAAAATCATGAATATAGATTTTTTCTGGCTTTTGTTATCAATGAGTGACTTACCAACTTGTTTCTATGTAGAAAAATAATAAAAATTTAGGGGTTGATGCCTCTAGATAGCCATGAAATCTATCAGATGTCTCTGAAATCTCCTCAAACCCTCGTTGGCAGCTCAGCTTCTTCTTGAAGCTTCTAAATGACAAATGAAAATATGTTTCATTTTTTTGCTTTTGTCATTTAGGGTTTGGTACGCTATTTACAAATGTTGATGGAATATTGGCATTTTAGCCATTGTTTTAAAAAAAAAATCAATGTGAAGGTAATTAATGCCATGGGCTATGATTTTCTTTTTATGCCTTAGGAAAATTTAATGCCTTATGTGTTTCATAACTTTAGAAATGTAAATGCCACCTCAACAAATTGATGACTTGTCAACCTGCAAATTCCTTAAGAGATTCATAAAGTTTTATTTGCATATTTATCTATTGTAAAATATATGACTTTAAGGTGTAATTATAAGCCTTAATAGTCATATTATTGTTATTTAATATAAATAAAGGTGACTTGGTCAATTGGATGAGATAATTATCTATTATTGATATCTTTAAAGAGAGGTTGGAAAACACATGCCAAGCATCTAGGGAAGTTACAATGTTGTTGCAAACATTTAGAGAGCATCTAGGAGATTTTTATTGCTCTTGAAAGCCTTTTGGGGTCAATTTTATGAGTCACCTTGATGGATTAAGTCATGTTTGACTTTTTCTCACATTCTAAAGACTTTTTGGATGAGATCTAGGGGCTAGATTTTAGGCATTATGGTTGCATCTGACTCAAGGAGGTTGAAAACTCCTTGTTTGGTGGAGCTTTTGTACTTAATCACTTTAGTTACTCATTTTGAAAGCAGATTTTCATATGCAGATAGAGTCTTTGTGACTTTGGGAGTCCTTTTTCATACCTATGCAAATTTTGTAACTCATTTGGAGCATGATATATAGAATTTACCTTCGTTACCATTGATGGTTCAATTTTCCTTCTTGTTCTTGCAAAATATTATGCATTTTCAGGTGATTGATCAAGCTACTTTGTGAAATTTTTCTATTTCCTTATAGCTTTGTCTCATGTTTGCATGCCTTTCTTTGCAAAAGTAGTGTTATGCAGGTTACAAATTGTGTTTACAAAATTGCACATGAACTTTTAATTTGTGAAAATTGCTTTTCCTTCTTGAAAGTGTGTGCAAATCAAACTTGTTTGTAAAATATTTATGCATAATCCACAAAAACTTGTGCAATCTCATATCCATCATCAATATTCAAGTGTAATTTAAGTATCTCATAGCTCTTGTCAATTTGGTGTATCACCCAGTTATATTTCATATTTTTAGTATTCTTCATTTTATGCAACCATATCCTTACCCTTTTCCCATCAAGTCAATAGTTTAGGTGATATTACCAGCTAGGAAGTCTCCCTTATCTAGAGGTTCATTTCAACTTTAGGAGACCCACAACCTTGAAATGATCCCATGTTTCTTTAGAAAGCTTAGTTTCATAACTTTGCATAGGGTGCATTTCTAGAAGATAAAATTTGGTGTGGAATTTATCTTAGGAGTCTTGTTGATAAAAATTCTAGGTCTCTTGATGGTATTGTTTGTGCCAAATGGGTTTGAGGATGATACCCCTATGGTATTAGATATTGTAGCAAAATTGGTACCAAATGATTGTGACATGGGTTGTGTCATGTTTGATGTCATGATTTATGTCATTCCTTGCATGCCAGATAGGGAGGTATGAATGGTTGTAGTTTCTTGTGTAGTTCCTCCTAATGGCATAGATGTATTAACTTGTGGAATAGTGCCACTAGAGGTAGGTATGGTGTGTCCTTGGGTTTGATTATTGGATTTAGGTATAGCTTGCAAGGTGTTAACATCAAAATCTTGTGGTAAAGTGGATCCTTTTGATAAAAGTTAAGCTAAAAAGTGTTGAGGATCTAAATCCAGGATTTCATCCACAAAGGAGACTACTTCAGGATCTTGTGAGGTTGCTTCTATTTCTTCTATGGTTACATTGACTTGTGGGTCTCTAAGGATGAACCTTTCAAATGGATGAGGGATTTGTATATGTGGTATAGGTGCTCCTTGTGAAAAATTGCAAAAGGGGTTGACAAATTCATCATCTTGTTGAAAGGCCATTTCTTTGCTTTTCCTTTGCAACCTAGTCTCTACCATAAAAGACTTGCAAAAGGGAAATGGATGTGCAAGTGACTTGGAGTGATGTCTAAGGTGACTATGTAATGGTATGCATAATGATAATATCAAGTTATGGATTCAAGGTTACAAGATTTCAAAAGGTCACTAGGATGATGTCACAATCAAGTACAAACTATGGCAATGTCCATGCAAAATGTCTATATTTCCTTTTTTGGATTTTTGGGATATAAGGATGATGTCTAAGGGTGAGATCAAAATCTAGAATGGTGTCTAAGGTATGAAAAATGAAATACAAGTGTAAAAGGGATGGTAGGTGAAAATGGTAGTGCAAACAAAGGTAATGACCACTAAATACCCTATGGTAGAGCCAAAGCAAGGTTGCTTGACCAAATTAAGGTAGCCAAGGTTACAAATCCAGTATATCAAGACTTCAATAATGATGATGAATAAATGACAAAGGTTTGACAAAGGTGGTCTCAAACTAGCCTTGTGAGTTGAGGAACCAACCTAGATGACAAAAGGAATAAAAATGATCGAAGGGTTAAAGTCAAGAAAAATTTGATTTGGTCACTATGGACTAGTCTCAAGCGTGATAAGTTTCCAAGAATAAGGTTCATAACAATTTATATGCAAGCTAGAAGATGCCTTAATTTTTTGCCTATGGTGGATGCAAGGTATGAAATGGTAAATAGATGGATGGATAGTGAATGAAAGTACTACAAGTCTCTGGTTAAAGACTCGGGTTATGCTCAGGATCAATGAAAAAATGGCTTTGTTTTATTTTTCCTCAAGATTTTTGGTGATAGGAAATTTTGTTGTTTTAAGTCTCTATTGTGGTTAAGCATAGTCAATTGTGGCTTTTAAGATGGCGATTACAGTTTTATGTGTCATGGTTGCGGTGAAGGACAGTAAATTATAGTTTATAGTGTATGTTGCTTAGTTTTGACCAAATTTTGACCAAAATTTAAGGTGATTTTGTGATGTTCAATTTTGGAAAACATAGAAGAAAGTCTAAAAACACTTGTCTTGGTCTAATTTTGTGAAAAACTTTGATTTCAAGATGAAAACACTCATAGAAAACATGCACAATCCTAGGGTTGGCAAGGAAACCACTGGTTGATATCCCTACTTGGATTCCTCCAGCCACTTAAACAAGGTCGACAACTACAAACTTGATGGCATTGGATCCCCATTACATATAACTCACTTCTTGAGCACATCGAGTCTCATTCCCCAAAGAGGAATTTATGTCTCTACACATGAATAGTGAAAATGTGGGGCGGCTTCAGAGGTCTGGCCTCCTATGATCAATGAGCATATAAAAGGTTTTTGACCACTAAAAATATTGGTTCTTAGTAAGGGCATTTGTTCAAGGTGGCCATACATGCGGCAAAATTAGCTCAAGATATGGTCAATCAAGATGCCTCCTAGTCCCTTCCTAAGAAAGGATTTTTATGTAGCTCACGGGGCTACTGAGTGTGGCACTTATTGGTATGACACATCTACACCTGTTGCTTAATGACTTTCATCACAAGCACATTTTTATATAGCAATTCAAAAATGCTTGGCTTTAGCTTGTTACCACTTGGGTCATTCCCACCTTTCAAAGTGAGGTGGCAATCCCTCTAAAAAAAAGGTACACAAAAGTAAGGAAGTACATTATTTTTGATCTCTAAGATTGCACTAAGTGCAAGAAGAGAGTATACATAACACCTTTTCCTCACACTCGCATGCGGTTTATTTTAATTCCAAATCCAAATGTGTGGGTTGATGGAGCCTCAAATTTACATCCTGGGTTTCTATTTATTATTAGCTTGTTTTGGTTATTCGGATGGTACCTAGGGCTGGGAATTTTGTTTTTGCTTTAATGAATCCTTGGTGTGCCATCTTTGGGTTGGGTCTTTTTTGTCGTTACCTTTTTGTAGAAGTTTTAAAACAACTTATATCCCATTAAAACGTCTAGGTCTAGCCCTTTTAATAAAATGTTAAATATTTTCGTTGGCTTCCTTTTATTTACTAAGGTTTGGGTCGGTCCATGTCTTATGTTTTTAAAATAACTTTGAGTCATCAAATGTCGTTACCCTAGGCGGTGTCCCCTTCCTTTTTCCTTCTAAGTAATGTTTAATTGAAATTCGGGGTTATTTGTTAACCGTTGATTTCCCTGTGGTTAATCCTGACTGCTCCCTGCAATCCCGCGATGACATCACCGCTGGCTACTTGGTGGTCATGATATCGCGGGTGGGCACCATGTGTCCTAGACTGCCAGTGCTGCAAAATTAAATAAAGTGTTTAACATAAGCATTGGGCTTTAAGTGCATTATCAAGTGGGTTACTAAATAACATGGGCGATGCATGTGCTTATAATCAACAGTGATGTTTTAATCCTGATGGAAAAGCTGCTCAGAGGATAGGTATTGATACTATTCCTTGTTTTGTATGATCGTGATCACTGATGAAGAAAATCAACGGTTGCCCACCATCGTGTGATCCTAAGATGAAGGAGGTTTACTGATTGCGATATCGCGGGCTGGTGCCACGTGTATTCTCTTTTCTCTACTTATTATGGTGGGCCCTTGAAGATGATGTGGAGGTGTTGTTAGCCTTTTTAAGGAGAACTGTTCGATGATCTAACAGAAATAAGATATCGACGACAAGGATTTAAATCTACGTCACATTGCAATTGAAGTCGTTGGCGTGGTATGCAAGTTGGCTTTAATGGCAGATGAGACATCTATGGGCTATTTTTCATAAATTTTAAGTGTTGAATTGCATACTGTTTTCACCATTAAGGAATTCAAGTATTTTTGAAGCAATCACGCAGCCGTGAGTAGAGTTTTCGTGCCAACCGTATAGGGTTTGATTTTCAGCAAAATTTTGTGAGTTATTTTCTTCATCATTGTCTCTATTTGATGAGATTCTTCGTGCGGGAGGGTTATGCCAGGTTGATCGTGTTTTCCTCGATGGTGCCCGTGTGCATGTGCTCTCCCACTCCCATGGTCGGTGGCAGGCAGCCCTCTTAGTTTGTCTGGCCACCTCTGGTCTTGGAAAAGCCCTAGTTTGCTTGAATGGCGCCAATCAGCCAAATATTTCCTCGGGCCATGGCTGGATGTCATTTCTGTATGGAATTATATGATGATTTTTCTGACTAATTTCTTTTGTCAACAAATGATGTGTTAAAGAGGTTTTAGTTTTAATGAGAGGGACAAATTTTAGGTGAAGGATTGAGATACAAAACCTATAACATTACGACGTGCTAGGGTACCAAATGATGGTTTAAATTTCCTTTGTCAAACAAAACCACAAGAAAGAGTGGTAAAGTTTATGGCAGGAGGACAGCCTTGTGAAGGGATTGAGATACAAACCTGGGAGCAACATTACGTGATACAAAGTGTTACACCAATGATGGTTTGGAATTACTTAAAAGATCAGATGGCTGCGGAATGCACCCCACCTAAATGGTTGGCGGGCGATAAGCGGGAAAGTTTGTGGTACTTAAATGTGTTTCTTTGATATCGACCTCCTCAGGGCAGTGGCTACAAGATATGATCCTGTTACACAGATTATCAGGGATAATGATGGTGAATTTTTACTAAATGTAAATGCAGATGTGATTTGATGAGTTTTTGATTTGAGTGAATTTAGCTCATTCTTGGTCCAGATAGACCTAGAGGAAATGAAGTAGGAATACGCCAAAACACAACCTCTTTTCAGATCAAAATTGTTTCCTCCTCATCTAGCCAGGGTGGGCAGATCAATGATTCATATCAGCCCAACTAATCAGGAACCTTTCAGGTTAAGTTGTTTTGCTGATCATTTCTTGGAAAATTTCTATTCACTTTGCCAAATTCTAGGTTTCAGCCCTAGTACTGTGATGCCTATTGCCTATATGTTCATGGGGGCTCAAATTCAACATCCCAATTTTTCTATAATATATGACTATGCTTCTTTCCTTGCTGAAAGGATACATGAGGGTTTGTTGAACTTATATGTGGGGGACACTAGTACTCCTTTCTTCTGGTACTCTCTATTGATGCACATGTTTTTGTATGAGAATGTCAGCTTCTTCTCAGAGAAAATGGAGAAAGATTACCGGTACAGGCTTGGAGTGCAGACTTGTCTTGCAACAAGGGAGATGCTAGTTATGTGCAGTTTGATAACTACTTTGCTTCCAGGCTCAGGTCTAGACTTATGGTAAATGTGCCAAGGATTCCCGAGGATTTGCACAATTTCCTCCAACCTAAAGAAAGAAAGCCTGATTTAAAGGTATGCCATAATTGGGGTGATATCATTCCATACCCTGTAAGCACTATCTTAAGGGTTTATGGTTTCCAAGGAGCTCCTCATATTCTCCCATACAATGTACCATCAAGGATGGGATTTGCAGAGGTATTGTGGTAGCTGGGTTGCATCCATGAGGATAACTTGACAGGAAGAGGAAAGGGGACTTTGTTCCCTGATTATACTATTGTCTCAGATTTTATTTTTTCCAAAGGGGGGTGGGTTCATTTTGATAAATATTTTGATGATTACCATTTGAAGACTGGATCTGTGAGGCAACATGACCCTGAGAGATTCTTTGCTCTGTTCAGACAAAGAATCAAGGGTGGAAAATTTTTCCATGTTTTCAATTTTCCTGAAGATGTGATTAGGAATGAATTTGATTTGAGCAGGCAAGAATTAAATAAAGAGAAATGGATTTCCTATGAGAAAATGTTGGCCATGGTGCATAAGTTGGATCCAAAGTATGATCCACTAATGGAGTTCACTCCATTTCATAAAAGAATTGATTTCCTTATGAGTAATTTCAGAGAAATCATGAACACCCTGAGAACTAAAAAGATAAATTTGGAGGTGGATTTGAAAATTCAGGGATTGGAGGTGAGGCCTAAAGAAGAAAGGCCAACTTACCAGCCACCAAGGGATAGGCCTTTATATAGAAGAAAGAGAGATGATAGTAGTGATGAAGAGGTAGGAGACAGAAAAGGAAAAAAAATAATGAAAGCATCGTCACAATCTGGTCATGGGATCAGAAAGCCTAGAGGAATAAAGATTGTGGATCTTGATTCACCACCTAGGGATGACCCTATGGAGCCGCCATCAGAGCCAAGCCTTAAGAGGAAAAGAATTGAGGAATCACAAGAAGCTCTTGGGGATGAAATAATAATAACTAATCAGGACATGCAGGTTGGCATCCCCTCCCCTCCTAGATTAGCACAATTGGTGCTGACTGATATGGACATTAAGGGACAATGTGTTCAAGATGCAAGGATGGTGTCCTACAAGGCATTCTTGGATGATGATGCCTTTGTAAAAACTCCTCTACTCTTGCAGTTGGTCTGGAGAATGAAAGTTGAGGAATATCAAGACAAATGCAAGAAAATGAGGGAATCAAGACCTGATAGGTCTGATCAGGAGAATGATGATGAGGTCAAGGCCAAATTGATGGAACAATTCAAGAACATCACTCCTAATGAAGGAAGGAAACTTGTGTCTCAAGCTGGTGTCCTACTTCTCCTTGAATGGGACATAGCCGATGTTGTAGCCTTTAATGCTATCATGCAATCCAAGCATCATATGCAAGGTAGTGAGGAGGAATTCAAGGCAGCTCTACAAGACTTTGCCTTTAGTGAGGAGTATGAGACTTTAGCGATATGGGCATTGGCACCTCAAGGAAGAAAATTGAATGTGGCTGATATCAGTCTAAATCTAAGGGGTGGGATTATCATCAATAGAGTCTCTAAAACTTTAATGACAGAGGCCACAAGCTTGACACTGAATGTGGCCAAATTGGCCCAGAAGACAGCTGAAAGAGATGAGGCTGAAAAGAAAAGCTTGATGGAAAAGTATAATGCAATAATTGGGGAATATAGTAGAATGTAGCAAAGAAATGTTGAACTGCAGTCTAAAGTAGATAGACTAAGATACGAATAGGTGGGAGAGTCCTCCAATGCCTCTGCTACTAGAGCAATACATACTACTTTGGGGTCATTACCCCCTGTTGTTCCAATCATTTCTATTCTGGGATCCCCAATTCAAACACTTGTTGATAGCCCTGCACCAGGGCCAGTTGAAGAGGAGGTTGAGCTTTCTATAGACCCTACCAAAGGGAAAATGATAAACAAAATTATAGAATTACATGCTTCCCTAAGGGCCAGTGAAGATGATGTTGTGGCCAAACACAATGAGGTGGTGGACATTGTTGTAAGGCATTTATATGAGAAAGTTGATTCTAAGCAACCGGTTGTTCATTCTTTATATTCTTTATTCTTGGATGGAATTCAACATATTAATAGAGATAGGAAGGTGATTCTACCCTTGGTTGAGAAGTGGATCCCTAGAGCCACTGATTTAGATGTTATGTTTAAGGCTTCTAGATTTGATGTGAATAATAGGCCCCGATCATTAAAGCCTACTAAAATCTTTGTAAAATCATTGAAGGGATTCCAGGCATTGCCTAATAATTTGAGTAAGAAAATTAGGGAATTAATAAAGGGTTTTGATGATTGGAATGACACTTTTCTGCCTGATATAATAGATGCACATAGGAATATTAAGACACTACAGCAGTGGCAAGAAAGGGTAGAGGAGGTTATTAATGCACAAATCAAATTAATTTGTGATGACTCAGATCATGACTTATTGGTAAGCAACATGGATAAAATAATTAATACTAGCATGTTCTTAGAGTCATTTGAAAGGGAGGCCAACCAAGTCGTGGTGAAGTTCACACCTTATAGTACTAAGATGAAGGAGGTGATGAATTTTAATTGGGCAACAGATGAAGAATATTAGAGTTGGGTTGACAAATACTTAACCGAAGAGGAGTGAAGCGATTTATATTATTGGCAACTGACAGCTCAACGATTATGTATAACTGATTTTGGTTTTGTTCCATGATGGCTTTAGGCTTAGTTTTTGAGGAATAACAAATGTTGTGGTTATTTTGTAATGAATGGAATCAATAGAAAGATGCTCCAAGACTTGGTGGTTGCAATTTCAGTTTTGAACTGGCACATAGTGGTCCAATTGATCGATGACATGTACAATTTCTGGCCTGATGCTTGTTGCTCCTTCATTTTCTATAAGAAGGATTTCAAGGCTAGAAATTTTGCTGGCAGGTTAGATATTTTTTAGTCGAGTCTAGGTAAAGTTGCAGAGCAAAAAATTGTAAGAACTTTTATGAATGCTAAGGAAATTTAGGTTTGGGTTGTTTTGTAAAGGGTTTCACACTTATGAAAATTGCATGTTTCACAACAGTACTAGCATATAAGCTATGATGTTATATCTCAAGATCAAGTCTCTCCTCTGTACAAACATATCATAATTTTGAATAAAATAATCAAGGATTATGATGTTCATCTCATTGTTCTGATGTGTATGTTTTCTGTTTTAGCTTTAATTCAAATAATTAATTAAAATTCTTAAATGGAATCATGGATGGATATGTTTGTAAGGGGATTTAGTAAGAAGTATTAGGTTGGGATAGAAATTGATATTATTGTAATGCAATATTGTCAGGGATCATATGTGCTAAGTATTTAAATCTGTTGTCGAATCATAAATGTTTATAAGTTTGACTCCCCAATGGTATATGGCGCTGATCTAAATTGTATAGGTTTGTGAATCTTTGTGTCTATGTTTTTGCTTAGGGCTTGCCACCAAATTTGCAAATAAAATGACTATCATAATTTATGGAATTATGTTGTAATTATCTCATGCTCCAAGTAGCTGATATTACTGGTGAAAGGCCAATTCATTTTAGTGATATCCTATTCTATTGAGCCATTTGTGGGATTATCTATGATTTGTTAATGATTGTTTATGAATTTGGTGCAGAGATCATAAACACATTTTAGGGATCACCCTCCCGGGTCTTGTAGAGCCTGAAGTGTAGGAGGTTATTTTAAAGTCCTTGTCAGTTGGTCTAGGTCCTCCGAGCTGCCCTTGATTGGAATTGGCAATTCCATAGGTAGATGAGGAGACAAACCTGGTTAACAACATAAAAAATAACCAACATGGGTGATTATACAAAATGCTAAAAGATGCTTTTGATTTTTAAAATCACCAAGTGGTGCGAGAGAATAGCATACACACCTTGAAGCAAAATGCAAACTGTAGCTCAGAGAAAAACACACGAGAGAGTTAAGCAGTTGAAATCTAATCTATTCAAACTATACTAACAAATCCTCAAAGCTTAGATAATCGAGCACAAAAGAAAGCTAAGAACAACATGTAGAAAAGAAACTATTTTACCAAAAATGCGATTAATTCCGTTGAATAACCTCCATTATTCTTCTCCATTTCATCTATCTAGTGTACTTTCCCTCAGATTTTTAGTATTTGTGTGCAAGTATAGCCTTAGTGTTGTGATAATGACGAGACATTGAAGGTTTAAGATAATTTCTCTAGAAGTCATACAATTTTGGGAGAGATTGGAATGATGAAGGATAGATCAATTTATAGAAAATTGATCATTTGAATGATAGGCTAGGATCGAAAGATCAATGATTAAGATCAAAAGATTAGACATGCATTTTGATAACTATTAGTACTGACATGAGTGATAAAGATTAAATAAATGATTTAATCTTCAAGTTTGACATTCGAAAACAAAAGAATAGTCTTTGCATGACAAAGATAAAGATGGATTAAAGCAACTCTTTGTTCAAATGCATAGACAAGATTTAATTAATTAAATAGGAATATTTAACTAATACGCATGTACATGCAATTAAGTTAGAACTGGATGATTGAATGATATGATGAAGAGATTACTCAAGAAAGCCACTCAGACATTAAATCCTGAGTTAACTGAGAGATTTAAATAGATGCTGAGTCGAGTCAAAGTGAATACTTAGATAACTCACACAATTATCCAAATATGGAGGAATGCGTTAAAATAGAATTTATGAATTAAATAATTCATTTAATTTAAGATTTGATATTTGAAGAATAATTAAATAAATAAGATTTATTTAATTAAGTGATGAAGGGATTTAAATGAATAATTAAATAAATAAAAGGATTTATTTAATTATAGTTGAACTATGATAGAGGTAAATTAAATAAGAATTTATTTAATTGAAGAAGGATAAAGTTAATTAGTAACATAATTAAATAAAAATCGTTTATTTAATTAATTAGATAGAATAAAGAAAAGTGTGAATTAATTAAATAATTAAGATTATTTAATTAATAGAAGAATAAATATTAAGGTAAATTAATTAAATAATTAGATATATTTAATTAACAAAGAAATGAAGACTTTATAGAATAATTAAATAATTGACATTATTTAATCATGACCATGAAGAATACGAATTATGAAGAATACTGAAGTCGTAGGCTTATACCAAATTTCAGTGTCTACATTTGTCCCTATTTGATACAATGTCATTTTGGTGTTGTGTCAAAGAAAATCAATCAAAAAATGCCCCAGTAATGCCCCGGTGTAAAATAGGTGAAGGTATGCCCCCTCAAAAAAATTGACAATTTTTAAAAAAAATTCAAAATAAATTTGGAAATAGTCCTGATTAGTCCATTAGATAGTTAGAAACACAGTGGAGTTGACGGAATTGAAGTTGGAAGTGTTAAGAACAGGTACGGGTCGATTGAAGTTGGAAGTTAACATGGCCAGTAAAACAAAATGCCACCAAACCCCTAGGTTTAAATAGAAAATGGGATAAAAAACCCATTCATTTTCACCCACCTAGCTTTGAAATTTGAAATTTTTGCTTTGCACACTCAACGAAGGTGTCACCTGTTCCTCACACCCATCATCATTTGTATAGGATCCAAACCTTCAAGTAGCCAACTAATGCAGGCCCCCCAGTATGTACTTCATTCTCTACTTTTAATTTTTTTATTTTTGCGCTTTTTGATGCGTTTAATTTCAATTTGAATGATGCATCATTTTGTTGAAAAGTCGCATTTGAATGCGTAATCGACGCATTTGCAAATTTGGGTTCAATGTTTAGCATAGGTTTTAATATTTTGATGCATTTTTTTTGTGATTAGTGCATGTGAAAAATTATTACGCATTTGCATTTATAGTCAACACATTTGTTTTTTATTCAACACATTTGTTTTTATTGCATCACATTTGCATTTCCTATGAATAGTCATTGCATGGTTGTAATTAGTCGCATTTGAAATTTTCATATGCATTTGTTATTGAAAATAATGCATTTGAAATTTTCATATGCATTTGTTATTGAAAATAATGCATTTGAAATTTTATGACGCATGTGCAAAATAAAATGATGCATTTGGTTTCCTATGACACAATTGAAAAAAAATGACACATTTGGAAAATAATGATGCATTTGACTATCATTTGATTTTGTAGGTTATTTTGGACACTGTGTATATGCGAGAGTCGATACCATTGAATTTTCACTTCCGAGATAGTTTAATGAGTGCTGAGAAACGGTTCTTATGGCATTTGTGTCTCCTCCATGTGACAGACATGTCCATCATTCAGGAAAACTGGGGGCTACTGAAGACGTTATGTGAGCGGTGGCACTCAGAGACTTCCTCATTTCATCTACCTACTGGAGAGGCGATAGTTTCCTTGGAGGATGTCTACAGGATTCTGAGAGTTCCTATTAGAGGCACCAGTGTGATGTACAATACTTAGAGGTGTTTTGCTGAGATGTGCAGATATTACCCTCACAAAGATATTAGATAGTTAGGCTTTGACCACTATGAGATTAGGTGGTGTGTACTAGCACAAAGATATAGACAGTTAGACTATCTATTGTGTACACTAATAGGTGGTATAGTCCTCCCTGACTGTCGAGGTCATGGTTTTCTTGTGGGATGGGGAGAGATGCTAGTTGGTATGTTAGAGTGACGGGACTCAACATGTTATATTTTCATTTGCATGATATAGCCTATTGAGAGGTATAGTCAATGAGTTTTGGTACCACGCTCTTGATGGTATGGGCATGGAAACACATTGCCATCTTTTGTCCACTTGTTACAGTTGATGTGCAACATGGAACACCTTATTCCTTTCGTTATGCAGAGGCTAATACTCAGCACCATATAGGAGATACCAGGTATTTTAGACATGTTATTGATATCATGGTATAGTTTACATGGAGACCATACTTGGGATGTCCAGAGTGGTCAGATGAGGATGAACATTTTCCATATTGCCACCAAACGTAGTATCTAATTAGATGAACTGTTTCACATATTCACATTATAGAGAGAAATTTTCAAGATCATGTGCTATGACAGTTTAGAGAGGTTTAGGATGACCCTAGAGGATGGGTGGAGATTGCAAGGTCCTCGCGAGAGATTCCCCTATGGGGTCCAGAGATTCCAATAACCATTGCCAAGGTAGATATTGATGCATTGTAGGCAGTTCAGTGGGGATGGAGAGATGGTGTGGCTGATCTAGGCACCATGGAGGCTTATGATTAGTGGTGGGTCATTCACAGGCCGATACCCCTTACAAACCCAGATCAGGCTGCATCGATAGAATAGTGCGGGATAGGACTGCGTGGCAGGTGTGGCAAAGGTAGAGGTTGGAGAGGTGGAGGTGGTCGTGGTGATGATGGAGATGGTGATGGAGGTGGTTGGTGAGGAGGTTGGAGAGGGAGGCATGGACAGAGGGGATGAGGGCCACTGTTATCCCCTATCTGCGAGGAGAGACAAGAGGAGGAGGATGTGCACATGCTAGATATTGGCAGAGGTGGGGAGGAGATGCATGTTGAGATTGGTAGAGATGAGGAGCATGCCATAGAGGAGGAGGCAAGCAAAGAGGAGGTAGAGGTTGATTCTATTGGCTTACTTGGTTCCTATTAGGATGATGATGAGGAGGATGATGATCAGGAGTGGGAGATTCGAGATAGGATTTTGGAGGAGTTAGAGGATGAGGATGATGGTGTGGAGAGGGTGAGACAGGTTGACATAGGGACAGTTGATCCCAACACTGCTACACTTCATGCCTAGGTTGTATCTTTGGAGGAGTAGATGAAGGTCTTGATGCAGGAGAAAGATGTGTTACAGATGGAGAGGGACAGAGCCTTCATGGACAGAGATCAGGCCATAGCTCAAAGGTAGGAGACTGAGCAGAGATTTACAAATATTAGATCTCTATGTACTGGGCTAGTAGCTGCATTTGCTAGATATTTAGTTAGAGCTGGGGAGAGGGCCACTTATTATTGAGATTTGTATGAGGCAGCCATTCCTCTAGAGAGACGGGCCCTGAGTTTTTCGTAGGCATGCAATGAGAGGTCTCAGACTAGGACCCACACCGGGAAATTAGCACAGAGGGTGTTGAGCAGCCATGTAGATCCGGTCCATACGATAGGCCTCATTAAGGACATAGGTCATCAAGATCTCAACATCAGTCATCCACACACTCTAGTCATGATAGCAATGGTAGTTTAGGATAGGGACATTTCTTGATATGTATTGAGGCATTGTATTATGATCATATAGCTTGTGGGCTTCCATATTTATTGATACATTATGACATTGTGATGTGACACTTTTGAGGGATATATATATGATTTTGGTGGCGATTCTCATGATATGCAGTTCTATTTATTGATTATGCAGTCATTTATTTATACATGTTATGTTTATATGAGATTCCTATGTGATGGATGATCATATCTACTTTATGATGTGTTTATGCAACCTATGATGCCATGTTGATTCTATGTGATGAAGTATGCATTAATATCTATGATGTCGATGGATGTTATGTACGATATGATGTTATATGTACAATGATTTCTACATATGCTATACATTTGTAATTTTATGCATGTATTTATATTTTTTATGTACATGCAATGCTTATGATATGTATTGTATGATGATGAATGTCTATTATGTGATGATATCCTAGATATAATAAATTCCTATATGTTCATATATTTCAAATGCAAGATGTATGATTTTGACTTGATGTTTCTAAAATTAATGTATATGCAAGATGATTTATATTTTTGTGTCACAGGACTCCATTATAATGCAAGGAAGAAGAACTGTTAGTGCAGAAAGAAATATTGAGAAATAATAAAAGAAATGAGATGGATGTTAGTATTAGCAATCTTTAATGTTTCACTATATCAGAAAAAGACATTGCACTTTATCATCATTGGGTGGGATTAATAAAAATGGAGAAAAACACCATGATATGACATAAATCAAGGTGTGCAAGTTCATCCACTTGCTAACAACAGATAGTCACAGACAAGGATTGTTGTTAACTCATACTAAGGGAACAAGTTGCCCTAGTATTTTTGTTAGGACAAACCATAGACAAAAAACAAATAAAAAAAGGGTCATGAGATGTCATCGCTCCTCTAAATCCTTCACGGGACATCCTTGAGGAAACTAGTAACATGACTCAAAATCAAATTTAAAAGATAGTTGATAGATAGTAGTCAAAGAAAATAGAATTCTGATACATCATTGCTTCTCTAAATCCTTCATGGGAAATCCTTGAGAAAGTTAGAAACCTAATTCCCATCATAAAGTTAAATAAAATGATAAGATAAATAAGCCATAAAGTCAAAAAGGCAATAAAATACTTTCCAAAACTTGATCTATTTGTTTGATTTGTTGTGATTGATAAAATGACTGATTGATAGAGCCTAATTTTAGGAGATACACATACCGGATAAGACTTTGAGTTTGGTTTTGATGTTATGACTATCTGTATAAGGCATTACAAAGCCTGGTTTCAAAAAGACATGTATCGTATAAGACGTTGAGTCACATGTCATTGATGTGATAACCTATGTAAGGCTATGTTGCTTATTTGACAATGTCGATATGCAGGAAGGACTCATCTTGTATAAGACACAGGTTAATTGTTTTGATAATGTATGTTTCCAGGAAGCACACATCCTGTAGCAGACATAAGTTGATCTGTTGTGGTTGTTTCTTTTTCAATTTGTTTGATTTGACTTAGAGACATTTTTGACTTGTTCACCATATTGATGCATGACTTGATATGATGTGATGACCATTGACTGTGTGTGACAATGAACCCTAAAGGGCTAACCTAGTGTGGCCTTGGGGCCTCATCGATTGATGGCCTTTCCTATGTTATACACACAGAGACCTCGTAGTTCAACTTGACTTTGACTAGAAAGACTAACTAAAATAAGCTTGATTTGTATGAAGATAGCATATGTGTGTGGTAGTGTATGTGATGAACCCTAATGGACTAACCTAGTGCAGCCTCAGGAGCTCATCACTTGATGGCCTTGCCTACGTTATACACACAGAGACCTTGTAGTTTGACACGACCAATGACCTTGTCATATATACATATGGATTGAGTCATCATTTTATGTAGACAAACCTAAACAAACTAACCTAATGCCTCAGGGGCACATCAGAAGATGACCTTGCCTACATCCAGTCGTAGAGGCAACGTAGTTCAACAAATGACAAAGAATGACAAGTGTGATTGACTCTGACTTTGTTTTTGGATTTTTGACATGTTTTGATTTTTTTGTCTTTTTGAAGTTTTCTGATGTTTTTGTATTTTCTCAGGACATTTTGTGATGTTTTTGGATTTTTCCATCATTTTACATCTTCAACACAACCAATGTAAGAACCAATATGACACATATCAAGTGTTATCCCCCAGTCGAGTATAAGACCAATTGATATTGCAGAGGATAAAATGGGGGATATGAAATGCACTCAATGTAAATCGTTCTAGGTTATGGGAAAGACTACCACTTATTATGAATGGTATGTACAAGCGATGGAAGGGAAAGATAAGTGATATGCATAGGGACAGATAGTATGTACAGGGATAAGGGATATGTACAGGGATGTGGACTATGTACAGGGAAGTTAGATTAGAATAATAGTAGACAAAGGAGCAGAGGCAACTACACATGGCCTCTATTTTCCAAGTTTACAGCATGGTACTTATCCAAAGAGCCACCAAAGTGGTTTTCACTATTGGAAAAATTATTTCTCTTTACTATTTTCTGTATTTTTTTCTTTTTTTGGTGTTACCAAGATGCCTATTTGCTAGGTTTTCACCTAGGTAACAATTTTTTTAATTTTTTGATATTTTTTGTATTTTTTGCTAATTTAGACAAGGCTCTTAGAAGCTATGCGTAGAACTTATTTAGATGAAGACTATTGATTAGCGAGGAAAATGGTTCCCCTTTAGGAGTAGAGAGTTGATACACTCCTGATTCAAATGCTTCTGTAATAATATAAGGTCCTAACCAATTTGGTTCAAACTTTCCTGGTTTCTCTCTTTCTGCTTGATTCTTTGGGTTCTACATTAAAACTAGGTCACCAATGTCAAAGTTTATGTTTAATACCTTCATGTTATAGCCATGATGAAGGTGATTCTGATATTATTAGAGATGGTCTAGTTCCTTATGTCTTTGCTCATCTAGGAATTCTAGTTCATGTAGTCTTGATATTCGATACTCTTCATCATCAATGTGCCCTTTCAAGGATACCCTCAGGGAAGGAATCTCAACCTCAATAGGAAAAATGGCTTTAGAACCAAATACTAGTGAATAGGGAGTAGCACCAGTGGGACTACAGATACTTGTGTGATAAGCCCATAAGGTGGGATTAAGTTGTAAATTCCAATCATGACCAACATCATTGACAGTCTTTTTGAGGATTCTAATGATAGTTTTGTTAGATGCCTCTACTTGGCCATTACCTTGTGGGTAGTATGGAGTGGAAAAGTGATGTTGAATATGAAATTAATCACAAAGATGGTAGAATTATTGATTCTTAAATGGGCGGCCATTATCTGTGATTATGGACTAAGGGACACCATACCGACAGATGATATAGTTCAGGATAAACTTTGAGATTTGTGTACCGATAATATGGCATGGGAATAGCCTCAATCCACTTCATAAAATACTTAGTGGCTATGATGATGAACTTGTGGCCATTGGATGATGTTGGATGGATCTTACCAATGAGGTCGAGTCCCGATTGGGTGAAGGGCCATGGTGACGTTATAGGACCGAACTCCTATGCTAGTGCAACTATCAAGTCTCCATGAAATTTGCATTGGCGGAATTTTTTTACTAAGACATATGAGTCCTTTTCCATAGTAGTCCAATAATAACCCATTCTCATAATCTTTTTAGCTAAGGTAGGACCGCTAGAATGGGAACCACATATACCCTCATGCACCCCACACAAGGTTGCTTGTGCTTCATTGGAATCAAGACATCTTAGTAGGATACTATCTAAGGTGCATCTATATAGGGTGTCTTCAACGATGATGTATTTGGCCAACTTGCAGAGGAATTTCCTACATTAGTTATTTGAAAGGCTAGGGGGTATGATTTCGGCATGGAGGTAGTCATAGATTTCTTTGTACCATGGGGAATCAGGACCAACAATGTCACATATCATCTCATAATTTGGGATATCATAGGTTGGGACCAAAAGTTGTTCTACCAAGAACTCAAACTTAGGCATGTTGCTAGGAATGTCTAGAAGTGATGCAATTGTAGCCATAGCATCTATTGCCCTGTTTGGAATATGAGGTATCTCATGAAATTCAACCTTGTCAAAGTACTCCTTAAAGCTATCTTCCATGCATTTGTATGGAGAAAGCTTCTCATCCTTAGTCTCATAATCATCATTTACCTATCTAATTACTAGTTGAGAATCGCCATATACGTATAGGTTCTTAATTTTCCACTCGAATGCCATGCATAACCCTGTCACTAGAGCCTCATAATTTGCTATGTTATTAGTACATGGGAATGCAATCCCAAATGACTTAGGGATGGAATCACTCTGTGGTGTGATAAATAGTATACCAGCCCTTGAGCCATGATTTGTATGTGAGAAAGTACAGTTTCCATGTTGTGTTTGTGTCAATTGTGAATATAAACTCATCAAGAGATTCTACAACTAATGGGTGATCTACTTCGATTGGTGTGTTGAATAATTGATCAGTGATGACTTGTCCTTTAATAGCATTTCTCTCTACATGTTGGATATCATACTCACTTAGTATCATAACCCATTTGGCCAACTATCCTATTAATGTTGCTTTGCTTAGAAGATATTTTAGAGGATCTATTTTGGCAATCAACATTGTTTGATGGTTTAGCATATAGTGCCTTAGTTTTTGAGTAGCAAATACTACTACAAGACAGGCATGTTCAATGGTACTATAGTTGAGCTCATAACCTACCAAAGTCGAAATGATATAGTATACTTCCCTTTCATGAGCTGCATCATAATTTTGTGTGAGCAATGCTCTAAGTAATGAATCAGTTGCTATAATATAAAGAATCAGTGGTCATCATTCAACAGGTGGCATTAAGACTGGTGATGTGAGTAGATATTCTTTAATCAGTTGAAAAGCCTCTTCGCACCTAACTATCCATGCAAAGGGTACCCCTTAAGTAAACATTGAAAAGGATGTGTCTTATCTGCTAACTGCACTATAAATCTTCTGATGGATTTCAATCTTTCTTGTAATGTCCTTAGCTGACTGAGATTAGTTGGTGGAGGCATGTCTATGATCACTTTTACCTTGGTTGGATCCACTTCAATGCCTCGTCTAGAAATGATATAGCCTAAAAGATTTCTTGACTTTACTCCAAACACACATTTCTTGGGATTGAGTCTCACTTTATACATTTCTATCCTTTGAAATATCTTGTCTAAAACTTGTAAATGTTCTTCCCTTGTTTTGGATTTAACTATTAGGTCATCGACATAATCCTCCATAAGAGTGTGTACTAGATCATGAAAAATGGTTGTCATGGCATGTTGATAGGTTGCTCCAACATTCTTGAGTCTGAAGGGCATAACATTCCAACAATGTGTTCCCCAAGGACATGTGAATTTTTTCTTAGGTTGGTCTTTAGTTGCAATTTTGATCTTATTATACCCTGAAAATCCATCCATAAGGGACAACATCTCGTACCCTGATGTCATGTCTACTATCATGTCTATGTTAGGCAAATGGAAGTCATCCTTAGGACAAGCCTTGTTGATATCTTTGAAATCCATGTAGATGCAGATGCCCCCTATTGGTTTAGTGACTGGTACAATATTGGAAATCCAATCTACATAGTTGATTGATCTAATGAAACCAATGTCTAATAGTTTCTTGAGTTTTTCCTTGACTAGTAAAGCAATCTGTCGGTGCATTTTCCTCAATTTATATTTCACTAGTTTGACACTTGGTTGTAAGGGAAAGTTATGTAGAACAAGTTAAGGATCCAACCCAGGCATGTCTGCATATGACCAGGAAAAATTTATCTGTCTCTATGTAAAGAAGTTGTGGAATTCTGGCTGCTCTTATGTGGTTGATGATGCTGCAAAATAAACTAGTCGAGGATTCTCTTTTGTGCCTATGTTGACTTCTACTGATTCTTCAACGAGCATGGGTGACTTTTCCTGTGCAATGGGGAGAATGTTCAAACCTCCATCCTTAGGTGCCTCAGAGAGTTTTTTTCCTTTGGATGCATCCTTTATTTTTACTTTTTCATTGTCTAGAGGCACCTTTTGGTTTTCACCTAGAGACTCATCCTTTTTATCTTGTTTATTATTTTTCTCATTTTTGTGACTGGAGGGTTGAAAAAATTCCCCAAAATATGCTTTTTTGTTGAAGTCAATGGTAAAACCAGCCTTGTGATCACCACTAGGTATGCCTTCTCGTAATCTCAGGAACTCAGCAATTGCTTCATCTTTCTCAAAAATGTCTAAGATGGGTGTGTCTTGTTGGTCCCAATCAATGAGTGGGGGATAAACTAAGGGCATGTCATTGTCAGAGTTATCAAAGTTTAATGAAGTCAAGGTAAGGACTGAGTTGTTCATATGGTCACAAAAGTATTGTACTAATTCCTTTTTTCTCTTTGGTTTAGATCTAGGTGGATTGAGAGGTGGACCTAATGCCAAGGTTTGGTTATCTGAAACAGATATATCAAGTTGCCAAGAGGTAGGATGAAGTGATTCCCAATAGTAATGTTTAAACCATTCCTCTTTTGTCATATTCTTTGGTGGACAAGAATTCAATTGATTTGGTGAGGATCTCAACATTAAGTCAAGTTCTCCAAATAGCTTGTCAAGGTTCATGGAAGAGGTAGAGGATAGGGAATCCCACTCATACTCGTTTCAGTTAGGGGAGTCACAATAGTGTTGGTCAGTTGGCTTGTGAGATGTCTCAATATCTTCTAAAGCACTTAATTCCTTGATTAAGGGTGATGTGGTACTAGGAATGCTAATTTGAATTGGTTCAAACCATAGCCCTAAACCTTTCGGCCATGGAGAAACAAAGATTGGTTCAATCCTGCCATCTTGATATAAGCCTAAACCACTCTTTCCATTATATCCCTTTCTCTGCATGATTGTGAAACCTTTTCCATATAGATTTGTAGGAATGTGAGCACGTGAGAGAGGTTCTTAATTATCTTCCCTATAGAGCCAAGAGGGGACATCTTTTGTATTTACAACTTCTTTGTTTAATTCTCCCCATTTAGTAAAATTTGTGGGAGGAATGTGTATAGTGACCATAGATTGTCTCCTATCTAGTGTAGGTAAACCATATGACTTAGGAGGAATCAAATGGATAACACAATAATATTTCTTCATGTAATATTCTCCACAACACTTGTCTTGGATCTCAACCCTAGGAGTGGTAGGAAATGAAAGTGAAGTGGATCTTCTAGTGAGAGTGGATGGATCAACATAGTGAGATGAATTGGATGATGAAGCCTCTTGGTTTACTGGCACTTGGCATTGGGGTATCTCTTTTAGATTGGTGCAATATCGGAATGGATCTGGGTCACCATCTATAGTTATTTCGGTGCCATTGTAAGGGAATTTGAGACATTGATGATATGTGGAAGGGACTACCTTCATGGCATGAATCCATGGTCTGCCTAGCAAAAGGTTGTATGGAAAGGTGAGATCCAAGACCTAGAATTTTGTCTCCATTACTATAGGACCAATTCTGATAGGAACTGTTACCACCCCCTTTGATTTTCATTCCTCATCATCATAAGCTTTAATGACAATAATTTTGGTTGTGTCTACGCATGCTTCTGAGAAACATAATGCCTTAATCAGTTTTAAAGTGCACAAATTTAACCTTGCTCCTTCGTATACCAAAACTCATCTAACTTTGGTGTTCTCAACAAGGACTTCAAGATCTAACGGGTTGTTATGATTTGTCTTTTCAGTTGTGTGGTCTTGTTCAAAGAACGCGGCATGATGATTATTGGTCAAATAGCCCACCATTTCATGGAAATGATTGACATCGAGATCATTTGGGACAATTATGTTTTGTAAATCTTTATCTAAAATAGATTGATGTTCAGGGGAGATACGCAACAGTTCCAAGATTGAGATTTGGGTTGGGGTCTTCCCCAACTCGTCAAGTAAGTTATATTGTGACTTGGAAGGCTGTGGTGTTTGTTGTGATGGAGGACCTTGGATAGTGATCTTAGTATGATGAGTGTTGACAACACACTGAGGAGTTGGATTGATGGTAATGGTATTGATATTCTCATCGAAGGTGATGAATGATTTTTCCACTATTATAATCATGCTTGATATTAGCGTAGTTGGCTGACATAGTGGTCTTGTTACTTGAACTGGGGACATTCCCTTTCCCATGGTCATGTATTGGATTAGAAAAGACTTGATGATTAGTGTTTGGAAACTTCAATAATTCTCTTCTCGACAAGATCATGTATGATATTTTTTAGTTGGCAACAATTTTGTAGGTTATGTCCCTTAGTTCTATGATAATCACAAAAGGAATTCTCATCCCACCAAACTGGTTTAAATTGTCCTGGATCATATTGTCTTGGCTCTTGAAGCTATATAAGATTGTGTTGTAACAATTGTTTAAATACAGACTCAATGGGTTCCCCTAAGGGAGTGAACTCATGTTTTTGAAACCTCCTCTATTGTTATAGACCTTGAGTATTTTGGACCATGTTGGGAGGTTGATTGACAGTGTTAAGTGTGTTGGAAGAAGGGTTAGGTCCTTGTAATGTGATGATTGGTCATGCTTGTACAGTTTTAGCATCAACTACCCCATCATTGGTGATTTTTTTGTTTCGAGACCAAAATATGTTTCTATCATTGGGGGGTTTTTGCACGATCAGATTTCTATTGGATGTTGATGTCTTAAGTTCAACTTTTTCAATGAGATCATTTTCTATTGTAACCCCTTTTTCCACTAGTTTTGAAAAGGATGTACAACAATGTACCCTTAAGTTACTCCTTAGTTTTGCATGAAGGTTTTCCTGGAACATAGTGACTTTTTGTTTTTCAGGTATCTTGATAGGACACCGGCTCGATATAGTCCTCCATCTATGGAAGAAAGTGATAAAATTTTCACCTTTGTCTTGTGTTGTGTGACACAAGGTTGCTATATTTATCTTGTGGTCTATGTTGAAGAAGAATTTCTCAACAAATTCACCCCAATATTTGATGCCATAGTCTAGACCTAAAAACCACTCTAGTGCAATTCCTACAAGACTTCTTGGAAATAGTCTCATAAGATATGTGGGGTCATAAGTGACATCTATGCACATGGTATAAAATTCCCTTATATTTTCTATCGGATTTCATTTTCCATTGTACTTAGGGAGATTTGGTATGTCATACCCATGAGGGAAAGGTGTCATGTACAATGATCTATCAAAGGGAAATGGACATATGTCCTTTGTTGAAAAGGATCTCTTAGTTGACACCACCATGTTATCCATTTGTGTTTGTAGTGCATGAATTTGTGTTTGTAAGACGTCAACCTAGGTTAATGATGTGTTGGGTGTATTATGCAAATCTATGTATGTATTATGAAATCCAAGGTATCATGATGGGTTTCGATTAAATGCTAATATTTGATGTGGATTTGGATTTAGAATGTTGGTGAATGTGTTCTGGTTCAGAATCTATGTGAATTGGTTTTGACTTGGAATCTATGTGAATGGGTTCTGACTAACAACCTGGGAGAATAGATTCTGATTTCCATATTGGAAAGAGGGAATCCCTGCTATCTGTGTAACATGTGGTATAGTACTAGCGACATGAACACTAGGTATGGTTGTTGACTGTGGTATTGTATTGTTGACACTGACATTCAGTATGGAAGCTGATGTTTTAGATCTTTTATTCCCAATAAGAGGACCAAAGGGAGTGGACGATGATGCCCCTATAGTGAAATTAAGTCATGTTGTCATGCCAGATGCACCAAATGGATATGTATGGACTATTGTACTTTGTGTAGGTATGCTAGATGGTATGGTTGTATTTACCTAAGCTATATTAGTACTGGAAATCATTGTGTTTGTCCCTTGTGTAGGTTGAGCTTGTAAGGTGCTAATATTGAATCCTATACGTAAGGTAGCACCTTCATCTAAAAATTTGGCTAAGTATCATTGATGATCGTTTGCTAGGTACTCATCTACAAAAGAGGAAAATTCAAGGTCCTATGTAGCATCCTCTCCATATTCTTTCTAATGTGTCCTTGAGTGTCTCTAGTGGTGAATTTGTCTAATAAAGTCTTGTGAGGTATTGTGGAGAATGGATTGATGAATTCGTTTGGGTTTGACATCTTTTCTCTCTCTTCTCTTCGATTGAATTTCAACCATGTAAGATAAGCTCAATATGAAAGGAATGCAAAACTACTTCTATGGATAGTATGACTCTAGTCTATGTTTTGGTATTTTCTGAATGAAAAATAAGGAATATTCTACAATGATGCTAGTCTAAAATGACAATATCTAAATATGCAAAGTATAAGCAAGCTTCTATGGTAATCAATTTTGTAAACCTGAGACGGGGGTACCAACTACCTAAAGTCTAACCAAGGTGTTAATTTAGTTATGTCAAAGAACCAATGTAGGACTAGAATCAAAGATAAGTTGAGTTTCCTAACTAGACTAATGAGCTAGGAGGACTCTCTGTAGGACAAATGATATGATGGCAGGACTAGATTCAATGATAGATTTCGTTGATGCTATGATTTTTCTAAAGTGTAGATGATGGACCTATCCTAAAGTTTGTAAAAGTGACCCTCCTAGATGTTTGATCTAAAGGAAATATGTAGTCTAAGATGAAAAATGAGAATTAGGACAACTATAGTAATGACTAAATGATACCTAAAGGATGCAAAATTGAGCAAATCATTTCAGGTTTTCATCCAAGGACTGCTAGAAAAGACAAATTGAAAGCCTGGTATGACCATGTCAAATGAACTGTGATCATAAATTTTGGTTTTCTAATAATTAGGCAGATGCGTTGCAGAATTTCACAGATGCAGTTATGTTTCATAGTTGTAGTTTTCTGGTAATCAGTTGTGATTTTTTGGTAAATTCAGTGTCTGTTTCAGGCAAATGTGGTGTATTTTCTAACATATGCGACTTGTAATGATAATTGCAACTCAGACTTAAAAAGATGTGGTTTTCCTAAACTTTATGCATTGGTAAAAGTTCTACGATAGTGGAAAATGCATCGTTCTAGACTATAGTTGTGGCTCACCTTGTCAAATGCATCATAGAATATAACAAGTGTGATGTTTTAAATCAGATGAGATTTTCAACAAAGCAAATGTGAGCTAATCTAGAAGATGAGACTCTAGGCTAAACAGATGTGACTTGACAAAACAATTGTGACTGTTTGGTGAACAATTGCAACTTTGTTGATAGTTTGATGTTTTTAGTGAATGGAGATATAAAACTAATGCCATTTTCCAAGATCAAGTTCTATAAAACAAGGACAATCATAAGACAAATTGTTTTCAATTTGATTTTGGACTCAAGGAATGTTTAATTTGTCAACAGGAAAGCACATCCTAGGTTGTGTAAGATAGTATTTACTGAGTTCTCACTTGGGTTTCCCTAGCTATTCTTATTCAAGGTGGATGATTAGTAGCTTGAACCCTCTAGCTCCCCTCCATGGATCATTAATAGCATTCAAGGTATCCAAGCTACAGTACCCATGAACATCCCATGGCATACCTTCATCTCTGCACATGAACTGTAAAAATATGAGACAACTTCACAGGTTCAACCTACTCCACCATTAAATAGAAGGATTTTGGACACTACAAACAAATGTGTTTAATTAGGGAATTATGTTCATAGGGCATGATCCATGTGGTGAGATTCCCCTTTCGAATCCATCTTGTTGAAACCACATGCATGATTCTTGGGCTTTCCCCAAAAATCCACTTTTATATACTGGCTGGAAGTCCCTCGGGTTCAAGGTGCTACCGGTTTGAGCCATCCCAAGGTGAGTACTTTTTCCCGCCAAGATAGGCCCAAGTTCTAGAGTTAGTAACCGGTTCTCTTACACCCAAGATCACATGAATGTGCAAGGGGAGAGGATACTTCGATATACTGCATCATGAGGGTAATAACACAATTGTGCTTTCGCACCAAACATAGCAGACACTCATTAATTTTAATCCAAATGAAAGATTTGCTACACTACCAAACAATCTATTTCAAAAAATTAACTAGGGTCTTTATCATGTGTTCTATAGAAAGATTCATTAGTACTTTGATATTGGTCTTCAACTATCGATCTACAAAAAATTTATTAACTCCCCAAGACACACGCTAAAAATAGAAGATTAACAAAAATAAAAACATGAAAGGAAACTGTAAATTGAAAGTAAAAACCTAAAAATTTACTAGTCGGATGCATTGTTTTCTCTGTCAAATGCATCTCGAGATTTTACCAGTCAGTTGCGGCTTCGAAAATGATAGATGCGTGATTATTTTTTAGATGTGTCATTTCTGATCTTAGATGCAGTCAAGAAATTCAATTGCATTGTTTATGATGTCAGATGTGGTCCATTGTTTTATTTGTGTCATTTTGTCAAGCAGCTGCATCTCAGAATGTCAATTGCAATGTTTTGTCAAACAGATGTGTCATTCTGTACAAAAACCTACAAAATAAAATAAAATTCTACAGATACGCGAAGATGGTGTCTTCACATCAAGTTCACCAAATGTAGCTCAGAGAAAAACACACGAGAGAGTTAAGCAATTCAAATCTAATCTATTCAAACTATACTAAAAAATCCTCAAAAGCGTAGATAATCAAGCACAAAATAAAGCTAAGAACATGTAGAAAAGAAACTATTTTACCAAACATGTGATCAATTCTATTGAATAACCTCCATTATTCTTGTCCATTTCGTCTGTGTAGTGCACTTGCCCTCAAATTTTTAGTATTTGTGTGCAAGCATAGCCTAAGTTTTGTGAAAATGACGAGACATCGAAGGTTTAAGATAATTGCTCCAGAAGTCATATGATTTCGGGAGAGATTGGAATGATGAAGGACAGATCAATTTATAGAAAATTGATCATTCGAATGACAGGCCAGGATCGAAAGATCAACAAACGGTTAAGATCAAAAGATTAGACATGCATTCTAATAACTGTTAGTAGTGACATGAGTGATAAAGATTAAATAAATGATTTAATCTTCAAGTTTGGTATTCAAAAACAAAAGAATAGTCTTTGCATAACAAAGATAAAGATGGATTAAATCAACTCTTTGTTCAAATGCATGCACAAGATTTAATTAATTAAACAAGAATATTTAATTAATATGCATGTACACACAATTAAGTTAGAACTGGATGACCGGATGATATGACGAAGAGATTACTCGAGAAAGCCACTCAAACATTAAATCCTGAGTTAATTGAGCGATTTAAATAGATGTCGAGTCGAGTCAAAGTGAATACTTAGATAACTCACAGAATTATCCAAATATGGAGGAATGCATTAAAATATAATTTATGAATTAAATAATTCATTTAATTTAAGATTTGATATTTGAAGAATAATTAAATAAATAAGATTTATTTAATTAAGTGATGAAGGGATTTAAATGAATAATTAAATAAATAAAAGGATTTATTTAATTATAGTTGAAATATGATTTATTAAATAATTAGATTTATTTAATTAACAAAGAAATGAAGACTTTATAGATTAAATAATTGACATTATTTAATCATGACCATGAAGAATATGAATTATGAAGAATATTGAAGTCGCAGGCTTAAACCAGATTTTGGTGTCTACACAAACCATAAGACAATTAGAACACTTGTTCTTTTTAACCCTCAAAGAAATATGTGAAAAAGACACTTGATGCAAAGGTTAATTTTAGACCAATGAGTGAATATGCATGTTCTTTTTAACCAATGAGTGAAATGCAAATTAAGGTAAATTTAAGCCCAATGATGTGTGAATGGAAGGTTGATTTTAATCCAATGAGTGAATGAAAAGAAGACAAGATAGATTGATTATCAATGTTTAAATTAGATGCCTCTTTTCCACCTATGCCACATGTTGGAAATCTAGTAACCAAAAACCCCTAAGCTATGAAATGCAAGAGACCTAAACTAGAAATTTTGAATGAAACTATAAACTATAAATGAACAGGCAATTGCGTTGCAAGAAACTACAATTGTGGCTCATGACCAGAGGAAATTTTGTTGCAAGGACTGTGACTCTATTGTTTTGAATATCAACTGCATCATAGAATATACAAGTGTGACATTTTTTGAAAATGGTTGCATTGAATATCTGGCGATTGTGTTGAATTCCAGTTGATTGTGTCTCACAAATCTAGGCCTACAAAATAATAAAAAATCTACCAAATCCAAGCAACCTAATGACTAATATGATATGCACTAGGGTTAGCTTAAGGAAATGAGAAACTAGAGGACCTAGGTCTAATATAAAAATCAAGAGATTAGATAAAATGCAAGTATGCCCTAATGCAAAATAGTTGCATCTTTCGGTCTTGTGGTTGCGGCTCTATGTAAAATGTGATTGTATCAATCTAGCCTACGATTGCGTCAATATGTACCTGCAACTAGAAAAATCAAAATTTCTATATGATCTCTACAATTTTTTCCCTTCACATCGGGTTCACCAATGTAATCTGGGTTAAAATTATCAAAGGTTAGGGAATAAAGCATATAAGTCAAACCCTAATAAACAATGAAGCAGAAATAAGCTTAAAGATAAAAAATATGGAACAATATTACCAAAAGTCTTCATACCACCATTGATTCACCTTCATTACACTTCTCCATTTTGTGTGAATATAATAATTTCCCTCAATCTCTTGAGTATGCAAATAGGCCTAATGACAATGATAAAGAAAAATATTGAAGATTCTTAGTGACCGTGGATGCACTTGACTTGATGCTGATAGACTTGTTAGCAAGATGGCTCAAGATAGCTTGTGGATAGCTTGAAAATGACAAGGAGAAGGTCTTTTATAGGAAAGAAAATTTTGAATGAAGGGATAAGATTGAAAGCCAATAATCAGTGGCCAAGAATGAAAGATGAGGTAAGGACTAGGGTTAGGGAAAAAATAGGCCAAATGATAAGGATTGATGGTCAAGATTAAATTATAAATAATTTAATCAAGGGTGGAGGTTAGTTGAAACATGGATAGATAAGGACTTGATGTGGAAGATAAGATTGGAACAAACAAAGAGGTGATAGGAAATTAGATAATAATTAAATTATTTAAATTAGGTGGCCAATAAATAATTAAATAATTAAAATAATTGTTTAATTATAGAAGAATGTGATAGAGGGAATCTTTTGAATTAAATAATGATTCAATTTAAAATTCAAGAGAGTGGACCAATTAAATAAATAAAATTTATTGAATTTATGATAGAAGAGGCTAATGAATAATTAAATAATGAAAATAATTATTCAATTATAGTAGAAAGTGGTAAATAATTAAATAAATAAAGATTTATTTAATTTTAGAAAGAAAGGGACTTAATTAGTGATGTAATTAAATAAATAAAATTGAATTAATTAATCAAGGAGAAATAAAGATAGAAATGAATTAATTAAATAATTAAAATTATTTAATTATCAAAGACAAAAGAGGAAATGATGGAGAATTTAGAAGTCATAGGCCTAGGACAATTTTTAGTGTCTACGATTCTCATTGATATCCTTCACCTAATCTGGCACTATGTAGATGTCGAGAGTCCTAACATGAGCTCTAAGGACATTCCCATGTATAGTATTTTCTAGACCTCTTATTTATTCTCACAGTTCACCCAAAAGTCTTCCAAGTGAGGCTTATGTGCATGCTTCCTCCTGAATTGTTTCTTCAACTTTACCATAGGATGAACATTTCCTCTCATAGTATGAAATACGAGCCCATACTCCTAAATTTCCTTATTAGAATTTTCAGCTGAAATGGTAGTTGGATATAAATACATCCCTCTTCCAAGTGTCATAGGGTAAGGTACCTCGACTCTATGTTTGGACTACAACAGTTGATGCGAGATCTGCAGTTATTGTGTTAGCTCTAGGATGACCATCTTATCTGTTGGATATGTTGGAAGCCTATATGGTTTCCCTGAGAAGCCCTCAATTCTAAAATATGTAAACTTGGGGAAATTGATGAACCGGTAGCCGAAATTCTTCACCATAGCTTTGGCAGAGTATGACATTTTGTTTTTGAATTCTCTTGACAGATGATTTAAGAATGCATATAATAAAGGCATTGTTTATCTACTTGTAGTTTTTCTTGAATTTTCTATACTGTAGCTGTGGTTAGCATTCATAGACAATATTTTGATCTGGCCCTATCCCCATTTTCTTGTACACATTAGACACTTATACAAGAAGTTCGCTGCCAATATGTACACAACATATGAGGTCATATAGAACTTTGAGGTCTTCTTCACCAAAGAAAATCATTCATGGATGTTATCACTTATCATCTTAGCCTTGTAAAATTTGATATTTCCCCTTAAGATTTCTTCAATAAAGTACCACATCCATTCTTCTAATGTGTTGGATATAGGAAGTCCCATAATTCTGCTCAAAAGTGTGACCAAATCATTTACCTCCTCCATGAAGTCACTTCTATAAAGCTTCTTAGGAAGCTTTCTCATAGTTGGATGGGGATTCTGCATCCATTTCTTGTTTATTACTTGAGTGAATCTTAGAGGATTTTCCTTCCACATATTGAGTGTATAGTCCTTATTAGTCACTTCCATTTCCCCAAAAGAATGAATCCCAAAATTTTGAGCAATAGAGGAAGGTGATAGGTCAGCCACCACCCATCCCTCAAAAGTAACAAACCTTCAGGAATCCTTATGGCAGTACTGCCTATTGGCCTCCAACAATGATTTAAAAACTAAGCCCTTACAACCATGATTGAGATATTGGACTTCTAAACTGAATAGCCATTTTAATCATCATGAAGGTGCATTTAACTTGTCAACCCAGGGATGTAAACTTGAAATGGGTTAGCACAATATGTGTACTAGAAATCCAAAGTAGTCATTTTCATTCTACAGCTAAGAAAGACACAATGGTGAAAGTAAATTTCTTAGAAAGGAATAACATAAATGTTGAACATCAACCAACAACTATACTAAGCTGAAATGCATGACATAAATGAAAATATAAGTGACAAACATGAAACTACTTTGTCTACAGGAGTAGTCACTGAATGGAATTCTAGTGGCTGCAGGAATAGTCAGTGCAAGATTCTTAACTAATTACTAAACATAAAGTAATAACTAAACTAAAGGATAAAATGCTCACCAAGTAGGCCCCCTTGGATGAGTATCCTCTAAAACTAATGTAAACTTAGATGCACTAACTTATAACTTAATTTTATTCATTGAAAAAACATGAGTACAATAAAGCAGTGTAACTGTATTACTAAGAAACTAAGAATGCAAGTACATCATCAAATCACACAACCTCCTTGGAGGGGGCATTTGACTATTATTTATACTACTAACTAAGCAAAGTGGTTAACTCCACAAATTTGGAGGATGCCATTTTAGGGAAAGTAGAGAAATTGGAGAGGCAATCACACATGCATGGAATCTAGTCAGACATATTTGTCTTAGCATAGATTTAGCACAACAGTAATACCTGCATTTTCTCAACAACAATAAAGACCATTTACAAGGTGGTTACAACTTGATTTGCATGAGGAATCTCTCACTGTTGACCTCTATTGACCTTTGAATGATTCCCTTGTTCAACGTTATGGTGAATGACCAACTGACATAATCTTCTCAATTTAGTGGCCTCTAATCATATTTGCATGGCAATATTAGTACACACAATAATTCCATACATGTAACTATCTTAAATAAAATTCATTAATCCACATGTAGATTTAACACAGATGGTCCATATAACATGTCAATGTCATTAAAGATTTGTAGAAATAAAATTAGGCCCAATGTGTATGGTTTTGAGAAATATCAACATTCAAACATCAAGGTCCTTGACAACTTCAGCAAATAGATCATAAATTCTACCAAAATTAAACCATAAACTAGACTCATCACTCCCCCCAACCTAAGGTATTTTTGGTCCTCTAGCAGGTGAAGGGTTGTTCTTCTAGTTAGTCAATGCCCTGAAATTTTCAACCTCCAACTGTCCTACATCAATGTTTGTTGTGTGTGAATCAGGATCCCAATAGAACCCTTGTTTTCTATCCAATTTGTTCCATCTCTATCTCTCTGCAGCAATATCATAGTGGTAATACTTGAAATTTTCCACAGGCCACCTTAGGATGGGTGGCTGAAAAGTCAGTGAAAGCCAAAATCATCCCTTTTTCCTACCAATCTGTATATATCTGTCAATTATTTTAAGTGTTACAACATAGTTCTATATAGAGTGGGGCTCTTTTTAGCTCATCAGTTAGGCTGTTCCATCTTTGTGACAGGTATCTCTTCACAATTTTCTCTTTTTCTTTTGCCACCACCTCATAGTCACTATAAAATGCTTCTATCCAAGGCATGATCCTATTACCATAGCTAGGCATAAGAAGAATTATGTGCAAATCCATGTAAATTTCCCTTGGGTTTCTTGATTCAGCCCTAATGGGCAGAAGGATGTTGGATTCCATTTGCTTATAAGCCTCATATTGTTGTCCCCAACTGATCTCATTTTGTACCTAGGAAATAAATGCCCTTAATTGGACATCCCCAACATACAACAATGGATTCCAATCATGGTCTTGAGTCATAGCATAATTATGCAAATAGAATTCACACAAAAAATTCATCTCAGGGGAAGCAATCTGATAAGCATTGATAGGAGTCTCAAAGGAAGGGTTCAAGCCTAAGACAATCCTTGCCAGCTTAAAAGAAAGATATTTCTCCTTCAAATGCAAAGCATAGACCCTTGGAGGGGTCCTGCATTCTAAAATATGGGGTACCAAGGCTATTATATCATCCACCTTCTTCTTTAAAGTAGCAATTTTTGCATTCTTGTCTTCAATCTCCTCATCTCTCTTTTGAATTTCTTTCTTCAACCTACATTTCTCCTCTTTCCATTCATCTTCCCTTCTTTGTATCTCTTTACATAAATTCATAGCTACCATGTGCATTGAAAAATTAGGGGGGTTATGTATTCCTCCCAACATTTTTCCTAGCACTGATGCTTACTCTCCATATAGTACCAGTTGCAGGGATTCGGGTTGTTCAATCAATTCTATCTATAGGGGTACTGATTGTTCTTGTTCTTGCTCATGCTATAGGAACTCATGCTGTAGGATGTCTTAATACAGGATTTCCTAATTTTCCTCATACCCTTGATTCTCAACTTGTTCTGCAATATCAATAAGATTTTCCAGTGTTATGTTTGTTGCTTTCTCAAATATGTCCTCTTCTTCAACATTCACCTACCCCATTGGAGCTTATGTGTCCCCCTGTGATGTTTCTCTAGGCTTAGGGATTTTTGCAGAGGCATATCAAAGGCTGGCCTAATTGGTCTTGATTTTTTGGGAGGGATTTCACGTTTTACTTTGGTTGTAGAATGAACAATTCCAACCTTCTGCTTCTTAGAGCTTGGTACTTCTTTTTCTATTGGCTGGTTTTTAGCTTTTCCTTTACTTATTTATGCTTCTCTCTTCTATGCCCTAATTCTCATTAGGATGCCAAGAGGAACATCATCATCAGAATCCAGAGATGAACTTCCTTTGTCTGAGTGCTCTATCTCAGAAGAGCTAATCTCTATGGTTTGTTATGCTACAAGAGGGTTTACACTAGGGACTATGCTAGACTTTGAAGCACCAAGAGTGGCTACAGTTGTGCTCAATCTCTTGCTAGACCTATGAGGTTGAGGTAAATCCATAGGTCACAAATTCTCTGGTCTAATTTGATCAATATTTATGAATTTTTCCCAAGTCATCTCAGACACATCATGCACAAAATTCTCAACTAACAATTTGATCAAACAATGGTGGGAAATGCAATTGTCCCTACCTTTTTGGGTCTCATTCACCATGATTGAGATAAGTTGGTATAGCATGTTTGACACATTCATCCTCCTCCTATGCCTCATGTGATTCAAGAGTTTGAAGTGCATGGAATGAAGATTCGACTGGCGTCCTTCACAAGTGATATATTTTATAACATAAACAACTATTTGCTTCCATGGCTTGGGTAGAGAGGTTCTCTTCGTACCTTGTTTGTCTACACTCAATGGAGGGTCACCAGGTTCTGTAAATTTGGCCCTAACTGACCTGGTATCTCTGGAAGTAGGGTAATTTTTACCATTGGTAGGCAACTCTGTAACTTCTACAATTCCTTATTCAGTAGCCAATACTTCCAGCCCTTTTACTGTGACTTTTCCCTCAGACAATGTCTAGGAAAATTCTAATGCAATGTCTTCATTAAAACCATTCAGCTTCAGGAAGTAGTCTAACCGGCCATAGTTTTTGAATTTGGCCTATGAAAGTGCATACTGCAGTAATACATCATGAACCGTGGGTTCATTCCTAATTAACCACCTCCCATTGTATGCAATCAACAATCACTCTACAAATTTTTCCTCCCTACAACACTACCAAATTTCCAATGCCAATGTTGTCTGAACTTTACCTTTTTGTTTTACCTTTTTTCTTTTTTTCTTTACCTTTTGGCTACTTAATATTATGATAGGATCAATAATGGCAGTAAAGGAGTAATAAAGGAAGGTTATGATGGAGAAGAAATGGTGATGGTGGTTGGTATCACCTCACACATATGAGTCATCATCTCACTCAAAATTCAAATTGGATTGATTTAAACTTTGCTAATGTAGACTAGCATGGACTGGCATGTGGGCCAAGTATTCACATCTTTCCCCCCCAACCTAAATTTGAGCATGTTTCCTCACATTTGAGGTGGTAAGGATGATTTAACAGGGATAGGAAATAGTGACATGCTATGGTGAATGTCCATATTAATTCACAGTAATTAAATGAATACACTAAAGACAATAAAGATATAGCAATTAATGCGCACATACCTAGATTTGTGGAAGATTCATTGCAAAGATTATGGAGAAAGCACCAGTCACCTTTTAAGAAATAAGTTGAGATATTAATGAAAATGAGGTGGAATGAGACGAAGTGGAATGATGTGAAGTAATGGAAGAGAGAGAAAAGTGGAGATGGATGGACAAATGGGTGGATGGGTGAAGAATTGGACTCCCACAAAAGTGGAAGTATTTATTATGACAAGTACATACCTTAATTAGCCAGGAGGGACACTAGGTCCACTTCCCTTGGTTGCAGGAAGCTCGGGTGTTGCATGTTGAGTGAATTGTTGTAGGAACTCCTCTTTGGAAGTTGGCTTGTGATACAATCTGAGGTGATGACCATTGACAAGCAGCTTGAATATGACTAGATCAATAGTAGTGAGCTAAACAACACCATTGGGGAATACTTCAGCAACCTCATATGGTCCTAGCCACCTTGTCTGCAATTTTCCTACATTATCCTGATACCTTGAGTCATAGAGTAGGGTCCAATCTCTTGGTTGGAATTTCTTGTCCTTGATGAATTTTTCATGCCACTTGATTCTATTATTCTACACTACCTTTGTGTGATGCAAGGTTGCTCTCCTCATCTCATCCAAAGCATTCAATTGTGTGATTCTTTCTCTTTGTACCTCAGAGATATCCATCCCCAAATCTATTGCAATCCTAAGAGTCTTATGTTCAAATTCAATGGGCATCATAGCTATCTTTCCATATAGTAACTCAAATAGAGTGAAGCTTGTAGTTGTTTTCTTGGTAGTTTTGTAGGCCCAAATAGCTTCTGGTAACCTATTTTCCCAATCCTTTCTATGGATAGCTATTTTTTTGGTCAAAATAGCTTCAATTTCTCTATTGGTCACCTCAACTTGGCCATTGGCCTAGGGGTGATAAGGAGTAGACGTCTTGTGTCTTATGTTGTACTCATTGACCAGTGCTACAACAAGGGTTGATGTGAATTGAGCCTCTTGATTAGTCACTATCTCTCTTGGAAATCCATACCTTGTGAAAATATCCTCATAAGGAAATCCTAAAACCTTATTGTCTCTTGCATGCTTCATGGACTTAACTTCAACCCACTTAGTTACATAATCAATGCATACTAAGATATAAGACTTACCATTTGATGGAGGGTCAATGGGTCCTACAAAATCCAATCCCCACTTGTCAAAGGGAGTGATTACTTCCTGAGGGTAAAGTGACATCTCATCAGATTTGGTTGGCTAGCCCATTCTTTGGAATCTATCACATTTTCTTGTATACCTTCCTACATCCTTGTGAATTGGGGCCAATAGTATCCTATATTCAAAATCTTCATTGTTGTCCTCTTGGCTACAAAATTTCCTCTACATGGTTCTTTGTGGCATGCAAACAAAATTTCATATGTCTCATCTTCCCTCACACATTTCCTCATGACATGGTCTGGTCCAATATAAAACAAACATCTAGCAATCCATGAAAAAAGGAAAAGATTTTTCAATGAGCACCCTTCTCTCTTTTGGAGAGAAGTGAGGAGGAACTCTCCCTATGACTAGATAATTAGCTATGTCAACATCCCAGGGTGTTTGCACATTGATGGAGAATAGATTCTCATTAGGAAAAGAGTCATCTATGGCTTGATTGTCCCTTGATTTAGTCAGCCTAGAAAGAAAGTTTGCAACATTGGCCTTCCCTAGTTTATCCACAATGGTTATGTCAAACTCTTACATCAGCAACAATCTTGCTAGCCTACCAGAGATCAGAGGTTTATTCATGGGATATCTAATGGATGCATGATCAATGTGCACAAAGATTTGGTAACCTTTTATGTAATCACTGAATTTGTTCAAGGCATAGATCACTACCAACATTTTTTTTTTATCATTGTATAGTTGAATTCAACTCCCTACAAATTTTTGCTAACAAAATAAATGGAATTTTCAATAGCTCCTTCTTTCTTTCTTAAGACCACTCCTATGACATAGTTTGATGCATTTGTATCAATGTGGAAATGAAGCTCCCAATTAGGTCCTTTGAGTATAGGAGCATGATTCAAAGCTACCTTCAAATCAGATGCCTTGTCACAATCTTCAATCCATTGAAAATCAACATCTTTAGTTATGAGAGTATATAATGGTGCTACTATTTTGTTGAAATCCTTGATGAGAAACCTATAGTAGCTTGCATGGCTGAAAAAAATCCTAACATATTTTTGTTTTGTAGGTGTGGGTAGATTTGTGATCACCTCAATCTTTGCAGGATCTACTTGAATTCCTTTATGAGAGGTGTAGTGGCCAAGAACTACACCTTCTTGCATCACCATGAAGCACTTTTCACTATTTAAAGATAGATTTTGGTCTTCACATCTCTGTAGGACTCTCCTAAGATTTTCCAATGCCTTATTAAAATTAGCACCATAGGTGGTAAAGTCATCCATGTAAATTTCCATGCAATCAAGAGACATATCTGAAAATATGCTAATGACTTCCCTCTGAAAAGTTGCAGGTGCATTGCATAATCCAAATGGGAGTACTAAGTAGGAATAGGTCCCCCATGGACAATTAAAGGTATTATTCTCATAGTCCTCAAGTGCAAATTGAATCTGGTTGTAGCTATTGAATCCATCTAGAAAAGAAAAGTACTGCTTTCCTGCAAATGAGTCCAAAACTTGATCTATGAAAGGTAAGGGAAAATGGTCTTTTTTGGTGGAAATATTGAGTTCCCTATAATCAAAAAAAACTTTCCATTTCCCTCCTTTCTTGGGAATAATCACCAATGGAGACACCCACTAGCTATCTAAAATGGGGTAGATAAACCCTGCATCTAGCAATTTTTGTAGTTCCCCTTTTACAATTTCTCTCAGTGTAGGGTTAATTCTTCTTTATGGCTGCCTCACTGAGGTCTATGATGTAAATTCTATGAGTGAAAAGCTTAGGGTCCAATCCCTTCATATCATGATAGTCCCACACAAATGCTTGTTGGTGGATCCTTAGTAAGTTTGCAATAACAACTATTGTTCTTCATTCAGTTTGCTATTAAAATTCAAATATTTTCCTTCTGACACCTACACTTGTGTAGTTAAATCTATCATAGCTACTTCATTAATACATGGTACCTTGATTTCATATGGCAGAAATGTATGAGGCATACCTATTGCTGTAGGAAGTTTGGTTGTAGGAAGAGTGGTTGTAAGAAGAGCAGGAAGAAGTGTCTTGACTGGAGCAGCATAATGAGAAGATGACGGTTCCTCCACTTCACAATGATTATGAATGATGTTAGCCAATACTTCATCTTCATATTGGAGCTACATAAAAGGACTTCTTCCTAACATCATAAGTTGTGCCACATAATTAACTTCCTTGACCTCTTCACCATCATGTGGCCATATGAGATTATCATCATTATGGGATGGCTAAGCAAGAGGATAAAGAAAAAAAAAATTGGTGCTCTTCCCATCAGAAATGGTCATGTCACCTAACTGACATTCAATGTACATATCTGCAGTTGCTAAACATGGTCTTACAAGAATAATGGGATACCTTCCTAATGTAGCTTTAGGAGAAAGAATCATGAAATCTATTGGGTACTCCCAGGAGTCTAGAATTACCACAAGATCCTCTATTATACCATCAGGCTTAACAATAGAACTATCAGCAAGTTGCAGGATAGTAGGAGTAGATCTCACACTTGTAACATTTAGGTGTTGCAAGATGTCCTTAGTCATTACATTTATTGTTGCCCCTAAATCAATCAGATCATTCTTTATTTGGATCCCATTTATAACAACTCCTACCAAAGGACTACCTAGATCATTGTATTTAGGGATAGTCACTTTCCCAAGCATGATTTCAACTATTTGTCCCACCACATGAACTGTAGTGGGGTCTTTCTTTTTCCTTCCTGGCTTCTTGAGGCATGCTTCCTTGATTGCTTTGCCATATATGGGAACATATATTATGGCATACAATAGAGGTATCTGGACACATATATGCTTTAGCTGATCCAAGATGTCAAAGGTTGTGTCCTCCTTTTCTTCCTTTTTTCTTGGCAACTTCCAGTCTCTAAGGAAATTGTGGTTTTTGTTCAGTTTGCTTCATTAGGACTAGTTCAGGATTTTTAGGTGCACTTCGCTGAATGGGATCATTCAGAGGTTCCTCTTCCTCTTCCATAGGAATTTTAGTAATGATGGGAATGGAAGGGGTTGGTAAATTAGTTCTTGAATGCAAGTGGATGTCACTCACACTCACAACATATGTAGGGAATTGATTTGAATCAGTAGAGTATATAGGCTACTACTGTGGTTTGTTATTTGGATTGGGTGTGGGCTAAGTTGGTAGCTAAGTAGGTTTAGGTGTAGTTGAGCTTGAGTTAGTAGGAGGAGGCATTATAGCAGGTTGTTGGGGCTAAGAATGTGGATGCATGTAACTAGTTGTATGGGTTGGCCATTGTTGTCCTCCCCTCCATTGATTTGTTTGTTGCCAATGTCCTTGAAACTGCTGCCAATTCCCCTAAGGTTGTTGCCACTTGGGTGAAGAGTTTTGATGATTAGGGCAAGCATTTGGAGGGTTATTACAAGACTATGGTGGATATCCTCCATAGTTGGATAGATATGGGAGTTTCCATTGGTTATCAAATGAATAGGAATTGAAATATGGCCCAACAAAAGATAGTGGATCCAATGGCATACCTTTTATTAGTGCCCATGGCCTCCTTTGTGCAACACAGTAGACTTGATCTTCTTCAATCTAGATTGGTTTGAACTCAAGTGGAATCTACTTAATTTCAATATTAGCTACCATCTTTCATTTGCAATCCTTCTTTTGTTTGCAATGGGGGTAATACTTTGCCAACATTTCCTCTACCTCTTCTTGTTTCTTCTTGGCTTGAAGTGTATCCAACTGAGAAGCTAGATTTTTTATGATGTCTTGCTTGAAATTTTCTAACAAGTGTGTGATCTCCATCCTTGAAACTCCACTGGTAGATGACTTACCCATAGAGGATTGGTAAGCTCCCCCTTTCTTTGAAGCTTCCCTAGAATAGTTCTGGCATATTTTCTTGATGTCTTCCCAAGGAACTTGGGTGATATCTCCTCCTGCCATCAGGTCCAAGGCATTAGTGCAACTCTCATTAATTCCTCTTAGTAAAAGTAGCTTTTGTGATTCTTCATTGAGGGTATGGTGTGGAGATTTCTATAAGTAGAACAAAAACCTTGAAATGTAATCCTCCGGGCTCTCATCTTCCTTTTGTTATATCCTGGAAATGTCATCTCCTCTCATGTCACTACCCTTGCAATATCCTTGCATTTCTCAAGGAACTTTTTCTTCATGTCCTCCCAAGTTTCCATAGTATCTCTTCCTAGGCTCGTGAACCATCTTAATGTATCCTCTTTCAAAGTGGTAGGAAATAGCTTAAGCCTATGGGAATTAGTGGTATAGTCATAACTCCTATAGAGTATATCAAACTCGAACAAGAAAGTATCAGGGTCTTCTATAACAAGTCCATAGAACTTAGGAAGGGATGAAGCAGGGATATTTTTTAGATTGTCAACTTCATTCTGATGGACAATGGGGAAAGGAAAATTTGGTTGGTTAGGTTTGTTTCTATTTGCATCACCCGTTCTTGCTTGATGTAGTCCCAAAGCATAGGGGTTGTCAATCAGATTTTGGTCTTCAGAGGAAGCTTCAGAACTGGTTAGATCAGGAAATACATCAAAAAAGGGGTTTATCTATTCTTCTTCATTTCTTTGTAGATTTGGAAGCTCTTCTAGTTGGAATGGATTAGGATTGTTAGGAAGGAATCTCCCATAAGCATCTCTTCTCCTCCCTCTATGCATGTGGTATCAATTCACTATCAACCAACTCACATAAAGAATTGGTAAAGAATAAGGGGGGTCATTACTTCCTAAATGAGGGATAAACTAAGAACAACTTTCAAGAATGCAATATCAATGACTCCAAAGAACTTCCTAGTTTGACACCATCCCTAGAAATGACACCAAAAATGTTGACCTCCAACAATGATTTAACAACTAATCCCTTACAGTCATGATTCCGAGATTGGACATCTAAATTGAATAGCCATTTCAAACATCATGAAGGCACATTTAACTTATCAACCCAGGGACGTAAACTTGAAATGGGTCACCACAATATGTTAAAAGTAAATTACTTGGAAAGGAATAACATAAATGTTGAACATCAACCAACAATTATACGAAGTTGCAATGCATGATAGAAATAAAAATCTGAGCAAACAAGAAACTACTATGTCTACTTTGGTTGCAAGAACAGTCACAAAATGGAATCCTAGTGGTTGTAGGAACAATCAGTGCTAGATTCTTAACTAATTATTAAACATAAAGTAATAACTAAACTAATACTAAACTAAAGGATGGAATTCTCACCAAGTGGGCCCCCTTGGATGTGTATCCTCTAAAAATAATGTAAACTCAAATGCACAAAATTATAACTTCATTTTATTCATTGGAAAACATGAGTACAATAGAGCAATGTAACTATATTACAAAGAAACTAAGAATGCAAGGACCTCATCAGATCACACAACCTCTTGGGAAGGGGCATCTAACTTTTATTTATACTACTAACTAAGCAAGGTAGTCAACTCCATGAATTGGGAGGAAGCCATTTTAGGGAAAGTAGAGAAAGTGGAGAGGTGATTACACATGCATGGAATCTGGTAAGACATATTTGTCTTAATGTAGATTTAGCACAGCAGTAATGCCTACATTTTCTCAACAATAATAAAGACCATTTACAAGGAAATTATAACTTTATTTGCATGAATAATTTCATGTCGTCAACCTCCATTGACCTTTGAATGACTCCCTTGTTGAATGTTATGGTGAATGACCAGTTGACAGAATTTTCTCAATTTAGTGGCCTCTAATCATATTTGCATGGCAATATTAGTACGCACAATAATTGCATATCTATAACTATCTTAAAGAACATTCATTAATCCACATGTATAATTAACACTGATAGTCCATATAACATGTCAATGTCATTAAAGATTTGCGAAAATAAAGTTAGGCCCAATATCTACGGTTCTAAGAAATATCAACATTCAAACATCAAGGTCCATGAAAACTTCAACAAATAGATCATAAATTCAACCAAAATTAAACCATAAACTAGAATCATCACTCCCCACAACCATGGATAAGCTCGGGACTAACCAAAGATGGCAGGAACCCTAATACATGCACAATACCACTTTTCCTCATCCTTCATTCCATATCATTCTTTGGTTTGATCAAGAGACATTCTCTAAATTTGTTGATATTGATATGCCCCAAGTCCATATTGGAAATATTTTATCAAGCTAAAGAAAATTTGGAGGTGACCACACCATGAAACACATATTTCATCTTTGCATTCTCTTTGTTGATTTTTTTGTTCTCTCACTCTTTCTTGCTTTCTCAACCTTTTTAATAAAACTTGCAAGAACAATGTGGAATGAGTAGAATTTGATCAAGTAAGAAAATAATATTTGAGTACAATCACCATAAATGCATTAAATATTAGAAAAGAGGTGTTAAAATTAGCTTCCTAGAGAAATTCCTGGCATTTTGTGGGTTTAAAATCTTTGTGGGCTAGGGAGTTGCGGGTGTCATAGGGTTGCGGGGATGAAGAATGTGGGTGCCAGAGGTAACGATGCTAGTGAATTGGAAATCCGCACATGGAAACCTGTGATGAAATTTTGCAATGAGAAAATACTTAGGCATGAGCTTCCTTGTGGTTCACACAAGAATATCCCTAAATTATATGGAGATGGTAAGCAACGCCCTGATGAACATATGATAACTTTCTATATTGCATGTAGAATTTTTTGCATAGAACATGAATATGTAGTAGTAAGGATGTTCATTGAAACTCTCCAAGGGGTGACAACTAATTGGTTTTACAATCTTGTTGTTGGAACTATCACAAATCAGGCCACTCTTTAGACCATGTTTGAAGAAAGATTCAAGCCTACTAAAGATGCTCATGCCTTGTTGGCTCAACTCACATAGATGAAGAAGGAACTACATGAACCCATGCATGACTTCATGGAAAGTTTCAAAAAAATGGAAACCAAAATTCCTACTATTTCCCAACCAACAACTGAGAATTTGAAGTGCTTCTTCATAAATACATAGTTTCTAGAGGTAAGTTTCCTTCTATGGAGAGTAGTTCCAACCACTCTTATAGATTCTCACAGAATGGCTACTAAGGTGGAGGATGATTTAATCCTCACCGATAAAATAAGGAAGGATCTAAATTAGTCCAAAGGACAATCTTCTTCAATCAACCTTCTACAAGAACCACAAATCCTATGGTGCAAAAGTTAGCAAATAAAGTGCTAGCTTTGAAGAAGAAATTTTCTAAAAGTTCATCTATTCCTTCATACAAGAATGTTCCAAGGAGAACTTATCCAAATACTTCAAATTATCCCAACAATACTACAAGGAACTAGAATATAATTCCTCTTGAAGCAACACCTACAAATTTAGCAATGGGATATTATGAATTCGAGCAGGATCTTTCACAATTGTAACATCTCTTGGAGGATGGTGCCAATCTCTTCTAGGAGGAACCAAATGCACCTGGTGACTCTAACATTGAGTTTTTACAATATGGAGTAGAGAGAGAAGAGGAAACATTTTTTGAGGCCTATGTCACCAGTAGAATTTGGAAAATAAATGACTACGTGACTAAAAATTTTAGTCACAACAACTAAAAATGACTAAATTCTACTCTTTTTTGAAACATAACTATAAATGACTAAATAAATGACTAATTTTTTGCATCAAACTTTGTTTTTCGAGAAAAATTCTTCCTAGCCATCAATTCAGGATTTAGCCAACACTTATGCATATAAATTTATATATATATATTATAAATGTGTAACAAAAATCAAATGATATAATTAAGACCACCATTTTCCTACAATTTTTAACTACTACTTAGTTAGAAGAAATATTTTAGGAAAAAAATAGAGGTTGAAGGGTTTTGAAGATGGAGATATTGAGCAGTAATCGAAGGGCTTTCCCAGTGGAGGAATCTCCTTCTAGCAATGCTTCAAAGTATGGGCATGAATGTGGCCAAATCTATCCTTCTATTAGACAACTCCCCATCTAGAAGTATGTCTCAAGGATTTTGAGCTTTTTGCTATGGATTGTCTCAGAGGTAAGCAAACCATTCTTATTTTCTTTAAAATTTGGATGTATATGTTATGCCTATTAAGTATCTATTGGGTATTTGAAAACTGTTGAACATCTGAAATACTGAGAGGGGGGGTGAATTAGTATTCCATAAAACAATTCACATAAGATCCATTTAAACACTATCACAAATCTGACTGAATCAAAAGAAGACATGGAATCAAGACAAAGCATCCACACACATGAACAACAATATTTTTACGTGGAAAAACCAAAATGGGAAAAACCATGGTGAGGATTAGCTCACAATATAATATATCTAGATATAGAATATTACAAAGGCTCAATACCAGGATTCACTGTCCTTGAAAGGCTCATAGCCTAAAGTAAATACAAAATGATATGGTTCACTACTAAGATACAAAAGGGTATGGCTCATTGCCAAAGGTGTGAACTGATAAAGAATGCACCTTCCCTATGCTGGAGTTTAGTTTCGGTGAAGAAAAATACATGAGTAACTCACATAACTTCTCATCTATACAACTCACACATATACATTCTCAACTCTATCTTCATGTATCTTTTACATACACACATTCTTCTCTCCTTCTCTACACCACACATGATCCCTAAAAATGTCTTACATATATACAAATATATATATATATATATATCCATGTTTACTAATTATGTCGACCTAATTAGAGAAACCTTAATTCAAAAACTAACTCCGCTGACATGGACCTAAGATAGTTCCCTCTATCATTCGTATCACATCTCAATATTAATATGTAATTAGGTCACCCAGAGTTAAACCAAAACTCTAAACATATGTACACTCCATAAAATGTGTAACACAAAAACTTGTTAACACATTGAATTCTCCCTTAGACAACATTGAACTACTTATCTTCAACACCACATGATACAATAATCAAGTATGAGAAAATGTAGAATCTCCCACATCTATGTACTGTATGAAAACTCATTGTGCTCTACAAATTAGAATAATATCATTCATATCTCCAAATTCCTTCACATATCATCATGGAATTCCAAAGTAGAATGCATCATGTAGGATTAAACCTATCTACAAAGTCTTGTAGTGATATCTTTTACTAAGATAGAATTCAGACCAAAAAATTGACATATAGAGCCAGTGTATAAGTATAACATTGTTTCCCAACCTACTAGTAACTATACCTTTCCAACCATACAACCCAGTCAGTTGAAACCATGTCAGAGGATGCAACTGATGTTAGGATAGATCATGTTATCAGCTTCTAAGTAGATCTTAAAAAATAGGATAATCTAGATCAAAATATTGGATCAACAGGATTTCATTACCAAAGCAACAAAATACTGACAATCATCAAAATTCCATTATCTGTTGACATCAATGACAATCTATCAATTTCCAACAATCTCCACCTTTTTCATTGAAGGAAACACACAATGTGAAAACCAGAAAAATACCTCTTCCCAAATTATACATAAAACCTTTCAATTTTCTCTCTATTTTCACATGATACTTCTCTCTCTTCCCCTTTGACATCAATGGAAAATGTAAATGAATATTAGTGCTTTAACAGTTCCTTTACATACCTAAATACTTCCCCTAAGGAGTACATTCCAAAATAGTGGTGATAAATGAATAATCAGAGGCGGTAGTTTCTTGAAGCTTGTTAAGAATCCATGTCCATGAGAATCTCCCTTCATCCTGAAGCCTTCTTGCCTATGTTAATGCATTGCATAGAAAATTGAGATCAGTTAAGGTATCATTTCCTTCAACCACAGTTCCAGGAGAAGCATAAGAGTTTAGAATCCTATTAAAAACTGAAAGAACATAGTAGATAGGTGCACACTTAATCTTGATTAAATCTCTGAGCTTTCCCTACAACTCAACCATCTCTCCTATTTCTTTATGTGATGCAAGGTATTCCTCATTTGGTTTTGTAAAATTGTACCAAGTCTAATCATCCAAATCAAGAGCAGGATTAAATGTGATAGATGCAAACTTAATCTTGGTTTCAATTGTGCTCTCAACACCCTTGAGTTTTTAAATTGCATCAGGCCAATTCCAATAGAATGTTAATAAACACTTAATCTCTTCCTCACAATTTTGAACAACCTTGAGTTTTTCAAGTGCCAAGCTATGAGTAGACTTACACTTGTCTACAATTTCCAACAATCTTTTATCTTCAACCCAAGAGACCATATCACTTACTTCTTTTCTCTTTAATTCATTAAATCTATCAGTTAATGTATTTGAGCTTTCTTTAGTGGACTGTGAAGAACTAAAGGCCACATGAGGAGCTACCTGAAAAATGTGTCCTTCTTCTAGCCAATTGCTTAAGTTTTCTTGGAGTAGGGTTCACCTTAGCAACCAAGGAATGAACCTCAACTATTTTCCTCTTTTCTCCAGTGGAAAACTTTGATTTACTAGAAACAAGCTTAGACTCTTCAAGAGCTTCAGCTACTTTAGTGTAGGTTCCAAACCTAGGTCTATTGGGGTCCTGGGGACTGTTAATCAACAATTCAATGCAACCAGAAGCATAGTCCTTCTCAATCTCATATCCAAACTTAGGTATCCATTATTTCCTTGGTTCAACTTCCTTGATGATGTAGCTATGAGTGTTTACCAAAAAGGTTATATCATTCTTATATTTTAAAACCAGTTCTCTTGGAACTCTTTTTGTGTTCATTTTTCTTTGAAACTTTCCAAAAAAAGCACTGAGGGCATCTTCTATTGCATCCAATTCCCCAATGTTTCTCATAGGTTCTTCAATTTGATGAGAAACTGGTCTAGTATTCTCCCAACTAACTTCCATTAATCTAGGAATCTCCTTCATATAGTAGAAAATCAAACATAAAATCAATGTACCTTTCTTCTTCTTCATATCTGATAGATTCTCCAATAGTTGTTGTCGAAGTAGCTTGCAAAAGTCATATTCTATTTTTTTCTCAACCATATCCAATGCAAGATCAATTGTGGTAGAGTAAACATCGTTGTCACCAAGAATCGGTTGTGAAATAACTAGACTTGCATACTAAATTGTTGTGTTAGTGATTCCATCACATGTGTTCCTTATTAAACCCTTTTCTCTATCAATATTATATCCAAGAGTTAGTCCCAAGGATAATAACCTAGTAACTTCCTTGATTACATGTTTGGATATCATATACGTTTCATCAACCCACACATAATAACTGTGAAATTTGCTAAGAGCCATTCTGATACATCTTCCTTCATTACTAAAGTTCAAAAAATTATTCCATACATCCAATTTCATTTTTGAAAGAACATTGTATTATGGTTTTAGAGTAAGATCATTTCCAATTAATTCTTCAACCCACAACATGAAATCTTTTCTATAGGTAGATTCTTCCAATTTTCCATGAATGTATACTCCAACATCTTAAATCGGTATAACACCAAGAGGGATATCTAAAATAACTCACAAAATATCAAGCTCTAAGGTTTTAATAGGGTACATTTTGCACTTTGGTTCTAGTCTCTCTAAATTTTTTATGAGTCAAGGCATATCCATTACATTCAAAATTCCACAAATAATTCAGATGAAACAGTAGTAGTGACTTACCTTTTTCTTTTCTACCAAAGCCATATTTATAATTTATGCAATATAAAATTGCTTTGATTTCCTCAAGCTTTCTCTCCACGCTTCTTCTTGCACAAGTTATTTTCATCGAATGCAATTTCCTAAGACTATTTGAATTTATTTCTTTCATCCTAATTTCTCCAACAATAAATGCTTCAGATTGCAAGTAGAGCACCTCAAAATTCATATAAACTTTTATCCTTTCAAAGTCTGTGAAATACATTCTTCACACATGTGTGTCTGCAAATTCATTTTGCATGAATTATTGAATTCATAACCTTAATAAATGCACTTCTTCCATGATATGACATCATATATCGAAAGATGGGTTAATAATTTTTTTGATTACTACTTCCCCTTATCCAAGTTCTGAATTATTTTTTGACTAGTGTATCTGTATCGCAGGATGACACATAAACAAATGCTTCTAATTATGCTTGCTTTCCAAATTCTCCTTCCTTTCTCCAAATCCTCTCCATCTCCTTAAATTCTATCGGATCAACCTTGATGATTGATTCATATCCTTTTACTATATTGTTACTTCTCATATTTCCTCTTTTACAGCCTCTAACAATTTTTTTTGGATTGTAACAATTATAGAAAACAACGTTCTTTGATCCAAACTTTCTTTTATTCAATCTATATTTACACTGGTTAGCCTTATGTCCAATTGAATTACAGTGATAACAGTGACCTTTGAATGAATAAATCATCTTATTTGAATTTTTATTTCTGTAACCTTTAGATTTATGTCCAATTCTCTTGCATTCAAATCATTGACTGAAGAATGATAAGATATTTTCATTCATTCCATCATTCTTCTTCATTTTATTTTCACAATATTTTACCCTATGTCCAAACTTATTGGAAGAATAACAAACACTATTAAAATATAAATACCTTTGTGCATTAGGTTGTCTAATAGGAATCCTTCTGGTGCATCCACCATTTCTTTGAGTATTCATGTCAAAAGATTGATTCAACTTCAAAGTTTGACCTTCCTTAAATCCCAAGCCGCTTTTATCCATAGAGGACCTTTGTCTTGCAATAAATTTGTCTAGCATTGCAAAGCTTGCTGCAAATTTATCTTCATATCTTCTCACCTTTTCCAAATTTTATTTCAACATAACCACTTCTTGCTCAAGACTTGCACATTCATCCATTCTCCTCTATATTTCAGCTCTCAGATAATCTTCAATATTTTCCTTTTCTTCCAATTATTCTTTCAGTCTAGTGATGTCCTCATCTACTTCCTTTAACTAATTACTAACTTCTTCATATCCTTCCCTTAGATTGTTAATACACTCATTTGCTTCCTTTAGTATATAGTTCAAATCTTCATTTTCTTATGTGTGTTTAGTAGAGATCAATTCCAAAGGAATAAGAAATTTTTGTCTTCCATAAATTTGAATTTCAGGACCTTCCCCAAGCTGTTAGGCTTCTTCGGAGGAACTGGGCTCTGATACCAATTGTTGAACATTTGGAATACTAAGAGGGGTGGTGATTCAGTATTCCATAAAACCATTCACATAAGATACATTTAAACACTATCACAAATATGACTGAATCAACAAAAGAAGACATTGAATCAAGATAAAGCATCAACACACATGAACACTAGTATTTTTATGTGGAAAACCAAAAATGGGAAAAACCACAGTGAGGATTAGCTCACAATATAATATATCTAGATATACAATATTATAAGGTCTCACTATGAGGAATCACTGTCCTTGAATGGCTCACAACCTAAAGTAAATACAAAATGATATGGCTCACTACCTAGATACAAAAGGGTATGGCTCACTTCCAAAGGTGTGAACTAATAAAGAGTGCACCTTCTTTGTGCTGGAATTCAATTTTGGTGAAGCACAATACATGAGTAGCTCAATTTTAACAACTCATCTATAAAATTCACACATACATTCTCAACTCTATTCATGTATCTTTCACATACACACATTCTTCTCTCCTTCTCTACTCCGCACACGCTCCCTAAAAATTTCTTACATATATACATATATATCTATGTTTACTAATTAGGTAAGCCTAATTAGAGAAACCTTAATTCAAAAACTAACTCTTTCAACATAGACCTAAGATAGATCCCTTTATCATTCATAGCACATCTCAATATTAATATATAATTAGGTCAGCAAGAGTTAAACCAAAACTCCAAACATATGTACACTCCATCAAACATGTAACACAAAAACTTATTAACACATTGAATTCTCCCTTAGACGATATCAAACTACTTTTCTTCAACACCGCACAATATGATAATCCAGTATGAGAAAATGTGAAATCTCCCACATCGGTGTATTGTATGAAAACTCACTATGGTCTATAGATCAGAATATTATCATTTATATCTTCCAAATTCCTTCACAAATCATCATGGAATTCAAATGTAGAATGCATCATGTAGGCTCAAACCTATGTACAAATTCCTATAGTGATATCTTTTACTAAGATAGTATCGGGACCAAAAAACTGACGTAGAGAGTCATTGTATAAGCATATCATTGATTCCCAACCTAATGGAAACTGTACCTTTCCAACCATACAACCTAGTCAGTTGAAACCATCTCAAAGGATGCAACTAATGTCAGGATAGATCATGTTATCATATTTTGAGCAAACCTTACAAAATAGGATAATCTGGATCAAAATACCAGATCAACAGGCTTTCATTACTAGAGCAAAAAAATACAAGTAATCATCAAAATTCCATTATTTTTTGACATCAATGACAACCTATCAATTTTCAACAATCTCCCCCTTTATCATTACTGGTAACACATGATGTGAAAACCATCAAAATACCTCTTCTCAACTAATACACAAAACCTTTCAATTTTCTCTTTGTTTTCACATGATACTTCTCTCTCTCCCTTTCACATCAATGGTAAAGGAAAAATAATTTCAATGCTTTAACATTTCCTTTGCATACTTGAATACTCCCCCTAAGGAGTACATTCCAAAATAGTGGTGATAAATGAATAATCAAAGGTGGTAGTTGCTTGAAGCTTCCTAAGAATCCCCATCCATTTGGATCTCCCTTCATCCCAAAGCCTTGTTGCCCCTGAAAATTCATTGCATATATAATTGAGATCAATTAAGGTATCTTTTCCTTCATCCAAAATTTTGGGAGAAGCATCAGAGTTCATAATCCTATCAACAACCGAAAGAACATAGTAGATAGGTGCACACTTAATCTTTATTAAATCTCTGAGCTTTCCATACAACTCAATCATCTCTCTTATTTCTTTATGTGATGCAAGGTATTCCTCGTACAATTTTGTCAAATTGTACCAAGTCTGATCATCCAAATCAAGAGCAAGATCAAATGTGTTAGATGCAAACTTAATATTGGTTTCAATTGTGCTCTCAAAACCATTGAGTCCTTGAATTGCATTAGACCATGTTCAACAGATGTGAATATACTCTTAATCTCTTCCTCACACTTTTGAACAACCTTGAGTTTTTCAAGTGCCAAGCTATGAGTAGACTTGCACTTCTCTACAATTTCCAACAATCTTTTATCTTCAACCCAAGAGACCATGTCACTTACTACTTTTCTCTTTAATTCATTAAATCTATCAGTGAATGTATTTGAGATTTTTGTAATGGATCGTGAAGAACTAGAGACTACACTAGGAGCTACCTGAAAATGTGTCCTTCTTCTGGCCAATTGCTTAATTCTTCTTGGAGTAGGGTCCACCTAAGAAACTAGGGCATGAACCTCAACTACTTTCCTCTTTTCTCCAGTGGCATACTTTGATTTACTGAAGACAAGTTTAGACTCTTCAAGAGCTTTAGCTACTTCAATGTAGGTTCCAAACCTAGGTCTGTTGGTGTCCCAAGGGCTATTAATCAACAATTCAATGCAACCAGAAGTATAGTCCTTCTCAATCTTATATCCAAACTCAAGTATCCATGAGTTCCTTGGTTCAACTTCCTTAATGATGCAGCTATTAGTGTTTACCAGAAAGGTTATATCATTCTTATATTTTGAAACCAATTCTCTTGGAACTCTTCTTCGTGTGTTCATTTTCCTTTGAAATTTTCCAAAGAAAGCACGAAGGGCATCTTCTTAGGCATCCAAGTCCCCAATTTTTCTCATAGGTTCATTAATCTAATGAGAAACTGATCTAGTATGCTCCCAACTAAGTTTCCCTAATCCAAGAGTCTCCTTCATAAAGTAGAAAAACAAACATAAAGCCAATGTACTGTATCTAAATGTACCTTTCTTCTTCTTGATATCTCATAGATTCTCTAATAGCTATTGTCAAAGCAAATCATATAGGTCATATTATATTCTATTCTCAACTATATCCACTGCAATATCAATTGTGGTATAGGAAACATCATTGTCACCAAGAATTAGTTGTGAAATAACTAGACTTGCATAGTGAGCTATCGGGTTAGTGATTCTAGCACATGTGTTCCATATTAAACCCTTTTTGTCTATCAAAATTATAGTAACTTCCTTGATTACATCTCTAGATATCATATATGTTTTATCAAGCCACACATAATCACCATGAAATCTTCTAAGAGCCTTTTTGATACATCTTCCTTCATTACTAAAGTCCAAAAAATTGTTCCATACATCCAATTTCATTTCTGAAAGAACATTGTATTATGGTTTTAGAGTAAGATCATTTCTAGTTAATTCTTCAACCCACAACATGCAAGCTTATTTGTAAGTAGATTCTTCCAATTTTCCATGAATGTATACTCTAACAGCTTCAATCAATATAACACCAAGAGGGATATCCCAAAAAGCACCCAAAAGATCAAGCTCTAAGGTTTTAACATGGTACATTTTACACTATGGTTCTAGTCTCTCTAAATTTTTTATGATTCACGGCATATCCATTGCATTCAAAATTCCAAAAATAATTTAGATGAAATAGTAGTGGTGACTTACCTTTTTCTTTTCTACCAAAGTGAAATTTAGAATTTTTGTTGTATAAAATTGCTTTGGTTTCTTCAAGCTTTCTCTCCACGCTTCTTCTTGCACAAGTGATTTTTATTGAATGCATTTTTCATAAAAATTATCGGAATTTATTTCTTTCATCCCAATTTCTCTTGTAGTAAATTCTTCAAATCGCAAGTAGATCACCTCAAAATTTGTGTAAACTTTCATCCTTTCAAACTTTGTGAAATACATTCTTCACACATGTGTTTCTATAAAATCCTTTCACATGAATTATTGAATTCACAACCCTAATAAATGCACTTCTGTCATGATATGACATAATATATCAAAAGGGGCACTAATATATTTTTTGATTATTGCTCCCCCTTAGCCAAGTTCTGAATTATTTATTGATTGGCTTATCTATACTGGAGGACGACACAGAAACATATGCTTCCATTTTTTCTTTCTTTCCAAATTCTCCTTCCTTTCTCTAGATCCTCCCCATCTCCTTCTTAACCTCTATCAAATCAACCTTGATGACTGGTTCATATCCTTTTACCATATTGTTACTTCTGATATTTTTTCTTCTACAATCATTGGTAATTTTTTTTGGATTGTTGCAATTATAGCAAACAAAATTCTTCCATCCAAACTTTATTTTATTCAATCTATATTTGCACTAGTTAACCTTATGTCCAATTGAATTATAGTTATAACAGTGGCCTTTGAATGAATAAATCATCTTATTTGAATTTTTATTTTTTGCAACCTTTAGATTTTTGTTCAATTCTCTTGCATTCAAAGCATTGACCAAAGAATGATAAGATATTCTCATTCACTCCATCATTCTACTTCATTTTATTTTCACAATCCTTTTCACTATTTGAAAACTTATTGCAAAAGTAAAAAACACCATTAAAAGATAAATACCTTTGAGCATTAGGTTGTCTAATAGGAATCCTTCTAGTATATCCACCATTTCTTTGAGTCATCCTCTCAAAAGATTGATTCTACTTTGAAGATTGACCTTCCTTAAATCCCAAGCCACTTTTATCCATAGAGGATCTTTGTCCAGCATTATAGAGCTTGCCAAAAATTTATTCACATATCTTCTCACCTTTTCCAAATATAATTTCAACATTACCACTTCTTGCTCAAGCCTTTCACATTCATTCATTCTCCTTTGTATTTCAGCTCTCAAGCAATCTTGAATCTTTTCCTTTTCTTCCAATTGTTCTTTCAATTTGGTGATGTCCTCATCTACTTCCTTTAACTAATTACTAACTTCTTCATATCCTTCCCTCAGATTCTTAATACACTCATTTGCTTCCTTCAGTATATCCTTCAAATCTTCATTTTCTTCTATATGTTCAATAGAGATCAGTTCCAAAGGAATAAGAAATTTGTTTTCCTCCATAAATTTAAATTTTAGGACCTTCCCAATCTATCAGGCTTCTTCGGAGGATCCGATCTCTGATACCAATTGTTGAACATCCAAAATATTGAGAGTGGGGGGTGAATTAGTATACCATAAAACCATTCACATAATATCCATTTAAACACTATCACAAATCTGACTGAATCAATAGAAGAAGACATGGAATCAAGACAAAGCATCAACACACATGAACACCAGTATTTTTACGTGGAAAACCCATAGTGACAATTAGCTCACAATATAATATATCCAGATATAGAATATTGCAAGGGCTCATTACTAGGACTCATTGTCCTCGAAAGGCTCACAGTACAAAACGATATGGCTTACTACCAAGATACAAAAGGGTATGGCTCACTGCCAAAGGTGTGAACTAATAAAGAATGCACCTTCCCTATGCTCAAGTTCAGTTTTGATAAAGCATAATACATGAGTAACTCACTTAACTTCTCATCTATACAATTCACACATATACATTCTCAACTCTTTCTTCATGTATCTTTAACATATGCACATTCGTCATTCCTTCTATACACCACACATGCTCCCTAGAAATGTCTTACATATATATATGTTTACTAATTAGTTCAACCTAATTAGAGAAACCTTAATTCAATAACTAACTCTGTCGACATGGACCTAAGATAAATCCCTTTATCATTCGTAACACATCTCAATATTAATATATAATTAGGTCACCCAGAGTTAAACCAAAACTCCAAACATATGTACACTCCATAAAATGTGTATCACAAAAACTTGTTAACACGTTGAATTTCCCTTAGAAAACATCAAACTACTTATCTTCAACACCGCATGGTATGATAATCAAGTATAGGAAAATGCAGAATCTCCCACATCAATGTACTATATGAAAACTCACTATGGTTTGCAAATCAGAATATTGTCATTCATATCTTCCAAATGCCTTCATATATCATCATGAAATTCCAAATTAGAATGCATCATGTAGGTTCAAGTGTATGTATAATGTCCTATAGTGATATCTTTTATTGAGATACAATATTGAGCAAAAAACTAACATACAAAGTCAATGTATAAGCATAACACTATTTCCCAACCTACTAGTAACTGTACCTTTCCAACCATACAACCTAGTTAGTTGAAACCATGGCATAGTATGAACCTTATTTCAAGATAGATCATGCTATTAGCTTCTCAGTATATCTTACAAAATAGGATAATCCAGATCAAAATACTGAATCAACATGATTTCATTACCACAACAACAGAATACTGGAAACCATCAAAATTCCCTTATTTATTCACATCAATGACAACCTATCAATTTCCAACAATCTCCCCCTTTGTCATTGATGGAAACACATGATTTGAAAACTATCAAAATACCTCTTCCCAACTTATACACAAAACCTTTCAATTTTCTCTTTGTTTTCACATGATACTTATGTCTCTCCCCCTCTGTCATCAATGACAAAGGAAAAAGAATTTTAGTTCTTTAATAGTTCCTTTACATACCTAAATAATCCCCCTAAGGAGTACATTCCAAAATTGTGGTAGTTGCTTGAAGCTTGCTAAGAATCCCCCTCCATGAGGATCTCCCTTCATCCTGAAGCCTTGTTTTCTCTGACAATGCATTGCATAGATAATTGAGATCAATTAAGGTATCATTTCCTTAACCACAATTTTGAGAGAATCATAAGAGATCAGAATCCTATCAAAAATTGAAAGAACATAGTAGACAGGTGCACACTTAATCTTGATTAAATCTCTGAGCTTTCCATACAACTCAATCATCTCTCCTATTTCTTTATGTGATACAAGGTATTCCTCATGTAGTTTTGTCAAATTGTACCAAGTATGATCATGTAAATCGAGAGCAGGATCAAATGTGCTAGATGCAAACTTAATCTGGGTTTCAATTGTGCTCTCAACACCCTTGATTCTTTGAATTGCATCAAGCCAAGTCCAAAAAAATGTGAATAAACTCTTAATCTCTTCCTCACAATTTTGAACAACCTTGAGTTTTTCAAGTGCCAAGCTATGAGTAGACTTACACTTGTCTACTATTTCCAACAATCTTTTATCTTCAACCCAAGAGACCATGTCACTTACTTCTTTTCTCTTTAATTCATTAAATCTATCAGTTAATTTATTTGAGCTTTCTTTAGTGGACCGTGAAGAACTAGAGGCCACACGAGGAGTTACTTGAAAAAATGTGTCCTTCTAGCCAATTGCTTAAGTTTTCTTGGAGTAGGGTTCACCTTAGCAACCAAGGAATGAACCTCAGCTACTTTCCTCTTTTCTCTAGTGGAAAAATTTTATTTACCATTCAAGACAAGCTCAAACTCTTCAAGAGCTTTAGCTACTTTAGTGTAGGTTCCAAACCTAGGTCTGTTGGGGTCTAGGGGTTGTTAATCAACAATTCAATGCACCTAGAAGCATAGTCCTTCTCAATGTCATATCTAAACTCAAGTATCCATGAGTTCCTTGGCTCAACTACCTTGATGATGCAGCTATTATTGTTGACCAAAAAGGTTATATCATTCTTATATTTTGAAACCAATTCTCTTGGAACTCTTTTTATTCTATTCATTTTCATTTGAAAATTTCCAAAGAAACGACCAAGGGCATCTTCTTATGCATTTAAGTCCCCAATGTTTCTCATAGGTTCATCAATCTAATGAGAAACCGGTTTGGTATTCTCCCAACTAACTTCCCCTTATCCAAGAATCTCCTTCATAAAGTATAAAATAAAACATTAAACTAATGTACCATATCTTAATGTACCATTCTTCTTCTTGATATCTCTCAAATTCTCCAACAACTATTGTCACAGCAGCTCACAGAGGTCATATTCTATTCTATTCTCAACCATATCCAATGCAAGATAAATTGTGGTAGAGAAATTATCATTGTCACAAAAAATCAGCTATGAAATAACTATACTTTCATATTAAACTTTCGGGTTACTAATTCCAACACATGTGTTCCTTATTAAACCCTTTCTCTATCAAAATTACATATAGGAGTCAGTCTGGAGGATGATAACCTAGTAAATTCCTTGATTACATCTCTGGATATCATATATGTTTCATCAACCCACACATAATCGTTGTGAAATCTACTAAGAGCCATTTTGATATAGCTTCCTTCATTACTAAAGTTCAAAAAATTGTTCCATACATCCAAATTCATCTCTAAAAGAACATTGTATTCTAGTTTTAAAGATCATTTCCATTTAATTCTTCAACCCACAACATCCAAGCTTTTCTATATGCATAGTTTCTTCCAATTTTCCATGAATGTATACTCCAACATCTTCAATTAGTATAACACTAAGAGGGTGTTATGCCTTGCATAACCACCCCATTTTATTCTAAAAAAAAAAAAATAGGTCCCCCTTTGTCTTTTCCCTTTGGCCCTTGGTTTTTTTCCTTAGGCGTTTTCCTTTCAAAGTTCTGTCGAAGGCGGAACCAGGACCAATACCGGACTTGGAAATTCCTTCTAAGTTTGGGTCTTGCTCCTTCCCCGATTCCAGTTCCGACAGACCTTGGTTTTTCATTTCTTTTGTTCTTTGTCGGAGTCAGGTTCGGGACCAAGTTCAGAATGTTGAACTTTCTTAAGTTCCTTATTTTGGTCCCGTCCCGGGTTCGACCCCGCCTTTTCTTTTCTCTTCGTTGATCTTTGTCGGTTTGTGTTTTGTTCCCGTCCTTTGCCTTAGGTGTTTTCTTTTCGACCTTGGGCATTTTGTTTCTTGTGTTCTAGTAGACCCAGAACTAGAACAGAGTCTTAGCTTGGAACTTCTTCCAAGATCCCTTTCTTGTTCCTTCTCTGGCCCTGGTCCCGCCACTTTGGTCTTTTCTCCCTTGCACATCTCTTTTTTTGTTCCGCTTGTCCCATTCTTTTCATTTTGTTTCTTTTTGCTATGTCATGGGGTTATCCTCCCCCTTTCCTCATTTTTCTTTCTGTTTCCTTTCTTCCTCCTCTTTCAGGTGACGTCGGAGGCGGGTTCGGAACAGAATCCGAACCCAAAACTTGGAGAAGTTTCTGGTTCGGATTTTGGTTCCAACCCTGGTTCTGCCCTGTTCGTCGCTCTGCTCCAGCTCCACCTATGTTTTATTCCCGTCCTTTGCATTTTGGGTCTTCTCGCAAACGCGGATCCGGGACGGGGTATGAACTCGGGAATGTTGATTATTTCCCTGGCTCATTCCCACCCTGACTTCGATCCTGGTTATGGAATTTTAGTGTTAGCACTTCTAGATTAGAACTTCTAGGTTTAGAGAACTGCTTAGAGCTAGAATTGTTAGAAATTAGTCAGCTAGCAAAAGGAGATCGAGTTGCATCTTGATTCTCAGTAATGAGAGCTTCTCTTGTCTTCTTGGTTAGCAGTTAGATTTCAGTACAGACTGTAATGTATTTTCAAAGTTCTTCTAGTGTAAATGGAAGCAGTCTGAAGACATAGATTTTTTGTACACTGGTGATTGTGCCAGATTTGTAAATGTTGCTTATTTGTCTCATCCACAGTAGAAGCAACCAGATTCAAATCTACTTCATATTGTGTTCTAGAATAGTATTTATCTTGAGTTAATCATTTGATTTTGAAAGCTTTCAAGGGATTTAAATCTTATTTTCTCTTTTTTTTAAATGGTAAATTATAATCAGTTGTTGAAATCAGCACTGTGAATGAATGCAACTAGGTGTTAATTGCAATTTAATTTTGTTCTTCAATTTTTTTGTTAGTTTAATTTTGTTCTTCAATTCCTTGGAAGGTAATAAGTCTGGTTAAATTGGATAAACTATTTTTTTTTCTGTTTCAAAAACCCTAATCTATCTTTTTATATTTCTTTAAAACCCTGGTTAGAGTAGGTTTTATTTCATGCTTGATCTTAGAACAATCCAGAAGCTCAACACCGGAAAGCCCCTTGAATATTACTGTTGCATTGGCCACTGAGCAACATCAGCACGGTTGAGACCCAACTACCAAGACCTTGGGAGCTAAGGCATCCATGTGTTTCCTTTCTCTTTTAGGAGAAGCAGAGTAGCAATATCTTGCTTGCATTGTTGTGGTGTCAAAATCACCATCAATAGAGGGATATCTGAAAAAGCACCCAAAAGATCAAGCTCTAAGGTTTTAACAGGGTACATTTTGCACTTTGGTTCTAATCTCTCTGAATTTTTTATGAGTCAAGGCATATCCATTGCATTCAAAATTCCACAAATAATTCAGATGAAATAGTAGTAGTGACTTACCTTTTTATTTTCTACCAAATCCAAATTCAGAATTTATGCGGTATAAATTTGCTTTGGTTTCTTCAAGTTTTCTCTCCACGCTTCTTCTTGCACAATTGATTTTCATCGAATGAATTTTCCTAAAAATTTCTAAATTTATTTATGTCATCCCATTTTTTACAAAATCAATACTTCAGATTGCAAGTAGATCACCTCAAAATTTGTGTAAACTTTCATCCTTTTGAACCAAAATTTTTGTAGGAGGATTCTCTCTTACACTTTTAGGGTTTTTCACCTAAAAGGAGAAAGGTATCCCACAAAAAAATGGAGGTTCATTAAATATTAATGCTAGTATGATTGAAATATGTGTAAATGCAATGTCTTAAATGCAAATAATCGATAAAAGATAATGAATATTAATGCAAGTTGTTTGAAAACATAGTGATGTATACAAAATGACCTAAGAATGCAAGTAAACAATAAAAAAAAATGAACAATATTGGAGAGGTGCACCTAGAAACTTAAATTTGATGTAGAGAGGCTCTAGAATCCTATATATTTTGTTTTTGAAGCCAACAAGGACACTTATGCCAAGTTGGGCGACTTAGTCCTATTTTGGGGAGATTCTGTCAGAATAGGTTTCTGCCAAATGGGTACTCAGTTTTGTAAAAATCACTTTTCAGGCTTGGAAGTGGGACTAATTCACCACTGATGGTGACTTATTCTACTTAGGACTCTTGGGAAATTTGGGGTAGGAATCTATGGCTTTCTGTCTGCACTTCCCTTCCTGATAGGTGTTCAGTTCAGATTCTACAAAAAACGGGTTGAAAGAGGTCTCCAAGTTTCAATTAGGGCTTTATTGACTTAAACGAATTTAATGAGTTAACAACACCTTTTTAAACTTTCTTCTTTGAAAAATTTGTATACAAGACCTGTAAAAACACATGCAAAGAGGGGAAAAAGGGTTAAGGGTTAGAGAATAGGGGTTTTCCTTGGTTAAACCTCATTTGGTAATCAAACCCTATAAAATGAAATGAAAGAGAAAGAGAATGATGAATGAACAACAAATGCACAACTCACCAAACCCTTGATGTTGAAATCTAAAGATGCAAGAAGATGAATGGATGCTTGATAATGAATGCTTGAAATTATGAATGAATAAGCAATGTGTGAATGGCACTAAACTAATTGAAAATGAGATGAAAACCCTTTATTTATACTTTATTTTACAATATTTCTGAAAAATAACACATCACAGGCTGACCTCAAGGTTAAGAGAATAAAATGCCACCAAAAAATTAAAATTATTTTGATTTTTGTGCCTAGTTTGACTAAGGCGCCCCAGGTGATGAAAAAATTTTACTAGGTATTAGCGATTAAAGTGTATTAAATGTTTTTTAATGGGAATATTCTCAAAAATACACTTAAGTAGGGCAAAAAGTAAGGGGTCATATAGGAAAGGGTTGAATTAGTGATGACAAGTCTAGAAAAGCGTGAAAATCTTTACAACACTTTGAAATAATACTTGAAGTGATAAAAAGGGGTTACTTAAATGAATTATAATGAAAGAGTCCTAGAAAAGTGTGAAAATGGGTTACAACACTTCACAACACTTTTACAAGACATCCTAGAATTCTTATTTATTCACAATAGTCCAAGACCTAATGTGAATGTATTGACCACATTGCAACATTAAATCTAGGAAAAATCAAGACATCCATGAGAGAGACTTAAGTGAGCATAAAAATTTCCAACTATACATTTTTTGTGACACATTAAGCCCCCAATCTCAGTAGCCCAACATCACATCGAGAGGGATTGCACAGATGCTTGGTGAGATGAGAAAACAACAAAAGAATGATCAAGCCCAAAGGTCAAGTATAAAACCAATCATAAGTACAAAGTTTGATGAAAAAGAATGAAAGAGAGAGAAAAGGAAAAAGAGAGTCGGATCAAGCTTTGAAAATCTCAGGTTGTTTGTCCAAAAAAAGAAATGTTACCACTAGGTGAGAAGGCCTAAATGGTGAGAAACATACACTCATGGCTGGTATGCACTAACACACACACAGGTGGCTATGGGGAAAATTCATGCCTCGGAATGGGCTTCCCGCTCAACCATACCAAAGTTATACCTCCTGATAACTTTAATAAGGTGCCACAAAAGAAAATGACATTTTGAGCTTCATGATACAAGAAAAAATTCATATTCTTGGAGCTCATGAACAAATGTGATGGCACTACAAGTATGCAAGTTGTGTTATGCAAGGTGGCCATATAACAAATGTAAAATGTAACATGCAAAATATTGTTCAAAGGAGTCGAATAGAAAATTCACAACTTAAGGGATGTAGTGCATCACATCAAGCCACTAAGAGGAATGTAATATGGTAAGATAGATCATGATCATGAAGGATACTACACCTGATGTCATCCATAAAGTGACAAAATACATCGTATGAAGTAACAAGGCTACACTAAGAACCAAGAAAAAAAATGAAAAAAGAATAATTCCAATGTATGCCCCCACTTTAAAGGAATTTCCACACACCATACTATGAGAAATTACTTTAAAGTAGCAAACAAAAAATGTAAAAAGAAAGAAGACATGAGATCCAACTTGGAAAGCCCCTATGCCAAGTCATATGTTTCTAAGTAAGGCTATGTCATACGAGAGAAAGGAAAAAGAAAAAGGAAGGAGTTTCCCCCAAAATAAAAACACCAAACACATTAGGGATCTATGGATTTGGGGTTAGTATTTTCTTTGATAGGTTCCATGGAAGAATGACTGAAAACAAAGGCCAAAAGGCTTATGTCTCAATGGAGGAATGAAAAGTTGAAAATCTTTTGGGTCAACATGAAAGAGACATTAGAATGCCTTGTGTCATCCCCAAAAGGAAAACACAAGAAAAAGACAAAAGACAAAGGTGAAAATAATGTACGAAATATAGAAGAATGAAGATACAAATAGAAGAATGTCACAAAGAGAGAAGAACATCAAACATCACATTACGGGGGGAACACGTTACACACATGAAAACACACAAAAGAAAAAGGAAAAGCAAGTGCAAAAGACTAGTAAGGAAAATGCAAGTCAACAGTCAAGCAAGTCATCAGCCTACCAGTCATGTTCATGATGTGTCAAGGGTGTGCAACTAGTTAAAGGGACAAGATCAAGTTTCGAACTAGGGGAAGCACCAAGTTCTACACTCTTTGTAGGAGCTTTATCATTTAAACTCATGGAAGAGGAGAAACAAATCATTCAGTGATCTCAACATCATCACCTAGATTAATCATGATAGAGGATGGATTATAATGTCCAATGAAGGATGTGTCCTAGCATGCATTACTTCTATGAAGTGAAAATTTTGACTTTCTTTATTTTCTTCGTCTTGTAACTTGTGAGAAAGGGCATGACATCTATGTACGCTCCCTAGCTCCTCAGTTTCTTTTGGTTTTATTGTCAAGTTGTGTTTGTGAAGGAGTGGGTTGATCAACCATTAGTTGCTTATCTTCCATAAGGGGAGGAATGAAAGAATCCATCCAGGAAGGTTGTTCATCCACTTTCTCCTTTTCCTTTATAAACTTGTTTTATACGAGAGGCATGGAAGTTGTTATCATTATCTCTTGGTCATTTGGATGATGTGGGGGAAGTTTCGGGTGTGGGTTGATTTGGATGGGTGGGTTTGTGTTTAGGTTGAAGCATTGTTTCATCTAAGATAAGATTGATGGAAGTGGACAGGGACATGTTGCGAAGAGTCAATTCTACAATTTTCTTTGCTTTAAACATTTGGTAAGCAATGAAGAAGAAATATTTATGAGGTGTGATAGGTTCCATGGGCTCAGGCCAAAAGGCTTCTAAGGAGAAGTTTCCTTTAGAAGAAAAAGGGTTAAAGCCACTATGGTGAACAGTGAATATGTCATTGTCAAGTGGAAACTTTAAATATTTGTGTATGATTGAAGGAGCAACTTTCATTGAGTGAAGCCATGAATGGCCTAGCCACAAACGAAACTGGTCTGACTGGAGGATGATGGATAATGTAACATCCACTATTTTTTTCCTATTTTTAATGGAAGGATGATCGATCCTATCGTAGATCACGCAAAGCCATTGTGTGTTTTGATCCATGTTGTTGGTTTATCATAATCATCTTGATAAAGATCATGCAATACCAAAAATTCCTCAGTGATCACAGTCTCTCCATAGGAAGGATCTATGAGTATCCCATTAGTGGGTTTATCATAAATATGGTCAGCTATGTAAAGAGGACCATCAAGGAGATTTGGAAGTATTTCATTAGAGGGGAAAGTAATATCAAGAGATTTCATAGGTTGTCCCTTACGAGGGATAATGTCGATTGCACCTACCATTTCATCCATAAGATTAATAGTAGTGATATGTGGAATAGGATCAGGATGTTCAATATCTATATGAATATTCATCACATCATTGTTTTGAGTTTCACTAGCTTTGAAAAATGACACATTATGTTTGGGCATTGGATCAGTGAATATTTGCAAATTTTGAATTGGAGGGGCAATAGACGTATTTCCTTTAACATTAAAATTTACAATGGATATACAACCAGAGTCAATGAGGTCTTGCACATGGTGTTTAAGATGCTTACAATTTTCCATGTCATGTCCATTTTTTTTATGACAATGACAATAAGCATTGGGTTTAAAGGTTGGAGGTAAAGGCTTAGTAGGATCAAGTGGTTTAATAGCAGGTAAAGTAATCATTTGTTGTTGCAAAAGTTGGGACATTGTGTTATGAAGGGTGTTTGATAAAGGTGTAAACTATCTTTTTTGATCTCCATAACTATAAGGTATCACTGCTTTAACTTTTGCTACTTAGTTGTTGATGGGTTGAGTTGGTTGTTGAGGGTGATTGAACTATAAAAACCCTTTGTTTTGTTTTTGAAATAGTTGTGAATTATTTGAAGTGGCATGTTTAGATTTTTCAATTCAGTTACAAGTGGAATTTGCATCACAATTACTAACTAAATTGTGATAATCACAAAGGGTGGTACATAAGTGTATAAAGGAGGGAAATTTCATCATGGTGAGTTTTTCCTGAAGTTTAGTTTGCAATTTTTCTATAAAAATATTTTAAAGATGTGGATTAGGAATCTTGACATCGGTTTGAGAGTAAAGTGATTGATATCATGAGATATAATCAGTTATCTTTTCTTCTTCATGTTTTTTGCATCTCATCAGATTGGCCAAGGTCTTGTTTGGAGTCATATGCACTTGGATGAAAACCATCCCAAGGCAGTGTCTTTTAAAGTCCTCAAGAAAAGTTTGGCTAGCAATTTATTGTCAAGGACAAAGTCACTACATAAGGTGGTGTAAGCATTAACATGGTTAAAAGGATCTCCATTCCCTCCATATTTCTCAAATCTAGGAATCTCTATTCCTTGTGGCATCAGTGTTCACAATATTTTTAGAGATAGTGGGCTGCTATGAATATAACAGGTGGGTGGTCCATTCTAGTTTTGGTTTATGGTGGATATTTGTTTTTGCATCGAGGAAATGGTGTGGAAAAGTTGTGTTATGAAAGGGTCAGTGTAAGTGGTATGAGGGGGAAGGGAAAGTGGTTATGGAATGTATGTAGTGGTAGGGAAAGTGAATGGAATGCTTATAGATGGTATGGTGGAAGAGGAGAGAACATGTGATGCCACATAAGAATTAGGAATGCTAGTAGGAATAGTTGAGGAAGGAATCACATTACTAACTTGTTGTATTGTTGTTGTGACTTGAGGAGTGGTATAGGTAGGTATGGATGCTATTGTTGAAGGAGGAGTGTAAGGTCCTCCTTGGCTAACCACAGTGATTGTTGGTTGAGATGTACTAGAGGTGGAAGGAACATATTTATGTTATATCTCAACTATTTGTTTCATAACATCTAGGCCTTCATCACATTCAAGCAGGTGATGGATGTTCTCTATTGTTGGAATGGCAATGGTTGAAATGTTTCCAAGACACACACTATGTTGAAGATGTGTTAAGTCCTCATGAATGTTAATGGTTTTTCCTTGTGGAATGTGATCTTTTTGTGTGTCAATTTGCATGTTATTGGAAGACAAAGAGTTGCTAAAGGTGGGGTCCATGCCTAGTGTACTAGTTGCAATACTAGGAGTGGAGGCTTTAGACAATCCAAGATCCACAACATTTGTATTATTGTGGGATAACATGAGTCTTGAGCTTCTTCTCACTAAGGTATTAACAATAGGACACCAAACACTCATTCAACGGTTTTGAAAGGCAGGTGAATTGAAATGCAATGTAAACTAAGAGAAATAAAAGGATGATAACTACAATTATGGAAGCTATAATAGCAATGCAATATCAAAAAATAGAAATGCAGAAAATGCTCTCAAAAAGACAGAATTTTTTGTGCAAAATGTGCGGATGGACTAAGCCGCCTAGTGTGGCGAATTAGTCCCAGTAGTGATTTTTTTGAGATTTTTCAAAAAATTTAAATGAAATTTTATGTTTTTCAGATTTTCAAATGCAGATACAGTGTGAAAATGTAGAATTTTTTGGAAATTTTAATGAAATGTAATGCAAAAATGCAAGCTAGATGAGTTTTTCACTAATGCAACTTTTAAAACCCTAGGATGCAAATTAAACAATAAAAAACCTAATGCGATGTTGATGCAAATTATTCCTAGGATGTAAATGTACTCAAAATTAGAAGATGTTCAAAAGTCGGATTCACCAAAATGAACTGCCAATTTTTGTAGGAGGGTTCTCTCTTGCACTTATAGGGTTTTTCACCTGAAAGGAGAAAGGTATCCCGCAAAAAATTGAAGGTTCACTAAAGACTAATACTAGTATGAATGAAATATGTCTAAATGCAATTTCTTAAATGTAAATAACTAATAAAAGATAATGAATATCAATGCAAGTTGTTTGAAAACATAGTGATGTATGCAAAATGACCTAAGAATGCAAGTAAACAATAGCAAAAATGAACAAGACTGGAGAGGTACACCTAGAAACTGAAATGTGATGTAGAGAGGCTCTAGAATCCTACAAATTTTACTATGGAAGCCAAATAGGAAACTTACACCAAGCTGGGTGACTTAGTCCTATTTTGAGGAGATTATGTTGGAACAGTTTTCTACCAAATGGGTACTCAGAAATGTGAAAATCAATTTTTAGGCCTGGCAGTGGGACTAATTTGCCACTAATGGAAACTTAGTCCACCAAGGAATCTTAGGAAATTTGGGGCAAGAATCTGTAGCTTTTTGTCTATACTTTCCTTCCTGACATGTGTCTGGTTTAGATTTTGTAGAAAATGGGTTGAAAGAGGTCTCCAAGCTTCAATTATGGATTTGTTGAATTAGATGACTTTGATGAGTTAACAACACATTTTAACACTTTTCTCTTTGAAAAATCTACATACAAGACCTGTAAACACACATGCAAAGAGGGGGAAATGGGTTAAGGGTTAGAGAATAGGAGTTTGCCTTGGTCAAACCCCAATTTGATAATCAAACCCTATAAAATGAAATTAAATAGAAAGAGAATGATGAATGAACAACATGAAATCTCACAACTCACCAAACCCTTGATGTTTAAATATAAAGATATGCAAGAAGATGCTCCAATGTATGCTTGATAATTCCTTGAATGCTTGAGAATTATGAATGAAAGTAAGCTAATGTGTGAATGAATGCACTAAACTAATTGGGGGTGAAAATGAGAGGAAAAACCTTTATTTATACTTGATTTTACAATATTTCTCAAAAATAACACATCACAGGACAACCTCAAGGTTAAGAGAATAAAATCCCACATGAAAATTAAAATTACTTTTATTTTTGTGCCCAGTGAGACTAAGTCACCCCAGGTGGTGACTCGGTCCTACAGGGAAATTTTACTGGGTGTCGGGGATTAAAGTGTATTTAATGTTGTTGAACAGGAATATTATCAAAAATACACTTAAGTAGGGCTAGTAAGTGTATTAAGGGGTCATATAAGAAAGGGTTGAATTATTGATGATTGTAATGTCTAGAAAATGCACAAGACAAGATTAAGAGAAAACATGCAATGCAATCTAATGCTAAGCAACAAAGAATAAAGGAAAGTCAAAACCGTAAATAAAGAAAAAATCTCACCAAATTTGTACGTATTTCCATGATTCATCTCGATTGCCCTTCTCCATTTTTCTTATTGTAGTATAATTTCCCTCAGAATTTCAAAGATTCGTGCAAGTATAGCCTATGATAATGATTTAGAAAAATATCATAAGATTTCGAGAGAGATATCTGATTTCGAGAGAGATTGGAATGATGATGACAAATCAATTTATAGAAAATTGATTATTCGAAAGACAGGCCAAGATTGAGAGATCAGCGGATGATTGAGATTGACTGATTAGTCATGCATTCTGATAATAGTTAGTAATGACATCAGTGATATAAATTAGAAATAGAATTAAAGATTAAATAAATTATTTAATCTTCGATTTTGGTATTCAAAAACAAAAGAATTATCTTTGCATGACAAAGATAAAGATGGATTAAAGAAACTCTTGTTTGAATGCACACACAAGGTTTAATTAATTAAATATGAATATTTAATTAATATGCATGTACACACAATTGAGTTAGCACTGAATGATTGAATGATTTGATGAAGAGATTACTCGAGAAAGCTACAAAGACATTAAGTCAAGAGTTAACTAACCAAATTAAATAGATCTTTGAGTCAAGTAAGAGTGAATACTTAGATAACTCACAAAATTATCTAAATATAGAGGAATGTGTTAAAATAGGATTTATGAATTAAATAATTCATTTAATTCAAGACTCAATATTTGAAGAATAATTAAATAAACACGATTTATTTAATTAAGTGATGAAGGGATTTAAATGAATAATTAAATAAATAAAGAATTTATTTAATTATAGTTGAAGTATGATAAAGAGTAAATTAAATACGAATTTATTTAATTTGACAAGAAGGATAAAGTTAATTAGTAACATAATTAAATAAAAAGTGTTTATTTAATTAATCAGATAGAATAAAGAAATTTGTGAATTAATTAAATAATTAAGATTATTTAATTAATAGAAGAAATGAAGACCATAGAGAATAATTAAACAATTGACATTATTTAATCATGACCATGAAGAATATGAATTATGAAGAATATTGAAGTCGTGGGCTTAGACCAAATTTTAGTGTCTACAATGACAAATCTAGAAAAGCATGAGAGTTTGTTACAACACTTTGAAATAAGACTTCGTGAGTGATAAAAAGGGGTTATTTAAGTGAATTATAATGAAAGGGTCCTAGAAAAGTGTGAAAGTGGGTTACAACACTTTTACAAGACATCCTAGAATTTTTATTGATTCACAAGGGTCCAAGACCTAATGTGAATGTATTGACCACATTACAACATTAAATCTAGGGAAAATCAAGCCAAAGTCCATGACAGAGACTCAAGTGAGTGTAAACATGTCCAACTATACATTTTTTAGTGACACACCTTTCAAACTCTATGAAATACATTATTCACACATGTGTGTGCAAATTCCTTTCACATGAATTATTGAATTCATAACCTTAATAAATGCATTTTTTCCATGATATGACATCATATATCAAAAGAGGGGTTAAAAAAATTTATAATTAATTATCCCCTTTAGCCAAGTTCTAAATCATTTTTTTACTAGCGTATCTATATTAGAGGATGACACAAAAAAAAATACTTCTAATTCTGCTTGCTTTCTAGATTCTCCATCCTTTCTCTAGATCCTTAACCTTTGCCAGATCAACCTTGATGATTAGTTCATATCCTTTTACCAGATTTTTATTTCTCATTTTTCTACTTCTACAATCTCTAACAAAAAATTTAGGATTGCTGCAATTATAGCAAACAACATTCTTCCATCCAAACTTTCCTTTATTCAATCTATATTTGTACTAGTTAGCCTTATTTCCAATTGAATTATAGTGATAATAATGACCTTTGAATGAATAAATCATCTTATTTGAATTATGATTTCTACAACCTTTATATTTGTGTCCAATTCTCTTGTATTCAAAGCATTGACCAAAGAATGATAAGAAATTTTCATTCATTTCATCATTCTGCTTCATTTTATTTTCACAATATTTTGCCCTATGTCCAAACTTATTGCAAGAATAACAAACACCATTAAAAGATAAATACCTTTGAGCATTAGGTTGTCTAATAGGAATCCTTCTAGTATATCCACCATTGCTTTGAGTCTTCATGTCAAAAGATTGATTCGACTTCAAATTTTGACCTTCCTTAAATCCCAAGCCACTTTTATCCATAGAGGACCTTTGTCCTACAATCAATTTGTCTAGCATTGTAGAGCTTACTGCACATTTATCCTCATATCTTCTCACCTTTTCCAAATCTAATTTCAACATTACCACTTCTTGCTCAAGCCTTGCACATTTATCCATTCTCCTCTATATTTTAGCTCTCAGACAATCTTCAACCTTTTCCTTTTCTTCCAATTGTTCTTTCAATTTGGTGATTTCCTCATCTACTTCCTTTAACTGATTAATGACTTCTTCAAATCCTTCCCTCAGATTATTAATACAATCATTTTCTTCATTCAGTCTATCCTTCAAATTTTCATTTTTTTCTATATGTTCAATAGAGATCACTCCTAGAGGAATAAGAAATTTTTTGTCTTCCATAAATTTAAATTTCAAGACCTTCCCTACACTTTTAGGCTTCTTCGGTGGAACCAAACTCTAATACCAATTGTTGAACATTCAGAATAATAAGAGGGGGGTTGAATTAGTATTCCATAAAACCATTCACATAAGATCAATTTAAGCATTATCAAAAATATGTCTAAATCAACAGAAGAAGACATGGAATCAAGAAAAAGCATCAAAACACATGAAAAACAATATTTTTACGTGGAAAACCCAAAATGGGAAAACCACGGTGAGGATTAGCTCATAATATAATTCATCCGGATATAGAATATTACAAGGGCTCACTGCCAAGAATCAGTGTCCTTGAAAGGCTCACAACCTGAAGTAAATACAAAATGATATGGCTCACTGCCAAAGATTTGAATTGATAAAGAATGCATCTTCCCTATGCTGGAGTTTAGTTTTGGTCAAGTACAATATATGAGTAACTCACTTAACTGCTCATCTATTTAATACACACATATACATTCTCAACTCTATCTTCATGTATCTTTCACATATGCACATTCTTCTCTCCTTCTCTACTCTACACATGCTCCCTAAAAATTTCTTACATATATATATATATATATATATATATATATATATCCATGTTTACTAATTAGATCGGCCTAATTAGAGAAACCTTAATTCAAAAAATAACTCTATCAGTATGGACCTAAGATAGATCCCTTTATCAATCATAGCACATCTCAATACTAATATATAATTAGGTAGGCCAAAGCTAAACCAAAATTCCAAACATATGTACACTCTGGATCAAATGTGTAACATAAAAACTTGTTCACATTGAATTCTCCCTTACACGGTATTGAACTACTTATCTTCAACACTGCACGGTATGATAATCAAGTTTGAGAAAATGTGGAATCTCCCACATCACTGTGTATACACCTTAAAATGGTCATCGCATTCAATTAATTAAATACACCCTATTTGATTAATGCTTCGACTACATATAAATAAGGTCTTACTTTATTTATATTGTTCACTTTCCTTTTAATTCTCCTAATTCACATTCTTCTAAATTAAATAAACAAAAAACCCTAAACATGTTTATTTAATTAATCTTCCCTAATCCTGATTAAGAATTAGAGCACATTTCTACAACTTTTTTATGTGCCACCTCATAAAGGTCACATGAAAATAAATAAGCCTAATTATTAATTAGAATTATCCTCACACACTTCCACCAATAGGAAAAAGCACATGGCTTTATTGCCTCACACACTTCCACCAATGAGAAAAAGTGCATGGCTTTATTCCCCCACACTTCCAACAAATTTGGAGCACATGGGTCTTTGTTTCACACACTTGGAATCTCATACATTTGGCATGCTTCCAATTTGTCAATGGGATTCTCTTCACACACATGGAATGTTGTCCTTGGTCAAGGGGACATTTCTTCTAAATTAAATAAATAAAAAACCCTAAACGTGTTTATTTAATTAATCTTCCCTAATCCTGATTAAGAATTAGAGCACATTTCTACAACTTTTTTATGTGCCACCTCATAAATATCACATGAAAATAAATAATCCTAATTATTAATTAGAATTATCCTCACACACTTCCACTAATAAGAAAAATCACATGGCTTTATTCCCCCACACTTCCAAAAAAATTGGAGCACATGGGTCTTTGTTTCACACACTTGGAATCTCATACATTTGGCATGCTTCCAATTGGTCAAGGGGATTCTCTTCACACACATGGCATGTTGTCCTTGGTCAAGGGGATAACATCCTGATTCCTTTCATCTCCACCATCTATCTTGTCTCCTTTGAATTGGAACCGTTGATAGATGCCACCTCACAAAATGCTTGCAAAACTCTATAAATACACCCCTCATCCTTTGCATTATCATCCACCTTTTGAGTAATGTTATAATGTCATTTTCCATGCACACTTTGAGTATTGTTACCATGCAGGTTTTTCATAGGAGCTTGGAGCTTTCATGGAGTCTTATACTTAGCTTGCATATCATATGTTGCTTTGAATTCTCATCTTAGATTAATTAATTGCTTCATAGTTACATTTTATCATCTGCATTGCATCATAGTTACATTTTAGGTTAGTTTGTTTTATGTTTGCATTTGAGCATATGCATAATCATAGATAGCTCATTATAGTTGTATATCATCTCACTCATCTCCACTTGTTGATCCATCACCAACATCATCCTTCATTTATTGTTGCATTCATCATCAATTCCATCATCTTGTTTCATTTAGGAGCATACCACTAATCATTCCAGCACACATTTGCATGCCATTAATCCTTCCACCACACATTTACACATAGAAATCATCTTAGCTTGCATATTAAGTATCAAATATCATTTTCTAGGTAGTCATTTTAACAATCTTTGTGCTCATAGAAATATGAGGGACAAACGGTTTAATAAATCCCTAGAATTAGAGAACAATGATACGTATTTGAAAATTTTGATTGCATTACAAAATAGATTAGTTTTACTTGCTTCAAACTTTGAATGTAAACCATTTCATTAAGGTTTGTGTTGACATTAGAATAACTAACTCACTCTACACATTTCGACACACGCACAAAATGGCACCCACTTTGGGACCTTTTCCTCATTCATTGCTAACTTTTTTGATGGTTTCATGATTTTAGGTGCAAGGTTTATGACTTGGGAACATTTTGCACAGGTTTGGAGGCAATTCTGAACTATTTTGAGCCATATTTGGGCTATTTTTAGAGTTTTGGCGCCTCTTGTCTCTCTTTTGGCACCTCTTGCAATTTGTCACCAAAATCAGAAACTCACATTTGGTGTTGTGCATTTGCAGGTTTTCCCAGATTCATTGTCAAAGACTCAAAACATAAACTACTAACATATTGCAAGGATTGGATGTTATGTACTTGTTTCCATTTTGGTTAAGTTAGGAATGTAGCTTAAGTAAAGGGATAATGAACATCATGTTTCCTTTTGGTTAAGTTAGGAACATAGCTTAATTAAAGGATTAATGAACACCATGTCTTTTGTATGTGATGGATGGTAGGCATATGCACTCCCCTTAACTAGGTGATCCAAAAAGCTAGAACCATTCTTGTTTATGTGCGAGTGTAAGTGGGCTATATGGCATGAGTTCTCTCTTCATTCATGCAAAATAAAGATCAATCAAACTATGGGTATACTCGCTTGCTTTTTTTTATCCTAGAGGGACTTCCTTGTGGGAAAAAGTAATCACCCAAGGGAACGACCCAACCGATAACACGCTAAAGCCAAGCAACTTCCAACTGAGAAATAATTGTGGATACTTGAGGAAAGTTCAAGTATCACGAGGATAATTCTGACAAGATGGATTGAAAGGGACTCTCACTGTATGGATTATCCCCCATGAATAGAATTCCCGCATTAAAACCCTTGTTGTAGATTTTCCAAAATCCTTTATCTATTCTTTGGTGCAACAACGGTCATTGCCAAGGCATCCACATTCTCACAATTTTTAGTAGAGGTGATTAGTTCACCATGGGAGTTCCATGGGGACTAGAAGCTTGGTTAGCCTGAGAAGAGAGTGCACTATAAGGGGGAGCCTGTGCAACCAAGCTTCTGAATTCAACCACTAAAGATAGTGCGGTTGGGGTAAAACTCATGTGGAATCTAAAAGAATATAGTCTTACACAACCTTAGGAGTGTATATTCTACTTGATGTGTCTTCAAAACAAAACTCAAACCAAACACCATAAAAAAAATTACATTTTGTATGTGAAAACCTTGATTCAGAACTACATTCATTGAGGTAGACAAGTCGATAACTTAGGTCCATCCATTTTCAAAAAATCATTCCTTCCAACAGTGTTCAACCTTTCTTGAGGAAAAATAGAGTCAGAATATGTGGTTTACATGATGATTTCATGAAAGGTCAAGGTTAGAAAATCGAAGCTCAAGCCTCTTAGTTTCAAACAACACCAAAAATGTTTGTCTATGCTCTACGACTTTAGAGAAAGACTAACCTTCAACTTTTACAAGAGAGCTTGCAAGGACAAGCAAGAGTTATACATGATGTACTATTTTCAAAATCCATGACTTTTCCAACATTTTGAGTACCTTAATTACACAATGAGAATCTAAACTCCAAGTCCAAGATCATTCCTTATATACCTTAGAAGTCTAAACATTGTTGAAATGGACCTATACAAGTGGAAATTTTTAAACTAAACCTAGATCTAAACATTTCAAGGTGCCTAAATCAATCAATATCCATCACATCTTTGTTTGTACAACCTAGTTTCATCTTTTGGATTTCTCATCCTTCTATCAATGAAACGATGTCACACAATCAAATCAAACTTAGTCTAATCAATAGAATTTGTCATTCTATTTGACTTAATTGTAATCCTTGGCACTATTTCAAACTTAGATCAAAGCTTAGTCCAAATCATAACATTTGTATTCCTCTCCAAACAAGATCACAAAAGAGGAGACTCAAAGACAAGGAACTTGGAATACCCCACTTTGAAATGGAAAATATAAGAAGTCTGAGTAGTGAAACTTTCGATATCAAAACTCCCGACATTGAAATTCCCAACATTGAACCTCAAAATAGTGAGATCCCTAGCAACATGGCTAATGTAGAAGAAATCACTATTCCTGGACTCAACAACACTCAAGGGGAATAAATAAACGATGAGGATATTCGAGAAGTGCAACAAGTCCCCAACTTCCATAAGTTTCTAGAAAATATTTTTGAAAGAGATGGGGAAAAATGCCTATTAATGTTAGCCAATCAAGGAGTCAAACTTCCCCCTGATTTTGACATCAATATCTTAAAAGCACCTCTCCAAAAGCCTAAAAAGGAAACAAAACAAATGGTTGCTTTAACTCACCAAATGAAGAACCTTCAACAACAAGTTCTAGATATGCAAAGGGGAACTTTGAAACAATACTTGATTGAGGACATTTGTCCTTATCCCTTTAATCTATTCGTCAACATGATTCCTTTCCCTAAATGTAGTGAATTTCCAAAGTATGATAAATACAATGGTACAACTGATCCATTAGATCAGGTAAGGGAATTCTAAACCATGAGTCTAGAATTTGTGCATGAGGAAACTTACTTGATGAGACTATTTCCATGAAGTCTAGGAGGGACATGCCTTGAATGGTTTTCAAAGATTACACCCCCCATCAACACATTTGAAGAGTTGGTCAATAGATTTCTCACTCAATACTCTTACAACATCCAACACGATATCACCATGAAAGACCTTTGCAACTTGAAATAGAAAAAGGGTGAGTCCTTCCTCATTTTCTTGCAAAAAAGGAGATTGTTCGCAAGGTATTCTCGTCTCGTGCCCGAAAAGGAAAAGATAGATATTTTCATTGACAACCTAAACAATGAGATGAGTTATAGGTTGGAATTACAATGTCCCCCTACCTTCAAAAAATTGATTGAAAGCAGAATTAAGATCAAAGAAGCCTTAGTCAAAAGAGGGGTCATTAAGATATACAATGAAAACAACTCATCCACTTCCTCTAAAAACAACGGTGGGGACAAACCTAAACTTTGGCAACGAAACAAGAATGTGGGTACTAATGAGGTCATAGCTGAAAATCAAAATACCAAACCAGTACTCAACCTAATTGCATTTGTCACCAAGACTAATCAAGCCAACAATCCTCTCAACACTCCAAATGTTATCCAAAACAATAATCAGACTAATCCAAGGACTAAAGCAACACTATTTCCAAAACCTTCCAATCGATGAAAATTTATACCATTAGGAAAATCCTTAGATTTTGCCTTAAAGGAACTTACTGAGGCTAAGCTTATCATAGTGCTAGAAGCACAAAACTGGAATCCGTAAGTCAAACCCTTTGGTGGAATGATGCCCATTACTGTGATTATCATTAAAAAAAGGGTCATATGACAAAAGATTGTTGGCAATTGAAACACACAATCCAAGAACTCATTGATAACAAAAAGGTACACATTGAAGGACCCCAAACAAACAGTGATCAAGGAGTGTTCAAGAACCCTTTACCCAATTATGAAAAGGGAGAGTCCTCTACATCGAATAACAAAGGAAAGAATATAAACTGTGTTTATGATTCTACCATTCATTGTATTGAGATGGTTGAGAATTCCATCCAAGACATTGAAATTAGAAGCCAAGGGAAGGATGCCACTATTGAAATCCAACCCAATGATGACACCACCTCATACCAAATCAATGATCTTGAACCTAGAAATCGGAGCACTAACATTGACATGAATGACAATTGAATTAAAATAATCAGAATCACAAACGATCAAGACAATACACCTATCAATGTGATCACAAGATGACAAGCCAAGGTAACATTGAAAGGAGCTACCCCTTCTACATCTAAAATGAATGTTTTTCCTATAACTCAATATGACATCGTTGATAAGTTACAAAAGATACCTGCTCAAATATCCATATTAGAACTTCTCAAGATTTCACCAGTGCACAAAGAAATCCTAGAACAAGGTTTAGTTGCCACCACAATACCAAACAATCTAGAAGTATATACATTTCAAGCTATGGTGGGACATTTGACTACACCTCACTGCTTATCATTCTCTAAACATGATGATGCATCCACCACCCATCCACATAACGTTGCTCTTCACATCGAAGTCCTCATCCATAAACATCACATCAAACGTGTCCTTATAGATGGAGGAGAAGGCCTAAACATTTGCACTCTCAAGCTTGTTCATACATTAGGATATTCTAAAAATGCTATTGATCCTAGAAGCAAAATCACCATAAAAGCATATGATGATGAAGAAAGATCCTCCCAAGGATTAATCATCTTACCCATTCAAGTGGGACCAATCGTCAAGGACATAGTGTGTCAAGTGTTAGACAAGGAATTGACATATAATATACTCTTGGGATGACCATGGATTCATGCAATGCAAGCGGTACCATCAACCTATCATCAGTGCTTGAAATTTCCTTTCAATGGACAAGAGGTCACCATTTTTGCAGATTCTAATAATCCCAATATTACAGTGCACTCAGAACAAGTCAAGATACCTTTGTACCACATAATAGAGAAGTCATCAGTTTTGATCCATCAAACAAAGAATGTCCAATGGGTTCTTCATCAAGACAGTATAAGGAAAGGGCTCAATCAAAAGGAAAAGGGGTTGTTGACTCTATTTCATGCAACAATGGAAGTCAATTTGATGCCTTATCAAAATAGTTGGAAAAGATCCAAATAAAAGACAAGGTCATGGGGGAATACTCATTTGAGCAATCTTCATACTTATCACAACTTTCATCTTCTCCTAAGTCACATGGACAACCATCCACCTCAAGACAACAATATTTACAACCCATCACACTCTTTGATGGGAAGTTTATAAAAGCAAGTACTCAAGCAAAGGAATTAGAAGATAGGGATGTCCTAAACTAGTTATACAAAGATGAAGAACCTTCACAGGTATCAATGTCCAATATATGCATAGATAAGTATGGCAAAGGTCAGACAATATTGAAAAAAATGGGATATGAGGGAAATGGTCCTTTGGGTAAAAGGAAAGAAGGAAATGCAAACCAATACAACTTGTTACAATGAACCCAAAAGACAAAACAGGGCTAGGCTATAGGAAAGACTTAAAGTAGGAAGCTATCGAAAGAATCTTACAGCTACAGGCTAGTGAGTATCACGAAATAGATTCTAATGAATATGAATGGGACTCTCTCTCTGAGGAATCTTGCCATGGCAAAGAGATTGATGTAATCCAAAAGTATACACCAATATCTATGAAAGGACAAAGTTATGGTTCTAGACCACTCGAATTTAGATCACAATATATCGTTGACTCAAGTGAAGACGATCATTCCTTGAGCGAGATAGAAACATCAGAAGAAAGTAACATATTAGACCTCATTGGACAATTTGACAATATGGCTATCCTAATGCTTACACCTTATGACCTTGACCAATCTAATGATTCCTTGTCCTTAATGCATCCTGAACTAATTGATTGGGATCAAAATGAGTTGCTTGACATACCTACCTTTTCAAATGATGATTCCCTTTTGAACTTCCTATGTTCCAATGATCTTGATGCATATTATACCATTGAATCTCAGAATGAAACTCATGATGAATGGAGTGTTAAACCTTTCTGCTACAAAATGAAAAATATAATAAATGGATCTGATAGTGAACACCATCTAATGGCACTATTAAATCAAGAAAAAGTAAAAACAAAAAGTGTATCTCAAGGTGAAAACATCCTTGAGGCACCAAGAGATGGAAGGTTTGAAACTCTCCCAGAACACTATCAAGAGAGATCTTCAGTGCTAATAGAACCTACACAATCCATCAATGTTGGTACAATTGAGGTAGTGAAGACCCTACATTTAGCGGAATCCATGACAGAAGAGGAAAACCTCTTTTCACCAAATTCTTTGAGGAAAGGAAAATAAAATTTGCTTGGTCATATGTTGATATGCCAGGAATAGATCCAAAACTCATTATGCATCATTCATCATTACCACTTGGCGTGAAACAGGTAAAGAAAAAACTGAGAAAGATGCATCCCCAATCACCCTTCTGGTGAAAGTTGAGTTGAAAAAGCTATTAGATGCAGGATTCATAAGATCTATTGGCTATGCCAAGTGGATATCAAACATTGTTCTGGTATCCAAACCAGATAAGAGCATCAAGATATGTATGGACTTCAGAGATCTTAAAAAAACCTGTCTAAAAGATGATTTTCCTCTACCAAACATTGATCTAATTATAGACTTGACTGTTGGGCATGAAATGTTATCACTTATGGATGGATTTTTAGGATACAACCAAATAAAGATAGCACCTGAAGATCAAGATAAAATGGCCTTCACATGTCCTTGGGGCACTTTTTGCTAGAATGTGATGCCTTTTGGGTTGAAAAATGTTGGAGCTACATATCAGAGGGCTATGACTACCATCTTCCATGACATGATGCATACTTTTATGGAATACTATGTGGATGATCTGTTGGAAAAATCGTACACTAGAGAAGGACACTTAGAGATTCTAGACAAAATCTTCACAAGATTGGAGAAATTCAAGGTAAGGTTAAATCCCAAGAAATGTGTGTTCAGTGTAACATCAACTAAAATTTTAGGATACATTGTCTCAGCTAAAGGCATCGAGGTGGATCCTACAAAGGTCAAAGCCAATATGTAAATGCCTCCTAAAAACATCAGTCAACTTAGATCATTACAAGGAAGGTTCCAGTCTGTCAGAAGATTCATTGCACAACTAGCTGATAAAACTCATCCTTTCAACCACTTATTACACAAGAATGTCTCTTTCAAGTGGGATGAAAAATGTGAAGCTGCCTTCAGTCAACTAAAGTAGTACCTGATGACACCACCTATGTTGATACCACTAGTCAAGGGAAAACCCCTATTATTATATATTGCAACAACTGAGATATCTTTGGGAGCCTTATTAACACAGGAAGATTCTATAGGAAAGGAAAGAGCCATCTATTATATTAGCAAGACCCTAAATGGTTATGAGATCAATTAATCCTTTATTGAGAAAGCCTTCTTAGCAGTTGTATTTTCTACACAACAATTGAGGCATTACATGTTGACTTACACAATTAAACTCATTTCCAAAATTGGCCCATTAAAGTAATTACTTAGCAAAGCTTCTTTGACAAGGAGGTTAGCCAAATGGGTCATGATATTGAGTGAGTTTGATATCTAGTATGTGGACAGGAAAGAAATCAAAGGTCAAGCCATAGCAGATCAACTAGTTGAAGCACCATTTCCATATAACAATCCAATGAACATTGAATTCCATACTAATGATATCCTAACCATATCTACACAATAGTGGCTGCTAGAATTTGATGGATCTTATACACAACATGGATCAGGCATAGGAATTTTTTTGTCTCACTACAAGCATACACAATTCCTAAATCCTACAGATTAAAGTTCCCTTGCACCAACAACATAGTTGAATATGAAGCATTGATCATTGGAATCAAGATAGATATTGAATGGAAAATCACGGAATTACTAGTCTATGGTGACTCACAACTAGTCATCAACCAAGTCAAGGACGATTATCAAATAAAGGATAACAAGTTGGTTCCCTTCAAGAGGATGGTGGATGATTTCAAAAAGTACTTTGTTGAGATCAAGTTTGCACAAGTTCCCAGAATAGAAAACAAAGTTGTAAATGCAATGGCCACCATTGCTTCTCTCTTATAGATACCTGAACAAAGAAGATGTTATGAATTCATGGTAGAACAAGTTTCCAACCCAACTTATGAAGATCCAAAATCCCAAGTGATATGTCATATTGTCGACCCTAAAAATTCCCTCTATGGAGAGATCCATACCTACTTACAAGACAATATCCTTCCAATTAACTTATCCCAAAACCAAAAATGAAACTTCATTCGATAAGCAACTCACCACACCCTAATAGTTGATGTACTTTATAGATGAGGTTTGGATGGTACTCTTCTTTGGTGTCTAGAACGTAACAAAGTTGAAATCGCTTTACAAGAGGTTCACAAAGGTATTAGTGGAACACATTCAAGTGGCTTAACCTTAGCTAAGAAATTGTTACAATTGGGGTATTACTGGCCAAATATGGAGAAAGAGTCATTTCAATATGTCAAAAGGTGTTCCAAATGTCAGATTCATGGAAACTTGATACATGCACCTGCACAAGAGTTGCATCCTTTCACAGCTACATGGCCTTTTTGTCAGTGGAGATTGAACCTTGTAGGTAAGATCCACCCCTCTTCCTCCAATGGACATAATTTTATAATCACAGCCAAAAAATACTTCACCAAGTGGATTGAAGTTGTTCCTCTAATCACCATCACCAAAAAGAAAATCTCATCATTCATCCTGAATTATCTCATATGTTGGTATGGTGTTCCTCAATCTATCATTACAGACAATAGTCGGCCCTTTAAGAATCAAGATGTTCAAGAGCTCTGTGAAATATTCCATATCCAACATCGGTTTTCTACACCTTACTATCCCCAAGGGAATGGCCAAGCAGAGGCCTCAAACAAGACTATTCTGAAGATTTTGAAGAAAACTGTTAATGAAGTTGGACGTGATTGGCATGTTCAACTAAACCTAACATTGTGGGCTTATAGAACCAGTATCCATACCCCGATAGGAGCAACACCCTATTCTCTTGTCTATGGATCAAAAGCTATTCTACCTATTGAGGTTGAGATACCATCCTTGCATGTGTCACTTAAAGGTATGATTTCAGATGAGGATTATAGCGTATCTAGGCTACAAGAATTAGAACTGTTGGATGAACGCCGACAACATGTAGTTGATCATCTAAAAGCTTATCAATAAAGGATATCTAGGAGCTACAATCACAAAGTAATACCTAGAGAATTTTAGGTGGGTGACTTAGTCTTAAAGGAAAATCCCTGCAATCAATAAGATCGAGAGAAGAAGGGAAATTTGAACCTAACTGGCTGGGTCCCTTTGTTATAGTATCAGTCTTTGGATTAGGAACATATCAGTTGTCCACACCAGAAGGGGATATGTTTGACAAACCCCTCAAAAACTTGCATATAAAAGGTTTTACACCTAGCTCATCCAGTGCATTGGTCGAGATCCTAAAAAAAAATACCAAAAACATCAAAATGTCCTGAAAAATATCAATTTTTTTAAATCAAAAAAATCAGAAAAAGGATTGAAAAATAGTAAAAAAAAAAAGAAGAAAGAATCTTCCTCTAGCGAAAACCACTTCGGTGGTGCTTTGGGCAAGTACCTTGGTGAAAACCTAGCAAACAGGCGCCTTGCATAAAATAAGCACTCTTCATCTATCTTGGGCTACGTGACTTGCTCTACATCATTTATCCATCATGCTTCCATCTCTGCACCTATCACGCTTTCATGTTCGCATCATAGCTTGATCCAGTGTTTGTATCAAGGTACTCCCCTAGCATTACTCGACCCATTCTAAAAATTAGTTTGTCTTATCATATCACACTGGGGGAATGTCCTACATTGGATTGGATTCTTGTACATTCTCAAGGTTAGAAAATTGAAAATCCCAAAAACATTCAAAACAGGTCAAAATCCCAAAAACATTCAAAATAGATCAAAATCCAAAAATAGGTCAAAAATTAAAGAAGTCCAAAACATAGTCATCCTTCGAACTACATTGTCTCTGAGCTTTGAACATAGGAAAGGGTGATCTTTGATTATCCCCTAAGACATTTGAGTCATTCTTTTTGGTGTCTGCTATGTTCCTATTTTCATCTTAGTCATGTCGTCAGTTGAACTACGTGGTCTCTATGTGTCTAACGTAGGCAAGGCTAATCTATTGATCAGCCCCCGAGGCCCCTAGGTTAGGTCTTGGTCATCATGGTCGTGTCACACCCTGCACTGGGGGAAAAATCCTACACTCACTAGGGGAAAATAAACTTTAAGCTTGAACCAACAGGAAAACAGTCATCAGACTAACTTACAAACACAAAATTCAAATGGATGATGATCTTTTTGAATCAAGGGTTTATCACGTTAAACACGAAAGTTCAATTTGTTCTACTTTGATTTTTGATATCATATCTCTCGAGTCCTTGATGATTTATTGAACTAGAGGAGCAAGGAAGGAGTATGATTTTTCTTTGTCTGATGTATGTGAGTTTATCATTATTACTATGCAAGTTGTTGCGAGACGTGTGCTACAAAGTATCACTGATGACATTCTGAATTTGCATAGGAAAAATATTAACTCTTGATTGTTTACGCAGGCGATGCTCAGGTCATCTCAGTTTAATTATACTTAGATGCTTGTGTTAACTTGCAATTTTAAAACATCATGGAAGTAGTACTCAAGTCATCTTGGTCTAAAAAATTCCATCAATGCTTGTACTCACTTTCAACATTTTAAAGGCCTAATGATGATAAAAAGCAAGACAAATTGGTTAATATAAATGACAACTTTTGAAAATGAGATTTGCATTGTTAAGTTAGACTGTATTCATGTTAGTATTGCATGTGTATTTATGGGGTTTTTCAATACTAAAACAATTTCACAATGGTGTCATCTATATTATCAATGGATTGAGTACATTGGACATTAATCAAAAACACATCATTCTCATTTAGTGGCACATCAGTTACATCATCATTTGCATATCTTGGAAAACATTCTCATTTCATCTACATCCATACATTCCATCATGATATTTGCATCAGAAAATACAAAAGAAAGGACATACATTGCATATCATTTTCAACCTCATGTCATCCACTACGCTTAAATAAGTGAGTCTCTTCAAATTTCCAAGAAAGTTGGGAAATATGTTAGAGTTATGAAGATTAAAAGATCAATCTACTATAACCTTCCCACAACTTTTGGAAGTTGGATAGACTCACTTATTCAAGCTTAAGGCATTGAACATTTGCACTCATAATCATTACATCACATTGCATCATCATAATAAATCACATCACATTGCATAATCATAATTCATTCATCACATTGCATAATCATTATCATCATCTAGAAATTAAAGTAACAACATTGCATATCATAATAGGGAAATCAAGTGCATCTCAACATTTAGATCATAATCACCACTGCATATCATATATCATCAAAAATGGCATAAATGTCCACATGTACAAGTATATCCAAAAAGTAGGATGAGATACATCAAAATCCAAAAAGGAACTGTATCATGGGAATCACATCCTCAATATCACAAAAAGGTGTATACACAATGTCCAAGGAACATCACAAAATGTTACGTTGAACTCCCACCAAATGTTGTTTCTCTCATGTAACTGGTACCCCCTCTACCCAACGAACCTACACCTAGATCTCTCCTATCTGTAAGGAAAGCAGAGGTGTGGAAAAAACTTTCCTAATGTCAAATCCATAGGGAATAATGCAATGCAAGACTTTAATTTCCAAATTACAGTCCAATAAAGACACACATGAAGGAATAACAGAAATAGAGCAAATACACACAGACAACAAACAACAGATTTACGTGGGAAACCCTTACAAGAAAAAACCCACCACGCCAAGCTATATCTCTTTGTATTACAATAACAAAGTTACATACAATCAGAAAGACAACTTTTTGGTGTTCAGTTCTCAGTAGCTTATCCTCACTGTTCAAAACGGTTACAGACAAATGCTCACTCAACAACTCATTGTTATTGATCAAAATCATTTTTCCTTTATTTAACATATTCTGATTTTTCCTACTATACATCCTTATCCGCCATTGCCAACCATAGACAATTTCCATTCGAGCCTTGATTTTTCCCTGCATGTTGTTTTTCTAGTGTTGCAACTGATGCACAAAATCAACCATCATCATGTTTGAAAACTGCTTCTTGTGATTGGTCCACGATGCTCCACATAGGATGGTTAGACTGGTCAAGAGCATTCAACTTTGTTGGTATATCGGTGAGACACTCATAGTGTCTCCCCATTGCCACAAAGTTCCTCTATCGATATCGGGTTTAAGTCTCTAGCATTCGGCAAGACAACAAAGAAGTTATACTAAAACAATCGATGTCCATTTTGTTCCTATCGACAAAGGTTTCCCTTATCAGTGAGACTCATATTGAATGCACAAGTCATAGCAATCAGACATTTCATCAGCAAGACATTTCATCTTCGCCAAGAACTCATGTCGAGTTCACAAGTCACACGGATGATATTTCCATTCGGCGAGACATTCGCTTTTCGGAGAGACTCATATCGAAGTCTTCAGTCACAGCGATGAGTTAGTCCTTTCGAAAAGACATACCGATCTCGCCAATACTTTCTGCCGACAACCTTATGTTACTCTGAAGCCTTTCACCTATTGGCAAGACCCCACGGTTTCGGTGAGATGTCATACTGAAACAAAGCTTCCACTGAAAGTCACACTATCGCCAAGACTTGTGTTTATCGCCATGACCTTTCTCCGAGCTACCTAAGTCTTACCAAAGACTAACTATCAGCAAGACTCAAGACTTTTGCCGTGAAATTTCATCGAGCTCCAACATGTCTTACTGAGTCGACAAAACATAAGCCCTTTGCCAAGATGTTTCTCCAAGTGCCCAAGGTTAACCTGAAGACATTCTGTTGGCGTGACTTATGACTTTCGCTAAGACTTCCCAACAAAGTATTTTGTCACCGCGAAGACCATGAGGATACTATCTGTCGGTGTAACTTAACCAAGTCACTGAGACTTCCCAGTGAAGTCTTTTGTCACCGTGAAGACCATGTGACATCTCCCATCGGCGTGACCTTTCTTACTCGCGGAGACATCTTACCGAAACCCATGTTTCACCGATAGAGCCATACTATCGGTGAGACATTCCAAGTCGGTGAGACCACATACTGACAATAGACTTCTTCGGCCAAGTCTCCCCGATGCCTGATAAGAACACACTGTCACCCAAAGAAATCCATTCGCCAAAAGGTCATGTCGAATGTCGAAAGTCATAGCGATAGACTTGTCGGCAAGACTTTGACCTTGTCACAACGACATGAACATTTTAGAACTCTCAGAATAGTTAGTTGGCTAGAAATTCATGATGTCACACCGAATTTGTCTTCAAGAGGTTCCTTATCAATAAGAATTGAGGCACAGATTCCAACAAGCTCCCACTTGACGAAGATCTTACTGACACCTCCAAATCATCATAAAACTACTCAGATTCATGGGCCAAGAGACCCATCAAATTTGCACACCAACTGAACTTGTTTGTGCTTATAGGCTTCGTCAATGCATCTACAACATTCTCCAAAGTATCCAGTTTCTCCAAAGAGACCTTCCCATCCTCCACCATATCTCATACAAAATGATACTGTACATCTATATGTTTCATCCTGGCATGGAAAGTAGGATTCTTTGCCAAACATATAGCACTCTGGCTATCACAGTAGATAGTAATCTTTTCTGCATCAAAGCCAATGTTAGAACAAAAATATTTTAACCAGATTGCTTCTTTATAGGCATGTGTGGCTGCCATGTATTCTACCTCTGTAGTAGACAAAGTGACTACAGCCTGTCGCTTGCTCATCCAACTTACTGCACCACCATTCATCATGAAAATATATCCACTGGTGGATCTTCTGCTGTCAATGTCCCCTGCCCAATCAGAATCCACATAACCTTGAATGTTGAGAGTCTTGTGTGATTCAACCAAATTACCATGGTAACACAAAGCATAGTTTGAAGTACCCTTCAGATATCTAAACACTCTCTTCACAACATCCCAATGTGTTCTTCTAGGATTAGCCATAAACTGACTAAGAACTCCCACTACTTGGGAAATGTCTGGCCTTGTATAGACCATAGCATACATGAGACTACCAACTACACTTGCATAAGGCACACTGGTCATGTCCCCCATCTCAGAAGAATATTTTTGACAATCCTCAACAGATAGCTTTGTTCCCTGTGTAACTGGAACAACTAGCTGCTTGTACTCAGTCATACAAAATATCTCTAGAACAGTCATGATATACTTACTCTGACTAAGCCAAGGTTTTCTATTCTTCCTATCCCTGGTTATTTCCATTCCTAGAATATACCCTACTGCACCAAGATCTTTCATTTCAAACTTTGCAGAAAATTGAGACTTAAGATCAAAAATCATTAGCTTACTATTGCCTATAAACAACATATCATCAACATATAGAGCAATAATAAGAATTTGATCACTTTCAGCTTTGTAATACACACAGTGATCACATTTTGATCTTACAAATCCCAATGACAAAACAAACGTGTCAAACTTTTGGTACCACATTCTAGGAGACTGTTTTAAATCATACAGAGATTTCTTTAATTTGCAAACCAGTATTTCTTTATCTTTTTCCATAAAGTGCTCTGGCTGGGACATAAATTTCTTCTTCAAGATCACCATGAAGAAATGTTGTCTTCACATCCATCTGCTCAATTTCTAAGTCATACGCTGCTGCAAGTGACAAAAGAAATCTAATAGATGTCAGCTTAGCTACAGGAGAAAATATTTCTCCATAATCAATTCCCTCTACCTGGGAATACCCTTTCACAACTAGCCTCGCTTTATATTTTTCTACACTACTATCCAAACAAATTTTCTTTTTGAATATCCATTTGCAGCCTACAACTTTTCTACCTTTAGGCAATGGCACCAAACTCTAGGTATCATTCTTGTCTAATGATGCCATCTCTTCATTCATGGCTTCCAACCAAGAGTTTGAATCAGACATTTTAAATGCCTCTTTCATAGTCCTAGGTTCATCAGTGCTAGAAATTAAAGCATAAGCACAAGTAGACTCAATTAAAGAAAACCCATACCTATCAGGTTGCTTTCTTTCACGAATTGACCTCCTCACAGGCTAAGGCTGAGGTGGTTCTTCATCTTCATCAGAACTTTCAGAACTACTTGAGCTCTCCTCAGTATCATGTAAATTTTTATTTTTCAATTCCTCTTTATCTGGTGTCTGAGGAATTGCTGCTACATCCTTTTCATTTTCTGATTTCTTCTCTGACTGTAGATCCAAAGTAGAAGGTTTCAGCTCACGAAAGATAATGCTTCTACTGTGTAAAACCTTCTTAGTCTCAGGATTCCAAAGCTTGTATCCTTTTATACCAACACTATAGCCTATAAATATACACTTTACAGCTTTGTTTTCCAACTTTGATCTTTTTTCAAATGGCACATATGCATATGCCTCACAACCAAAGACACGAGTATGTCTTAGAGAGGGCTTCTTTCCAAACCATGCTTCAAAAGGTGTCTTCTCAACAAGAGTAGAGTTAGGAGAGTGATTTACCAAGTAACATGTTGTAGAGATTGCTTCAGTCCAGATTTTCTCCTCCAAGCCAGCACTGCTCAACATACTTCGTGCTCTTTCCATTATTGTCCCATTGAACCTTTCAGCAACTCCATTTTTTTGTGGAGTGTAAGGTGTAGTCTTGTGTCTTTTGATCCCATGATCTTTACAGTACCTTTCAAATTCATCTGAACAGAACTCACCGCCATTGCCAGTCCTTAAACATTTTATTTTTCTACCAGGCTTATTTTCTACAAGGTTTTTAAATTCCTTAAACCGACTAAACACTTTTGACTTACTTTTCAAAAAATATACAAATTCCCTTCTTGAATAATCATCAATAAACGACACATAGTATCTTAATTTAGACAAAGAAGGAACATTCACTGGTCCAAACACATCAGAATGTATATAATCAAGTAAACTAGAAGTTTTGTGAGGACTGGAATAAAATGAAACACGATGTTGCTTTCCATATATGCAATGTTCACAGAAATTGAATTCAAGGTTACAATCTTCAAGCCCTTCTACAAGGTTTTTATTTTTCAAGGTTTTTAAACCTTTCTCACCAATGTGGCCAAGCCTATGATGCCAAAGGATAGTCTTTTCTGCTGCAAGTTTAACCTCCATGGCATTTATTCCATCAGGAACATTTTCCTTCTTTTCTCCATGAGCAGCCTTAAGTGACTTTGTAGATACACTATTGCATTGTATAGCTTGTGCATCCAGCTTGTACAAGGTACCAATTCGAGCACCCCTAGCCAGCACCATAGAGCCTCTAGTCATCTTGTAGCCATTTCTAGAGAACGTGACCTGCACTCTGATATCATTCAGCTTACTTACAAAAAGTAGATTTTGAGCCAGACCTAGTATATGCATCACATCATTGATTCCCTTCACTCTTCCATTAGGGAATTGAATTATAACTCTTCCATGACCAAAAATTTCTAAAGATGAGTCACTGGCCAAGTACACCTTTCCACCATTTTATTCTTCATACTTCGTGAACCATTCTCTATGAGATGTCATGTGGAAAGATGCTCCAGAATCAATTAGCCAGACATCATCGGATGCTCGTGTCGCCAAAGTTGCAATGAAGGCATTTGCATCACTCTGAGAAGAATCATTTCCAGAAGAGTTCTTCTTCTTTTTCTCCTCCTTGCAATCCCTTCGTACATGACCAGGTTTCCCACAGTTCTAGCACTTCACCTTTGACTTCTTGCCAGGAGACTTAGATCTCCCTTCTGATTTTGATCTGGACTTCTTGTCCTTCTTCTTGCCTTTCTCCTTTGGTCTACCTCTAACAGCCAGAGCCTCCTTTTCCATCTCAGAATATTTTCTTCTCATCTCTTCTAATAACAGAGAAGCAACAACATCTTCCATCTTGAAAGTGGATGTCGTACTCCCAATAGCCATCACCAGATGATCCCAAGAATCTGGCAAAGAACATAGCAACAGAATGCAACGATCTTCATCTTCTATCTTCACACCAACAGATGTTAACTGAGCAATCAACATGTTGAAAGCATTCAAGTGATCAGCAACAGATCCTCCTTCCTGCATTCTCAAAGAATACAGCTTCTTCCTCAAGAACAGCGTGTTCACCAAGGACTTGCCCTAATAAATGGATGCCAGTCTTTTCCACAAGGAAGAGGCAATCTTTTCTTCATGCACATTCAGAAGAACAGAGTCTGTCAAACAGAGGCTTATCAGCCCCTTAGACTTTCTATCTGCCAGGTCCCAATCCTCTTGCTTCATGCCTTGAGGCATTGTTCCAGACACAGTAGTCCAAAGATCTCTATCAACTAACATATCTTCCATTTTTAGTTTCCACAACTCAAAATTGCTACCATTGAATTTCTCTATTTCCATCCTATTAGATGTGCTCGCCATCTCAATCTGCAATTAAATTAACAGACCTCTACCAGACTCCCACTGAAAAGGATTTAACACAAAAAACCCAACCCACTCACAAGGACAACACAACTGGCCAGGCTCTTATACCACTTGTAAGGAAAGCAAAGGTGTGGAAAACACTTTCCTAATGTCAAATCCATAGGGAATAATGCAATGCAGGACTTTAATTTCCAAATTACAGTCCAATAAAGAGACACATGAAGGAATAACAAAAATAGAGCAAATACACACAAACAACAAACAACAGATTTATGTGGGAAACCCTTACAAGAAAAAACCCACCACGCCAAGCTATATCTCTTTGTATTACAGTAATAAAGTTACATACAATCAGAAAGACAACTTTTTGGTGTTCAGTTCTCAGTAGCTTATTCTCACTGTTCAAAATGGTTACAGACAAATGCTCACTCAACAACTCATTGTTATTGATCAGAATCATTTTGCCTTTATTTAACATATTCTAATTTTTCCTGCTGTATATCCTTATTTGCCATTGCCAACCATAGACAATTTCCATTCGAGCCTTAATTTTTCCCTGCATGTTGTTTTTCCAGTGTTGCAACTGATGCACAAAATCAACCGTCATCATGTTTAAAAACTACTTCCTATGATTGGTCCACGATGCTCCACATAGGATGGTCATACTGGTCAAGAGCGTTCAACTTTTTTGGCATATCGGTGAGACACTCATACTGTCTCCCCGATGCCACAAAGTTCCTCTATCGATATCGGCTTTAAGTCTCTAGCATTCGGCAAGACGACAAAGAAGTTATACTGAAATCATTGATGTCCATTTTGTTCCTATCAGAAAATGTTTCCCTTATCGGCGAGACTCATATCGAATGCACAAGTCATAGCGATCAAAAATTTCATTGGCAAGACATTTCATCTTCGCCAAGACCTCATGTTGAGTTCACAAGTCACACGGATGATATTTCCATTCGGCGAGACATTTTCTTTTCAGAGAGACTCATATCGAAGTCTTCAGTCACAGTGATGAGTTAGTCCTTTCGGCAAGACATACCGATCTCACCAAGACTTTCTGCCGACAACCTTATGTTACTTTGAAGCCTTTCACCTATCGGCAAGACCCCACAGTTTCAGTGAGACATCATACCGAAACAAAGCTTCCACCGAAAGTCACACTGTCACCAAGACTTGTGTCTATCGCCGTGACCTTTCTCTGAGCTACCTAAGTCTTATCGAAGACTAACTATCGGCAAGACTCAAAACTTTCACCGTGACATTTCATCGAGCTCCAACATGTCTTACTGAGTCAGAAAGACATAAGCCCTTCACCAAGATGTTTCTCCGAGCGCCCAAGGTTAACCCAAAGACATTCTGTTGGCATGACTTATGACTTTCGCTAAGACTTCCCAACGAAGTCTTTTGTCACTGCGAAGACCATGTGACATCTCCCATTGGCATGACCTTTCTTACTCACGGAGACATCTTACCAAAACCCATGTTTCACGGATAGAGACATACTATCGGTGAGACCACATACCGACAATAGACTTCTTCGACCAAGTCTCCCTGACGCCTGATAAGAACACACTGTCACCTGAAGAAATCCATTCACCAAAAGGTCATGCCGAATGCCAAACATCACAGTGATAGACTTGTCAACAAGACATTGACCCTGTCATAGTGACATGAACATTTTAGAACTTTTAGAACAGTTAGTCGGCCAGAAATTCATGATGTCACACTGACTTTGTCTTCAAGAGGTTTCTTGTCAGTAAGAATTGAGGCACAAATTCCAACACTATCTCTAGGCAATGGTTGCATGACACCCATGCTAGCAGTCTGAGAATAAGATCTGAGAGAATGAGACTGTACAAAACTCTCTCATCGCTCAAGAGGAACCAACTCATAATATTTACCTCTGTAATACTACAACTCCTGAGAAATGTGTTGGATCTCTCTAAAGAAATCCATTGTACCTGCAGATGGTGTCATCTATTGTATCCTCTCAGCAATGGCCTCAGCCTGCTCTATCCGGTGTCTAAAGGCATCCCTCTCTGACGTAAGTGTGATCACCTGTGCCTGCAACTATTGTATTTGTTGCCTATTTGTCCCTCTAACAGCCCTCAAAATATCAAATTGTGCCTGACACTATCCTAACTCATCCTGAAGGGACACAATCTGTGCTCGAGCCTATGTTATCTCACTCTGAAATGACTAAACCTCTACCTACAAAGCTGCTATCTGTGATGACTAATGCTGAGGGTATCCCAATCTAAATCCTTGAAAGCACCACCTGAGCTATGATGACACTCCTCCTACACCTTAGAACTGCAAAATCCAATAGATGATTGACATCTGCCCCAACATCATCACCCACTACACCACCATCACCCTCCCCAGCATCATCACCTCTACAAACACCATCAAAACCACCCTTGTCCTCTCCTCCATCTCCATCAACTGGCGGTATTAGCTCCTCTGGAAAAGTAAACCTAAGAAAGGGATGCATGTGGAAAACTCTGAATAATCTTCGGTCATCCCCATGTCTATAATATACGAAACATAATCCCATAAACCAGGGGTCAAGGTATAATACTCTGTATAGGCTATCTCATATGATACACATGGGCCCCACTCTAAAACATCCTATTGTCGATGTGCATAATGGGAAACTCCTAGGTGAATCCCCTAAACCCATCCAAACTATTGACATACTCACAAATACAAGTAGCGCTCAAGAACAGTAGGTTTTCGCCCAATCAGATAGCAAGATAATAACATATATGGCATCTCCATCTGATCCTCTGGCCACTACTCACAATCTAAGTATGGCTGCCATGTGACAGTCTCCAAATCATCCAAAACACACCTCCAATAAGCAATCTTGCATAGCGGATGTTGGACATGTGAACCACTATAACTAAAAACATAGGATCTCCCGGGAGGTCAATGTCTCTCTCCCATGGGCCGAGTGATGGCTATATGCTCCCATGCCCAAGTCTGTAGTAATGTGACACCACATGACAAACTCGTCGCCCCGTAATGGAAAACCTCGTGAAAATCTTGATATAAGTGGGCTAACATACAAGAACCCCAAGCATACCTTGTACCACCAAGTGTCATCCTCAATAGCACATGACCCCAACCTACTAAAAATCCCTTTGACCTATGATCAAGACAAAGGAATCCACCAATGAATCCAGAAAACACACATGGAAAAGGAACATATCTGTTGATCATCTCTATCCAAGGGATCCATCAGGCCCATAACATACTCATCTTGACATAATCTCCACAATGAAGCTATCCCACCCTACTCTCTCTTATCATACACTACTATCTCTCCCATCACTAGGATCTGTAGAATAGGATAGACATCCTTAGGAGTCACAGTCATCTCTCTAGTCGGTAAATGAAATGTGTTATGATCACTATGCCATATCTCTACCAAAGTTGTCAATAAACCTCTGTTGATTCTATATTGTGGAATGTCTAACAAGGAATTCAACCCACAACAGGAGATAATCTCTAAGTCAACTTGTGACAATTGTCGGACCATGTTCCAAGTCTTCAGGAATCACTCTCGAGACTGGAGTATATCTCCAACTCCCTAATCATGAATACAATTTAGTCAATTAATGTCATGTTCACTCAAAATCATCGGTCAATCAAACTAATGTGAAGTCATTCAAATCCACTCAATCAGAACAACCAACATCTTGATCACTCCTACCCATTGTTCCTCACCTATCATGAGGATGATCTGCTATTAATCCTACCCATCGTTCCTTGCCTATCATGAGGACAATCTGTTATCAATCCTATCATCGTTCCTCACCTATCATGAGGATGATATGCTATTAATCTTATCCATCGTTCCTCACCTATCATGAGGACGATCTGCTATCAATCCTACCCATCGTTCCTTGCCTATCATGAGGATGAATGCTATCAATCCTATCATTGTTCCTCACCTATCATGAGTACGATATGCTATCAATATTACCCATCATTCATCGCCTATCATGAGGATGATCTACTATCAATCAACCCACCATTCCTCGCCTATCATGAGGATGATATGCTATCAATCCTATTATCGTTCCTCGCCTATCATGAGGATGATACAACATTGGTTCTATCATTTAATTCTTGCCTATCATGAGATCAAATCATCACACAAAACATCAATCAAACACTGCACATACCAAAATATGACTAAAATCAATCCAAAACATGACAAATCAATGACTCCTGGGCTTCAAGAACATCTTGCGAACATCACCTCAAAGGCTTTCCGTAATCATAGCCCGCAAAACGGGCCAAATGACAAGCTAAACCACTTCAAATCACCAAAAATGACAAGTTTCCAAGGCAGCAAGAGGCGCCATTTGGGACCCCAAAGGAGCCAAAATAGAGTATGCAACTAAAATCAAGGTTTTCAAGGATTACAAGAGGCACCACTTGGGACCCCAAAGGTGCCAAAATAGTGTTGGAGCACAAAACATGCATTTTGAAGGCTTACAAGAGGTGCCACTTAGGACCCCAAAGGTGCCAAAACTCTCACAAGGCTCAAAAACACCCATTTCAAGCTTACAAGAGGCACCACTTGGGACCCCAAAGGTGCCAAAACTCTCACAAGGCTCAAAAACACCCATTTCAAGCTTACAAGAGGTGCCACTTGGGACCCCAAAGGCACCAAAACTCTAAAAAGGCTCAAAAACATCAATTTTAACCTTGCAAGAGGCACCATTTGGGACCCCAAAGGTGTCAAAACTCTTAAACATGCTCAAAAACACTCAAAAATGACAAAAACATCCCCGAAAGTGCATCAATAGCATCCCATAAGCTACAACATCTATCTATGACGTTCAAAATGCTTCTAAAAGGCAAGAAAATGCCTAACAAAGAGGTTTCTCGTAAAGCATACCGTAGGTCCAAAGTTAGCAGGCTGATCAAGTTAGTGAAGACGCTCAAAACGATGCTTTTGGTATGGGATCACCATCTTCCTCTAAGCTCTCCAATCTTCAACTTCTCCAAACTCAAAATGTGCAAATGAATCCCATTTTACCCATGTTCACCTTTTTGGGGTAAAATGGAGGGAATTATGGTGGGATTTATTTCCCATTTTTACCACAAAGGAGGGGTAATTAATCAACACTATTCAAAGAAAGAGCTTGCAATGAACTTTCGAGAGATAAATCATCTCTGACATCAAACCTTCACTGAATCAACATTGGATCATTATTGCATCATCACAACACTTATCACATCATTCAACACTTCATTTTCTCATCCTTGTATTCACCGATTTATCTCTCGAGGGGGAATAATATCCATCAATACTTGAAATTCAAAATCTGGGGCATTGAAATCTCACATCATCTGAACATCAACATCAAAATCTTCTTTGAAGTAACGTGTAAACACATCACTTCAAAGAGGGGAAAAATGTATACACCTAAAAATGGTCATCGCATTCAATTAATTAAATACAACCTATTTGATTAATGCTTCGACTACATATAAATAAGGTCTTACTTTATTTATATTGTTCACTTCCATTTTAATTCTTCTAAATTAAACAAACAAAAAACCCTAAACGTGTTTATTTAATTAATTTTCCCTAATCTTGATTAAGAATTAGAGCACATTTCTACAACTTTTTTATCTCCCACCTCATAAAGGTCACATGAAAATAAATAAGCCTAATTATTAATTAGAATTATCCTCACACACTTCCACCAATAAGAAAAAGCACATGGCTTTATTCCCCCACACTTCCAACAAATTTGGAGTACATGGGTCTTTGTTTCACACACTTGGAATCTCATACATTTTGCATGCTTCCAATTGGTCAAGGGGATTCTCTTCACACACATGGCATGTTGTCCTTGGTCAAGGGGACATTTCTTCTAAATTAAATAAACAAAAAACCCTAAACGTGTTTATTTAGTTAATCTTCCCTAATCCTAATTAAGAATTAGAGCACATTTCTACAATTTTTTTATGTGCCACCTCATAAAGGTCACATGAAAATAAATAAGCCTAATTATTAATTAGAATTATCCTCACACTTCCACCAATAAGAAAAAGCACATGGCTTTATTCCCCTACACTTCCAACAAATTTGGAGCAGATGGGTCTTTGTTTCACACACTTGGAATCTCATACATTTGGCATGCTTCCAATTGGTCAAGGGGATTCTCTTCACACACATGGCATGTTTCCCTTGTTCAAGGGGACATTTCTTCTAAATTAAATAAACAAAAAACCCTAAACATGTTTATTTAATTAATCTTCCCTAATCTTGATTAAGAATTAGAGCACATTTCTACAACTTTTTTATGTGCCACCTCATAAAGGTCACATGAAAATAAATAAGCCTAATCATTAATTAGAATTATCCTCACACACTTCCACCAATAATAAAAAGCACATGGCTTTATTCTCCCACACTTCCGACAAATTTGGAGCACATGGGTCTTTGTTTCACACACTTGGAATCTCATACATTTGGCATGCTTCCAATTGGTCAAGGGGATTCTCTTCACACACATGGATATTTTCAATGGCAACCTATCAATTTCCAACAAAAAAATTTATGTTGGGTATTTTCGTGAAGTACTATTTGTCTATTTGAATTTTATGATGCTAGTTGTTTTGTTATTGGATATTTGGGTATGCTTAAAAATTGATACTCAATATTTTTTATTGGTTGTTTAGGTATTTCGATGTAGGGTTTTCACTTGAAATGGGTATTTAAAAGAATTGGTACTAGATATTTTTCGCTATCGAGATAATATTTTTTTCTAAGAAACAAATGAGGTCTCAACCTTTTCTTGTATTACACATAATTTTCTAAATTTTGATTTTGTTATCATTTTTTTGGGGCATTAGAAAAACTTGATGGTCAGTGAACCCTTTGTTATTGACTATCTTAGTATTTAAAAAAAGGACTTTGTGTGTTTTATTTATATAGGCATGTAAAAAACTAGTATAAGGTTTTTTTTTTGCTATCAAGTTAAAAAAAAATTGACGAACAAAAAATGTCTCAATCTTTTTGCTATTGCAACCTGCTAGAGTTATGGTTTATGTTTCTATGGAGACCTAGGGTTTGTACTCTATTCATGCTCTTACCAATGCTTTCATTGGTATTAAAAAGTAACCTTAAATCTTTGGTTAGAAAATTAGTTGTCTTGATAGGGTGTGGTATGATCTTGGATTGTATCCTAGGGTGTGTGGGAAGCTTGTGTGTGATCATTAAGGTATGTAAACCTAATCAGGGAAATGTATCCTATATAGCATGAGTCTTTCTTTAATACTTTTCATAATGGTTATTAGCAAATCATATTATTATAATTTTTGGTAACCCAAGATTACATTCAAGTATGTAACAAACTTGGCCTGTAGTTTAAGCTGTACACTTTTAAGTAACATTCATAAGGTTTAGAAAATCTTGATCACTCTCTAGAATATCCCATTAAACATGGGTTGTGCTTGAATTCCCTAAATAATTGATATAACACAACCACTCTACATATCAACCAAAGTTATAGGCTCTTTATTTAAGCAAGAGACAATCACTCTTGGATCATGCTATCATTACATTGGAACCTATTAAACTTGAGTCAACCTGAATGCACCCAATGATGACTGACACCTAATTGTGATGGTAGTGATTTGTACATGAATTGTGCTCATATGATTTCCTCCATTTGTATCACAACATAGCCACATTAAACTTGGGTCACACATGAATGTATCCTATATTTGTTATAGCACAATTGTGCCACATTACTTCGAGTGTGAAGAATTTTTTTTTCTTATAATACATTCATTGAGAGTTGTAGTAGAAACTTCTTATGCTAAAACCCACCCTGTAAACTTGCTTTAAGCTACATTTAGGAGGCTTCATGGATTTTTTGTGATTTATATAGATTTTTTTATAGTAAATGACATCATATTCTTTCTAAAATTGAAATGATATATTAATTATGATTTTATGATGATTAAATGTTTTATTTAGAAGGGGTTAATATGTGGCATTTTTATGTGTAGGAAGAATAGATTTTGATGCAATGTTTGAGCATGGAAAGTTTAGGAAAACTTGGATTGCTATTAGTGACATAACTAGGTTGGAGAGTACCTTGAGCTGGTGTGAAACACTTCCTAGTGTTTTCACTTGGAAGCAGAACCTAAGTATAGGAATACAAACATCGGCGGACTAAAACATTAGTTTCCACCTGATTACATCTTAAGAGTCAGTTGATTACTTTGGATTCTCAGTTGATCGCTTTGAATATCCGATAGAGAAAGTTCATGCGTTCTAAAGATAAAATAATAAATCTTCTGGTCTAATTTCAGATCTAATTTGAGGTCTTGAATATCTGATAGATAAAATTCCTATATTCTAAAGATAAAATCATAAATCTACTTGGTCCAATTTGAGATCCAATTATAAATCCGATAGAGAAATTTCCTACATTCTAAAGATAAAATCATAAATATGCTTGGTCTAATTTGAGGTCCAATTGTAAGGATTTGTCTTTTTAATTATACTTTCTGACATTTGGCTTGATACAAATTGTTACTTTAGAATTATGTTATTTCTTTTCTTCTAATTTTTTCAACCCTCATTTCAAGGAAGAGCTCCAAAGATAGTTCCTTCAGATGGAGACTACACTTTTCAGCTATAGGTTTCATCTAGAAACACTAGAAGCTCAAGTATTGTCATACTCAGAGCAAAAGAAGGAGTCATGCAATTTGATGAGATACTCATTTTTTGAGATTTGGTTAAGAACTTTAAAATTTTGGCTATGTGCACAGAGAATGTTCATGGAGGAGTGCAAACTTCCTTACAAAGCAATTACCACAATAGAGTTTGAGGTGAATTGTACCTGCTATTTTATGTTGATATCGATATGTTCTAACCTGTAGTTAATTGTTGTAGTATAATAGATAGGCTAAATAGTTGTTCATATACCATTTTTTCCAATTCAAAATTTCTATACCTTATTCTAAGAGCAAATCACAGGGGGAGTCTATACATAAGACACCATTGTTTCAAATTCAAAATTGTTTGCTTCATTTATTTGATCTAAGACAACCTGTTGTATAGAAGATTCTCTCAAAATCATAGTAAAATCCTTTATCCTAAGAAGACTAATCAAAATCTTCCCATCATAACAATGAAAAAAAACATCAATCATTAACTTGAACTTTGCAAGAGTTTCATCAAATTATACTTTTCCACTCTCTTTTCCATTCTAAATTTTATTCTCAATTTCATCCATGTAGAACTTCCTCATCTTGTAAATCCTAATATTAGCCATAACTTTACTAGGTGTCGAGGATAGCTTTGAGTTTTTACCCAATCAACAATTGACAAAATTTGGCCTTACCAGATACAATGTGTTGAAAATTTCTTTGAAGTTATTCTGGAAAAGAGTTCTTGAGAGTATAATGTGTAGTTTTGAATTAACCTTTTTGCATGAATTCCATATCTTTGATCAACTATTTTGAGCTTGATGACCTTCATCAAGAATGAGCAAACCTAGGCTCTCTAAAATTAATTTTTTAGAATGCTTAGTTCTTTAAGAAGGCTCACATTTGTCTCACAAGTTAGGAATATAAAAATATTGTAGCCAATAACAAGCACACTTTTTCTTCTATGCCACTCACTTCTGAGACAAATGTGAGCCTTCATGAAGAGGCTAAGCATATTGGAAAATTGCTTTTAGAGAGCACATGTCTACTCATTCTTGATGAAGGTCATCAAGCTCAAAATAGCCAATCAAAGATATGGAATTCATGCAAAAAGGTTAATTCAAAATTGCACATTATACTCTTTGAAACTCTTGTCTAGAGTAACTTCAAAGAGCTTTTCAACACATTGTATCTAGTAAGGCCAAATTTTGTCAATTTTTTCTTGGGTAAAACTCAAAGCTATCCTTGACACTTAGTAAAGTTATGGCTAACGGCAGGATCTACATGCTAAGGAAGTTCTTCATGGATGAAATTGGGAATAAAACTCAGAATGGAAAAGAGAGTGGAAAAGTATAATTTGATGAAACTCTTGCAAAGTTTAGGTTAATGACTGATGCTTTTGTTCATTGTTATGATGGGAAGATTCTAAATAGTCTTCTCGGAATAAATTATTTTACTATGATTTTGACAGTATCTTCTATACAACAAGATGTTTTAGATCAAATAAATGAAGCAAACAATTGTGAAAGAGCCAACAATTTTGAATTTGAAACAATGGTTTCTTATGTATAGACTCCTCCTATGATTTTCTTCTAGACTAAGGTATTATAGAAATTTTGAATTTGAAACAATGGTATATGAACAACTATTTAGCCTATCTATTATGCTACAACAATTAACTATAGGTTATAACATATCCATATCAACATAAAATAGCAGGTGTGATTCATCTCAAACTCTGTTGTGGTGATTTCTTTGTAAGGAAGTTTGCACTCCTCCATGAACATTCTCTATGCACATCAATATGTTGGTTATTATCTTGATCTCCTTTGTGATCAAAAGAATAGTGAAGTCCATTGCATAACTCATGACCATTTTGCAGTGTTATGATCCAGTGCTCTTTTAATTCTTACTCATTGTGTTCTCAATCACCATGTGCAAATGACTTAGAGGATAGATCTTTGTCACCTTTTGATAGTAACTTCATTTTTTTTGAAATGTTTGTTATGATTCAATTACTATTTGACAATGTTCTTCCTTCCTCGGTCCTATAGGACAAAGGACAATTCACAATTTGTAACTCTCTAACAATGATATTTCTTTTAGTGATCGAAGTCACCTAATTAAATGTGTTATATCTTCTTCATTTCTCAATGCTAACAATGCCTACACATTGTTTTCTCAATCACAGTTATAGTGCTCCTTCATTTGAATATATTATGTTGCTTAGACAATAATGTTTCAGTGAATTCATATTTTTTTCTTGCAAACATCTTGTTGCAATTGTAGATTTTTGTTGTGCATAATATGTAGTCAAGATTCCTTAAAATGGAGCTCTTTTGTAGAGGCGATAGGATAACAATGTCAATAAAATAACAATGTTAGTGATAGGTATGATAGTAGATACATTGAGAATGGAAGGTATAATGTTTTATAATGTTTTGACAATAAAAGAATCATTTATCTACTCAAATCTTGACACAAGTTTCCCCAATACATAAGATAGCATATAATGTACTCTATTCAATGTTATCAACCTAATTTCATACCACCCAGAGAATCAATGATTAAGAGTATATGTTCCCTATATTTTGTAGCCCAAATGTGTCTTTCTAATGGTTTTCCACAATTAGGAAGAAGGTATGTCATGAAATGTTTGTGCCCACCCAAAACTAAGCCTTACAAAGAATTTTTGCACCTATGAAAAATACCATAAGCTACTTCAAAATGTTATGATCCAACACAAGAGAAAGCTATTAAGGGAGCCTTGGATTTTCCATTGGCATCGTTATGATTATATACACATATTTTTTGCCACAGTTTCAAAATACACATTTATGATAATATTCACATAGCAAGAGCCTTGAAAGGTTAGAAAACTTACTCTCATTCTTCCTAGGTCACTCCTCAAGAGCTTGTACCAACTTCCTAAATTGCACTTGCATTCAAGGAAGGTGAGCTTTCAAAAAATTTATTGCTAACTGAGCACTCATGCTATCTCCTAGTTTTCTTCCAACTATCTATTTATATGAGTGATTATTTCTCATTAAGGCATAAGCATATTTGGAAGTGTATTTTTATCAGATATTAAGTAGTTGCAAGTTCCACTTCGGATCACCAAATCCTTCACAAAACCTTCTACACAACCACCACAACACTGCACAGTTGTTGGTGGGCCTTTGTAGTAATGTGGTGATATTTCCCCACATCACTGTGAAGACCCAACATCAACCATATGGTGTCATGGTGGCCATTGCAACACTACATGGTTGATGTTGGGCCTTCACAATGATGTGGGGAAAGCTCCCTGCATCACTATGAAGACCCAACAACTTTGTGGTGTTGAAATGGTGTGAAGTTCCAACAACAACTATGTGGTGTTGCGGTGGCCACTACAACACCGCAAGGTTGTTGTTGGGCCTTCGCAGTGATGCAAGGAAAGCACCCTGCATCACCACAAAGGCCCAACAACAACTGTGTGGTGTTGCAGTGGTTGTGTAAAAGGTTTTTTGAAGGATTTGGTGATCCAAAGTGGAAAATACAACTACAATATCTGATAAAAATCCACTTCCAAATATGCTTTTGATGGATGTTCATATCATCATCCAAAGCTCCAATTCACGCATAGGCAGGAAGGATGATTTCAAAGGTTGAGGAGTTGGGCTTTATGCCCACTGGTTGCATTTTCTTAAATTTTTCTTAGGAATTTTCATAAAAAAACCATTTTGAACATATCCTTCAATCAAGGTATTCCATGATATCACATTTCTTTGAGGAATTTTTTGAAATAGTTCGCTTGCCTCATCTATGCTTCCACACTTTCATGCATGTCTAGCAGCGCACTTGTAACTACAAAATATGAAAAAAATCCCTACTATTATGCTTTGATGGATGTCCCTTCATTATTACTAGATATATGATCCAATGCACATTATTATAGAACTACAAGCCTATTTTTTAGATTGTCTCATTTAGCATCACCCTGGTATTCTCCATAAGAACATTGTCCTTGTTTAAAATAATGGAAATGGTTCACTGCATCTCTCAGAACAATTTCTCTTGCAACAATCTTGGAGATGAATTTAGATGCAATATGAAAATCAGAACATACACGAAGGTTCTTAACAACTCTAATAGTTGTACCAAGGGCATGTTTAACAAACCAAATACAATTGCTAACTTTTCACTATGGTGGCAAATAAATGATTCTTTTTTCTTCTATTCCACAACATTAAGTAAAAGTCTTGAATCTAGAAATACCTTGCTACCTTCATTTTCCAAGCCAATTTCTCCAATTTTGCATAGCTCTCCAATGTTTGTGGATGTGATCTATCTCCTACAATTTTTTAATTGATTTTTCTTCCTGGTGTGTTTGGACTTACTTTTGTAAACTTGCAATATACAATGCACTTTTATTCTTTATGAATTGAGACTAATAGTGATTTTGTTGGTTGTACTGAGGCATAGCTTCATTCATGGCATAAAAATCAGCACCCTGTTGCTCATATCATATGTCACATTGCATATAAAGGAGGAAAAATTATAGGGTTATTGTTGACTACATTGAAGGAGAGAGCTTAATATATGGGACATAATCAACACTCTCCTTTTATTCTACACGTTACAGCTTGCTCCAGGAATATTTCCCATGTTGTAGAAGTTTTATAGGATAAAAGGGGCATGTGTTCACATTGAAGGGCTCCAAGCATGCACTTCCATCATTACAGAAGTTTTTTGGAGAAGTTTCTTTCTTGTCATTTTTGTACATTGTAACTCAGATTTTTAGTCTTGTGACTGAAAATAAAAATTGTAATACTCTATTTCTAATCATTTTCAAGCAAGATAGATATTTCAAACTTGTGCAAGCTGTAAGAACACCTTTCTTTTAATAAAGTTCAGCAATTTTTCCTTCTCAATGGCTTTCTTATTGTGTGCAATTGATGATTGATGTGTATTTTTGTGTTTTATATTTAAATCCTCAAGTATTAGTCAATTAAAATGACTAAATATACTACTAATTGACATCAGTTAATAATTAAATTGACTAAATATACTACCAATTAACAGAAATTAGTGAACAGTGAATAAATATGACTAAATATATGACCAATGAAATCAATGAATAAAACTGACTAAATATATACTACCAAATTGATCAAAATGATGATTAAAATTAATGACTAAATACACTACCAATGGATAGAAATTAGTGAATAAAAAATGGCTAAATAAGTGACCAGTTAACAAAAATCAATGACTAAACTAATGACTAAATATATCAATGAAAAAAATGACTAAATAGGTGACTAGATTACAACAATCAATGACTAAATATACTACCAAAACAATCAATCAAAACAACCAATAAATGAATAAAAATAATTTAGTCATCAATTTGGTCGCATTACAAATGATTGGAAATAAACTACTAATAGTCACATGACAATGTTTAGTCATTTATAAGTAGTTTTTAGTAGTTTTTTTAGTCATATATTGTTGTTTCTATACTAATGTGTTGTTTTTACTCACTTGCAAAATCAGCTCAATCATCCACAAGGTGATGGAGCTAAGGTGAAGGATCATTCATGGCCAATATTTACAATCACTAAGAAAGGGACTCATTTTTTTGTCCAACCAAAGGATATAGTGGGAAACCAACAAGTGAGTACCTCAAATCCTCCTGCATATTCTTCTATGCTTAAGATCAGTACCCCAATTCCTAAGCCTCAAAATGAAAAGATCACTTCTTCTTTGATGAATCCCTATCAAGCCTTTGACATCATAGATCATGAAAAGAAGATAAAAATTCAAATGTCAAAAGTGGAGTATCTTAAGGCCAACCCTGATCAATTTGATAGGCTTGCTAAGTTTGTCAAAGATAAAGGAACTCACCCTAGCTGAGATTCTTCCCAGAATATACCTATTGTTCCCAAACTAAGGCCTCCATGAAGCAACTTGGTTTCAACTCCCTCATCTATCCCTTGAAAGATAGATCAATTTTATATCTCCTTGTTGGTTAATGGTTACAAATTAAGCAATTGTGTCATTGATTTAGGTGCCTCAAACAATGTCATGCCAACCAAAGTGGCTAATGCTTTTGGTTTGAATCTAACAAAGACCTTTGGCCAATGTTTTTCAATGGAAAACAAGCAAATGTCTCTTATTGCACAAATTAAGGATGCATAACTTGCATTTGTTGCATTTCTTGACAAGAGGATTAAAAAGACAGTTTTGGTAGTTGATGTTCTAGCCTCATACAAGATATTATTGGGATGTAACTTATGTAAAGATGTTGGAGGTGAAATCAATATTGATTGTTCTGAGGCCATAATATCTATAAAGGGTGTTTTATGCAGAAATTGATTTTGAAAAGGGAAGCCAAGTTTTATGTGACAAAGTCTAATGATCCGAAGGCTCGGATTCTCTTTGATTCTTCTGGGATGGGAACTTATTTTTTGCAAACTAATGAAGTACCCGAGTCTTCGAATAACAATTTAGATGAAGAATAGGTAAGTGATGGTTCATCCTCTTTAGATGAAGAGACCTCAGATTTTGAGATTGTTAGCATAGGGATTCCAAATGATGTTTGGAATTTAGAATTTGATGGTAGTTGTTCATCCACTGGATCTAGTACGAGGATAGTCTTTATAATTATATAAGGAATTATTTTTCCTTTCTCTTTCAAACTACAATTTGATAATACAAACACTATGGAATATGAAGCATTGTTGTTAGGAATGGAGGTTCCACATAAGAAGGGGATTAAAAATCTTCATTCTTAGCATGATGCCAAGTTAGTGGTTTGTCACGTAAGGAATTTGTATCAAACAAAAAATGAAATATTAAGACATTACCCTAACCTAGTTTTGGATTGCATTGAAGGTTTTGATACATTTGATATATATGTGGTCCCAAGGGAGTACAATAATAAAGTTGATTCTTTAGTAGTATCAGCTACTCTTTTGATTCCTCACAAGGATTTCCATGGAACCACATACACTATTAAGTTAGTTTTTCACCCAAGTGTTCCTGATAATTCTGATCATCAAAGATTTTTTAATGATGATCATCAAATTGTTGCCTTTCTAGAAAAGGTTGAAAATTTCAATGAATTGTATTTTGAAGGAAGTGACTCGCCCCCTCGAGAGTCAATCTCTGAGGTAGATCAAGATACTGGAAAGGAAATATATTGTATCTCAAATGGAATAAGATTCCCAAAGGTTTGGTATGTCTTGAAAAAAAAATTGACAAGCATGATCGCTATGTCAAGAAGTAACAAAAATCTAGTTCTAATTTGTCATCAAAATTTGAACAAGTTAATTTGGTAACTGATGAGGATCCCAAAATGGTGAACATTGGTAAATGGTACACACCAGAGGAAAAGGATAAGTTTGAAATATTTTTGTGGTAGTACATGGATGTGATTGCCTATTATTATGAGGGCTTAAAGTCTTTTTGTCCTAAGGAGTTCCAACATAAAATTCCCCTCAAGGTGGGTTCTATACATCTTACAAGAAAAAATAGAGGTAGTATAATCCAAATATTTTAGGTACTATTCTATTCGAGCCTCAGAAAATTCTTAATGCAAGAATCATCTTTCCTATCCATCATTCAACATGGATAGAAAATATTGTTTGAGTATGGAAAAAGAATGGGGAAATTTGCATCTGTGTGGATTTCCGAAACCTAAATCAATTTTTACTAAAGGATAATTACCCACTGTCGGTAATGGGACAAGTGTTACAAACAGTGACAAGCTCTGAAATGCTATAAATGTTCAATGGTTTTTTAGGATATAATCAAGTGGAGGTGAGTGAATAATATCAACATAAAACTTCTTTCACTATTTCATGGGGCACATTTTCTTATCATAGAATGCCTTTTGGTTTGATCAACATTGGTGCTACATTTCAAACAGAAATGGATCTAACCTTTCATGATGTGATGGGTAGGTTCATTATGGTTTATCTAGATTAATTTCCAATCTTTCCAAAGAAATTTCAAGATCATTATCATTACTTGCAACAAGTTCTAGAGAGGTGCTGACAACATGGTATTTCCCTCAACCCCAAGAAATAATTTTTTGGGGTTACAAAAGGAAAAATCCTTTGTCACATCATGTCTAAGGAAGGTATTAAGATTGATTTCAAGTAGGTCAAGTCAATTTAGAATATTACTTTACCTTCAAGTAAGATGGCAGTCCACTCCTTTGGGAAGGTGAATTTCTTGTGAAGGTTTTCTCCAGAATTTGTAGATAAGAATCTTCATATCATTGATATGATGAAAGGTATGTCAATATTTCATTGGAGTGCAAAGGGAAAAGTTGCATTCAACAAAATCAAGGAGGGTATTGCACATGCTCTAATCTTAGTCTACCCAAACTACACAAAGGACTTTAGCATGTATAGTTACGCCTCTAAACATACACTATCCGCTATCCTAGTGTAGTAATTTAATAGTGAGGGGATTGAATCTCCTATCGCTTTCATGATTTTTCCTTTGAAAGCTCATGATCTCAAATACTCACCAATGGAAAAGCATGCTTATGTTGTGGTCAAAGGAGTTAAGAATTTTAGGTTCTATATCCTTAATTATCATGTTGTTGTATTAGTCCCTGATTCCATAGCAAGTCCATCTTGACTCAACATGAGTTTGGAACCAAAAGAGACAATTAGATATCCAAAATAAAAAAATACGACATGGAAATTAAACCCGCTAACTTGGTTCATGGGAAAGGTTTGTGTCAGCTAATTGTTGATAATAAACCAGAAGAAATATATGAACACAAGGAAGTAAATACTGAAGATGTTCCTACAATCTTGTTTGCAAGCATGACAGATGAATGGTACTCAAATATTGTACACTTCCTTACCTATGGAGAATGTACTGAGCACCTATCATTCAAGGAAAAGAGGATAGTCAAACTCAAGGTTGCAAACTTTTTCCTTTGGGATAATAGTTTGTATAAGAGGAGTCTTGATGAAACCTTTCTACATTGTGTGAATAAAGAGTAAAAAAATAAGTTGTTGGAATCATTTCACAACTCAGCCTATGGAGGAAACTTTTCAGCAACAATCACTACTCACAACATCTTGCGAGAAAAATACTACTAACCCACACTCTTCCAAGGTGCGTACAATTGGGTGTGTAAGTGTGAGTTATTCCAAATGTTTGTGGGGAAACCAAAACTATCAGCAATTTCCCTCAAGCTGATGGTAATTGAAGAACCCTTCCAGCAATGGGGTATAGATTTCATTGGTGCAATTAATCCACCATCAAGTGCAAGGAATAGTTTTGTTCTCACAACCACTAACTATTTCACCAAGAGGGTAGAAGCCATTCTAGTTAAGCATGCTACTTCGAATGTGGTATGTAATTTTCTTAAGGAGAATATCATTTCAAGGTTTGGTGTTCCAAATAATATTGTAGCAGATAATGCTACTTCCTTCTCATCCAATGAGATAATGGAGTTTTACTTTGAATATGGGATCACTTTGTCTCATTCTTCAAACTATTACACCCAAGGTAATGGTCAAGTGGAATCGAGTAATATGAATTTTGTTACCATTATTAAGAAGATGGTGGATGAGAATCAAAGGTCATGGCACAAGGTATTATATGATGCACTATGGGTAGATCACATTACCCCTAAATAGGGGATTGGCATGTCTCCCTTTCAGCTTTTGTATGGGTTGAATGTGGAAATTCCTATCACACTAGAATTTTCTACTTTGAAATTGGCTAAGGCCATTGAAGATGAAACTTTTGGAAACTCCATTGACAAGTGCATCATGTTCCTTTCTGAATTGGAGGAGAAGAAAATATATGTGGTGGATCTCATTGCATAACACCAAAGCCAAGTCAAAAGGATTTTTGATAAAAATGAAAATACTTGTGATTTCCAAATCAAATATCAAGTTCTATTGTGGGACGAAAGAAGAGAACCAAAAGGAATGCATGAAAAGTTCAATTCCTTGTGGTGAGTTCTTTTCACCATTCACCAAATTTGTGGTGAGAATAGTTTTCTTCTGGCATACCAAGACGGGACACCCTTTTCATTGCCTCACAATGGACAACATCTGAAGCACTTCTCTTAGTGAAGCGCTAGATAAGTTTGTAAATAATTGTATAGTTTTTGTCTTTTTCTTTGATCTTTTTGTGTCTTTTTTTTTCCTAAATCTATATCCTAATGGATGGATGAAGGCACTAAGAGTTTGGGATTCTTCTCCCTTGGATCATTTCAAAGGATCATCGAAGGAAACTCCCCAATTAGAGCTAGCTATTATCCTCGAATTTAGTTGCACTCAATTCATGGGATGACCCCTATGAAACTTGTTTGTTTCATAACCCATGCAGTCTAAGCATGAAAAACAATGTAAATTCTACTTGCCCTCGTGTGCGGTCCAATCCCTCGAAAATTCATTTTGAGTGATGAAATTTTTGCCTTTTGAGAAATTGTGAAAGGTTAATTTTTTATTGTAAAATTATCTATTTTCAAAGTTAGTGTTTTCTTGAACATGCACTAGTGCTAAAAATCAGTGCCCTTACATGCTTTCTGCAAACTACATTGAGGGATGTAGTCACATTGATTTTTAGCACTACACTCCTAATTTTACATTATTGACATTAAATGAGTTTTAATGTGTTTGTATAATATACTTTTAATTGGTTTTTAATCTTTATTTTTTCCATTTTCATCGATCATTTGAAGCCCTCATTACATGTTCATTTACTCTTGGCACATTTGTGTGGATTTCCTACCATATTTCAAATAGATCTTGCACTCTACGGTTTCTCCATTCTTTTCAAGTTTTGGGCATGTATGTTGTTATCTAGTTTTCTTGTTTTTGCATTGTTTATGTAACATGTATAGGGTTTCCATTTATTCTTGCATTGCACTATAAATAATTGGTCTTTATCTTCATTTTTTTCATTTTCTATATTTTACTTGCTTCCATGGATAGTTGAGTTTTAAATTTTTCTTTGAGTGGTTGTTACTACCCCCACATTAATGTGAACCCACCAACTTTGTAACTTTGTAATAGGGCTTTACGAGTTTTATAACCTTCAATCCCTTGTTATTGTCATACACCTCTACATCATGTGCTTCAGAACTTTTGTTTGCACCAAAATTCATACTATTGTGGTGCATAAAGCAAGTTTTAAACTCCACACTTTACACCCCATTCCCTTCAATTGTGTCTGTGCAATGTGGAAAATGTAACCCGCATTATACCTGACCAAGTTTTGCATTGATATTGGTTGAGGTTTAATCCCCAACCTATACCCTTTTATCCCACCATATCTGTATGCAAGGTGGGGTTTATTTACTACATTACACACTTGTGTAGTTTTCACCTGCATCTCGGGTTTCATAACCCACTTTACAATACCTATCATAGGTTTTACTTAACATGTAGGTTAGGTTTTAAACCCCAACCTGCATGGTCATTCTTCCATCAAAGATGTAAGTCAAGTTTTAAAACCCAACATAAATTTTCTTAACAAGTGCACATGCATTATCAGGATTTTTATCTACTCCTACATTATAACTTGCATATTTACCCCATGCAGGGGTAGGATTTTTCCCCACCCTTACAACCTCTTTTTCCTTCCACTATGTAGGAGCTCAATTTTTTTGGGCTCTTGTATGCAAAATGAAATATCCCATGCAAGTTCGAGTTTCTCTCCACCTTTGTATCCAATCCAAACTATTAAACCACTTGTAGTATCTCATTTTTTCTACACCATTGCACTTGAACTACCAAAACACATGCCTAAGTTCAATTTTTCCCCACCAGTGCATAAAAACCCTAATTTAACCCTGATTTTTCTCTAACACTAGAAAATATGAAATTTCTTTTGTAGCTAATTTTGCATGTCATTTCATTCTTTCTTGTCTAGATTCTTGAATGGGTTTGATTAATTATTAGCTACTCCATAAATGTTTGATCCATCACCAAGAAAAAAATCCATGAAGTACAAATATCAAGGGATTTTTGCAACAACCTTTGTTGCTTCAAACATTGATGTGATCAAGGACACAAAGATAGGACACGTTGATATGTCTAAATTTGTGGAGAGGAAAAAGAAGAAGTCATTGGATTCAAGCATGGTATGTGTTGTGGAGAGAAATATTCAATTGGTGGTTGCATTTCCAATAGTGGCATACAATCCTAAGTTTGTTCTAGTCATGGCAACTCATTATCACAAGGAATCTAGAAGTGTCAAGGATCTTGATGGCAATGTGATTAGTAGGTTGGATGAAAATTTCTTCGACAAGGTCTTTCAATGTCCAAGCATTGACATGTATGTTGATCTTACCATTGAGAATGCACAAGCTCATTGTGATAAGGATCTAGACAGTCGTAAAAAGGAAATTAACACAAGGTGGCTAAAGAACCCAAGGAAAAGTATTTCAAGAAGGCCTAAGATCTTCCCTCACAATGATTTCATCAAGGAAGTAAATGATTTGATTACCCTTCTCAGCGGGGTAAAGGGATTTCCTAACTATTTCAATTTTCAAGAGTGGATGTATTTGTACATTCATGTCATAGGAAACAATATATTTTCTATCTCATCAATAGATAAGTGATGCAATTCATGATCAACTCATACAGGTGCCTATCTCATAAAATTTTTATATGACTTCATACTTGGTCTATGCTACTACATCAATGCAAAACTTTCTAGGATTGACACTAGAGAGGGATAAGAGGCATGTTCCAATGTACTAATATTATTCCCAATTGACCATGAAGAAAATTATTCAACACTTTAGGAAGGTCAATGATGCTTTCTTTGCTCCATACCTCTACATGTTTGATAGAGAACTTGAGAGAGGAGAGTTTCTGATGAAGCATGAGCAGTGGTCAATAAATTTGGTTGTATGTTCCTACAATTTCCCACCTTCACATACATTTGATTTGGGTGCTTCATCAGATACTTGTATATGCTTCCAAGGTATCTAAGTGACAAGATAGTTCTCATGGAGTTGTGTAGACAGATCATGGTAGTTCATAGCAGATAGGTTGATCTCACAAGCCAAGGTTTAAGTTTCCTCTCACAATAGTAGGTACTTAATTAATACATCTCCCAAGGCTAATTCCATGGAATCAAAGGTGTGATGGGTCACAATGAAGGGTATGTGCAGGATCATGATGGGCCAAAAAGTGGTGATATGATGGGTATGTGTAGGGCATGTAGCTGGCAGATTTTTTTTACCCAAAATTGATTAAACAAAAAGGGGTTTTAAAGGAGATTCTCAACTTTTCACCAATATAAATTATGCTTTACTTTGAATTTAATAAATAATTATTAAATTCATTTTTTATTGAATTGACTAAAGTCTTGATTGATAGGTTTATTAAAAAAATCTATAGCTTTCAAATGGTATCACATTTTTGAATCCAAAACATGTGTCACATTCTATGCTTCACATACTATAGGATTAAAAAAATGAATTTCATGAAGTTTTGACCAAGTTAAGGTGGTTAGACATACAAGTTTTATATTTTTTAAAAGTTGTAATAAAAATTCATAATTAATTATTTACTTGGAAAAAAATTACAAAAAAAATATGTATCACATCAGGACATGAGTCCTCTACTTATATCTAAAATCTTATAAAAAAGTATTATCATTTTATTGTGGTTAGGGCGGTTAGATAGACACCTACTTCTTCTTTTTTTCCTGAAATTTAAGTTCTATTGCATTGAAATTTTAAATTTTCACCAAATATATATTTTTTTAAATAAACCTAGTAGTTTAGAAACTAAATTCAATTTGATACATATTCTATTTTTACATATTTTTGAAATAATATAGATAACTTATTCAATTTTTTATGTCAAGTTGCCTAACTCTGATTTTTTTGAATTTTCATCACCACTTAAGGGCTTGTTTTTCCATGATGATCCTGCACATACCCTAAAGATATTCAGAAGGATACCTAATTTTGACTATAGAGGAATGAAAGATAAGCTCAAAAAGATCTATTCCCATGTACACAAAGTGGAGGACATATGTATAGATTGTAGGACAGAGGAGGATATAAGGAAGTTGGAAATGGAGGATGAAGATAACACACTAGACCATGTTAATGAGAGCAATAATATTGTTGAAACCCATCTTCCTTCCATTCAGTGGTCAAAAAAGGAAATGAATTCTATTAGGGAAATATTTCAGCCAATCATTGCTAACAACAATGTTTGGTTATGGGAGAGGGATATAAGGTTGAATTTTTTCAATACAAGGTATGAGGAAGAAGAAGTTAAGGGACATGTAGGGAAAAATATAGAAATTAGAACAAAGAATAAGGGTGATGTGCTAAGTACAAGTAGAAGGTCCCTAAGCCTAAAATAAAATTCATATTGAAAGGGGGTAAGAGCAAGGATTTAGAAGGGCCATCAACCCTCACATAAGAGACAATGGCTCGAGGTGAAGAACAAGAAAAAGGAAGGTCAAGATGAAGAGGCACAATAGTCTCCACATGAGGATGCTCTAGAAGACTCCCTTATTTCTTCTTCCCCTATCATTACCATTGTGCCTAGTCCCACTCCTCCTATTGTTTTAATTGAACAACCCCTACCTTCTACTACTGTTATTTTTTCTACTATTGTTTGTATTTCCCCTATCACTTTGATTAAATCTATTCATTCATCCCCAACCTCGAGGTCTATTTTTCATAGTCTTAGGAATATATTTGAATTTTTTTTGGCTCCTCACTTTGAAATTTGAGTTAGATAAGTTTATGGAAAAAAACTATACAAAACATGCCAAGTGTGGAAATTCTTGAAGTTGTTCTAACTAATACTCTACCACTTGTGACTACCACCATTTTAGGTGCAACAACATCCACTCAAACCATGACAGCAAGTCCTAAAGGAGGTTCTTCTCCCCTTCCCCCTTGGCTAGCATCCAGACATGAACAGAAAGAAGCAGGTCGTCTCTCTAGATGACTTTGACTTTGGTCAGTTGGTACTTGTAAAGACAAAATATACAAAGAATCCAAAGACTCTCTCAAGGGTGATATTGGATAAGGAAAGAAAAAAATATGTTGAGGTTACACAATCTCCTCCAGGTAAAGCTACAAATGATATAGACTTGTCTAATTATTCCATCACAAGGGAAAAATTTGGTAAAATGACACACGAGACTGCAAAAGAGGATGCACAGTCAACATTGGCTTCTCTCATTGAGAAGTATGACCAAGAGAAGAAAGTTAAATATCAGTATAAGGATAGAGTTGAACAACTCACTTTAGTGCTCTAGAAGATTATTTAATCTTTTGAGTCTATTGAGCTTGTTGCTATGAGCGTAGAATACCATGTTATTTAAAAGGTTGGGAGAACACATGTACAGGGAAAAGAAGTTAAAGAATGGATTGACAGGATGTTGGCTCAAGGAACACAAATTTTGAAATCTTTTATGAAGAGGATTGACAATATGGAAAGTGTAAAAGGAGAATTGAGTCAAACCATTGACACACTTTCCCAGAGATAAAAGGAAATGGAAAAAAGTCTCAAATCTTAGAAAAGGATGAAAGAACTCAAGCTCAATGTGCTAGTGGAAATTGGGATATTTCCCAATAGAGAAATTTTTGTTGGCATATTAGAGATAATGAAGCATAAGTTGAATGTCATCAGGGACCTGATCAAAGATTTAGAGGAAGCTCAAGAAGTAGGTGAAGATAAATTTTTAGACCTTGTCACCAAAATCAAAGAGTTGCCTTGTCAAGTGGTTGATGACAACTAGAAAGTTCTTCCCTCAGATACAATTATCCAAGAGTTTACATCAATGATGAAAAATGATTTTGACGATGAAGCTTTTTTCAGTAGCTTCTATTGACAAATTGGTGGAAATTCAACTTACTTTGGATAACCTTAAAGTTGTACTGAAAAGGCACGGGAAAGCTTGTATCTCCATCAAGTACTTAATCACATGAGTACTTGTAGTCCCGAGTCATACCTCAGGACCTAATGATTCAGAAGTCCAAGCGTCCTTGAAGAAATATGAAGACTTCTTGGAGAAAGATGGTGAAGAATGAATGAACATGACTTTTCAGACTTAGATTATTTCCTTCTTTTTTCCTTTATATAATTAGTTTATGATATATTACATGTCTTGTGTACATATGCAATTACATGTAAAACTAAAGAAGTCCTAAATCAAATCAGACTCTATTGTTTAATAAGTCAAGCTAGTTGTAGCTTTCCTAGATTAGCTCTTAGCTCTCCTCTCTATATATTAAGGATCTCTTTTGTAATTGATACCTTTTATCTTTTGAAGCGAAGTTTTTCCCATTTAAAAAACATATTGAGACTTTGTGTTTAATGTGAAAATCAAATTTCAATCAATAAAAGAGGCAAATTTTGCAGATCCAACCTTTGTTTTGGATCTTCTTGGTTATGTGGTGAGATTGTTCTTATCTCCTTCTAATTACATTTTCTTGTAAAATATTGAATAAGTGGTGTGATATCATATTGTTCAGAAGGGAATTTAAATATAATTTTGTAGAATTTGGGTTGCATTATTATATTTGAAGTTTTTATTCTTATGTCTGTATTTTGGTAATTATTTGGAGACTTTGGGTTGTCGGTTATTATCAGCATTTTGTGAATCATTTGGCAGTGTATGTTGAAGACTTTGAGCTGCAATGTGCTTCATTCTATATCTTTACGAATCACCATAGAAGGAAACAAAATTATTTCCACTTTTGTGGTTTTTTGGTCATCAACACTCACTGGTATCGCTTTGGTTACTCTTTTGTTTAATCAAGTTTGATATTGGTTATTATTGCTCGAACTAGGACTTTGTGGTGAAATATATATTATAATTGTCATGAGGTATAATTGTAATTTGTGTAAGTGATAACCATATGTTCAAAAAAGGAGAATAAGATGAATGCTAACACCCATAGTTAGTTATAGTGCATATAATCATACTTAGTTACTAGTTTTAACATTTAGTGAACAGTAAGAAGGGAGCCTCCCCTTTCTAAGGAGATATTCAAATCTCATCATAGTTTTGGTTGAAATCACAATTTTTTAATTAATTAAGTGATTACAAATCTTCAACCAATAGATTCTAAGAATATATACAGGTAAATGCTTAAGGGGACTCCATTCTGGTGGTTCCAAAACATAGACCTTTAGAGAAAATATTTTGTTTCACACTTGATTTTAATTTCCAAGACATTTCCAAGCAACCATATTCTAGCTGCTAATGATTGGCACAAGACAGGTTTTAAATTTGTTAAATCCACATGATAAAGAGTTGGATGCAACCCTCTTCATAGAGGCTCACAACCCCAAAGGTGGTAGCCCCCATGTCGCCTTCCCAGATGCATGGAGAGGGGTGGCCAAAGTAGTTGACCCCCCCATCTACCTGGGGTTGATAGGGCATGCTACCCTTAAAATTATTTGAAACTATCTTTTGTGCTTAGAATTCTAACTTAGAAAATATAATACATATAGAGTATTGCTAAAATATACATATTTATGAACATAAATATATCTAATATAAATGGCTTATTTATTATGTGTTTTAGGATTTTATAATATAAAAATAATCTCTCGTGTATATTTGCATATGTAAACATATATATATAATTTTCCTATGTAGACATTGTTTTATATGATTTAAGTATGAATGTTTATCAATTTTAAGAATCAACTTAATTACTCGTTCAAATATATAGAGTATTGGAGAACAAGATGAATGTATATATTTTTTTTTTTCCTATAGTACTAAGGATGAAATGAAATTATCCAAAACTAAGTGGATTTTCCAAGCAATTTATTATTGACACCAAAATAAATGTGTAAAAAAAATATTCAAGAACCATTTATTTTAAATAAATAAAACTAGATTGAACCCTATGCGATAGAAATATAGAATCCATAATTGTATCTTTCCTATGTAACAATGCAACCATTAAATTACACATTTTCATGTTAGCCCACATGTACAAACCGACTTGATATACTAGAATAATTTAATTTTTTTCCTCTCATTCCATGCACAACTTGCAACCTTTAAGTCATAACACATACTCCTTTCTTCTTCTTTTTTCTTCCACAAGTAAAGTATAATATAATGTCATCCTAGTCAATATAAATTTAATTCATGACTCTATGAGTTTTCTTTAAATTCTCACATTTTAATAACACACCCACAATATTTCTCCATGTTATCTCACCATGCAATAAAATGTAATTTTGGGTTACAAGATTGAGAGAACTTTGTTGTTTTCCATGATGTTAGGTGAGACATTCACGTTTTCTAAGTAATACACAATGTTATTGTACCAAGGGTCATTTTTAAAAGGAAAGGAAAAGGGGCATGAATGTCACAGACTATTAACCTCAACTCCCTCAATATTTGTACCTCATCCATAATCTTTATGAATCCTTTTCCTCTAAGTAATTTTATGCTCTACATATCCATATTAAATTTCTTATTGTGTAAAGATATATCTTATTGCATTGTGCAACAAATAGATAACAATTTTGGTTTCAATTAGGTAAGGTTGAAAGTTCTTAACTACCTTAAAATTTTCATTAACATAATTTTCCATAATAGAGCATTTTAATATAGAGTGACAATAGAGTGACTTTCTAAAGAAGGAAATTGGTTATTTAAATCCATCTTTGTTTTTTTAGTAAGATTATAGCTATAGTGTAAACTAATGTGAATGAGAATAAATAGTCTAATGGTTATGTATAATCAAGGCTTTCCAACACAACTACTTTTTTGAGGGCTTCTTTCATTCCTAGGAAGGACTTGTTAACTTTTATCCCAAAAAAAAAGACGTTTCCTTTCTTGAGCATAGTGGAGATGGCTTTAATTTTCTTAGCAAAATTTGGGACAAACCTCCTCACAAAGTTGATATGGCCAAATAAAGGCTAAATTTATTTTTATTATTTTACGTTGAGGGATAAAGCCAATAATTTTTGTTCTTTCAAGGTCTATCCCAACAAATTCTTTATATATGATATGCCCCAACAACTTTCTTGAACCTTGATAGAAAACATGAATTTCTCGGGATTGAGTGATATACCGTATTCAAGGCATCTTTCAAAAATAATCTCCAAATGCTTATAATGCTCTCATTTTTTGTATAGGCTATAAGATTATCCTCATAAACCACCATTATCTAATCAATGAGGCCAACACTATCTACATCCATGGCCCTCTAAGAAATAATACCAACATGCTTGAGGCCATAAGGAATTTTTACATAAACATAAGTCCTCCAAGGAGTGATGAATTTTATTTTGTGTTATGTTAACTCCTTGATAACTAGTTGATTGTATCTTGAGAACTCAACCATCATGGACACAAGCCTTGAAATTTTATATATGTGAATGTAAATATGAAAATGGATTCAAGATTAATCCAATATGATGATTACAAAGATTGTAGTTTCAATATTAACATAAAAAATGCCACAAGTTAGAAAACACAAGGGACACAAGATATACATAGAGATGTGGGTAAAACTCCACAACCAAAGAGATTCAATGATTGTATTAATCCTTAAAAGAAGTTTACATCAACACAACATCTAACTCTAATTTTTGGTCCAAGTACTTCATTGCTTCAACAACCTGCAAAATAACTTATAAAAATACTATCTCAAGGATCCAATTTATAGAGATATGTGAGAGGGAAAACCATTGTGGTAACCCAAAACAAGAGATAAATACCACTTGGAAAAACCCATGCATCCCTTAGTGGACAACCCATAAATATAGTAAAAATAAATTAATATTCACATAGCCTTCAAATTGGCAACCAACCCATAGCCAATAAAAATTGGTCAAACCCATAAATCACAAGGTCTCACAATCAATAAAGCAACAATTAGTATAAGAAACACAAATTTTCAAGATCTTTCATTCATCATATTATCATGAGTTTAAAGATTGTTTGATCTACATATCTACATTATATTCTAATTCTAATGGTATACACACATGAAAAATAATATGTATGTAATCCAATCTAAGAAAGAGGAGGAGGACATTCTCTATAAAATTCAATGTAAAATTCCACAAATTCAATTCATTTCCCTCATTATATAATGTTAAAAAATGATTAATCACACTGAGGGAATTTAGGTGAATTTTCATGTGTTTGTTCCCTAACAATGATATAAAATAAATAAATCTCTTAAGAGGGCCAAAAAATAATTCCTCTCACAAATTTTATAATTTATTCTCATTAACTTTAATGAGTTTTTTTGAAACAATATTTATTGAAATGGTATTCAAATTCTAATGGTGAATTCCCTTAAATTACAACCCTAAAACTTAACTCTAAAACTGAATTTGAGGAGGCCATTATGATTAATGTAACTTTGAAATGTTTCCTTTATATAACTCTCACATAAATATACTAATCTTATGCTCAAATTGCAATGGAAACAAACCATATCAAGAAGATTGTGCGAGTTGTGACTATATTGAAGGAGGTGTTCTATGCTTGAAGGTGGTTTAGGTGTTTGTGTTTCACTAATTTTTTTTTTTTTTTTTTGTTTCAATTTGTAACACAAGTAAAGAAGACTGGGCTCTCCAACCTTGAGTTCATTTTGGCAATACCTATACATGAATAATATATCACTTCATGTAAAATATTTTTGAAATTTTGAAATATTTACTTTCTCTAACTAAAAACAACAATGTTGACACTTGTCCATCATTTATGTGTTCTTACATATCATCTCTATTTTATTTTCTATAAAATAAATGTTTATTTACTTAACATATATTTACCCTTTTTCTTACACTAGTATCAAATCATCATTAATTGATGAAAGTTTCATTAATTCTAAAAGAATTGAAATTAGAATGTGGTCTACTTATGCAACGTGTTATACTGATAATTTTTTTCTTCTGATGTTGAACTCATCAAAGTTAAAGAAATATTACAATATGAATAAGACAAAAAATAACTTTGAACAAAAATTGTAAGCAAATTAATGGTTAGAGGGAAATGGTTCCCATCAAATTTAGTGTCTATGTAGTACATAAATGATTACTTCAAAAAAATATAAAGGTGTGGCTACAAATGTGATTAGTGAGATGAGAAAAATTATGGGGCTAACTTAGATGCTCATATTTATGTATTTTTATTATAAAATAAAATTAAAGTTTAGGAAGACTATATTGCACAAAAATGAGAATTTAAGTATACAAGTTTTTAAAATTGTCTCGTTGATAAATATAATAAAACTTGTGTTGATAATCATTTGAGATGATTTTAATGTGGCTTTGTGGACCATTTTATCAAGATGCATGTCTTTGATGCGTGAATTTTGTTCAAAGATGAAGTAGTTGTTATTGTCTACAAAAATGAAACCAAGCCACTTGATTGACCTCTCTTTGTTGCCATAAAGTTATAGTGATAAAAAATGAGAGAAAGCCATCCCTTTATCTCCTTATTCTCATAAGTAGGACACAAAAGAGCCACCAATAATTCTAGTTGCTCTTGTTGCTTGTTATGGCTGACAACAAATCTCAATTAAAAATAGTTTGGGAATTGAAAATCTATAATACATAGGGTTTAACAATCACTAGAGCAATAGTCAACACTGGAAACATATGCCATTAGAGTCTTACCTTCACAATAATGTCACAAGTTTGAAGATTGTTAGATTATGAATATTCTTTACATTCACATGCTAAAAGTATACACATATCTAAAATAGTATGTATGTAATGGTTTAAAAATAAGATAAAAACTACCTTATAAATGTTTAAAACAAATCTATAAAAACTTTACTAATACATTTCATTATATAAAGAAAAATTATTTAATACATAATATAAAAAATTCAATCATATTAAATGAAACAAAACAACTTTTAAGAAATAACAATTACATCATTTAATGGACCAAATAATTTATTAATAAGAAAAATGGGTACATAATAAATTCTATGTAAAAGTTATGAGCATGCTTATTGAAAGTTTCAATTTATCTAATTGCAATAAAATAGAAGAAATTTCTAAATAGATGAAGACTTCATAACTTTGCACATTATGTGAGTATGGAAAAGTTATGAGAATCCAAAGCAAACAGTAGTGTGAGTAGACCCCTCAAAAGAAATAAGAAAAATAGGTACCTAACAAATTATGTATAAAAACTATGAGCATGCTCATTGAAAGTTTCAATCTACCTAATTGCAATAAAATAGAGAAGAGGAAATTTCTAAACAAATGAAGACTTCATAACTTTGCACATTATGTGAACATGGAAAAGTTATAAAAATCCAAAGCAAACAGTAGTGCCAATAGACCCCTAAAAAGAAATAAGAAAAATGAATACCTAACAAATTCTAATTCTATATAAAAATTATGAGCATGCTCATTGAAAGTTTCAATCCACCTAATTACAATAAAATAGAGAGGAGGAAACTTCTGAACAGATAAAAACTCCATAACTTTGAACAGTAATGCGAGTAAGCCCCTTAAAAATAAATAAATAAATAAAAGCGGGCAGCCTGGCGTGATGGAATAACATTTGCTCTGATTTGCAAATGGGAAGGATAAATAAATAAAAGGGAAGTCGTAAGGAAATTGAAACCGCGTGAAGAAAAGTGTTCTGATGGCTGCCACTGTCACTATCAATGATTGGCTGGACTGGTCAAGTGTAGGGCGAAATTGGTAAAACTAAAACCATTTCTATACATGCCACAGCTGGCGAAGGACACTCAGACTTCAGTAGAAATTGCATACATACATTCAAGTATAAGAAGAATAAAACGCTTCTTAGTTTCTTTCATTTATTATTTAGAAAGGTCATCAATGAAGACTCAAATTGTAGACTTTGACAATTGTACGTATTTTGTTGTTAAATTATGTTTCTGCAACTGTACAGATACAGAAAATATTTGAAATTTAATGTTGCGTTAACATAATTTATATTATTAGAATGTAACAAAAATTAAAGAAATTGAAATTTTTTATTAAGTTTTTCTATTTTATTGATACTTTTAGCTCTATTTTAAATTAATTCGAAGGGTTTTTCTTTTCAATCTATAAATTTGATCATGTCCATTAATCTTCTAAATTAATATTTCAATTCATAAAATTTAGATTAAAACCAATGTCATAGTAGAGTTTGAATATAATATCAAATTTTAGATGACTTGTATATTGTTAAGTCTCGTATCTATTGTCATTAACTCTTGATGTTGCGACCCTTATTTTCATTTTTTCTACCGGTAACTTGTCACATAAATGTTTCTTGATTGATAGCCCCTTGGTCTTCCAAAAAAAATTGAATACTAGTAATCCTCCAAGATATCAATATAAATGGATAGTAGTACTTATATCAAACTATAGATCATTGACTCTCATTAGTAGAATCCATCTAAGAATTGAAGTGTGTGCGGATGTATAAAAGTACCATACAAGACCTTGAAAAATTATATGTATCAAGAAACACTCTGAAAATACCTACAAAATGTTTGTTCAAAAATATTTAAAGAGAACTAATAGTTCTCTAATTGCATTTCTAGATACCAATCATATGAGTTTTTTTTTAATTATATGGTTCTTCAAAATAACTGCAATGCTTACATTGATTATTTACAACAAGATTTATTACATTCATGACATCATTAACAAGAACCTAACACAATACATCTCTTGTTGCAAATAAAGAAGCTAATTTTCAGCATTGTATAGCAGTTATCTTGAATGTATTTTCCTTTATATTTATGTTGTATTTTCTTAATTCTAAATAGATTAATTTAGAGTAATCATTCTTCTAGAGCATGTCATACCAAAGTATTGGAATTCAATGAGGTAAATTATAAATTTTACTCCAAAATTTGAACTCTGAAATGTTTTAAATTTTTTGAAATACACTAATAAAATATATTTTTATATTTCAAAAATATTTAGACTTAATCAATTTAACTCATTAATTTTTTGGATTATCTCAAATGCACTTTGACTCAATGTATAAATTTGTTTTGAGCAAGCCAAAGAATGTTACAAGAGAGTATAATATTTAAAACATACTAGCCTTTCTCTCCCAATAATAATTATTAAAATCAGTAAAACTAAGAGCATAGGATTTTCTAATTCTCAAAAATGTTAAGAATATTAATCTTCATCATTCTAGACATAGATGGTTGAAATATATTAAGACTAATTTATTTTTCACATATGAACATAAAAAAACTTAAGAAGCCACCTAAACACGAAAAAGTAATAAAATCTAACACAACTATCATGCTAGTTAATTCATTTATTTTTTTGGTCAATGTTGGTTGTCATTTGCAATATACAATTAGATATGGCATCATGGTGTGTGATCAAATTTAAAACATTTTTATATGGTTAAGTTCAAGATTTGATATTTTGGGTTGAATCCTATATTTTCTTTCTATCGTTAGGTAGTAATCCTTCTCTTTAGCTCCAACTTCAAGATGGAACAATACAAGCATCCCACAATTAAACTTTCCTTTCAAAGAAATAAGAGGTATTTTGTGTTTCAAATTTTTAGGAGAGAATATTTGTGAGAAAAACTCTAGTTGATCATATCTTTCAAGATCTCTTCACAATAGGATGAAATGTCTTCTTAGATAATGACAAATTGGAAAAGGAAGAAATTATTGGATTGATCTTAGAAAGATAAATTGAGAGAAATTTTATACACATTATTACATATAATTATTAAATCATGTTCAATGTCACACAAAATGTAACATATAATCATGCTTTGAGAGATAGGGTCATCAATGGTCTATCATTACAAAGATCTTTCAGGATTTTGGAAAACATATACTTTGGTTATTAGTAGAAGCATGGCCACAAAACACACATGGTTACAAAAAATAATGATAAGATGAAAATCTACAACCCAATTATTTTAATTTGGCATATAAATGTCAATTTCCAACCTATTATATCTTTCCATGTAGTGATCATATACATCACCAAAAAATTCACAAAATTATAGAGTTGGCCTAAAATTTATCACCAAAATAAAAATGCATCTCAAGAAGTGTTGAACTACAAACTCTAACTTCTATTTTATTTTGAAAGCTCATAATTGATGTATTGAGAAATCATCATATGCACCTTTCTACTAACGAACAAGATACATTTCATTTTCCAATACATTTTCTTGAAACAAATGAATTGGTTTCAATAAACTTGTACAAACAAATATTGAAGTCAACTACCACAATTGTTGCAAAATGCATTTTTGAGAAAACAAGTGGTGGGCCAATTTTAAATTTAGATGACAAGCTAATGACAAATGTTGGTATAAATATTTTTCTTTTTCTAGGATAGTGTTCATTCTAAGTGTAATTTTTCACCTAGTTAATTAATCTTACTTAGGAGATTAAAATATTTAATTTCCCTCACCTAGGTTGCTAATAATGCATGTGCAAGTTTACTTGAACTCAAGATTGCACTCATGTTTTTCCACTACTTTACCAATCCTTAATTGATAGTGGTTAGGTGTCAAATTTATCTATTATATTGAGTTAATTCACCTTTGGATTAAAAATGATTGAGGATTAAACTTATACCTCTTCAACATGTCAATTCCTTGATTCATGCATCTAAGAGGCCTATATATTTGTACAAATTTCTCTTTGTAAATATGTTTCATAATATTGAATATAGAAATTATTTATTTATTTTCTATTTTTATGATTAGTTTTAATAGGCATTGGGTCCTAGGTAGAATTATAGTTTATGCAAAATTATAACAACAAATAAGTTATGTGTTTGACAATGTGTTATGCTAAATTTAAATTTTTGGGTTGTAACTTAGCTTGTGATGTGTGTTCTTGACAATGCCATTATCATCGTGTACAATAATGAACTCAACCACCTAATCTACTACTTCCTTGGTGGAACTTGAAGTTCCAACATTATGTTGGACTTGCTACAGACAAAAATGACCCACAAAGTGTTCCAATTATTCTATTCTCTTGATGACTAATGGAAAACCACCCTTAAGATGGCTTGGGCACTAAAAATTTATAAAGCATGAGGTCTCACAATCAATAGAGCAATATTAACATCGGAAACACAAATTGTCAAGGTTTTTCAAATGTCATAGTAGTGTTATGAAATTGAAGATCAAGTTTGATCTACATATTTTCCCTTTGTTCTAGTTCCAATGGTATGCACACATATAAAGTACACATATATAATCCAATGGAAGTAGTGGGAAGAGGAATGACTCTAAACAATATGAATACAAAATTCCCACAAATCCATTTTGTTACCCTCATTATTTTGTAAAAATTATCTCATACTAAGGTAATTTAGGTAAATTTTCATGCACTTTTATTCAGGGATAACTTTAAGAAACCCCCCCCCCCAAGTGAAGGTGTAAAATTCTAGTGAATCTTTCCTTTTATTTGAAAAAAATTATTAATTTTCTTGGCGAATCTATGCACATTATTAAAAAAATTGTAAAATTCTGGTGAATCTTAATGAATAATTGGAAAAAATAATAATCACTGTGGCAAATCCTAGCAAATAATCACTAAAAATATTAATTACAATGGTGAATCTCTCATTTAAAAATTTGCATAGTTGGTTGGTGCAGTTCCCCCATTTTATTTTTATTTTTTGTAATATTGAAGTAGGGGCCCAAGGGCGGCAGCCACCAGCGAGGTCAAGGGGCAATGCCCCTTGCGGGGGTCAAAGGAACCTTGGGGTCCAAGGACAATGGCCCCAGGTCAAGGGGAAAAGCCTCTCGCCACCAAGCATAAATTCACTATCGAAAATGCATTGGAGCACACACGGATTAAGCATTTTTTAAAATTCTCACTATAAAAAAAAGACTATATGAAAAGTGAAATTGTTACCATCAATTAGCTTTTTAATCGGATGGTTGCAGGTTGATTTCGTGACCTATATGCGTGTGCCTTTTAAAAGGATTTTTAAGGCCCGAATTTTGTTTTGGGCCACACGATTAAATCTAATCTTGTGACCCAAAACAAATTATGAGCCTCAACAAGCCTTTTAAAATGCGCATGCATATAAGTCACGAAATCAACCTGTAGCCATCCAATTAAAAAGCTAATCGATGGCAATAAATAAAAGCCCTATTCAAGGCTAAAATATCACTAAAATGAAATGGTAATTTATTATTAGTGGTGATATTGCCCCATAATTAATGGTAGGAATATAATATTACTGGCGAATATAATTAATATTTGTAATTACAGTATAAACTACTGGCGAATGAGTTCCAATGACGCATCATTTAAAAAATAATGCATAGGCGAATTAATCAAGACGAAATTATTTTTGTAAAAAACCTGGCGATTTAGCATCCTTTTTAGCTTGTACTATTTGCCATTTTTGGAGGTCTCGATTTCAATTATTCGCCAATTAACGAAGATTCGCCACTAAATTTTTCCCTGCTTTTATTTCCTAATAATGATATAAAATTTACAAATATCATGGGATAATTACAAACAAAAAATTCCTCTTATAATTTCTACAACTTCCTCTCATTAACTTTCATGAATACTTTTGAGACTCTCTTTACTCACATGAAGGTAAAATTCTGATGGTGAATTCCCTTCAATTATAACTTTAGAACTTAATTCCAAAGCTAAATTTGAGGAGTCCAATATGATTAATGCAACTTTAAAATATTTCCTTAATATAACTTCCATATTTCTATGCTCATTTTATATTCAAATAGGAATGGAAGTAAATTGTCTCATGGAGATTGTGTAGTGTGTAAGTTAAAGGAGTTGCTCTTTGCTTGATGGTGGTTTATATGTTTGTGTTTCTCTAATTTTTCCTTTATTTATTTTGTGTTAGTTTGCAACACAAGTAATATGTAGTTTGTTTTTGAAGGTCAAACCTCCAATCTTGAGTTTTTTTTGGTAATAACTACACATGCATAATATATTATTTGGGCAGAATAATTTTACAATTTAGGAACACATACTTTATCTACTTAAAAAAGGTAATATTGAAACTTTTCCATCATTTTTATATTCTTCTTACATATCTTTCCTTTTTTTAAATAAATGTAGATTTACTTGACATATATTTTTCCTTTTTCTAAAGCTAAAATTCCATAGTCAAGTGATGAAACTTTAATTAGCTCTGAAAGCATTGAAATTAAAATGTGGCCTATTTATGTAACTTGTGAGATGGGATTTCTTAGTTTCTAGCCTAGAATAGCGACAGCTAAGACCTCTAGACTAATACTGACCTCATCAACAAGAGAATACAAAATAATGGAGAGAGCTAGAAATGCAAAGCATAAAATAAATTACTCCCAATATTGGTTGATTCACTTCCCTTGCTCTCCTTCTTCTTATGAAACTTTTCCCTCAAATTTGTTGGAATACTTTTGTAAAACCTACAAATAGTAAGCAAGAAAATTGGAGAAGATTAGTTGTTCAGGTGAAAATGGAGGATGAAGGTTGTTTTTATAAACAACCTTTCGAATGGATGACCGAGATTAATCATCTAGAAGGATTCCAAGAGCAATGGTGGAGGATGCATGAGAGGGAGGTTACAGAATGGATGGCCAAGATTAAACTTCTAGAAAGATGCCAAAATCAATGGTCCATAATTGATGCACTAGAAATATGCTATTCTTGGAGGAATCATGACAGGTATGATGCCTGACAGCTATGATAGCAATGAAGGCTATAATAGCAATGAAGGCTATGATAGCAATGAAGGCTATGATAGGGGTTAATGACAGGGCATCTTTGACCAAAAGAGGTGCATAAATAATTTATTTAAATTATTTATTCAAAAATGGAGGAAAATGGAGGACACTGACAAGTGGAAAAATTATTTAATTGGAGAAAATGAAAAGATGAGCATTTAATTAAATTCACTATAGAAATTAGACATTAAATAATTAATTTAGATTAATTATTTAATAGGGGAAGGTGACAAGGGATAATTAAATAATTTTGATAATTATTTAACTATATAGGAAATAAAAGACCATGAATAGATAAATAATTAATGGTAATTATTTAACTATATATGAAAGGTGATAAAGGAATAATTAAATAAATAATATATTTTATTAAACTATTAAAGAAGAGGGGGAATTAGTGACATGATTAATTTATTTTAATTGATCAAGATAGAAAAGAAATGAGAAAGGTGAATTAATTAAATAATTAAAACATATTTATTCAATAGAGGAATATGATTAAACATAATTAAATAATTAAAATTATTCAATTATTGAAGGACGACGACCAAGAAAAATGGCGCTGGCAAACTTATGACATTTTTCAAAGTCTACATAACCTAGTATATTGGTAAAGTGTGTCTTCTCACTAAACTCACCAAATTTAAAGAAATATAATAGTATGAATGAGACACAAAAATAATTTTGAACTGTAAAAAATGTAATGCTTAAATGGAAATGGTTCTCATCAAATTCGACATCTACATAATACATAAAGGACTAATTTTGAGAAGATAAAGATGTAGTTGGGAATGTGTGATTGGCTAGATAAGATAGGTCATGGGACTAAATTATATGGTCATATTTATGTAATTATGTTGTAAACTATAAAAGATTAAGAATCTTGTATCACATAAAAAATGAGATTTTAACCATATGATAAAAAAAATTCCCTCTCAATGGTCTGCAAAGTTGTATTAGTAAAGATTTGAGATGATTTTAATGTAGCTTTTTGTATCATTTTTATCAACCTTCATATATTGGGTGCATGAACTTTGTTTTGAGGTGAAGTAGATGATATTCTACAAAAATAAGAGCAAACCAATTGATTGACCTCTCTTTATTTCCATAAAGTTATATAATTCTACAAAAAAAATCTCTTTGTTATTGTAAATGCGACACATAAGAGCCACAACTAATTCTAGTTGTTCTTGTCACTTATTGTGGCTAACAACAAATCCTACTAAAAGTGGCTTGAACATTGACAATCCATAGAGTAGAGGGTTTAACAATTACTAAAGTGATAATTGATATAGGATACATAGACTCTCAAGGTCTTACTTAATAAAATTGTCACAAGTTCAATGTTATTGGAACATAGGTTGTCAAAATATTACTTCATAACATTGTCACAAGTTCAAAGATTATTGGATTTATAAATATCCTTTTCATTTTGGTGTTGAAAGTATGCAACCATTTAAAACAATATGTATGCAATCCTATAAAAATAAATAGAACACTATCCCAACAATGTCCAAAACAAATTTGAAAAATCACATTAATACATTTCAATATATAACATAGAAAAAAATATCTTTATCTAATATGTGATATAAAAAAATTCACTTATCTTAAATAAAACAAAACAAATTTTAATATGACATAATTTCAAAAAACAACACATAATTTAATAATTTAATTTATTATCAATAAATAAATAATAATCTCTCTTTTTTTAATTGAATCAATAAAAAAAAAAAAATACATATAAAAATAACAAATAGACAGTCAACATACTACCACACAAAAACATATATAATCTCTTTTATAAACTATGAGCATGCTCATTAAACCTTTCAATATAATTGAAATGAATAGAACAGCAGCTGGTTGTATGGGTAGATGATTGAAACAGACAGACTACAAAGCTTTTAATATCATGGGAAGTTCATGACTTAAATTTGACAGTTGATCTGCTTGTCAAGCAATTTTTTTGTGACAGTCATTTATTTGAAGTTGCCTTTCAAATATTAAAGGTTATCTATTTTAAGAAAAATATATGTAGATTGAAAAAACATATATAAGAATAATTACATATAAATTTTGACAGGTGAACTAAAAATTTTCCTTTCAAGTGATACAGTCTTCCTAGAATTTTAATTGTATTTCACAACTAAAATGACTAAATACAGCCATACGACCATCAAATTTAAGCCCTGTTGGGAACATGAGAAAATTAAAAAGAAAACCAACTGCGGAAAAAAGTAATGAGAGCGGGCCCCAGAAAGAAAACAGCGGGCACGACTGCCTTGCCAGTGAAGTTGGAGTGACGGAGTAACAGTTAGTCACAGTAGCAGCTCGCGTTAGTCAATATTGGCTGCAGTTTGCAATCTATAAATAGATATGGCACTGCAATATGTGATCAGAGATAACCATTAGTATGGTTGAGTTCTAAATCTGAGATTTTGGGTTGAATCATTTGTTTTCTTTCTATCCTTAGGAAACCCTTCTTTTCAAATCTTTGTATAGTTGAGTGCAAGATCTGATATTCTAGGTTGAATCCTCTATTTTTTTTCTATTGTTAGTAAGCCTTTCTCTTCAGATCCAGCGTTTGTAAGATGGAACAATACAATCCTCCTTCAACTAAGCTTACCTTCCATAGCTGAAGAAACTAATCAAATAACACACAGATGTATGTGGTTCGGCCGTAGCCTACGTCCACTAGAGAAGGGAGAGAGGGTGTTCTTATTCATTGTAGTGTTTCAAGAGGTTACAACAGCTCTACATATAGAGATACATCAGCCTTAATTAGAAGAAGGCATAGATTAAGACGAATCCAGACGAATACCACAAAGTATGCATTCTCCATAAATAGCAATCTACAGATAGAAACAAATCCCGTAAATATCTCTTCTTCAACACTCCCCCTCAAGTTGGTGCAAAAATGTCAATAGAGCCCAACTTGGACAATATTTGTTGAAACTTGAGAGCTGGGAGAGCTTTTGTAAATATATCTGCCAATTGCTGAGTTGTAGGGACAAAGGTTGTGCGGATGACATTGGCTTGCACATTCTCTCTAACAAAATGACAGTCGACTTCAATATGTTTAGTGCGCTCATGAAACACTGGATTGGAAGCAATATGCATAGCAGCCTGATTATCACAGAATAATTGAGTTGGTAGAGATGAACCATAACCAAGGTCCTGCAACAGAGCGCGAAGCCAAATAATTTCACTGGTAGTTGATGCCATTGCTCTATATTTTGCTGCAGCACTTGAACGAGCAACAACACTCTATTTTTTACTTTTCCATGTGACCAAGTTACCTCCAACAAAAGTACAATAGCCAGTTGTAGACCTTCGATCAATGGGAGATCCTGCCCAATCAGCATCAGTATAGGCAGTAATAGAATTATGGCCAATCTTACGATCCATATACCTCTGCCTGGGGACCCTTTCAGATACTGTAAAATTCTGGTAACGGCATGCATATGTTGAGCCTTGGGAGCATGCATGAAACGACTTACCAAACTAACTGCATAAGAAAGGTCAGGTCGAGTAATGGTTAAATAGATTAACCTACCGACCAACCTTTGAAACTAACCAATATCAGACAACAATGCACCAGTATCATCCAATTTTCCTCTGCTATCTGTTGGCGTATCTGATGGTTTGATTCCAAATTTACCAGTTTCTTGTAACAAATCCAGCACATACTTTTGTTGATTAAGAAAGATGTCATTTTTTGAGTAGGCAACTTCTAATCCTAGAAAGTACTTCAAAGTTCCCAAATCTTTAATGGCAAATCTATTGTGTAGCAGAATTTTTAGCTTAGAAATTGCATTTTGATCATCACCAGTAATGACTATATCATCAACATAAATCAGCACAACAACAATACCGGAGTTACTTCTTTTAACAAACAGAGAAGGATCTGCATTACTTCGTTTCAGCCCATTCAGCATAAGGACAGAACTAAGCTTAGCATACCAGGCCCGTGGAGATTGTTTAAGCCCATCGATTGCCTTTTTTAACTTACACACTAAACCAAACTTGGCCTCTTGCGGATGCCCAGGTGGGATGCTCATGTAAACTTCTTTAAGATCACCGTGCAAGAATGCATTTTTGACATCCATTTGAAACAATTTCCATTCTTGATTGACGGCAAGGGAAATGAGGACCCGGAATGTGTTCATCTTTGCAATAGGCGCAAAAGTTTCCTGGTAATCTATGCCATATGTTTGTGTGAATCCTCTAGCAACAAGTCTGGCCTTATGTCGTTCTAAGGAACCATCACTTTTGTATTTATTTTGTACACCCAACGACATCCGACAGTTTTCCTTCCTAGAGGTAGCTTAACAATCTCCCATGTGTTATTGTCATCTAGAGCTTGTAGCTCGTCTTGCATAGACTTCCTCCAAACTACAATGGAGTTAGCTTCTCTAAAAGTTTTAGGTTCTTGATTATGATCAACAGTACTCAAGAAAGCTAGGTGAGACTGAGAAATATTATTATAAGACAAGTGTTCCTGTATAGGATAAGATGTAGCATGATAAGTGAAGAAATCTTTCATTCGCTCTGGAGGACGAGTTGCTCTACTCAATCTTCGAGTAGCTTGAGGAGATGTGGGGATTGGTGTTGCTTCAGGAACTTCTGCATCGTGATCAGGAACAACATCCTCATTGGTAATGGTAGGAAGCGGAACCGGGTGAGACACAGACTCCCCCTGTGACTGACTCCCAGATTCAACACAAGCTTTAAAAAAAGATTCAGACTCCACAAAATGGACATCATGTGAAACAACAATTTTACGAGTGACTGGATCATAACATATGTACCCTTTCTTAGTGGAAGAATACCCAAAAAATACACACCGAGTAGAGCAAGCTTCTAACTTATCTCTGTGTATTGCTTGCTGGTGCACATAACAGACACATCTGAATACCCTCAAGTGTGAGATGTCAAGTGTCCTATTTTTGAGTATCTCCAATGGTGACTTGAACTTAATAACACGGCTGGGAAGACGGTTGATCAAATATGTAGCGGTCAATACACCATGAGACCAATATTGTTTTGGGACCTTTGTTTGAAACATAAGGGCCCGTGCGGTTTCTAGGATGTGTCGATTCTTTCTTTCGGCCACCCCATTTTGTTGTGGAGTTCCGACACAACTTGTTTGATGAATAATGCCTTGGCTTTGAAGATATTCTAAAAAAGATCCTTTAACATATTCGGTACCATTATCAGACCTAAAAGTTTTAATTTTAGCACCAAACTGATTAAACACCATAGTATGAAAATCTTTGAAGACAGAAGTCACTTCAGTTTTTTATTTTAACAAGTATAACCAGGTAGCACGAGAAAAATCATCAATGAACAACACAAAATATTTATATCCATCATAAGAATCAATAGGCGCAGGTCCCCATAAGTCAGAGTGAACTAATTCAAACAACTCAGTAGACATAGAAGACGAATTGACAAAAGGTAAACGCATTTGTTTAGAAAACTGACAAACATCACAGACATCAGAATCAACAGAAGCAGAGGGACAAAGTCTTGACAAGATACGGTTGGATGGATGTCCAAGCCATTTACGTAAAGTGTGACTTTCAATTACACCACTGGCATGATACGCCTTATTGAGGGAGTTTAGAAAATAAAATCCATGTGAGTATGTTCCTTTACCAATCATCTTCTTCGACTTTCGATCCTGAAAGATGACAGATGTTGGAGAAAATATGACATCACAATTTAAAGAATTAGTAATTTTTCCAATAGACATAAGTTGAACAGGAAAGGATGGAACAACCAGAGCATCAGATGGAGCATTATGAGAAAAGAAACTAATTTTACCACTTCCTAAGGCTAAAACAGTAGTTCCATTTGCAACAGAGATATCATGCTTATCAGTTTTTGGAATAAAATTGGTTACTGAAGAAGGACTATTGGCCATGTGATCTGTAGCTCCAGAATCAATAATCCAGGAATTAATTTTGGAATTGGAAGTAAGATAAGCATGAAGATTACCTGACACGTGAGAGGAAGTGGACGGACTATTGCTAGAAGAGACAGTCTTACTGAGTTGTTGAAGAAGATGACCCAACTGATTGATTGAAAAAGAAGTCTCGGCTACAACAGCATGATCCTTCCGACCCTTATATTTAGATTTGAGATGTGGATGTAATTCCCAGCAGCGATCCTTGGTATGCCCAGTTTTCTTGTAGTGATCACATTGATAGAGTTCCTTCTTACCCTTGTAGCGAGAAACATTCCTGTTTTTGTCAGAATAGTGAGGCTTTCTTTTATCATCCTTTTCAGCCAAAAGGACATTAGATTCAATCTTCTCCGTTGAAATTTTGGATTCTGAGCTCATAGTCTTTCTTCGAGTTTCCTCTCGCTGAATAATAGCACAAACACCAGCAAGAGTGGGTAATGTAGCATCCATCAGAAGATTGTGCCTTATGTATTCATACTCAGGTTGCAGGCTACGAAGTAGTGAGAAAATTTTATCCTCCTCAGCTCGTTTCAAAAGAGTTTGGGCATCAGTGGTATGTGGATAATACAGGTTCAATTCGTCCCACAGTTTTTTTAGATTCCCAAGGTGTTCACTAAAGGTTTTCTCACCTTGTTGGGCTGCAGCAATTTCAAGAGTGAGTTCAAAAATACGGGCAGCATTATTTTGGTTCCCATATAATTCAGCGATTGAATCCCACAGTTCTTTTGTTGAATTAGAAAAAGTGAAAATTTTGGCAATATGAGTTTCCATCGAATTGAGTAACCATGATCGAACACGCTGATCATTGGATATCCAATCCTCATATCCCGATTCAGTAGTTTGAGGACACTGCTTATCACCATTAACGAAACCAAATTTTTTCTTGCCACCAAGCGACAAAGTGACAGCTCTAGACCATGCTACATAATTGATACCATTTAACGGAACTGATGAAAGTCTCCAACTAGGATTCGAATCAAACTCAGCCATGAAAAAGAGCAAGAAAGAAGTCACAAAAAAAAAACTTACAATGAAAAACTCTGTAGCAGATTCAGAATGCACCAGATTTCTGAGGCAGATCACAGGGCAGATCACAGGGCAGAAGAGGCTTTGATGGAGAGAACCCGAAATCATGCCTCACAGAACAGGATCGGGTTTTAGAGGCCAAATCGCATGCTGGGAGCACAGAAAAACGGCTCAGGAACAAAACTGAAAGTTGCACCCAAATGTAGACAAAAAACGTGCCCAGAGAATGATTAAATTCGCGCCCAGATACCTCAAGAACAAAACTGAAAGTCGTACCCAAATGTAGACAAAAAATGTGCCCAGAGAATGATTAAATTCGCACCCAGATACCTCAAGAACAAAACTGAAAGTCGCACCCAAATGTAGACAAAAAATGTGCCCAGAGAATGATTAAATTCGCGTGGCCAAACAAGCAAGAGAAAACCCTCGTTCTGGCAGAAAAGGCATCTGGAAGTCGCGATGTATAGGTCTGGAAATCGCATATAGAACAAGAAACGAAATCCCGACCACCAAAAAAAACTTAGAAGTTGCACACCTTCCAGAACGCGCGCTAGAAAAGCAGGCAAACGGCTCGAAACAATGGAACAGAAAAAGTTGTGTGGCCAAGAAGAGATCCTGGGTCTCCCGTGACGGAATCAGGCCAAGACCCGCTCTGATACCATGAAGAAACTAATCAAATAACACATAGATAATCAAATAACACACAGATGTATGTGGTTCGGCCGTAGCCTACGTCCACTGGAGAAGGGAGAGAGGGTGTTCTTATTCATTGTAGTGTTTCAAGAGGTTAAAACAGCTCTACATATAGAGATACATCAGCCTTAATTAGAAGAAGGCATAGATTAAGATGAATCCAGACGAATCTCACAAAGTATGCATTCTCCATAAATAGCAATCTACAGATAGAAACAAATCTCGTAAATCTCTCTTCTTCAACAATAGCAATAAGAGGTATCATGTGTTTCTGAGTTTCAGGGGAGAAGATATCAGAAAGACTCTGGTCGATCATCTCTTTGAAGCCCTCTTCGTAGCAGGACTCAACGTCTATAAAGATGACGAAAATTTGGAAAAGGGTGAGGAGATTTGGCCTAGTTTGGAAAGAGCAATCGAGAGCAATGCCATACGCATTCCTATATTTTCCAAAGGGTATGCAGACTCAGCATGGTGTCTGAAGGAGGCTGCTGCAATGTTGAGCACCCCTGGCTTGATCATTCCTCTATTTTATCATGTGGATCCAACTCATGTTAGATATCCTCAAGGCAATAACATCCCTTATAAGAAATCGTTTGTAAAACATTATGGCCATCTAGATCGACACCCAACAGAAGAAGTTGATGAGTGGAAGCATGCCCTTCTACAGATCTGTGATCACTCAGGCTGGTCCATGGATATAACTCAAGGGTAAGTAATGAACCACACTTTCTGCTTGCTTTTTCATATTTTTCAAATATTATTTCATGACTGCGGCTTCTAGTTTTATTTTGAAATGGGAAAATATAGTTAACGGAATAATATGAATCTATTTTTATAAAATAGGTGTATTTTAGTATTTAAAATATAAATTTTAAATTGAGAAGAGGTTTGAAAGTTTTTATTGATTTTTATTTAGATGTTATCATTGTTAATTTTTTAATAATTTTAAAAATATTTGTATTTTTTTTTTAATTTGTGTTATTTTAGGTCTTGTTATATTTAGAATTTTAGAATAATAATGATAACTAAAAAAAATCTTCAATTAATCATTATAAAAAGTACTCATATTATAACATAAAAAAATAAGGTTGTAGACTTAACTTCTCATTCGTTTTTCATGACTTCCAAACTCCACTTCTTCACTCTTCCCTACTTGGTTTCACTAAATCAAACGTGTGTAAAATTATTTTTGTTTCTCATTTATACTTTAAGTGCTAAGGTTCAAATCTTTTATCATAAATTTTATCAGCTTAATTTTCCTCACAACCAAACACACTCCTTAGCCAACATTTTCATAACAAAGGTTAGGACAATGGACTCAAATTGTGGAAGTTTCAATAGGTATAGATTTCATTCAACTTACACAATATCAATAAGGTGGTAGAATCCAAGTCGATGTGCTTAATTACTTTTGGTATTATTTCTCAACTTAGTAATATTTTTCCTCACATGATGGTCATCGAATGGCATGCACGTCAAGCACTACCATGTCGCATGATCCATTTAGATGGGGTAGATGAGTCTTCAAGTTGGTGTCTATAATTATAGAAGTCTACAAAATCAACGTAGGAGTTTTAGTGACATAAGATGCCCCCCATAATTGGGTACATCCATAAGATGCAAGGAATCAAAGGAGAGGTATAAAAATACATGACATGTAAATGAAACCTAAATATGTAAGCATGCAAATAATGTAAATTAATAACTATAATTAATTATGAAAGGTGCAATAAGTAGGTAAAACATGCTAAATAATAAACATGGGAAGGACATATGTTGGAGATGACACTAAGTGATAAGGTTGGCCCCATCATGGGGAAATGAAAATGGTGATATGGTCCTCAATGGCTATAAACATTTGTATAAGTATGTAGAACACTAGGCCGAGCATATGCCCCTAATGTGGCATCCAAGACATGAGCATACAATGATTGAGGTAGGGAAATAGGTTCTTGGTGGTAACATAGATCTAGATATAATCTCAAAGTAAGAAGGGGGAAAGCATGATGTTGTCTAATGTAAAAGGGTAAGTAATGATATTATAGGGAGGAGTGAGGAAGGCTAGTTGGCCCCCAATCTAGTAGCATAGCTCTAGGGAAAGATATGACATTGAAAGCATACTATAACATGGGAGAATCATGGTACCCCCATTTTAATAAGGTAATATAGTAATGAGAGCATATTATGGCAACACAAGATGTGAGCATAGGAGCAAAATATGCATTAGATAAGGGCATGAGAAGGCACATAAGTAATATAGCATAAACATGTGATAAAAATCAAGTATCATAAGCATGTCATGATGATCATAAAACAAGGAAGATAAGAGTGTAGATGAAAAATAATGGGAACAAAAGTAGAAAAAGGTCATGCTAAGGACAAGGTTAAGGATACATATAAGATTAGGAAACAACAAGAATGATAAATTGATGTGGTAGGCATAAGAAAACATAAGAATAAGGCAGGCATGCAAAGGCACAACAATTAGTGAGGAAGTAATAAACAATCATAAGAGAAAAAATCTAAATAAGAAGGAATATTCTCCCAAGTTGGGGAGGACAATGTATGAAATAATATATGCAAAGGCACAACAAACAAGGCATAAACAAGAGGGAAAAGCAAACCAAAAAATATGGACATATAGATATATAGTCTATGAAGAAGCTTGTAAATCAACAAATAAATTTAAATCAATTAGTATTTAACCTTACATAATGTATAGTTATCTATTGCCATTTCATTTCATAAAATCATATATTAATTTTAAATACAATTTAAATCTAAGGTAAAAAGACCCCGCATGATATATCTCTTGTTCAAATTATTTTACACAGTATATCTTTTTTATAATTTTTTATTTTACTTAAAATTGATCTTATTCATAATTTTTTATATTATCTTATATAAAATTTCCTACTTTTATTTAAAAAAATTTAAATATCACAAAATCATTTTGTTTAAAAAATTATAATTTTCTCATTAATTTCAATTGAAGAGATTTTAATTTTTTTCATTAATATCATAATGTAATTTTAAAATTTTTATTTCTATTTGTTCTTTAAATTGGTGATATTTTAACTAACATTTTTCATTAATATCATAATTTTATTTTAAAATTTTATTTCTATTTATTCTTTACATTTTTTTGTTTGATTGATTATTTAATTGCTAAATAATAAACAACATCTGTAATTAGTAAACAATTTAAATCTAATATAATTATTTAATTTTAAAATTCATATATTAATATGTAAAGTATTTTGAAGTAATTTTAAAATCTTATTTCTACTTATTTTCCTCTAATTTTAGTTTGATTATTTTTTTATACCTATTGTTCAACGAAATAATCAATTGTAAAATCAAAATTAAAAATAATAAAATAATCATTTTTCATTATTTAATTATTAAAGATAAATTATTTTTTACCTCTACTAATATAGTTGCCAAACAATTTTTTAAATATACCTATTTTATATCTAAATTTAATTTCAAATTAACAAATGAAAGAAAATAATTGTTCTGGACTGATTCATATTTGAACCGCCTACTATTATATTAAATTATTAACACTCTATACATCAATTTTTTAGATATTAAAAATGAATTTAAGAACCATCATAAAAAAGTGGGTTGCTTTATAGACCTAAATAATTCTTAAATGTTAATTATTTGCATCACTAACTAGTTTTCGCCTTTAGTTTTATAAAAATAATGTTCTATTTTCAGATTTTCCTCTTTCATATTATTTTTAATTATTTTTTTTTACAATTTTCCTTGCAATTCTCTATAGAGAAGTAGAATGAGGATAATAAGTATGCTTGCAATATTTATTGGCATAATGTTGAAATTGCAGCTACGAAGCTCAGCTGGTAAAGACGGTGGTGAATGACCTAATCAAGACATTGGACAGAGTGCCGCTAGAAGTTGCCAAGCATCCAGTGGGAATGGACAGTGTGAAGAATGCTCTCATTCAGAAATTAAATCTCAATTCAGTAACTGAGGTGGTTAAAGTTGGAATATGGGGCATTGGTGGTATTGGCAAGACCACAGTTGCCAAGGCTGTGTACAATCAAATTTACATTGATTTTGGAGTTGATTCCTTTATAGTTAATTTTCGTGCCACTACTGCAGAACCCCGAGACCTTAGAAAATTGCAGAATCAAATTCTCAAAAATTTAGCTAATTACGGTGAAAAAGTCGACAGTGTTGATGAGGGCACATCTTTGTTTAGGGATCGTTTGGGAGGAAAACGGGTGCTGCTTATTTTGGATGATTTGGATGCTATTGAACAATTGAATGCTTTGGTTGGGGATTGGTTGTGTTCTGGAAGCAGAGTCATTATAACTTCTAGAGATAAGTGCATTCTCAATGTTGGTCGGGTCTCATCCGAATGCATCCACGAGATCAGTGGGTTGGAGATAAATGAATGCCTCCAGTTATTTAGTTGGCACACTTTTCTGAGAGCATCTCCAAGTCTGAGTTATGAAGATCTATCCAAAAAAATAGTGGAAGCTTGTAAGGGACATCCTCTTTCATTGGAAGTGATCAGATCCTTTTTGTACGCGCAGAATGACACAGGTTGCTAGAAGGAAGCTCTTGACAACATCATCCTCCATCCAGAAATTCACAAAAGGCTTTACATTAGTTATAAAGCTCTTAGTGACGAGGAAAAGGAAATATTCCTAGACATTGCTTGCTTCTTTATCAGAGAGAAGAAAACATGGCCCATCACATTCTGGAAATCCTTGTTCAAGATGGTAGACACTATTGTTTCTAATCTTTCAATGAATTTATTGATAAAGATTGACAAAGAAGGTGTATTTGAAATGCATGACCATTTGCGAGATATGGGGCGAAGTGTTGCTCAAAAAGAAAAAGAGGGTACCCGACTATGGGAGCCTGCCCATTCAAGCACCATATCCAGCAACATCAATTGCTCTCACCTTCAACTCAATGGAGGAAATCTGCAAAGGCTTGAAATGCTGCACAAGCCTGGTCTTCGCTATCTTCATTTGCAAAATATGTCCATGACAAAAGATACACTAGCCATGCTTCCTCCAAATTTGATATGGTTAAAGATGGAACATTGTTGGCTTGATGTTGGGGTTAAAAGAGCAATAAAGAAGCAGCGTCAATCCATTGCGGGTGCCAGTTTGGAATTGAAGACTTTTGATTTACCTTTTGGGAGATCCAATGAATTAATTGGAGGTTGGGTAAAATGGTACATGGTATGTACCACCCCTTTAGTAACTGTGTTTGTAACTAAGCGATTCAAATTGTAATCAATTAGCAACTCTTCCCCTGCAGTTATTGATTTTATTGCACATACGAATACACGGTTTCCCTCGCGTGCCTTGAATATGCAATTGGGTTGCTTATTTTTTGACCCAGGTCATGTACTATTTATAAACCCTACAATATTCCCTAATCTTTTGGCCTTCTGTCAATGTACATAGCCACTCCTTTATTTTGATCCTTATTTTTAGTTGTATATAATTTTCTAACAGTGCATACCTACTCATACTTCATGTATATCAAACCAGTTGCATCCAGTCTTTGTAACTGTAACAGGGTCTGACATACTCCATCAATTCAGTAAATTTTTCATAACAGACCTTTATGCCATCCATGCAAAATAGGCCCAAACCATGTAATGATGATGGTGCTATGCGATATATCCTCTCGTTGGCACAAAAATCAGTGTTTATTGGAGGAAGTTCCTTGGGTACCCATTTTTTCCGTAGATGTTTGTACCTCAAGGGCACCTCAATGTTTCCTATGCTCTCATCATGATAAGAACATGACCCCCCTTCAACAAGAAAAAATTCCATACATTTACAGAATTTTCTTTTAATCTTTTGACCTCTAGTTGATCTCCCTCTTTTAGACCTACTACATGTCTCGCTTTCCTCTCTCTCCTAATTTCCCTACGAGGAAGATAGATCTGACAAATACCTATTTGGTGGTACCTGCACTCATAAGGATGTTGGATGAAGTTCTTTCATGGTGATGTGATACCAAGGTGACATTATGATTAATCTATCATTTCATTGCTAGAATTTCACAAGTTATAAGGTAATCAAGTCTTGATAGATTGCAAGTTATTGTTACTACCGTCCAAATGTGTCCATCACAAATCAAATCTACTTAACGTTTTAACTCCCAAACTTTGTAACAAGTGTTAAATGTGACTATGGTCCACTAGTTACACAACCAAGGCCTCAAATGTATTCTCTAATTGTAATCAAAGGAATTTTTCTCTTCATTCAAGTAAATAAACTTGAAGGGAAAGACCACCAAGTGGTTTATTAGACACCTACATGACTAAAAATAGCAGAAAATTTACATTTAATTTCCATATGTCTAAGTGGTTAACTGGGAGGGAGTGTGTACTATGTCTGGTTAAGTCATCATAAGTTTAGGGTTTAGGGTTTAGGGTTTTTTTAAGTCATCTTAAATCTTCCTATGTCTAATTGCTAGGAGAATTTTGCTATGTTTTAAGGTAGGATGAGTGGTTGCGTCAATGTTCTAGTTCTCTACGACAAGGTTTCAACATCTTCAAATAGTGAAATTTAGTGCTCATAGTCATTTGAAACAACAACATTTCGATTATGTTTGATGGTAGGATTTGATAACTTAAAATATCTCTACTTCGAAACAAAATTATCTCTAACAACTCTAAGAGCTATAATGGGATGGCCACCATCATAGGAAAGATTCTTCATTCTCACTTTTAGGTGTTTTAAAATTTAACAATACCTTGATTGATGAAAGAGCCCAAAGAGCCTTTCTCCATGGTATCCAAGTACACATAACAGCAGTCTTCTCTTATATGGTTGGACATGATTTAAAGAAATTAGCTAGGAATTATTCATTTAACCTAAGGTTTTCTCATAATGCCATCATTGGAAAAGTATGATCAAATTATTCTATTATGAAGAATTAGTCTATGTGCCTCTAGTAATCACTATAAATGTTTGTAAGGATAAAATGACTAATTGCATCAAGTAGGAGAGAATCAACTTTGAGTTCTTCAAAGATTATATTCCTCTATTCATAATTTTTAAGGGTTGTGTGTGGAGGATTTTATCACTACCAAGAAGGGAGGAGACCTTTCCTTGCATATGTTTGTGGTGGATGTATTAAAGAAGAATGGCATGCCACTATTTCCATTCATTAGATCTTTCTTATCCTAGCATATACTTGGGCTAAGTCTACAATTGCTTCAGACTCATGCGATGAAGGCTATGTGTGATGAAATCCTAGACCTCAACCAAGATGTGGGTAGATTATGGGAGTTTTTCCAAGACCAAAGGTTGGTCGATAAAAATGTGATAGACTAAGCTATTTTATTTTTTCTATATTATCTTATACTATTTTACAAGAATGGGGGTGCCAATGTACGAGAAGATCTTTGGAAACTAGGCATGAAAATTGCAGGTTAAAGAGAATGGGGGTGCCAAAATTACAGTACTCATTGTCCTTTGGTCGTCAATTTTCCTTGAGTTCCCTCAACCTCGTCTTCAGCGCTAGTATTGACTTTGTTTTCACTCCTCCAAGCTCTTCCTCGGCGCTGATATTGACCTTGTTTTCACTCCTCCAAACTCTTCATCGACAATGGTATTGACCTTGTTTTAACTCCAAACTCTTCCTCAGCGCTGGCATTGACCTTGTTTTCACTACTCCAAACTCTTCCTCGGCACTAGTATTGACCTTTCACTTCTCCAATTTGACAAGCTACAACCTGGTTTTGTTAGGTTTTAAAGTATGTTAATTAAATTGAAAATTAAATGGTACCATTTAGCTAGGTTTTAATATTCTACAATATAGTTAAGTATATATTAGCTATATTTTACATAATAAATAATATAATTATTCAACTTATTATAATTATATATTATATTCTTTAACAAAATTATTAAATATGTATAAAATTATTATAATTAATAATTAATAATAAGTATATTTTTATATACTACAAAATATATTTAATATAATATTAATATGAGAGAGAGAAACTAAATTTTGATTGGTTGTTTCATGTCAACAATCCAAGGATGGCATGTGTCCTTGGGGAGTTATGCTCAAGGTAGCATGTAATACCCCTCATACTATTTAGACTTATTATCTTCTGTGCCTTGCTTGGATACTGTGATGATACTGTTACTGTTTGATGTGGTTAGCCAGATACTATGGGGATACTGCTATTGGTTGATATGGTTAGTTAGATGCTAGATGATGTTGTTATTCCATTTTGGACATGATTACTGTATATGACATTAGGGTTGATTATATCAGTTAATTTTCTGAATTATGATTTAATGCAGTGATTTAAATTAATATGTTATGAGATGATTGTTAGAAATGTAATTCTTTGATTATGCTATAATTGTTAGAATAGGTGTGACGAAGGACAATATAGCATCACTCGTTCGCAAGTGCCCTGTTATGTTGCAATTCCTTCTCACAATGCAGTAACTTGATTTAATGCTTTGATATATATGTTTATATGCACATGTACACAACTTCGTTTGTATGCAGGATTGCAGGTATAAGTCTCGATTCCACCTGCTTCGGCAGGACAGGGCGAGCACCAAATAACCCAACGGATAAATGTTGATACAGAGGCGACGATGAAGTCTTCCCGTTCCATGATGTCAGGTCGTCTCGTTGTTTGGTATAGTTATTGATTTTGTGCAATTGTCGTCCTTGTATGTTGTGTTTGTGCTTTGTCTTATTTTATTATGAGGGCATTTATAATTATGATTTATCTTAATGTTGGAAATAGATTATTTATTTTAATGCTGATTATATTGTAATTAAATATTTAATTATTTTAATTATTTTGAAAATCTTATATTGCAATTAAATAATAATTAAATATTAAATATAGCTTAATTATTTTAATCAATTAAATTGGTGGTGGATAATTAAGTGAATAATTTATTTAAAATAAATGTGAGATGTGAGTTGCAAGAAAAGTTGAAAAAAGGGAATTAAAGTAATAAAAACAAATAAAAGAATGAAAAGACAGTGTGAGCCAATAGGGTTTGAGTGTTGAAAAGAAAGCTTGTTTTAAAGATTGATTTTTTCTTTTTATCTGGATTTTTGGGGGGAGAGCCTTGGAGAGATGAAGAATATATTTTATTTAATTATGAATTCTGGGGAGTTCTGACACACACACAGAAGATCAGAAAAGTTGAAGTTGCTCAAGCCATTGTGGAGTTCGTTCTGGACTAAGGATTGGAATCGGATTCGAGAGCATCAGAGTCAAGCAGGCATCTTCAAATTGGCATTGGACTCCAGGTTCCTCTCGTTGTTCCCTTCTCATACCCTTCTGTTTGTTTCTGTAAGGAAAAATAAATCTTGTTAAAATAATTTTTGGTGAGCATAGACAACTTCTGTTGAAAACTGAAACAAGAACAATTTATTAGATTAGAAAACAAAGAAAATTATAGAAATTAAACTATTTAATTTTTGTCAAATCAAGAACCCAGATCTTCTGAAACATATCATTGATCAAAATAGGATTATAAGAAATCAATATCTTTGTTAGAAATATTGCTTTTGAAAGTTTTGGGTACATCTGTATATGGTTGAATCGATTTACTATTCTGTAATTTTCTTCTATTATTTTATTCACTTTTACCCTCTATTATTTTAATATAAATATCTGTTATGTATATTTATCTCTGTTATATATATATATGTATGTTATTTTAATATATATATATATCTCTGATATTTTAATATATATATATCATTATATATATATATATATATATATATCTCTGTTATTTTATTATATACATATGTATCATTACATATATTAATATGTTAAATTACCGGTAATTTTGTTACGTCGTCGGCCGAGGCGTATTTTATCAGAAATTCGCATATTAAAAAAAAAAAATTATAAAAAAAAAATTTACTTAAAGCTTTGTTTTTGAGTTGTCTTTATTTTATAAAAAAAAATTTATAGAAATTAAAATGAAGGAAGGGAAGGGCGCATTCCCGTCCGGCCAAGTTCTAGACGGCCATAGCCTGGGTCAAGCGTTCTTTCGTTAGATCCTCAGCTGGATCTTCTTTAGGCCCTTAGCCCTGCGCCTACACGCATCATTTGTCCGTGGTTTTATTTTATTAATTTTTTTATTTTTTTATTTTTATTTTATTTTTATTTTTTTTTTATATTATATATATAAATATAAATATATATATATATAAATATATATATATATCTATATATATATATATTTATATATTTATATTTATTTATTTATTTGAATATATATGAATTTGTTTATTTTTATATGGGGAATATTTAATTTGTAGAATTTAATAAATTATAATTATTTGATTTAATTTATTAAATATAATAATTATAATTTAGTTTATTAAATTATATATGATTATAAATTATTTAAAAGATATATATATACATATAATTTTGGGTATATATATTTGAAATGTTAAATAATGTTTTATATGGGCATTTGCATATTTAAATAGGACATTTGTTTTAATGGTTTTGGTGAACGAATGTTTTAACAAAAATTAGCTTTTAGTTGTAATTGTGAATTCTTTTGAGATAAACACATTTAGCTATTTAATTGGGGTTTAAATCAAACTTAACGGTGTAACCTTGCAAAATGACATGTGAGTTGTCATCTTTGATGTGTACTTGTCGTTTAATGATGTCTTTGTGGGAACCCGTTGCTGATGTTTGTAACCTTATTCCAAAGGCTTGTTATTTTATAATGTCGTCTTCGCCTTGGTAGGCTTTGAGATTTTTGGTTTTATGAGAGGAAGGGTTGAATAGTTGGTTGAGACTTTTGATTTTGAGCAATTGTGAGATGGTTAATACCTCGTGTATCTGAGTTTTGGTTTTATGATTTGTATGTGTTGTTTCAACCCTTGCCTAGTTGAGATTTGTTAGGGGTCATAGGTGGGAGAGTGGCTCTTCGTGGGCACCGGCGCCTCGGATGAGGAAGGGCCAAGATAACCCTCGAAGAGTAGTAAACAAGTGATAACCTAAACAATAGATTTAGGGGGATGGGTAGTTTAATCACACAAGATAATAAAACTTTGGATTCCTCGGCTATGCATTAGGGCTACCTTAGACTAATGATAGACTGGGAAGGCCGTGGTCGGCATAGTCATAGTTTCGTCTTCACGAGAGACTATTGGCTCCGCATCAGCTACCCTATGGTGTCGGCGCCTCAGTTAGGAGGAAGGGCCAGGAGATCCATAGATGGGTGCCGGCGCCTCAGTTGGAGGAAGGGCCAGGAAATCCCATGAGAGCTATGCGATGACACTCTCCACTTGACACCCTTGTGCTTTGTTATTGTTGCCTCTGGATGTTATCCTTGTGATGTTTCTTTGATTTCTTGTGAATTTGATTCATGATTGTTAAGTGATATTACTTTATGTTACCGTGATGAGTTCTTGGTTTAACTTGTTATGTGATTTGAGTACGTCGATGGTTGAGCATTGCATATTTGAGTTGTACTTGTTCTGTATCATGTTGTTGAGTCGGTTGACATTCATGGTCGGGTTCACTTCCTCGTCACCTCTGAGCACGGGGGGTGAGTTACTTCGTAATTCACATGGTTGGGTGGAACGTGCTCCGCACCCGTTGGGTTCCCCATCAGCGTCTTGTCATCTCAGCTTTCCGCAGTGCAGATGTTCCAGTGATCAGTTGTACTTCATGTTCATTATTCTTGTATCAATCCCCATGTTGGGAAATTCAATGTAATTCTTGTATCAAAGGAAATTGTAATGTAATATTATTTCAATGATGTAATAGTTAGGTTTGAATTGGATCGTGTTAAAAGATTTATCATGGATGTAATTATGCGATGTTGTCATACTCGCATCATGGCTATCAGTTGTATCTTTGTATATGGTTTTTTATAAATTAAATGGTTATGTTGTTTTCATTATCTTTATGTTGTGTTGTGGTTGCAATGTAACCTCGCGTGCCCCAGAGAACCAAGTGTATTAATGTTATGTGTTATGCTATGTGTTTATGATTTAATGTTGTTACATGTTATTTCTATTATTTAAAAAAAAAATTATTCGCATTATGTGTGTGTTCTCTGGGGTTTGCACGATGGGCATTACATAGCATGCCATTTGATTAAAGATATGATAATTCTCCTTTAAGACCTCTTCAATGTACCCATTGCACACTTAAGGAGAAAAAGATAAATATAGGGAAGAAAATATAGAGAGAGAGGGATATAATGAAAAAAATACAAATAGAAAGGGAGACAAGGAGATAGAGAGATAAAGAGACAAGGATGAATAGATAGAAATATAGGGAGGGTGATTGATATATCTCTCCCCGTCGCTCTCTATCTCTCTATATCTCCCATTATCTATGTCACCCCCTCTTCTCCCCTCTATCTATTGAGCTGTCTCTCCCTCTCCCCCCTTTCTCTCTCATTCACTCCATCTCTCCCTCCATCTCTCCTACTCTATATCTCTATCTCTATTTCTCTTTTTATCTCCCTCTCACTCCTCTGTCTATCTCTTTCTATCTGTATCTTTCTCTACCTCTATCACGATCTCTCTATCTCTTTCACCATCCCCTCTATCTATCTATATCACCCCCTTCCTATGTCTCTCCCTCTCCTCTATATATATTGAGCTATCTCTCCCTCTCTCCCCTATCTTCTCTCTCTCCCTTTCTACATATCACTCTCCCTCTCCCACTCTTCTTTGTCTCCCTCTTCTACCTATATATCTCCCTCTCTTCTCTCTTTATCTTCAACCTATCTCTCCCTCTCCCTCTATCTCTCCTCCTCTACCTATCTATATCCTTTCTCCTCCCTCTCTATCTCTCACCATCTCTCCTCCCTATCCCCCTATCCATCGACTCTCTATCTCCACCTCTCTTCCTTTCTCTTCCCATATATCTCCATCTCTCTTTCTCTTCCCATATATCTCTATCTCTCTCTCTTTCTCTCCCCATCTATCTCTATCTCCCCATATATTAACTAAGAATCTATGCAATCATACAATAGTATATGTTGGTAAAACTATAATAGCATTTTATTAAACTATAAGTAGATTATTGTCACCACTCTTCATTCAACATGAAATGCCAAATGTAGCAATTGTTTTTTTGCTTTTGTCAAGTTTCATTAACCAAGCTATTTACTAGGTTGAATAAATTTGTGTTATGACCCTTCGTTTCTTTAAAATAATTAGACAATATTAGTGAGATCAGGAAGGGGAGAAAACTAAACTCCTTGAAAATAGAGGTAGTTGTGGGTTTGTTGATTTTCTTTGCATACTATATACTTAGTTCCTCTAGGATAAATAAGTCACTTTAGATCATTTTCTTAGTTGTGTATCCTAACTAATATATAGTAAGCTTTTTCATTTTAATTGACTACTACATAATAGTTTATGTGTTGAAAGAATTGTTTCCATTCTTTGTAGTTTTTACATTGGAGTACAAATCATATTTAATTTCATGCCAATATACTTCTTTCATAAAGATATTTGTTTGAAATAAGTGCTTGATAACCCATCTAATCAAATCATAACCTATCAAAAAGGCAATAGGAATTTTCTAAAGAAAAGAACAGTTGACCCAATCATAAGTGTATGGCCTTCGCAGAAAGGAGTGATCCACCTTAGCAATAACAACTACCTGATTTAGACCTAGTAGGTTCAACTCAACCAACCTATCAACCTGCCTTTAATAGGTTTCCAACAAGTTTAGAATGACCAATTTAAAAAATCCAAACTCTCAAAGCCTGACAAAGAATAGAAGTCAGATTTCACACTTTGACTCCTTGAATCCTTGTAACAGTGCAAACCTAGTTTTTTCCCAATAACTCAAAACTTTCCCAAAACACTAGAGAAACCCTTGATGGTTTTAGACACCCATTTTGGAGTTATTAAACATACTTCAAGGGCAAGTACAAGTGATTTTGCAAATTTTACAGTGATTTTGTACTCGTTGATTCCCTAAAGAAAACCTTATCTTGAGTATAATCCATCATAGTCACATATGATCACATCATTCTTGACCATTTGAAATCATGAAAAACTTCCAAAATCTAGTATTCAAATAACCCATATCGGCAAGAATTTGTGCAGGTCTCTCTGATTCATAAATCATTATATTCTCATTTTCAGCATATCGGTGAAACAACATAAATGTCACACCGATCGTATTACATAAGAAGATACACATTGGGATGACACGGTCCACGTTCTCACCGATAAATATTTTCGTTGGCAAGACAAGTTCCATCGGGGTGAAATGAAAAGGTCATACCAAGCATATAGGTCTCACTGATGAAGTTCCATTGGAAAGAAACCTCTCTTGTCTCACGGATCAAAGCACAAGGAGTTGTATCAGAAGGAGTCTTGGTGACATGAGATTGAAGGAATAATCATCGAGGAGACTTATAACATCGAGTAAATTACTGAATGTCTTAGCGATACACCATGTCTTGTCGATGAAGACACAAAAAAATCAAGATAGTCATCAGGGTGACTCTTGGCGACATTTATATGAATCAAATGGATAGATTATGTGATATCGGCATAATGTCTCCCTGACCAAAAGAATGTTTAATGAACGTTAGTCAAGCCTAAATAAAATGATCACCCAAATTTTGAATTGTCTTTCCAATAGAACATTTGATGTGACAGTGGGTAAATTTTATCACCTATGCTCGTGTTCAAATCTAGGATTACTAAAGAATACATATTGGGGAGATTGGCTTATGGTCTCATCGATGAAGGGAATCTATCAACAAGACAAGTCATCAGTGTGACATTGGATCTGTCTTGCCGACGAAAGTCATTGGCAAGACATGGACTATCAGAGTGATTCTTCTATCATGTGTCAATGATTGATCTCTCACCGATGGGTTGTCTTCAGTGGTCATTGCCAAGAGTCTCCGTGATGACATGGTGTAGGTCTATTTAAAACTCCCGCAGAGGTCAGATCAGTGTGACATTGGATTTGTCTTGCCAACGGAAGTCATCGACAAGACATGAACTATTAGAGTGAGTTTTCTATCCTGTGTCGATGATTGATCTCTCACTAATGGGTTGGCTTCGGTGATCATCACCAAGAGTCTCCGTGATGACATGGTGTAGGTCTATTTAAAACTTCTGAAGTTGTCAGATCAGTGTGACATTATATTTGTCTTGCCAATGGAAGTCATTGACAAGACATGAACTATCGGAGTGAGTTTTCTATCCTATGCCGATGACTGATCTCTCACCGATGGGTTGGCTTCGGTGGTCATCGCCAAGAGTCTCACCGATGAAGTTTCATCGGCAAGACCATCATTTCTTTCACTGACAGGAGCACTAGGAATATATCGGTGAGACATGTACCATCGGTGTAAATCCTAAATGTTCACTTGACCCACTAAGTTACACTGACAGGAGGATATCGGCAGGAGTTATGGCGACATATTCAAGACCAAAAGAAAAGTTATCGATGAGACTTATAACATCAGAGGAACCACTGAATGTGTTAGTGATACTAAAAGCTAGGCCGATGAAGAAACAAATGAATCAAAATGATTTTCATAGTGACTCTTGGCGATGTATACGGGATAAATGTTAACATCGGTCAGATGTGTAGAGTGTTGTAACCCCGATCAACAGATTATTCAGTGAACGATGGTTGGGGTCTAATGTATAGATTGACCAAAGTTTGAAGGTGTCTTGCCGACTAGTTCATTTGATGTGACAGTAAGGAATTCAAAAATCTGTTACATTCATGCCTGGAGTTAAAACATTAATGGCGCCATGAAGTACAGGTAATTTCATAAATTGAAAGGAAATCGTTGCAAAATGAACATTATTGCAAATTGGTAACGAAGGAAGCAAGGAGACAAACAAAGGGCCAGAGAATTGTTTCAGTTGAAAGACCTCAATCAAAACCAATAAGTCCTCTACATTTTAACTTTTTCATTTCTGTAATTTTAAGCGAGTAATATGGAAGGCACTAGCTTGGGGAAGTTGAAAGGTAGAAAACAAAGTGAGAGCAGTCGCCGTAAGAGTAAGAAGTAGAAAGTTGAGTTTGGAATTGAGTCAGAGGTTGTTGAACGAAAGCTAAATCAGGATTTAATTGACCAATTGCCTAGCTCTAGGTCTAGAGGTAGGCACTCTGCGCAACTAAGGGTGGAAGTGGATAAATTGGATGACAAGTGCAAGAACATAGGAGATATTTCAACCCCAATAAGAGGCTATGAATTGTTTAGATCCCACTTTCAATGAAGAGATTGTTTTGAGCCAGTTTGTAATCTATGGTGTCTAAATTTGAGAAAAATGGTTTTCCCTAATGTGTTTGTCAATATAGAGCTAGTAAAATTGTTGGCCACCCACTATGACTCAAAACTTAAGCCATGTGCGGACCATCTGGGAAGTTGTTCGTATACATATCAGAGGCTTCAATATGTGAGGTTTTTAAGTTGGAAGGGTGGTGTAATGAGAAAATTGTGAATGAAGAGTTGGAAAAGGAAATTTGGAGAATGGACACCACTTACAAGGGTTGGAGGTTTCCCTTACATAGAATTAAACAAGATGGTAAAATTGTCCCACTTGACGATGGTGATGGGCCTCCATTCCATGTGGACTTATTCAAGCCCTATATGAGATATACCTATTTCTCGGTAGGACAAGTGTTGGGTATGGAAGTTCCTAATTATATGTCCATTGTCCCCATGGTAATTGCAACTGACATTCAATGTCATAATTCTAGGTTATTCGACTATGCTTCATTTGTCTCCAAGGAGCTCGACTTAGCATTGGTGGAAATCAAGAATAAATCCCATGTTCTGCACCTTAGGCATTATTCTCTTTTAATTCATCTAGTATTGTACTTCAGACAAGAGTTAGGGATTTGGCCAGAAAAGTTGAAGGTTTCACAGTTTGATAAAGAGGGAAAATTGTTACCCATTCAATTGTGGACTACCATTTGGGACAGTAGGTTTGCTAATTCTGGTTTCCTGTATTTTGAAGAATATTTTGTAAAGCCAGTATATGAATTCTACAGTCATCCTTGTGCGCACTCATTTTCTGATGAAATAAAACACTTCCTCAAACCTAAGGACTTTAATGGACCAATTGATCACAATTGGGGAGATTGGTATTGCTTGGAAGATGCTACTATGGTAAGGGTGCTTGGTTTTGAGGATTCTCCATTCATTTTTCCTAAAACAGTCCCAGATAGGATTGCATATTTGGAAATTGTAAGACAAATGGATTTTTCTAGTTTCATGAATTTTGGTTCATTCAGAAAACATGCATTTATGCCTAGTACTCTGTGCTTTGGTGATTTTATTGTGCTTGCAAAGGAAGGATATGATTTGATCCTTGAAAAATTAATACATTATAATATGAATAAGGGTCCACCAAGAGAAGGTTTTGATCCAGAGGGATATATCAATTCTGCCAAACAAAGGATAAACTTTGGACAATATGATCATGTGCCTTATCAGTTTGATGACATGATTAGAAATTTGGAGGTAGAGGAAGCAGAGAGAGTGGTGGAGGAATACAACCAAGGGTTGTCAGATATAGGGTTCCCTTTTTCTGGAGATGAGGAAACTGGAGAAGGTATGCCACGAGACCTTCCTAGTAGGATTTCCAAATTAAAAACTCAAGATTACAACTACCCTCCTAGAGAACTAAGTGTTGAAGAGAGCCAAGATACAAACACTAGACAGATGGCATATAGGTCATTTGTAGTAGACAATGAATTTGTGAATTCTTCAAAATTCAAATCTTTCTTGTTCAATATCTATCAATATGACATTCTAGGAATTTTGTTGCAAATTCATGTTGTTTATGATATATAATATGATCATTGGGACATGCATCTATTTCTTGATACTCCATTCTGATATTTTTCATAATGCCAGATAAAACTCAGTATAAGCAAGGTAAAATATTTGATGGTGGTAACAAAAATTCACCAATCAATCTACAACAAAAAATAATTTGTTAATATAAAGAATATTAATGGTACATATTTCATCCTTTATTTACTAGTGATGAACTAACAACAATTAAAATAGATGAAAAAAGATGACATATATGACATACCTTAACATCCGTGAGATTGCTATATTTGATAAACCATTCATAACCTTCAAGTTCAACAACAACAATAAAGCAGAGAGAAGAGTTGTTTGGGAGCCTTCATAAAGGGGCTCGTATGCCTTCTCAAGTACAGGTAAATCATGAACATCATCAAATTCATCTTGATCATCATGATCAGCTCTGCCACTGAATGAGTAATGGATCAATGTATTTGTACCATCATCTTCAACTGTGTTTTCTGGTGCATGATCATCTTCTTCCATAGGATCATTAACTTCATCTTCAATATTCACAGCTCCATGTTCATCCACTTGCAAAACCACATTCTTCAGGCCATGATAATCCATATCATGTGCCCTAGGGCACCCCACCTTTATAATAATGATAAACACAAATAAACCATGATCATGATCAAGTGATTTTATATATATATATATATATACAATGTTAAAACGATATAAACATTTACAAATTCAATCAATATAAAGACATATAATGAACAACTTACCAGTGGACGATAATCATGCCTCCCTTCAACATGACCATGTTGAATACAATGTTTCTCAGGTATTGTGATTAAAAGTTGTCTCGTCTTTAAGCCCTTGCAATTATTGCAAGGACAATAACATTTTCCATCACCCTTTCTTTTTAATCTAGCCTACAATCTATCTTGAGTGTCTCTTCATTTTGTTCTAGACTAATATTATCTGACATGATTTTTCTTTACCAAGCTTAAATATTTAGATATTTAAAAAATATCAAACTCACACTCCAATAATTTATATTCATAGACAAGTAACAAAATCTAATAGTTATGATATTTTACACCAAAAATATCGGCATGCAACCACCCCTGCAAAACAGAAGATAGTCTGAAGTTCACTTTAAAATGCTAATTCCAAAACTTATTAAATTCTAATTTTACTATGATTTCCAACTATTAGACTCCTAAAATCAAAATATTGAACTTGCACAACAAAATCTAAAAATGCAACTCTAAAAATGCACAAGTCTAAAAATGAAATCTGATGAGATGTTGCTTTAAAATATGATTTTCAAACCTGGAAGTACAAATTTGACTTCACAAATGAATTATGGGAAAGGACAATGACACCCTCAACCTGGCAATAGCTTCTTGAATTTTTTCTGATTTCTCCCAAGAAAATCTTCCTTAGTTCTCCACAAACTGTCATAAGTATAGAAAATTCGCAAGCAAAGCAAATTCGTAAGTATCGCAAAACGATGTCACAATAAATAGTTGAGCTCACTTTTTATTTATGTCGGTCTCAATTTTGACTTCACATGTTCTTTGAAATTTTGACGAAAACTCTTTGTCACAATTTCAACGAAAAAAATAGGTTCGTCAAAATTTCGACGAACGTCGGGGATAAAATTAAAAAAATGGAAAATTAAACATTAAATATCACTAGTACTTGATAATACATCTAATTATCCATCTTTCGTAGGAATTTTTGTCGAATTTTTTAGTCAAATGAGTTAGTGTGTGTGCAATGAAAAGGTATCTATGTTGGATGGGTACTTTTGACATCCTAGTCACTTGGAGAAATACTCGGTATTTGGACTAAATAATGGAGTGCTTATGTCAGCTTCATGATGCAATATAGGGGTGGCAAACCATTCAATATGTGAATCAAGTTTTTATCAACTAGTCCTCAAAACAAATCAGATGATTTCCTCAAAAAATCAACTTTTAACTATACTTTTCCTTGTAGCATATGCAACCCGATTTAAGGAATTTTTCAACCCAACTTCCCAAAACACCTCACACAAATATTAGTGAATCAGATACCCTTTTTAGGTTTATACAACATATGTGAAAACTAGCATTGATTCCTTTGGAACCAAATTGAGATTCAATAACTCACCCCCTGACTAGGCTAGTAAATTAGCCCAAATTACAAAGGAGGTACCTCTTATTCACCCGCTCTTCACACCAACACACCAAACAGTCATTATTTATATCCCCAAACATCAAATCTCATGATTTTTTTCTAGATTCAAGGCTTCTTTGGTACTATTCCACCAAACCCTCAATCACCATGCAAATACCTATGGTTTTAATGAAAGTCACATCTCTAGGGACTTCTCATTCAAAAAAATGCTTCAAAAACCTTCCAAATCATTTGCACAAACTTCCAAAATCTTCACAAGATCATTCCATTCAGTATTCTCCTAAACCCATACTTAGGTATCTCATTTTCATAAGGGAAAAAGCACTGCCTAGCACTAGAGCACCATACCAACACCATTCAATTGACTCTCCTTGATCCAAAATGATTTAAAAATCTAATCTAACATGTTACAAGTCAATCCACTGAGCCACAGTATCAAACAATATTTGGATTGATTAATACATTATGTTTTTCCTTTCAAACCCTTATGACTGTGTAACAAGGCAGTCTAAGCAAAATGGAGAAAACTCAACTCAAACATTGAATTAGGAACTCGAATCAACTCCAAATAAGATTAGAATCATATACCTTCAAATCATGGAAGCCTTCAAATCATTCCACACCTATATGGGTCCGTACAGAGAGAGTAAAGCTCAGGAAAACAAAAAATGGCATTTTTTTGATGAGAAATCTTCACAATATTCTTCAACCATCCTTTTGGTTCAAGCCTTAAAGGATTTTAAATAAATTTTCCCTCCAAGATACAACTTCCCAATGGCTATAACCAACTTTCAAATACTAAGACCCTTAATCATGCTCAAAATTTCAATTTGACAACTTGTCTTGACATGACAACATTACATTTTGTAATCTTTTTCCTAAACGTGACATCTATAACATAATATCTCTCAAATACATAAAAAATGGTCTTGATTGACCTTATTTAGGATAAATAAACTTAAAACACCCCTATGTTAACCTTGACTCAACTAGATGACCAAATGAACAACCTTCAAGATTTCAATTTTATCACTAAGGTGTAGGTGCTCGTGCACCATACACCCCCATAGAGAAAAGACTCTTGTCATAAGAGTTGTGTTCCATTCCTTAACATTTCTCCATACATCCTATAATCAACAACCTCCCTCAACTGATTCAAACTTGGAGTTCTCTTGATCTGCTCCACCCTCTTGACTATGCTCATGTTGAAATGTTCCTACATGATCTTCATGCCCAGACCTAATGTATGCCCCATCTTTATGCCTGGGTTAAAACTTAATGTTGTCCTAGTCCCTATACCTACAAAAAAACAAGGGTTACTAGTATTTTGACCAATATTCTTCCTGATTTCACCCCCACACTTATAACTACCCACAACTCCTTATATACTTTTCCCTCTCATCATTTTCATCAGACTTTTGTCCCTTTTCTCACACTATCCTTTTCTCATTGTTATCAGACCTTGCACACTGTTATTGACATGTACCACTGCATTATCAAACTTATCAGTCCCTATACTTGCAAATCTCACATTCCTTGCAACATTACATTCACCTATAGGACACACAATGGTCCCCACAATAATTTCATCCTGTTTCACAAACCTTCCCTCAAGAATTTCACCCTATTTTTCATGCTTACCATCATTCCCCTTGACTGTATTAGACTTAGTCATAGGTCCATCTTCCACCTTTAAACTCCTAGTTTTCCTTGCATCATTCCTTGGTTCATTTCCTACTGTTCCAACATCATTAACCTGCTCCATACCTACAAATACATCAGTCTTGTTATCCTCAAGCCTTAAAGGCTCTCTTTTTCCAAAAATGACAACCTTAGACTTACCCTTATCTTTTCCACTTCCTTGCAAAGGAGTTAGCTTAAATCTCTTGTCATCCTTCTTGCTACTAGTATAGGTGTTTCCTCTAGGTCATCATACATAGACCTTCTGTCAAATTTCCATGGACTCCCCAATAGAAAATGGAAACAATCCATTGGTAGCACATCACATAAAACCCTATCCTTGTACTCCCCAATCTGAAAATCTGCATATGCTTGTTCATTCACTACTAGAGTTTGACTATCATTTACCCAAGAGGCTTTGTATGGTGCTACATGAGGTATCTTCTCTAAATTCAACTTATCTACCATCTCCCTAGACACCATGTTATCTTGAGAACCTAAATCAATAAAAACTTGACACACTTTACCTTTGCATTTGCAGGAAGTTCTAAATAGACTCCTCCTTTGACTCATGTCTTCCTCCTTAGGTGCCTGCAACAAAGTTCTTCTTATCATAAGTGCTTCTCCCACCTATGGGTATGTAGGAGTACTTGAACCTTCACATTCTTCCTATTGGACCAGTTGTGTTCTTCTTTCATTCTTCCTATCACCACTTGATGTTGAACCTTGGTTTTGAGGACACTTGAAAGATGGGTGTCCAAATTCTTTGCATCTATAACACCTACCTAAAAACTCACTGAAATCTCTCCTTTGTTTGAAGTTTGTCCTTGCACCTCTCTATCCTCCTCTTGCTTTAGGTGCTTGTTTCTTGTTCTTATCAGCATCTTCAAGGTCTTCCTTGGTCTGCCTTGGTGTTGAAGTTGTGCCTCTACCCCTACAAGTGTTACCTCTTCCTCTTGCTGCCTTCTCTTGTCTCCTCTTGAGTTTTTCTTCTTCCCTCATTTCCATTTGAAAGCATTGTTCAACGGATTTTGGTGCCAACAAACTGATTTCATCTTGAATGTTATACCTTAGGCCATTCAAATATCTAGCTACCATTTCTTCCTCATCTTCTTCATGCTTGGTTCTTATACTTAGCCTATAAAATTTCTCAATATATGCTTGCACATCTAAATCCTTTTTTTTAATATTTTGTAACCTCTTAAGTAATTGAATATTATAATCATGAGGAAGGAATTGACCTTTCAGTTTGGCCTTCATTCTCTCCCAAGAAGTGATCTTTCTCTTTCCTTGTCTCTCCCTTTCCTCTTGCACAAAATTCCACCATAACAAAGCATGTCCTTTCAGTTGTTGTGTGTAAATTTTGTGAAATTGATTTTAAATTGACACAAGTCATTGTCAATTTTGAGTTAATCATTAATGAAGTCTTTTGTAATTTGGAAATTTACAAAATTAGGTGAAATCAAGGAGATTGTTTTCCTCTCTCCATCAATTATTATATAGAATATACAATTATTTTAATAATTAATATACATGGCTTGGTGGCCTCTAAAAAATTGTATCTCAATAACGAATATCTGTTTATTAGGCAAAGTAATCAATATCCATTTTTTACAAATCAGATATTCATTTTTGTTGCTTAATATCAAATATCCGTTATTAATAGGTATCCATTTTTTAAGAAGTGGATATCTATTAATAATGGATATTTGTTTTTATTTGGTGTTTACCATAGCTTATGTACTTTTTACAAACCCAAGTAAAAATTCAACCATGAATTCCGCAAATTTTCCTTCCTCATGTCACATTTTTTTGTAACATCGGGCCATTATTTGGACCCCCATGATCTTACACACACCCTCCACCTAAATGTGAAAATTTAATAAAATTGAGCACGCCTACCATACCAATTAAGTGATCAACTTGTCTAGTTAGTGTTGGCTATCATTTGTAATTTATATGTAGATATGGCACAAGAATGTGTAGATGGAGTCAAAAAAATTGTACGGTTGAGTTCAGGAGTTTATATTTTGGGTTGAATCTTATGTTTTATATTATATTGTTAGGTATTAAGCCTACCTCTTCAAATCCAACTCTAAGATGGAATAATTCAAGCCCCTTACACCTAAAATTTCCTTCCAAATAAATAAGAGGTATCATGTGTTTATGAGTTTCAAGGGAGAATATGTGAGAAAGACTTTATTTGATCACTTCTTGGGTATGTGCAGGATCATGATGGGCCAAAAAGTGGCGATATGATGGGTATGTGTAGGGTATGTGGCTAATGAATTTTTTTTACCCAAAATTGATGAAACGAAAATGGTTTTTAAAAGAGATTCTCATCTTTACAATAATATAAATTATGCTTTACTTTGAATTTAATAAATAATTGTTGGTATTGGCATGGTGTGTTGGTTTAAAGGTGGTATTATTGTTCTTGCCACCAAGGTTCAAAACCCCATTGGGGTGGTATTATTGAATGGTTGTATTCCGGTTAATAGCTGGACAGTCAAAAGCATTTACCCCTTGAATTAAAAAAAAAAATTAATAAATAATTATTATTAATTTTCTATTTGAATTATGACTAAAGTCCTGATTGATAGGCATATTGAAAAACATCTATAGGTTTCAAACAGTATCATATTTTTTAAATCCAAAACATGTGTCACATTCTATGCTTCACATACTATAGGATTCAAAAAATCATGAAGTTTTGACCAAGTTAAGGTGGTCGGACATGAGTTTTATATTTTTTAAAAGTTGTAATAAAAATTCATAATTAACTATTTACTTGGAAAAAATTACAAAAAAATATGCATCACATCAAGACATGAGTCCTCTACTTATATCTAAAATATTATCATTTTATTGTGGTTAGGGTGGTCGAGATAGACACCTACTTCTTACTTTTTCCTTGAAATTTAAGTACTCTGCATTGAAATTTCAAATTTTCACCAAATAGATTTTTTTAAAATAAACCTAGTAGTTTAGAAACTACATTCAATTTGCTACAGATTCTATTCTTACATATTTTTGAAATAGTATAGATAACTCGCCACTTAAGGTCTTTTGTTTTCCATGATGATCCTGCACATACCCTCTTTCAAGATCTCTCCATGATAGGACTAAATTTCTTCTACAAAAATATGAAAAAATAAAAAATAGAGATATGATTGGGTTGACCTTGGAAATATCAATAAAGAGCAATTTCATACACATTCATATATAGAATTAGTAAATTATGTTCAACATCACACAAAATGAAACAAATGAATCATGCTTTAAGAGACAAGGGTCATTAATGATCTATCATTTTAAAGATCTTTGGGCCACACAACACACATGGATACCAAAAATATTTATAGGATGAACATTCACAATCCAACAATTATTTCAATTTACCAAGTAAATTTCAATTGGAAATCTATTATATCTTGTCATATAGTGCTCATATGCATCCCCAAATATGTCAAAAAAATTAGAGAACTAGCCTAAATGTTATCACCAAAATTTGAAATCTCAAGAAATGTTGACCTAGAAAAGCCAACCTTTACTATATTTTTCAAGTTCATAATTGGAAAATTGGTAACTAATCATATCACACACCAATATATAACTTTCTACTAATGAATAAGATTCACTATATTTATTAATGCATTTTTTTGCATTAAATGGCTTGGTTGCATTGCATAAAAAACACACACATTGAAATCAACTGCCACAAATATTGTATGATGTATAATTGAGAGAATAAGGAGTAGACAAAATTTAAATTTAAATCATGAACTAGAGGAAAATTTTGGTGTAAATGTTTCACTTCACCTTGTATAATGTTCATTATAAGTGTACTATTATACCTAGTTAATTCATTTTACATAATATATTAAGAATGTTTAATTTTAATCACCTAGGAGGCTAATATTGACATGTATAAAAATTTATTTGAGGTATTCAAGTGTCAGGTCACTACCTAATCAATCCTTGATTGATGGTAGCTAGTTGCCACCTCTATCTTATTTATATTGAGTTAAAACTCACCTCCTAGTTGGTATTTATTGAGATTTGAAATTTTACATGTGTTTGATATGTCATATCCTTGATTCATGCATCCAAGAGGCATATATATTTATGTATTTCTCTTCCCAAATATGCTACACAATATTATATATAATTATATATATATATAGTTTTATTATTAGCTCATGGGTATTAGATCCAAGGTAGAATGATTGTTTATTTAAAATTCTAAAAATAAAGAATTGTTTTATGTCGAATAATGTGTTATTCTAAATTCAAATCTATGGGTTACAACTCAAATTTTGAATTTTATACCTCGAAAATTCATTCCTATTGTCTATAATAATGATATTTTTCCACCTTATCTACTATTTCTTTGTTTCACCTTAAATTTCTAAAATTACATTGGACTTTCTTTCAACAAAAAATATCCACAACCCATTCTAATTATTTCAATCACTTTTTATGACTTCAAGTAAATCACCCTTAAGATGTCTTGGACACTAGCAATCCATAAATCACAAGGTCTCACAATCAATAGAGCAAAAATTAGTAGTCGAAACACAAATTTCCAAGGTATTTCATTCATAATAGTGTCATGAGTTTGAAGATTATCTAAACTACATATCCCCATTGCATTCTAATTTCGATGGTATACACACATGCAAGAAAAATTCTATGTAATCCAATCTAAGAAAGAGGACATTCTCTAATATATTTCAGTTCAAAATTCCACAAAATCATTTCATTTCCATTATAATTTTAAAAAATAATTAATCAAATTAAGGGAATTTAGGTAATTTTAATATATTTGATCTTTAAAAATGATACCCAATGAACTATTTTGTTGGGCTGACTAAAAAATAAGTATTCCTCTTTAAAATTATACAATTTCTTCTCATTAACTTTCATGAATGCTTTTGAAAAAATATTTATTGACATGGTTGTGAAATCCTAAAGGAAATTTCCCTTACACTACAACCCCAAAACTTAACTCTATAACTAAATTTGAGGATCCCAATATGATGTAACTTTGAAATATTTCCTTAGTATAACACTCACATCTCTATGCTAATATGATGTTCAAATTGTACTAGAAAAAAAACATCTTAAGGATATTGTGTAGTTTGTGACTATATTGAAGGATGTGTTCTATGCTTGGAGGTGGTTTAAAGGTATTTGGTTTCCTCTAAAACTTTGTTCATTTTTTATTAGTTTTCAACACAAGTAATAAAGACCAATCTCTCCAACCTTGAGTTTATTTTGGCAATACCTACAAATGAATAATATATCACTTGGGGTAAAATATTCTTGAAATTTTGAAACATTTACTTTTTCTAACTAGCAACAATAATGTTAAAACTTGTACAAACTTGTACATCATTTATATGTTCTTACATATCATTTCTATTTTACTTTTATAAAATAAATGCAACTTTACTTAACAAATATGTTTCCTTTTTCGTACACTATAAAATCATAATTAATTATGAAAATTTCATTAAATACAAAAGCACTGAAATTGGAATGTGGTCTACTTATGCAACTTGTTATATTAGTAAAAAAATTATTCTCATTAATTTGGAAAATTTAAAGAACTAATAGTGCAAATGAGAGAAAAAAATAATTTTGTAAATAAATTGAAAGAAAAGTAAATTCTTAGAGGGTAATGGTTCCCATCAAATTTAGTGTCTATGTAGTACACAATAAAGATGTGGCTATGAATGTAACTAGCTAGATGAGACAAATCAAGAGGCTAAATTAGATGGTCATATTTATGCAATTTTATTGTAAAATATAATTGAATTTTAGAAGACTATATCACACAAAAGATAAGATTTTAAGCATACTAGTTTCTAAAATCATCTCTTTGATAAATATAATAAAATTTGTGTTGATAACCATTTGAGATGATTTTAATGCGGCTTTGTAGACTATTGTTATCAACATACATGTCTTGGGTGCATGAATTTTCTTCAAAGGTGACTTAGTTATTATTGCCTACAAAAACAAAACCAAGCCACTTGATTTACCTCTATTTATTTTCATAAATTTATAGTGTTCTACAAAAACGAGAGGGAACCACCTCATTATCTCTCTTTGTTCTTGTAAATATGATACAAAAGAGCTACAAATAAATCTAGTTTTTCTTGCCACTTGTTATGGCTAACAATAAATTTCAACTAAAAATAGTTTAGGTATTGACAATTAATAATTCATAAAGTTTAACAATCACTCAAATAATAATTGGCATTAGAAACATAGATCATTAGGTTCTAACTTCCATAACAATGCGTTAGGTCCGAAGATTGTTAGATTATGAATATTCTTTGCATCATCATGCTAAAAGTAAAGAATTATGTAAAACGATATATATGTAAACTTATAGAAACAAAAGGATAAATATTTTATAAATTTTGAAAACAAATTCATAAAAATCTTATTGATACATCTCAATAAATAATATTACAAAAAATAACTAATATATAATATAAAAATATTCAATCATATTAAATGAGCCAAGACAACTTTTAATATAACAATATTAGTGGACCAAATAATTTATAAATAAGAAAAAATAAGCACCTAACAATAATAAATTTTATAATTTGTTTTAAAAACTATAAGCATGCTTATCGAACCTTTCAATCTACTTAATTGCAATAAAATAAAAGAGGAGTTGAAAATTTCTCTTTAATTTATAAATAAAAATAAATAAACACCTAACACTAATAAATTTTATAATCTATTTTTAAAACTATGAGCATGCTCAACAAGCCTTTTAATCTACCTAATTGCAATAAAATAAAAGAACAGTTGAAAATTTCTCTTTAATTTAAAAAACAAACACTTAACACTAACAAGTTTTATAATTCATTTTAAAAACTATGAACATGCTCATCGAACCTTTCAATCTACCCGATTGCAGTAAAATAAGAGAACAGTTTGGAAATTTCTCTTTGTCGCACGCATACATGATTGGAAAAAATAATACGAGTGAGACCCAAAAAGAATCAAAGCCAGCACGCCTGCCGTGCCAGTGTATGGACGCTCGCATTACTTAGTCAATGTTGGCGGTAGTTTGCAATCTATAATTAGATATTCATTAGTATGGTTGAGTTCAAGATCTGAGATTTTGGGTTGAATCCGCTGCTTTCTTTCTGTCGCTAGGAAACCTTTCTCTTCAAATCCAGGTCTAAGATGGAACAATACAGCCCTCCCTCAACTAAGCTGGCCTTCCAAAGGAATAAAAGGTATCATGTGTTTCTGAGTTTCAGAGGAGAAGATGTGAGAAAGACTCTGGTCGATCATCTCTTTGAAGCCCTCTCCGCAGCAGGACTCAACGTCTATAAAGATGACGAAAATTTGGAAAAGGGAGAAGAGATTTGGCCGAGCTTGGAAGAAGCAATCAAGAGCAGTGCCATACTCATTCCTATATTTTCCAGAAGCTATGCAGACTCAACGTGGTGTCTGAAGGAGGTCGCTGCAATGTTGAGCACCTCTGCCTTGATCATTCCTCTCTTTTATCATATGAATCCAACTCATGTAAGATATCCTGAAAATGACGGCAGTCCCTATAAGCAATCATTTCTCAAACATTATCACCACTCAGATCGACACCCAAGAGAAGAGATTGAGTGGTGGAAGTGTGCCCTTACACAGATCTGTCCATGTCTAAATATTTCTGCCCATTCAGTTCGACACCCAGGAGAAGAGGTTGATGGGTGGAAGCATGCCCTTCTAAAGACCTGTGATCGCTCAGGCTGGTCCATGGATATAACTCAAGGGTAAGTAATGAATCTCACTTTCTGCTTGCTTTTCCATATTTTTCATCTATTATTTCATTACTGCTGCTGGATAATAGATCACATCTGTGTCTCCACTCAAATATCACTATCTAAGCATAGGATTTTAGGGAAGGGACTTGGGCTGGGGACTCTACTTTTATTTTTCTTAGTACTTTTATAATATTTTTAAAAAGTTGTAGATTTAGCTTTTGGCTTCCAACCTTTATTTCCTCATTCTTCTATCTCTTTCTTCTAAATCAAACATGTTTGTATAACAATATTTTTTTGTAGTGTAAGTCTCAATATTCAAAACTGTTAGAATAAATTTCATTAGCTTAAATGTCCTCACGACCAGCTTGCTTCAAAACCAATCTTGTCATAACAAGAGTTAGGATAATAGACTCAAAACGTGGAAATTGCACAATATTAAGAAGCTGGGAGAATCCAAGCCATTGTACCTAAGCTTCTTTCATGTTATTTTTTACTTTTAGATGTTAAAGAAACAACATTCACAAAGAAGAGTCAATTAAAAAGGTCAACGTAGGCTTGTAGATATGTCGTTTTAATATAAAAGTGTTAAAACATTTTTCTTGTTTTAATTTTGAAAACAATATACTTAAAAGGAGTCTTTAATTATTATTTAGATGCTCTTGCCTTTGTTATATGATCTATTTGCAACTTTAGGCCCTTTAACCCCATTATATTATATATACACATTCTTGAAAAACCACATCAAGTGCTTATTACAGTGCAACAACAAAGATTGAGACTTGAAAAGACTTGAAAAATTTAGAGTAAATTGAGCAATAGGAAGAGATTTGATTTAGGTGACACAAAAGCATTTAAGAAGTGGTAAGTTTGATGACTTGTCTTTATGGTAATTAATATGTTTGGAGGGTGAGATTTGAGCTTATAAAGACACATTGAGCTACACTGCCGCCTAAGTCAAGGCAAATTGAAAACTATTGATGTTGTTTGAATTTGTGTTGGTGGTATTAATAAATTGGTAGATTTTTTTTGTAAATTCCTTGATTATAGAAAAAGATTGGTTTGAAGGCTTGTTATAACATTATGAAAAATAATGTTTATTTTTTAAAAGTTTGCTAATATGAAAATTTTGAAAAAAAAATAGCCTTTTGAAAAATATAATATCAAGATCTTATATAAACAATATATTAATTATTAAGGTGAAGCATGGGAAATGAAATAGTGGGAAATGTTTATATTTTCAAATGATTAAAGATATATGTATTTTAAGATAGTTTGTTATGAGAGCATAGTATTTTATTTTAAGCCTTGTAAATTCTTGGTCATTGCATTCAATCAAGTGGTTTATGACAATAAATCGCCATATAAACAAATCAATGATCCATTTTATTTTTTCTCTTTCCAATTCAATATTATTAAATAAATTTAAATGAAAAAATCTAGAAAATAGATAGAAATAGTTGAATTTTTTGGTCATATAACCTTATCCTTAGCTTTAATAATAGTAAATAATTCAAATTTTCAAGATGATTGGAGCTAAAACTTTTTTATTTAAAAAATTTATTCTTTGTTCTATCTAAGAATGACAAAATAGTATGTTTAGCAAAAATGAAGCCATGAGAAAATAGACTTAAAATAAATGAATTCCTCTAATTTTTTAGATAGAAATAAAAATATCTATAATATTTGAAAAATGAAAACTATCAATAAATTGATATTGACTATACCAAACTCATTGTCCCATCTATGGTTTTACAATTTAGAATTTATTCATTAAAACTTAAAATGCATAAGTATGGATATAACATAAGAATAATATAAAAAAAAATGCATCATCTTTGAATAACGAATGACTTTTTTTAATGGTCTTAAAAGTGAGTGATATTAAATGGCACACCTTGAATGAGCCAACTAGGCATAAGATAAGGGAACAAGAAGGCACATAAGTAAGATAGCCTAAACATGTGGGCGTAGGAAAGTACCATAAACATGATCATAAAGTATGGAAGATAGGAGTATAGGCGAATAATCATGGGGAGTATAACGAAAAAAAGGTGTGGTAAGTACAAGCATAAGAATATATATAAGAGTATGAAGCAATTAGGGAATGAGAAATTGATGTGGTAGGCATGAGAAAACATATGAATAAGGAAGTCTATATGTAACAGCACGACAAACATTGAGGGAGAAGCAAACAAGCATAAAAGAAAAAATATAAATTAGAAGGAATATGCAATCAAGTGAGGGAAGAAAACATATGAAATAAGATATGTAGAGGCACATGAACAAATAAGACATAAACAAGAGGTAAAATGCAAATTGGAAAATGAGTATGTAGATATATAATCTATAAAAAAGCTTGCATCAACAAATAAATTTAAATTGATTAATATTTAACCTTACACAATATATAATTACATATTTACTACTTTTTATTTTCATAAATTATCATGTCTTGACTCTAAAATACAATTATAATTTACTACTCATTAAAACCCTAACATGATATATCTCTTGTTTAAACTTTTTACATAATATATTTCTTGTTTATTTTTTCTACTTGTACTTAAATTTTCATTTATATGTAACTTTTATAGTCTCTTATAAAAAATGTCTTGTTTTTAGCCTGCCTAAGTATTGGAGTTGGCTTGGGTCGTGGGTTTGCTCCCCATAGGTCTTGGGTTCAACCCCCTGCTCTCACGGTTGACCGGTGGGCATGTATGTGGGCTATGGCGTTCATCCACAAGGGGCTAGTCTCGCCTCAACTCACACCAAAAATATCTTTGCTTTTATTTAAACTTTAAAAAAAACCTTTTATTTTAATTCTTAATTTTTTCAATTAATGAAATTTCAGTTAAATTTTTCTTGAAAATCATAATCTAATTTTATTTATTTTTAATTAATTATTTAATGACATTTATAGCTTCTCTCCATCTCTAATATAACAATTTTTAAATATAATTATTTAATTTTAAAATCTTATGGACATTCTGTGGCCATGATTGCAGCTACGAAGCTCGGCTCATAAAAAGAGTGGTGAATGACCTGATCAAAACATTAGACAGAGTGCCTTTAGAAGTTGCCAAGCATCCGGTGGGAATGGACAGCGTCAAGAATGCTCTCATCGAGAAACTAATTCTCAATTCAGTGGATGAGGTCGTTAAAATTGGAATATGGGGTATTGGTGGTATTGGCAAGACCACAGTTGCCAAGGCAGTGTACAATCAACTTTATACTGATTTTGAAGCTGCTTCCTATATATCTAATGTTCGCACCACAGCCGCAGAACCCAGAGGCCTTAGAAAATTGCAGAATCAAATTCTCAAAGATTTAGCCAATTATGGTGAAAAAGTAGGCAGTGTTGACGAGGGCATATCTCTGTTCAGAAATCATTTGGGAAGAAAACATGTGCTGCTTGTTTTGGATGATGTGGATGATGTTGAACAATCGAATGCTTTGGTTGGGGATTGGTTGTACTCTGGAAGCAGAGTTATTATAACTTCTAGAGACAAACACGTTCTCCAGGTTGCTCAAGTCTCATCCGAATGCATCCACGAGATCAGTGGATTGGAGATAAATGAAGGCCTCCAGTTATTTAGTTGGCACGCTTTTCTGAGAGCAGATCCAAGTACGAGTTTTGAAGATCTCTCTAAAAGAATCGTGGAAGCTTGTAAAGGGCATCCTCTTTCATTGGAAGTGATTGGATCCTTCTTGTATGGGCAGAATGACACAGGGTGCTGGAAGGAAGCTCTTGACAACATTACCCTCCACCCAAAAATTTCATGAAAGGCTTTATATCAGTTATAAAGCTCTTACTGGCGAGGAAAATGAAATATTCCTCGACATTGCTTGCTTCTTTATTGGAGAAGAAAAAGTATGTCCCATCATTTTCTAGAAATCCTTGTACAAGATGGTAGACACTGCTCTATATAATCTCTCAATGAGATCGTTGATAAAGATTGATGAAAAAGGTATATTTGATTTGCATGACCATTTGCTAGATATGGGGCGAACTATTGCTGAAAAAGAAAAAGAAGGTACCCGGCTATGGGACGCTGCCCATTTAAGCATCACATCCAACAACCTCAATTGCTCTCGCCTTCGAATTGATGGAGGCAATCCACAAAGGCTTGAAATGCTTTACAGACCTGGTCTTCGCTATCTTCATTTGCAGAATCTATCCATTGAAGGCGTGACAAAAGACACATTCCCCATGCTTCCTCCAGATTTGATATGGTTGAGGATGGAAGATTGTCGGCTTGATACAGGGATTAATAGAGCAACAGAGAAGCAACATCACTCGGGATCTGTGGGTACCATTTGGCAATTGAAGACTCTCCAGCTACAATCCTGCCATAGCATTGACAGCATGTCTATTTCCTCTGTATTTTCACTTCCTACTATAAGATTGCATCGCTTGAACTTGGGAGGGTGTAGAAGCTTAAATAACCTCCCTAATATAATTGGCAATCTGTCACAGCTGCAGCACTTGTATTTGGGAGGGTGTGGGAGCTTAAATAATCTCCCCGACACCATTGGCAACCTAACACAGCTGCAGTACTTGTATTTGGGAGAGTGTGGAAGCTTAAATAACCTCCCTGACACCATTGGCAAACTGTCACAGCTGCAGCACTTGGACTTGGGAGGGTGTAGAAGCTTAAAGAACCTTCCAGATACTATTGGCGACCTGTCACAGTTGCAACACTTCAACTTTGGAGGGTATAGCTTGAATTACCTCCCTGATACCATTGGCAACCTGTCGCAGATGCAGCACTTGGAAGGGTATGGAAGCTTCAATAAGGTTCCTGATACCATTGGCAAACTGTCACAACTGCACCTGCGAGGGTGTGGAAGATTAAATAACCTCCTGACACCATTGGCAAACTGTTACAGCTGAAGCACTTGGCCTTGCAAGGGTGTGGAAGTTTAAATAATCTTCCTGATACCATTGGTAACCTGTCACAGCTGCAGCACTTGGTATTGACTGAGTGCGTAAGTTTAAATAACCTCCCAGATACCATTGGCATCTTGTTACAACTGCAGCACTTGGACTTGGGACGGTGTATAAGCTTGAAAAACCTTCCGGATACTATTGGAAACATGTCACAACTGCAGCGCTTGTACTTGTACTCGTGTGGAAGGTTACATAACCTCCACAATACCATTGGCAACCTAGCACAACTACAACACTTGACCTTGAAACAGTGTGGAAGCTTAAATAGCCTCCCTGATACCATTGGCAACCTATCACAACTGCAGCACCTGGACTTGCAAATGTGTGGAAACTTAAATAACCTCCCTGACACCTTTGGCAATCTGTCACAGCTACAGCACTTGGACTTCATGGGGTGTGGAAGCCTAAATAGCCTCCCCAATACCATTGGTAACCTGTCACAACTGCATTATTTGGAATTGGTAGGCTGTGGAAACCTAAATAGCCTCCCAGATACCATTGGTAACCTGTCACAGCTATCGTCCTTGCGCTTGGGAGGATGTAGAAGCTTAAATAACGTCCCTCATTCCATTGGCAATCTGTCAAAGCTGCAGTTCTTAGATTTGGGAGAGTGTAAAGTTTAAATAACCTTCCTGATACCATTGGCAACCTGTCACGCGGGCTGCGACACTTAAACTTGAGAAATTGTAAGAACTTAAATAAGCTCCCTGATACCATTAGCAACCTGCCACAGTTGCAGGTGACCGTGGAAGGGTGTCTAAGTTTAAACTGAGAAGGATGTGTAAGTAATTAACTGACAATAACACAAAGGTGAGTGTTATGATATAACTAAAATTTAATATTATTCTATATACATTTTACAAACGAATTAAATTACCTAATTAAAATTTTACAAAAGAGAAAGAAAATATATTTTATTTATTTGTACAACATTGTAACTTTACTCTGTTAACAAAAACTGAATGGATGAATTATAGAAGAGCTTAAATGTTTGTAAATTCGTCCATTTAGCTATTAGTTAAGTCTTTGCGGTTTGTAAGGAAGCATTGCAAACACAAGCTGAACCTGTACCTTTTAGCAATACTGAGTGAGTTCTACAATAACTCAAACGTCTACTGTATATTGGGTACTATTATTGGTCATTTGATTTCATGGTCCAGACTTATGCATGCATTCACCTGAACTGTGACATTTCCTGTTGATCAACATACTTTTTTATAACACATAGAAACAAAATGATATATAGTATGTCTTGTACACAAATATTTATATCTTGAAATGGTATTACTTTAAACAAAGAAAAAAAAAATTATTGGATTGGAGATCAAATGGTAGTTTGATTATCAACAGAATTGTAATTTAGGATTAAGACTCTCTTTGCCTGAATTGTATTGGAAAAATAAACTTTGTATCTTTCCCTCAAGGAAAACTGAATATATGAATGATAGAAGAACGTTAAGTTTTGCAAATTCATTGACCTAGCTATTGCTGGTCTTATGTTAGTCTTTAAGATTCAAATTATCAATTATGATGAAGGTTTCCCCTTTTATTCATGTAGATATCATGCTTATGCTTTAGAGATTTATATATTTTCATTTGTATGGCTACGAGCACTTGTTTTTATGTTAAGGCCCGGTTAGATGTTAAGAGTTTTAGTTTATTTTTTTAATATTAAAATTAAAAATTTAATATGTATAATTTAGTTTTTTTAGTTTTAAAGTTTAGATTTTAAAAAACATTGTTTTTGATAAGATAAGCAGTATTTATAGGGTGTTGTATCCTTTACACAAATGAGCCACAAGGACTAAACAGAATGAGCAAGTTTTTGAAAGGACCAAGAACCTTTACAAAGCTAAAACAAGGATACGACTAAAAGAGAGAACATCACCAGTGGAAGAACCACAGAAACACAACAAAGGTCAATCAACACCTGGTCACCAAATAACCAGGAGTGACAGAACACATAGGACCAACAAACGTTCAAAGTCAACAACTAACAATATGAGCCAAGAAACCACCCTCAGCACAGCAATCTCTAGAGACTGTCAGAACCAACCAGGCCACAAACCACCTCCAACAGCAGAACTGCAGCAAACCTTCTACTCAGTATAGACAAACCTAAGCCTTCCAGAATCCCTCCAAAAGACCGAGGACACAAAAACACTGCCAGGAGATTTCAGACAATGAACCACCAACAACAATAGGACTACATTAGACCTCATGCACAAATTTGGAAAAACTGAGCCCACCAGATATCCACCATAGGAGTAAAAAACCCAAGCAGCAGTGGATAAACATTCTTCAAACTACACTATCCAACTAGACACCAACCCCAAGACCACCTCCAAAGGAAAGGGCTCCCCTCTATAGGAGAGGAAGAAGTGGGAGCCAAGACTACCAGAGAAACCTCCCTCCAAAGCAAGCACATTCCACCTCGAAAGGAACTAGCTGAAAGGAGCACTTCCCACCATTTCTACAACCACCAACTCCACCTCAATAGGAGCAATGTTCACCTCAATAGAATACAGTGATAGTAAAACATGGTAGCAAGCAAGAACTCCAATAGAAAAGGCCAACACCTCCTCCTGTGGCACCCAGAAGGATGAAAACAAAAGGAAGGACAACACCAGCCTCCCAACCAACAAAATTGACTTAAGCCACCAAAAAACCAACAACTCCTTCGTTAGATCAAGCATCAACCACCACAAGGGGCCACCAACCAACCAAGAACCCAACACCATCCATCTGAGAATGGAATTTGTCACAGAAACAGCGAATAGCCAAGCACAAGCCTTGGCCCAAAACCAGTCCACACCTTTGCACCAACTAACCAGCAAGGAAAGTAGGGCAGACTTCATAAGACAAACCCATAAAAGATGGGCTTTCACCAAAGAACTTATCCAAGGTTCAGAATGAGCCAAGCCCAAGCCAAGCACCCTACACTGCACCAACCCGAAGCAAAAAAATAACAGAACCAACAATCTGCAGTAGCGAACCCTGCAGCTAACCAAGTCATGAAAGGCCATAGAAACCTCCAAAACCTGAAACAAAGAAGTAACCGCCGACAAGCAGCACTTCCCATAACCAACCAAAACCCACCAAATGAGCTCAGCACCAAAGAGCATGGTAGTAGAGGAACTAACCCCCAACACCCTACAAACAACCCTATACATCCAACAAACCCCCCAAGACTCAGGGTCAAAGCAATGAAGAAGAAAGGCAGGGTAGGAAGAAGCACCTAGAACAAACACAACAAGAACAGCTAACCCCAGGCCAACACTAACTCATTTGACTACAAAATACGATGAAACTTTCTGACAAAAGATGTACAATTAGATGAATCGTCGGGTACATTGGTACTTAATGTGTACTTTTTAATTTTTTTAAAAAAATTTGCCCGACGTTCGTCAAAATTTCGATGAAAATCACTATTCGTTGAAATTTTGGCGAAAATCGGGCAAAAATTTTTAGTTAATATACTATTGTATTCTTGAATGGCTTCTTAGTTAATATATATTATTTTATTATTGATCTTTTTGATATTTTCTATAAGTTATTATTAGATGATACACATTGGATTCCTTTTAATTTTTTATATTTTAAGATGCATAACTAATTACAAGGATAATATAAAGAATATATATCTATATATGTATCATTTATAAGTTTCTAAAATGTTTTACTTTCATGTCAACCACTTTCTTTACTTCAATTGAGAAACATAATACCTCTATAATATTGTATTTATCAAGTGTCAATAAAATAAAATTCAAGTACTTAGCTATCAATTTTCTCTTGATTGATCTAGTAATAATATACTAGCCAACTAATAATCACCCAATGATATCATCTTGCATTGATTTGTGTTACTTGACCATCACATAATTGAACCAAGTACCACTTTAGAAATACCACATACATAGTCTTCTCTTTCTACAAACCCCCCATTGTATTCATAAGGGGTTTATTGTAGGTCCTATCAAATACTATGCCCTAATCATGTAACAAGTAGATAAGTCATCTTTACTAAGTTCAAACAAGGTTGTTTGATCACAAAATACAATAGTTTTTAGTTTTAAGTGTTAGATTTTTGTTTTCATTATAAGGTTTATCTTGTAGGTTTAAGGTATGAATTTAAGGTTCTTACAATGACTTTTTGTTGGTGTAATTAAAAGTCCTGTACCTTGTCCTAGGTCTTGATTACACCTTAGTTAAGTTTACTTAGGGACCACATAGGAGGTTGTTGGAGATTTTCCACCTTTTGTGGACTTGACATCTCATACCTCATCACTTCCACCTTTTGTGGACACATCATGTGATCATCTCTCCACCTTTTGTGGAGATTATCACATTATCTTTTTCCACTTTAGATGGAGTGATAACTCTTCATTGTTGTCACATGTCATAAGATTACGACACTTGTCATAATCTTATGCCCTCCTATGTTCTCACCTTGGCTATATATCCAAAGGGTCTCCTATGCATTATATTGAGCATTGTATTGCATAACATATTATTGACATTGAATACGTTTATTCTTGTCATATTATTTTCTCTCTTTTGTGCTTTCTATTAGGCCTCTAGATCTTGGGTGGCTACCTTCATAACCAATTCTTACATGGTATCGAGCTTTTGGAGTGCCTTTAGTTAGTCTTTTGGAGAGATTCTTGGAGGGTTCCATTTTTGGCCTTGTGTTGCAGGTGCATTTTGGGAGCTTGTTGCATCAGATATGAGCTCGCCATTGCATCCAGAGTGTCTGAGATAGTCAGATTTTCCTTTCGTTTCGTCTCAGTTGGACATTGGAGGCCAAATCTGCAAAGGGTTGAAGATCGAAGGTGGTTGTCAGATCCAGAAGCTAGCTGCCACTTTGGAGCATTTTCAGCCGAAAAGGACCTCGCCATCGTGCTCAAAAGGGCCAAGAACCTATAAATCGACTGCCAATTCGTCCAAATCGGAGCAAGTTCTCCGTCAAAGCTAAATTTTTTTGCAATTCGGCCGTACGGCCAACCTGCACAGCGACGTTACGAAAATATTTTTCAAAAAAAAAAAAAAATTATTTTATTCTATTTCTGCGAATTTTTTCAAAAAAAAAATCATTCAAAAAAATTTTTTCTCAGATTTTATTTATTTGAAAAAGCTTACAAAAAATCAAAAATCAAAAAAAACTTTAATTCAATCCTGCGTACGCAGTACCTGCGCAGAGGCAGGGCGCCTGTACGTGGGCCCCACAGGCAGCCACGTGGCTTAAGGCCATGGCCCCCGCGGGACCATGCGTCTCCTTTACCGGCCATTCTTCCGGCACTTTGAGCTTTCCGGGCGGGTCATTCACGTTTTCCTGCAGGCAGGCGGTCAACTCAGATTCCGGCATTGGTCAACCAAAATTCCGAACAGACAGAAAGATTCCGGCGAGCCAAAAATTTCCGGTCCAAACAATATTCCCTGAGGAATATTCCGTCGACATTTTCCGATACGCGGCGAGCATATTCCGGCGAAATCCGACGGCGACTGTGATGGCTACCCGGCCGTCAAATTTAAGCTCATATTTTATCTGACGGTCATATGAACGTCAAATTTAAGCTGAAATTTTTTCGACGGGCAGCAGGCCGTCAAATTTAACATCCCTGTTTGCTGACATCAGCATGTGGTATCGATGACGTCAGCAGTTTTCAAAAATTTTGCCCCCCCTCACCATTGAAGTTTTTGAATTTGCAGTCCGACTTCAGAGCTTCATATCTTGCTCAATTTTGCTCCTTTTTTCGAGCAATTTTTTTTGATTTGGGCTAATTTTTCATGTATTTCGCAGTGGTGTACTCAGTTTCTGATTTTGGTGCACATATTTTCCATAATTTTCAGTTTCTCATGACTGTACCTGTCTTGTCACCATTTCTGCAACTTCAGAGGCTTCGTTCAGGCTCATACGAACTCCTTTTCATGTGCCATTTTTTTTGAAAGTGCATTATTTTTCATCTACTTCTTGAATCTACAATCATTTTGAAGCGATCTTGAGTGGATTTTGTACTTTCAGCATATGGTCTTTTTTGGCCTATTTGGCACTTGTATTGCATAGATCTGGATTTAGGTCTTTGCTTATTTATTCTAGTTTGTTATCAGCCTCTTTATTGGAAAGTTGTAAATCAGAAATCATAAGCCCACTTAGCCAAGTTGCAAGTGGCCCATTGTACACGCACTACATTATAAAGTGCCAAAATCATCTATTTGTGGGGGGGTACTTTGATTGAGTGAATTTGGGGGGGTTTATCTTGTGTGATTGTTCATATTTTCTCTCTTGTGCTCTTTCATTCCATCATGGGTTCATCTAAAGTTCCACTCTTAACTGCACATAATTATGGTACTTGGAAAGTGCGTGCATGGAGTAAACTAATGGAAAAAGGTTTAATATACTACATTGATGGAACCATAACTGCACCTTCAGATCCTAAGGCAGATCCAACAGCATATATGGATTGGCTCACTAAAACTTCTATGGATTTGGGAGACACATTTGATTCCTTACATCTTCTCTTTGATGAAGGTGATTCTTCTTCAGTTGTTGCGAGGGAAAACTCTGACACTCCTCTACATGATCAGTCTTTCGAGGTTGATGTGATTGTGGATGCATCTTTACAGCAGTTGGAGGAGGCCACTTTCTCTCTTGAGGAGAACTCGTCTTTGGAGTATGTTCTATCTTCATCCTTGCTAGATCTTGAGTTGTCTTTTTCAGCAGATGAGAGTGTTGTTGCAAAGGGGTTCTCACATATTCCAGGAGGTGACTACATTGCAGCTTCACATGGTTTGGGGAAGGCATCGACACAGGGACACTTGAGCAGATTTCAGAGACTTCTTACATTTTGAGGGTTCTTCCTTCTTCACTTGTGGATTGGAGAGACTTCATTCATGCACCTTTGGTATTGTTTCTTCCTAAGGGGAGGAACGTTGTTTGACAATTTTGGAGCAGTTTCTTCATTCCTTCTCGAGCATCTTCCATGGGTGATCATTGTACATTGAGGGGGGCTACCTTGTCTCTCTTCTTCTCTTGTATGGGGGGACTTTTTCCTCACATGGGGTTTTTTCCTTCTCATGCCTTGTTCATAGGCTTTTGTATTTCATCTCTCTTTTGGGGGGTAGTTTTTTCCCACTGGATTTTTCTATCTTTTACCCACTTTGTGAGAGATTTCATTGCATTTGTACATGGGTACCTAACATGGCCTAGTAGTCGGGACCCATCTTGCATTGTTTGCATTTGTGTACATTCCTCCCTAAGTTGCACCCTATAGGGGTAAGCAGTGTAATTAAAAGTCTTTAAAATCTTTGTCCTAGGTCATAATTACACCTTAGTTAAGTTTACTTAGGGACCACATAGGAGGTTGTTGGATATTTTCCACCTTTTGTGGACTTGACATCTCATACCTCATCACTTCCACCTTTTGTGGACACATCATGTGATTATCTCTCCACCTTTTGTGGGAGATCCACCTTTTGTTGAGATTATCACATTATCTTTTTCCACTTTAGATGGAGTGATAACTCTTCATTGTTGTCACATGTCATAAGATTACGACACTTGTCATAATCTTATGCCCTCCTATGTTCTCACCTTGGTTATATATCCAAGGGGTCTCCTATGCATTGTATTGAGTATTGAGCATTGTATTGCATCTCATATTATTGACATTGAATACAGTTTATTCTTGTCATATTCTATCTCTCTTTTGTGCTTTCTATTAGGTCTCTAGATCTTGGGTGGCTACCTTCATAGCCAATTCTTACACTTTTCAACCAATGGTATTATTCTATCCTATCTCTACCATTCTAGTTCTAAAATAAAACATACAAATCAAACTTAACTAGCAATCACACCTTAGTGTGCAATGGGTACGCCAAAAAAGTGTGGAATTTCAATTAGGATAAATTTTGGTCTATTTTTTGCATACATTTATGTAGTACATGAGGTCAATTGGTAGGAAATTTAGCAAATGATGTTGTTTGTGCAACAAAGGTCTCAATGGAGAAATCATAGCTTCAAATAAACTATGCATCCACTTACAAGGATCCAAACATGATTGAAATAAAACCTCTGAATTAGGAAGATGATCAAGCTCCATTACCAACAGGCTCATGTTATGCTTGCAATAAGGAGAGAGGGAGAGAGAGATATGGAGAGGTAGTGATAGAAAGAGGGAGAGATAGAGTGGGGAAGAGTGAGATATAGAGGGGTAAGGAGATAGAGATAGAGAGGAAGATATAGATAGAGATGGAGATGTAGAAGGAGAGGGATATGGAGAGGAGGAGAGGAGAGAAGGATAGGGAGAGATAAAGAGAGAGGAGAGAGGGATATATAGAGATGGAAGAGATAAATATATAAAGAGGGATAGAGATCAGGGAGATAGATGGATGCATAGAGAGAGGGAGACATGTATAGAGATAAAGGAGGAGAGAGGAAAATAGAGGTAGAGATGAAGATAGAGTGAGAGAGGAAGAGGGAGACAAAATCTAGATAGAGAGATATAGGTAGAGGGAGAGATAAATATAGTGAGAGATAGGGATAAAAAGAGGGAGAGATAGTGAGGACAAGATAGAGAGATATAGATGGATAGGGAGATGAAGAGATAAAGAGATATAGATGGTGAGATAGAGTGATAGAGAGATAGAGATATAAAGAGATATAGAGAGAGGAAAGGGAGGGAGAGAGAGAAATAGATAGACAAACAAAAAGAATTAGATATAAGTATATAGAGATAGAGAGAGGGAGATAAATAACGAGAGATAGAGAAAGGGAGAAATGAGTATGGGGAGATAGAGATAGATGGGGACAGAAAGAGAGAGAGAGATAGAGATATATGGGAAGAGAGAGAGATGGAGATATATGGGAAGAGAAAGGAAGAGAGGTGGAGATAGAGAGATGGATAGGGGGGATAGGGAGGGAGAGATGGGGAGAGATAGAGAGTGGGAGATAGAGAGGGGGAGGGAGAGAAATGGATATAGATAGGTAGAGGAGGAGTGGTAGAGAATAGGGGGAGAGAGAGAGAGATAGGTTGAAGAGGAAGAGAGAGAAGAGAGGGAGATAGATAGGTAGAAAAGGGAGAGAAAGAAGAAGGGGGGAGAGGGAGAGCGATATGTAGAGAGGGAGAGATAGCTCAATATATAGAGAGGGAGAGGGAGAGACATAGAAAGGGGGTGATATAGAGAGATAGATGGGGATGGTGAAAGAGATAGAGATATCGTGATAGAGGTAGAGAAAGATATGGATAGAAAGAGATAGAGAGAGGAGTGAGAGGGAGATAAAAAGAGAAATAGAGATAGAGATATAGAGTAGGAGAGATGGAGGGAGAGATGGAATGAATGAGAGAGAAAGGGGGGAGAGGGAGAGATAGCTCAATAGATAGAGGTGGGAAGAGGGTGTGACGTAGATAGTGGGAGATATAGAGAGATAGAGAGTGACATGAGAGATATATCAATCACCCTCCCTATATCTCTATCTATTCATCCTTATCTCTTTATCTCTCTACCTCTCTATTTTTTTATCTCCCTTTCTATTTGTATGTTTCTCATTATCTTCCTCTCTCTCTATATTTTATTCCCTCTATTTATCTTTATCTCCCTATCTCTTTATGTGACTTTATCTCTATCTATGTATCTCTCCTCTTTTCTCTCTATTTTTCTCTATCTACCTCACTATTTCTACCTTTCTTTGTCCCTCTAATTTATTCCTCTATATCTCTACATATCTCTCTCTATATCTATCTCTCTATATCTTTGTCTCCATCTTTATCTCTCTATTTCTATTTATATCTATCTCTATCTCTATCTCTATCTTTGTTTCTCTCTCTTCTCTCTTTTTTTCTCTGTATCCCTCTTTTTATCCCTTTATTTCTATCTTTGCTCCTCCTCTGTCTCATTTTGCTTCCTCTCTCTTGCTCTCTTTCTCTTTTTTTCTCTCTCCACCTATCTATATCTTATCTCTATCTCCCTCTCCCTTTTCTCTTCCTTTCTCTTTCTCTCTTTCTCTCTCCATATCTTTGTCTCCTTAAGTGTGCAATGGGTGTCTCATTTTGCTTCCTCTCTCTTGCTCTCTTTCTCTTTTTTCTCTCTCCACCTATCTATATCTTATCTCTATCTCCCTCTCCCTTTTCTCTTCCTTTCTTTTTCTCTCTTTCTCTCTCCATATCTTTGTCTCCTTAAGTGTGCAATGGGTACATTGAAGAGGTCTTAAAGGAGAATTATCATATCTTTAATCAAATGGCATGCTAGCTTGAGCATAACTCCCCAAGGACACATGCCATCCTTGGGTTGTTGACATGAAACAACCAATAAAAATTTAGTTTCTCTTATCCCTCTCTCTCTTTCCTTTGTATCCTATTCTCTCTCTCTCTATCTATCTAAGGAAGTTGAGTTGGGACATTACTTGAGCCACAATGGGGATTATCTGTTTCCTTTATTTAAGAGACTTCCCTCTTGTCTTCTCAAGATTTTTGGGTGTCTCAATGAAATCTCAAATGAACTTTTCAAGGAGAACCTCCATCCATTTCCCCATCTTGTCAATATTTCACATGCATTTCCTTATGCTTTCAACATGAATCTTCATCTTCATAATCTCTCTTGATAAGAGTCTTCTAACTTTGGAGTGCCCCCTTTTCATCATCATGTCGAGTCATGGTTCCTATTACTTGTTAAATTTTGCATCCTTGTGGATACCTCCTATTGTAAGAGAATAAAGTCACCTTTTCCTATAGCTCTTGTTGATCTTGTCAAAGGAATAAACCTTAATATATGACCATAGCATAAATTTTGTACAAATAAAGGACTATTAGAAAGCTATGCCACAACTATATGATTTGTAATTAGACCAATTTTACCAATTCTAACCTTTTTTGCATGGACCTTAATTGAATTATGATTGAAATTAATCAGGTTACACCTATAATCAAATTATTTAATTAAGAAAATGTCATATATAAAATTGAAGTGACTGCAAGAGTGTTGGAATTCTAAGATTGTTGTACTGTGTAAATTTAGCATGATTTGTTTCACTTGTTTCAAAATTGTTTATTGTAAATTTGATTGTTATTAAATCTACGCATTTTAGTTTTTTGCAAGGTCCAAATTCAACAACCATGAACTTGCCTAATTCATTATTTTTCATAATTGAGAGTAGGTAAGGGTTTTGTAATGATCTAAACCATTATTATAGTCTCCATTATAGTCTCTCCTAACTTTATTTCGATATATGTTGACCATTATCTCTTACAATTAAATGTGAGCTATACATTTACATTTCATGCTCATGTTCCTCATCTCTATTAATGTTATTTGACCTAAGCTTAATCCATTTTAATAGATCTCTTAGAAAATCAACTATAATGACCACTACTAATAGTGATGTGCAATATTTTACCACACAACTTACAAGATATAATCTCTTTGTGTTAACTCTAACCTAAATTCATTTTCCATGGTCAATAAATGCTTCCTTGACCTTTAATTAACATGATACTCTAAAACCTTCCTTGAAACCTTATTTTCAGGTTGTAGCTCATCAAATTGGAGAAGTGAAACGCGAAAACCCATAGCGATTTAATTTGATCACATGTTATTTTGTTTTTTGGCCCCGCGCGCGCAGGAGCACCGTGACATAGCTTAGTGAATCTTTCGGCCAAAGAGATACCCCAGAGCTTTCGGATCCTGCATTGGGGAATCCACTTTGCAAGGGATAGGACGCAAAATGCTTGATTGTTGTTGTAGTAATGTATGACTTACTGTTGTCGCCATATATGTTTGTGGATATTTGATATAGGGGAGACCCGTTATGAGCAAGATCTTGAATAACAATTCCGTCGACATGCCAACATGAGAGTGAAAGCTCATTCCATGGATCTTTCCATCCATCCTCTCTTACCAGTTTCCCATTAAAATTGTTGAGTTCAGAAAAGGCATCGGCGTGGGTAAGGGATTGATTTCCCTAGCATGCAACTAAAGTTGCTAAAGAGGAGAAGAAGAATGATTAAAGTCATGAGGATTTCCTCCGATCGGTAGGGATCCTGTTGGTAGATAGGCTCCCCTCCTTAGAAAAACAGAACCCAACAGTTGCATATTATTGTATTTCAAAGGCCTACTCGAAATGGCTAGGGGCAGCAAGAAATAATGGGCACCCGCGTATGGGGTCAAAAGTGACCCAATCATTTTTAGTGCAAACCACCCCTTCCCAGGTGCCGTGATTAATATATGCATTGAGCCTTGGTATTTTTCTTTGCATTCAATGCATCACAGAAGGAATACATGGGAGCTCGGTCAAAAGGGGTCAAGGCTCAAAATATCATCGATCTCTAAGGCTTCTACAATTATTTGGGGCACGTCATTGAAGAGGAAATATTATTATTGTTGTATCTGGCACCTCGTTCTCACAGTGCAGGTAAGACATTTTCTACTTTATTTTGGCAGTGAGTTATGGATTTCTTTGTTTGTTATGATATTGGGTGCAAAATTTGGGGGTTTTCAGAATTTAGCATTGGAAAGAGGTTAACTGTGATTGTTGGTGATTGTGTTGGGTCTTTTATGATAATAGACTACTTTATTTTTAGTGATAATCACTTCTCTGTTATGAAAATTTGGCTAAAGCTTTCAAGGTTATGGGATTTTGTTTAATCTTGTGTGGGATGAGTTATGGATCACAATCTTGAGATTTATAAACATGGGTCACACTAAATGTATTCCAAATCAAACCTAAACCTTGAATGTGCTCCATAATCATTAATCATTAAATTGCTACTTTGAATGTACCCCAAAATCAATACACCACAACCTCACCTTTCTCTGTGAATGCTATGAGCCACTTTGCATTATACAATGAGGGGCTTAAACTTGTTCAACTTGGATCAAGCTTTTGTGACTGTTCTTTATTACCATTTTAGTAGAACCCCTTGAACACTTGAGGGAAATTTGAGTTGATTTAGTTTTGAATTTTTGTTTCTTTTGTGATTTGGGACTACCATTGGTAGATTTGATTTTTTTGTTCTTGTTGGATGCTGATGGGTTCTTTTAGGTCTTCTTTTGTTAGTTTTTGTTAGTTTCTATTATGTTGGATATTGGTGATGCTCTGATTAACACATTAGGATTAGAAAAAAATTGACTAGACAGGTGCATGGATAGTAGTGGTTCAGATTTTTAAATGAGAAATAGCATCATTCAAATATTCCTCAAGGCAATGGACTTATGGAAGGAAACCAAGTGTAAGAGACAAGAAACTTCATACCACAACTATTTTGAATGTAATGCTCAAATAGAGTACAAGAACACAACCCTTATAAATAGGTACAGAGGGTCCAAAAAATGAAGGTAAAAGCAAATGAAAGCATACCAAATAAGGGAACAAGACTGTCCTGCATGCTAGAAGAGGAAGATGTCCCCCTAGAATAAGAGGGCCTTTTGTGAGGTTTCCAAAGTTCATCTTTTTTTGCATCATTTGAGCCTCCCCACCCTTCATCATGGAGTTTGAACTAGTTTTATATGCATTGGCTTCTCCACATTATTTCTCATTCATATTGATATTTTCAAGAGGTGTCTTATCATCTTGTAAACAAGTTATGCAATGTTTCCTCTATATAAAATATTATCAAAAGGAAGAGTGTTATACCAATTTATCTAGGTTTAAGAAGGTTGATGAATAGACCAAGCCCAATTCCATATTTGTTTGGAAACATTTCTTGAAGTAAACTTGATGGTGGACTAGTTCTCAAGAAGTTTCTTAATTTGGGACTGAAGTATCTCTACCTTTTCCATTAATAAGTCAATCTCTTATGAGATCCTATTAGTGATAGCCTATATTCCACGAATGAGCATCTCCATATGCCTTGAGGATTTTTTTTGCAAGGAATCTAGTTTTATGAATGGTTTTTGAATGTTTTACCTGTAGGTCTCAAAATTTGAGTTTTGTTAAAAACCGTGATTCTTTAATTACTCCCAAAATATGAAGAGCTAGACTTGGGAACTTGAAACGTAGCCTCCTTATGATTGATTGATTACTAAATGAAATGCAACAAAATTTGGACTCATATTTCCACAAGCTTCAAATCCTAACTGATTGGTTTTTCTCTTCTTGTGGATTGTTAATCTTAGAAAAGAATTCAGAATTGTAGTAGGTCTGACACCCATGTTGCTATTTCAAATTTTGGGTTTGGGTTTGTTGGTTTGCCACTATCATTGATTGTTGTCCCTTCACGATTTCCCGTGTATGTTTCATTATATTGTCAGGGGATACTTATACGATCTGATTTGGATCATGAAGTAAGTTGGATTTGATTCCACTAAGCCATTATTCTCATTCACTAGTTGAAAGGTATCCCACAATAATGGGTTACACTATTTGGCCGAACTTGACATTGAAATCAACATTTTCAGAGAAAACTTCACTTTATGACACTTATAGCAGGTAAACTATTAGGAATTTGAAAATGATGTAAACTAGTGATTTGTGAGATTTTGTCTGTAGATTTTAAATGTATTTTTAAAAAAAACAATTGAAATTAAATTGTAATTTTTTTGCATCTCCCTTTATAACTAGTTTTTAATAGTAAACAACATTTTTAAAAAGTGGTGTGTACTTCAGCTTGCATAAAAAAATTTCTACAAAGGATAAAACTCTAATTCTTTTGAATTTAGGTTGGTAACACAAGTATCTAGGGATTTGATTTTTTTTCATAGCATTTTGTTGAATATTTTTCTTTTAATTAAGTTTTGAAGTCAAAACATTTTTAATTTAGACATAGGTGCACTTCGGTTTGCATAACTTTTTTGGTATGTATTGAAATTCAATTTTTCCTTTTTTGTTAGAACGAGGACATCAATACCTAGTGGATATATATTTTTCAAAAAAAATTTCCTCAAATCTACTATTTTTCCACAATGATTTTTCATCGAACTTGACATTCGGTGAAAAACCTATGTACAGTAAAACTAAAAAATAAAATATAAAATAAAAAGAAAATATATTAAATTTATAGTTGTTGGAAAGCATGTTTCAATCACTACAATCATCCAACTTGGTTTATCAAGTTGACTACATTTGCACCTCCTTCCCAAGCTTCAATAGTCAAAAAAGTGCATAAATTTTGAAATGGTGGAGGGGAAGGTGAAAAAAGGGGGTTCATTAGAACCCCCCTTCTAATGAAGGGGGTTTATTAGAAGGGGGGTTCATTCGAACCCCCCTTATATGGTGCAAAAGGGGGTTCATTAGAAGGGAGTGGGGTTAATTAGAAGGGGGGAGGATTCATTAGAAGGGGCGGTTCATTAGAAGGGGGGTGGTTCATTCAAACCCCCTTCATTAGAAGACATAAACCATTTTAAATTTTTTGATGAGCATTTCTAATTATTCTTCGTTCAAAAAATTGTAACCCACTATTGTGGGTTTACATGTAACTACATGCAACTTGGAAACACTCTCAACATTCCTTATATGATCTTCTTCAGTAAGAACAAAACATGCAAATATGGTAAATGTGCTATAGAGGTTCTAAATGTTTCTAAGGTGATTTGGATACCTTTGGGTCAAGAAAGCACAAAGCAGTATGTATAGAGAGAAAACCATAGTGGTGCCAAGATGGTGGTTCCGCTTGTATTATGGCAGTTGTGCTTGTCTTATGGTGTTTGCAGATCTCAAAGGTTTTTCCCTGATGGATGTGGTGGTTCTACCAATGTTGGATAGAAAAGAGTGACATCTGAAGATGGTGTCTCTTTATGTTCTTTGGCATTTTGGAATGATTGTTCAGTTCATTTGTGTTGCTTTCAGTTAAATATGCCCTTGCAGGATCTTTCCATTCACTTAGTTAGAGATGTAAGGAAAGCCAAGGTGCGGAAACTACTCTCCTAATGTCAAAACCTCAGGGAAGAATGTAGAGGCACTTTAAAATTTTACAATTACAGTCCAATTAAGATGCACTTGAAAGAGTTAACAGAAACAAAGAATTAGACAAACACATATGAACACCAAATTTACATGGGAAAACCCTTACGGGAGAAAAACCCACCACACCAAGAGAAGTCACTTTCTATTACAGTAATAAAGAGATTACAAATAGAGATCTGACTTATCTTTTTGATGTCAGTTTATAGCAGCATTCACCATGAACAACCTTGTTACAGAACATTCATGTTACAGTCTTCTCAAAATAGAATTCATCCACTAATCATACAACCACACCACAATACATCGATCCAAACAACATTTGCAACAACAGAGTAAAATCCATGATGCTTCCAGTCTGTCGAACTTCCTCTCAGTAATGACCGCAACAGTCCAATTGCTAGCGGTTCCCATTCGGCTTCTCTGATTGGTCAAATAAAAGCCACGTAGGATAGTCTTCACTCGGTCAAAGCGATCAACCTGTGTTGGCATGTCGGTGAAACACTAACCGTGTCTCCCCGATGCCACAAGACTTAACCATCGATGTCGCCAAGAGTCATCCTTATTAGCAAGATGTTACATCGAGTCCAAAAAGCTATCGCTCAGACATCTCTGTGTTGCCAAAACCTCATACCGAAGTTCATCACTTGTATCGCTATTGCCAAGACTTATCGCTATCGGTGAAACATCATACCAAAGCTTCAAAGTCACACATATGTGAGTATTCCATTCGGTGAGACAATCATCTTTTGCCAAGACATCACACCGATGTTCACAAGGTATTCCAAAGTGCTCAACAGTCGGCAATACTATTGTCCTTCGTTGAGAGATCATGCCGAGTCATTAGGTGTTATACCGAAATGTTCAACAGTTGGCAAGACAGACCACTATCGCTGAGACGTTACTCCAAATGCTCACAAGTCATACCGAGCACCAAACAAAAGTCGGCAAGACTTCTCTCCATCGCTATGACTTCACACTGAGACCTTTGTGCTACTCTGAGTGTATACCGTAAGTGAGACACACCAACTATCTCCAAGAGTTCTTCCCGAATGTTCAAGTCACCCCGATGTCTCCAGGATAAAGCTGTCGGCAAGACTTCTTACCGAACACCCAAGACTCTCCCCGATATCCAATAAACACCAACAGTCGACAAGAGATCTCCACAGGCGGTGAGAGGTTATACCGAACGAAATGTCATAGCGATAGGCTCATTTGGTAAGACTAAAGCAAGGTCACAGTGACCTGAATCATTTCAACAACGTTTCAACTGCTAGTTGGCCAGACACAAAAGATGTCACACCAACTTGGCTCTCTTAGAGGTTTCAGCCTGTGGGATTGATGCATATATTTCTAACAAGAGATTCATTCATTTGTTTTTGGTTGAGTTTTCTAGGAATCTGTAGTATGTAAGTGGAGTAGGAGAGTGTGCATTGAATCAATTTGTAGAGCATTATAAGTTGTAAGGTTTCATTGATATGCTTTTTGTGTCCATGGAGATCTCTAAAAGGTAGTAAGCTTGTTAAAATATTAAAGGAGATAGTGGCAAGAGAAGACAAATCCTCTCTTTGGAGTTCCATGGAGGTCTCTATAAGGCAGTAAGCTTGTTAAAATACTAAAGGAGATGGTGGCGAGATAAGACAAGTCTTCTTTTGGAGTTCCATGGAGATATCTATAAGGCAGTGAGCTTGTTAAAATACTGAAGGAGATAGTGGCAAGAGAAGACAAGTCCTACTCTTTTGGTGTTTTTCCACATTGAATTCTCTTGGGTAAAATTCATTGTATTGAGCTTTTTTTTTGTATGTTTGCAATTCTTTCTTGTTCTTTCCATGCATATGGTTTACACTATTTACAACACTAAATAATCTCATTTCTTAGAAAACATAACTATTTCCTGAAGTAGATATTATGAGCACAGTGAATGTAATCAATAAAGTTATTTTCCTTTGAGATAAGATTTGTGTCGGTAAATCACTCATGGAATAGTAATGCTAATTATGTATCACTGTACTAATTTTTCTCAAGGATAGCTATTTCACTTGTGGATTATCTTCTAATTGCGATTTTCTTATTATGTACTCATTCTTTCTTTTGGCACTATTCCAATGTGTTTGATCAGTATATAAGCAGAGGAGAAACAAAGAACAAAAGAACCGAGATATAACACATAGATAAAAACAGAGATGAACTGTAAATATATATTTATGTTTTGGACAAAAACATAAAGTTTGATTGCATAAAATAGAGTTGTTGCTCTTTCTTTAACTTAGAAGAACAAAAACAGTGTCCCTTGTTCGGCTACAAAACTGTTACCATAACATAGCATACACCTTTTTTATATACATATGACCCTAACAAAAAAACTACTTTTTCAACGTATATCCCTAGCAAAAACAACACAAAATGAAATTTATTACAGTGAGCTCTGCAGAGTGCAAAAATCCTGAGAATGAGATTATACAATTAATTTATATTCAATTTCAATCTTGTGTGAAGTGAATGTGAAGACAAGCGAAAATGGCACTGAGTTTGAGAATGAAATCTCACACGTATGGGTCTCACAGATTGGCAGAGTGAACAAGAGGAAGGGCATTGGGAAAAACTTACTATTCTAATTTATATTGCAAGAGAATCTATACTTGTCTATGGTGTTCATACTTGTCTAATTGAACTTCAATGTTGTAGCATACAAGTAATATCACAATCTTGAAAAAATTTCAGCCTAGGACTTGCAAGATACAACATAATCATAATAGTAGACTATGCTAACTTAATTTATAAGGGACAAATAAGAGAAAACTGAGGACTATTTCTGATTTTGTCTTTTAATATTGACAATCAAACATCTATATTTAATTACTATGATAAAGGATGAGATTGTCATTGTAATATTTTGAGGCTTATATTTATTTTGATAATAATTTTGGAGGTCAATTTTTATATGGTGTTCCTATGTCTTTTGTCAAGCTAGAGAACTATAGAATGATGGTATGTTTTATATGGTAGTCTCCATAGATTGAGTGCATATGCAATGAGTACAGGTCCATATGCTCTGAAAGTATAGGTAGAGATATATTTTGTGTTATTTGAATAAGCACTTTCAATTAATAAGCTTCAATTAATGTACCATTTAGTAAAAAATAATGTGATATTGGACTTATTTTTGATGCCTTTGTGTTATTTGAATAGTGCTCTACAAAAATGTGGTTAAGAAATATTATTGTATATCTTTTGGTTCCATAACATCACTAGAGTGCTAAATTTCTAATGATCGTCATGGAACATAAGAGTATTTAAAATCTTGCCTATGTAACCTACTTTCAGAAGCTATTCCAGTACCATGAACCAAAATTTCACGTGTGCTTCTAGGTTGGTGCTTATCTACTTGGAGAGTACAGTCACCTTCTAGCTAGAAGGCCTGGTTGAAGCCCAAAGGAAATTTTTGGTGTCATTCAGGACAAACTCCCAACTGTCTTGTAATATTTTCTGAGCATATTTACTTGATTATTAAATTAGTTTTCAAGTACCAGAAGCATCAATTGATCTTGGCGTCCTAACATTTAGAATGGTGGCTACAGAATCTCCACTGTTGCTCTTCTTTTGAACACCTATGCAAAGATACTAATGCACACTCAACCTCCAGATCAAGGATTACAAGAATATATCTGGGCAGTTTTTAGCAAATAAAAAAATTTAGCTCAATTTTGTTTTCAATTTTTTAGTAATTTATGATAATCTAAGCTTTTTGCTAGGAATTAATTAAAACAGTGCTGACATAAACAAGGTTGCATTGATCTATAAATCCAACAATGTGTGAGGTAGAATATTCTGCTTTGAGTCAGAAAGGGCCAGTTCTAATGGACCTACTGGCTGAAATTGCCAAATTTCCTGAACGTCGGGTATGATGGTTGAGATGTTACACTATGCAATGAACTAAGAGACTGAGTTCCTAAATACATTTGAAAGTTTGTATTACTACATGAGTCATATGTACTTGCTTATGATTTTTATTGCATTATTATGAGTCTGCATTATTGAGGAGAGCAGAAGATACAGAGGTGGATACAAAATTTTGAGTGCAACAACAAATGTCAAGTGTTATAGTTGTATCAGATCATCATCCTGTTAATGGATCCCTACCTACTGGCTAAATAAAGATGCCTGTTAGACTTGTAATGTTGTTAGGAACATGATGTTTATTTCATTTTGTTTTGAGAAAATATTATCATTTAACACTCTCGTTGTGCTTTCTTTTCTGTGATTATATTGGGACCATTCTTCAAGGTGTAATTGCTTTCTTTTCTGTGATTATATTGGGACCATTCTTCAAGGTGTAATTGTGTATAATATCATATATGTAAATGTTGCAAGATGTTGGTAAAGTTTGAACAAGGACCACGCCAGGCTAATGGAGCTCTTTCCAAGAAAAATGCGCAAACTGCACCACCAACACCTGATCTATTAGGGGATCTTTTGTGTCCACTTGCTATTGAAGGTCCTTCCTGCTATATATTTTGGTAGTTTGATCTTTGATATTTTTCGTGATTACTTGTAAGTTGTAACTGAATATTGTGACATTGACTATGCTTACACCAATGTACTTAAGCCAAATATGGAAAATCAAGATCACTTTTCATAATTACAAATTTACAACAGACTCACATGGTTTACATGGTTTATTTTGGAGATGTTTGGATTTACAATGGATTAACAGAACCTAGATTCATAATAAAGTTACAATTGGTAAACATGGTCCGGATTCATAGGGGTAATAGGAGATAAATAATAAATTTTTAAAATAAATTGGAGATAAAATACACATTAAAGTTTTATATTATCACCAAGTCTAAAGAAATATGTTGAGTCCTCTTACTTATAAAATTTTTGTGGCTTAAATAATACAATTCAATAATATTTTTGATGTTGAAAATTATGTGAATAGGTTGTTTCAAGACACTTATAGTTGTACAAATGTTATAATAAAAGTTAAAGAGATGATTATCTTCTAATGCTCTCATATAAATACTCTTCTAATGATTCGTATATCATCTTCATCATTTTTGAATTAATAAAGAATGTCCTTAAATACAACAACATAGCACAAAAATCTACACGAATAATAGGTCAATAATAGGAATTAAAAAATTCGTTCAAATGTATGTAATAGCATACATTTGAACGAATAATTTAAAAAAAAAAATTGCAGACATTCGTCAAAATTTCGACAAACATCTTGCGATGAACCATAAAACTTCCAATGAAATTGTTATACATGCGACGATATTTTCATCACTTTCGACGATGTATATCATCACATGCACAACAATTGTTTCAGAATTTTTGGTGGTTCGTCACAAACTGTTCGTCAAAATTTCAACAAATGTCTACAGTTTTTCATCGAAATTTGTGGCTATTTTTTGTCGCTATCATGGATGAAGTTTTCTTCAATTTTCTGACGAATACTAGCTCCATTTTCCATGGCGATGACCAACGATGTTGGGTCGCTTTTTCAACGTATAAAATTTTGTCGAAAAAGCTACGAAAAACTAGAGACGAAATTTATGACTGTTTTGTCAATATTTCGACAATAGTTTGTTGATATTTTGACAAAAATTCATCAGAATTTGGAGTCAAATACAGTAGTGACAAACCCCAGGCTCATACCATAAAAGAACAAGAAGGACATGTCTAAAACATTCCCCAAATCCACAGGGACACCACCCCCACAGACTTGAGCAAACTCCATCCAAGACAGAATCATCCAAGCCACCACCATCAGAAAGCTAAGAACATCTCTCATCCCCAGAAGCCACAAAAGGAGCCCAATAAGATGCCCCAGACCAGCCAAATCGAAACCGTTTAATAGTGGGAATGGTAGGACCACCATCAACAAACCCAGGTCGAGCAAGAAGCAGCCAACCTCTAACCTCAACATCGACAGAACCCAACCAGGCTCCATCCACAACATTGTCTGAACCAACAACCTCATCCATAGATCCTTCAACCCCAACCACTGCAACATAGAAGGGTGAAACCACACCTCCCACAAAACAAGACAGGCAACGAATAGGCTGCTCGAGCCATCCAAAAGAAAAAAGAGGAGAGCACACAAAGCCTCATCAAGCCTAACACTAGCAGTAGAGCCACTAAAGCCCAAAACAAACTGTGGATAACTCCCACAGGCGACCAACGAACGGGGGACAGACCATATCCCATACCGCCAGGAAACAAACAACCAAGGATCAGGAATGCCATCATCCACTGAATCCCCCACAAGGTCTTCCCTAACATCGATGCATGGAACAGGGACAAACCCGTCACAAACAACAGCCGAGATTGCACCAACAACAGGAACAGTGCGAAGAGATCTCAAACCTCCTTGTTCCCACCACTGCACGCCAAACCAACACCCCCAATAGGAGTCCACACAAGGAAACAGAAGCACCGCAGCTCTCCAAGTAGGCCAGGCACCAAGGAGAGAAGCCAAGCAACCTCCCCAAAATGAAAATGCCAAGTAGGACCCTCTGCAGAGAACCAAATCAATCCTACGCCATTGGAACCCCCACCAACGACATCCATCGTCTTCATCCTCTGCATCAGAATCACATCCTCTGCAGAACCAGAGGAATTCAAATTTCTCTACCCGTTACCACTCCCGCTCATTGTCTCTATGAAACTTCTTTTATATTGTTATTATATGCGCTTGATTTTTTTTTAAAAACATTGTTAATAATAAAACGAATATATATATTTAAATTTTGTATGTGTGTAAAGGTGCACTAATTTTTTTAATGATATTGATACTGGTACTTCTCTCCTATACCTTACCCTCTAATCGTTGTTATTTTAGAAATGGCATATTCATACTGGTACTCCTCTTCTTTATTTTACCCCCTAGTACCTGTATGCGAAACCTTGATTTATATCAGTAGTATTGGATATTAATATTATAATTTTATCTTTTATTAATATTATAATTTTATCTTTTCAACTGAAATGAAGAAAATTTTAGTGGGCAACAAATATATATGCATGATTGAAGACTGTTATGTTAACTAATTGATTTTGTATTTGGTAATATAGTACTTTTTATGTATTAAAACATGTTTAAATTGTTAAAAAAAAATTTACATTTTAAATTATTAAGAATGATATTTTATGATTTATTATTTTTTTCATTAACAAAAGAATTTATTCACAAAATTACTATTAGATAATAATAAAATAAAATCATCTAATAGTAAATAGATAACAAGATGATAATCATAATTAAGATATTGGGACAAGACTCTTAATAAATAGCTTGGACTTGGTAGGATCCAAAGTGCACTAAGATATAATTATGAATCCTGACATACAACAAAGAATTACAATTAAAGACTAACAAAATAGTTTATATATCCACACAACTACTATTAGGCAATAGTAAAATAAAATCACCTAATAGCCAAGAGATATCAAGATGATAATCATAATCAAGATGTTGGGACAAGACCCTCAAACCAAAGGTTGAAACCTAACCTACACTACTTATCCAAATCCTTCATCCTTTAAACCTTTACAATCCCACCAATCCAACAACCAATCAACCAACACTACCTTTGAAAATTTTCTCCAAGGATATTTGCAAGGATCCTTAAGCCTAAAAGAAAAATAAAATTTATGGAGTCCACAACATCACTAGACCCATGCTATCCAAATATATCATCAACTATGTGCTCATCAACTCTAAATCCATCAAATCCAACTTCCATAAACATCAAAGACCCATTCCTAATCCATATGTGCTACTCAAAGTGTAACAATCGGAAAAACTCATTTACCAATAATAATCCTTAATTTCCAAATTAATTTGAAAGAATATTCAAATGGGATAACATACATCAAAGAATCAATGATTATTAAAACAAGGTTATGTCATTATTAGATTTAGCCCTATAGGCTTACACATGAATGAGCATCTCATCAATACATGTAAATTCAAATACTGTGAAGAAAAATTTAAGATAAAAGCAAGATCATAAATGCATCCAAAAAGAAATCATAACATAGAAATTTCATGAGTGGAAAACCCTCGTGGGGTAGAAAAACCACTCGCAAAAGTGCCTCACTGGCTTAATGAAATGCTTCACTCTTTATAAGATACCATACTGGCAATGATCAAGTTGTCTCTCTAGCATGACCATTTACAACCTTACTACACATTTCCAACTAATAAAGTCATCAACTACAGAGGATTACTCCATTGTTCTATGTCATTCATGTACTGAGATCAACCTAGGTCTTGTCCCCAACAATGTAGAAAGAGATAGTGCATATACATATAGATATATGTCTTTTGAAACATAATTTGTGTCAAGAATACCCAAATTCAGCAACACTAGGAAAGTCTATATATAATCAAGGATTCAAGTTAATATTTTACTCCATATGAGATGGTGAAAGGAGTTTGTGGTCTATCTATCTATCAACACTTTAAGAGACATTCCAAAGATCTTATGAGTCTCAACATATTTTACATTCAAGAGCTTAATTCCACAACTACTGACTTGATGTGCATGTCAAGGGTTTCACAAAAGATCGCTAAGTATATAGCGTGATACTTATCTAGTTAACCAATAGCCAAGAGAATTAATACACCATACTCTTGCCGAAATCAAATTCACATCTTCAATTCTAGACCTTAATTAGTCTCATATGAAAAGTTCAAATGTTAGCAAACATTCTTTCTATTTATCTTAATTGAAAGGCTATTATCTTCCCAAAATTCCAGCAAGATCTATCCAAGTTAATATCCAAGCTATATGATTCTTTTAAATAAAAAGAAAGGTTATCTATCCTAAAAGTAAATGTTAGTAAATTTCATTAAACATAAGATCATTCCAAAGTAGAGAAAAAAATCAAATATCTATTATTTGAACATTCCTCCCAAGACATGCAAAAATCAAAGGCATTATTAACCTTAAAGAGACACAACTTCATTGTTAATTATCTTCATATTTAAGTCAAATTTTGGATGGTTCAAACTAATGGAATAAAAGTAGTTTGGGTGACTGTAACCACAGATTAGATAAACCTGGCAAAAAGGAGAAAACTCATCAGGACCATTCTTCAAGAGAATCCAAATTACATTTTATGCTTCTCAAGTTACCAAAACAAATATGGAAAGATGGAATTTCCCTTCAACAAGGTTTCTTGTGCGGTGGTGTGGCAGATAAATTCAAGTGGCCACTAAGATCAAGGGTTGTGTGTTCCAGTGCCAAGGTGTCCTTCTGGATAATGCACTTAAACAAGTCTAAGAAATGATAAGAATGAAAATGAATGCAAAAGGAGTGTGTAAATTTTTATCAAGGAGCTACTTAGGGAAGATTCAAGAACAAGAAAATACCAAGCTAGAACTATGAATTGCAAGATTGTATTGTGAAAACGCACCATACAAAATCAGCAAGTTTGGATGTATGCCATAAGATGTATAACTATGCTTATTTGATAACTTTTTAAAGAATATATCTATATTGCAAGTATATGAAGGGACCTCTTAGCAGTTATAAGAAACACATCAGCATACCTACCATTACTTTACATCCTCTATCCAGTCATATTTTGGAATTATTGGCTCATGAATTAATATATTTCAAAAGTGTATTTAATTATATATATATATATATATATGCATTTATTTGAAATTCATCGCTGCACAGCTGATATTGAAGGATTCACAGTAGTTTTAATTTTTAATCTGGAGAGGATTTAAAAAGAAGGGAACAGAGTTTTTAAGGCCGACGCCCCCATATAGGGGAAGGTGCTGCCTGGGAGGGCAACGCCCCCTCCATAGGCCGCAGCCTGTGGAGGGCGCTGCCCCCACAGTGCTGGCCTTCCACATGGGAGGGCTCGACTGGGGGTGAGACCTCAGTTAGCTTAAAACATGCGTATCACTATGTTCCAAAACAAATACGCTCGTATAAGTTTGTGTTAATGCTCCACTAAGAATTCCTTGGGAGGATACCAAACACCCGATCTAAAAGGTCTTTCCCCGAAATAATCACGAAGCCCCCTCCAATTGCACACAAGTGGTGAAAGAGGAAAAATCCATGATTACTAAGTCAAGATAGCTATGCACGCCCATTGAAGCATTAAGGATAGAGGAGTTTCGTCAGTTGTTGAAGTTGCAAGCGCCCCAGTATACACGCAGGCACAAATGAAAGCATAGACAAGGCGAGGGCTCTGCTTTACAAAGGCCCTCGATTTAATGCGGTCTCACGCACCCCACCTCTCTCTCCCTCTCTCTGTGTACGCCTATATGGTAGTTATGCATGCAAAATGGAGAAACGGAGAGAAAGCATGTAATCTATTGGGTTCACATGGACGAAAACTATTGCAGGATATGTACTTAATGGATTTGTTGAAATGGCTTAAGCAAAGCAATAGGCAAATGTAAATTGATACACCTCAACCTTTCCAAAAGCTTGAGATTGCACATATGAAACTAGATAATATTATTCATCTATTTACTATAACTGCCCTGTCCCAGTTACAATATGGTCAATTTTAGCAAAGTTGGATTGGCCTAGACTCATATTACCGGGTTATCAATAGGCTACCTTCACAATACTTTTCTGGCCGTGACATAATCATACATCGGGATAGCAATTTCATTCCTAAGAGTCCAGTGATCTGGAGTTCTTGGAATTTCTATAAATATATATTTTTACAGGTGATGTGTTCACAAGTGTATAGCCAGTTTAGAATGATACTGGATATAACTATAATAATTCATTAGTAATTACTACTTGGTGGTAAAAATGATTACCATTGTAGGTCAGGCCATGGTGTTTAGGAACTAGATCTCCTGTCAAAGTTTTAGCTTCTTTTATTTTATTTTATTTTGACATGCATTCTACTATCATTTCTATCTAAGAACCCATTTTGTAAGAACTTAATGATTCTAAAATAAAAGGTTGAACTTACCGACAAATGGTCTTGGTTGCTTCATCAACAGTCTTTTGCTAATTCACGAGATGGAGTATTGCAGAATTCAGATGATACGGGTCTTCCTTTCCTTGTCACTTTTAATCCTTTATATCAACCAAAACATACCATTAGCGCATAGTCTACCAGTCATCCCCTACTGCTTTTTTCTGGATTTCTTCTTCTTCTCCATCAAAATGGTTACGTGTTGTTTTTAAACTGCCTCCTCCCTTTTTTTTTATTATCCTCCTCTTTTTGTTTTCAAAGTCCCATTTATCTTTTCGCAAACAGTTAGAAAAAAAATACCGTTTTTCAAATTGCAAAGAAATATTTATTTTTAATAATCAATAAAGAAATATTATTTAATTGCAAATCAACTCCTCCCAATCTGAAATACCCAATTCTTGAAAATCCTAATAATAAAATTTATTTCCATTCACAATATTTATTCTCGGTAAATAAATAAAGAAATCTTATTTTAATTGCAAACAAAGTGCTTAACCTTGGCTATTAATTTATTTGAAGGATAAAATCTATAATTAAATTATAATGAATTCTTTTTTATTTCTTTGTACTTTTATTTCATCATCAATTAATTTAATTTAACATTGTAAAAATACGAGCGATAGAAAATAGGGGTCGTGACACAAAGAGTTCTATCATGTGTTATTATAATAAAATATGATTATGATTAAGTTTAAGAGTTACAATTTAATTAGGGTTAGGTATAAGGTTCAATTAGGTTATGATTAGGGTTGATATAATATAATATAAATATAATTTAATTTAATAAATTAAAATATAGGTTAGTTAGGGTTAAAGTGTAATATTAAAATAATTTAATTTAATTTAATAAATAATATAATATAATATTTAAACCTTATTAAATCTAACTGTTAGAGAATGAAAAGATCAAGAGCATGAAAAAAAATTCACAAGTGAACAAAATGAGCTCAATAGTATGTCTATCAATATACAAATGAAGTGTGTGTAAATACAATGATTAAGCTGATGAATGAACAAGACAACTGAGAGGGGGGGTGAATCAATTGTAACTTATCAAAACATGAAAATCCTTAATAACATTTAGATCCACATGCATTCATTAAACCCTTAATTTATTATGAAGGTTTACCATGAAAAGCAAATAACAAAAACTGAAACAACTTTAACACCATGCACAAGAGAACACCAGATTTACGTGGAAAACCCAATGAGGGAAAAACCACAATGAGGATTAGTTCACAATATAAGTAATTGAAAAACTGATACAAGGGCTCACTGCTAGAATAGGACACACTATCTAGAAAGGCTCACAACCAAGGATCACTGTCGGAACAAAGAAAGAAGATAGAAAAGAAGTGTTACATAGATAACATTATCTCAATGCAACAACAATTCATCCACCACAATAGCTCCAACACCTTCGTAGCCTTATTTGAATGATTGCAAACACCTTCTGCTCACTACATCCAATAGTCCAACACTTCGAAGCTCACATTGCTCTACTCAAATTCACACTCTACCACTCTACTATTCGCATCATATGCGAATAACACTCTAAGTATCACACATCCTTCAATATATCAACAATTATTTATACCATCTTCAACCTTGAAATTCTTTTTCAAGGTCAGCTATGCACCTCAAATGTGTAAATTCAAATTAGGGCGGCACCCAAACATTCCCACGGTGGATAGAAATGAAGGAAGACCACACAAATCCTTAGCTAGGACCCAAATCACACCTCAACAAACTTCCATAGACTTCGAAGATGTTTCACATGTAGTGTAAACACTAAGTTGGTCATTACCAATGCAAACACCATTAAAATTTTAAGTACAAGCTTCCTTTGATCAATACATAACTTTTGGACAAAAAACTTCACCTGAACATGATCCAAAAACATTCTAAAAACCAACAAACTCTTTTGTAACAAATTTCACCTAAAGAATCTACAAACCTAATACATCAAGACAACACTGCCACATACTATAACTTAGAAGACCATCTTTTGGAACACCAAACTATGAATCCTCTTGACACAGGAAAGATACCAACACCATAAACTCTCACTCAAAACGACAAGTCCTAAAACACAACAACGAAGAAACACAGAGTGAAGAATTTTTTCCTAGACACCTCTATAATGCACAGTTCACACACTGGTGAACACAACTTCTTTTGTGCAATGATCCATCACCACAAATTATGAATATACCATCTTTGAACACCTTTAACCAACATACCCAAATCACACAAGCATTTCTTCACCCTAGAAGAAATGTGAAGCAAAACTAGAACACACCTCTACAACACAAAACAATACTGCAACACATTGTTTCCTCTTTTTTATCAAATTTCTCAATATCCACAACATCTTCAACACATACAACAACAATCTCTCTCAACCACTACAGAATTGACACCAATGACAACACAATCTTGTTGACATCAATGACAACACCTTCATAATTGCAATAGTCTCCCCCTTTGTCACTGATGGCAACATAAGATGTGAAAAACCATCAGAAAAACTCTCCCCCTTTTTTAATGATTAGACAACCTACACACTCTCCCTTTATGAATGGAATTTTTCACATGATTATCTCTCCCTCTTTCAACTTTTTATTTTTCACACATGTTTCACTCTCCCCCTTTGACATCAATGGAAAAGGATAAAATGTTTTACATTGTTCTCCCCCTTTTACATTGAACCAAGATACTTGCTACTACTCCCCCTTAGAAAAATTGCTCACCAGTGTTGCTTTTTTTCTCTGAATACTCCCCCTTAGGAGTACACACCAACCTGTACCAAATCAACAACCTTTGCATAATGACAACACTCACACCATATTGCAACAATATTACTACCTACTCCCCCTGAGAGGTAGCCACCAACATCAATCCATACAAAGAATGAATCTATTGATCCACTTGACTGATGCATCTATATATGCATCTAGTTCAAGAAAGGAGAGGCAATAACCCCCAACTTCTCCTGAAGATACTCAAAATTATCTTTAGTAAGAGCCTTAGTGAATATTTCACCAATCTGATCCTTTGTAGGCACGTATTCAAGCTTCACTTCATTCTCCACAACCTTCTCTCTTATAAAGTGATATCTAATTGAAATATGTTTTGTCCTTGAATCCATTATTGGATTATTTGAAATTGTTATTACACTTGTATTGTCACAAAAGATAGAAATAGTCTCATCATACACCACTCTGATATCCTTCAATGTTTTCCTCATCCATAACACTTGTATGCAGTAAGATGTCATTGCAATGTACTTAGCCTTTGCAGTAGATAAAGAAATTGAATCATGTTTCTTACTTAGCCATGACACTAATCTACATCCAAGAAAGAATGCACCACCACAGTTTGTACTTTTTCTAGCATCCACAAAATGAACCCAATCTACATCTATGTAAGCACTCAATGTGAAGTTAGTATCTTTTGGATACCATAAGCCATGATCTAAAGTACCCTTCAAGTATCTGAATATCCTCTTCACTGTACTGCAACATGTGACTCTCTAGGATCTTCTTGAAATCTAGCCACAAGACAAACTGCATGCACAATATCTAGTCTAGTAGCAGTTAAATATATCAGTCCACCAATCATAGATCTATACTTGCTCAGATCACCCTTAGGGGATTCATCATCCTTGCTCAATTTGCAATCAGTAACCATAGGAGTACATATCGGTTTGGAGTCTTCCATTCCAAACTTCTTCAACATCTCTTTGACATACTTTGACTGTGAAATGAATATTCCTTTATCTATCTCCCCAAACATAGACATCTCAAACTCTTTTTGCATCTCTTCTACAAACTACTTACACATTGCTTGAACATTTCCTCCAAATATTATGTCATCAACATACACAACTACAATCAAGATTTGATCTTTTTTTACCTTAAAGTAAATATTACTATCTACGGTGCCTTTATTGAATCCTTGTTGTATCAAATACTTGTCCAACCTTCCATACCAATTTCTAGGAGCTTGCTTCAATCCATGCAGTGTCTTCTTCAATCTGCAAACCATATTAGGTTTATCTAATAATTGAAATCCTTTTGGTTGTTCCATGTTTACTTCTTCCAAGTCTCCATTCAAGAAAGCAGACTTCACATCCATCTGATAAACTTTAAAATCTTTGTATTGCAAAATCCAAAAACATCCTGATTGATTCCATTCTAGCCACCGAAGCAAATTTCTCCTCAAAGTCTATTCCTTCAACTTGTGAGTAAATATTGCACACAATTCTTACCTTGTTTCTTACTACTTTTCCATTCTCATTAAGTTTATTTCTGAATACCCACTTAGTACCAATAATGTTCTTGTTTACTAGTCTTGGGACAAGTTCCCAAGTCTAATTCTTCTCAATCTACATAAGTTCTTTCATAGATTTCAACCAAAATTCATTTGTGCATGCCTCAATCACTATTTTAGGTTCAACTTTAAAAATTAAAGATAAATTTACCTCTTCTTCAACAACTTTCCTTCTTTCCAACACGCCTTTTCTTTTTTCTCCAATGATTTGTTCTTTGGAATGATTTCTCTCTCACATACTTAGGGTTTTAGGGCCTTTTCTAGAGCTTCTTCCTCTTCATCCTATAATTTTGTTCTTTAGCTTCTTCTTCTTCTCTACAGTTCATTTGATTCATCCATCTCTCACCACTAAATTTCAAGTAAGTAGATCTTCATCCACTTTGACATCTGCACTCTCAACAATATTTCAATATTTTATTGTAACATCTATAAGATTTTATTTTAGTAGAATATCCAAGGAAGATTACTTCATCAAAACTTGCATCAAACTTTCCTAAGTTTTCATCATCTCTTTTGATAACATTTGCTTCCAAACACTCTAAAGTACTTGATAGTAGGATCCTTCCATACCATAACTAGGAGTCTTTTTGTTGTTTGCATTTTCTTGAACTCCCCATTATATGTAAATAGTGATGTATTACTTCTATCCAAAGAGGATTTCTTTGTAGATTAGCTTCTTTCATCATAATCCTTGTAGCTTCTTGAACAACCCTATTTTTTCTTTCAACCACTCCATTTTGTCGAGGAGTCCTAAGGGTAGATAAATGCCTCTTTATGCTATGATTCTCACAAAACATATATTAAATTCATTGAAGGTGAGCTCTCCATCTCTTTCCAACCCCAAACATTTGATTTTATCATTCATTTTATTCTCAACCATAACTTTAAATGCTTTGAATTCATTCTCCAGGGCCTTCATATTTTATCTCCAAGAAAGGTAACCTATAAGTATTCCCAGGTCAATCATCAATCAAAAGAATGAAATATCTCTCACCTTGAAGACTTATCACTCTTGTAGGACCACATAAGTCTGTGTGCACCAATTCCAGTAATTCGATAGAAGATTTTTCTTTTCCTTTAAAGCTTCTCCTTGTTTGCTTCCCAAACTGACACTCCTTGCAAACAACATTGATAGGCTTTATAATCCTAGGAAAATATCTCACTGCTTGTGTTGAACTAATTCTAACCAAGTTTTCAAAATTGATGTGGAACATTCTCCCCGTACATAGCCATCTTTCTCATTAATTTGATTCATAAGCAATGACCATCAACACCCCTAAGCTAATAAACATTTCCATATGTCCTCTTTTCCATTAGTAATTACAATTTTGAACCTTTTCCTGATCTCACATTCATCATTCTAAAAACATAATATTATATAGCTCGAATTGGTTATGAGGCTTATGGTTCAAAATGGGATCCCGACCGTCATGTCATGCTAGATCTGGAGCCAAGCCTGTGAGGTTGGAAAATAGATGGATGGAGGGGGCGCACCCTAAAGTCGACCGGTTCTTCCTGATTTCTTTATTTATGTCACGCAGAATTCTTTTGGCGGTCCTCTGTGACCCCGGAAGTGTGCACCTCTCGCGTGGGGCAGACATTTAAGTGTATCCAGATGCTTCAAGTGATGAAAGCGAATACGAAATCCGGTGGGTTTGGATATGGCATCGGGGTGCATCTGCGAACCGCGTTGACAAAACGAGAGATTATAAGCCTAGTCAAATCGTTGTTTCCGGAATTCTATAGTATCGCATATGATCATGTTCATGTTCGGTTCTTTAAAAGTTGGTACTGACAATTCGACTCGAGCTAATTGTTGGTATCCCGTAAGGGCCCCCCCCTTATTTTAGTGGTTGGGACAAGAGATTAGTGGGTGGGACGAGCAGCCCGGTTCGCAAAGAGCCATAACCTATTCATAAATTCAGCCGGGTTATATCGATCAAGTGTAGAAATATGGCTGGCACCCCCTATATATCTATGGCAAGCGCTATATTCTAGGCTCATGCGCTCAATGAAGCGGATGAAGGAAACGAGAGTATCGAGTAAATGGTCTGTGGGCATTCGGGGGATTCTCATAGTGATGGCGTTGCTTTCAGGGTTCCTAATTGGAGAGATCATTTGGGATAATGGAAACCCGCTTGGAGGAAATGATGCCACCCGACTGTTAATATAGTTGTTCCCACCCACCCAACAACTAATCTACCTCCCGGGGGGGCCACCCACCCACCCCAATTATCGTTCCACCATCAAAGTTTTGGGGTTGGTGGTCACGATAATATAGGGGTGGGTGGGAGGAACTATAGAGAGGGGGGGGGCAGTCATATGAGCAAAAATTTTTGATCAAGAAAGGTAGGGGGCAGGTCACAACAATAATATACCGGGGCAGTCATATGTCAAGACGGGATCTTTTCTACACATTTTTTCAACACTCAAAAGGTTGTCTTAAACCCTTGACATAGTAAACTCATCAGTATTATGCTTGACATCAAAACTGATTGAACCTATTCCACAAATCTTAGCACTTGAATCATCTCCAAATTTAATAAGTCATCCATCATATTTTTCAAGTTTAAAAAACTTACTCTTGTCTCCAATCATATGATTTGAGCAACCACTGTTAATGATCCAATAGTTCTTATCTTGTCTAACATGAAAAACATATACCAAAGTACCTTTTTCCTTAACCTTTGTCTCTTTTGTCTCCTTTGTCTTCAGGGAACTTTCCTTCACACATGTTTCAGAGTTAGCAAAAATAGATTCATCTTTTAAAGCCAAGAACAATAATTCATTATCATCATAGTCTCCATAATTAGATTCATCATTAGAAATATCAATGGCATCTTCTCTAACATAATAGCTTTTCTTGATCATCTTACCTTTTTTTCCTTGTTCTTATTATTCGCACTTCTGTTTGGACATCTTGAAGCATAGTGACCTATTTGTCCACAACTGAAACATTTGAAAGGTAATTTACCTTTGTACTTATCGGTTCCCTTTTTCATTCTCCTTACAAAGTTAGCTTCTACATCATCCTGATTTGAATTTTTAGTCTCCTCTGATTTTCCATCCTTGAAGGCAAACTCCACTTTCCAACCAGTATTTAGACCAAATTCTCTCATTTCAAATGCAATTAGTGTACCATACAACTGATCTCTAGCACATAAGTATTGTAATCTACAATTTCCTCAATAGAAAAAAAAATTTGACCATAAGATTTAGGAAGAGTTCTGAGAATTTTCTTTACCGCTTTAGGTTCTTTGATCTTTCCTCCAAGACCTCTGATTACAAGAAATTTTTTATCAACTCTTTGCATGTAGCTTGTGATATTTTTTTCTTCAGAGATTCACAGGTTCTCAAATTGTGTCTTCATATTCTGCATCTTAGCTTGTTTAACCTTATACTCTCCTTCACAAATACTTTCTAGCTTATCCCAAATTTCTTTAGTAGTTTTCAACTCCATAACTTTCACTAATTCAGAATTTGTAAGACTACTCAAGAGAACAAACCTTGCTTTACCATTTGTTTCATAGACCTTGATCTTATCACTTGTACTCAGTCCATTTATAGCTATTATGTAATTGGTCTTCACTGACTGATAGACATCATATCCAAGGTAAACCAAATAGCCTTTCATCTTCACCTTCCAGAATGTATAGTCTATGCCATCAAACATAGGGATCTCCTTCTTGTTCACCATCCTAGATCTACCTCAAGTTGTTAATCTTTTCTCTAAGGAACCTTGCTTTGATACCAATTGTTGAATGAATAAGACAACTACGAGGAGGGGCGAAACATTTTTGACTTATCAAAACATCAAAACCCTCATTAACATTTAGATCTGTGTGCATTCATTAAACCCTTAATCTATTATGAATATTTAACATGAAAAGAAAATAACAGAAACTGAAACTAACACCATGTAAAAGAGAACACCATATTTACGTGGAAAACCCAATGAGGGAAAATCCATAGTGAGGATTAGCTCACAATATAAGTAATTGCATAACCGGTACAAGGGATCACTGTCAAAATAGGACACACTGTCCAGAAAGGCTCACAGCCAAGGCTCACTTCCAGAACAAAGAAAGAAGAGAGAAATTAAGTGTTACATAGAGAACATTATCTCAATACAACAAAGAGTCCACCACAATAGCTCCAACACCTTTGCAACCTTGTTTGAATGATTTCAAACACCTTCTGCTCATTGCATCCAATAGTCCAACACTTTGAAGCTTGCACTTCTCTACTCAAATTCACACTCTACAAATCCGTTATTCGCATCATATGCATCACACATCCTTCAACATCTCAACACTTATTTAAACCATCTTCAACCTTGAAACCCTTCTTCAAGGTTGGCTATGCACCTCAAATGTGCAAATTCAAATTAGTTCAGCACCCAAACATTCCTGCGGTGGATAGGAATGAAGTCGGACCACAAATCCATATCAAGGACCCAAATCATGCCTCAACACGCTTCCATAGACTTCGAAGACATTTCACATGTAGTGTAAACACCAGGTTGATTGTTACTTATGAAAACACCATTAAACTTTTAAGTACACACTTCCTTTGATCAATCCATAACTTTCGGACAACAAACTTCACCTGAACATGATCCAAAAATACCCTAAAACACAACAAACTCATTCGCAAAAAAAATCACCTTAAGAATGTACAAACCCAGTACATCTAGACAACAGTGCCACACACTGTAACTCAGAAGACCTATTATGCCTTGCATAACCACCCCATTTTAAATTTGATTAAAATGGGACCCTCTTTTGCTTTCGCTCTTTGTGTTTTTCCCCCTTTGATTTTGAGGTTTTTCTTTTCCTTGGCATGTGCTTAATATGTTTATCTTACTTGCCCAAGTGTTTTTCCCAAGTTGAATATTGAAAATCTTATGTTTTGGGCGAAGTTTGGGTTTTTACCCTAGTTCAGGATTTTCCAGTCCATCCGAATTTTCCCAAATTTCTTTCAAACTCCGGTTTCAATGTTGTTGTTCAGGTTTTTGAGCCAGTTCAGGATTGTCCGCCCCGTCCGGATTTTCCTGGATTGAGCTCAAAGTCTGGCTCGGCCTGTTTTACACTGCAGTTTGGAGATTTCTGGACTCCGCGAAATTCCGCCTGGTCTGGATTTTTCCAGATTCCGTTTCGCCGTCGAGTTCCAGAATTTCTCCATTTCGTCTTGTCTGCATCATTAGTGCACCTAGGTAAGATTTATGAGGTTGAATTTAAAGGGATTTGGGATATCTTGCTCTCATCTTTGTTGTGCATTTGTTCTTACATCTGGCATTGCATGAGTTGAAGCTTGAATTTCTTGATTTGCTTGTCGGTGCGTGGATTTCTGGTGTTTCAAGTTTATTTGGTCGCTAGGGCATCCAAGTTAGCAGCTCATTATGTTTGTGGTTGAATTTGATATATTCATGGTATGTGGTTTCGGTCCTGACTCTCAAGTTGCTATTGATTTTTGATGCTTTATGGTATAAATCCGTTTGGGAGCTAGAATATGCGTGATTAATGATTGAATATGTTAAACTAGGGTTGCGTTTAGGGTTTGAATATTCTTAGTGCTTATCTGGTATTTCACCCTAGTTCATTCGATCAAAACATTCAACTATATCGCATATCAGTGAGACACTACATCGTGTCTACCAGATGCCAAGGTGTCTGATCCCAGAACTAGTCGGCAAGACAAATGCTATCGGCAGGGATCACTCTGAACTCAATCATCTCACCGATGATTTCCAAACATTTTGTCGATAGGAGTCATAGCGATATGCATCCGAAATAGCTCCATCGGTGAGACATCTACGGTCGTTGTGAGATATAGGTTTCATTCCGACAAACCAAGGGTCACGCCAATCTTCGGGTTTTTGCCTAACCTCAGGATTTTCCTGCCCGGTCGGATTTTCCCGAATTCCTTCAGTTTCCTGGAATGTGCTGAAACTTCGAAAATTTACCCTTTTCGCATAAATCCGATTGGGCCGGATTTTTCCCTTTTTTTTCTAGGAGGTGTTGTGGAATGAGGAAATTTGGTGAAATGGATGAATCTAATGATGAATGCTTAAACATATCTTGCTTTAGCTTGATGAAGTTCACTATTGTATGTTGCTTGTGTTCATTTTGATGATCTATTGTTGATATTGGTACCTCATCGAGAGAATCCGCTTGGTTCAGAATTTTCCAAAATTCCTCCCAGGTTGGTTCTCCCCGGTTAGCTTGAAATCCTGAACTTATTAGTTTTGATGCTTAAGGGTTGATTTAATAGTTTTATCATGATTTTTAGCTAACACTTGGATGAAAATTTTGTCAACATTTGTATTCTCGCATTGGTGTTTGATGAATGTAAGTTGAGTCTGGCAAGACGATGGAAGCTAGAAAGGCTAAGAGAGACACAGAGGGATCATCCATCACTGAGGCAGAAAGAATGAAGTTGTACATAAAGAGTAGGATTCATGAGGGCAGGGTGACATCAGTCTGGTTCAAGGTTTCATATCCGAATATGAACGCCCTGCTACAAAGGACTAAGGCTATCATGGGGTACAATAGCTGGGCACCAACTGGATGATGCAGCGACCTACAGTGTAGTCATTAATGAATATCAATCCAAAATGAGACTAGGACAATACAATGGAGTAGATCTAAAGAATAATATTAATGCTATTGAATGGTGAACTAGGGTTTCACCTATGCCACTTGTGGATAGCTTGCACAGGACGTTCTTGGTGATGAAGGCCAGAATGGAACAAGGTATGGGCAACGTGGGGGAAGCAGTTAATGCAAAGCTACGTCAAAAGTTGTGCTTCCTCATCATTTCGCTTTGCCTCTTCTTCACACGTTTTGGTCTGAGTTATGTGGCAGATCTTGGGTCGATCTAGTCAATAGCCCTTGCATTTAATGCATGTTTGACTTTTTTTCAAATTCTTCTAGGGCCGACTTATCCTGTAACCGACATATTGTAAACCCTAACTGGGCCGATGCATTTGACGTGTTTTATAAATATGGCATTTCACCTCTTTTGTAAAGGAGTTTTTTCGTTAAGGAAAAAGGTTAGAAGAGTTAGAAAAGTTGGAAAGAAAGTTGGTGAATTAGTTAGCAAGTTGGAAGATTCATAAGGTAGAGGATGGGATAGCAAGAAAAGAAAGTTAGGGTTTTTGAAGGAAGTTAGACATTTTTTTTGCAGGAGGAGGAGGTGATATATCTTCTTGATTTTCTTAGCATAGATGGAGATAATTTGAAGACATGGGTTTCTGTACACTGGTGATCTTGCCAGATTTGTAAATGTTGCTTATCTATTTCATTGACAGTAGGAGCAGCTAGATTTAAACCTACTTTATATTATGCTCTAGAATGGTATTCATTTTGGGTTAATCGTTTGATTTGAAAAGCTTTCAAGGAATGAAATTTTATCTTATGTTTTGTTTGAATGATGATTTACAATCTACTGTTAAAGTTTGCAATGTAAATGAATGAAAATTTTGTATCAATTACAAGTTAATTTTATTCTGCAGTTCTAGTTTAGGAATTTTTTGGAAGGCAACAAGTCTGATTAGTTGAATGAATCAACATTTTTTTTAGTTTGAAAACCTTGATCTATCTTTTCTATTTCTTTAAAACCACTGGTTAAAGTAGGTTTAGATAGATGTTTGATCTTGTAACAATCTAGAAGCTCAAAACCAGCAGGCCCCTTGAACATTACAGCCATATTGACCACTTCGTGAAATATCAACATTGTGAACCAACATCAAAGACCTTGGGAGGTGATCAATTTGATTACTGATTTTCTCTTTTAGGAGAGGTGAGATACTTTTACTTTTATCTTACCTACATGTTGTGCGTCAACTTGGCACCTCAACAGATATGGCGCTAGAAGGAGGGCCAGAAGAGCAAACTAGATAACATTGGGTTTTTCTCACCAGAGAGGTCCCATAGAGTTCTTCGATTGACTAAAAACCCACCACCTTTGATAGAACTCGAGACCCCAATGAGACACAAGATTCACAGGGAAACCATTCTACCACCCTTGTCAGCTCCACTCACTCCAGGATTTTCACCAATATCCCAGTTGATACCCGTGAATCCACCACCAAATCCACCTCAATTGCCATTACAACTAGTTCAGCCCATCCAACAACTGGCTCAACCTCCACCACCGCCATCGCCACCAATGAAATTTTTTATGAATAATCCCTCTCCATTGGGGACTATTCCTAGAGGCTTTCATGATATGCCTAAGAATCCTGAGAGATTCTATACCAAATACATTCATGGTGAATCAAGGAGTGTTAAGGAGCACATACAAGCTTTTAAGGACGCTTGTACCAGAGCCCAGATAGCTCACCATGATGTGGTTTGTAGGTTGTTCCCTTATTCCTTAGGGGATATGGCGTACAACTGGTTCCTAAATCTTCCACAAGGTTCTATTCTAAGTTGGACAGATCTGGAGAATGCTTTCATCAACCAATTCAGATTTTATGTGGATCCAACCATTTTGTTCCATCAATTTGCTACCATTAGGAAGGATCCATGTGAATCACTGCCCTTGTTTAATACAAGGTTTCAACGAATGTATAGGAGATTGCAGGACCCCTATCTAGTTGCTGAGAATAGTGCCATTCAAGCATATTTTAGAGTTATAGACCCTTTGCTTGGCTTGTTCCTAAAAAGGACTTATCAGCCAGTATATATTGATTCTCTATCTAAAGTTTATCATTTAGCCATAAAGCTGCAACAGCAAACTAGCTCTCAACAAGGGAACTTGGGTGGAGGTTTTCCTTCTATGGGGTATCAGATGCCTAATCCACCCCCTTTATTCAATACTGTCCTAGGGATGTCCCCTTCCCATTATGGACCTATTTCTAAGTTGCAGACTCAATCTCTTGTTCCATTATTTTCCAATGGAGCTCATGACTTCTCTCAACAATCACAGGCTCATCACAGCCCACATGGTCATCATAATCAAGTTGGAATACCAAATCCTATCGATCAGCCACCTGTTGCTAAGAATGTTGAGAGTGAAAGGACAGTTCAACTCACAAATGAGGTGGAGACCCTAAAGAAAACTTTGTCTCAAGTCACAAATGACATGGCTCAACTTAAACTGAACCCCTCTCAGAATCAAGGTAATTATCATAATCAAAATAATAATAATCAAGGTAATTATCAGAACAACAACAATCACAGCCAAAGGAATTATCAAGGCCAAAACTTCCCTAACCAAGGCTATCAAAATCAAAATAAAGGATATAACCAAAGGCCTAATAACAATAGACAATGGGCCGATAAGGGCATGGTTCGGTGGTCAAGTTGCTTGGTTGTAGTGATAGCCACCAGGGTTCAAAGCCTTGCTGGGCCAAAGTGCTCGCAGGCCTTGTGCCTTCGTTGGGCCAAAGTGCTCGCAGGTTTGGTTGTTTCTTGTGGTTTGTTGTATCCAGTTCATAGCTCTGGTAAAAAAAAGGCGTTTACCCCTAATAAAAAAAAAAAAAACAACAGACAATGGAACACAGGGCCAAATAATGGTGGGGTTTCTCACAATTATCAAGCTAATGAGGACAGGCCACATACTGCAAATGTGGCTGACCTCAATTTTATGACTAACTAGTGCAGGCTACATGATACTGCAACTCATTCTGAGGTGAACTATCCTGAAATAGAGAAGGTTGTGAAGATGGCACAGGAAGATGCCCAAACATTCCAAGGGAACTCAAATAAAGGAGGTGGCTCAGTGGATACAGTAATGGCTTATGACCTCTTTGAGGAAGAACCTTCATTCCCAATGCAGAATGAGAATGAACCAGAAGAATATGCATATGATGCCCAAGCCTTTCAGACAAAGGGAGGACACTTCGTAAGAAACCAAAATAAGGGTTTGTTCACTACATCAACACCACCTAACCACATGGTTCCTCTGAATCAGAGTGCTGATAAAAACCCTCATCCACCGAAGGGTTCGCTTGACTTCCCTAGCAAAGATAATTCATCTGGTGTTTACAAATATAATGCAAGTTATAACACAAAATTTGATATTGTTTTTGAGATGCAGAAACAGAAAACCTCTTTATCATACTTTGACATCCTAAAATGGTTCCCTTCCCAATAAGATACAGTGTTGAAAGCTTTGGAAGAAGCTAATAAATCAAAAGGGAAAACCAAGGTACCACCCGTTGTGGACATGAACACAACTTTGTTCAAAAATAAGGTAGGGACCCCACCATTTCTTTTAAGTTTGAGAATCTATGGGAAGAATTTGCACAATTGTCTACTAGATTCAGGGAATTCTAGTAATGTTATGTCATTTTTTGTATGCAAGAAATTGGGATTGAATCATGTCCAAACAAACAAGAAGGTCATCCAGCTTGATAAAACATAGGTTAATGTAGTTGGAGAATTGAGAAATATACATGTACAGGTGGGGTTTGACCCTAGGATTCAAACCAATATGGATATTTAGGTGGCAGACATTCCTGAGACTTATGGTATGCTTTTGAGCAGAGATCTAATGAAGAGTATAGGGGGATATCTCTCCCTCGACTTTTCACATATGTGGCTACCATGGAGGGGAATTCCTACGCAGATTAGGATTGAGAGTGAACCTCGCCTCAAACATATCATCATATCATCACTAAGTATGACTATTCCAACGAGGTAGCTTATTTTGAAACTGAGATAGGGGTTTATAAAAGAGAGGAAATTTTGACCCTTTCGGTCCTTAATTCTAATGATTTGTCAATGAAAGAATTCCCTGATCCCATGATTAGTGTAAACCAGCAGGTATTGATCAGGAAGCTGCAACAAGATCAGCTAGTCTTAGGGGAATATATCGATTTGTGGAGTCTTCTACTCCCAAATTGGTGTAGGTTGCACTACCAAAATCATTTAGAATTAACCTACCAACCCTGCATCAGTTTTCTAAATCATGTTTTCCAAACTGAAGAAACTAGCCCGAGTCACCTTGAGACCATTTCAAATCACTTCTCACTTGAAGCCAAAAATGCAATAATGTTAACCAAGGATAATATACCTTCAGAGGAAGTCCCTCCCCAAACTAAACTTACCCCGGTCATAATACCGGACCAACATAGTTATGTTGAACAACCGTAGGGTTTGTTTGATACCCCTGCACTCACAAGTATACCAAAACCCAAGGGGTTAATCAAAGATACAAATAACTTTCAGAAAGATATCCTAGGATTACATGATATATCTGAGTGGGAATTGGATATCACACCTGATGAACCTATTGAACACTCATTCCCAATATTTGATGCAAAAGATCAAGTGGCCCCACCTATAGTTCATCTTATCCAAGCACCCACAACAAGCTCAAAGAGATCAACCCCAGCTCATAATCAGCTACGGACCCTCACGTTTGATGGATTCAAATCTAAAACAAGGTGTGGTGCTGGAATTGAGTTAACTAGCCCAAAAGGGAAAAAAAAAATTCTTCTTACAGGTTACAGTTTGGATGCACTAACAATATAGCAGAATATGAAGCATTAGCTCGGGGACTGATGTTCGCACATCAAAAAAAAGTTACTGCCTTGATGGTTAAAGGAGATTCAAAAGTGATTATCAATCAAGTATGCAGCTAGTACACATGTCACAATAAAAGGTTGGAAGCTTATAGAAATCACGTGTGGAACCTCATTGAAGACTTTGATGTTTTTGGGATTAGTTTAATCCCTAGAGAGGAGAATCAAATAGTTAATTCATTAGTTGTTGCCACAAGTACCCTGGAGCCCATGCAAGGCTCTAAGCTCAAGAGATTCTCAGTAGAATTGATATCCACCCTGGTTGTCCTTGATAATGTTAGGAACTTTCAAGTCTTCGATGATGATCGACATATCCTTTCTTTTCTAGCAAGCTCAGATGTTTTTGAAGGACAGATCATTGATGAGTCTGACAAGGATCAAGGAGACTAGAACCCCGAAGACTGTGATACAGAGGATGTCCTCAATTTAAAAAGTAATAGCATTCCCAAGGGAATGGTGGCCTTAGAAATAATTTTTGATTCAGATCCAAGGGCTCGGGAAAATGTATCAACCGAAGATAAGGGAGGTGAATATGAAACTGTTAACTTAGCTGATTCTGGCCCTGAAAGGAATGTTTAAATAGGGAAAGCCTACCCTGAAGCAATTAGAGAAGATAAATTGGGGGCACTAAAGAAAGATATTTCTGCAATAGCTTGGGGGTATGAAGATCTAAAAATATTTGATACTTCTGTGATAACTCATACTATTCCTTTGAAGCTTGAAGCTAGACCATTTTGGCAGAAACAACATCCTGTCAACGCCCTGATTGAACCAATGATCTTTAAGGAAGTTTAGAAACTACTTTCTGCAAGAATAATCTTCCTTGTATGACATTCAACATGGGTGGCTAACTTAGTTCCAGTTCGTAAAAAGAATGGGGAGATCAGGCTATGTGTAGATTTCAGGAATTTGAATAGAGCTTCGGAAAAAGACAACTACCCACTCTCTTCTCTAGATGAAGTCTTGCAAACTGTCAATGGGTCCCAAATGATGTCATTCCTGGATGGTTATTATGGGTACAATCAAGTGATCATTAATTATGAAGACAGAATGAAGACAACCTTCACTACTAAGTGGGGAACATTTGCTTACGGGAGGATGCCATTTGGTTTGATAAACGATGGAGCACCCTTTCAGTGTGCAATGGATGTGGCGTTCAAAGATTTTATTGGTAAGTGCATCATCATTTATATGGATGACCTAACAGTATTCTCTAAAGATAGACTAAACCATGATGCGGACTTGGCTAAAGTTCTTGAAAGATGTATCCAATATGGTGTTTCTCTTAATCCTAAAAAGTGTGTGTTCAGGGTTTCTGAAGGGAAACTTTTGGGACACATAATCTCATAAAGAGGGATATTGATAGATCCAGATTGATTGGAATCTATTCCAAAGTTAACCATGCCAGGAAGTAAGAAGGAGATGAGATCTTTCTTCTGAAAGATCAACTTTGTGAGGAAGTTTATCATAGGTTTTGCAGAAATTGTTAAACCTTTGAACAAAATGATGAAGAAATATGCTAGAATAGAATGGAGTAATGAGGCAAAGGCTATTTTTTCTCAAGTTAAGCAATCCATTTCAGAGGTGCTAGTCCTCACCAGTCCTTACTACTTGAATCCATTTTATATTTATTCTTTTGCTTCTGAACACTCATGTGCAGTTGTCCTGACACAACGAAGAGAGGAGGGGGATGAAAGGCCAATTGCCTTCATGAGCTCTCTGTTTAAGAATGTTGAAGTCAAGTACCCACCTCTTGAGAAATAAGCTTTTGCATTGGTTAGAGCTGTCAAGAAGTTAAAGCATTATATCCTTCGAATTCAGATCATTGATGTGGTTCTTGATGTTGTTGTGAAGTCTCTACTAATGCAGAGCGAGTTGGGAGAATGAAGGGGGAAATGGATGGCTATTTTGCAGGAGTTCAATCTGGAGATTCACCCTATGAAACTTGTCTGAGGTTAAGGCCTGTCTAAAGCAATGGCGGATGCTGGTAAGAACATTACTTGTCAGCAGTACACAACACAATCCTTTTCTAATGACTCTTGGTATGCCAATATTATTTATTTCATACTCAATAATCGATGCCCAGAGGGAATGGATACAACTTAGAGGAGAGCATTGAGAATGAAAATCTCCCATTATATGCTCAAAGGAGTATTGTTATACAAAAAGAATTTTGAGGGGGTTTATCTACAATGCCTTGATCAACAAGAAGCTTAGCACGCAATTGCTGAATTTCATGGGAAACATGGCACGGGTCATGGTTCTACAGATTCTTTAGCACATCAGATCCTTAGATCTGGTTATTATTGGCCATGTGTGTTTAAGGATTCTCACCAACATGTAAGGACATGTCATATATATCAAACTTCTACATCAAGAGAGTGTCATCCAACCATGCCATTGCAGCCTATTTATGAGGTAAGGCCATTTTCCCAATGGGAACTTGATTTTATTGGGGTAATTAACCCATATTCTTCTGCAGGACATAAATTCATTTTGACTGCCATGGATTACTACACGAGATGGAAAAAATCTATACCTTGCAAGAATAGCACAACGGAGGTAGTAATCAAGTTCCTCACTGAATGCATCACAACCAGGTTTGGAGTACCTTTTGCACTGGTATGTGACAATGGACCTGCCTTTTCTTCTGCCAAGTTCATTTCATGGGCTTATGATCATAGGATTGTTTTAAAGTATTCTTCAAACTATTATCCGCAAGGAAATGGAGTTGCAGAATCAAGTAATAAGAATCTTCTAGGAGTAATCAAAAAACTGTTAGAGAACAATCCTAGAGACTGGCATACCCAGTTAAGATTTGTGTTATGGGAAGATAGGACTAGGATCAAGGTTGCATTGAAGACTTCACTGTTTAAGCTAGTGTATGGCTAAGAGCCTGTGTTCCCTATTCACTTACAAATACCTGTCCTGAAATTCATGCAGGAATTTTACTCTAGTGATGATATGATTGAAGTAAGGTTAGCTGGCTTGTTGAAATTAGAAGAGCAGAGGGATGCTACTTTGCAGCAATTCTTTAGGCACCAAGTTGTTGTCAAACGTTGGTTTGACAAAAGAGCCAAAGTCAAGGCTTTCAAGATATCAGACGTTGTCTTATTATGGGATAAAGCCAATTAAAAGAAGGATGACCACCAGAATTTTGATAAGCTCTGGTTGGGTCCCTATCAAATTGTTGAAATCCTAGGAGAAAATGTTTTTCGACTAAGTAGTTTAACAGGAGAACCTGTTCCATTGCCTGTCAATGGATAGTTTCTCAAACATTATTTTGGGTTGTAAAAGGTCTGGTATTTTGTTGGGTTGTAAATATGTAAATAGTTTGTTGTTCCGTTCATTTTTTCTTTTCCTTTTTTTTGTGGGGCCCTTCATTTTATTCAATTGAGTAAGGGGGGTTGTTATCTGAAGTATACTTTGGTTACTAGGAGAGAAGTTGGTTTAGGTATTCTGAGGTTTTTTGATTGGATGATTTTGTTCTAAATTCATTTTTTTATGTCCATTGTCAATGAGAGTTGTGGAAAGTCATAAAGAACAAGGTGTAAAGTAAGCAATCTTTACTAAATACAATTGAATCTATCACAAATCATCAGAAACATCTCCTTTTGTAATGGTATATTTGTCTTAGGACGATGGTGTTGCAAGATTTGAGTGAAAAATCTGATTCCCCAGATGTTGTTATGAGGTCCATGGTAGTTTTCCACCCAGTACAAATGTTGGACATCTGACATATTGAGAAAGAATTGAATGAAGGAACTTCAAAAGAAAGAAAAAAAGAAAAGAGAACTATCTAAGAAAAGAGAACTCAATACTAAATGGGTGATTCTAGTATCTCTACCGGGGCTATGGACGCCTGACTGGCAGTAGAGCAATGTTGTGAGAAAACTAGAGGTATCTCCATCGGAGCCATGGACGCTTGACTAGCATCAGAGAAATGCCCTGGATATCATTGCACAACAGTTAAAGGGAATCAACTCATGTAGTTCAAATCTTGTGCATAATTGTTCAAAAGATGAGGAAAACTTTGTAAAGGGGTGATGCACCATCAAGCACACACATAGATTTAGAGGTAGCTAGTGTTGATTTACATTTGAGATTCTAGCTCAACCTTGTTTACTGAAACTGACCTAACTGGAATTGTGATGTCCATAAACGAAGAGTTCTGGGTAACTGAATCCCTCAGTTTTCTGAAATTGGTTAAACCATTTTCCTAGCCAAGTCACCAATTGTTATGCCTTGCATAACCACCCCATTTTAAATTTGATTAAAATGGGACCCTCTTTTTCTTTCGCTCTTTGTGTTTTTCCCCCTTCGATTTTGAGGTTTTGCTTTGCCTTGGCATGTGCTTAATATTTTTATCTTGCTTTCCCAAGTGTTTTTTCCAAGTTGAATATTGAAAATCTTATGTTTTGGTCGAAGTTCGGGTTTTTACCCTGGTTCAGGATTTTCCGGTCCGTCCGGATTTTCCCGGATTTCTTTCAAACTTCAGCTTCAATGTTGTTGTTTGGGTTTTTGAGCCAGTTTGGGATTGTCCGCCCCGTTCGGATTTTCCCAGATTACGCTTGAAGCCTGGCTCAGCCTGTTTTACACTACAATTCAGATATTTTTAGACTCCACGGAATTATGCCTAGTCCGGATTTTTCTAGATTTCATTTCGCCGTCGGGTTCCCAAATTTCTCCATTTTGTCTTGTCTACACCATTAGTGCACCTGGGTAAGATTTATGAGGTCGAATTTAAATGGATTTGGGATATCTTGCTCTCATCTTTGTTGTGCATTTGTTCTTACATCTAGGATTACATGAGTTGAAGCTTGAATTTCTTGATTTTCTTGTTGGTGCATGGATTTCTGGTGTTTCAAGTTGATTTGGTCGCTAGGGCATCCGAGTTAGCATCTCATTACGTTTGTGGTTGAATTTGATATATTCATAGTATGTGGTTTCGGTCCTGACTCTCAAGTTGCTATTGATTTTTGATGCTTTATCATTTAAATCCGTGTGGGAGCTAGACTTTGCGTGATTAATGATTGAATATGTTAAACTAGGGTTGTATTTAGGGTTCGAGGATTCTTAGTGCTTATCTGGTATTTCGCCCTAGTTCATTCATTCAAACGTTCAAATGTATCGCATATCGGTGAGACACTAAATCGTGTCTCCCCGATGCCAAGGTGTCTGATCCCATAACCCATTGGCAAGACAAACACTATCGGTAGGGATCACTTTGAACTCACTCGTCTCAACGATGAATTCCAAACATTTCATCGGCAAGAGTCATAGCAATATGCATCCGGAACAGCTCCATCGGCAAGACATCTACCATCGCCATGAGATATAGGTTTCATTCCGACAAACCAAGGGTCACGTTGATATCCGAGGTTTTACCTAACCTCAGGATTTTCCAGCCTGGTTGGATTTTCTCAGATTCCTTCAATTTCCCTGAATGTGCTGAAACTTCAAAAATTTACCCTTTTCTTGGAAATCCGGTCCAGCCGGATTTTTCTATTTTATTTATTTATTTATTTATTTTATTTTATTTTTCTGGGAGGCACTATGGAATGAGGAAATTTGGTGAAATGGATGAATCTAATGATGAATGCTTAAACATATCTTTCTTTAGCTTGATGAAGTTCACTATTGTATGTTGCTTGTGTTCATTTTGATGATCTATTGTTAATATTGGTACCTCATCGGGAGAATCCACCTGGTTCAAAATTTTCTGAAATTCCTCCTAGGCTAGTTTTCCCTAGTTAGCTCGAAATCCCGAACTTCTTAGTTTTGATGCTTAAGGGTTGATTTATTAGTTTTATCATGATTTTGAGCTAACACTTGGATGAAAATGTTGTCAACATTTGGATTCTCACATTGGTGTTTGATGAATGTAAGTTGAGTCTAGCAAGACGATGGTGGCTGGAAAGGCTAAGAGAGACACAGAGGGATCATCCATCACTGAGGCAGAAAGAATGAAGTTGTACGTAAAGAGTAGGATTCCTGAGGGTAGGATGACATTAGTCTAGTTCGAGGTTTCAGATCCAAATATGAACACCCTGCTACAAAGGACTAAGGCTATCATGGGATACAATAGTTGGGCACCAGCTGGATGATGTAGCGACCTACAATGTAGTCATTAATGAATATCAATCCAACAAGAGACTAGGACAATACGATGGAGTAGATCTGAAGAATAATATTAATGCTATTGAATGGCGAACTAGGGTTTCACCTATGCCACTTGCGGATAGCTTGCACAGGATGTTCTTGGTGACGAAGGCCAGAATGGAACAAGGTATGGGTGACGTGGGGGAAGCAGTTAATGCAAAATTGCGTCGAAAGTCATGCTTCCTCATCATTTCACTTTTCCTCTTCTTCACGTGTTTTGGTCTGAGTTATGTGGTAGATCCTGGGCCGATCTGGTCGGTGCCCTTGCATTTAATGCACGTTTGACTTTGTTTTGAATTCTTCTAGGGCTGACTTATCCTATAACCGACATATTGTAAACCCTAACTGGGTTGACGCATCTGACGTGTTTTATAAATATGGCATTTTGCCTCTTTTGTAAAGGGGTTTTTTTTTTAAGGAAAAAGGTTAGAAGAGTTAGAAAAGTTTGAAAGAAAGTTGGTGAATTAGTTTGCAAGTTGGAAGATTCAAAAGGTAGAGGATGGGATAGCAAAAAAAGCAAGTTAGGGTTTTTGAAGGAAGTTAGACATTTTTTTTGCAGGAGGAGGAGGTGATGTATCTTCCTGATTTTCTTAGCATAGATGGAGATAATTTAAAGACATGGGTTTTTGTACACTAGTGATCTTGCCAGATTTTTAAATGTTGATTATTTGTTTCATTGATAGTAGGAGCAGCCAGATTTAAACTTACATTACATTATGCTCTAGAATGGTATTCATTTTGGGTTAATTGTTTGATTTGAAAAGCTTTTAAGCAATGAAATTTTATCTTATGTTTTGTTTGAATGATGATTTACAATCTAATATTAAAGTTTGCACTGTGAATTAATGAAAACTTTTTATCAATTATAGGTTAATTTTATTCTGCAGTTCTAGTTTAGGAATTCCTTGGAAGGAAACAAGTCTGATTAGTTGAATGAATCAACATTCTTTTCAATTTGAAAAACTTGATCTATCTTTTCTATTTCTTTAAAACCACTGGTTAAAGTAGGTTTAGATAGATGTTTGATCTTGTAACAATCCAGAAGCTCAAAACCAGCAGACCCCTCTAGCATTACAGCCATATTGACCACTTCATTAAATAGCAACGTTGTGAACCAACATCAAAGACCTTGGGAGGTGATCAGTTTGATTACTAATTGTCTCTTTCAGGAGAGGTGAGATACTTTTATTTTTATCTTACCTGCATGTTGTGGGTCAATTTGACACCTCAACAAGACCATCTTTCGAAACACCAAAAGATGAATCCTCTTGACACAGGAAAAAGACCAACACCATAAACTCTCACTCAGAGTCGCAAGTATTGAAACACAATTGTGGAGAAACGTGGAGCAAATACATTTCTCCCAGACACCTCTATAATGCACAATTCACACATTGGTAAACACAAATTATTTTGTACAATTACCAATCACAATAGATTCTAAATATATAGTATCTTTGAACACGTATAAATAACATATCCAAACCACACAAGAATATCTTCACCCTAGAAGAAATATGGAGCAAAATTAGAACATGCCTCTACAACACAAAACATTATTGTAACATATTGTTTCCTCTTTTTATCAAATTTCTCAATATCCACAGCATCTTCAGCACATACAATAGCAATCTCTCTCAACCACTATACAATTGACACCAATGATAACACAAGCTTGTTGACATCAATGACAACACCTTCATACTTGCAACACAATTCTTGCATATATAGGCAAGGATGAGGAGGTGAGAAGGTAGGAGTGAAACTCTGACTACCCCTCCAAAGATGGAACACTTGTGAGCTCACTTGACAAGTGGGTGAGAAAGAAACAAGTGTACATGCAATAGGTTTCTCAAGTCAAGAGGAATCATGAGGACACATGTATCAGTGTTATGAAGTGAGAAAAAAAGCAAAAGAAGCCTATGTAAACTTAAGCTAAGTGTGAATAGGTCAATCCTAGATAGATGTCTAAATAACTAGGTAGATAAAGACACTATTTACACTAACACCCCCCCTCAAGTGCAAATTAGCAAGTAATGTATGCACAATGATGAGTCTCAGCTATGAGGCCATGTTAGGTACTCATGTACAAATATCTCATAAAGTGGAGTAAAGGAGAAAAACCCAGTGGGAAATAAAAACCCCTCTCTAAAAAGAGAATGGTGAAAATGCAATGGAATATACAAGTGAAGTGTAATGTCACAAAATTGCACCCAATGGGAAATTTCACATTTGTGCATTTAGCCTTGCATTTATTATTCCTTAGTACATTTATGATAAGAACCTCATGGGTCAGAATTTTGTAATTCCAACTCCACGAAGACCAACAATGAAGCAACATCAGTCTGCCACCTCATTTCCCAAAAACTGATGAGTTGGATGTGTGCATGGCATGCGGATGTTTGCATGGCATAGTAGCTTCCATACGGTTTTCTGAGTTTGAAATGTGGAATCTTGGAATCCTAATTTGTGGCACGTCTCTATAGTTAGAACTATGAGTGTAACAGTTCCTCTCACCTCTTGTAGCAACAAAACTCTTCCTTTTCTCTCATTTTGGGGGTTCCTTCTCATTTTGAGACTTGAATCTTTCAATCTTGCTCCATCTTCTTGAATTTTTTTCTTTGATCTTGCTTCTACAATGAAGCTCTTCTGGAATGAGGTCCCTCCAATAGCCAAATCTCTCTTACAAGCATTCAACAATGTGTCTATGCATTCAAGAGGGGGTCGAGGACTATTGGTAATGTTCTCTTATTCTTATCTATTTTTTAATAGATTATTGTGGTCACTTTGCTACTTTGTGGTATGGGTTCTCCTCCTTGAGCGGGAATTGATTTCACCACTCTTTATTTGTTCACTTTGTCCACTTTTCCTATCTATCTAGTTGTCTGTGAAGGTGGGAACACCAAAGCGGGGGTTCAAATGCAACAAGCCCCAAAATAGCCCCAACATTTTTCCTTGTTTGTCTTGTGTGTAGGTTTCCAAAGTGAAGCTTGGGGAAAGGTTTCAAGTGTGCAATCGTTTGTAAGTTTACCCTTGGCTCTCCCTTGTATTTTTTGGCATTTATCACTTTTTGTTTATTTTTTTTGTTGAATATACCTTGGGTCTGAGTACATTAGTAGGGTCAAAGTATTTCTATTCAATTTTTTGGTTCTTTGTTTTCCTTGGATGCCATTACATCCCTTGGACTCCAATGCATTGTGTTGGTGTCTTGATACCACACTATATTCCTTTGTCTGAGAGCTATTCCTTCTAAGGAAAATATCTCAATACCCTACTCTTTCAAATTCTGAAGTAGACCATTTGAATATTGTCCTTAGTAAGGTATTCTTTGATATTTCTTTATTCAGTCATAGCTTGAGGTATTTTAGGGAAATTTTCTCCCTAGGATTCTGTTGAGAAAAAAGAGACTCGTGAGTAGTGAATCTCCCTTCTCTTAAATTTTGGTGAACCTGACATGAAACATGTTGGATATTTTTTTGCAATGTTTTAATGATTATGATAACGCTTTCTCTAAGGAAGATCTTGATATGTTGGATGATGCTTTAGATGATTTCTTAGAAGAATCCTCCTCTATCCATTGATCTCCCAAACAAACCTCTTCATCTCAAACATCTACTTCTTCTTTACAAGATGAAGAGTTGGTGAATGTTGTTGTAGTCTATGTGGCTTCTCCAAGGCCTAAGAGACTCATTGTTTACTTGAATCTAGCCATCCCTTGTCCTAATAAGATTCATTATATCTATGGGATCCCATATTATTATGACTCAATAGATTTGTATACAAGGTTTGTATGAGCTACAGACTCTACTTCTTATAATTTCGTAGCGCTCACATACAATACTAGAAGAAAGCAACAAAACCTGAATTAATAATATTTTGTTCCTACACCTCAACCTACTCAAGTTACTACCTCTTTACTGCCTTCTCAACCCAGTCTTCCTTCAACACCTAAACCAACAGCTAAAGCACTTGGAGACTATGATCTTTTCAAGCAACTTCGTATTACTCTGGCTAAGATCTCACTTTCGGATTTGCTTCAGACTGCTCCAGATTACCAAAGTATACTTTAGGAAGCCTTGCAAAAGATTATCTTTCCTACTTCTGCTAGGCTGGCATATGTTAACTCGTTGATGGCTCATATTCATCTAGATTCACCAAATATTATTTTCTATCTATAGGAGCTTCTGCCCCCAGATGTACAAAAGCAAGCAGATCCTCTAATGATCATAGTCAATGTTAATAGCTTTGGTATCAAACATACCCTCGTTGACATTGGTTTAGCTCTCAATGTTTGTAGTATGGATTTGTTACCTAATATTAATGTTGATTCTTCCTCCTTAGCTTCTTCTTCCCTATACATTCATGGATTTGATAATTTTGGTTGACAACCTCTAGGAACCATAATCTTTCCCTTGAAGTTAGGACTCATTACCTTACCTACTCTATTTTATGTGATTCCTAGTCCTTTACCTTATAATCTTATTTTGGGAAGACCTTGGATTCATGCTATAGGAGCTGTGACCTCTACTCTACATCATTCTTTAAAGTTTATAGCTAACAATCGATTTGTCACAATTAAGATTGACCCTGAAGCTATCCACCTTTGTGAGCTGGTGGTTGATAGTTGAGCCATAGTTATTTCCACTCTTAATAATTATATTCCATCACTAACCTCTGATGCGATGACATGTTCCTCAATGGTACCATCTATGGATATTTTCCTCGAAGTGAGTGTCCCTAAAGAGGAGTGACCTAAAGTAGAAATTTCTAAGTCTTCCCCCCGTACTTCTAAATTGAATGTATTTCTTGGTGATGATTTGGGATCCTTAAAATTCTAATTATTCTTCATTGGAGAATACAAAGTGAATCTCATCCACCTCAATCTCCCAATAACTTCAAATACCTCCACTAAGAAAGTTGATCGATGTCTTGCTGAGAAGGAAAGTTGTGATCCTACCTAGGAACCTAGTTGTTCCCCTATTAACAAGAATGATCAATTTTTTGTTGGGGAGGTTAACGTTTTTAATTATGATGACAAGGATGGTTTTGGTCTCGTAAACACATTTGACACTCATTTGTGGAATGACACTCTCTACATGGAACCACCTCCTTATGAGGCTTTGCAAATGCATTATGGCCTTGGATACAGGCTAGTTTCTAAGTATGATTATGGACATAAAGGTCTTGAGCATATTGAACAAGGAATTCAGGTCCCTATCTAGTTTAAGCCTCACAAGTATAACTTGGGACTGGGATTCTCTATTTAACAAATCTAGACAAAATCCATGGTGGAGTGTTAACATGATTTTGATTGAACCTCTCAACTTAGTTCATCCTAAATTGATAGAGTAAAAAATAGAACCTGATGAAGTTCCTCTAGATGTCTTTTCTTTGGAAGAAGCGCTAGAAGAATTCTTAGGTTCCTATTCCCGCTTTCCTTCCTTTCACCATAAACAACAATTCTCATATCGCTTGAATAGATAAGCATACTTTGGAGAATATGTTTTGAATATGGAAAAGGAGGCCCCTCTATCTAGCAATGGTGTCCTGATACCTCATCCTGAAGACTATAGTCCTCTCTTTAAAGGAGATACTACTAATGTTTTCATGGATCATGAATCCCCTGAAAAGGTGATTAAGATTGGAAAATTCCTTTCTTAAGAAGCTAAGGAGCACTCTGACCTTTTACATTCTCATCCTGATATCTTCGCTTGGTCATATGAGGACATGCCCATTATTGATGAGTCTATAGGGGTTCATAATATCATCCTATGTCCTGATGCCAAGCCATTAAGAAAAAAATCTTAAATATCAATCCCAAGGTTGCCTTGTTGGTTAAGACTAAGATAGAGAAGCTATTAAAAGAAAGCTTTATCCATCCTATTGTCTATTCACCTTGGATTTTGAATATTGTTGTTGTTAGTAAACCTGATGGTTGTATTCGTATATGCATTGAATTTCAGGACCTCAATAAGGCTTCTCTTAAAGATTATTTTCTATTGCCTAATATTGATATGATTGTAGACTCAACTGCAGGCCATGCCTTGTTGTCCTTCATGGATGGCTTCTCAAGCTATAAACCAGATCTGTATTAACCTAGAAGATTAGTATAAGATAGCATTCACTACCCCTTGGGGTACCTTTTCTTATGTGGTCATGTAGGTCGAGTTAAAGAATGCAGGTGTGACTTACCAACAGGCAATGACCTTAATCTTTCATGACTTCATTCACTAAAACCTAGAAGACTACGTTGATTATATCTTGGCAAAGTCCATAACTCGTCAGGATCACATAGGAAATATGTGTCTCATCTTTGAAAGACTTCGACTCTATAAGATGATCCTCAATCCTCTTAAGTGTGTCTTCGATGTGGACGCGGGAAAACTTTTAGAATTCATAGTTTCTCATCATTGGATTGAGGTCGATACAAACAAAATTGATGCTATTGTTAACATGCCTCCACCTAGAAATTTTTTTGAGTTACAGAGCTTGTAAGGGAAGATTCAGTAAATTCGTCGATTCATGTATTAATTGGTTGATCGTACTCTTCCCTTCACTCATTTGTTGAAAAAGGATGTTCCCTTTATATGGGATGTGCTAGAAAGCTTTTGATTCAACTAAAACCTATCTAGCCAATCCTCTTGTATTAATACTGGCTATGCATGATAGGCCCTTTTTACTTTACCTTGTTGCATCATTGTACACTTTGGCAGCCTTGATTGCTTAATACGATGATGTCAAAATAAAAAGAGTATTTTATTACATTATTCATGTCCTTGTTGATTATGAAACTCATTATTCCACCATGGAGAAACAATACCTTTCTCTCGTCTTTGCACCACAGAAGTTAAGACATTATCTTCTTCATGCTGAAACACATCATTGTAAAAATTGATTTTCTAAAGCATTTATTTTCTAGTGTTGACCTTGTTGGAAGGTTAGCGAAATGGGAAATTTTTCTTTTTGAGTTTTACATAAAGTTCGTGATTCAAAAATTGATAAAAGGTCAAGTGGTTTCCAATCAACTGGTAGACACTCCCTCATCTCGCTCCTTCCTTGTTCTAGACTTGTTTCCTGATGAAGATATTTTCACAATTAGCCACGATCTTATATGGGAGTTGTATTTCAATGGATCTACTTTTATTTAAAGTATTAATGATGTTTCATTTCATGCATGTGATGGTGACTCGGCTTTACCCATGTCAATCAGTGTCTTTGATCCTTCTCACAAAATTCCTCTTGCTTCAAAGGGTATTTTGTTGCAAGAAGATGAAATCATTGATACCTTTCTTAATATTACTCTACCTTCTCTTCATTCCCATGCACTCTCTTCTAGAGATGATGCATTCATGAATGATGAATATTTTATCTATTCCAATGTACTCTCCTCTAGAGATGATGCATTAGTGAATGATGAATCTCCTCCCACATTTGATCCTCCCTAGATCAATGTTGAGAATATGTCTTCAAATAATTATTCCAATAGTTGTGGTGATTTTTTAAATATAATCTTTGTCATTGCTACCCCTAAAAGGCCTAAGAGACCAGTCATTTATCTAACTCTAGCTAATCCTTCTCCCAAAAGGATTTGTTCTATTAATGGTGTTCCATTTTATAGTGATTCTCCTAATCTTTCTAAAGCTCCCTCTTATAGAGCAGTAGCCCATACTTATAATACTAGAAAGAATAAATAAAATATTAATCAACCTACTTCTTTACCACCTTCTCAACGAGGTCTTCCTTTAGCACCTAAACCTATAACTAAAGAACCTGGTGATTATGATCTTGTCAAGCAACTCTGTGTTACTCTGTCTAAGATCTCGTTGTGGGATTTGCTTCAATTTTCCCTAGTTTATCAAGGTATGCTTCAGGAATCCTTCCAAAAGATCCTCTTGCCTTCTTCTGCCAAGCTAATGGATGTTAATGCATTGATAACCCATATTCGTGCAGATTTGTCAAATAATATGTTCTATTTGCAAGAACCCCCTCCTCTAGAATTGAAAAAGCAAGTGGACCCTCTAATGATCATAGTTAACATTAATAAAATAAGAATTATACATAATCTCGTTCGTGTCGGTTCAGTACTCAATGTGTGTAGCATTGATCTATTGCCTAAGATTAATTATATTGATTCATCTTCTCTTAATGCTTTTTCTCTTGTTATTCATGGGTTCAATAATGTTGGTCAGATACCTTTAGGCATGATAGTATTTCCTTTAAGGTTGGGACCCATTACCATACCCACCCTTGTATATGTTATTTCAGAAAAGTTACCATATAATCTTTTCCTCAGTAGACAGTGGATTCACGCTATGGGTGCAGTCTCATCTACCTTGCATAAATCTGTTAAGTTCATTTGTAATAATTGAGTCATCATAGTCAAGGCTGACCCTAATGCTATGCACTTATGTGAAATGGAAGTTGTCGTTTAGGCTTTGGTTGTGCCTAATCTTATCCCTTTGGTATCTTCCAATGTGTTGATGTTTGTTCCAATAGTACCTATTACAAAGGATACTCTTGAGATAGATGTCCCTAAAGAAGATCCTTCTGAAGCAAGAAATATTAAGTCTACCTCTTCTCAAGAGAATGCATGTCTTGGTGATGAATGGGGTTCTCTAGAATTTACAGAATCCTTCATTGGAGAATATAAAGTTAACCCGATCCACTTAAACCTTCCAATAACATCATCGAAACCTGCTATCAAAGATGATTATTCTTTTATATCGTAGGATAATATGAGCAATAGTTGTAACATCCTTAATTTCAATCATCCTCCTAAGGAAGATGATTGTGCTTCTATTAAAGAGGCTAGTGTTGGAAGTCTTGTTAAGAAGGATGATGGTGATCTATAGAAGAGTATAATCCCCCTTGCTAGAGTAATGCTCTCTATGAGGATCCTCCTCCTTCTGAATATTTGCAAGCATTTTATAGCCCTAGTTTTAAGCTTGTCTCTAAATATGGCTATAAGCGTAAAGGTTGTGGGCGTAATGAACAAGGAATTCAAGTCCCTATAGAATGTGTACCTCATAAGTGTAATTTGGGGCTTGGTTACTCGAATGAAAAATCTAAATGGAAATCACAGTTGAATGTTGACATGAATTATGCTCAACCTCATTCTCTTGGATTGATTCATCCTCCATTGTCTTCTATCTTCGTGTCTTCTTCTTGTGAGCATTCAAACTTTTCTCTGCAAGAGAAAGGGTTGCTTCTTGCTCCTCATTTTTATCTAAGAAAGAGCATATTTTGTTGAGGCTTCTAAAATCCCACTTAATTAATCTTCCTCCTACACATAAGAACTTACACAACCATGATCAAACAAAACATTCTTTCTATGTGTAACATCGAGTGCTTGGCCATTCCACTAGTGAATGTAATGCCTTGAAGGATAAAATACAAAAAATTCTTGATTCAGGTGACATCACTCATTTATTTGTTGATGCATAGGTGTCTCTTCTTCAAATGACAAGTGATATCAATTTCTACCTTTATCATGTATGTTCTGAGTATCTTGCTTGGTTCTCCTCCCGTGTATGTTGGGGGCAATGATAACCTATTTTGGAGATGTGTGTCCTTCTTAAGGACCCCCTCTCTCCTCTATGTCTTTCAAATGAAGTGTCCCTTAAGTAGACCCCTTTTTTTCTTTTGAAGGGTTCCTAAGGGACCCCCTTTGAAATATTTTCTCTCAAGTGAACTCATTGGCATCTAGTTTGGGGGCAGTCTGACTAGACCTATCTTTTTTGTGACTATCCTACAATGCAACTTGTAGTAGCCACAAGTTCATCTAATTAGTCTTTCTCTGTAGGACCGAGAACCTATAGATATCCTTTACATCAAGCTTTCCTAAAAATTTTATTTTGTGGATTAACATGTTGCTTTGCAGATGTGCCTGTGAAGCTGCTTTTCAATCAAACTTGCAGAACATAACACTTGTAAGGACCAATTAGACTTTGTGGAGCATTTCACATTGGGCTTCCCTCAGGATCGAACACCTGGGGTGCCTCCTTTGGAATTCCATGGACCTATAAAGCACTTTTCATCCTACGAGATCTCTTTATTCAACTCTATAGGCGAGAGTACCTATAGAGCCTTTTTTTCACCTTTTGTAGCTCCAAGGACTTACAAAGAATTATTTTTACCTTTCGTGGGTCTATAGATCTACGACGCATTTTTTCAACCCTCCCCAAGATATAGTACCTATGGAACCATATCTCTTGGAATTTTCATTCCTTTCTAGCTCTTAAATTCTCTTCTCTCTTCTCTTCTCAAACTGTGTATACCGGATTGAATATCTACATCTTCTTCATCCTAAGTATATACCTCTTCCCCTCTTCGACATTGGTTGCTTCCCTGACTTTTGTATGTATTATTCTCTTGAAGCAATCAATACTTACCTTCTTCTCTTCATTTAAGAATTCTTCTATGTGTATTATTTCTTAATTTGGGGATGACGCATAGTACTGAGACAACCTTTTGCATCGAGCTCTCTTTCACTTTGTTGAATCAAATCCTTTAGTTTGTTATGTGCCTTGTGTGTGTGTGTTATTCATATATATGTTCCAACCCCATGATGTAATGGATTTTTATGTTCTAACATTGTTGTCTTGTGTAGGTCTTTCTTGTCTAATGTGTTTGTTTTGTAGTTCTTCAACCTAAGGGCATGCTTCCTTTTTTCAAAGGGTCATCTACTTCCTCTAAAGTATCCTCTTGGTATCATGATCGTATTCATGTTTAGTAGATTTCCTTAGCATGCATATTAGTGTAGATTTATATGCCCGCTAAAGTGGGGGAAAAATGTAATGTCGTAAAATTGCACCCCTTGCAATTTCACTTACATCTTTGCTTCTGCTTAGTGTCCACTCCCTTAGCACTTGTGTAGGCTCATTTTATCCCTTGCATCATCCTTTTCCCCTCTCAGGATGCTCAAGGACCTCTTTTCAATAGCTACCTTTGCATGTTAGCTTTGTATCAAACCTTGTGCTTCTCTCATTCTCATTGTTTTGTAGCATGATGTGTCTAGACACTAGCACGCCGCACGAACGTTCGCATTCCGTACTAGTATCATGTGACATTTCAATGTCCAAATGGTTGTTTTTTAGCATGTTTTCCACTTGTCAACCCCTTTTTTTTAGTGGTAATGGCCTAGGACACCTTGTAACCACTCAGGAAGCTTCTTTTCCCTCCTAGTCTTTTTTTAAATGTTATACTTTTAATCTATTTTGGTCTTCTAGATCTCTCTAGCTCTTGCTCTTGAATTTTCTCCTCTCTCTCTTTCTCTCTCAAGCTTGCAAATCTCAATTTCTTGCTACAACAACATTTTCTAAAGCTCTCACAGTGCCCTCTGCAACTCTCTTGGCTCTCACAACTATCTCTCTCTTTGGCTTCCTTAAGCCTCAAAGCTAAGATCTCCATTATCTTGTGCTTGCGAGCATCTTGGGATTTCACATATCCCTTATCTATTGCATCTCTATCTCATGATAAAGGTTCTCCTTGAGCAAGAATTGCTTTTGTCACTTCATATTTTCTTACATTGTTCACTTTCTCTATCTATTTTGCTTTTCGTGGAGGTGGGAACACCAAAACGGGGGTTTGACTGAGGCAAACCCCTATACAGCCCCAACATTTTCTCTCAATCTTGCATATGCAAGTATTGAAGATATTCACGTGCTAGAGGCTTCACTACTTGGGTTGTTGTGAGAAATTTCTATCTCTTATCCTCTTTAACTTTATCATTTATACTTCTTTATTTCAATTATGTTACATTCTATTACCTTTCCACATTCTGGAAGTTCTTAGTAATCAGATTGTTAGTAGTCACTTTGTTGTTCTTTGTGATATTCTTGGTTTCTAGTCCATATGATATGTTATCATGCCTCTAGGACTCTAGCGTGTCGCATTGTCATTCGGGTTATTCCGTGTTGTCATCCTTTGGCCAAGAATTTGTCAATCTATCCAGAAAACCATTGTGACCTACTCTTTCTGGGCTGATGCAAGAAGTTGGGTACACAAAAAGCTCAAAAAGTGGAAATGTTTTTGCTGTTTTTTAGAATTTGTCACACTTGGACTGAAAAATTGAGGCACTTCCACAATGAATCTTAAAAAAAATCAGTCCTATGAAATTTATCATTTTGAATCTAGTTTCCAAATATGTAAATTATTAAAATACCCAGTTTATAGAAATTACATTTTGATAAGGATCTATAAAAACCACTTTTTAAAAGTCCCTTTTTTTTACCATACCAAGCAGGTGTACGGACAACACTTTTTGACCCAAATTAAATTATTTTGCTAATTCCCTTTAGGAAAAGAGAGCTAACAACATGAAGTTTGGTCTGGATTTTTTTTTCTAACTTTTGGTTGAATATTTTTTTTTTTATTAATTTTTTATTGGCCTTAATTGATGTTTTTTCAAATCAATGTGTACGGACAACATAATTGGACCTAAACAAAATATTTTTTTACTCTTTTTTTTTTCATTGTGTAGAGAATTGTCTGAATTTTGGTCCCATATAATTTTTTTTACAAGAAAATCAACCAATAAAAAGTTATTAAAAAACCAAAAAAAACTGATATTTCAAGTTTAAGGACTAGTTTGCTTAGAAATTAATTAAAAAATAGCAAACGTAATCCAATTTTAACAAAAAATATATATTTAGAAAGTAGACATTGTGTTCTCTAATGGGTTTTAATTTTGTAGACTCATTCAGAAAAAAAGTCCATAATCTATGTTGTCAAAGTTGGACATTCTTCTTCAATCTGCCTTAGTTTTTTAGTTGCAGGTCAAAGGCTAAGGCTCGGATTGCCAAGCCTTTTCTGAGCCTAAAACCAAGGCAGCATGTGGGTTGGGAATTTTGAATTTAAAAAACATGTATGCGTTACAAAATGTATATGTGTTCCTTACTTTCTTGATTATTTAAAAAAATAAGTACTTTTTAGAAGCGCGTACGCATTCTAAAACGCGTATGCGTTTTTAGTTCAAAATGCATACGCATTCTAAAACGCGTACATGTTTTGAGTTCAAAACGCATACACGTTCTAAAACACGTACACGTTTCTAAAAAGTATTTATTTTTTTAAATAATTAATTTTTATGTGTTGTAAAATGTGTATGCATTATATAACGCATACGTGTTATAACGCGTACACGTTTGATAGTGCATATGCATTTTTTTAAGATCGGGTACCCGATCCTAAATGCATACGCATTTTTTTAATAATGCGTACGTGTTTTCTACGAGATTTTTTTGGGCCGAAACTTCCCCTCTCCATGTACCCAACTTCTTACTTTTACCCTTCTACTTCTAGAAATCTCGCTCTATTCCTTGAGGTAGTTTAGGGAAGTTCACCCATTGGGATTCTCTTGAGAATAAAGAGACTCATGAGTAGTGAATCCCCTTTCTCTACATTTACATTGAAAGCTAATACTTGAACACAGTTTGTCTAACCATACTACCTCTTTACAAGAATGTGTTGCAACCATGTACTATGCTTCTATAGTGGAAAATTCAACTATAGGTTGTCTTTTTCTCATCCAAATAACTACTCCAAACAAAGTAAATACATAGCCACTTATGGACCTTCAACAATCTAGATCACCAACAAAATCTAAATCAACAAAACCATGCAAAACAATTGAACCCTTCTCATATCATAAGATCCATGATAACAAATACAATGATTAGAAGTCCCACGTAAATATCTAAAAACTATTTTCACATAAGTCCAATTCTCCTTACTAGGATTTTCCATAAATCTACTAAGAACTACCACTACCTGTGAAATATCAGGTCTTGCAAAAATCATAGCATACATAAGGCTTCCTACAACACTAGCACATGGAGCTTTATACATCTCTTCAAGTTCATCATCTATTTTAGGAAATTTCTCTAGAGATAGCTTAGTTCCAACTAGAAATGGAATACTAACTGGTTTAGAATCATGCATGTCAAAACACTGCAAAATACTATTAACATACTTTTTTTTATTTGACCATAATTTTTTGTTAACCCGATCCCTATTGATTTCCATACTCAAGATATATTTTCTAGCCCCTAAATCTTTCATATCAAATGTACCAGATAATTGACTCTTAAGTTCCCTAACCATTCCCTTATCATTTCCAATAAATAACATATCATCAACATGTAGGAAAATGATCTCTTTAACTTGCAAACTGGTTGTTCTTGTCCCTTCACAATAAAATAATCAATTTGTTTCATAAATATTTCCTTATCGAGATCCCCATGTAAGAAAGTTGTTTTAACATCCATTTTCTCTACTTCCAAATCAAAAGCAACAACAATAAATAAAAGGAATCTAATGGAGGTTATTTTAGCCACAAGAGAAAAAAATCTCACCAAAATCCACTCCCTCAACCTGGGAGTAACCTTTTGCCACTAACCAGGTCTTGTACCATTCCAACTTACCATATGCTTTAAATTTCTTTTTAAATACCCATTTGCATCCAATGGCTTTCATCCCCTTAGATAACTCAACTAGATCCCATGTGTCACATTTTTCCAAGGCCTTTATTTCATCTTTCATTTCCTCTAACCAATAATCATGCGCATCTAAAGTTAAGGCCTCTTTCACAAATCTAGGTTCATTGTCAATACAAAATAAAGAAAAAACACAACGAAAATCAGATGGACTATATCCATACCTATTAATAGGTTTGCGTTGTCTAGTGGATTTTTTATGGCCTATAACAAGATGCTCAGGTTGTTCCTCTTCAAAAATTTCTTCTAATACTTCTTCTTCCCCTTCATGTTCATCATTTTGTTCAACATGTGCATCTTCTTGTGGTTGTTCTACATGTGCATCTTCTTGTGGTTGGTCTACATGTGCATCTTCTTGTGGTTGTTCTACATGTGTATCTTTATGTGGTTCAACCTTAATATCAAAATGCACCATTTTGTTAGGATTTAATGAGGTTGTTCATCATTTTTAAATTCCTTAAGCTACCTAAAAATTACATCCTTAGAATATATATCATTTTCATTGCCACAAGAACCCAAAGCTTATAACCCTTAATGTTCTCTCCATAAACCACAAAAATACATTTGTTAGCTCTAAAATCAAGCTTAGAATGTTTTTCTTTAAGAACATGAACATATGCCTCACTTCCAAAAACTCTGAAATGAGAAATTGATGGTTTTTTACCTATCCATACCTCATAGATATTTTTATCAATGAGAGCAAAATTAGGTGACTTGTTAACCAGATAACAAGTAGTGTGAATTGCTTCAACCCAAAAACATTGCTCAAGCTTTGCACTACTCAACATGCTTCTAGCTCTATCCATTAAAGTCCTATTCATCTTCTCTACCACTCCATTTTTTTGTGGGGTATATGGAGTTGTTTTTTCCTAACAATTCCTACAAGCTTACGATAATCATGAAAGACCCTAGAGAAAAAATTTCCACCATTATCCATTCTTAAAACATTTACTTTTTTTATCTATTTGTTTCTCAACAAGTGTTTTAAATTCTTTTAATATAGAAAAAATAGTAGATTTATCCTTCAAATAGTAAACCCGTGAATATCTAGAATAATCATCAATAAAGGAAACATAGTAGCAAGACTTTTCAATAGATGGTACATCCACGGGACCAAAGACATCACTATGAATTACCTCCAAAAAAAATTTACCCCTAGTACTTTCAGATTTAAATGATACTCTATGTTTCTTTCCATACACACAATGTTCACAAAAATCAAAATCAATAGAGTAACCTGACAAACCATCAACCATCTTTTTGTTTATGAGATTTTTGAGACCCTTTTCACCAATATGACCTATCATGTGGTGCCATAACTTACATGATACAGAGTTATTAGTTACATTAACAGAGTTACGGAAAGTAGAAGCATCAAGTCTAAATAGGGTGCCACAACTATTACCCTTACTTAAAACCAAATTCCCTCTTCTTAAAGTAACTTGCAACCACTCTTTTCAAAAGTAACATGCACTCCTGAATCATTCATTTTAGATATAGAAATTATATTTCTACCTAAACTAGGGATGTGCAATACATCTTTAAGGGTTTTAACCCTTCCATCATTGAAGATCAATTTTACCTCCCCTCGGCCTACAATTTTTTGTGTTGTTATTCCCAAGGAAAACTTTCCCACCATCATAAGTTGAATATGTTAAAAATCATTCCTTATGTGCAGTCATGTGGTAGGATGCACCTAAATCTATTAACCAAGATTCATCATAAGTCATCTTAGCAAAAATAATAAAAGAATCAATAGCTTCATCATCACAAGATTTATCTGTAGATGAATCATCATTATTTTTCTCTTTATTCTTACATTCCTTTTGAGATTCCCCCATTTACCACAGTTCCAACACCTCAATCTACTCTTACCAAGTTTTTGACCTTCCCTTGGACTTAGAACGATCCTTAGACTTTTCATTTTCACCTTTCTTCTTTTCCTTACCTCTCTCCTTAGATCTACCTCGTGCATGCAATGCATATTTAGACACCTCTATATTCCTCATTTCTTTCGAAAGTAGAGTGGAAATGAGGGCATCCAACTTTAAATCATCTGAAAAAGAACCACTGATTGCAACAATAATATTATCCCAAGATTCAAGTAGTGAACATAATAATAAAATACATTTATCCTCCTCATCTATCTTTACATTAATTGACTGTAGCTGACTCGGGATTAGAGTAAATGAATTCAAGTGTTCTGCAATTAATTCTCTATTATTCATTTTAAGAGAACAAAACTTTATTTTTAGAAATAACTTGTTAATGAGTCTCTTAGTTTGGTATATCTCTCCTATTCTATTTCATAATTTATATGCAGTAGTCTCATTAGACACATTTAATAGAACAAAATCATATAAACATAAACAAATAGTGTTGAGATCATTTTTATCTAACTTAATCCAATCTTTATCTAACATAGTTTCTAGTTTCTTCTCTTTATTAACATAAACCCATTGATCTCTTTCTTCCAAGACATCCTCCATCTTTAACTTCCAAATCTCATACCCAGTACCGTCAAACTTTTTAATATCCAACCAAGATGAGCTATCCATGATCTCTTATCACACTGAATCTAAAACTACAAGAAAAAACAACACACTCCCATTGCAGAAAAAATCCAAATCAAACACTCCAAGAAAGGTGTCTCCTTCTCTAATCAAGCCAACTTGGCTCAAATACCAAATGTTGAAAAACAAGATAAATTATTATAGTGAAAATATGCAGATAATTTTATGCATCCAAATTAACAGATATTAAAAAATCACAGCTAAAGCTATCTGACAATAAAGATGCAAACCATAACTCAAGAATTGCGTGGAGAAACCCTTGCAGGAAAAAACTCAACACCCAAAGAAATCCAAGACTTGTATTAATCCTTCAAATGAGTTACATCAATACAACTTCTCTTTTTGAATCATTACAACACTTCATGGCTTCAACAACCTACAACTTAACTTTATTTCCCTTCAACTCAAGTATTAAATATATAGGCATGAGAGAAAACACAAATCAAGAATGGTTTTCAAACCCATTTAGTCATAAATCACAAAGAAAAGAAACTTCTTCCAACTTGTGATTTTATCCATTTTTTAGTAATGTGCACATACAACTAAAAAAATGTTTTATCTTTTTTAAGCTCACATTTAACTTCCCCCTTTTCTCATGCTCTATGCTCTTTCTAATTTGAGAATTAAAAACCCTTTGCAAGTTGTCATAGTTTCATTTAGCAACTTTCATGACAATTAAAAGATAATTACAAATTTTCAATTAATAAATTAAAAACAAAGCAAGGTTGAGATATTTTCTCAACAGTAATGAGGTATTTTTCTACATTTTTCAAAGATGGTGATAATGTTGATTTTCATTTGAAAACCCACAAAAGTCTTGATATTCTTGCTTTTCTGAATATGAATGTGGGGGATTTCATCAACCAAATTTTTGGTGTGTTGCTTAGGCAGGTGTTTGGGGACATTGAGGTTCCTTGTGGAAGCAAGTGTGGAATAAAATTTCTTGGTCCAAGTGCAATTTTTTTCTATGGCCGATGGTCCAAAATAGGTGTCTTACTTGGGATAACTTGTGCAAGAGAGGATTCCAGGGTCCCTCGATGTGTGTTTTTTGTTGTAAAAGTGAAGAGAGTGTCTCTCATCTTTTCTTCCAGTGTTCCTTTTCTAAGAGGCTTTGGCACCTTTGGTGGGTGGTGTGGAACCAGGCTTGCTGGCATGTCTCTTCTTTGGCAGATTTCTTTGCCCAGTGGGGGAAGGCTCCTGTTAAGACCTCTTTTCTCTGAGTTGCTTGGGCTTTGGGACCAACTTTCATTATCTGGCATTTGTGGTTGGAGAGGAATTGCAGGATTTTCCAAGACTTGCAACTGGTTTTCCATCATTTATGTTGGAGGATTCTTCATTCTATGGGAGAAACTATTGCGGCTAAGTGTGACATGGTTGAGGGTGTGGATCCTGGAGAGGTTGTTTTTTGTACGCGTCTCAATCTTCCTCTTCAATGGGGGACTACTTAGGATGTTGGATAGATCATGAGAAATAGATGTTGTCATCCCCTTTGAAAGATAAGTAGGGAGGGGCATTGGTGTCCTCCTCCTTAGAGGGTGTTGAAAATCAACACGGATGGCTCCTCTCGTGGAAATCCGGGCCATGCTGGTATTGGAGGTGTTGGGAAAACTAGTTATGAGACTGATGAGTTTATCTTTTCTATTTATAAGGGTTGGTATACTAACAATTTTATGGAGGCTCTTGCCATTCTCTATGATCTGGAGCGTGGTTGTGCTCTCGGGTGGAGACGAATCATTTGTGAATCTAATTCCCAGGTTGTTGTGATTTTGATGAAGAGGCGGTAGCTTGAGGATGTCATTTGGAATTTGGTTTTCATTATAAAATAGATTCTTAATCTGTGTGCTTCCTTGGATTCTATTTCTTTTTGTCATATTCTGCGAGAATGGAATGGGGTTGCGGATTGTTTGGCTAAATGGGCTTCTGATCATCTGCATGATTGGAACATTGTGGAAAGGGGTCGATTACCCTCAGATTTGTCTCAGAAGCTAGATCAATTAGTGGAGGTTGATAGGGATGTGTAATGCTCTGCTTTGTATTGTTCTTTTCTCAAATTGAATAAATTTTTACCCCTCTTTTAGATTAAGAAAATGCAATCTTTTGATGATTCAAAATAATTTTTGAAAGGATGTTTTCCAAGAGTTTTGGGTGCAATTTCAAAGTTGTTTAAATTTTTTATTGTGATTGTTATTTCCACACTGATTTATGGAGTCTTGATTTATGTATTGCATCAAATGGTATCAGACTAGTGTTCTTAAGTGCGCAGATAGAGCACCGAACGTGAGGCATTTTGGCACTGGGATCTATGGGTGTATTGTGTGAGTTCATTTTTATTCTCGAATAGAGTTTAAATTTGAGTAGAATGTGCATAGAGAGAGGTGTGTCTTCCAAAAAAAATTGTTGGGTAGAGGATAACCATTGAAAGTGTGATTTTTTTGCATCGAGGACAAGTCACTATAGAGGGTTGATACACTGAAGAGAGAGAGATTGTTGCAAGGAGGACTTGTAAGTACAGAGGGACTTGTGAGTCTCTGAAGATGTCTTTGAAGAAGAGGACAAGATGGGTTATGAGAATTTTGTTGTGACCTTTTCACACATCACCCCATTCAAAATGGGAACCCCCTAATTTTTGCTTCGTTCGGGTCTTTTGGCTTGGTCTTTTTTAGTCTCTCTCTCTCTGCCTTTTCTTTTTATCTGGTGATGTACTTGTCATTTGGCCTAGGTTTAAATTTTGGCTAAGTCCGGAAGGCTTTTCGATGAATTATGGTTTACATTCTTTAGGCTACTTTGAGGTCAAATTGAGTTGGTTAGTTGATTTATGAGCTTAGCGCTGCTATCAAAATACTTCGAGCAGGCTCCCTCTGAATTTGCATTGAATTCCAACAATTTTCTATTTTTAGTAAGTGCCAATTTGGGGTTTGTTTTCTTGAGATTTTCAAATTCTAACCACTGCACTGCACTTAGAGTGTTGCGAGCTTCCTACTTGCAAAATTTGAGTTGAAACGAACAACTTACTATTTTTAGCGGTCCTGCCTTCGAAGGCCACTTTTAGGGTTTGCATGTTAAATTTTCAGATGCATGTCTGAGGATTCTTTCTAGGTTTTTTAAGACCTTCGCGGTGATATAGCATGCAAAACAAGATGATGAATTTCAATGATCTAGACTTTAGAGGCTATTTTTAGGGTTTGCATGTAGGATTTCTCAACACATGTCGGCATAATCTTTCTAGGTTTTCCTAGGGCTTCACAATGATGTGACATGCAGGCAGAGTTGATCACTTTTTCAGGACTTGCTATTTTTAGCCAGTGCTCGCATGTTGATGATTTTTTTGGGTTTTTCTAGGTTTTTCTGGGTTTTTCAAGATCTCTCGAGTAGTGTGACATGCAAACTCATCCGACAGTTGATTGGTCACTTTTTCATATACTTACTATTTTTAGCAGGTTCACTTTGGTAGCTGCCCAGTACTTTAGAATCACGAACACAGTGACATGCAATAGAAACGGAGTTGAACGAAGGTCATTTAGGGCACATGCAAAAAAAATTAGGGTTTCGAGCTTCAAGACCCAAAATAAGGGGTCAAATGCCAAAATTTCCAAAAACTAAGGTATCCCATCATGATCAGCATCTTTTAAGGAGTCCGCTGGTAAAATTTGAAGGCAATCAAAGCACTTAATATTTATAGTAAGCCACTTATGAAACAAGCTATAAATAGTAAGTCAGCAACAAGCGCCAGTGTGAACAGGCAAGTCATCCCATGAGGGTCACACCATTCAAATTTCAAGTCAAACGGAGTTGTGGAAGTCTCAAAATCAGGCAGTTGCTATAAATAGTAAACCACCTCCAAAAACATGTTATAAATAGAAGTTCAACATGAGGCATCAATATGAACAAGTCAAGCAAGTGATGAAGACCCCATGGCGCGAATTTCAGGTCAAATGGAGTTGCAGAGATTCAAAGACCAAGCACTTACTATTTTTAGCAGGCCTGTGCAAAGGAATTAGGGTTTCCTAAAATCTAGGGTGAAATACAACAATCACGTAGAGGCATCATCCAGTCACGATCAACATCCTTTAGGCGATTGGCACGCGAAGTTTGGGCTCATTCTGAACAGTTACTATTTTTAGTAAGTTGCTAAAAATAGCAAGTACATGCAAGCATCAGGCGCCAACAACTCAGTCACATCATGAGGATCGAGGCAAAACAAAAATCAAGCCTTTCAGAGTCAAAACTCAGCTTGAAACATGAATAATGCAAAACTTTCTAAAAATAGAAAGCTAGGGCAAACCAAGGGCGACGTGAATAAACCTCTCCAAATCAAACAAAACCATGAAAAATTCACTAAGTTTGAGAAATTTTGAAGTCCAGCATGTGAAATGCGCCTTAGCTACCTAGAGATGATGAAAATTCTTCTAAGTCTGAGGAATTTGAAGTAGGCATGGTGAAATGCACCCTTGGAGTTGAAGGTTGTTGAAATTTTTCTAAGTCACCAAAATTCAAAGCTTGATGCCTCAAATGCACCTTAAGGAAGGAGAGGATGATGAAAATTTTTCTAAGGCACAAAAATTGGAAGCACACACCATCATATGTGCCCATGGAAGAGGAGAGGGTCTTGAAAAAATGCTAAGACAGTCAAACTCAAAGCTTGACCCCTCATTTGCGCCTTGGTTAGTGAGAGGACTTGGAAAATGTCTAAGTGCTTCAAACTAGAAGCTGACCCCCTCATATGCACCCCAAGTAAGGATGGGAGTTAAAAAAAATTCTAAGGCAATAAAACTTGGAGTAGCCCCCCTTGAATGCACCCTTGAAGAGGAGGTTGAAAATTTACTAAGGCATGCAAATTTGAAGCAGGACACTTCATTTGCGCCTACCTTGTGGAAGTGAAAGCTTTCCTAGTGAAATGTGCCCCCAAATGAAAGCAGATGCCCTTGGATGCGCCCTAGTAACCTAAAGATGATTAAAAAAATTCTAAGATAAATAAAATGGATGCTTGGCCTCGTAAATGCGCCCAAGCTTGTGAAGGTGCAAGAAAAACTTCTAAGGATGGAAAAATAGAAGTAAGACCCCTCACTTGTGCCTTGACTAGAAGAAAGACTTTAAAAAAATCCTAAGGCGTTAGAACTTGAAGCTACTACCCCCATATGCGCCCAACCTAGAGAGAGGTCATTCGGATTTTTTTCTAAGTGTTGAAACTCAAAGTACACACCTTGAAATGAACCTTCACTTGGAAATGGATGAGAAATTTGGCTAAGTGTTACAAACTTGAAGGTTGACCTCCTATATGCGCCCAACTTTGGAGGAGGAGTTAGAATTTTTTCTAAGTATCCAAAATTTGAAGCTCACTCTCCTATATGTGCCCTTGCAAGTTGAGGTGGCTTGAAAATTATCTAAGTGTTGTAAATTTGAAGCTGCTACCCTCATATGCACCTTGACTTGGAGGAGGAGCTAAGAAATTCTCTAAGGCAATAAAAGTGGAAGTAGCTTAAAAATGCGCCCAAGCTGAAAAGAAGAGCTTAAAAATTATCTAAGTCTTGAAAATTGAAAGTAGAGGTCCCTGAATGCTCCCGGACTTGGATAGGAGCTTGGAATTTTTTCTAAGTGATGAGAATTGAAAGCTCAAGGTGTAAATGCGTCTTAGTCTAAAGAGATACCTAGAAAATTTTCTAAGGCATGGAAACTAAAAGCACAACACCTCAAATGTACCTAGCTTGAAGGGGGAGATAGAGAAATCTTCCAAGTGCTTGAAATTTGAAGCTCCCATCCCCAAATGCGCCTTTGAGAGAGAATGAAAGATGAGTTGATGTGAAAATTTCTAAGTGATGGAAAATGGAACCTCAAGGTGGTGAATACGCCTACACTTGAAGAAGCATTGGAAAGATTTCAAAGTGTAAAAAAAATGAAATTTGAAGGGGTGATATGTGCCTAAAGGAAAGATGGTGACTCAAAATCTTTCTAAGGCATTGGAATTGAAGGTAGATACCCTCAAGTGCACCCAATTCAAGAGGGGAGATGGAAAAATGTTCTAAGTGTTGAAAATTGGAAGTAGACCCTCTCATATGTGCCTGAGGTAGGAGGGATGCTTGGAGAGTTTCCTGAGTAATGAGTTGAAAGTTGAACCCTGCAAATATAGGAGGAATAAGAATGAACTATGATGATGAAATTTTTTCTAAGGCATAAAATTCCACCTTCCTCTAGAGGAAAATACGCACAAGTTGATGGAGGAGATAAAATTTTCAGAGGCATGAATAAAATTGGCGAGAAGAAGTTAGAAGGTGCCAGCTTCACGAAGATGGTAAATTTTCAAGGCCAAGCAAGGAAATACGCCTAGAGATGAAGATGAAGAATAAAATTGTTGGCAAAATATTTTTTTAAAAGGTTTAAAATTCAAAAATTAAATGTACCCCTTCGTTTGTAGACACATGAATTTGATGCTTTCTGAAGGAAATTTTCTTCTGGGTACTGGAAATCTTCAATGTGGAATGGATTTTAAAGTCTTCCACACTTGGTTGAGGCCTTCAGAATGAAGATTTTGATGGGCACTTAAATAATGAATTTTCTAAGGGTAAAATTTAAAAATATTCTAAGGCATGAGGAATTTAAAGGAAAAATTTGTGCTAGAGAAAAATGATGAACCCTATCAGATGAAGAGATCACTCGAACATTGAGATCAAGTAAGTGAGGTAAATTTATATTATGAGGTGTCTTGATGCTCTTCCTTTTGTTTGTTTTGCAGGATGAACATCGAGGTCAAAGCATGATGACTTAGGGAGATGAAGCAGGTACTTGGAAGAAATGGCTAAGTGTTGAAACCTAGTATGTATTTGAATCTATTGCTTCTGGATTTGATTGATGAAAAAAGAGTCCACACAATCAAATCCAGAAGCAATAGATTCAAATTCATATGGATTGTGGAAATCTAATTACATTGACCTAGTATGTACCCAACTCAAGTGGCAAAGAAGAAATTTTTTCAAGGCTTTGGATGGAGGAAAAAAATGGAAACCCAAGCGTTAGTGGTCACCATCAAGTACTTCAAAATTGAAGAACAACATCTAGGAGGAAAATCATTGTCGAGCAAGAGAAAGAGGTTTTCGCCTTGGAGTCAGATCGAGAATGTGTCAGCCATATCCATTCAAGGAATTGAAGCGATGATGATCAGACTCATCCAATTTGATCGAGAAAAAAAAAAAAAAAAAGAGAGAGAATAGTGTGTATGCGTTTACAAACGGGAATCTTCTGGAGGATGGTAGACATTAATTGTTCATTTATTACTCCGCTCCTCTTTTTAGGGTTAGGGCTGAGGTGGCACAATTTGGACCATCTGTCTGATTGTAATTTGAGTCATCTGTTGGACTTGGCCAGCTATATAAAGGGGCACCCCCCCTCATTTGTACTGATAATTTAGAATAGCAGAGAAGGAATAGAGAGAGATTGATAGAATAGTGAGTAGTATAGTTTGATAGTCTAGCTTAGATTGAAAAGGAAGGAAAGTCTTCCATTTGAATACTTTGTAAGAAGTTGTGAACACTTTCATAATAAAAGAGTTTTTCATTGATGGTGATTTCCTCTTTGTTATGAGTAGCTAGCGAGGCTTCTTCGTCCTTCCAATTCACGTAGAATCAAGAAGTAACTTAATTTAGAGTAGTTTTCATTTTCATGCAAGTAGATGTTAGCTGTGGATTTGTAGTGTTAGTCAAAGCAACTTCATTTTGATCCATACCACTAGTGGCTTGCTGACGGAAAGTTTTCCTTGTGTGGTCAACTGGAAAACATTGCAAACGTAACTTCGATTGTGATTCATGTGTTTGTATGCGTCGTTCTGATGGTACTTACATGTTGAGTTGTAATTTGAAAACCTCTCATCACTCCCTTGAAGATTGCACTGACTTTGTGTAAGTTGTCCAACGTGAGGCGGAGCAGAGTCTGGTTGAAGTCTATTGAGATTGATCCCACGTCCCACCCTTAGATAGAACATAAACTTCTTAGGCTCTGCACTCATTTAATTCAGTTCATTTATGGTTAGTATTAGGAAACTTGTGCTTACTTGCCAAATCATCCAAACCACGTGAAGCCCTTAATTTGCTGTCAGCTGCCGAATAATTGTGTAAGTCCCCTTGAAATACTAGCAAAAACACATCGAGCCAACTGAGGGTATTTTATTGCACTAAAGGAACCTTGGAGTTGAACGCACGAACTCTCTCACAATCTCAGTATGCTAGATACTTTGATCAAGAGAGAATAGGGTAGCCATTGGTGACTTTATTTTGTGTTGGTGCGGTCACGAAAAACACATCAACAAATTCTTGTGATGATTTTACCTATGGAAGAGTGAAAACAAAAGAGGTTTACAAAATGGCTTATCAAAGAATTAAAGGAGATTGAGGCTAGATTGGATGTGATAGAGATCCATGGAGCAGAGAAGACAACTTGAGGAGGCTAAAAAAATAGCATGAAATAGGTAAAAGGAAATGTGAAAAGAAATTATGTGACAGTGGTAAAGCAACAGATGAAAGGTATGAAAAAGAGAGGATAGAATGCTACCTAGAAGAAGGAGAAGAATTGAATATCTCTCATGGAATAGAGAGATTTGGCAAAAAAGGACAAGAGTAAAGATGATATAATGCATTATTACAACCCTATGATGGGAAGGTTGTGGAAAGAAGAACATGTGGGGGAAGCCCACACAATTGTAGTTTAAAGAAAACAAGAAAAGAAGAGAAGCATAAGGAAAGAATGGAGAAAGAAAGAGGATAAAGAAGACAATGAGGAAAAGAAAAAAGTAGTAGCTGATATATGTCTTATTGAAGGCATAAAAGAGAAGAAAAATGAAGTTGTATGCATAGGAAAAAGAAGTTGCAACAGAAAAAACAAAATTATTATCTCATTCCTATGAGTTTTGCAAAGAAAATATTGATGTTGATTTCCATGTAGAAGAAGACAAGAAAAATATTGCAGTAGACAATCAAGAAGAAAAGATTGGGACAGCAATAGAGGAAGAGATTATAGAGGTAATGAATCATTTTCCTGAGATTTGTGAAAGTGAATTTGATGTTAAGTTATTTGTAAAGGATATAAATACATTTATGGATGTGAAAAAGGGTGAAATGGATAGTATTGTTCTATAAGATAACAAAGAAGTTGTAGCAAGGTTTGGTCTATTAAAGGAAACAAAATTAGTGATAATTTTGGGAAAACAGTGTATGAAAGAAGTGAGAAGAATAAAGAGATAAAAGAAAAATATGAAGAAGGAAACATGCTACTACAAATTGAAGAAATTGGAGAAAAATTTGCAGTAGTAGACAAGGGGAAGAAAACAGAGGTAATGAGGTATTTTTCTACATTTTTCAAAGATGGTGATAATGTTGATTTTCATTTGAATCAAATTGTGAAAGAATGTGAAGTAGAAAAATTGGAAAGGTGCAGCAATAGTAGGTTAAGTGTTGAAGTACAAAAAGATGTTGAAGATGATGAGGTAGATTTGGAAGATGAGTCATGGAGGAATTTAAGTTGTAGTGAGATGGATTTCATGTAAGGGAGAAAGAGAGTAAAGATGAATGAAGGGAAAGATAGAAAGGTACAGAGTAAGGTGAAGAGGAAGAGAGAGCAAGAGGATAAAGAATAGGCACAGGATCTACAAATGTTTATGAGCCCAACTCATGAAACATTTCCCTTACCCAGGTTGTTTGATGTAGGAGCATCTGGATGCACGGGCAATCCTACACATTTTTTATTTTTTCTTGCTTTTTATTTTCTTATTTTTTGTTGTGCTATCTCACAGGCATCATTTAATTTTTAATTCATTTTTCTCCTCCTTTTCTTATTTCAATAAACCATTTTTGCTTGGTTGAAAATTCGAAATAAAATTTGGATTTTAGTGCTAGAAATTATTTTTAAAATGAAACCATTTTTTCGGAATACATCTAAATCATCTTTTTCATAAAACATCTAAATCATTTTTTCATAAAACATCTAAACCATATTTTTGGAATACATCTAAGCCATCTTTTTGAAATACATCTAAGTCATCTTTTCGGAATGCATCTAAGTGATTTTCTCCAAAACAATAGTTTTTTCGAAAATGTTTATCGCCAATTCAGCCTCTAGAGCAAATGGATTATAAAAATATTTTAATGCAACACTGACTTCCATGCCCAAGATAGAGGAGGCTACTTTGGGCATCATGTAACTCATGAAATTAAAAATATTCTTCAATTAAAGAGATGGAATTTGGACGCCAAGAGGAGGAGGATGAGGTAGTGGGATGAAGTGGTAAAAGTCAAATTTGGCAAAGAATTTAAAATTTCTAGAAAAGAAATGAATGGGTGGAATATGGAAATTCCCAAGATGGAGAAAATGAAATAAGTTGCAGCTGGAGGAAAAGAAGTGGACGCCTAGGCTTGGAAATGGGAATAGGGAAGGAAAAGTGAAGAAAATGATAGAGGAAAGAAAAGGAAAAAGAACTATGAGAAATTGGAGAATTATTTATTGATTCCTATAGTTGTTTAAGAAGCCTTTGGACCTGATGTGTAATGGTTATGTGATTAATCTTGCTTGTAGAAAAGTTTAATTATGGCTAGCGTGCTTTGAGCAGCTTGTTGCAAACAATGTAAGCTTGAATATGATGAAATTTTGAATTCTCTCTAAAAAATTGTATTATGTGTGATGCTTATTTCTTTGGAATGCACTCTCAATAGTTTGAATTTATAATTTTAAAACAGAATTCCTTATTTGAGTGATTTGGGTGTTGTTGCAACTACTTTATGTTGCCTAAAGCTAGTTGTTGAAAGTGGGGATTTGTGGGTTTTTTGAGTTTCCGGATGTAAATTTAGAATGGTATTTTTGGGGTAACTAGCTTAGTTATCTTATTCAATAATATATCTAAATAATGCTAAGAGATATCTTAGTGGATATTTTGGATTTTTGGGAGTATTTATATTGAATTTATTACAAGATAGATTTATTTGTTATAATAATTTAATTGATTATAATATGTTCTATAATGGTTTATTTTAATTTATTATTATTGAGTAGAGAAATCATTTTATTAACTTGTAGTGAATGAAAATGAATTCTTAAATAAAAGTAGAAATTGATAATATTCAAATAAGGGAAAATTCTTTTTATTTCTACTAATGTATCAACTTAAGAACAATAGTTGCATTCATAAAATCTATCAATGTAAATCATTATTCCTAATATTTACTAGTGTCTATTGTAAATAAATTAGAGTTTTAAAAGAAAAAGCATGAGTACATTCAAAAGAATGCTTGAAAAATAAATTGTAGGTACATCCACAAATAAACCATTCTTAAAATCCACTGAACTATGATCCTGTTAAAATCTTAACAAACTTGACATGTACAAAAAAAAATAACTATACAATTAAATATTATTATATACATATATATGAGAGTTAATGTACAGAGAAGATATCTTAATAGATATATGATTGAAAATACATTGGTGTTTTACAGAGTATGTGCATAGGAGTTATTAACATGTATGAAAACACTATACATGGGTGCATGTGCATAGGACTTATTAACCTGTATGAAAACACTATACATGGGTGCATGTGCATAGGACTTATTAACCTGTATGAAAACACTATACATGGGTGTGGTTGAAATACATTAGTTATCGTTCAAAAATAGTTTAAATTTTTCAATAATTTGGTGTGATAATCCTTGCCCATACTTTTCATCATAGTATAGTTCTTTTATAAATCGACTAAATCCTGCAACCTTAGTAGACGTATAATGGAATATTTGTGCAAGATCTTCGATTTATGTATTTCTTCTTCTTTGACATCGGCATAATGTAAGTTGCTCGTTCAATTTCTTTGATAATCTTGTGAGAATGTTCACATATTGATTTGATTAATTTCTCGATTGGTGTTTTGATGTAGGCATTTGAGTCTAAAGAGTCATCTAGGATTATTATTGGACTTGTTACTAAGTTGTACGGTTGATTTTCTTCAGCATCGATATTGTCCATGATCTAAAAGGAAAGAAAATGAAATTAATATGCAAAAGTGTAGAAATCATTTTCATATAATTTGATATAGATTCAATCATGGAAAGTACACTCTATAATAATGGCATATAAAAAACTGATAAAATATATTTTAAATTAATACATAGCTCATAAATACAAAAGTTCCTATTAACTATATCATGATATTCTGACATACCTAATTTCCCCAAATGGTTAGAGGACAACTTGAATTTTAGCAACCAAATTGTAACTTTCGTAAAATATATATATTTAATTAAAATGTATATAATTACATCAAAATTAATCAAACCATAGAAATACACATAATTAAACAGAAACTTTCATAAAAAAAAAAATCTACTGATTTATTTTAAAAAATCAATAACTTGGATCATTGCACTAATATTTACCTAAGAAACAGATACTACTTTGAATACCTTAAAATTGGTTCAATTTTTCAAATGGAATGCCTCAAATCCAGTAGGATGGAAACCGTTCTGCTTAGAAAGTTCATAAGAGAGTTTCAATAGTTAGCACCCTAATATACTTTAGATTTGTGAGATCCAAGCTAGAAAGCTTTTGTCAAATTCACTTTCAGGTAACACATTATTTCAGTGGAATCATTTATGAAACTAATTATTTCTGATATAGATACTATCTTAAATTGTGATAAGTGTGGAGCTTTAAACATTTGTGAATTCAGATGCTGTACAAGTACAGTGTATAAGCATTTGCAGATCAAACTGGGAAGTCGACTAACTTTCTTTTTAACAACTTCCACAGAAGTCTTTACTCTAAACTCAGCCTAAATTTGTTTTCTTTTCAACCATTTCCTTCAATATTTATAACCAGATATTTCCCTAGAGTGTTTGAAGTGTTATCTATAATTTGTCAGAAAGTGTTGATGTATGGAGTTATTTAGATTTTTCAAATCTCATCTCCAGATTCTCAAAAATTCTAAACTCATGCTATCGCAATTTTTTTCAGCCATGTTACAAAACTAATTGGATTTTCATTAGCTCCTAGGAAGGCCTTATACAATAGATGGGACAGTTAAAAAAACAGGCATACAGATCCCATTCTCTCTCAGCTTAGTTAAATTGCTTCTACTCTAAAGCCTCTCTTTTTCTTTTGTTTTTTTCTGAAGGTTTTAAACGGTGATAAAAAAAAAAATTAGTGTGGCCTGAAATTTCATATAAAGGGCTTCTAAAACCTTAGAGATAAACCTTGAAATTTTAGAATCTAGCTTTACACTTCAAAAGCCTATATAATTTATAGTAAACCATATTTACCTAAACAAAATGGAAAGAAGAGTAGAAATTAACCCAAGAAAAAACTATACTTGTTATCAATTTTTCCATCTCGGCCTTGCCATGAAGCAATATTTAAAAAGCAACATACTCTTTCAACAAGTTTTAACAATTGTAATAGAGAGGCCTCATATCAGTCTAGTCAAGCAAATAAATGTTGTCAACCCTTTTCTGTCTCAACTACTAATGAGTTCCTTGCAAATTCTTAAAAAATGGAACAACAAATGGATTTCATATTCTAATAAAAATAGTTTCAGATAGAAATTATAAAAGCTACAAAAATCAACCAAAATGAACCCTTGGTAGATTTCAAGAAATTGCATGGTGGAAGAAAAAACAACAATCCAAGGATAACCTTGGTCAACAAAGAGCACAGTGGCAGTTTGGAAAGGGGAGAAACATTTTGTTTTCACCCAATATATTCATGGTTGTTCTCTGAAAAATCTTTAGTGGATTCTTACATTTTGGAGATTCTGATAATAGATTTAAACCAGAAATTATAATTGACATACATAGATAAAAAGGATTTCCATTTCTGAATTAATTAAGTGTCATATCTTGTAAAACATTTAGCCCTAAAATGCCTTAAGAAAATACACATATCAAATGAATGTAAAACATCTGTGTAATAATAATGGGCTGGAAAAAGTAGAACTCATTGACAATATCGTTACACACAAGTGCAAATTATGAAAACATCCAAGAATTGTACAAAGTTCAAAAAGTTAACACATGAAATGCATTTTTAAAAAATATACAATTATATTCATTTTTTAGATTTTTTTTTTACAAAGAAGATATAATTACAGATATTTGATTAAGAAAATACAATGTTTATTTTCAAAGTATGTACATGTGATATGTATGAGAAACAATGTACACAGAAGATATTTTTAGTGATATGTGATGAAGGATATACATTGTTATTTTACAAAGTATGTACATATGAGTTATTAACATAATTAAGAACGCTATACATGGGTCTAGTTCAAGTACATCAGTTATTGTTTAGAAAAAGTAAAAACTAATCAATAATTACGTTGGATGAGGGTATTTCTATATAAATCCAATACAAAATGTTGTGTGGCCTTATCGTCTCTTATAATATTAACTATATTCATTAATAAATACTATTTTAAATAAAATTATATAAAAAGATATTAAAGCAGCCCAGAACAAACATGTTGCATTTCTTAAATATGTTTTTAATAGCTTATTTAACATCAAGGAGGGGTAAATTTTTTATTAAAACAAGAAAAGGTTACAAAGCAAGGCCATTAAATAGCCCTATCAAGTTCTACCAAGTGATCCAACTGTTGAGACAAATTTGGGGGTAGTTGACCCCGATCCACCAAATTTCAATCATGAATATGATCAGAAGCCTATTTAGCCAAACAATCAGCAACACCATTCCATTCTCTAATTATTAAGACATATTAAGAAGGCCTGCAGGTTGGGGTTACAAATATCCTAATAAACAAATCTTGCTTGAAAATAGCAAAGCGTCTTCATGGGTCCCTTAACCACTATTTTGATAGAGTTTAAATATGAAGGTAGATGATTTTTTTCAAAAAGATTTAAGATCATTTTTTGAAATAAAGCTTATTTTTATTTCACATATAAGTCATATTAAACTAATATAAATTATGTACTTATGTTTTCAATACAATCAACTTTTGTATAAATAAAAAATCATTCTTCTTTATTTGAATATTATTAATTTCTACTTCTATTTCATAATTGTATTACATTCAATACAAGTTAATTTATTGATTTCTCAAAATATATATTTAAAATAAAACAATTATATAAAATATTTTAATACATTTCATTATTATTCCAAATAAAATAATATTTGTTTTCATTTCTTAAAAATAATAATAATAATAATAATTCAATATAAATTCCTCTATCTCAACTTCTAAGTATATAATTTACATAATAAAATACAAAATAAATTGCATATTAATAATATAAATACTCTGAAAAAATCTATATGGTCCACTAAGATATCTTTCAGCATTATTTAGATATATTATTGAATAAGATAACTAATATGTATATATCATGTGTTAATAAATAAAGATTTATAATTAATATATTATTATAATAAAGAATCTACTATTATTTTCTAACTTAATATATAAATAATAAATATATATCATGTGTTAATTAATTTCATAATTATCATATATATTAAATTTATAGAAATGTGGTTTTTTTCCTTATCTAAATAGAAATTAAATCAATGGGTAATTTGAATTGAAATGTTTATAGAGAAAATCTCTTGGAAAAATTAAAACAACTAATTTTGAAATGTGTATTGAAGATTTCAAATTTAACTAATCAAACCATGTATAAATATAAGCAATTACATTAATATGGAGAAATGAGATGATAAATACCTTTGTGAGCTATATGAAACAATTGTTTGATTGTTCGTTTGTCTTTGGTTGCTACCTGCAAATAATTATCAAAATTCCAAGAATTATAGGTTTGCAAGCAACATAGAAATATAGAGGAAAATCTAAAATATAAACAATAATAAGTTATTCTATAAAAAGAATATTTCAAATTTAACTAATCAAGTCAGGTAGAAATATATGTTATTAAATCAATATGAAAATTTGAAATGATAAATACCTTTGTAAGCTTTGTGAAACAACTATCTGATAATTAAAAAAAAAAGTAGATAATAAATATTTTATGTATTTCATTTTATGGAGCTTTGACCATACATACACATTAACCTTGAACAAGGGTGTAAAGTGTTTGTTTCCCATGACTTGCCCCAAACAGATTGATAAAATATATTTAAAATTAATTCAGAGCTCATAAATACAAAAGTTCCTATTAACTATATCAAGATTTTCTAATATACCTAATTTCCCCAAATGATTAAAGAACGGCTTGAATTTTAACAACCAAATTGGAACTTTCATTTTATATATATATATATAATGTAAATGTAAATATTTACATCAAAATTATTCAAATAATAAAAAATCTTGATCTTTTTACTTTCCTAAATATGAATGTGGGGGCTTTCATTATCCAAGTTTTCAAATGAAAATACAATCATTTGATGGTTCAAAATAATTTTTGAAAGGAGGTCCGCCAAGAGTTTTGGTTCAGAGTGGTTTAAATTTTTTTTGTGGTTTCTATTTCCACATTGATTTTTGGAGTCTTGATTTATGTCTTGCATTAATAAAAGTTTATTTCAAAGTAATAATTAGCACACATACTACTTTACTATTTTAAAAGAACCTCACAGTTTAGAAAATGAATGATAATAATCAACATAAGAATATCAAACACCCAAAATAGCCATCATTCACATGAGAAATGACAACACAAAACCATAAAACTGTACAAACTTCCAAAAAAAATTTATTTTGAATATTCATAAATTACAGAGTTCACATATTTACAATTATCCCCTACTAGAAAATTATCACCCACAAAATTTCACTTTTAAATCTCTATTCTCTCTAACTGTCTACCTACCTTGTGTGTGTATATAGATATATAATTGAAAGTAACTAAAGCTTTAAGACATTATCCAAGAGAGTATAAAGAGACCCCATAAAATTTAAGGGACTTCTTAAAACATAACAATATTTTGAATAAATTAAACATTTTGTTGTGGTGGTACATCATCAACATTATTATTATCTTTTCCTTTTGTGGGTGACTAGGGAATTTCTTAACATTCTTTCCCTTGTATGCTTGGACTCTTTGATGATAGGTCTCATGCCATTGTAATTTTGAATGATGACGTTATCAGTTCTTAACGTCCACAATGCTTTGTTGCCACCAATGTGTTCTAACTTGCTCTGGTAGGCTATAAGAAGGTTCGCACCTTGAGTCAATTGATGAGCTGATAACGCTCAATTTTTCCATGTTTTCTATGCAAAAAAAATTCCTGCTAAACAACTCCTTGATTTTGGCCTTAAAAGTGCTTATATTATCTTGGGAATCCGTGACCAACAATTTTGTTTGGGTTGTTAATTCGATGGACTGGAGGTCACTTTGCACAACTACCTTGATTTAGTCACACTTCTTTAAAAAAAATTCAATTATTGAATATTATTTTGGAGAGCAACCACCTTCCACTCTGTGTTTCTTTTTCCATATGATATATCTGACATCATTAGTATGGGTTAGAATTTGTTTAGCGACCAACTTTTCCATTCCCAGGTCTATCATTTATTTCAAGGTCTTATCTATGCTCAACCAATTAGTTTCTTCTTGTTTAGAGACTACAATGTCATCATCAAATTCCTTTTGCCTAGTTCCAAACCATTATATATTTTCTTGATCTCTTCCATAAACCTAGATATCTTATTTATGACTTCACCTACCCAATCTTCTATTGCTTGTACATAAAACTTATATTTGTGAACTTTATCAATAATTTTCTTTGCACCATCAGAATTTGGATCCAAAAAAAATCAATTTTCCCTATAGGATGATATGAAGTATTAATGGTAGATTTCAGACAAGATTTTAAAGCTGTCGTTTGAGCTCGTCTTTTGATTTCTTGTCCTTTTTTGTTCTTTCAACTATTCTGGTAGAAAACACCTAAGAATTATGTACATCACCATCCCAAGAAGAAGACCCTAAATTAACCCTTCTAATATTATAATCTTCGACTACCGACGTAAAGGATCCTTTATGCGCTAAGGGATGATCTATTTCTATAAACATATTTCTTGAGGAGGTATTTGGCATTAGCCTAGAAATCATCTTTAGTTTCTTTGGTTTGAACGTTCTCTGAAGTAATCCAACTAGCACTTGCACCAGAAGGGGTGCAAGGGGCACACTGATAGATAATTATATGTAATTAAACATATTAAAAATTGTAGTTTGTAGTGTCTATACAAGTTTGTATTAGGAATTTGAATACATAGAATAATTATATAGAATAGTTTGGAATACATAGATAATTATATGAAAGTTTGTTGCATTACAAATTTGTTTATAGAAAATTGAAGGATTAAAGCATAACAATTTTAGATATGATGCTTTTGTAGTCGATGGTTTGATGTTCCTTTATGAAAAGAGCCAACACAAAGAGTTTGTGTTGTACATCTATTTGTTTCTACACATGTAAGAAAAAAGTTAATACATACACCATAAACACAATGTTTTTTTTTTTTGAAAAATACATAGTATAGGATCAAATGTAAGTAGTTGTTAAAAGGAATGTAGGTAAATGTAGGTTTTTGACTATTTAAAGTGCATAAGGCCAACAATTTCTCTGAGTAATGTCAATAGAAACATAATTAACGATAACATTTAATCAACCAAATTTTAGCATGTAAATTTGAAATAGCAGTCTCAGTAGCCATCTCTTTCTATATTTGTTAGACATATTTAATGTGATTTAGACAGCTCTTCTTTACTTGCAGATGATCTACAACTTTGTGTAATTCATACTAGTGGAATTAAAAGCATCAAGTGAACTATCTATGTGCATTCCCATTTTTTTGTTAAAGGGAATTTTGGGAAAGGATTGACTATTGAATTTCTTAGTGGTGATTACAAAAAATGAATTTGTCTTTTTCATTCATCTAGAGATTATAGGCAGTACTCTCAACCATTAAATAAGAATCAAATGTTATAATCCATTTAGAAAACCTTTCTTCACATCTATTCTTGTCAATCAAGGTGGCTTTATTAACTTTGAATTTACAGATATAAAACTAGCGGAGAGGTGATGATGTAATATATAAGCAGAAGCAGAATCAACAATGCTCCATCTAATCTGATAGATTAGCTCCATTTATATTTACCATGTACTTCACAAGCTTTAGTTTATTTTGTACTATTTGGAAAGGCTCCCAAGACAAGGCTAATGATTTATAACCTTTGAGACCAAAAGCAAGAGGAAAAATCAAATCCTACAGGTTGGTGTAAAGGAAAAAGTATTATGAAATCATTGGTTGGTTGCTTGTCAATTATTCCTTCAAACTATTGGAGTTCCTTTTACCGTCAAATCATTTATTTGGCTGATTTTTTGCATATAGCAATATTTATTTTGTTGAAACAATGAGGTGTCTCACTTCCGACAATTCAAGGCTTTCAAGCTACCCATCTCAACAATAACATCCAACAACCTTGACAATCGGCCCACAAATGAACCTTCTTTTGCTTCATATTTTTCCCATCAAATTCCATTTAGTTTTCCTTGCTAACCATCCAACCCCCATAAAAAGAAAAAGGAACTGAAATCAAAAAAATTGATCCAACTTAAGAATGATGAACACCCACTCAACAGCATAAAACAAGTATATAAATCATCGACACCCTTTACAATGACTCAAAATGGGTACACAGATCGTGATGGTTCACACTATAATACAAACTGGGTATGTTAAATATGAACACCCATATAAACAACATGGGAAAGGCCATTCCTCATCCACCACCGAAACATGGGAAAGGGTACCATCATCATCACAACTAAAATGCTAAAACACTACAAATACCTACCCATTCCCTCCCTTTCTCTTTGCAACTTTAAGGATATACAATGGATTAATCACTATATATCATTTATTACTAATAATACATAAAATAAAATACTTAAATCATTATTTTTTCCATTTATCATGATCGTGTATATGTCTTCTTCCAGTCCAATACTACTAATCAAAAATTATGCCAAATCTCATAATCTCCAGCTTTGACCCAAGAACGATTTATGAATATACTTAGGGAGTATCTAAATATTATGTAGCCATTCATTGTTTGTAACCCCCTAGTTACTGTGGAAAAAGGGCCTAGCTATCCAATTCACCAAATCCTAACTAAATGTACCAAAAAAGATAATATATGTTGAAGATGCAAATACAATAATCAATCATCCTACAAAAGCTAACATTGTAGCTAACAGATTCCAAAATATTAAACTCTCTATACCATGACAAGTGAGTTACGTCAATATTTTGCACAAGTTGTGTCATGCTATCATCGATTTGAAATTGTATTTCTCATTTTGTTAATAACCCACTTGAAAGATCCAAGTCGTGCCCCTATAATTCAATTCATGTGTCAAAGTTCCCCTATAATTCAATTCATGTGTCAAAGTTTTCATATAATTTAATTTACCATATGTCACTGCGAAAAGAGGCCAACACGATTCTTGAAATAAAGATCAGAAACCCTTTCAAAGGACCTACAAACCATATTAGAAGACACAACCCAACAAACTAAATTTGAATAATCAAAAAATAATTATCTTTCGGGTTTTGAAGGCCCTGGATGAGTGGGAGCTTAGGGAGGAAATGTTTTGGAAGCAGAAAGCGAGGGTGGATTGACTTTAGGAAGGTGACAAAAATACTGCCTTCTTTCATAAGTTTGTTAAAGCTAGGCGGCAAAGGGATCATATTTCTTCTCTTGTGACTTCAAAATGGGTCTCTTTATCCTCCTTAAGGGGGATGTCTCATGAGGCTACTTGCTTTTATTCTACCTTGTTCTTAGAGGACTCTCCACTTGCTAGTGATGAGGAGAGTTTGATTTTGAATTGTATCCCCTCTTTAGTCTCTAGGGAGATGAATGCAGGTTTACTTTAGCCAATCTCTATGTCTAAATTAGAAAAGGTTGTTTTTGGTATGAATAAAGGTAAGGCTCCTGGTCTTGATGGGTTTCCTATTGAGTTTTTCCAGGAGTTTTGAGAAATAATCAATTTTGATCTTCTACATGTCATCCAAGAGTCTCAATGTAATAAGTAGATGCTTTGGACTCTTAATGCCACTTTTCTAGTTCTTATCCCCAAAAATGGAGCTAATAGTCTTGATCAATTTCGACCCATTGCTCTTTGTAATGTGGTGTATAAAATTATTACTAAGTTGATTGCAGAAAGGCTGAAGCCTTGGGTTAATGACTTGATTTTAGAAGAGCAGGGAGGATTTATTGTTGGTAGACAGATTCTTGATCAGGTGGTGATTACGACAGAGGTTATATTCATGGCTAAGTCTAAGGAAAAGGCTATGTTTGTTAAACTTGACATGGCTAAAGCTTATGATAGGGTTAAGTGGAAATTCTTGCAAAAAATTATTTTGGCCTTTGGATTTGATCAAGATTGGGTGGATTGGGTCATGAGTTGTGTTACTTCTTCCTCCTTTTCTGTTATTATTAATAGTGAACCTTCAGACTTGTTCATGGTTTCTAGGGGTCTTTGCCAAGGAGATCCTTTATCACCCTATTTGTTTATTATTTTGGCTAAAGGTTTAGGAAGATTTCTCAAGGCTCAGGTTTCTCATAAAGTGATTCAAGGGTGGAGCTAGGGCTCTGGTTTGCCTCCCCTTTCTCATTTGTAGTTTGTTGATGATATTGTTTTAATGGGGCTTGCCCGTATTCAAGAGGATGAGAATTTTAGAAGGATTTTGGATATTTATTTGGCTACTTCAGGTCAAAAAATCAACGATCATAAATATTTTATCTATTTTTTTAACACCCCTGTGTGTATTCAAAAAAAGGATTGCTAAGATTCTGAGGTTTCAAATTTGTTCCTTCCCTATGACTTATCTCGGAGTTCCTCTTAGGGTGGGTACTCAGCTTTGAGATTCTTGGAAGGAGTTGTTGGAGAAGTTGAGGAGAAGGGCTACTCATTGGATGCACAGATGGTTGTCAACTACGACTCGAGTGACTCTTTTTCGTTCTGTGATTCAGGATCTTCCTATTTACAAGTGCTTCATTCATGTAGCCCCTTCAAAGTTTCTTAAAGAGTTTGATGATATTTCTTGCAAATTTCTTTGGAGTGGTAATCTGCTTGCTTCTAAGTGGAGTTTAGTTAAATGGGAGTCATTTTTCAGGCCTCAATGTGAGGGAGGGATTGGTTTTCGTTTAGCAACTCCGAATGGGAAAGTGCTTGCAACTAAATTGTATTGGAATTGGTGTACGAGTCAGGATAAGGTTTGGGCTCGTATTCTCACTTATAAGTACCTTGGAGGGATTGATGGTGTTGATGTCCCCAGATGCAATCTGGCTCACCTTGTTAAGCAGGGTCTTTTTTAGATTTGTTGCAAGGGCTTTGATGCTTTGTTCTAGGGGGATTCTTGGGATGGTTACCCTCCTCTTCTCTCGATATACCCTCATTTACAGGCTCTCAGTGATAGTTTTATTGGTATTGGTTGGTGTAGGGTGGCTAATTATAAGTCAATTCAACACTTGGGGCAGAGTTTTGTGTGCAATTGGAAAGATCCCTAGGAATGGCCTCCTAGGGGGATTGGGGAGGAGCAATGGTATTTAGTTAAGATTCTTGCTAATAGGGAATGCTCGTCTCTTTTGGACAAGGATACTCTAACTTAGGGATAGGATTCGACAGGGAAGTTTTCAATGGCCTATGGGTACCTTGAGTTGGACAAGAAACTTTTTGGGAGGATTGGTGTTCCTTGGTAGAAATGAGTGTGGAACAAGTTCTCTTGGCCCAAATGTAACTTTTTTCTTTGGTTGCTAACTAAGAATCGATGTCTCACTTGGGATAATTTATAGAAAAGATGTTTTCATGGCCCATCTATTTGTGTTATGTGTCATAATAGTGAGGAGTGCTCTTCTCACCTTTTCTTCTAGTGTTCTTTTTCTAGGGAGATGTGGCATCTTTGGTGGGGGGTTTGGAATCTACCTTGTTCGCATGTCTCTTTGTTGGTTGAGTTTTGTGCTTGTCTTGGTTTGCCGCCAGTTAAGACTTCTTTTCTTCAAGTTACTTGGGATATTGGGCCTTCCTTTATTCTTTGGAATCTTTGGCTAAAACGGAATCATCGGATATCCCAAGGGGCACAATTGGTTGTCAAGCAATTGTGGTAGTGAATTGTTTGCGCTCTCCAGGAGATAGTCATGGCTAAGTGTGATCTTGCTAGTCCTGTGGATTCTGTTGATTTGGAGATTTTTGGAAGGTTGAGATTCCCTGCTCAAGAGAATGGTATTCCTATTAGACAAAGGTGTAGATGGGTTAAGGAAAAAGTTGTTAGAGAAGGTAGATGGCATCCTCCCCCTCCTAGGGTACCAAATATTAATACAAATGGCTCTTCTAGAGGAAATCCTAGCCCAATGGGGATAGGTAGGATTGGTAGAGATAGTTTTGGAGATGTCTAGTTCTTCTTTTCTACTTATAAAGGTTTTCATACTAATAATTTTATTGAAGCCCTTGCTATTTGGTATGCTTTGGAGAGAGCTTTTTCTCTAGGGTTGGAGATGGGTCCTTTGTGAATCCAATTCACAGGTGGTGGTTTCTATGTTGACTGAGAGGCAGTTGGATGGGGATAATTGGCAGTTATCCCTAGTTATTTGTCATATTCTTAGTTTGAGTGGCTCTTTTGACTCAGTTTATTTTTCCCATATTCCTTGGGAGTGGAATGGTGTGGCGGATTGCTTGGCTAAATGGACATAAGATGGGCTGGAAGGTTGGAATATTGTTGATAGGAGTTCTTTGCCTTCGGATATTTCTTGTATGTTAGATCAAGTACTTCATAAGGATAAGATTGGTTAGTGGTTGGTTTTGATTTGAGCTTGTTGCCCTTCTACTTTGTATTTCTTCTTTGGAATTAATAAAATTTTACCCCTTTTTGAAAAAAAAAAAGCAAGACCGACTATTTTGGCAATGAATAATACATTATCCAGCACTCATTTTTTAATATTTTTGGGGATCAATAAAACTATTCGGTTTCCTCACATACTATTACAATTTCTTTGATCATTTAATTATAGAAATGGTTGTGGATAGAAACCCACATATTAATCCAGAGCGGATACCAAGCAAACAATAGGAAAAAAGTTCTAAAATTCACCAAATGGGAAAAATATGTTCATTAAAGAAGCTGAAAAAATCTCCAAAGCAACTAAAAATTAACCATAACAATGAAATTTACATTTCTAACTTTCTGCATCTCCAATTTCATCATCCTACTGTAAAGATTGAAAATGTTTTGAGTGAAAACCCATAAAATCAAATAAAAAATAATTGTTATTAACAACATGATCTCAATATAAACACAATAATATACATCGATACACAAATAAATTAAGAATTTCCATCCATAGTATAGTAAACATCAATTCTATGATCCCTAAAAAAACTAGATTTGCTAAATTTTGGGCCCATAAACCATTCAAAAGTGTAGTAGACACTAGTATTTTTTGAAAAGAATCTTATCATATATAAGTATATAAGCACAATACAATATTATTATCAATGCAAACATTAAATATATTCAAATATTTTATCATGAGAATCATAATTATATATTGTTGATGTAATTAATAATGTCAGGATTAATATCCAAGTGATAATTGTAGTTTAATACTCTAGAAAATAATTTACCAAAAGGTTTGAGTATATTCAAACTCATATCAATAGTAACAAAGAAGATAGGATTATATTCAAACTCATATCAGTAGTGGTAACCAATGTTGTTCTTTACAAGAAATTTCAAAGCTTATTCTTCCTCAAAGAAGAATACCATCTTTATTTTTCTACTACAACAGATGAAAGCAGTACAAATTTATCAACTTTTGTATTGAGAATATAAGATGTACATTAGCTTATGAGGCCCCATAAGTGTAAGCTTTCAACAATCCCTGTGAAACTTTCAGGAGCTATGCTTCTATGGGCACTTAGATCCCAAATGAACTAATTCATTTCTTTCAAGCACCAAATATCATATACCCTTCACTATATTTGGGTGGAGAAGGTCCAGACAGTATGTCAAAAACATATAGCAGCTCTCATAAACATGTGCTTTTCTGCTAGGTGAAACGTGGAATGTTTGGGCAATTCCATTTATCTGCAACAAGTTCCCAAGCAATATTGAGTGGAGTAATTGAAATGAAACAAAGCAAGTAACTCATATAGATAGCAACACTCACTAATTGGCAGAGAATCATGAAAATGAAATGCAAAATAATTTAAACTATAATCCACAAGATATAATTGCATAAGGAATCCAAAAGAAAATATAGGTTCTAACTATTTTACAATAGGAACACAATCCACTTGTTTAAGTGCAGAGTATTTCACAAAATGAGAACATTGCTTCAACATTTTGGTGTGAATTAACTATCTAAGAGGAAGAAAGCATTCCACTTATCCACTAAAACCTATTTCACAAAATGGGAATATCATTGTTTCCCATGTGAGAAGCATCACTAACGAACTCTAGTAAAACATGTTCAAAATACATGCATTCATAGGTTTATAACTATGTCATACCATATTGAGTCAGGCTCAAGAGGACCTTGTTGTGTGCACTATTATAATTTTCATACATAATTAATGTGTTGGGATTTTTTTTCCCCAGTCCTTCCAATCCCTACTGCAACAATGTGTTATGTGACTCTGCTTGTTGGTTGACACTTCTAATGCATCCAATTCGATCTTGATCTTCAATGGAGCCTAAATTCATTTCCATTGGTAGGAAACTAGTGAGAGGCATTCCTTCTACTAACATATATGTTGCTCCTCCTTGAATTAATGTCTGCAATATTTTTTTTCTATCAGATAGCTATTGAAAGACCAAAGGCCAATCAATAGGATTCACTACGAACTTAAATAGGAAGTTGTTCAATCACTATTCATCTTAATTATGGATTATGGATTATAGAGTATGATCCAAAATGTTAATGAAGAGAAACTTACATAATCAAAATCAGAAATATTTTCATAATATGAAAATTTCATGTCTTTTAATTATTATTCTGCTCAGGACCTAGTAAGTAATTTTATTTAATAGAGACTTTTAAGAATTACATGTATTAATAAAGTGAGTTTTCTTTACAACAAAATATTTTGCCTCCAAAAACTGCAGAGTTTTGGTAATAGCAAGTGTCCTAATTGTGTCACTGGAAATGTCAAAGCCAGTAATATAAGCATAATCATTCGCTCCAATTTCGCCCATCCAGTATAGGGCTTCAGTAGAAGAATTATATATGGTAAAATAGCATAATACAGCAAGATCAATGTTGATAAAAATAATTAAAATTTTATTTTAGAACATATCCTACTCCCCTCCTTAAGCCCAATAGGAGGTGTAAGAGTATATTTGTTTTATGGCTGGTATAACCCATAACTTCATTCATAGGTACATAAAGGATCGGTAAGTCAATAAGTTGATTATTGGCAAGTGATTTTGGATTTCTAATCACCTAGTTGTTCTTAGACTACATGTCAAACAACTCCCTTGCTTCACCTTCAAGATGACTTAGACTTGAAGCAATAATTAACTTAACATTGAAAATACAAAAGAACTTTTCCTTTTACAGAACAACTTGTTAATATAATTTAGTTGTGTAAACACCTGTGTCTGTGATGTAAACATGGGATGCTTTACTGTGCTAATAATGGCAATTTAAAAAGTGTAAAATTAAAATAAGCATAATGAGATGAGTCAGAAGTTGAAACTAGTTTATCTACAAATACAATGTCAATGCATCCATTACACCATTATTTAAAAAAACCATCCACTCATAAATACATGTGTTGGAATTTTTGCAAGTTTTATCCATGAACTATTTGTACCATTGAAGTTGAGTTCCCAAAGGTTGAGGAATCTAATTGAAATTGATATTCATCTATGTATAAAATTCATGATCTATGGAAATTGATCCAGCCACAGCAAAGTTAACACCATGAGAAAAATCTCCCCTTTTTTTGGTGTATGGTTGAAGAAATGGGAGCCCAAGAGCTTGATCTATCAGCCACATAAACACAAAGTTGCAGTTACAACTTAATACATAAAAATATTAAGTCAAAACCAGAGACTTCATCAACTTCACTCCAACAAATAACAAATCAAGATATTTGGTAAAGAAATTGTTCAGCATCCTAGTATGAATAGAACATTTAAGACATAGATGCCATTGTGAAGTATAAACTAATAGGTATGCAAATGTTCATAGATATCACTAAGGCATATTTATATGACAGAAAGTTGCAAACTTCAGTCTTCACACACCTAGAACAGTAAATCACTAGAGGAGTTTGAGTTGCTTGTTCACCTACAAAATCGATGACAAGGCATCCATCTAAGTAATGATTAGTAGGCTTGTGAAAGTATGTTCATCCATAGGGGGGATTGGAAACTCCTTGAAAGTTATTGGGTCGTCCTACACCAAATATGGTGTTTCCTGTATTAGTGAGAGAGTCACTAAAGGAAAATATTTTAGAAAAGCAACCTAGTGGTATTGCTGCAGATTCTCCACATATAAACCAAAATGACACTATCAGCTGAAACACAAGAAAAATACCAACAACATGAGTCATGCTAGAGGGGCACGCAGGTCCCCTAACCACAAATGCATGCAAGACATCAGATTGCTATGTGGTGGCTCCATTGCCATCCTAGAACGGTCTCGGCATCAGACACACCTCAAGAACGCAAGCGGCACTAGTAACCACTCCAAACTCGTCCATGTCGTGCCCAAATAGGGATTTCATCGGGTACTCTGCATAGGAATCTGATGTCTTGTGTGACCCCTCTCCCTCGGCTCCCCACCCCCATCGCCAGAACCGAACAGTGTCATGGAGCCAAGCCAAGGTCGAGTTTTGAATGGATTGTAGTGTAACCCAGAATATTTTGGGTGCACATGCAATGAAAGGGCTCGAGGACAAGATTGTTTAGCTCAAGACAAGATTTTTGCAACCTTTTAAAACGAAAATACTAGTTTGTTTGACCATGAGAGATCCAATGACACCAATTGTTACAGAGGGCACCCCCATCACAAAATCAACTCTTGTAGTCAAAGAAGAGGTAGGAGACGATGCCTCATCATCAGCAACAAAAGCCACACAGACCATCATTTGCAAAAAAAATAAACTTATTTGCTCCTAGCATTTACAAATCGCTACCTACCACAATAGAAAAAATTAAATAATATGAATGAAAACCAATCTCCCTCCAGCTGAGAAAGTGGGAAATTAAGTTGCATGAATTTCCTAACACTAATGAGGAGATAAAAAAAATTATGTTTGAAAATTTTAGAGTTGTTGTGTGGGCTAGGCAGCTTGGTTGCAAAAAAGTACATTATATCAAAGAATTCAACCCCATGTGGGAGCATGACGAAAAAGACTACCTAAGGGTCCCAATTAAAGGTAAGGTGAGGCTTCTCATTGCATAGCTAAGGATTGGGTCTCATCATCTTAGATGTGAAATAGGTAGGTGGATTGTCCCCAAGGAAGTGTGGGAGCAAAGAACTTGTATTTTCTATAGCAAGGGGGTGGTTGAGACCGAATGTCACTTTATCTTCGAGTGTGCAACTTATGAAGACATTTGTATCTAGTATGAGGGTAACTTGAAGGTGGTTAATCTAAATGAGCTCCTTATAGAGGATAGGCTTTTCAAGACGGCTAGCTTCTTGATCAAGATTCATAATAGGAGAGATGACTTGGAAAGAAAACTGAAAACGGTTAAAGATCAAACTTTGGGTCCCATAGGCCAATGGTCTCATGGATGATATTAAAATTATTCATTCATTTATTCATTCATCTAGCCACTACTTCAATATATTCACAGTAAATTAAAAGAAAATTTCACGCATGCAACAAAGATCTGAATTATTAAATGTGAATCAATCTTTTTCAGACATCAGAAAAAACTAACAGGAATTTGTTTAACGGCTCCATGTATCCAATGTGAGACAGGTTTCGGGCAGAAACCTCACATTATATATAGCCTATCGACTAAAAATGACATTATGTTATGGGATTTCAAGCTCAACTAGATTTATTTTCTTGGATAATTTTTTATGCAACCATAAGATGGATGTACTTAGAGGAACAAAGGAAGGATTCCTAGTAACTAAAGAAATAATTGCAAAGATCTATTGGGTGGTGGTGTAATGAAAGATGATATTTTAGGTGAATGAGGGGGCAATTGAATTGGTGAAGAATGGGAAGGAGAAGAACGGTTAGTTTTTTATAAGGAAAAACAGGTTTTGAAGGGACCCTGAAACCCTTTACATAGATGAAAATCTACAAAATAAATTAAGCACTAAACCCAACAGCCCAAAAAACCAAACAGCTGATAGAATATTTCACAATAGCAACCCATCAGCAATCCCAATAGCAAAAAATATCAGCAAAATTGTTGAACCAAAAAAGGAAGCACGAGCTACAACAACTTATCTAAGACATCAGTTGAGGCCATGTTCTCCTTAATGACCCCTTCATGCATACTGATAACATCCTCCAGCTCTTCAACAGCCACAGTCACCCTCTTTTTTGTCTTCCTTCTCATCCTAAGGAACAAACTAGTTTGCAAGTCTTTATCCAGTGCACGAGTAGAAGCCTCTTCTTTCTCCACCAAAGAAAAGTCATGAACCTCTTCAATCATATTCTCCATATCACCCATGTCAAGAGGTTTACCCATCCACTTCAACGCTTTCTCATTCAGAGTAGAAAGACCCATCAAAGTGGTCTTCAAAGAATTATTACTAATATTGACCACTATTTTTAAGTTCTCAAACATCTTACCAATTTTATCCTTCAGGCTAGCAACTCTGTGTTCCAGCATTTTATTAACAATACCTTCCAAAGAGGAAATCCTTTCCTCGTGAGTAGCACCCAAACGACCAGCATCCATCAAAAGGTTATCAAGCTTAACATGCATTGATTTCACTTTTCCCTTTATTTCACACACCTTTTGGTTGCTTCTAAGAATAGCAACACAAACATCCTACCAATTTTTCATTTAAAGATTGAGCTCCTTAACCTCAGTAAATAACCACTTAACCAAAGAAAGCAAGTTTCTAGTCCCATCTTCAGCCATCCTACAAAACATATTCATATCAATTTCATCCCAGTTAACCGGAGGCTGCTCATTTTGCTCTAAATCATCAGGGGAATCAACACAATCCCTATTGTGGTTGTCCTCTTCTTCAACTAGGGAATCCTCGACCTCCACAACGTCCACCTTGATCCTCTCCTTGTCTGGAAAGTTAGCTAATACTTCTAGACGCTCCTTCTTTACTTCCCTCTTAGTCGAAGAAACAACCTGAGAGTTCAATTAACCACTTCAATCCCCTACATTTCAATAGGACTAGTATCAACCGGCTTCTTCTCCATTATATTTTTTGGAACCTTAAGCCCTAACACAGGGAATCTCTCCATACAACCAATCTCACCAGGAACAGGTTTCACACAAAGGAATTCTGACCACAAACAACATTCGAAGGAGCCACTTCACCCTCAAGAGGATATCCCTTCAAACCCTCATTACCCGAAGACAACGCAGGATTCACATTCGAACCCGAGGCTTTCTCTTCATCGCCGATCACAAGCTTCCTTTTGGCCAAAGCTTTGATTTTATTCAAGCCTTTGGTTTTCCCCTTCAAAGATTTTTTTACAGAATTAGCCAAAGCCTCCCGTAACTCCACATTAGTCTCATAACCTTTACCCCACTCTTCCAAATCCTCTTCCCCTTCCTCAGAGCCTTCTTCATCAATAGACATATCCTAAAATTTTGACTCTTCCTCCTCATAACTACCAAACCATTCACTAGCAGAATCCCCAGTATCATAACCATCATTTTTAACCCCCTTTTTACTAGGAGTTTTAGGGGAGATGAATCAATTTCAACTTGATATGATCAAATAACAAACTCATAAGCCCTTTGTGAAGAACTGTCTTCTTAGGGTTCTTCATGTGGTCTTCAATACTCTTCTCCATAGAGAGTAACAGATAAAAAGGAAAGGAGATAGAAACCTTATGCCTAAAATGGTTCAAAAGCACAAAGTGATAAGCATAAAACACAGAGAATCTACCTTCAAGGGTGAAGTAGTACATAATTTCCTTCACGAGGTCCCTCCAAAGTGGCTTCAAGGACTTCCTAGCATAACCGCCACTTCCAATTTCCCTAAGTTGATTCCTCTCATCATGCTTGAAAAAGTTCGCAAACGCCTTCTTGGCCACACCCCTGTCTCTGAAAAACTTCCTCCCAATAACCGAAAGACCAGTTACCTCCGCAATAAAATCCTCATCAATACGAAACTCAACATCCTTGTACCGTAGAGACCTCACATTCCATCCTTTCACAAAGAAATTGGTGGCTTTAGGGTCTGGGCCTTGAATTTTCTACATAAATTGTGAAACCCCCCCAATTCTAAATGCTTCCACATAGTAGCATTCTTATGGAACTATTCACAGGAACTCGGCTCAATTCTACAATGGTCGCCACCCATAGTAACAAGTAGCAACCCAAAACACGTCAAATCCTAGAAGAAAATTAACAAAAAAAAGAACCATGCACTATTCAAAACGATACAACAAACACCCACAATACGTGTGGGCTTATCATTCCAAGTACAGCCCTGCCAAAACTGCTAGTCCATCCTCCTACGGAAACCAAGGAAAAAATAAAGTAACAAATAGGGAAAAGGTTTGAAATTCTAAAACCAACTCAAAATCATGATGAAAAACCTTTCCTCGAGGACACCACCCCTATAAACAAACCAACTAGTCATTATTAGAAATACACTTCAAATTCATAGGTAGTGATTCAAAAGAATCCCACTCTGACCTCTCCAGCACTCCCACATTGGCAACACCATCGACCAGCATGTTAGCCTCCCAAAAAACATGTGTGATTTTGATCTCCTCAAAAGAGTTAATAATGGTGATAAAATCATTAATAAAATGGGAAATAGACCACGAAGGGGGGAACTTCATTAAAAGACAATTTATCACATTAAGAGAGTCCCCCTCTAACCAAAGCTTAGAAACACCTTGTGACTTAGCAAAAACAAGGCCATGGTAAGCTGTTGCAGCCTACACAAAATGGTTTGTCTGGATTCCCAAGGGGAGCGCCATAGACTAATGGAGAAGGGAATGAAGGTATATAGATTGTATCTTCTCTAACTTTCTCTTGGATGGATCCCATCTTTTCTTTCTCTTTCTCCTTTTTTCCTTTGCTTTTCTCTATACCTCTACATGTTCATTTTATTTTTTTCTTTGGTGGTTCTTCTCCTCCATCCCCACCTTCCTTAGCCATATTATGAAGGTTTACGAATGTGGATGTAGGTTGAGAAAAGGGATTCACATGGCTTGTTTCCTCTTGTATGGAAGCTTCTCTTATTCCTAATGATCTAGTGTCATGTTGTTCACCAGCCTTTTTCAATATCCATTCCTTTGTTCTTCTAAGAACCATTGTTGTCCTCCCCTGAATATTTACAATCTCTTGGTTGGTCCAATTAACTGGAAAAATTGGCAGTATTTGTATATGGTTCAAGTATATGGGATCCACCAAATCAGACTTGTCGTCTTCTAAACCTTTGATATCCCAGTTTTAACAAAAAGACCAAAGTTGCCTCGTTGACAATCTCATCCAATCTCTTTTAATTACCTCATATTCATTTTCACAACGAGCCCAATAGTTCTCCAATTCAAGTGCATGATAAAAACCAGGCCCAAGTTGTAAATTATTTTTGACAAAATCTTTGTTATCAAATGGAAAACAGAATTCAAAGAATTAGAAGTTGTATTTCACCACATCCCTCTACACATTCAATGTACAAAGGAAGTTTTGCATTGGTAAAATGATAAACCGATAGGAAAAGTAACTCTAGCATTTTCCACCCCCAACTTCTTTTATTGAGCTCACCAATTTTTCTACGAACTTTAATTAGGACAAATATATCATTGACATACCTGGGAAATTTGTATGTGAAGCCATCATATCCCCCAATCCTAACATATGTGAACTATTGAAATTGAATGAAGAAGCTCTTATAAGTGTTAATCAATTGTGCAACTTCTGAGGATATTATTATGCTTGTCTCTTTGCAATTCTTTGACTACCAACATTACAAAGGAATCATTAACTCTTTTAAACCTCTTATAACTATTTTCCACCTAGAGTTGAGGATAGTAGTCATAAAGTTGGGTATTTGCATCAAAATTTCCCATAGAGCACAACCTTGGCCATGTCCTCATACTAGCAATGGCATAAAACAAGTATGAAGACATTAAATTATTTGTTTAGCTTAAATTTGGCTATCTAGCTTGAAGGCTATCATTGATAAAATTAGTCCAATTTATGAATTGTTGCCCATGACCGATAACCACAATGAAAAAGTACATCCATGACTCAAAATTATGTGTGTCTTCTCTACCATTTAATCTTCATAGCAATACTATAATGTCATCAATTTCATCTACAAAATGTGACTAGTGTAAGTTTTGAGACAATTGAGATTTTCTCTTCTTTAGGACCACTAGCCATTGCTTTGCCATCATATTTTAGCAATGAATTCTTTTCTACGAAGTTTTGATGCTATTATATTGAGTCTCAAAATTGTTGCTCACACTTCTAGAGGAATCAATCACTTTTTAGGGCTAGGGAAAGGTCATTGTAAGGGTGGATTGATCATCTCATCTACAAATAATGAGTGATGATAGGCCAATTTTAGAGAGTGGTTAATTTATCCTTCACTTTGGTCTCAGTTGGACCGAAGAGGATGTTCCTAGAGGTAATCTTTAACAATATTTAATCAAGACTAAAGATATGCAAAATTAACTAATTATAGTTACATCTAGATGTATGCTTGGCTCCAAAAAACATTAACAGACCAGGACTAAAATATTGCACATATAACCTCTATTAAGCTAATTGATATATGTAAGACATGATTCTATAAGGTGAAAATAATGTGGACCACTTTAGGTATTTTCCCTGAGTAAATTATTAAATCTTAGTGCATACATGAACTACATCCTAATCCTAAGCTATTAGCATGTGATATTTATTTTTTAAGGTGAATGGAGAATCAACACTTCTAAGACTAGTGCCTAATATTGAGTTAAAAAGTAGCTTTCAACCAAAAGACACAACACATAGAAATGACAAAAGAGATTATATTAAAAAATACTTAATAATCCCTCTCCAAACTTCTATAAATTCACATTCAATAAGGAAATGGCCATTACACATAATGTTTACAATGCATTAAAGTGTTTCAATACATCAAATTAATATTGCATTCACACTTGGAAATTAATTGAGAGATAACCCTAAGCTAAGAAGAACCTATCATACTTCATCTCTAGGAAGTCTTCCTAAAGATCCACAACTAGCCAAGGAAACATTGAATTACAATATAGCTATCTCTTAATGATTTTCAAGAGGAAATGTTCTAATAGTGATTGAACATGTAGGAATTGAAACCCTAGATCTTTTTGGTGCTACATCCATTTGAAAATGAAGTAATGACTAACCTTTGTTTTGAAAGATGAACTAGTATATATAGAACTTTGTTTGGTCACTAAATCCTTACGAAAATTGATTGAGAACACGTTGTCATCAATGTAGCATGTGGAACAAGATAAAATCTATTGAAATGGTGACTTGGAGCTTTTGAAAAAATCATTCATGTTAGAAACACAACCATAATGTTAATGGTGGTATGGTATACCCATATTATGCCATTAAAAGCGTGTGAATTCACACCCTTAAGATGAACAACTATTTTGGAAGAAAACCTATGTAGAGTGTTTATAGCATAAAATATAGTCATTAATAGTGACATGGGTCATGCAAAGAGGTAGGTAGCAGTGAAAAATATAAAATATGGGAGATTTATAGTTTCAAGCATGTCGAGGATTGGGGATCAGAGATACCAAAAACTCTATACGACTTATTGAGGATCAAATATCAGAAGAATGGCATGTCGGTAAGAGAAAGTCTAAAATTCTAACAAGGACAAGGAAAAGAGTGGGGATCGAAGGAAAGGTATGTTAGGATGAGATCTAATATCTTGACAAGGACAAAGGAAAATTTTAATTTCGAAGGAAAGGAATTCCAAGAAAAAAAACTCTAAAAGTCTACATAAACATATGAAAATGACCAAAACACGTCCCAAATTTGGATTTTCTTAGGGTTTTTCAACTTCCAACTTATGATAGGTACATCAAAGACGAAACATAACAACAATTAGTGTAACATACTAACCCTTTCATAAAGTAAAAATTTCTTATTTTACACCAAACGAGTAAATAAACAATTAACAAAGTCATGGTAATAAAAAAAGTATTTTCTTTTATTGATAATTTCCAAACATGATACAAACATATTCCAACATGTATCCCTTTTCTTTTCAAATATACACCAAAGTAAGAAAGCATTCAAATACCTACATATCTTGTAGAGATTTAGAACAAATATAAGATGGTCCAAAATCCTTCCTTTCAAATCTTGGTTCTTTTGTTGCCTGTTGTGGAGGAGAAGCATCACTCAGGTGCTTTTCCACCAACCACAAACTATTAATGCAATCCCCTGCACATCTATCATTCAATAGATGGTCGTTCCCTTCAACGAAGAGATTGGTAGAGTAACTGATAATGACAACCAATTGAGCATATTGTTGTGTCCTACATAACTAGAACTTGTAATCCCACAATCTCGAACTAGTATGTAATACAGGATCACGGTGAACTGACAGTGTAGTCTCAAGTATCACACAATCTAAGTGGAGTCTCGTACATTGCATTACTTTGGCCAAAGTGTTCTCATTCAGTACTTTGAATGAAGTCATCTATCACATACACTACTCAAAGCCGAATTGACTTAAGGCTATCTTACACTACACATAGATATTGTCCTTCATTGGATAATTTGTCATCCCAGACTAACCTACAACATACTATTCTACTTGAAATGACTTCAATTAACAAGTACACAAGTCCCTCCCGTACTAGATTATCTATCCTAGGAGTAACACAAGCTTTCCTAGTTAACTTAATAACTTATTTGGGTGTACCTCAAGTGACTCTTGCATTCAATCAAGCCTAGTAAATAATAACTAAATCAAGCATCATTCTCCTATTATGGAGATATTATATTAACAGTATAAAAGTAGCTAAAAGACTTTGATTCCCTTTTTTGGAATACAATCATAATTACTTCTAATGCACAAATAGAAAAGACATTTTATGTAGCATAGAAAAATACAATAAACCCTTGTAAATGATAAGAAGGAGAAACCCCATGCTTGTTATCGCTTTTCCCAAATAATGATGACATTGCAACTTTCTCCTATAGCTCAATTCAACTTAATTCAGCTTCACAAATCAATTCCCACTCCCTCTCTTGTTGAAAGCACTCTCCTCTCATAAAAAGAAAACTCTTCCTCACAAAGTTCCACTCTTTTCTCACTCATATAACTGATGAAATTGACTGGTGAAACTCAGATATGATTAACAGAAAAGGGTGTATACTCTTGATATGATACATCCCTTTTAATGGAAATAATTACCACACAGAATACAGAAATGTGGAAGATTATGAATGGTTTACAAATAATGGATACTCAAGAATGGTAAGCACAAGAAAAATGGTAATGAGAATGAATCATAAGATCATGTGTTGCAAGAGAGTTTGGGTGACTATTTATAGAGCATCCAGCCTCCAAATCCTACAGTTTTGGCATGTGAATTGACACCACTTCCTTGCAGCATGATTTTGCTTGAAGGTGGTGATAGATTAAGCTTGTACTCATAAAAAGACATAATGAATCAAATTGTCTATTGATAGCATTCACAAGACCAATTCAAACTACACATGGGAATTCGTATTTCTCTCCAAAATTTCCATCTACAGGAAAGTGAAATAGAGGTGGCGCCAAACTGGTTAAATGGCATGATTCTCAAGTGTAAGGAATTTGTCAATGGTGAATAATCAACACATAACCTAAATCAGCTACTTTCTGGGTTGAGTCAACTGAATATACTAACTACGTTGGATTTATTCCAAGCTTCCATAATTTCTTAAATCAACTAAGTCAAAGCCAGCATAAATCAGATGTTTTACTTTGTTTCATCCCTGTGTATTCTTTGCTGGAAAATACGTGACTCATTTCAAAGTGGCATGTTTAATCCAAAGTCAACTTTAATAAAAATGTCCAATATCAATATATTTATTCATGGACTTATATCGTCCAAGGAAGTCTTCATTAAATCAACTTCGTTATTAAATCGAAAATAAGTCAATTTCCAATGTATAAAATAATATGAAATATATATTATTATTATATATATGGTGTATATATATAATATACATGCATACATATATATATATATATATTTTAAATACCATCGTATAAATATATGTACATATATATGTATATATATAGCTAAATATATATATATATAATATTTTAATATATATTTACATATAACTATATATACATTTATTTATTTAATAAATATATATATCATAAGCCAGACAGCATATATATGATACATATATATATAAGCGTAAAGGAAAAATCATTATAATAACCACATTATACAAGATGTATGCATATATATGTGTGTATACCTCTATGTACACATGTATATGTAGGTATACCATATCGATGCATCCATATGAACATGTCTATTTGCTAGCATTTGTTGGTATTGATATGCATATGCATATGGATACGTGTATATACTATACATATTTATATATGTATGTATGTATGTCTATATCTGATTCACTTACATCCATTTACATTACCATCATATTGATAGGTGTGTACATGTGGTATATCTATACATATGCATAAACATGTTGTTAGATCCCTTTGACATGCATGTGCATACATATTAACATACTTCCACCTACATCCCACTTATCCATATGATCATAATAACACAAGAACAATCTCAAAATCCCAAACAGATAAACATCACTTTTAAAAGCATGCAGAAGTAAACAAGACTCCTAATGCATTCAAACAAGCTAAGGATGACTTGCCTATAAACCACAAACTGACTCAGTTCAAACACTCTAATGTGGTGTGTGTATGCTCAGATAATTTACTTTACTAGTTACCTGACCAATATCTTCTCCCAAGTGATACTTCCCCTCCACCTGGAAGAATGGAATACAAACCTGTATCCACTAACACATGCTCGTGGCAGTCAAATGTTCACAACATATGCAGTATACATAAACATTTCCAAAGTTAGAATAATTACAATTCTATAACCTTTGATTCACATAAATGCAATATTTCACCATGGATAACATCGACTAAAGCAACATTAAATGAGACAATCATCAAATGTGAAAAAATTCATATTGATAACAAGGAACAAGCATGTTTTATTTATCTCCAGAATTCACATTACATCCATTTTACCCTATGCAGTAATAATAAATAGTAACTATGCAATCAGGGTGTAACATACTCCCCCCCTTATGAATCATTGTCCCCAATGACCTAAGGTATTATTTAAAGCATAAAAATCTAACACTATATTATTCTACATTATCAAAAGTATCAAGAATGTCAGGAAATTTATGCTAAATTTTTGCATATTCCTCCCAAGTAGCCAAGTCTTTTGTGTACTGGTCCCACTAGACTTTGCATTACAATACCTCTCTATTATGTAAGTGAAGCTTAAATGTTTCTAGCACCTTGATGAGCTTGAGAGTTACTACTCTGGGGTCCCTTACCTATAAAGTAGTCCAATCAATTACATGATTATCTCCTGGTATGTATACTTTTTAAGGTAGGACACATGGAAGACATTATACATTCTGGCAAGAGCTGGTGGCAAAGTGATTCAATAGGATATTGGATTCACTTCCTCTAGAATCTCAAAAGTTCCAACATAATGTGGGGCTAACTTAGAAGACTTTCCAAATTTAATGGAGCTTTTGTGAGGCTTCACTCTCAACAACACTTTGTCACCTAAGGAAAAATTACAGGGTACTCTCTTAGCATCTATGTAACTTTTTTGTCAATTTTTAGCTTCTACTAACCTTTTCTTAATAATCTTAACTTGCTCATCCATTTCTGCCAACATTTTCGGTCCAAGACTTACTTGATCCTCAAGTTTATCCCAACTTACAGGAGTTCAACACTTTTGACCATACAAAGCTTCAAAAGGAGCCATCTTAAATTCTTAATTGCAAAATGATATGAGTTATTGTAAGAAAATTTGACTAGGGTAAATAATCCTCCCACTTGTATTGATAATCCATGCAATACACCCATAGTAGGTCTTCCATTACTTGATTTACCCTTTTCATTTTCCCATCTGTTTCTGTATGATATGCTAAGTTAATATTTAACTGAGTCCCTAGTGCATAAAACAAGGTTTTCCAAATCCTAGAAGTGATTTGTGCATCCCTATCAGAAATAATCTTTTCAGGTATCCAATGCAATCTAAACACTTCATGCACAAACTTTCTTGTTATGAAAGGTGCTCCATTAATTAGGTTCCCTGGTATAAAATGTACCACTTTTGTAAGCTTATCCACTACCACTACTATGGCATTATGCTTATTCCTTGACATAGGCAGTCCTTGCATAAAATCCAAACTTATAACTTGTCATTTTGTTTTTGGTATGGCGTGTGGATATAAAAATCCCGCAAGATGATGCTCAACCTTCACCCTTTGACACTCAAGACACCTAGCCACATAACTAGCAGCATCTCCTTTCATTCCCTTCCAGAAGAATAATGGTTTTGCATCAGTCATCATTTTTGTCACTCCTAGATGTCTAGAATATGGTGCTTCATGTATTTCTTTCCATACCAGATTTCTTAATTCCTTTACATCAGGTACATACATTCTACCCTTATATCTAAGTAATCCACTAGGTTCAAATTGAAAACCTTCATACCTAGAATCTTGAGGATTATCCATGAGAACTTGCTTAACTTGTAAGTAATACTCATCCTCCTTGCACTTTTTGAGAACTTTCCCTTTGAAATCGGTTTGAATTGCTACTATGGAAGCAATGGGACGTCTTCGACTTAATGCATCAGTGACCCGATTATCTTTCCCCTTGATATAACTAATATTAAAATCAAAGTTATCTATCAACTCTAACCATTTTCTCTATCTGGCATTCAAATTTGGTTGAGTAAAAGGATACTTTAACCCATTATGGTCATTTTTCAACTCAAAGGGTTTCCCAAGCAAATAGTGCCTCCACATTTGCAGTGCATGAACTACAGCTACCAACTCTAAATCATGCGATGCATAATTCATTTCATACGGTTTCATATTTCTAGATTCATATGCAATCACTTGCCCATCTTGCAGATCAATACACCTCCTAACCCTTCTCTACATGCATCGGTGATAACCGTGAAGCTACCTTCAGGATCTAGTACTTTTAAGATCAGTGTGGTGGTTAGTTTTTCTTTGAGTAGATCAAATGCTTCTTGACACTTCTCATTCCATTCGAATCTCTTTCCTTTCTTTTGCAAAGAATTTATTGCAAAAGAAATCCTAGAAAATTTTGTGATAAACTTCTTGTAATATCCTACCAAGCCCATGAAACTTCTTACTTCCAACACATTTATGGGTATAGGCCACCCAATTATTGCTTTAATCTTTTATGGATCAACTACAATTCCTTCTACCGAAATCACATGACCCAAATAATGTACCCTCTCTTGGAAGAATGTACACTTGGAAAGTTTACCATACAACCTATATGCTCTCTCAAATGTTGTAGGACCATTTCAAGATGCTTGCAATGTTCTTCCTCATTTCTAGAATAAATCAAGATGTCATCTAGAAAAACTAGTACAAACTTATCAAGGTAATCCCTGAACACACTATTCATTAGATTCATGAATGTTTTTGGTGCATTTGTTAAACCAAATGGTAAAACAATGAACTCATAGTGTCCATGTCGAGTTCTGAATATAGTTTTAAATATATCTTCATCTTTAACCCTTAACTGGTGATATCTATATCTCAAATCTATTTTATAGAATATAGTTGCACCTCTCATTTGATCAAAAAGATCGTCAATGTGTGCCAAAGGATACTTATTCTTTACCATAGATTTGTTAAGCATACGATAGTCAATGCACAAACGCAATGTTCCATCCTTCTTCTTGACAAAGATAATTGGCGCTCCACAAGGTGAAACACTTGGTCTTATTAGTCCTTTCGATAATAATTCATTCAATTGTGTCTTAAGTTCCATAAGTTTAGTGGTTTTCATCCTTTAGGGTACCTTGGATATAGGTTTTGATCTGGGAACTATATCAATAGAGAAATCAAATACTCTTTTAGGAGGTAATCCTAGTAACTCTTTAGGAAACACATTTGAAAATTCCCTCAAAATTGGGTACTTCTCCATATTTGATTTTTTAGTTTAATCTATTTCTCCATCCTCTAATTCTTGCAAACTTTGGTACTCAAAATTATCACTATCCTGCCCAAGTTCTTCAATCTTTACAACAAAGTGTTTACACCCTTTCTTCTTAGCTCTCATAAGTTGCATTGCCATAATTTGTCGAATCTTTACCTCTCTAGGTATTCCTTGGAATTTAACTTGATTTCCATAATCATCTAGGCACTCAATAGTCTTAGCATGGAAATATATTATGGCCCTATGCTTCCACAACCAATTCATTCCTATAATAACATCATATGATCCTAGAGGTGCAACATAAAGGTTGAATTCAGTAGTAAAACCAGGTAGTTCTATCCTAGCCCCGACATAGACATTGATCCACCTTTGCTCTTGTTTGGTTTGTATACTCTGCATTCCAAGACATTGCCATGTGTCCCGCCTTCCTAGATAATTGTTTAGCTATTCTAGGTGAAATGAAATTTCTAGTTGCACCAATATCAATAAGAACATAAATAGGTAATCCAAACAAAATACCTGGTGTTTCAATTGGTGTTACTTGGTAATTAGCCTGTCGATCATCCACAGTTGCATGTATCCTTTATTGAAACATGGCCTACTAGGTGGGTAATGAATTACCATATGGTTGTGAACTAGAAATTTTATTGGGACATTCACTTGCATAGTGATTCCATCTGCATATAAAACATCCTATAATTGTTCATCTTTTCCCTATAAACTCTTTTCCATTATAGTGGGCTCTTTTCCCTTTTTTCTTTGCAGCATTTTGCAGTGATTTCTCCTTAGGAGATATCTTGTTAGGAACTTCCACATCTCTCTTTTGCTCTTTTCTTTCATGTCGGGTGGAATTAGCCTTAAGCTTTTGTTCTTGCTTAATTTCTTTTTCATATACAAGATCCATTGTTGTTGGACCATGCATATCCACTTCTCCTCTAATCCAGTTATTGAGTCCCAAAATAAATTTCTTAATGTGAAAATGCTCATCCTTATGATATATGGGAACATAATGCAGAAGTCGGGTCAACTTCTCCCAGTATTTGTTAACCATCATGCCACTTGCCTTAACTCTTGGAAATCCAAGAGTTTTTGGTCATAGTAAAGTTGCGGTAACCATCTTTTGCAGAAAATTTCCACAAATTCTCCCCAAGTTAGATTCCATGAGTTTATGCTAAGTTGCAACTTCTTGTTTATCCGCCAATTAGAGGCTTTGCCTGCTAACTGATATGTGCAACATGTAGATTTTGTAACCTCATCATAATTTTGTATTTCAAAATACTTTTCCATTTGAACAAGCCATACTTTAACCTCATCACCTCCAGCACTACCATCAAACTTAGGTGGAATTATCTTCTTCATGTCCCTTGACAATTCAGAAGATGCAATCTTTTTATTCCTTTCAATAGATGGTGTAGGTAATTTTTCCTTATCATGATTATGGTTTTCACCATGCCCATGGGAAGAATTTTCTCCCTCTTGATCACTATCGAGTACTTCCTTTTCTACCCTACCCTTATCTCTTTCGTGTTCAAGATTAGTTAATCTTTCCAAAATTTGGTCAAGCCTAGCCTCCACACCAGTGGTTCCTTGTCCATCCTCCTGACTTTTACCGGGATTAGTTTGTGTCCTCACATATGTCTTTACCATGATTGTGTTTGGTTTTTACCTGAATGTTTTATTCATGTTAGCCTAAGTTATCATTGTCTTATGGAAAACATAAAAGTAAACATTCACATGTACACAAGAATTCCATAAAAGATTAAGCATACGCTTGTTTTGATAAATACATAATTTTATTTATTTCATGAGGATTTCAATATCCTTTCAATTACATGGAGTGACTATTCAGATAGTCAAGTGGAGAGTATCCTTTGAATTCACTCTCAGACACATAACTTAAAGTAGTATAACCTAAAGACTAAGAAAATTGTTGTTCCCTATCTTTCTGTTCATCTCTAATTTGTTCCTACCTATCCCAAAAAGGATAATAACCCTCGAATCTATCATCTAATACATAGTTATGAGAAGTAATATCAATATGGTGTTCATCAACAATGTAGTCTACATTTTTTGTAGATATTTGTTCATGAGACCATTTCTCGTTTGGGGGTGTCCTTGGTACATATTCCTCAGACTCTTTACTCGAAGAAATTGATATTACTTTAGCTAGTGGTAGAACCATAGGATCCCTAAAGATGAATGCAAGACTACCACTTTCTTTTGAAGGCATGTCCCTGGAAAGTGGTAATGACTGACTTTTCTAGTGAGATGGTTGGTAGGTAATTGTACATAGCCTCCTCCATCTTCATCTTACTCTTCACATCACTGATCTGAGAAAGTGTGTGACTAAATTTTTGGTGTCACTCAACTAGATAGCATTATTGTAGTTGGTTCCCTCTATTGTTCTAATGATGGCTTATTTTTCCTTCTTAGCCTTAAGGTAGCGCCCATTTCTGATTACTTACTTTCGAGCCATTAATTTGAGACGCACCATCCTGACACAAGAGTTTTCACAACATTAGATAAACCTGATACCACATGTAATGTACTAACCCTTTCATAAAGTAAAAATTTCTTATTTTACACCAAACGAGTAAATAAACAATTAACAAATCCATGGTAATAAAAAAATTTATTTCCTTTTATTGATAATTTCCAAACATGATATAAACATATTCCAACATGTATCCTTTTTTTATTTTCAAATACACATCAAAGTAAGAAAGAATTCAAATACATGCATAGCTCGTAGAGCTTTAGAACAAATAGTATTAAGAAGGTCTAGAATCCTTCCTTTTAAATCTTCATTCTTTCGTCGCCTGCTATGGAGGAGAAGCATCACTCAGGAACTTTCCCGCCAACCACGGACTCTTAATGTTGTCCCCCGCAAATCTATCATTCGATAGATGGCCCTTCCCTTCGATGAAGAGATTGGTAGAGTAACTGATAATGACAACCAGCTGAGCATAGTGTTGTGTCCTACATAACTAGAACTTGTAATCCCACAATCTTGAACTAGTAAGTAATATAGGATCACGGTGAACTAACATTGTAGTCTCAAGTATCACACAATCTAAGTGGATTCTCATACATTGCACTACTTTGGCCAAAGTGTTCTCATTCAGTACTTTGAATGAAGTCGTCTATCACATACACTACTCAGGGCCAATTTGACTTAAGGCTATCTTACACTACACAGGTATTATCCTTCATTGGATAATTTTTCATCCCAGACTAACCTACAACATACTATTCTACTTGAAATGATTATGATTAACAAGCAAGTACACAAGCTCCCTCCCATATTGGATTATCTATCATAAGAGTAACACAAGCTTTCCTAGTTAACTTAATAACTAAGTTGGGTGTACCTCAAGTGACTTGCATTCAATCAATCCTAGTAAATAATAACTAATTCAATCATCATTCTCCTATTATGAAGATCTTATATTAATAGTATAAAAATAGCTAAAAGACTTCAATTCCCTTTTTCAGAATACAATCATAATTACTTCTAATGCACAAACAACAAAGACATTTTATGTAGCATAGAAAAATACAATAAACCCTTGTAAATTATAAGGAGAAACCCCATGCCTATTATCGCTTTTCCCAAATAATGATGACAGTGCAGCTTTCTCCTATAGCTCAATTCAACTTAATTCAACTTCACAAATCAATTCGCACTCCCTCTCTTGTTGAAAGAACTCTCCTCTCAAAAAAAGACAACTCTTCCTCACAATGTCCCACTCTTTTCTCACTCATATAACTGATGAAATTGACTGGTGAAACATAGATATGATTAACAACAAAGGGTGTATACTCTTGGTATGATATGTCCCTTTTAATGGAAATAATGACCACACAAAATACAGAAATGTGGAAGATTATGAATGGTTTGTAAATAATGGCTACTCAAGAATGGTAAGAACAAGAAAAATGATAATGAGAATGAATCATAAGATCATGTGTTGCAAGAGAGTTGGGGCAACTATTTATAGAGTAGCCAACCTCCAAAATTCCTACAGTTTTGGCATGTGAATTGACACCACTTCCTTCCAGCATGATTTAGCCTGAAGGTGGTGATAGATTAAGCTTGTACTTAGAAAAATACATAATGAATCGACTTGTATGTTTACAGCATTCACAAGACCAATTCAAACAACACATGGGAAATTTTTATTTCTCTCCAAAATCATCATCTACAAGAAAGTGAAATAGAGGTGGCACCAAACTGGTTAAATAGTGTGATTCTCGGGTGTAAGGAATTTTTCCATGGTGAATAATTAACACATAACCTGAATCAACTACTTTTTGGGTTGATTCAACTGAATATATTAATTGTGTTGGATTTAGTCTAAGCTTTCATAATTTCTCAAATCGACTAAGTCAAAGCCAACATAAATCAGACGTTTTGCTTTGTTTCATCCCTGTGCATTCTTTGTTGGAAAATACGTGACTCATTTCAAAGTGTCGTGTTTAATCCAAAGTTGAATTTAATAAAAATGTCCAATATCGATATATTTAGTCATGGATTTATATCGTCCAAAGAAGTCTTCATTAAATTGACTCCTTTATTAAATCAGAAATAAGTCAATTTTCAATGTATAAAACAATATGAAATATATATTATTATTATATATATATGGTGTGTATATATAATATATATATACATATATATATTTTAAATACCATCATATAAATATATAAGTATATATATTTATTTAATAAATATATATATTGTAAGCCAATCAGTATATATTCGATACATATATATATAAGCGTAAAGGAAAAATAATTATAATAACCACATTATACAGGATGTATGCATATATATATGTATAAATGTATATACCTCTATGTACATGTATATGTAGGTATACCATATCGATGCATCTCTATGAGCATGTCTAGTTGCTAATGTTTGCTTGTATCGATATGCATATACATATGGATGTGTGCATATACTATATATATATATATATATATCTGATTCATTTACATCCGTTGATGTTACCATCATACTGATAGGTGTGTACGTGTGGTATATCTATGCATATGCATATACATGTCATTAGATCCCTTTCACATGCATGTGCATACATATAAACATAATTCCACCTATGTCTAACTTATCCATATGATCGTAATAACACAAGAACGATCTCAAAACCCCAAACAGATAAACATCAATTGTAAAAGTATGCAAAATTAAACAAGACTCCTAATGCATTCAAACAAGCTAAGGATGACTTACCTATAAACCACAAACTGACTTAGTTGAAACACTCTAATGTGGTGTGTGTATGATTAGATAGTTTACTTTACCGGTTACCCGACCAAGATTTTCTCCTGTGTGATACTTCCCCTCCGCCTAGAGGAAAGGAACACAAACCTGCATCCATTAACACATGCTCATGACAATCAAATTTTCATAACATATGCAATATACATAAACATTTCCAAAGCTAGAATAATTACAATTCTATAACCTTTCATTCACATAAATGCAATATTTCACCATGGATAACATCAACTGAAGTAACATTAAATGAGACAATCATCAAATGTGAAAACATTCATATTGATAACAAGGAACAAGCATGTTTTATTCATCTCCAGAATTCACATTACATTCATTTTACCCTATGCAGTAATAGTAAATAGTAACTATACAATCGGGGTGTATCACTTATACATGATGGATAAAATGAGGCCTAAATATACAAAGGAGTTTAGAATCAAGAAAATTTTGACACTATCAGATTGAATGCCAACAATGTCAATCATATAGTTTGGATTTGAGCCACCTTGACTTGATTTTGGCTCATGATTTGAGCCCATTTTTCTAGAAAAATATTATTAATTTCTTAGGTATCCTTGGCGTATATATGTATAGCTTGGGATGAAGATTGTATGCTATTTTATGTGAGGTTATATTGTCAAAATTCCTCCAAGTTTAGAGTGTATATATTATGTGAATCACAAAGGTTGATATTGTATTTCAAATATTGGTTGTTGATTAATACATTAGATTTACTGATTTAGAGGCTAGATTTTTTATGAGGGTTTCCTTAAGGTATACCTAGAGCCATTTTGTGTTTTTATTATATTATTATCTCTTCTATTCTTTCTCTTTATCTAGTTTTTGTTATTATGCTAAAAATTAACCAGATCGAGAAATTTATAGTACTCTCCTAATTATATTAAGTGGGATTTGGTGCATATTTCTTTTCAACATAACAATTTTCAACCATCAATCCATCCTAATGATCGATCATGGAGTGTTATATAAAATTTTAATGAAAAAATACTTCCATAATCAAATCTAGAAATATTTAAGCTAATATTATGGACTATGGAAATTTTTCCCATAACCATTGATTCAATTAACATCATGACAAAGGTCAATTCTAAAATCAAACTTCAACATAGTAGAAGAGGACCCCATGACTCTTTGAACTAAAGTTATTTTATGCCCTAAAGTAGGCAATACATGTTGAACACTTTGAATACTGAGAGGGGGGGTGAATTAGTATTCCATTAAAACATTCACATAAAATCCATCCAAACAATATCATTGATCTAACTGGAATAACAAGAGAAAACATGGAATCAAGACAAAGCATCATCACACACGAGCACCAATATTTTTATGTGGAAAACCCAAAATGGGAAAAACCATAGTGAGGGTTAGCTCACAATATAATATATCAAGATATAGAATATTACAATGGCTCACTACCAGGACATGTTGTTCATAAAGGCCCATAGCCTGAAGCAATTTACAAAATAGAGAATGCCTCACTGCCAAGTGATTTACTAGGATAGAATGCACCTTCCTTGTGTTGGAGTTCAGTACCAGTGAAGCATAGTATATGAATAACCTTTTTGTATACAACACATTTGTTTGCTCATCTATACAATTTTGCACATTTACATCACACACACACTCTCTTTTCTGCCTTCATGTATCTCTCACCTTCTCTTTGCACACTTCCCCACTTCAAAAGTATCTTACATATATATATTCATGTTCACTAATTAGGTAAGCCTAATTAGAGAAACCCTATTTCAAATCAAGAACCAACTCTATCGGCATTTTTCTCAAAACACATTCATCTTCACATAGTCGGTGTGGACCTAAGATAGATCCCTTTATCATTTGTAGCATATATTAAAACTTCTCAACATTAATACATAATTAGGTCGACCAATTTGCAATCCATCAAATGTGTAACACAAAAAATTGTTAACACATTGAATTATCCTTTAGAAAACATCAAACTACTTATCTTCAACACCACATAGCATGATAATCGAATATGAGAAAATACGGAATATCCCACATTAGTGTATAGTATAGAAAATCACTGTAGTCTTCAAAGCAGAATACTATCATTCATATCTTCCAAATGCCTTCATAGATCATTATGAAACTCCAATGTAGAATACATCTTGTAGTCTCAAATCTTTGTACAAAGTCCTATAGTGATATATTTTTCTTAGATAGAATCCAGACCAAAAAATTGACGTACAAAGCTAGTGTATAAGCATAACACTGTTACCCAAGCTACTGGTAACTGTACCTTTCCAACCATTCAACCTTTTCAAATTAAACCTTGTTAGTGGATGCAATTGATGACAAGATGGAACATTTTATCAGCTTCTGAGTAAGTCTTACAAATAAGATAATCTAGATCAAAATATTGGATTAGCAAACTCCCATTACAAGAGCAGTGAATACTGAAAAACATCAAAATTCCATTGTGGCAGTTATCTGAATTATATTGGTCCTTGACATCAATGAGAACCTCTCAATTTTCAAAAATCTCTCCCTTTTTCATTGATGGCAACACATGATGTGAAAACCATCAAAATACCTCTTCCCAATTTTTCAATTTTCTCCCCAAAAAAATTTCACAAAAAATTTCAATTTTTGCATACCTTCTCTCTATTTCCACATGATACCTCTCTCTCTCCCCCCTTGACATCAATGGAAAAGGAAAATAAATTAATGCTTTATTAGTTCCCTTTGCATACCTAAATACTCCCCCTAAGGAGTGCAACCAAAACATCATCTATGAGTAATCAACAGGAGGTTGTTGTTCCTTGAATTTTGTTGAGAATACCTATCCATGAGAATTTGTCTTCATCCCAAATCCTTTTTCCTCTGAAAAAGATCTGCATAGATAGTTGAGGTCAATTAAGATGTCTTTTCCTTCAACCACAATTCCAGGAGTAATATTAGATTTCATAGTTCTGTTAGCCAAAGAAAGAAAATAGTAGGCAGGTGTACACTTAATCTTGATTAAATCTCTGAGCACCCCATATTGTCCAATCATCTCTCTTTTCTATTTATGTGATGCAATGTATTATTCATGCAGTTTTTTCAAAGTACCAAGTCTGATTATCCAAATCAAGAGCAAGATCAAATGTGCTAGATGCAAACTTGATCTGGGTTTCAATTGTGTACTCAACATTCTTGAGTCTTTGAATTTCATCAGGCCAAGTCCAACAGGATGTGAATAAACTCTTGACCTCTTTCTCACACTCTTGAACTTTCTTGAGACTTTCAAGTACCATGTTGTGAGTAGACTTGCACTTCTCTACAATTTCCAACAATCCTTTATCTTCAACCTAAGAGACCATGTGACTTACTACTTTACTCTTTAATTCATTGAATCGATCGGTTAATGAACTTGTGCTTTCTTTAGTGGGCTGTGAGGAACTAGTGACCGCACTAGGAGCTACCTGAAAATTTGTCCTAGCTAGCAGTTGAAGTCTTCTTGGAGCAGGTTCAACCTGAGCAATTAACGCATGAACCTTGGTGACTTTTCTCTTTTCTCCAGTGGTAGACATTGATTTACCGAAGACAAACTCAGACTCTTCAAGAGCTCTAGCTACTTCAGTGTAGGTTCCAAACCTAGGTCTGTTGGGGTCTTAGGGGCTATTAATCAACATTTCAATGCAACTAGCAACATAGTTCTTATCAATCTCATATCCTAACTCAGGAATCCATGAGTTTCTTGGTTCAACTTCCTTGATAATACAACTATTAATGGTTACCAAAAATGTTATATCATTCTTATATTTTGTAACCAATATTCTTGGAACTCTCCTCCTATTCATTTTCCTCTAGAATTTTCCAAAGAATGCAACAAGGGAATCTCCTTGTGCATCCAAATCTCCAATGTTTCTCATAAGTTCCTTGATCTGATGAGTGATTGGTCTGGTATTTTCCCAACTAACTTCACCTATTCCAGGAATCTCCTTCAAAAAATAGAAGATTAGACATAAAACCAATGTACCATACTTGAATGTACATTTATTTTTCTTGATATCTCTCAGATTCTCGAACAGTTGTTGTTGGAGTAGCTCACAAGGGTCATTTTTTTTTGTTCTCAACCATATCCAATGCAAGATCAATTGCAGTGGTGGATACATCATTGTCACCAAGAATCAATTGTGAAATAACTAGACTTGCATACTGAACTGTCGGGTTAGTGATTCCAACACGTGTGTTCCTTATTAAACCCTTCTCTCTATCAAAATTACATTCAGGAGTCATTCTGGAGGATGATAAGCTAGTAACATCTCTAATTACTTCTTTGGATATCGTATATAAGTTGTCAAGCCACACACATTCACCATGAAATCTTCTAAGAGCCATTTTGATACACCTTTCTTCATTACTAAAGTCCAGAAAATGATTCCATACATCCAATTTCATCTCTGTGAGTATGTTGTATTCCTATTTCAGAATAAGATCATTTCCAGTTAATTCTTCAACCCACAACATGTGAGCTTTTTTGTAGGTAGATTCTTCCAATTTTCTATGAATGTATATCCCAACATCTTCAATCGATATAACACCAAGAGGGATATTTGAAAAAGCACCCAAAGGTTTGATTTCTAATGTTTTAACAAGGTACATTTTAAGTTGTGGTTCTGGTCTCACTGAATTGTCTATGATTTGAGGTATATCCATCGCATTCAACAAAATTCGACAAGTAATTCAAATGAAATAGTGTATAGCAATAGCAACTTACCTCATTCCTACACACTAAAACCAAATTTTTAATTTTTGTTGTATGGAATTGCTTTGGTTTCTTCAAGCTTCCTCTGCACACTTCTCTTTCACAAATTATTTTCATCGAATGCATTTTCCTTAACATATTTGACTTTATTTCTTTCATCCCAAATGCTTCTGCAATAAATGCTTCAAATGACCTCGGGTTTAGTGTATACTTTTTTCCTTTCAAACTCTGTGGAATTCATTCTTCACACATGTGTGTCTAAAAATTCCTTTCAAATGAAATCTTGAATTCGTAACCTCAATAAATTTAATTTTGTCATGATATGACATCATATATTGAAAGAAAGGGTTATTAAATTTTTTGATTATTGCTCCCCCTTAGCTACTACCTTGATTAATTTTTGATAGGAGTATCTGCATCGTAGGACAACACAAATGAAATCAATACTTCTAATTCTGCTTTTTTCCATATTCTCCTTCATTTCTCCAAATCCTTTCCATTTCCTTCTTAACTTATGTCAGATCAATCTTAATGATTGGTTCATCTCTCTTTATCGGATTGTTACTTCTCATATTTATGCTTCTACAGTCTCTAGCAAAATGTCTCAAATTGTTGCAATTATAACAAACAACATTCTTCCATCCAAATTATCCTTTATTCAATCTATATTTGCATTGGTTATCCTTGTGTCCAAATTAATTACAATAATAATTGTACCCATTGAATGGATAAATCATCCTATTCAACTTCTGATTTCTACATTCTTTAGTTTTGTGTTCAGTCTTCTTCCATTCCAAACCATGGACCGGAGAATGATAAATAATTTTGTTTCATTTTCTTTTCACAATCTTTTTCCCTATGCCCAAAATTATTGCAAGAATAATAGAAACCATTAAAAGATAAGTACCTTTGAGCATTAGGTTATCTAATAGTAATCCTTCTGGTATCTCTTCTTAGATTCTTGAATTGTCCACCATTGCTTTGAGTCTTCATGTCAGGAGATTGATTCGACTTTGAATTTTCTCCTTCTTCAAATCCCTAACCACTTTTTTCCTTAGAGGGTCTTTGTCCTACAATCAGTTCATCCAACATTGTAGAACTTGTAACAAATTTATCCTCAAGTATTTTTGCCTTTTCTAGATTTGATTCCAGAATTACCAATTCTTGCTCAAGCTTTACACATTCATCCATCTTCCTTTGAATTTCACCTTTCTGATAGTCTTCATTTTTTCTCTTCTCTTCCAATTGTTCTTTTAGTCCAGTGATGTATTCATCTGGTTTCTTTTATTGATCACCGAATTCTCCATATATTTCCCTCAATTTCTTAATTCACTCATTTGCTTCCTTCAGTCTATCCTTCAAATCTTCATTTTTTTTGTATGTTCAACAGAGATCTCTTTCGGAGGAATAAGAAACTTTTTGTCTTCCATATATTTGAATTTCAGGACCTTCCCCAAGTTGTTAGACTTCTTTAGATGAACCAAGATATGATACCAATTGTTGAACACCTAAAATACTACGAGGGGGTGAATCAATATTCCATTAAACCACATATAAAATCCATCCAAACAATATCATTGATCTAACTAGAATAACAAGAGAAAACATGGAATCAAGAAAATGCATCAACACACATGAACACCAATATTTTTACGTGGAAAACCCAAAATGGGAAAAACCATGGTGAGGGTTAGCTCACAATATAATATATCTGGATATAGAATATTACAATGGCTCACTGCCAGGACACACTATCCTTAAAGGCTCACAGCCTGAAGCAATTTACAAAATAGAGAATGACTCATTTCCAAGTGATGAACTGAGATAGAATGCACCTTCCTTGTGTTGGAGTTCAATTCTAGTGAAGCACGGTACATGAATAACCTTTCTGTATACAACACATTTGTCTGCTCATCTATACAATTTCACACATATACATCACACACACACACTCTTCTCTGCCTTCATGTATCTCTTGCCTTCTCTTTACACACTTCCCCACTTCAAAAGTTTTTTAAATATATACATATATATTCATGTTCACTAATTAGGTTGGCCTAATTAGAGAAACCCTATTTCAAATCAAGAACCAACTCTATCGGCATTGTCCTCAAAACACATTCATCTTTGCATAGTCGGTGTGGACCTAAGATAGATCCCCTTATCATTTGTAGCACATATTAAAACTTCTCAACATTAATATATAATTAGGTCGGCCAAAGTTAGACCAAAACTCCAAACATATATGCAATCCATCAAACGTATAACACAAAAACTTGTTAACACATTGAATTCTCCTTTAAATGACATCGAACTACTTATCTTCAACACCGCATGACATGATAATCAAATATGAGAAATTGTTGAATATCCCACATCAATGTACAATATAGAAACTCAGTGTAGTCTTCAAAGCATAATATATCATTCATATCTTCCAAATGCCTTCATATATCATTATGAAACTCCAATGTAGAATGCATCTTGTAGTCTCAAATCTATGTACAAAGTCCTGTAGTGATATCTTTTTCTGGGATAGAATCTGGACCAAAAAATCAACGTACAGAGCCAGTGTATAAGAATGACACTGTTACCCAAGCTACTGGTAATTGTACCTTTCCAACCATACAACCTTGTCAATTGAAACCTTGTCATTGGATGCAACTGATGAGAGGATAGAACATTTTATTAGCTTTTGAGTAAGTCTTACAAAACAAGATAATCTGGATCAGCAAACTTCCATTACTGAAGCAACTGAATACTGACAAACATCAAAATTCCATTGTGGCGGTTATCCAAATTCCACTGGTTGTTGGCATCAATGACAACATCTCAATTTCCAAAAATACATATCTCTAAGGTCCTCTCATTAGAGTGACACCTCCATCCCAAGAATATGCTTTAAATTTTTAATTCATTTAGAAAACCAATTCTTAGTTCAACACCCTCTAACAGGAGCAAGATTCTATTCATTTCTTTAATGTTCCATCAAATGAATTGAAAAGATTGAAAATATCCTTGAGTGATTGAGCATGCATCATGGCCTCTAATAAATATTGCATCCAATTCCTATGCCCAAATTGAACCAAACATAGGGGAACCTCTAGGCCTACTCATAAAGAAGTCAAATTCAGTGTCTCTAGCATGGAGCCCCACTCCACCCAAGTCTTCATTTTAGAGTAATTGTCATCACATTATTTCTATAAGCACCTTAAAATCCTCCTCACCCACCAAAGCTCTAAGTATCCACTTAACCCCTATTGAAACCCCATACACAAATTAAAATGGTGATCCCCATAACACCAATCTCTTTAGGCTCAATGTACACCTTCCAAGAAATCATGTGTCCTTTTTTAACTATTACCATTTGACCATGAGAAAAATCCAATAACCTTATTTATCTTATTAGTGTGAGAGGAGTACCAACTTGTTAGAGCATTCAAAAAACTTGTATAATCTTTCATGTTCAAGTTCAAATATTTCTTTATTCCTTTTCTCACCTCTAATTTTTCCTTTAAATTTTTATTATTTTCAGTCATACCTTTGGTTTCTTCACAGGTTTCATATTCAGATTTGGACTTGAAGCCTTGGGTTCCAAGTCCATATTTCCTTCCACACCTTATTTCCCCTTCTACGGATTTTTTTGGTTCCCTTTCAAACCCCAAGTCCCGATATGAACCTACAATTTTTTGTTCCAAGTCCATGTTTCCTCCCATAATCCACTCCCTGAAATGTAAATATTATTGTTCCTTTTTGAACTTCAGGCCCAATTGAGACTTGGAACTCTTAGGTTTTTCTTCCAATTTCTTCTCCATTACCAACCTCAATATTACACATGGGCTTTCAACTCCAATTAGGACTTGGAACCTTAGGTTCCAAGTCCTTGTTCCATATCAAGGCTTGACACCCACCAGTACTTTGTGCACTTCCAAAGATCCAAGGTTCCAAGTTCCTCTTGAAACCTGAACCCCACACTAACATATAAAGGGGGAAAATATTGTGTCAAAAATTTAGTGGTTCCAAAATTGCATGAAGTTCCTAACAACTCGTTTATTATGAAAACTTCTCAATGGTTTTGGCTGGATGTTGAAAATCTAACATGGGAAATATAAGAATTTAAAAGGAGTATGTCAAAATATTCCAAGGTTGCTGACATGGACATTATTCTCAACAAGGTTCCAAACATCAAAATAAATTTTCATGAGGCTTTCCAAAGAGTTCCAATAGTGTATTGAAGCTTCGACATATGGGAAATTGTTGTGGGAGTGCTTGATAGGTTTTTGAAACTAGTGATATGGCCAACACAAGGAGTTTTGAGGTTGTTAGAGCATTTTGAGGAATCAAGAACCAAGAACCTCTACCAATATTTTGAGTTCCCAATATACCTCTAATAAGTGATAAAAGGTAGCTAGCTTTGATGGAGGATTGTGGTGGTTCCCAAACCACCTCCAAGGCCCAACATGGTTTTTATTCTTGCTCATAGTGTCGACAACTATTTAGAATTTGATACCTAAGGAAAGAGGTTGGAGATGTGCTTGGTCTACAATGGTAAAATGGATACTATAGGAATCCCATCATTACTAAAAAAAAAATTTAAATGGTTTTAACCACCAAACAAAGTGGCATTGTGTTTACTCTCTCATCTACCTATCATTGATGTGGAGGAGCTCTCCTAACTACCTACATTTACTCCATATACTCTCCATTACTCCTCTTAGCCACCTTTGTACCTCCAACAACTATTTTTCAATCTTGGGCGTCCATCTTGAGAGAGAATGCACTTGCACCATTAATTTTGATCTCCTATAGTGTTGCAATTAGGTTTTTGGCACCCAACATGGTTAAAGGAGTTTTTTGGGTTCATTTGGAAGGGTTGGTCAATGATTATTCCTACCAGATAAAGCAAGTATCAAATATTTTCATAATTTCAATTATTGAAATTCAATTGCAAGAAGGAAGCAACTTTTGTTGAAGTGTCAAAGGGGAATATTGCAATGAATATCATAGGTTTCATGTCTCCAATATTATAAGTACAATTTAGGAGAATTTTTTAATGTAATAGAGGTTTCCTCTTAGCATTTTTTATGAGTGGAAATCAATTTTAATAAATGTGGTAATATTTTGAAAATATTACAATCTATAATAACATTTTTTATTTACACATGGATTTGTGCAATTTAGTTATGGATAACTAAGTATGTTCTATCTATGATACTCAAAACTTGATGTGTTTTCATGCTTAGGTCAAATATTTTGTACACTCACTTTTCACTCCAATTATTTCCTATCAATTGTGACTATGTAGTCCATTGATAGGCACCGATCTACAAATATATTGATTCAATCGAACAACTAAAAGAACAAATCATTAAGCTACTATTTCTAGCCTAATTCCAATCTTCATGTAGTTCATGATTTCATAGAAAATAGGAATAGCATTCATAAAATTTGTATCTAATATCTTGTGATACGTGTAGCTTTCCCCCAGATTGCACTCATTTTCAATGGTGTTGTAATCAGCTATACTAAGGTGTTAAGATAGCTAGTTTCTCTCAACTCAGTAACAATATTTGAAGTTGAATCAACAATTTGGGTTTGGCTATCAATTATTTTAGTTGTTCATTTTATTCTCTAACCTCTTGGAAAACCTTGTTGAGTCTAAGCTAATCTCAAATTTTAGGAGATAAAATCCACTCTCGTAGAGTTGACCTTTAACCCTCTATGGTCTATGGATGAATTTCACTTTTATGATAACAACCTTGGCCTTGAAAGTGAAATTTCTAGGCAGTGGAGCATCGGTTTTGGGACACAACACAACCAACATGAAGAATAAGAAATGGCATATGAAAGCAAACCCCTCTTAACATACTTAAAATCTACCAAAAAATAAAGATGTCCTCGCCATTTAGAGACCTTGTTAGTCCATTTGTACATCACCTAGCCTTGTATATCCTTGAATAAAGGAAGTACTACAAAAGGGATTCCAAGATACATAAAGATCTTTGAAAGAACATTCCACACCCAAACCTTATCAACAATCCACTCAAGAGGGGAATCGCACCAACTCAAAATAAAAGATTCATGCAAGGAAATTTTGGACCTAAAGTCAAGACAACAAACGGTTAACCTCTTATCCATGTCATCAAAGTTGTATTCCAAAGCTAGAAATAAGAAAGTATCATCAAAAAACTAAAGCTTCAACAAACAATCTATATTAGGAAGCAAGTTAGGTCTCTCACAAGAGGGCCCAAAGAATAATATCTCAACAAATAATTGATGGCTCCAGTTGAAATAATAGAGGGATGGGGCTAGAGGGAAACCTTACCTACTAGATCTTTACAAGTGGTAGGGAGGAGAGAGATCCCCATTTACAATCAATTATGTACAACATCCTTAAAACGTACTTCAAAAAATCTTCAAAGGGCATCACCAAACCCCATCTCTCTCAAAATCAACATTATAAACTACCATTCTATCATGTCATAAGATTTTTCAAAGTTAATCAATAACATAAAAAATTCTACCAAAAAAATTACCCAATGCATCTCCTCCTAGCTAGTAAGAAATTTTTCTAAGATGTGTCTCCCTTCCAACAAACAAAATTGAGTAGAGGTGATAATATAAGGAAAATCCTTCTTAACGCATATTTAATGCCTTAGAAAAAAATTGTATGAGACATTCAAGAGTGTAATAGGTCTCTTATCTATGTAGTGTCTCCTCCTTGGAATAAGCTTATAACACTTTTATTTATAGTATTTCCTAGGGATCCAATAACAACTTCTTTATAAACCCCAAAGACCATAAGGCTAATAATCCTTGTTGACTTTATAAAAATTAGTTGGGAGGTCACCATTCCCAAGGGCTCTCTCCTTAATGTGTCATATACTCTGCATACCTCATCCAAAGATATATCCTTGTATAATTAATTGGAAAGACCTTTATTCAACTTCTATAACAACACCTTGGCAATAATGATCAAAGCCCTGGAAACATCCTCCCTATTGGCATAAAAAGTGAAAAAAATTCCCTATAGAAGGACTGAGAGGCCAATATCTAGTTGGAATTCCTCCTCAACCAAAAAACCTTCCACATCAAAGGCCTGGATATTCTCCATGGCATTAGTTGAATTTCATTTTTTTTTAAAACAAGTACCTTTATCTCCCATCTTTAATCATGTAATCCTAGATATCATCATAGCCCCTTTCCTTTATAATTTTGACCATATTTGAACTAGTGATTAACTAGCATGGAGATCCCAAAAAATATTCTATCAAGATAAAAGCAATATGATCTAGAGAAAAATGTTTTAAAAACCTTTGGAAATTACACCAAATAGACAAAATACCTTTACACTTTGCATTGTAACCAAAGAGAGGGTTAATCGCATTTCTCTTCTTTAGACCAACAAATGTGTATTTCATTTCCAATCAAATTTACACCCTCCCAAATTATCCTCTTTGCATTCCACCACATTAAATTATCCACCCAATAGCCATGGGACATCCATCAAATAAATAACCAATCAATTCCATAGATCAACTCTCTCTCCCTCTCTATAGTCATTAGGAGCAAAAATTGAACAAATTCTAACAACCTTTCCATGTAAAGATCCATAACCCAAACAATCATGTTACAGGGAGAATTCCATAACTTGATAACAAAAATTTTCCATTAGGTATTAAGTAAAATAAAAGATCATCATTTTCCTTTCTCATGTTTGGTTGAAAAATAGATAGAACCAAAGCATGTAAGCCTTGATGCATAATCCAAAACAAATCCCACATATTTAACTCCATACATGAGAAAAATATCTAACCTTGGTTTTGGATTTGCAAAATGGCCTCACAACATATTTTATATCCTAGGATTAAAGCCCTCTTAACATTCCAACTAATGATCTGCATTAGCACATAAGACATTAAGATAAGGGGTGATGAGTTTACCCTCACACAATATTTCAAAGCAAGAGGTTTGATATAAGCACATAAGACATTAGGATAAGGGGGGGTGAGTTTACCCTCCTTTACACAATCTTTCAAAGTTAGAGTTGATAGATTGTTTGGAATCCCTCCCTTTACTACTAGTATTTAATTCACCATAACCTCCATCCAATTTAGTAATCTTCTCTTCTCCATTATTAGGGATTTCTCTTTTATCACAAGCCATAGGACTATGCCATCCAAAGATGATCACATCATATTCAACAAAAAGCCCAATTTACCAATCTTCTCCACTTCATCATTATCAAGGATTTCTCTTATATCACAATCATAGGGCTAGGACCTCTAGAGATGATAACATTAGATTCAATGGGAAAAAAATTCCTCAAAGATCCCTAGCTACTTTAGATTCAACTAAAACTCTAGAAACAACACCACCCAAATTTTGATTCAAGATGGAAAGTTGGGAAACATGCACTAATTGAGGAAACACAATCTCATTAGAACAATCCAAACCTATTTTACTACCTTCCATAAGAATCTCAAAAACCAAAGATTTGGGAGGAACACTCTTAGAAGGCATCTCAAGTGAAAAGGGATTTCCTTTCAAATGTCCACAACCAACATGAATGCCTACATATTCATCTTAGTCAAGGATATCAAGGGATCTAACCCCATCATTTGCCTAGGTAACCAAGCGTACAACCTTACCAACTCTATTCATTGCAAGAGGGTTTAAAACCCTACTATCTTTAGACCCTAAAACACTAGAATCCTTCTTTAGAATCCTTCTTAAGTAGAGGACTTCTCCTAACATTTCCTTCTTTTTTAATAAAGAAAGTAGGAACTCAAACCACCAAAACCATTAATTTTATAATTGAAAAATGAACCATGAATACCAAAGAAAGTGGGCTAGGAAAACAAGTTGAAGACATTAAGGAAATTAAAACCCTAGTATTCATATGGAGAAAAGAGGATTTCTTTTCTTCAATTGTGATTACTTGCCCTAATGGATTTAGAACATGAGGAAGGAAAAACTAAATATGTGGAGAAAAATCACAAATTTTAAGCCATATAGAAATACATCTCATAACAATATCCTTAGCATTAAACAAAATGTCCCAAGGAAAAGCCTTGAACATAGATGGTTTGTCTTCCTCATTGGAACTCCTCCAAAACTTGTTTCCAAAAACTAGATTTTTGAGGTGCAAAAGTTTGTGCAAAAATGCCAAGTTTGATTGTTGGCTAAGGGAAATAGTTAGAGCTTGATGTATCAAACCTTACTAATACCATATAAGCCTTAAGAGGACATAAGCATGGATTTTGTCCTAGAATTGCTGAAAACCTAGCACAATAATGACTTTGTGTTTCTGGTGGTGGAGAGGTTGTCTAAGATAACAAATTTCATCATGTGCCAAAAGACAAGTGATGCATCACATATTATGAGCCTATAATCCAAAATTGTGTGGTTGCACAGTCTACGTAGGAAAGTTAGACCATGACACTAAATTTGGTCACTTGTGGAGGACCCTATGATTGAAGATGGTAACAAATTTAGATTTTAGTTCATCGTATCACCCTTAGAATGATGGGAAAATAGAGGTTGTGAATAAAGGCCTAGGAATTTTGATGAGATGCTTGGTACAAGACAAGCCCAAATAGTGGAATCTTTTGCTAGCATGTGCAAAGCATTGGAAAGACACATTTCAAAGAGTGTACAATTGCAATATTAGAGGTGTATAAGAATTGAGTGGTACAAGGCACACGCCAATTCAAAATGTTGAAGCAATAAAATTTTCCACTTAAGTGTGTTTTAGGAGGTTGAAGAGTTCGTGTCAAGAAACAAACACAAGTATGGAAAGACACATTTCAAAGAGTGTACAATTGCAATATTAGAGGTGTATAAGAATTGAGTGGTACAAGGCACACGCCAATTCAAAATGTTGAAGCAATAAAATTTTCCACTTAAGTGTGTTTTAGGAGGTTGAAGAGTTCGTGTCAAGAAACAAACACAAGTATAAGAAAAATGTAAATAAGAAAAGGAGAAAAGGAATTCATGAAAGTTGGTTTCGTATTAGTATATCTAAGAAAGCAAATATTTCCTCAAGGACCATACAATAACTAGTATTGGAAAAAGATAGGGCCATGTAAGGTGTTGAAGAAAATATTCATAAACACCTATGAGATAGAATTACAACAAGGTTTGGAGATATCACATGTTTTCAATATAACATCTATATAGTTCTCATGCAAATGCAAGCATGGTGTCTAAAGAAGAGGAAGAAAGAACAATTGCAAAGTCGCCCAACTTGAAGAGTAGCATTCCAAATAAATAAAAGAAAAAGCATGTAGAAGAGGATCACCAAGAGGACCAAAGGTAGAGAGTGTGGAGTATCTAGTGATGAAGTGGAAGAACAAAGTACTAAGGAAGCCACATGGTTGTCACTAGCTTAAGTTAGACACTATGGCTACAAACTTAAGGATTTCCTTGAAATGCCATAAGCATGAACTCACTTTGTTCTTACATCCAAGGTGTTTGATGTAGGATTGTCCCTCGTCTATAGGCAATTATGTATCAACCAAAAATTGTTTGTTTTGTTTTCTTTGTATATTTTGTTTGACAAGTTTTGCGCATTTGGAATTTATAGTTTATGCCTTTATTAAATTGTTTTTTAAGGTATTGGATGATTGTGTGTTAATGTTAAAGGGATGTTGTGAAATTATTGTCATATTCATTGACTAGAGTCCCTTTCGCATTTCCCTCTCTATAGAAAGTCTAAGTTGTATGATAATGACCCAAACTTATTTCAAGTTTAAACTCTTGTATTGGACTTTATTTGGCATGGGTCAATTTGTTAGATCATTCAAAATTCACTTGTTATGAAGATTTGTTAAGAATGTAAGGTTCTCATCCAAAGAAGAAATGCTTAGTGTATCATGTACTAAATTTCATATATCAAATATTTCATCCATCATATTTGCACACTTATACCATGCATCTAGGACCCACTGGGCAGTCAGATCTTCATGTCAATGACACATTTGATTTCAAAGTCTTCCCTAGCAAATCAAACGATTGACTAACATTGGCACGAATAGAAAATATCTGACCCAATTCAAAGTGTGGTGTGCCCCAAAGATACCACTTGTCTATTAATCCACATTGAACCAACAAATTATAATTTCAGTGATGCATCCAATTTAGAGGGCTATCTCAATTCTTTGGGGATTGTAATGGGTTTTAGGTGTGCATAAGTTTGCCTCCCTTTGTCATTTTAATGCATATCTCAATCCAAATCAATTTGCAGTTTTCTTAAGAGATCATTTTTTATTCTATAATTGTTCAACATTGCACCTATGAAATGTATTGTTTATGGAAAATTCTATAAAAGATCTTGTGTTTCAATCCAATTCTCTACTTTCTTCCATTTAGTGTGTCTCATTGTTGTGATGCTCAATTTGGTAATCCTTGACTAAATTCTTGGACTCTAACCTACATCACCTAGCCCATATAATCATCCATGTTAACATCCAAATTTCAATATATGCCAAGCAAAAGTCCAAGGTAAAGATTGGTGGGGTTTGAACCCCCAAACCTTTATAGCCTTCAATTCTCTATTTTGTTCTATTGATTATCATGTGTCCATTATTGTGCTACTTGATTTAACAGCCCCTAATTGGATTTTCAAACCCCACCCTACAACACTTGGCCCACAAAACCACCTATGTTAACATCCATTATTTAATAAATGCCAAGCAAGAGTCCAAAGTAAGGGTTGGCAGGATATAAGCCCCCAAATCTCCATTGCCTTCATACCTCGCCCACTACCAAGTGGGTTGTGCTTACAAACACAAACAATAATGATGAATAATATATCCTTATAACGACTATTACATAAGGAGTTTTGGTGCCTAAGTTCTACTATCATACAAGATATAAAAGCACAAAGCCATTATCAAATAAATCAAGAACTCCACAAACATGATGACAAAATATGTTGAGGGATATAGAGACAATTAAAGAAAAACCACTATATAATGCAATAGATAGTGATTGATAACATGGTTGGTAACACATGTTTATACAACTCTTGATAAGAGGCAAAAATAAAGGCTCGGCCTTGAATTATCGCAAATTACATGAGACGCATAACAAGTATACAAAACAAAAAAGGTTCTCGCAAAATGGGTTTTCTAGACTTTAACAAGGTTTTGGAGTGTAAACAATTAAAAAATATAGAAAAATGAAAATAATTGACAATTAGAATTAAAATATGGTTTTAAGTGAACTCTTAAGAGTGTCAAACAAATACATTTGCCATTTGTCTGTTTATTAACATATACATCTATTTAAAGTTAAATATGTGATTATCAAGATCTATTCAAGGAGACGATGTTTGAGAGATACAAACATTTCATTATCGAATTGAATAGCAAAATATCAACATTTCAAAAAGCAAAAATGACAAGGTTTATTGTGAATCTTTGACCTCATAGATGTTAAAAATCTTCTATTTTGTTCTACTCAATTCAACAAAACAAATCCTAGTGTACATCGCAAATCCTAGAGTACTACATATTTGGACTAGATATTTCTTTTATCTACTCATCAATACAAGGGACTCTATGAGGTAGAGGCTTTTCCACAACCATATTTAGCCAAATCCGAGCATGGTTTACTGATCCTAGCTGGAGACTGGGTTCATAGGCAATAATGTATTTCCCTAGCATTCCATTTCATTTTAAGGGCAGATCCCCAGGCTGCTTAGCTTATTTTGGCTAGCAGCCACCGCTCAACTTTTGAAGGAATCGTTTGTGAGCTGGTGGCCCCATTAATATTTAATTTCTCTATTAATTTTTAAGCAAACATATTAAATTTATATTAAGGGTATTAATAACAATTTATACAGTTAAACTTTGAAAGAAAAAAATTGGTGGCAAATGTTAAAAAAGAGGGAAAGAAATTTGTGGAGCCATGTTGCATTTTTGGCAATATGCAGTTGTTGCTTATTTCCAGCCCCTCCTTTTTTCAACAACTTATTTTCAATTCCTAAACAATAGCTGCTCCATTAAAATAGGGAAAGATTCCAAATTATCCTTTTTCCATAATTAAAAAAATTTACATGAGAACACTCCAGCTGTTCAAATTTAAGCAGAAAACACACTTAAGCAGCCAGATGGGGACATGGGGTAAGCCATAGTTATGTTGAGTTTCAAAATGGAGGGCAGGTTTTGAGGATGGGGACGAAAGATCTAAATGCATAATTGTGGGACAATAGTTGTACAGGCATAGTTGAACAGGGCACAGAAACAATGGCATCTGTAAACAAAGACATTTTATTTTACAATTGACTATCTGTAAACAAAGACAATCTGTAAACAATGGCATCTGAAATCAATCCCACCATCATCAATCGCTCTGGAGCATTCCGGGAACATTTCGCCTCTGCTGGAGGTGCAGGGGGCAGCAGCATATTTCTCCGGCATTTCCGTGTCCCAGGGATGTCCCTGTCCAAGAAACATGCTGATTTAGGGCGACCTTAAAAACTAAAATGCACTCAGAAGCAGATGTAATCTAATCCTGAGTGAGACTATTTAGAAGCTCATCTATAGGGTTGAAAGCTTAAGGTGGTGGCTTCATGAAAAGCATACTACTTTCTTAATCATGGGTATCCTTGGCATGCTACTTTCTTTGCTTTGAATTAATAACCATGGTCATAATCATGGGTACCCTTGGCATGCTACTTTCTTTGCTTTGATTTAAAAAATTGTTGTATCAAACTATCGATGAAGTCAATTAGATCCCAGTTTCCACAGACCCATACCTATGAAGGACACCTAAAACTGCACATCAAAGACTGTTCTTTCAAGTACAACAGTATTTGCTCCACTTCCTCCACTGCAGTGATCCTTGAGGGGTTTCTCATTTTAGAAAACATGTATTGGCCATTTGGCAGAGAAAGCAACTGTATTCGTTGCATGCCAAAGAAGAAAATTAATAAATCATCTTTAAAAATCTGAGTACTTCCATGAGTTACACCCTGCCTCTAAGGAAGGTTGAGGAAATGTAGAGGAGGCCATGGCCTGAGACTATCTGTGATTAGAAGTCAGGATCTCGAGAAAGTGCAGAAAAGGGAGAGCTTAAGATCTATAGGCTTAAGTCAGATTTATATAATTACATTGTAGTAGTGGAACTTGCATCGCTAACTGACCAACAGAATGAAACCACATGCATGGTAACATCCAAGTCACTTAAGATTAACCTAAGTTAATTTTTCTGTTGTAGTCAAGCAACAACGAATTAAGTACACCTGGCCTCTTTGGCAAGACCACCATACAGACTAATGTTCTCATAGAATTTGAAGATAATCAGATGCATATTTAGGATAACAAGATGGAAAACACAATTATACTTTTTAAGTAGTTGCTAGAGCTTGAATCTATTCATAAATACATAACGCAAAAGCAAAAATGCAACTTCAACAGGATGACAATGAACTCCACAAGCAAAAAATAATTTCTCGATTAGCACTCAAAGTTATTCAAGAGTACATGTACTTCCAATGTAATACCCATTTACAAAACTACTCCAGCAAGGCCTAGGCTTAGAAGCAAATGTTCCCGGTTGGCATTTTAAAGGCCTACATTCTGTCTCACAGGTGATCTTGTTTGAAATGTACTATGGAACTCCAATGTCTTCAAAAATCTCCAGACTCTTATTATTAATTCATTTTATCTGAGCCAGAACCTGTACTTAGAAGTTAGACCTGTGTTGCTTCAAAAAGGCCTTACAGAATAGAAGGGAATAGAAAACAAAAAACATACCATAAAACTATGCCTTTCTCTTCCCTGAACCTTTTCCCTCTTTCTCTGAAGATTTTTGTTTACCTTTAAAGCCAACTACAGAGAGCCTAGATGTCAATGCTTTCTCGGTCTTCCATACCTTTGGTGTCCCTTTTACTTTTCTGGTACTCGTGATTTTAAAATTTTTCTGTGTAGATTCCTGTTTTCTCTTGGCACCCAATGCAGTAACCTTTACCTGTTTGATCTTTTGGGAACTGACTTTAAAATTTTTAAATGCAGAAGTTCTCGATGCCTTTGTGTCCAGCTTTGGTGATGGATTCCTTCCAGACCTAGGACTTTTAGACACTTTTGGTGCAGAAGTTCTAGTTGCCTTAGAACCTAGCTTTGATGATGGAGCCCATCCAACCCTCTGAGTTTTAGTTCCTTTTTGAAAAGATGTCCTGTCTTTAGGTTTTGCATTTTCATTTATTTTTTGCTGGATCTGTTTCTGTTTTCTTGCTTCATGTTTTTCTTTTACAGTAGTAAGCCCCTCTAAGCTCTCATTGTTTCGTATAGCATCTTCAATTTCACTTGCTAGAGTAATCTCCTTCTTTGTGATAAGGCTTGTCACCTTACCTGCAAGATAGGACTTAATGCTTAATAGTACTGATATCAATAATTCACTTTGACAGCTCAAAAAAACGACACAAATAGATATAATTCTCTATATTACACCCTTCACCCTTGCAATTTTGTTATACTTAATCCCTTCCAACAACCCTTGGCAATCAAGGTTCAGAGATTTCTCAAGAATTCTTTAAAAATACTAATAGTAGCAGCAAAGAAATGAATAACAAAATATCTGAAGAAACTTTTTGAACCTTTTGCTCCCATTCGAGCAGTTCTTCCAGTGCGATGGAGGTAATCTATCTGTACAGCACATCCCAAGGGAATCAAGGCAACTGTTTGAACTAGTGGAGAACTGACTTATAAAACATTCCAAGAAATATATTAACAATGTACAAATTGTCAAAGACTAAAAGACTTACTGGTGTATGGGGAAAATCAAACATAATCACATGATCAACAGCCAAATCAAGTCCCCGAGCTGCCAAATCCGTGCAGACTAATGTAGGGCAATCACCATCATCACTCTTGAACTTGTTGAGATTCTCAACTCTGAGAAACAAAAATAAATAATATTAATTGGCATCTAAAAAGCATATGAACAGTACACATCTACAAAGAAACTCTGACTGGAGCAGGTTAGGCTCTTCATAAGGAAAGGACCACTTTAAACATGGGGGGGGAAATATTATTATAATTATGCTTTGCAAAGGATTCCCATACATGGTTTAAACTTTAATCAATCAGTATTTTCATCTGAAGTTTGACATAGATCGGAGAGGCTTTCCACAAAAGAAACTCACCAATTTCATAAAACTTGTATAATTATCTTATCTAATTTGAAAAAGATGCAAGCTCAATTATCTAATCCATACCCATTGCCAGCACAAAACAGGCCTTTCATTTATTGCTGCTGATACAGATAACTAGAAAAAGTCTGATATAAATGCAATGAGAGATTCTATTCTGGAAGCTGCTCGATTTTCTCAGAAATTTGGTGGATTTTGGTTATACTTGTGGTCTGCGTTCTCATGATGAAATAGTCCTGCATGACTACTGTAATCCTGATTAAAAATGATTCAGCAGATGCTTGTTTTGCTTTTTCAGTTGCTATAATTCAATTTCCATCTCTGGATACAGCCTGTGGGTTTGTTTTTATTTTAACTGGTTTTCTCAGTTTAATATTATATTGAAAGTAACTCAGTATTCACTAAAGGGGCTCAAAAAACCAGGCACTGTAAGCTGTAGATTCGTTCCAGACTGCTTGGAATGCATGCACACCATCCTGTACAGCAGTTATTTGAACCTCCTTCTATATTGAAATAATCTAAGTTGCCGGATCTGGTACTGGTTCTCGTTCAGGTTCACAGGTTCGGCTAAAATTTTTTTGGGAGGGTTTGATTCGTTTTGGGTTCGTCAGTACAAAAAACATGTATCAAGAATTTTAGATAATATGCATATTTTAATATAATAATTATTAATATTTATAAACCTTGTACATTATTAAATTTTAAATTAATATTAAGAATATTAAATTTGAAATACATATTTTAATATAATAATTATTAATATTTATAAACCTTGTACAATATTAAATTTAAAATTAATATTAAGCATATTAAATTTGAAATACATATTTTAATATAATAATTATTAATATTTATAAATCATCTACAATATCAAATTTGAAATTAATATGAAAAATACTATATATGTTATATGTGTATGTATACATGATACATACATACATAAACAGGTAGGTACTTGGTGCAGTAACAGGAAATGCCAGCTTTTTGGAGACACTGGGTATGGTTTGCTGTTAAATGTATATGCATATGTATGTATATATGTTATATGCGTATACATACATACATACATGCATGCATCAAAGGATTCTTCTCATAAGTGCTCAGTATCAAAGGATTCTTCTCATAAGTGCTCAGTAGTTTCTTATGATTAATATTCCTTTTCTAAACTCTGATCTTACAGCACCTAAATTAAGAAAGAAAATGAAATCCAGCCAATGCTTGACCAAAGATTTATTTTGTTCTTTACTCTCTAGATTCTACATAAGGTATCCAATTTCAACAATGCTTATCATCCCTACTTGCCTCTCTCTTATGCAACTGACTAAGCATGGATGACACTGCACTAATTTCTATTCAACCAAGAGTTTCTCATTCCATCAAGAGCACCTTTTCTTCATTTTTAGCTTTCTACCCTTCATTATTAAGGAATTCAATTTCAAATCATACACAAAGTCCCCTTTAGCCTAGTTGTTTTCCTTCGCTCTTTAAGCTGAGGACCCTGCATATTAATCATAGAGCCTGGCTATTTTGTAGGTAGAAATTATAAATTCTTTTAAATTTTAAAGTATTTATCATATTGTATTTCAAATTATTTCATAGTTGTACGGAAAAAATTACATGTTGAATCAAATGTTTAATACAGAGAGCATACTAATCTAAAATTTAAATCTCACATCACTCATTGAGAACAACATTCAGATAATCCATTTCCTTAAATAAGAAGGCTCATACAAGTCGTGGTTCTATAATTAGCTCTAGGTTCCTTGTTCATTTTCATATGAACCATGATAATCTCATGTATTAGATACTGGATTCAAAAACAGGTCATGATATCATGTGACCCTTGTTACATTACTAGCCCAAACATGCTGAAAATCCCCAATTAAGATATCCTTACCGCTTTTCTGCAGGCACTTCACCATGATAATTTACTGTCAGCACTTGATTTTCATTCAAAAAATGATCAACTGCACGACTGGAGCCCAAGGTATTACAGAAGACCATCACTTTATTTCCCTTTGCAAGGCTTGGTTCTAGCACCTGAATGGATGGATATTAAAATGCATTAGATTTTTTGCATATATCCCTGCTTGCCTTAAGTTTTGTCTTTTGACATTAACAGATTCACCTGAAAATATTGGATCTTTTCAAAATCAATATTCCATAGATAATAACCACAATTAAACTAAAATATAAAAAAATCTACAGTGTTCCATCTACAATAAATCATACATCATCATAAACAAATTATGACAGGGTCAGAGTACAAAGTGACATGCAGAAGAGCAACAAGTAATTACCCATTCAATGAAATATAAAGCATTAAGTCACTCAATAAACCATCTCTTTAGCAGAATAGCAGTGTATTTGTGAGTAAGGTTTTGACAAAGAGCCAACACACCAAAGAAGAAGCTTGTAGAAAGCTTACCTATATAACCATTCTTACCAGGTCAAAAAATTTTAGAAATCCAGAATTGTCAAATAAAAATCAGTAAGATTTATCTTGTAATTGAGAAATCCAGACTGAAAATGACTAATCCAACTGGTCCCAAAAAAACAGACCGGGGACTGGATCTGGTAACAGTGTTTATAACAGATCCAATTGCAGACATAAATACAAGTTTGCATCAAACAGTACCAAAACCATGCTCCTACACAAGCAGGAGAGACTTACATTTGCTGGAGTAATAGAACATTAAAACAAAAGGTAGGATGTTGGAGAATACAATGTAAATCTGGAATTATTCAGTATGGAAAGATATTGTTGTCATCATATTGGTCTAATGGTGGAGAACTTGTACTCTTGAGAGAGAGGTCACAAGTTCCAATCCTGCATGGGGTAAGGTTTGTACACCTCATATTGTGGAGCACGAGTTAGGTGCCTCCCTCATATTGGGAGTACAAGGAGTCCCATATACTGTAAGCCATCTGTAGACCCAAAAACAGACGGCCTTGTATCGTTGACTATAAAAGGACCTTTCCTTTCCTTTTCGTATGAAATTCGAGATAACATAATAAAAATATGATATTGATAAATGGTACACACAGAAAATACTGAGAAGGGGGGTTGAATCAGTATTTCAATTTAACCATATGAAACTGAAATCAAAACAGCAAGAGCAATAAAGAACACGCTGAACACAAGTTTTTCACGTGGAAAACCCTTTCGGATAACAAAACACGGCAGATCAATAGCTTTCATTAACCAAATGGGTACCAACCCAGATTACAAAAATGAGCACCAACTCACTGAGAGCACCAACTTCGATGTGAGCACCAACCCACAGAAGATATACTCAACGCACAAACTCAGATTCTCGAACTTGAAAACTGTCCCTTCACATCAACTGATACAATCATGCTTGCCAATCCACTGCCAAATCATATAATCTTTTCAAACAAAAGATATTCAGCACTTCAAATCAGAGCACTGTATAATCATGCAGCTCAGAAGACACCTCTCTCACATGCACCTACAATGCCATACTCAGATGTAATTTTTGAAATGAGTACCAAGCACATGACTGAACATACCAGCAGCATATATCTAGTGATCACCGTGTTGATACAAAGTCGACTCAGAGATTAGAATGAAAACAGCACATTCAATAGACCACAACACCCATATCTGAAGACACCGACACTAAGACTCAGCATAACCTTCAGTTTATGCACTTCCATCCAATCACAGCATGACCAATACAGAAATTTTCATTTGTTCAGGTAATGTCCCTTTTTGGGATAACCCTAAATCTTATCCTAGAACCACACGCTTGACGTAGTTAGGACTGTAACTCACCACTTAATGCTTTAAACAAGATAAATCTTGGCTTTAGGCCCTACAATCATGTTAGATAATATTGAAAATATAATTCATGTGATCAAAACATAATAAATGTCTTATCAATTAAAATACATAACTATTACAAGACTATGCATATGGAAACTCTAATCATAACAGGACTTGGATGAGAAGCAGGATAAGTCCGCCCAAAGCTATCCATCTAAGCCCAAGAGCACGAGTGTCTGACCAAGACTACCCACCCCTTGGCCCCGAGCAGCAAGAACATCCGACCAAGACTATTCCACCCTTGAGGTGGGCTACTTAGTGGATACACTTATATCCGCCTCCCCTATCCATGTTATCTCGTCCATCCCCTTATAATTGCAATTCCTCGAATCCATCTCAACAATCATAGTTTGGCTTGATAGGGAAGTCTTGAAAGGGTTTCCTATAAACTACTCAACCCATCTAAGCCCAAGAGCACGAGCGTCCGACCAAGACTACCCACCTCTTGGCCCCAAGCGGCAAGAATGTCTGACCAAGACTATTCCACCCTTGAGGTGGGCTACTTAGCATGGAGGAGCCCGTAAACAACATCCTTCATACTCGCTTCTTTCAACCTTACATTTGATTGATCAGAGGATAAGGGCATACATAAATATATATACATACAATCTATTCATTAAAGAGTCATTATTACTTATAAGGCTCAACAATTGCTACAAGCATCATTATTGCATAATCATATATGATATTCCTTACTTTTATCAATTAGTATTTATATATATGTTTATGTAATTATTCTTTTCTTATATATATATATATATATATGTTGTTCACAAGGCCATCATCGAGGAGAAAGATTTACATTCGCTATGAGGTCTAGCCAAATGGAGGAAGTCTCGGTGAAAAATCAGGGGCTTCGGTATGATGTCCTCCCGACAACTGGAGGTCTCGCCGAAAGATTTTGGGTTTAGCATAACGTCTTGTCGACTGAAGGAGGTCCCACCGAAAGAAGGGTTTTAGCTCGGCAAGAGTGGGATGATCTCGACATAATATCTTGCCGACCTGATGGTGTCTCCCCGAAGGATGAAGGTCTCGATATGAGGTCCTTCTGAGAGAATAAAGTCTCGCCGATAGATAAGTGGTTGTGGTAGGACTCCTGGCCGAAGATTTTGCATTCAACAAGAACTCTTGCCGACTGAGGGGAGTCTTGCCGATAGTGATGGACTTGCCAACGGAGGAGCATAGCGATAAGAATCGTAAGGACTCGCTATGATGTCTGGCCGATAGCAGTAGTCTGGGCGACAACTTTATGTTGCGGTATAACTCTTACACACTTGCTATGACCTCTGGTCGATAATGATTGTCTTGCCGATGGTTTTTTGTGATATTGATATAAATTTTGCATTCGATATGAGGTCTCACTAACAGTTGTATGCCGATGCTGCTATAGAGTATAATCGCATTGGGGAGACACGACAAGTGTCTCACCGACATGCGATTCTGTTTGAGTAGCCTTTGACCACCTGGAAAGCCTAAGTGGCATGCGTTCAACCAATCAGAGGGAACTAAAGGCGAACCATTGGCAGTTTGACTGATTGACTACCCCTATGAAGAAGATCAACAGAATGTGCGCGGCATGGGTTGGCTCGGTGAAGCAATGGTGTTTGGATCTAACAAGGGAGGTCGGATGCTGCTTCTCGAAGATGGTCAACTTGCAGAAAAATCTCGAGCACAAGAAAGCTGAAAGGAAGAAAAGGCCACAAGTCTCAATGACAGCTAGGATCTCAACTAGCAAAAGGTAGATCACCATTTATGATAATACTTCAGAAAATTCAAGGCGGCTCTAATGGAAGTTCGAAGGTGGACATGGAGGCCAGAAGTTAATGCAATTATTCCAAAAGATCTAGAGGCCATTCCTGGAGCAATCCTTCACCGACATGGACAGCGGGGATGAACATTTAATGCAGAAGTAACTTGATTAAAAAGATCTAAAGACGGATCTTTCTGGAGGATGATATTTTGTAAACCCTAAAAATAGGGGCCAACACATTCTTTTGACACATTCGATATATCTGGCACTTTTGCCTCTTTGAAAAGAGAAGGAAGGGACCAAAGTCTAGTGGAACATTCGAAATTTTTTAAGAGGTAGAGAAACTGAAGAGTAGCAGTAGAATAGGAGTTAGATTCGACAAAAGGCAATAATGTATCCTTCTGGTTCTCTTAGTATAGATGGAGATAATCTGAAGACATAGGTTTTTTGTACACTGGTGATTGTGCCAGATTTGTAAATGTTGCTTATCTGTTTCACCAACAGTAGAAGCAACCAGATTTAAATATACTTTATGTTGTGTTCTAGAATGGTATTTATCTTGGGTTAATCATTCGATTTGAGAAGCTTTCAAGGAATGAAATCTTATTTTATGTTTTGTCTAAATGGTGATTTCCAATCTGTTGTTGAAGTTAGCACTGTGAATGAATGAAACTGTTTGTTAATCACAAGTTAATTTTGTTCTGCAGTTTTAGTTAGGAATTCCTTGAAAGGTAACAAGTCTGGTTAAGTCGGATGAATTATTATTCTCTTCAATTCCAAAGCTTTGATCTATCTTTTTTTGTTTCTTTAAAAACCCCAGTTAAAGTAGGTTTGAATTTATGTTTGATCTTAGAACAATCTAGAAGCTCAACACCAGCAGGCCCCTTGAGCATTATAGTTCACATCAACCATTGAGTGAAATCAGTACAGTCGAGAACCGATTACCAAGACCTTGGGAGTTAGATATCCATGTGTTATTCTTTCTCTTTTAGGAGAGCAGAATAGTAATATTCATTTTACTGTTGTTGTGCTCGTCTGAACCATCAACAACTCCCTTGTATCATTTCAATCTATTGATTTCAAATAAGCATGATTACCCTAGAGACCCATCTTCCTAGTAACTCTACATTTTACTCAAATTACCCTCTAATGTATGATGGTGCACTCATTAAATGGAGTATAATATTAAGTTCAAACTAATTAAATAAATAGTTTTGCTTGAGTTGTCTTGAAGATTATCAAACAATATTCTAAAATTATTTTCTACTAGTACTCTATGCTATTTATTCCTTGTGTGTGCATCTCCACGTTCTAGTATAATTTGCATAAGTGTACTATATGGCAATACATTAAAATATGTATGGTATTGACAAGGAAATATGATAGGTAGTATGTCATGAAATGTGTTTATTTTCCAATTGATGTCCTAAAGTATTATAAAGGTTTGACAAGTCTTTTGATCAAATAATCCAGTGTCTTGGCCAACTAATAGAGAATCACCATCAAGATAGTTAATCTCTACACTTCAATATCTAAAAATCCTAAGTGGATTTCCCCATATAGGGTGTTGAGAATAATTGTCAAGCAAATGTTATACCAGAACACCTAGAAGATGTTATTCTCACACCTTATGATAACAAGCATTTAGAGTATGGAAAAGCCATTGATCGAACTCTAGTGGCCTTAGGCTATTGTGTAAGAGATGGAACAAATCCTTGAAATAAAACAAAAAATAAATTAAATAATATAATTTAGAGATTATGAACTATTCATGGAGTGACAACTGCAAGGAATTGAATAGTGCCTATCATTGGGCTATAGAGTCATATATCATTTATTTTATATCATAATACTATAACATCAATTGATGATCTACTCAATGCTTGTCACCTTATGACAACTAGATCAATATGGCCTTGCTATGTACCCATACTTAAGAATCCATATTAAAGAAAAATATTCCTACTATTTTTTGCAAGCATTTACACCATTCCTTGAATGGAGAACAAATAGATAAATTATTCAAACAACAAATGTGCTTCAAGAACCTACATAATTGTTGATTACTTGGTTGAAATAGTGCTAACTTACAAAGCTGGAGATAGTTGAATAATAGTATATATTCATATATGTTACAAATTAGATAACATGAGCATTACAATATAATGATTGATAGATAAGGACCTTCACCCACTATAGAAAAAACCAATCTCCTCTTTATAGTATATCTTTTCACCCAAAAAATAGAAACATCAAAATGTAAACAAAAGTTGCCTTTATAGATCAAGCATAACTTAGATGACACATCATTCTAGACCCATTCTTCCTCATAGATATAAATAAGATTTGACATTTTGTGTTCAAAAACATATAGAAAAATGTGGACAACACCCATTGATAGGTTAATCATACCTTGACATGAAAAAGGTTGGCCAAATTGAAAAATATCCCTTGAAATCATGAATAGAGGATGGTTAGAAGATTCTAAACTGACTTAAGATGTCTTGGGTAGCAATAACTAAGCATGACCTTCTTGCCAACCAAACTAAAGTATCTAGAGTAGTGTTCATGATGCCATCTTGTAGTTTTAGGTCTTGGAAATGGTATTTGGAGCTATTGGAGGCATCAAAGAGGACTCCTATGCTAAAAATATTCCTCGTAGAAGCATTATTGGAGTTTCAATCTCACTCTTACTATAGAACCAATATGTAAAGTATTAAAAGTTTTGTAACACCAAAAAGTTTATTTCTATCGGATATCAGTCATCAGGGATACTAATTACAAAGGAGTTATAGTATGAGAACATGAAAACTCTAAACCTCTGAAAGGCTACTTCTATCAAGCATCGAGCTTTCAGTAGAACCCATCATCAATGAGCCAGCAAGTTTGTGAACCATCAAACCAATTAAAGACTTCATCCCTCTTTATCTTACACATCTCTATTTGTTTTCTATATTTAATGCCTTTAAAATTTTCAAAATTGATCTCTCTTTTTAGCGATTCAACGTTTCGATGCATCCCTCTTTATCTTACACATCTCTATTCGTTTTCTATATTTAATGCCTTTAAAATTTTCAAAATTGAGCTCTCTTTTTAGCGAGTCAACGATTCGATGAACCCATGAACTCACAAACCATAGAACCATAGATATCTTTCTTCTTCAACCAGTCAAAAAGTTTGCAACCTTGCAAACTCATAATTTTTTTTAATTAGCTTCTTTCTTTCTTATAAATTTTTGAACTCTGATAGAAATACAAATGTTTTTTATAGATCAACATGTTTGCAAACTCAGAAACAAAGCTTTATGCCTAAAAGACTAAGTAAATAATGACTAACACATGGAAAGGAAAAAAAACTTACCAAATTTGCATGTCGAAAAGGTTTATCTACAAAGGACTTCACCGAAAACTATTAAAACTTAGATAATTCGATTATCTTAGACAACTTTTAGTCCTAGCAGAATTTCGACAATTGGGAAGATGAAGGGATGGATGATGAAAATGAAAGAGTGTAAGGAGGAGACCTGAAGATTGAAATCTAATGAAAATGGTCTTGGGAAAAGTAAAAATAGGAATACCCCAATGATCGAGAGTCGAGAGGAAGAACTAAGCCTTATTGAAAAATAAGACCGAGTTACGAAGGAAGCCTAATCACCAAAGAATGAAAACTATGACATCGAGTATCAGGGATCGGGAAGAAGTCATACCACATGACAAAGAAGATGGTAAGGAATAAGGATGATGACCGATCTCCAAAGCCCAAAATTTCAAGACTTGGATAGATTTGGGATGATTTCATCAGACCTTCAATGATCAATGGAAAGAAGGGAGAAGGAAATAGGAAAGTGATAAAGGTTAAGAGTTAAAGGTTGATGAATGGAAATCAAAAATTTTACACTTCGGAAACTTGATGGATTATAAAGAGAAAGAAGAAGAACTTGGTAGTGATAGAAATTTTATATAAGCATGTTACAGACAACCAAAAAACCTAAAGACCAAAATTTCAACACTTATCCATTTTGGACTTTCTTTGGTACAATTCATGCAAGGTGACCCATGTAAGATCTCTCTTATGGGTTATAAACTTGAGTAAAATGGCTAAGGTAAGGGAAAAAAAATTCATGTGATAATAGTGGATCTAGTTGGGGATATTGACTTCATGAAGGCAAGTGAGGATCCAGACAACTTCAGGGTGCATACCATGTTCCAAATCTATTATAGACCAAAAACACAACAAATTGAGGCTAACACTTAGAAAATGAAAACATATGTACAAGGAAAAGAAATATGTAAATGAGAGAACAACAACCTAAAGCCAATTACATGAAGGAGCCAAAGTCTGAAGTTATGGCTGCATAACTTATCACATTACCTTGCAAGTCAAATCTTGCAATATATTCATGGTACACAACCATGAACACACTGATTCATCTTCTTTCCTTTTTCAAATTACATGTTATGTGATGGTTGCCTAAGACCTGATTAAAGATTTTTCTATCAAATTTGTGCCTATTGATAGTTCTATTGTCATTGCTCATCATGCCTCTGTATAAGTCTATGTCAATGTTTCCCATACCTATTTCAAATTGGAAATCAAGCATTGAAAAGAAAAATTCATTGTGAAAAACATAAATGTCTTCCTCACCAAGTGGATCAGGCTCATAATAATTATGATATTCCTCATTAGCCTTATAACTGTCACACACTGCTAACTACTTACCAAGATAAATTGGAAAATAGAAATTCCCATACTTGACTTGATGATAGTCACTATGAACAATAACTTCTTCTATCATCAATCATAAATATATATATATATATATATATATATATATATATATATATCAGCCATAATATATATTAAATATATATATACATATATATATTAATTATCAACAGTTATTTAATTAATCCTTAGCATCCGTATTACTTATCCACATTATTATTTAAATACCTAAGCATTCATTCATTTCTTGTATCAAGCATATTATCTAAATACACAATAGCCATAGTATAAGATAATTATAATGGAACATACCCCCGATTTCTTTCTGCTCCTTTAGAAATCAGATTTTCAGAGAATATCTGACAGATTATATTCTTTTTTTTTCTTACCATTAGATATCTTCATCTCTTGCGGAATATGCTTTCATTTATACCTCATGGCTGAGTGAAGAGGCATCATTGGTAGGTCATGACCTGTCCCACTCCATCGCACCCTTTGATAACTTTGATTGCTGCCTTAATTTATTCTTAATTACTGCCTACTTAAGTGCTGCCTTTTGTATGACCCGATGCCTTTTCAAAATGAATCGCTTCAGCCTTTTAATGATTTGATTTTTATTATTTTAAGATCAGAATTAATTACATATGATGTCTATATTGATAATTATGTCTTATTTTGACAATAACATTTATAATAATATCATCATTAATGTTTATAATGATTTTTAGATTATATTTATTATTTTATTTTTGATGTTTGTATTTTAATATTTCGTCTTTTAGTCATTAAAATATAATAACAATGAATTGTCAATATAATAATTTATTTCAATGCGTTACAATATTGATATATTATGTATTTCACATTTATATATTATAAATTTATAATGACTATAATATTTAGTATTTGTTATTTTGGTAATTACAATATTATATTTAATATTTATAATTATAATTTTATCTTTAATAATTATAATTATAATAATATTAAATAGTTAATGTTTTTAATAAGTATTTTGTTTATCTTGTTTTTGATGATTTATATCTCAATGCTATAATTTTGAGGGACATGACCATCAAAAACTTTCTTAGCACATACACTGTTTTTCCCATTACAGAAATAATGTTGAAGACTTAACAAAAAAAAAGGTCGCACCCCCTTCACATGCTATAGCTTACTGAATTAATGGTCATGATATCCCTTTTTTGCGACAACACCACCAACGTACTCGGTCATATCACCAATTTCTAATACACAATGCAGACCCGATAAACGAAAATTCATGCTGTTGCATGGTCTTCATAAAGAATAGCAGTCACGAATCAATGTGCACTTCTTCTTACACACCCAACCACACCCCTTCATTATCACTTGGAAAAGAAAGCAAACTGATATCATTTAATGCTAAGATGGCTTCACAAAATGTATCAGGAGAGAAAACATTCTGGAAATTGGCGGAAGATATTGAAAATTAACTCACAATACCCATTTTAGGAACCTGACAATACATATATCGTGGAAAAATGAACACACCAAATTCTGAGCATTTGTAAAGACTTTTATTTCATGGCAGGACTTCAAATAACGAATATGCTACCCAAAACAAAGCCGCCACACACAAATATCACCCAGAATGTAAGCATGCATTTTTCCCAAATAAGGGGAAGACATTTTAAAACATCGGGCTCCAATAAAGACTTCTTTTTGAATGCCATTTTTAAAAACAAATTCCTTTTATTTAGCTGCCACCATAACCTGAAGCCATTGTCCAAATAAAGAATGCAATTTTTGTTTTCAAAGGACCACCACTTGAAATTGGAGACTCCCAGATTCGCAGGCAATCACAGCTGGTCACAATCACTACAGAAAAACCACACAAAAAGGCTTAAAATAGTCTTAACATTTTAAAACTGTTGAGTCAGCGCACAAGAATAAAGAGTGGCCACATACTCTTTGCCGTCGCCCATAAAGAAATCTAAAGCCACCTTAATAGAATAAACTGTCCACAAAGAATTGAACCAAGCCATAAAAGGAGCCAACGCACTATAAAGACAAGTCAAAGAAATGCTAGCGAATAGCGAAGGAGTAAAGAAGCTGTTCGAAGAAATAAATAAAGGCATTACAAATTGAAGACTCGTCCCTTTGAAAAGTCTAATGTTGACGTGGCACAGGGAATGCATATGAACGCTGTCATGATGATTCAAACTCATTTGGCAGTCAAGACAAATTTGCTTAACCAGCTTCATTAAAAAGGACTCCAAAGCCAGCAGATTAAATTGAATTGATATATGACTATTCAAATGCTGAGTCATCACTTAGAAGTTGACAAAGTAAAAAAGCAAACAGCTGATGTAGACAAGCAACCAGCTCAAGCAGACAAGCAACCAGCTCAAGCAGACAACCAAGTAGCTCAACCACACAAACAAATAGCTCAACCAAGTAGGCAACCAGCTCAAGCAAGCAAGCAACCAAGTAAGCAACCAGCTCAAGCAGGCAAGCAACCAGCTTAAACAAGTAGTAAAGCACCTCAAATAAACATTATTTTAAAAATAATGAAGATTTGATGAATAATCAGCAGCTTGATATTTCTTTCCAATTCTCTTTTCTAGAAAACCAAGCATAGAAAAACAATGTTCCTTTGACATCAATGACAAAATATTCAACATAGTATACATAGCAGATGGAGGATACTATGTAAATATGAAATTATCCAGTATGGAAAGATAATATTATCATTATATGCAATTTTAGATAACAGAATAAAAAATCTGAAATTGAAAAACGGTACACAGATAGGTGCCTATACATGATACAAACATATTGTTGTAGGCATAGTTGGCAGACTTGGCGAGTACTTGCCAGATTTTTTATCTAGCGAGTAACTTATCAAAAAACTTGCAGAGTTCTTTTATTGAGTTTTTGGTGAGTCTTTTCAAAAAACTCAATGATTCCCTGCCCAATTAAAAAAAAAACATTTTTAAAATCATTTCTATAAACAAAAATGCGCCAGATGGCTAATTTCTCCCTTAAGTGATAAAATTGTGAAAATCGTGTGTAACATTAAGTTTTGTGTGGTTTCGAAGGCATTAATTTGGGCTTGGTGGGGGAGGCTCTACCCCTCGCCCGCACCCTATATTGCAACATGGAATGCATCAAGGGTACTGCCCTTCGACTCCACAAGGGGCATTACCCCCAAACCCCCACGAGGAGCGCTGCCCCTCAACCCCACTAGGGGTGTTGCCCCTAAACCCCCATGAGGAGCGTTGCCCCTCAACCCCATTTGTGGTCTCCACTCCTAGACCTCCCACTAGTTATTGGGATTTCTTGTCATATTAAGAATTTTGATTATAATGAGGGGGTTTTATTAAATATATTAAATAATGTAATATTAAGGGTCATCTTAGTCGTCTTTAGTTAGTTTAGATAGTTTCTAAATTTGTCTTCAGTCTACGATGGTTTCTTTTGGAAACATCGTCTCTTGTAAATCTATATAAGGAACTTTCGTTCCTTTGTTTAATACATCGAATATTTTATCATGGTATCAGAGCGGGTCGATGGGCTTCGTTAGGATTTGGCGAATTTTTTTAAGAAAAAAATTCGTAGCCCTTTTCCTGGTTTTTTTTTTTTTTTGTTCCAGAAGTCGTTTGAATCGTTTTTTAATGAAAAAACGTGGATTTCAATTTCAAAAGTTTTTCTCGAGGTGGTGTATTGCTATTCACGGGTTTGCTTGCAACCTAGACCCGACCTAGGGTTCTCTATTTTTGTGAAGTTTGGCGGAAGATTTTGGTTCGCATGACGCAAGGGCTATCATTTTTTTCCGACGTTTTTCAACCTGTGTTGGCTCAAAACTTTGTATTTCTCCTTGTTGCTCTTCGCACGTTCTGTCTGCCCGCATCTATGAGACTTCCAATAAATGGCCGCGATTTGAGGATCCTCTGAAAAGAGCGACAAGGGTTTTTGACACGTTTTTGAGTCACGTTTTTGTTCTAGGCGCTGAAAATCGTGGGCGATCTATAACTCACCACATTTTCCTCGTTTTGGTGGCTCTTTTTGGCAGATGTCTAAGCTCGATGGCGGATTTTCTGGGTGTTAAAATCCGCGCGTAACTGCTCTTTCGGGTTTTCTGCGCCCGACCTGTTCTATTCACGTCGTGTTCCTGTGCGCGTCTTTCTCCCGATGACTGTGTTCTCCCGACGCAATCTCTCTTGTGCTCGTTTCTGGTGAATGTCCATTCGATTTTCTTCTGTGCATTCACGTGGAACTGAAGAAACGTATTTGGACATTGGGCATTCTTTTTCTTGTCGTTTTTCTTCTGCGAGATGGGTTTATAATTTTGTCCCATAAAAAATTATTTGATGGGTTTTTCTAATTTTTTTCCTTAAAAAATTATTTGGTGGGTTTTAGAATTTTTAGCCTTAAAAAATTATTGGTTAGGTTTTTTGATTTTTTTGCCTAAAAAAATCATGGGAGGGTTTATAATTTTTTTCTTGAAAAATTAAGGGTCAGTTCCTGTTTACCCTAGTCTGGGTTTCTGTTGTACGGGAGGGCTCTCTGATCTCTCTAAAGGGTTTTACCATTTTTCCTTAAAAACTATGTTTTGTATGCTGATCCGTGTTTCAGATTCTGTGCCAGCTACTTGGCTTCCTTTGTGGGTTTTTACCATTTTTTCCGAAAAAACAATGCTTTGTAAACTTCAAATTCAGGGTTTTGCGATTTTGTCCTCAAAAATCATTGTTTCTTGCAGTCTATTCTGGAGCGTCATGCTCATCTGCAAAAGTTTGGAGGGTTTGCCAATTTTTCCTCAAAATCGTGGTAGTTGTTTTTTTTTTTTGGAGTCTCTAGCTACAGGGAGGGACAACTTTGTTACCCAACATCAGGCTGGATATTTTGTGATCATTTCTGGTTGTTTTCAGAAGTTCTGCAGTTTCTGAGAGAGTTAGTGGCAGACTCATCTCAAGTGGCAAAGTCAGTGGCAGGCTCTTGTCTTTTGTGGCAGAACGTTCTTTGTTTTTGTGGGTAGTTAGCACGATGACCATTAAGGGAGGGTATTAAATATATTAAATAATGTAATATTAATGGTCATCTTAGTCATCTTTAGTTAGTATAGATAGTTTCTAAATTTGTCTTCAATCTATGATGGTTTCTTTTGGAAACATCGTCTCTTGTAAATCTATATAAGGAACTTTCGTTCCTTTGTTTAATACATCGAATATTTTATCAGTTTGGGAGTGGAGACCATAATTGAAAACTTAGACAATTATCTTTGTTGCTATCATATTATCATTGATCAATGATGAAGTATCATACTATTAGTATCAAAGATTCAAAATGTCATTATTACTATAAAATACAATACAACCTTCAGTGTCACACAAGAAAGGTAGAGGACAAATCAGAAGTCATTGATCCTTATAGTGATTAAACAAGGCAAGATGAGGAGACTCCATTGTTTATTATAGACGAGATTCTTGATTTTGAGAGGTAGGCAATGGAGGATGTGGCTACAACGAAAGGAGCTACTAGATTGTCATCAGATGACATTGGTGAGGTAGAGGAGTCATTGCCATCTAGCAACAAGATGGAGGATGAGTAAGAGCCACAAACACAACCTTCAATGCCGAGTGAGGAACTGCAATGGAGTGCAAGGATTATAACCTCTCCCCAAGTTCTTACTAGACCAAGGAAGAGGAAGATGTAAAATGTTGTAATTGAAAATTGCATTATGATGATTTTCAAACGCAATCATCATAAATTATTAATAGTTGCCAACTAACTATTGTATCAGGACTCCACGTGATTATGCGATTTTGTATTTAATTTGTATTCAGATGAATCAAATTTAATAGAAAACACATTTGTACTCGTTTATGGACTTGTTGGATACGTTTTGTCATTGAATTTTGCAAAAAAATGTGTTTTTAAAGAAATTTAAGCATTTTTTTAAGTTATTGAATCATAAATTTTCGGTCTACCAAGTTTTTTCCAAGTCCAAGTCTACCAACTACGGCTGTAGGTACAATATCAGAATTTAGTTTATACATGTGTTTATTATGCAACTAATTCTAGACAAAGATAAACTAAGATACCAAAAACATATACAGATATGGATGGAGAAGTGCGGATACAAAAGATCTTCAGGACCTCAGAATATGATATGGCATCAAAATCTTCTTGTATATGTATATATATATATATATATATATATATATATGTGTAGAAACCTTAAAAATACAATACTATAAAACAATTTTTTGTATTTCCAAAAAGAAAAAGAATAAAACATGATAGCATTAATAAATTCAATTAAGGCAAAGCTATTTAAATTACGTTTATAAACACGCATAGATATATTCCAAATACATGTCAATATATCATAATCATCAAATAGATCCCTCCTAGTCTAGTGGTAAATATAATCATCATGTTGGCACTCTAAATCATTGAGGCCCTTAGGCTCTCTAGAAACATCAAGTATTGATGCAACTCTAGAAGTGCCACTACCACTGCCAGTCGTACTCCCTAATGCTACAATGATTGTCACTTCTATGTAATGTCCCCATTTTGGCCATACGCTCTTCGTTTGGTTTTAGCCTATTTCCGAAAATCCATAGGCTACTCAGATGTGCGAATTTAGAGTTTCCACTTTCATTAGGTCTTGCTTCCAGCTCAGTTCAGCTTTCTGTTGGTTTTGAGGTGAACTTACTATTTTTGGCATTGGCTATTTTTAGTAAGTCTAATTTTGGTAGTGGCATCATCAGCAATTCAGCTCAGGTCATCATGCTATTTTTGGCAATCCATCAGTTTCAGTACGGACGTTGGTTTTGGTTATCTCCTTGGACTGAGTTTTATACTTAGCCAATTTCATGTTTCTCAGTTGTACCCCACGCCTAGGAGTAAGAACTTCATGTTGTTTTAAAAGAGGGGCCATTAAGGGGGTCAATTGTGCATTTAATGATTTGTTAAATGCTTTATTGTTGCCAAGTGAAGTTGGACGCCTAAAGGAGGTTGAGTAATATTTTATTATTTCAAAAAGTAAAATGTAAAAAGGTGGCGTCCCTTTTGGAAGTTGAAGTGATTCAGCTTCTTGGAATTTGAAGAGTTTTTGTTGCTTCATTTGTCAACTGAAGCTTATATATTGCTGCTGTTTGAAGAGCTGATTATGTTATGTTTTGGAAAGCAAAGTTATGCTGCTGGTTTGAAATCCAGAATCCGGCTAAGCGAAAGCTTAGCATATTTACTCCATTCTTCGGGCCTGAAACTATGGTTCCCTAGATGGTCTATTGGGGATGTGCTTCATGCAGAAGTGCATATTGAGCATCAAAGTGAAGAAATTTGGTGATGTTTTCAGTATTTTGTGTTGCTGATTTTCATACAACTGAAGATGATTTTTGTATACAGCTCCTTGAGTAAATTTTATTTCATTATGGGTATTTGACTAACCATTTCTATGCTAAGGGCGATGCTATTTGCAGAAAATCGGAATTTATGATGAAGTGTGGATTTTTCTAGGAAGGCCGTACCATTAATGATCAGCTTGTATTGGGTTTCGAACTTGCTGTTTGGTGATTGTTTGGCACCTACAAACTCATGGTTGCTGGTCGTCTATCCTTCTTGAATGCTGCTCTGAGTTTTGATTTATATCAGTTCAGATTTTAGCTTGTAATTTGGTGATTCAGAAGATTTAGAGTTGAAGAAATCATCCTTCAAACATTTGCATTGATTTTATCATTGTAACACTTGTAAATTGCAGATTTATTTCATTGTAAGGTTGTGAATTAGGAGTACTAATCCAGTCATTTTAATTGCTGCATTTACTTGTGAATTTTAATGCAAATACTTTAACCCCTGGATGGTTTACCGCCAGTGTGGATAAAGAACATTCTAGAAGCTTATCTCTCTTATTTGCAGCTATTTCTATTCATTGTAAAGCTAGTTAGTAGTACTAACGGCTATTTCATTTTATTGTTGCAATTTATACTTGATTACACTCCCACAATTGAGTGGTTGAGTTTTAGAATAAACATCTTTCTTGTTTGTAAATTCCCCCCACAAAATAAGTGGTTGTGTGGACTGTTTTCCTCCCACGAAATAAGTGGAAGAGAGGATTTAATGGCTGGCTTGCCGCCTTAATAATGTAATAATCTCACCCACTAAATAAGTGGAGTATTCCCACTGCTTGTGGATGCTTGCATCAGCAGATGAATTGTACTTTCAGTTCAGTTTATACCTAATGATCCTCTGACCATATGCTATCGCCTCGCCCACATTGGGATCTTGGTGAACATTCTTGGTTAGAGTTACTTTCCATGCTGATTTGCATTTGGAGCTAACGCTAATCAATGGTTTGATGCTGGTTTGTGTCTAATTTTGGGGAAAAAGTTAAGGGGAATATTTCATTCTAAATCAATTGGAAAACCAGCTAGAACCTATCGCTAAATAATCTTCTAAGTTATCAGTTCCACCCCTTCGACCTGCTGGTTCAAGTCCGATCTGACCTGAATATGGATCCAGGTTTGGTATGTAAGAGGGGCCATTGAAGGTTCTATTCAACCCAAGACAAATTTCACACCCAGTCGATCCTCTCGCAGCAAAACTGTCAAGTTTTTGGTGTTTTTCTATTTTTATTTTTTCTAATTTGGCATTTGACTTTAACTACAAGCCTAAAAATGCTCCCCATAACTCTGAAACATGGATTCCAAGACAATTTGAAGACAAAAACAAAGAGATTTCTCTTATTGTGAATGCAAAACAAAAATATCATTCATCATTGCTGAACTTGCATTGTTACTTGCCATTGCACAAATAGAGTTCAAGATTGATCAATGAATGTTCCAAAGTGGTTGGTTTGTTATTCCTATGCATTTGCAAAAGCCCATTTGTTGCCAAGGAGATTGTAGAGGAAAAATTTTGTAAAAGAAGTACAATTGTTTCAAGTTTTTGGTTTTTCTTTTTCTATATTTCTTTTTTTCACAAATGAACTCTTGTGTTTTGTTTTCATTCCTCTGTGAATCTATAGCACATGCTTAATTTTTTTAAATGAGTTGTATATATTTTTTTTGTTTTTATTTGTTTCAAATGTGTTGTTTATTGAACTTATTATCATAGGGATTACAATAGCAATCAATTCTAACTCTATGGGCCAACCCCACTTCAAAACAGACCCAAACTCTCCCCTTTGTAAATATGTTGATATGGTACAATAGCTTCCAAGTGGTTGGGGTTCTATTCGGATTTGCAATGGGTGTGGTGTTAGGTATTCAAGCTCATACAATGTTGTGAAAGCCTAATTGTGCCACATCCCTAGATTAGGTATCAAAACTTGTCGAGAAAAAGATAATGTACCCATTCCACAAAAGCAAATAAAAGCATATATTAATGAGTAGGAACAAACAGATCAAGCAACAAGCTTCAAATTAAATCATCCTTTGTTAAAGAAAGGACCTTGACGAATGAAGTATTACAAAAACAGCACACAGAAAGTTAACCAAGATTGCATAATAATCTCTTAAGTACTACAAAAAAAGCACACAAAAAGTTAACCAAGATTGCATAATAATCTCTTAAGAAATAAGGAGCAAAAGCATCCTTATATATGATTACAAATATCTTACCCACAGAGGATAAGGATGACAAATATCTTATCCACAAAGAATAAGGATGACAACTCATAAAGCAAAAAGGTAAATCTTATCCACAAAGGATAAGGAAGACAACTCATAGGAAAAATATCTAAAGTCAACATATGACATTATTAAAGAAGATTCCTAAAGTCTATCCTAAAAGCTAATTGACCATTACAAGATAAAACATTACTTTAATACCCTCCCTTAATGGTCATTCTACTAACTACACCAAGTTTATCCCGAAAATTTACAAATTTGTCAAGACTCAAGGACTTGGTAAGAATGTTTGCAGTTTTGTCCTCAGTTGGACAATACTGCAACATCACTGATCCATCTTCTACAAGTTGCTTGATGAAATGACAATGAAGCTCCACATGTTTGGTACGCTTGTGGAAGACTGGATTCTTGGCAAGCTTTAGCACCCCTTGATTGTCACAAAACAGGGGCGAAGGCCCTACTTGAGACATTTGCATGTCTGAAAGCATCCTCCAAAGCCATACTACCTCACATGCTACTTTGATTGTTCCTCAATACTCTACTTTTGTTGAGGAAAGAGCTAACGCCTGCTGCTTCTTACTTGTCCATGTGACGACACCCATACCAAGACTAAAAACATATCCAAAAGTGGGCTTCCTGTCATCAACAAAACCTACCCAATCTGAATCTATGAACCCAACTAGCCTAGGATCTTTGCTTCTACTATACAAAATTCCAAAGTCAAGTGTCCCTTTCACATATCTCAATACCCGCTTCACTGCAACCTTCTTGGCAAGCTTTAGCACCCCTTGATTGTCACAAAACAGGGGTGAAGGCCCTACTTGAGACATTTGCATGTCTGAAAGCATTCTCTGAAGCCATACCACCTCACATGCTACTTTGATTGTTCCTCGATACTCTACTTTTGTTGAGGAAAGAGTTAACGCTTGCTGCTTCTTACTTGTCCATGTGACTACACCCATACCAAGACTAAAAACATATCCGGAAGTGAGCTTCCTATCATCAACAAAACCTACCCGATATAAATCTATGAACCCAACTAGCCTAGGATCTTTGCTTCTACTATACAAAATTCCAAAGTCAAGTGTCCCTTTCACATATCTCAATACCCGCTTCACTGCAACCCAATGTTTTGCCTTTGGGGCTGTCATAAAACGAGAAATGTAACTCACAGCATAACTCAAATCAGGTCTAGTGGCTGTAAGATAGATAAGGCTGCCCAATAGTTGTCTGAATACTGACTCATTGATTACTTTTGAGTTGGTTTTGGCTGAAAGCTTCAGCCCTTTCTCTATAGGTGCAAATGAGATTTTGCAATCTATCATTCTAAACTTGTCTAGCAAATTCTGGGCATATTTAGACTGAGAAATAAAAATACCACCATTTGTTTGCCAAATCTCTACACCTAGGCAATAATGTAGGAGGCCTAAGTCTGTCATGTCAAAAGCCTTACACAAATTACATTTGATTTCCTCAATCAAATGTGCCTCACTACCTGTAATGATGATATCATCCACATAAATGACCAAAAGGATGATTTCATTACCTATGCTTTTGACATATAAATTTGGATCTAAAGGACTTCGTTGGAATCCCTACTGATCCAAATACCTATCGATCTTTATGTCCCATGCCCTAGGTGCCTGCTTCACGCCATAAAGAGCCTTCTTCAATCTGCATACCTGATGCTCCTTTCTTGCAACCTAAAAACCCTGAGGCTAAATCATGTACACTTCTTCCTCTAAGTCACCATTGAGGAAGGCACTCTTCACGTCCATTTGATGGACTTTCTAGCCAAACTGTGTTGCCATGGCTAGAACTGACCAGATGGTGCTCATCTTTGTTGTAGGAGCAAAGGTTTCCTCATAATCAATACTTCCTCTCTACAAGAACCTTTTAGCTACCAACCGTGCTTTGTACTTGTCAAGTGTACCATCAGCTTTGTACTTGAGTTTGTACACCCATTTGCAGCCAATGGGTTTCTTCCCTGGTGGAAGATCTAAAAGATCCCAAGTCTTATTTTTCATAAGACTCTGATGTTCGATTTCCATGGCCTTTTCCCATTCAAGTTTATCTTTTGCCTCAGCAAACACTTGTGGTTCATACACTCCCTAAATATTGGCCATAAGGGCAAAGTTAATTGTGTTCTGCATGCTCTTGCCTCTAGATGATCAACCCTTGACAATATCTTCATCTCAAACATCACCAATGAGTTTTTCCCACCACTTAAGTCTCTTTGTAGAAACCCTTTCATCCAAATCAGGGTGGTTATCATGACTTGGGCTTCCTATTGCTATGTCATTTGGATGTTGATCCAAGTTATCATCAATAAAAATTGGATTTATTTCCTCGTCCTCTAAATCCCCCCCTTCAGGTGGAGCTTCCTAAAGTTGAATACATGAATCCTGAGGAAGAATAGGTTGGTTATCAATAATCTAGATCTTAGAAGATGTCAGAAAAGGCCCTGCTTCCTCATCAATCACAACATCTCTACTAAAATTCAAGCGATTAGTGTCAACATCAATCAACCTGTAGGCCTTATGATTTTCACTATACCCTTTAAGCATTAACTTCTTACTCTTAGGATCTAGTTTGGTTCACTTTTCATCCGGAATCCAAACATATGCAATAGAACCACAAACCTTAAGATGACTAACTATCAATTTCCTCCCAAACCATGCTTCCTCTGGAGTCTGATGTTTCACTGCCTATGTGGGAGACCTATTGAGCAAATAAACTGCAGTATATACTACCTCAGCCCAAAATTTCTTGGGAACATTCTTGTTCTCCATCATACATCGGGCCATCTCTGTGATAGTACAGCTTCGTCTCTCAACTACTCCATTCTATTGTGGAGTGTAGGGTGTGGTAAACTATCTTTTGATGGCATGTTTAGCACAAAAGTTGTGGAATTCTTTAGAACAAAATTTGCCTCCATTATCAGATCTAAGAGTGGTTATGGCACAACCAGACTCTTTTTCTACTAAGGCCTTGAACTTTTGAAACTCATTAAACACCTTGGATTTTAATTTTAGAAAATATACCCACATTTTTCTACCAAGATTATCCACAAACAAAAGAAAATACCTACACCCAGTTACTAATGTTGTGTTCATTGGTCTACAAAGATCTGCAAGAACCAATTATAGGACTGTCTTGGCTCTCCAAGCTTGTCCATCATCAAAGGGTGTTTTATGTTGCTTCCCAGCTTGGAAGCCCCACACACACCTTGTATCTGTGTTGAATGTCAGGAATGCCATCTACCAAGTTCTCTCGAGCCAATTGAGAGAGGTAGGACAAATTGAGGTGTTTGTACCGTTGATGCCAAAGAGTAGTAATGGTTGATGCACTCTTGGGCTACCAATGCATGTTCCTTGACCTGGCCATTTTCAACTAATCTATACAATCCATGATCTTCTATACCAAGAGCAATAGTCTTCTTGGTATCCTTGTCAATGATACTGCATTTATGTTTGCTGAAAATGACATCTAAATTAGGACTCTGTCGCATAATCTGACTTACTGAAAGTAGATTGAGCTCCATTCCAAGTACGTAGTGAATTGATTATTGATATTCATAATTGTGTTTACAAAAGGAGATGAAAGCTCCTTATAAAGAAAATTACAAGACGATGTTTCTAAAAAGAAACAATCGTTAACAAAAGCAAACTAAAGCAATAAATTGAAAGATACTAAAACCAACTAAAGCATAAACAGAAGTTACTAAAAATTAACTAGGTTAACAGACAACTAACTAAAGCTAAGATGAGCATTAATATTATATTTAATATTTTAAATACCCTCCCATAATGGTCATCCAACAAACAAAAACTAAGTCTACCCATATTCAAATAGTGTGTTGGTCATCAAAATGCATAATATGTAGACTCCTCCTACTCAATATACTCCACCACTTGAGCACTTTGTTGAGACATGGTTGGCCTTCTCATCAGCCAACCGCTTTCTGCAAAACTTCTAGATATGACCAATATTCCCACGACAATGGAAAGTAATAGACTTCTTGGAGCCCTCCTCTGAATCACCTTGTCCTTTCTGTTGAGTAGACTTGCCTTTGCCAACGTCCTTGGCAGTAAATGATTGTTCAACACTAGGAGACTCATTGTTGCTCCCAAACTACTTCCTCCACCTATCCTGTTGCAAAAGCTTGCTACACAGTTCAACAAACTTCAAGTCAACATTAGTGGATGTAATGTTGAGCGATTCAATGAAGTGCTCGTAGGAATGTGGCAAACTTTTCAAAGTGATCACCGCCATATCCTCCTCTTCCATCTTACAACCAATGGCCTCCAATTGATCGCAAATATTTTTTATTTTCTTTTAGTGCTCTACAAAGACACTTGGCCATCCATCATAATAGAGAACAGCATATTCATGAGAAAGAAAGCCCTTCCCTTATTTGAGGTCTCATGAAGATCTTTCAAATGTTTCCAGATCTCCACAACAGACTTACCAAAAGGTATTTCTAGTAACATCTCATTGGTGACAAATAATTTTAGAAGCATAACTGCCTCTCTATTATCTCCATCATACTTGTCCTGATCCTTCCTAGCAAAAGTGGGACGAACTTTTGTACCTAGAACAAGCGCATCTAGATATCGATATTCAAAAATGGTAAGCATCCTCTGCTTCCACGTGTTGTAATTCTTTCCATTGAACCTCTGTGTGTTTTCCAACATAACATTGGACAAAGATGCCATCCCTCCCGTTTTCCAAATCACAAAAAACGAGTTAACACTGTGATCAGCTAGCACAAACTCTAGACAATCAACTGGCTCAGTCTAAAAAGAGTATTAAAAACTTGTAAGATTTTTCAGAAAAACTTTCGAAAACTCTGAAAAAGTTAAGATTTTTTCAAAAAAAATCCTCAAAAAAACTTTACTCTAGCAAAAATCTTATACTAAAATTATCAAAAACTCTTTTAGCAAATTTTTTCAGAAAAAATTTCTAAAAACTCTTTGCAGAAATTTTTTATTTTTCCCAAAAAAATTATGTCAAAACTGGCTCAAGAAACCCACGATCTGACATAAATTTTGTCCAAAAAACACCATGATCTAAACAGAAATTTTCCATAGAGAAGAAAACGTCGAGAATAAAAGGAGGCTGAAAGACAACTTCCAAAACCCTTTGAACAATAAAAGCTCATCTCAAAAATGCAGGAAAAAGCCTAGGCCTCAGAAAACGTCATTGGAGGTCGTGATATGCAAAAAATGACGCCTAGAAATCAGATATAAACTCGTACAATAGCTCAAAAAAACCCCTCAAATCAGAAACGTGTGTTACAGCAAACACGTGCATGAAAAAAAACCAAGTCGCACCCATGAAAAGCTCAAATTGCGTTCAAAAATTACAAATAAACGCATTCAAAAAAAAATGGCACGATTCCTCAAAAAATTGTGACTACTTGCCTCAAACTTTGTAGAAGAGTCGCCCAAAAACAGGCAAACAAAACCCTAAAAAACGAGCAGAAAAATGAGAGAAACCCACGCACGAGAAGGCACGAAAATATCCTTTGCTTCCAGAAACGGCGCGATTTGTAGAAAAACGTGATTATCCGACGCCAGAAAAATCTCAGAAAATAGCCATGAAAAAACAATGCAGGATCCCTAAAAGGAGCCGCAATTTTTCTTAGGAAACATCACAACCTTCGCTTGATAAAAAAACCCTCGATTTTTTAATACAAAATAAAATGTGATTTTCTCAACAAAATCCCACGAACTTCTTGAAAATTTCTCAAAAAACCCTTTTTCAAAGAAATCATTTCACAAAATTTCTTTAAAAGAAATTTCTTCAATTTAAAAAAATCGGCTAAAAAACAAAATATCTCAGGTCGAGCCCAACTCTAATACCATGAAATGATTATTGATATTCATAATTGCATGATTACAAAAGGAGACGAAAGCTCCTTATAAAGAAAATTACAAGACGATGTTTCTAAAAAGAAACAATCGTTAACAGAAGCAAACTAAAAGCAAAAAACTAAAGGATACTAAAACCAACTAAAGCGTAAACAGAAGTTACTAAAAACTAAGTTAACAGATGACTTACTAAAGCTAAGATGACCATTAATATTACATTTAATATTTTAATACGTAGCACACATTAAGAAAAAGTAACTTTTTCCCTCCAAATATTAGCTGCACAATCCCTCTACCTTCAACTGTGTACTTCTCACTGCCACCAATTGAATCAAAGCAAGCAGTGTACTCTGTGAACCAGTCTCGCCTATTGGTGAAGTGACGTGATGCTCCTGAATCAATGTACCATGTAGATGACTCTAACTGATCTACTGGTCTTCAAGCCATGAAAGCATAGAAAGCTAATGCGTTCTTTTTTTAATGCTCTACAACATGAGCCTTTTGCTGAGGCCTTCCTTGGTTGGATTTTTGTTCAGCCAACCTCTTTTTGCAGTGCTTCTTCATATGACCCAACTTACCACAATAATGACATGATGTTTTTCAAAATCTTTGATCCTCATTGTGACCTTGTCCTTTCTTGTGTGACCATTTTCCCATGCCTTTGTCGTTGGCTGCAAATGCTTGTTCCACACTCGTTATTTCACTGCCGCTACCAAATTGTTTCTTCCATCTGTCCTGTTGTAAGAGCTTATTGCATAGCTCTTCAAACTTCAAGTCAACATCCATAGCAGTGATATTGAGTGTCTCAATGAAATGCTCATAAGCACGTGGTAAGCTTTTCAATGCGATTACCACCATGTCCTCTTCTTCCATTTTTCAACCAATGGCTAACAACTGATCCTTGATGTCCTTGATATTGAGTAAATGCTCCCACAAGGCCATTTTCTCATCCATTGTGATCGGAAAAAGCATATTCTTTAGAAAGAAGGCCCTACCTTTATCTAAGTTTCATGAAGGTCACAAAGATACTTCCAAATCTCAGTTGAAGTCATCCCTATTTAGACTTCAGCAAGCATGGCATCGGTCATAGATAATTTGATCAACATGACTAATTCTCTGTCACGTTCATCAAACTTGTCTTGGTCTTTACCCGCAACCATTGGCCAGGGGCAGGTACCAAGGACGATCTTTTTGAGGCATCAGTACTCGAAGATTGTTAGCATGCATTACTTCCAAGTGTTGTAATTTGCCCCAGTAAAATGCTTACTGCCTTCCAACATGATGATTGTGATGAAGCCATCCATCCCGCAATTCAAAATCATGGAAAACAAAGAAGCTTGCTGCTATTAGAAAAACCACTGAAATTTTTGGGAAAAAATTTGCAAAACCCAAGTAGCAATGTAAAGAACCCATGGTTTTATTAAAAAAAAAATCGACAAAAATTCCGGAAAAATCTGCAAAAAATTCTGGAAAAAATCTGAAAAAATTCTAGAAAAAATCTGCAAAAATTCTGAAAAAATTTGCAAAAATTCCAAAAAAATCTGCAAAAAATTCAGAAAAAAATCTACAAAAATTCTGAAAAAAATCTACAAAAATTCTGGAAAAAATACAATTTTTCTAAAAAAATCGTCAAAAAACAGGTCTTAAAACCTTGTGTGATTTTTAACTGTTAAAAAACCCACGAATTTTGTAAAAAATCGGCCAAAAAATTAGGCCCACAGTTTTTTTTTGAGAAAGAAATCGTCAAACACCTTTGTACGAATCTGTATATCTTCCTTTGGCACATTCTTCTGTGTCTCTTGCGTGCAATTCGTCACCGCCACAATCCATAGAATTCACGTGCTCACCAATCTCGAGAATTTACAAAAACCGAGCTTTGATACCATATTACAAAAACAGCATACGGAAAGTTAACCAAGATTGTATAATAATCTCTTAAGAAATAAGGAGCAAAAGCATCCTTATATATGATTACAAATATCTTATCCACAGAGGATAAGGATAACAAATATCTTATCCACAAAGGATAAGGATGACAACTCATAGGATAAGATTGACAACTCATAAAGCAAAAAGGTAAATCTTATCCACAAAGGATAAAGAAGACAACTCATAGGAAAAATATTTAAAGTCAACATATGACTTTATTCAAGAAGATTCCTAAAGTCCATCCTAAAAGCTAATTGACCATTACAAGATAAAACATTACTTAATATGAAGCCCCCTCACCACCTTCTAATCTTCAACCTATAGAGAGCCACCCAACTTTTGGCCATGCAAGAAGAATAACCCATGGCCTTTACACATAAGAGATCAAAGAGACCATTGGAAATGGCATTTCAAAACGAATCTTGAGAGATTGCTGATCAACAAAAAATCTTAAGTCTTAGTACACCTTGTTGCAGTTGCTTTGTGTTAACCCATCATTTATAATTGATCTAAGAGAGTGTCAAGTGAATTATCCATTTGTTTGTATGTCCTTTATATTGCTTTGGCATCACTTTGTTTAGATCAAAGTATTTTAAGGAAAATCTTCATTGGTGATTTTTGGTTTCTTTCAAAAGGTGTTTGGAAAGACCAATGTAGTGTTTGTCAACACTCGGTGCCCATTTCCAGACTAGTGATGAACCTCTCACAAAGTCTTCTCGATATTCAATGATGATCCACTATCATGTCCCCGAAATTGCAACACTAAAGTATAAAAATAACCAAGCATCAAAATACAAATAAAGAAAGAAAATAAATAACAAAATAAATATTAAAAAATATAAAAAAAATTAACAGTTTAATATTATTATAATTATAATTATCATAAGATAATATTATACTTATAATCGTCAAATATAAAAATATAAATAATAACAAAATAAATATTTGATATTATAATTATAAATAATATAATAATATAAAACATATGTATAGAACTAATATAAATTTATAAATATAAAATAAGAAACACATAATGTATAAATGGCAGAGATTAAGGAAGGGATCCTTTATAAAGACTTTATAAGGAGAAGCGCTGCCTTTACAAATAATAATGATTCATTTAAGACATGATTTGCAAGGCAACGATGATGGTTTGGGGCAGGTATTAATACATAGAGGGCAGTAGTTATATCCAACAGTTCTGTGCTCAGTTTTGTTCAAGGAAAAAGCAGCGATCAATTTGGCAAACAAAGGGGTATGTCACGTCATAAGGGCATCATAGTTGAAGAGGTATGTCTCCCCATTGGGACATGAAGATATAAAAACAATTGTGTTTTGGATAAGAGCAAAAAAAAAGGGAAGGAATCAGGAATATACACTCTGAGTTTCAAAGGATATTAGAAGAAGAAATAGCACTCAAAATAAATAATAATTCTGCACTCAAAAAAGGTCAGCTTCAATAATGTAAAGTAATCAGATTTAAAGCAGCCAGATGAGCAGCGAATGAGAAGGAAATAAATAAGAGATCTGGAAGGAGAACAGAGAATGGAGAGAGAGGGAGAAATACATCTGCATTTAGTGAAGTCTGGAAACTACAGCAGAGGAAATACATATATTGGAATAAGTATCATTGACAAGAATATAATTAGGGAATTAAAATTATATATATATATATATATATATATTCATATTCATGCAATAATGATAATTAGGAAAATTAATATATATATCTGTATGAAATACATATATACATACGAATATGCAATAATGATGCTTGCAGCAATTATTCTGCTTGTTATGTTTTTTTAATATGAATATGAATAATAGATTCTTATGTGCGTGAAGTATAATTGACAAGAATATAATTAGGGAATTAAAATTATATATATATATATATATATATATATATATATATATTCATGCAATAATGATAATTAGGAAAATTAATATATATATCTGTATGAAATACATATAAACATACGAATATGCAATAATGATGCTTGCAGCAATTATTGAGCCTTATAAGTTGTTATGTTTTTTTAATATGAATATGAATAATAGATTCTTATGTGCTTGATTTGCACTAACAATAACCTCTGAACATTAAAGGCAGATCGAACCTCAGGAGGATACAACATCAATCAAAGAGAAGAGACATACAGATCAGAAAGAGAAGAGAATCAAACCCATGTATCACAACAGATTACTATTATCAGATATATATATACATAAACAGGAGTATATCAGATATATCCTATATTCAAGTGTATTTCTGCCATTCATTATCTTATATCTATATGTGTATTGCCATGTATAATAGAGGAATATTTAATGTGTGATTTCTATGATAGAATACAAGATGTGTTTGACTGTTTGGAACCCACCTTGTAGGAAGGGCCTAGGGTGTAAGCAAAAGGGCTTAACCAGGCTAGTAGGTAGCCAACCAAAGGGCCCTACATAGAGAGCCAAGTTACCCACTTATGGCCCCTGCCCAACTCCTCGAGGTGGCAAGTGTCTTCTGAGAGTCGAGACCTTGATGGGGAAAGAAAGTACAAGTCGCCAACGGGGAGGGTTGCGGTATACACCCTCTTAGTATGGCTTCGGACAGATCCATCATGTCCCTTTTCCCAATTTCCTAATATGTGGCATTATTAATAATCTATGAATGTGATACAATTATCTAACCTTAACAAGCATACATACATATTTGTGAATGTTGTTCATGTGGTGAATGCAGGATTCAATCCAAGATTACATCATTAAAGAGATTTATTTAATAAGGTGAAAACCCTAACCCTAATTTGTTGCAATTTGTGATCAATACATAAATTTTAGGGAAAATCAAGATAAGGGACATTATAGTGGTATCAGAGCATCTTTCCTGCCATCTTGTATATACTTCATGTATTACGTGGATTCACATGTATGCTTCATGCTTCCTATGTATACTTCATGTATTACGTGTATTCACGTGTATGCTTCATGCTTCTTGTGTATACTTCATGTATTACGTGTATTCACATGTATGCCTTATGCTTCCTACGTATACTTCATGTATTACTTTGTGACCTATGTGTATCCGAGTGTATACTTTGTGACCTATGTGTATCTAAGTGTATACTTTGTGACTTACATATATTCATGTGTATACTTTCTGACCTACCTATATTCATGCGACTATGCGTATACCTTTCATATACTTGGTGACTTCAAGTGTATACTTTGCAAACTACATGCTTTGTGACTTGCGTGCACTCATGTGTATACGTGTATTCATATGGCTTACGTATTTAAGTGTATACTTTACGACTTACATGTATTCATATGTATGCTTTGTGACTTTGGGTATTCATGCATATACTTCATGTATTATTCACATATATGCTTCATGCTTCTTGTGTATACTCTATGTATTATATGTATTCGTGCTTCAAATTTATAATTTACGTAGCACGTGTATCTATGTGTTGTTTCATGTATCTTCAACAAGATGTGTTCTTATGATTACTTTATGCTTAAAATTTATGGAAGTGTTAAAACTTGTCTATCAAAATGTTTTTGGAGTGAGAAGCCTTAACAAATTAACTTATCTAAATTTGAATTATTTATTAGTATCCAAATGCAATAAGGAAGAGTTGTAACTATTTGAAGTGAAGAGGTGTGGCTCCCTCAAACTAGTGATATGAAAGGGGAGAGCATTCCATCCATACTACCATTTAAAGAATCCAATTGGGAATAGAACATTAAGTAATTTTGCAAGAGAATGAGATTAGAAAAGTTGTGGGCCCCCAAATAGGAACAACTATAACTCCCTCAACAATAAGGTAAAAAGGGGAAACCACCCCCTGTAAAGAAACTATCAATAGGAAATAAGTCTAACAATAAACTTGGAAGTAAAGTATCGTTATCAAGGGTATCAATATAAATTTGATACAAATCAAGTTACATTATGGGCCCATAACCCACAAGTCTCAGGATCATTCTCGCCTCAAACTTGGTTAAAATGCCTATGTGAAATGAAGTATGCTTTATCTAAGAGAAATTGTCATTTGATTGCTTCAAAAGGAAGGATACAACATGTAATAAGGGATACCTAGATCCTTCACTCAAAATGGTTTGCACAAAACCCCCAAACTCTGTTAATGATATTGCAGCTTCAGGCGATCCTTCCAGCTCAGTTCAAACAGAGAATCCGATGTGTGGACAAGCAGCGAATGAAGGAGAATCTATAAAATGTCAACATGCAAGGTGCATGCAACATGTAACTGACTTGCATGAGAATCTTCTTTGTAACTCCTCCTAAAATTGACATCTGAAACATCGAGTGCGTCTGACATGCATTTATCATTCTTTCTGACATGCAGAGGAATCTTTGCATAAGAATCTCTAAATTAAGCAATTGTAACTGCCCCCCTTGTGCGTCTCTTTGCTTATGCATGTAGCTTTATATTTAGCTTAAGACAGACGCAGCATTAGGGTTGTTCTGTGTGTGTGCGAATCTGTCCAAGAGCAAGTTGCGAATATCATTGAAGAGAAAATTCATCTTGTCAGAAGTACAGTTCATTTTCTGTTCTTTGTATCCGATATAGGTACAGAATTCTGGCCTTGAGTTAGGCCTTATTGTAAAGAGACTTGTTGCCATTGTTCATAAATATACGAGAGATCTTTGTTGCTAGGTTTTTCTCCCTCAAGAGGAGGGTTTTCCCAGGGTATCTGCTGTGTTATTTTGTCTGATTTGTTTTAAGTTTCTGTGCATATAATCTGTTCATTTAAATTTACATGGTATCAGAGCGGGTTTGAGAGGATCGTGATCAGATTATTGCAATTCAGCTTATCCTAATTGTTCACTTTGTCAAGATGGTGAATGGTTTGAAGGTTGAGGATAGACTCGAAGGTGCATCCAATTTCACATCATGGAGATTCAGGAGCATGCTTACCTTGCGTGAAAATGACTTGGGTGAGTTCGTGGAGTCTAGCATTTCTGAACCTGAGGAGGAAGAAGAAAAGTTACAGTGGCTGAAGAAAGACATTAAAGCAATGAAGATATTGGTTGATTCCGTCAAGGATCATATCGTTCCTATCATCTCTAAGTTGAAGACAGCGAGAGATATGCTCAAGACATTGGAAGAGATGTACGAAATCAACAATACCAGCCAGGCACTTGCACTGAAGCAACAACTTCATCATGTGAAGATGGCGAAAGGTGAATCGGTGATTGCATACTTTATGAGGATTGCAGATTTGAGAGATCAGCTCTCGACAATAGGGCATATGGTTGATGACAAAGACCTAACTATGCTTGCTCTCAATGGGCTGCCTTTGTCTTGGGAATCATACATTCAGGGAATCAGTGCAAGGTCAAAATTGCCCAAGTTTGATCGCCTAAGATCTGATTGCATTCAAGAGGAATCAAGGTTGGTGGCAAGAGGCGTTGGTCAAAGTTCAAAGAATGAAGATATTCATGTTCTTGCCTCCCATAGTTCAAAGAAGAAAGGAGATGGAAGGAAAGGATTCTTCAAGAGGAATCGGGACAAGGGAAATGATGATGCACCTCCATTCAAGAAGAAGAGGGATATGTCCAAGATCCAATGTTTTAGGTGTGACAAGTTTGGGCACTTCGCCAAGTATTGTCCAACTAGACCTAAGCAACAGGTCACCGTTGCAGATGTTGATGATGCCTCTCCTCAAAAGGATTCAAGTGAATATTTGTTCTATTTAGCATTGTCGAGCAGTGTACCTTCCGACACCAACACCTGGATAATCGATAGTGGTGCTTCACAACACATTACCGGCTTTAAGGAGCACTTATCAAGTTTGGTGGAAAAGGAGTCCTCTGAACAAGTCATCATTGGAGATGATGCTAGCTACTCCGTAAAAGGAATTGGGACCTCTACACTTCATTTGGATTCCGGCATATCGCTGCAATTGGGTAATGTTCTTTATGTTCCTAGAATCAAGCGCAATCTTATTTCTATTTCAGCTTTGGAAGATAAAGGATATCAAGTTGCCTTCTCCAAAGGCAAAGTTCTAGTTTGGATGCAGAACTCTAGCTTCAAGGATGCTCAAGTAATTGGTGTCAGACATGAAAACCTTTACAAGGTCTGCACATGTTCATTACAAGCCTTGGTTCATGACTCTTCAAGTCTATGCAATCTTTGGCATCGGAGATTGGCTCACCTTCACTTCCGAGCCTTACCTATCATGGAGAAGATGGTGACGGGCCTTCCTAAGTTCAACCAGGAGCACAAAGGTACATGCAAGGGCTGCGCATTGGGTAAGAATATAAAAGCCCCTTTTCATAGTTGAGAAAATAGATCTAAGTGTATCTTAGACCTGATTCATTCTGATTTATGTGGACCTATGTATGTTCCTTCTTCGAGTGGTTTCTTGTATTATGTTCTTTTCATTGATGATCACTCTAGGAAGACTTGGATTTATTTTCTGAAATCTAAAGAATATGAGGAAGTGTTGGATAGGTTTAAAGAGTTTAAAGCTTTGGTAGAAAATCTTTCTGGTAAAAGAAATAAGGTCCTCAGATCTGACAATGGTGGAGAATACACCTCTGGTAGTTTTCAGAATTTTTGTATTGATGCAGGGATTAAGAGGGAGTTCTGTGTTCCCTATAATCCTCAACAAAACGGTGTTGCAGAAAGAAAGAACAGGACAATTGTGGAAGCAGGGAAGGCCATGATCCATGATCAAGATTTGCAAACATTCCTATGGGCAGAAGCATCCAGGATAGCTGTGTATGTTCAGAACAGAAGTCCTCATAAGATCTTGAAGAATATGACTCCAGAAGAAGCCTGAAGTCAGTCATTTGAGGATCTTTGGAAGTCCTGTCTATATTCATGTTCCCAAGGAAAAGAGAACCAAGCTGGAGCCTTCTGGCAAGAAGGGAATATTTGTGGGCTACAGTGAAACATCAAAAACTTACAGAATTTACATTCCAGGTCAAAAGTTGATTGAGATCAGTAGGGATGTCACATTCGAGGAAGATGTTGCATTTAGAAGATCCAGGGGGTTTCATATGGAGATTGATAATGAAGAGTCTCCTCAGGATATGGAAGTTGACCATACTCCTGAGATTCAGAGGGAGACTTCAGAACCAAAAGAAGAAGCTGATCCTGTTGAACCCTTGGAACCTACTGACGGGCCTACTAACATTGTCATTGGAAGAAAGAGACCTCTATGGGCCATGCGCACTATGCAAGAGGCTGAAAGTTTTGCAGCACCTAGAGGCACATTCAGAGAAAGCAAAAAGGCCACATAAGTTCTCCAGTTATGTTGCCTTGATGAGTCAGATCATAGAATCCGAGCCTACCTGTGTTGAGGAAGCATCTAGTCATCAAGTTTGGAGAGATGCTATGGCAGAGGAGTATCAGTCAATTCTTAAAAATGATGTTTGGGATATTGTTCCTAGACCCAAGGGCAAGTCTGTAGTATCTTCTAAATGGCTATTCAAGATTAAGCATGCTGTAGATGGAAGCATTGAGAAGTACAAGGCAAGATTTGTGGCTCGTGGGTTCTCTCAAAAGGAGGGAATTGATTATGATGAGACATTTGCTCCTGTTGCTCGCTACACTTCAGTCAGAACCATCATTGCTATTGCTGCATCCAGAGGATGGAAGATTCACCAGATGGACGTGAAGACAGCCTTTCTCAATGGAGTGATTGAGGAAGAGGTTTACATAGAGCAACCTGATGGATTTGAGATTCATGGGAAGGAGTCACATGTTTGTAAGCTGAAGAAGGCCTTGTATGGTCTTAAGCAGGCTCCTCATGCATGGTACGAAAGGATTGATCGGTACCTGTCAAGTTTGGGCTTCTTAAAGAATGATGCTAATTCAAATCTCTACTTCAAGGTAATCAATGGTGATGTATTAATTTTGGTTTTATATGTTGATGATCTAATCCTTACTGGAGAAGATCACCTGATTCTTGAATGTAAGAAGGATTTAACTTCTGAATTTGAGATGAAGGACCTTGGGCTCATGCATTACTTCCTTGGCTTAGAAGTCTGGCAGAAAACAGATGGTATGATTCTAAGTCAAGGGAAGTACACCATTGATATACTTAAGAGATTTGGCATGATGGATTGCAAATCCATGTCTACACCTATGGAGACCAATCTACATAAATTGAAGGAGGTCAACTAGTTCAGATTTGGTGGATCTTACATTGTACTAAACTAATTGGATCCTTGATGTATCTAGTTAACACTAGACCGATATTTGCTATGCAGTGTGCACTTAGCCAGTTTATGTGTGATCCGAGACAGATACATCTTGTTGCAGCTAAACATATCCTGAGATACTTGCGTGGCACAGTTGGATATGGGTTGAGGTATACTTCAGGAAAACTTGGAGTTACATGGTTTCACTGATTCTGATTGGGCAGGTTGTGTCACAGATCGGAAGAGCACCTCTGGTTGTTGCTTCAGTTTGGGTTCTGCTATGATTTCCTGGTGCAGAGGAAGCAGTCATCTATAGCACTGAGTACAGCAGAGGCAGAGTACATTGCAACTTGTATGGCAACTCGAGAAGCAGTTTGGCTTCGTAAGCTCCTTGCAGGATTGTTCGAACAATCAATGGAGCCTACTATCATTCATTGTGATAATCAGAGTTGTGTGAAGCTTTCTGTCAATCCTGTGTTTCATGACAGAACCAAGCATGTTGAAATCAAGTACCACTATATCAGAGATATGGTACTGCGGAAGGCTGTACAGTTGAGGTACATCAGCACTGATGAGCAGACGGCAGATATTCTCACCAAACCTCTCGCCAGGATAAAGTTTGTGTACTTCCGAGATAAGCTTGGTATGGTGGAGAATCCAACCTTGACTGAGTATGAGTCTCAGCATCAATGAGCCTTGTTAATGCATTTTCTTCTGAGACGGAAGAATTTGAGGTGCAAGCCTTTGTTAATGCATTTTCTTCTGAGACGGAAGAATTTGAGGTGCAAGCCCTTGTTAATGCATTTTCTTCTGAGACGGAAGAATTTGAGGTGTAAGCCCTTGTTTCCACCCTCTGAGTTGAGTCATGGTGGATGTCATGTGTGAGACTCCATGACATATGTTGTACTTGTGTTTTCACCCTCTAAGAGAGTCATGGTGAAAGTCACGTTGAGGTGACAACATCACGCAAGTGATGAACACTTGTACTTACCATTTTATGGTTGATATCGAGACGATATCTAATATCACGTTGAGGTGATATTCTTCTCTTCACATCTGGATGTAGCCAATGTGATGGACATCATGTTGAATGATTTGTCTTGAGCAGCTGGAAGTTCTCCCTAGCTGAGAGGGAGTGTTAATGATATTGCAGCTTCAGGCGATCCTTCCAGCTCAATTCAAACGGAGAATCCGATGTGTGGACAAGCAGCGACTGAAGGAGAATCTATAAAACGTCAACATGCAAGGTGCATGCAACATGTAACTGACTTGCATGAGAATCTTCTTTGTAACTCCTCCTAAAATTGACATCTGAAACATCGAGTGCGTCTGACATGCATTTATCATTCTTTCTGACATGCAGAGGAATCTTTGCATAAGAATCTCTAAATTAAGCAATTGTAACTGCCCCCCTTGTGCGTCTCTTTGCTTATGCATGTAGCTTTATATTTAGCTTAAGACAGACGCAGCATTAGGGTTGTTCTGTGTGTGTGCGAATCTGTCCAAGAGCAAGTTGCGAATATCATTGAAGAGAAAATTCATCTTGTCAGAAGTACAGTTCATTTTCTGTTCTTTGTATCCGATATAGGTACAGAATTCTGGCCTTGAGTTAGGCCTTATTGTAAAGAGAATTGTTGCCATTGTTCATAAATATAAGAGAGATCTTTGTTGCTGGGTTTTTCTCCCTCAAGAGGAGGGTTTTCCCAGGGTATCTGCTGTGTTATTTTGTCTGATTTGTTTTAAGTTTCTGTGCATATAATCTATTCATTTAAATTTACAAACTCTACCATGATGAAGGATGCAAATATTTTTCTATGATTAATTTCAAAGGGATAACAAAGAACTCGTATTATAGCCTAGGATACTTGTAGTAATGAGATGAGAGAAAGCTTGTCTTAAACAACAGATTTTATCAATATACAAATATACTAACAACTACTCATTCAGGGACATCATTGTAGTATAACTTATAACAAGGCACCGTAACTGAACCAATTACACCACAAGGAGCAGTATCAAAAGATTACAAGTCTTAGTTGTGATTGCTTGAGGACAAGCAATCTTGGGCGGGGTGGACTGTTATGTCCCCAAAATTGCAACACTAAAGTATAAAAATAATCAAGCATTGAAATACAACTAAAGAAATAAAATAAACAACAAAATACATATTAAGAAATATAAAAAAGAAATATTAACAATTTAATATAATTATTATAATTATCATAAGATAATATTATAATTATAATTGTCAAATATAAAAATATAAATATTAAACAAAATAAATATTTCATATTATAATTATAATTATTATAATATAATAATATAAAACATATATATAAAACTAATATAAATTTATAAATATAAAATAAGAAACACATAATGTATAAATGGCAGCGATTCATTTAAGACATGATTTGCAAGGCAACAATGATGGTTTGGGGCAGGGATTAATACATAGAGGGCAGTAGTTATATCCAACAGTTCTGTGCTCAGTTTTGTTCAAGGAAAAAGCAGCGATTAATTTGGCAAACAAAGGAGTATGTCACCTCATAAGGGCATAATAGTTGAAGAGATATGTCTCCCCATTGGGACATGAAGATATAAATAACAATTGTCTTTTGGATAAGAGCAAAAAAAAATAATAAGGAATCAGGAATATACACTGTGAGTTTCAAGGGATATTAAAAGAAGAAATAGCACTCAAAATAAATAATAATTCTGCACTCAGAAAAGGTCAGCTTCAATAATGTAAAGTAATCAGATTTGAAACAGACAGATGAGCAGCGAATGAGAAGGAAACAAAAGATCTGGAGGGAGAACAGAGAATGGAGAGAGAGGGAGAAATACATATGCATTTAGTGAAGTCTGGAAACTACAGCAGAGGGAATACATATATTGGTATAAGTATTATTGACAAGAATATAATTAGGGAAGTAAAATTAAACACATATATATATATATATTCATACAAGAATGATTATTAGGAAAACTAATATATATATCTGTATGAAATATATATGTGTGTGTGTGTGTGTGTGTGTGTGTATTATACGAATATGCAATAATGATGCTTGCAGCGATTATTGAGCCCTATAAGTTTTTAATGTTTCTTTAATATGAATATGAATAATAGATTCTTATCTGCTTGATTTACACTAACAATATCCTCTAAACATTAAGGGCAGATCGAATCTTAGGAGGATACATCATCGATCAAAGAGAAGAGACATACAAATCAGAAAGATAAGAGAATCAGACCCATGTATCACAACAGATTACTATTATCTGATATATATACATAAACAGGAGTATATCAGATCTATCATATATTCAAGTGTATTTCTGCCATTCATTATCTTATATCTGTATGTATATTGCCATGCATAATAGAGGAATATTTAATGTGCGATTTCTATGATAGAATACAAGATGTGTTTGATTGTTTGGAAGCCACCTTGTAGGAAGGGCCTAGGGTGTAAGCAAAAGGTGTTAACGAAGCTAGTAGGTAGCCAACCAAAGGGCCCTACATAGAGAGCCAAGTTACCCACTTATGGCCCCTACCCAACTCCTCAAGGTGGCAAGTGTCTTCCGGGAGTGGAGGCCTTGATGGGGAAAGCAGGTACAAGTCACCATGGGGGAGGGCTGTGGTATATACCCTCTTAGGCTTGGCATATGGCTTCAGCCGAACCCATCATGTCCCTTCTCCCAATTTCCTAATATGTGGCATTATTGCTAATCTATGAATGTGATGCAATTATCTAACCCTAACAAGCATACATACATATTTGTGAATGTTGTTCATGTGGTGAATGCAAGATTCAATAAAAGATTACATCAATAAGAGATATTTATTTAATAAGGTGAAAACCCTAACCCTAATTTGTTGCAATTTGTGATCAATAGGTGAATTATAGGGTACATCAGGATAGGGGGCATTACATTCACATAGGTTCTAGAACCTATGTTGACTCTCGACAAGATTCTCAAAACCTAACAAAACTCCAACAACATTCAAAAAGTTGCCCAAAGTTCTGACAAAGTAAGTGAATGAGCTAGCTAAGTGTTCAATGTGTGAAGGAATGAAGAAAAAGGCAAAGCAAGTCACAAGTTCTACATTTTGCAAAGTTCGCAAGTTCGTGAACTATGCAAAAATGTGACATGGTTTGCTCAATCACAAATGTGTAAGAAAAGGAACAAAGATAAGTTCACCCAATCCTTGATATCGTAAAGTTTGCAAGTTTGTGAAATTTGCGAAAGAATGACAGAGAAAAGCATGAAGCAAATGAAGAAGAGAAGGAAGCCAGGCTTCTGATATCTTAAAGTTTGCAAGTTCACAAATTTGCAAAAACGCAAAATAAGTTATTAAGTTCTTGATTTTTCCAAATATGCAAAAAGTCAAAAGATAATGAGAAAGGAGTGAAATGAAAAGGGAGAAAAGTTGCCATATTACAAATGTTGCAAAGTTCGCAAGTTCGAGAACCTTGCAGAAGTGCAATATGGTTTGCCAAAAATATGAAACTATGCCATAGTCTCCAATTTGCTAGAATTTCCACCAAAATCCTCGTAATATGTAGTGAAGCGATAATTTTTGTAAAGGAAAATGGGCAAGAAAGTTATTCAAAATAAAGTAAAAACAACTTTCAATTAAAACTACTTTTAGTTGCAGGAGCTACACACATGAAAGCAAGATCTTGGAAAAATTGTTTCCACAATTACAAGAGTATTTAGTTGCAAAGGAGAAGCTTGAAGATCCCATGGCATATTTATTTACGCCCTCATGCAGTTATAGATCAAGGGTGTCTATTCATGCCATGTGTCACACTCAGATTTGATCTAGGTTTCTTCATTTTCTGTAAGTATGAATCTTTGAGAATTGTAATAGCTTGGTTTATGAAAACTGGGCAGTACATTAGGTTGTCACTACATACTCCATAATAATCTAGGTATGTATGTAGTTAAGATCAAGGGCTTATGTGCAAGGATCCAAGTAATACCTCTGGGAAATGAGAGAAAGTTTGATTCTAGTATCATTTTCAACAATTTGGCATTGTAAAATCTATTGGCAAATCAATAATAAGATATTTTTGTTCTTATTGTGCAATTATGTCTCCAATTTCATTTGTATGCTTCAAGAAAGCCTAGCAAAGTTTTTAGGTGCACATTTGCTGCATTTATGATTGCGACTGGTTAGTTTGTCATTCACAAAATCCAGTAAAATTTCCTATTGTGAATTGTTTATATAGGAAATATTTCTAATCTAGTATGTGGGGTATGCAAGTTGAGATAGGATAATTGGGAATGGGATATATTATAAGGATCTAAAGGCAATTGAGGGTTTATAGCTTCAGCAAGGTTGAAGACTACAATTTAAACTCATCCAGATTATAGTTATTATGGTATTGCTACATTTGTGTCAAGCTGACTCTATTTCTATAGGATTAGTCACCGGTCTTAGATAAATTACATCTAACCTGGCAACTCGAATATAAAAACAATGAAGATCTTTAGAGTGTATAAGTTACAAGTGGTTGATTTGTCTTCATGTAGCTGAAGGGTGTATATGTTTAATTTCTTTCCAATTTATCATCCCTTTGCTTGATTAGAAAAAAGGCAAATTGTTTTTGTAAATTATTGATTCACAATCCTTGTAAAGGTACAAAGGATCATGCCTTTACATGCTAAACATCAAATCCTTTAGTTATACATATGTGAATCTATCAACTATCTATGTATCTAGGGTCTACAACTACAAATTTGTGTTCAATCTAACTCTAATAGGAATACTTTCCTAAGTCCTAAAGAGCTCAAAGTGTAGAAGACAAGCTTCCATCTTGTTCATTGGAGTTTTCTTGTCCTTAGTCCAATCATAGGGTTGTCACTTTGCCTAGAACTGATTTGATCCCTAGGCCCGAGTGTTGTGTCATCTCTTAGAGCTAAGGGTAGCCAAAAAAAAAATTCAATTTATATGCAAATGAACTGGCTTCCAATGTTAGTCACTCACCATATTAGCAAATGGTGAAAATAATTAATGAGGCTTCAAAAGGGTACAAGGGCCCAAGTTTCGAGAAAGTGTGTAGCACCTTATTGGAAAAAGAGGTGGAGTTCATAGAGAATTCATTGAAGCCTGTAAGGGATTTGTGAGCTGAGACAAAGGTGTCCATCGTTTTCAATGGATGGAAGGATACAAGAAATCGGCTATTGATCAATGTTATTGTAGTGTCCCCTAATGAAGCAATGTTTTTGAGAACAATGGATTATGAAGGGATGGTGAAAGATGATGCATTTATTTCTAACACTCTCATGACAACCATTAAGGAAGTAGGACCTCAAAATGTTATTCAAGTCATAATAAAAAACAACAAAAATTGTAGAACAACTGGATTATTAATTGAGGAGCATTATTCACACATCTTTTGGACATCTTGTGTTGTCCGCTCCCTCAACCTTATGCTACAAAAAATTGACACCAAATTGATTGGATCAAACAAGTGTATGTTGAGGCTGAAGAGACCCAAATGTTCACCAATCACCATATGTCACAAGGTATATTCAAAACATTCTTGAAATTGATGTTATTGAAAGTAAGTGAAACAATAAGATTTATTTTGATAAATAATAAATATGTTTCACTTGAGTAAAAAAAATATTTCATTTTAATTTAAATTTTTAAATTTGATTATCAAATAAGTTGTTGAGACCAACACAATTGTCTTGAGACAACTTGTGAAGGTTTGAAAGGCTCTTTCTAACACGGTCATCAACCAAACTTGTTCCAAATGGAAGCAATCTAGCACTACAAAGGTAGAAAACATTAAGTGGATGATCCTAGATATATTTGGTGGAATTGTGTTCATTATCTCCTCAATTTCACCAAGTCCATATTGAGTATGAGCTATTATACTGACATGGATAGCCTTTGTTTGTGAGAGATACATGATTGCATTGACTCAATGATTGAGAAGGTGAAGAGCATCATAAATGAAAAAGAGCCAAATCAAAATTATTGAAAAGAGATAGAACAAAATGACCACCCTGTGTAATGTCCCCTTTTTCCTACCCTAAATCCACCCTATTTTAATAATTTTTTTAAACTTTGTTACCGGGTTCTTCATTTTAGCCCCCCGAACTGGCCAAAATACATGTGGGTTCTAGTTCAGGTTCGGTTCTTCTCTGGGTTCACCTGCGAAGGACCCATAGAGAACCCGGGTGGAAAATGGAGAACCCTGGCCGAACCCGGGGAGAACCCAGAAGGACCTGGGCGGACCCATGTCATCCAACCTAGAAAAAGGCAAAACCTCAACTTAAAAACAAAAAATAAAACCCTTAAAAGTGCCCAAATTGCCTTATATTGACTTGGTCGACCAAATGAGGCTCATTTTGCAAACTCAAAAGAGCAAAAACACCATTTTTTTGCCTCCAAGCTAAAATTACCTTGGCTTCTATAGATTACAATGAGGCAACTAATGCACCTAGTGGGAGTGGCAATCCAATTGATAGTGGTTCAATGAAATTGAACCAATTGAGGACAACAAATTTGATGAAGACGAATTTGAAGAATAGTAATACTGAATTAAATATTGTCTTGATTGTAATTTGAATTTTCAAAGTGTAATGACATTTTAAGACTTTAGCATTTACTATTTAGTAATTTACTAATTTACTATTTACATTTTTGCAAATTATGAATATGATTACAGATTATATGAGTTATTACCATATGGCGCATTTCATTGTTTCAATATTCTATGGCAATATGGCATTATGATCATATGATTATAATTTTGAGCATGCTTATGAGTCTATGGCATTATCATTATGTTTATAAATTTATAATTTAATAATATATATATATAGTACGGTTGTACCCGTACCCGTACCCTAGGAAAAAAAAAAATTGACGAACCGGCAAACCCGAACCCGCATCTGAATCCGTACCCAAACTGGCAACTTAGTTTTTAAACACTAGTATAAATATTATATAATATAAATAATATAATTAAAAAAACAAATAAAATAAAAATTTTGCCTTGAAGAGGTCGGCCGGATTTGGAGAGGAAAGGTGGCTATAAATATAAGAACAATTGAGGTCATTTGGGCATCGATCCAATCATATCTTATTTTTATTTTTGGAGATTCTTCTCTTTGGCTGCAACTTTCATTGGGCTTCATGCCAAGGACGAAAACCCTTGTGAATGTGGTGAGTTGGATGAAATCCTAGCTTATCTTGTGGAGAGAACTCATGATGGAGTTCTAATTGCACTTCATTGTAGACATTTGGAGATTTGGAGCATCATTTGAAGATCAGATTTGGAGCAGCATTGTTGTAGCATTTTGTGAGCATCTACATTAGGGTTTTGCCCTAATTTGGAGCACCACTTTGGAGCAGACTTGAGCGCCCATCTTTGGAGGGCGATTTTGCATATTTGGAGCAGTGAACCCTAAGCACTTGCCAAGGAGGAATTCACCCATTTAGGGTTTGAGATTTGAAGACTATTTTGCATATATTTGGTATGTACAATCATAGTTTTAGGTCTGATTTGTAGAGAAGAAATCTGGGCATATGTTTAGCATGTTTGAGCCCATGAATGCATTGTAAAATCAGTCCAGAATATTTGATTTTGTAGCATCAGACTTCTTTAATCAGAAATCAGATTTATTGGACCTATGTTTGGCACTTGGATGGTTGATTTTCATGGTTGCTATCATAGTTGATGTTATCTATATGTCTGGCATAGTTTTATGGATGTTTAGCATATGTTTATTGGATGCCTACAGGTGTTTATCAATCTGAAAATAAAAAATCAGAATTCAGTCCTAGGGTTTGAGCAGAAGATTAAATTGGAAAAATGCAGAAAAGTAAAGCAGAAATCAGAAATTTTAGGGCAGATCCCATTGTGAATATTACAGCTACATCTTCTTACCTTTGCATCAAGTCCCAATATTATAGCACTAAGATCTTTTCTATGGCGACAAGGATTGGCCCATATAGAGATGTTGAAGTCAACCAAGGGTACAAGTAAGCAATTTGTAGACTCTTCATGGATCTTGACATGAGAGATGCAATTAGGATTGAGTTCATGGATTTTGCACGCTACAATGACTTTAATATTGATGCTCTTTATGACAAGTTTAAGGATGATGCTCGCAATTGGTAGTACTTTCACGGCCAATCATTCACAGACATACAACCTTTTGTGATCAAAATTTTATCACAAGTTTTATAAAAAAAATCTTTTATATTTTAAGTTTTATTTATAATTTAATTTTTTTAAGTTCATAACTCTTTAACTCTCTAATTTTCTCTTAATAGGTTAATAGTTCATCTACATCTTACAGGAATCAGAGCACATACTACTTCATCCACTCAATAAAGCACAATCGACTACACTCCAAAAAAGTGGAGCACATATTCCCAATTGTATCTCCTTTCACACAAACAAAGTGGCTAAAAGGAAAGGGCCACAAGGAAATGGGATATCAAGCCAAAGCATACTAACTTGGATGCTTCCACCTCCCACTTTGCTACACTTGAAGTTGAAGACAAGCCAACTAGCGAGCATGAAAGTGTCAATGCCAATGCTAGTGCTAGTTCCAATGCCATTGACACTCTTTGTGGTTCTTCTAATATATATGAGTACCTACATCATCTAATATGGAATGTGGTGATATTTTTGAAGACCCATATGACATTGATGCTTGATCAATGATAGCTAATTGTTGACATTTGACATTATTATTTTTTTTATTTTTACTTTTTAATGCATATCATGACATTCAAGTTTGACAAATAAACATTGTAATATTTTTAATTTTTATGATATGATGTTATGTGGTATTCTAAATTATTGCTGCAAATATGCATACGTTTATGATTTTTGTATGTTTTTGTATGGACAAACCCAACACTCAAAATTTGTTTGACTAAACCCTCAAACCCAAACCTAAACCAGTACCAGGACCAGTAACTTAGATAATATACTATCCTCAGAGTTTAGATGATCTGAAAATGTTGTCATCTTGTCTATCAAAGAGAAACAATTAGAGCAAAGATTGGCTCAATCAAGTGAGAAAATAAGTCTCCTAATAGAAAACTCAGAAAAATGGGCAGGGATAAGGGAGAGCTAAAATTACAGTGAACCCTTTCCTGGAATCATTTCTAAAGTTGATTCCATTGGACTTGAAGGGCCAAAACATTTCTGCTGACATTTCTATTGACCCTTGCCATTTCCAAATTTGCATCACTTATTGATGTTTTTGATACGTTTTGAAGATATTTCTGCTTCTGAGATATTTGAGAAACACTGAAAACACAAAAGAGTGAACTTAGGAGAGAAGTAATGTAATACAAGGAATTTAACAGGCTCAAATATTCTTAGAGCAAAAAACTTCAAGATTCTAGCAAAGAGACATTGAGCTTAGTGCAAATTTCATGCTGTAAAAACTCAATCATTTTTATGGAACATCACATTTGAAAATATCTACTAACCTGTAAAAGTGCCTCAAGTTTGTTTTCATCTCCAGAAAGCTTTATGAAATCATGGCGTGCAGATGCAATCTTTTTGTGTAAAGTTGATGTATGTATATGGACTATCCCTTCAAATTCTTCATCAAGTAGCTTTTGGACAGCCTGTAATAACTTATCACAGTCAATAGTTTCACACCCAAAGAGGCAAATGTTATGAGGAGCAAAATGCCAAACAGAAATAATCCAAAACCAATATAAAGCAACTTCCAGCAGCCACTAATTTAATCATATCAATGTTAACCATGCTGCATGTTGACAGAGCACAAAATGTGTGATCAAGAATAGCTGCAAAGAACAGCAATGAGTAATAAATACTGTAGACACGTATTTGTCCTGTGCATGGCTGTCAATAAATGTAGCTCCTTGGTGATGTCATCTTTCACAGATAAACAGGTTACAACATACCACCAAAAAGAAACATATTCAAGCATTTGAACTTTGATTGTGAATCTAGAAAAAAACTGATATCAAACTATTCCATTCAAAACAAGTACAACCATTTCAAAGATTTCCTGTAGTGTAACTTCTGTTTGATAGTATCACAAAATAGCTAAAAATGGGAAGGTTCTTAAAACTGTAAAAGTACACTGACAGGAATTGTAAATAGAATGATTAACATATCTTCTCAACTCCACTGTTATTTTCATAAAATTGAGAAGATAAACAAGTGTATAAAAATCAAGGACACAAACTTAAAAAACAAAAATAAAAATTCATAGGCCAGTCCAATGTTTTCCGTTTCGAATATTCCATTCAGAGCAACAACAGATTACATGCAAAAAAATTAAATTGACTTCTTTTTAAATAAACCTAACTCTAAGAGATTAGTGAGCAGCAGAAAACATTAATAAATTACAAAATGGCAACCATAAAAGACTCAGAGAAGGATAAGAAAAATCATTTCAAAGACTACATAGTAAGAACGACAAAAATAGAGACATGCATCAAGTGTCCTATGCAATCTTGATTGCTTTATGTCATTTTTAATCAAGAAATGGAGTTAGTTATATTTTGGCTTGCAGTTACAGTTGGTAGCATAAACATCAGTAAATTTTATAGAGTTATATTATTAAAAAGAGACATTGTTTGCATCCATGGGTGTGCAACATAAGGAATCCTCTGGCACAGAAGCACACCTACCCAGTTTGTTTTCATAGCATATGGCACTCTTACCCAGTAGACACCCTGTCTCATCCAATCAGCCCAGCCCATCAAACATAACAACATAATGAACTTAGAATAAAAAAAGGCAATAGCAATTTTCCATGATTGCTCTTGTTAAAGATGTGTAGCCACATAATCCTAGAGTGAATTTCATCCTTGGGTATTCCTGGTTATTTTCTTGTAGCAGTTAGAGAAAGCAAACCACCAGAAAGCTTAGAGGCAGATCATTTGAAAATGAGGGGACAACTTTTTGGGTGGAACATTGCTTCACCGCTGTTTTCTAAACAGTGATTTGGTTTATCATAATACCTCTTGCAAGAAAAAAAGCCACTCAAAAGTAAGACCCTATATATTTTAAAAACAATGTACATGTTAGAATTATTGTCATTGATGTCAAAGGCGTATGATGACAAATATATTAATGTCATTGCAATCATTCCAAGACAGTTTTATCTCTTGGAAATAAATTTAAATAAATTTATTTTATTCATTGGACCGACCCCCATTTTGGCGCCCAAGTTGGTGTTAAAAGAAATCAAATATAAATTAATTAATATTGTCTAAAGGGCCAACCCCTTATAAGGAGCGCCCAAGTTAACATTGAAAAGGTGCATACAAATCAAGTGCTGCTACCTTGCAAAGAGATGTATCTATTCAAGAAGTTGCCCTCCTTCATGAAGATATAGATAAATTGTGTGGAGTATGGAGAAGAAGTGTGTCGAAATAAAAGAGATATCATACAATCACAAGCAGATTTAAGGAGCAAAAAATTATAGAAAATCATTAAAGGCAAAATTTTGAAGGAGAATTATTAAGGAGAACGTATACTTCATCTATCAAGAGGTCGGTGCCTCTTATTGAAGGAGATTGGTGTCTCATATTGAGTCGGTGCTCAAGTGTTGTGGATTGTTCTCTCCAATAGGTTGGTGCCTACAAAATTTGTAAGAGATTTTTTATATAAAGCGATATTTTGCCTTGGTTTTCTCCCGTAAGGGTTTCCACATAAATCTTGTGTTCCTATTGTGTTCTTACTTATTTATATTGTGCTTTTAAAATGATTGTGGTTGTTAATTTGAAAATTGAAAGAATAGTCTTATACTGATTCACCCCCCACCTTCCCTCTCAGCGTAAGCTTGTACTCTTCAGTACAGGGGACTTTAGGCAATCCAAGACTAAGGTTTAAACTTTTGACAGGAGCACTAAATATCATAAAGGAAAACATTTGCTCTACCGCTAAATATATCTATGCCTTGAAAATGATATACAATCCACCCATAATACAGGAAACCATTTTTCTCCACTAGATACTATGCCTTGAAAAATAATATTATATATACCATCCACCAATAACAGTGTTTACTCCAAACTTCAAAGCAGTGGGCCCTTCCTAGGCTAGAGTGAATGTTTTTTAAGCATACTTTTATATTTCTAATTTTGTTATGGTAAATTGGAGTCCGTGATCAAAAGATAACTGCCACCAGTTATTTAACCAATATCATCAGGCTGCAGAAGCTGAATTATTTTTATCAGAACATGTGTGTATTTACCTATTTTCTATGCATAATCTAATCATGTCTGTCATATAATATGTTTAAGAATTTAAGATTCGATTTTCTTGTCCTTATAGCAGAACCTGTATCTTGCCATTTATTGGGTAGCTGTGTATTTTTCTGATTTTTATTACAATATTGTAGCCATCACTGTTCTAAGAACACTAAAGGTAAAACCAAAAAGGCCAGACAATTTGCAAATACATTTCTTCAATTCCAAGTACCACAACTCATACCCTTAATTGGATCAATCAAATAAAAAATGAGGGGAAACACCTTTGTAATGGTTGCTGTTACCAAAACTGTCTGAAAACCTTGATCCCCAGGTTTTGAAGCACGATTTCGCAGTGGGTTTAAAAATTTGCGAAGGTCGGGACCAAAGCCACGATCAAACATGGTATCTGCTTCATCAAGGACCTGACAAAATTTTCACGGGCAGGTATAAATTGTCATGCTACATGTCAAACCACTAAACAAATTTCATTGATAGGAAATCTATAAAATATTTATAATATAGCATGATTAACCTCACAAACTTGTCATGGGAGAAGAGCTCACCACATACTTGATATCGCCATAGAACATATTGCCCTGATTAATATGTTCAAGCAACCTTCCTGGTGTACCCACTAACATCTCGATTGGATAGCTTAAAGCATCCTCCTGAGGTTTCATGCGCCCTCCACCACTTATCATTGTTAATCGGAATCGTGCATGATGTGATATAGACTTAGCTACTTGAAACACCTGTAAAAACAAGAGACATTCAGATAAATTTGAATCTAAAAATGGTAGCATTTTGCAATACCCGCCACAGAAATGCTTGTCTACCTGCTCTGAAAGCTCCCGGGTAGGACATAAAACAACAGCTCGTGGCCTTTTTGGCTTTGTCTGCATGCCAACTTCTGCTTCATCTTTCCTTAATAGCTATCAACACAAACACCACAGGCATTTTTGTAACAGAAACACAATAAAGAATACAAGTGTTTAATGACAAAATGAAAATATCATGCAAAAACTAAAAAAATGCACATGTATCCATTCATATTTTAAAACATGTAAATTGAAAACTTTATGGGGGGACAACTCAAAAATATTATTGTATATATTTATGCAAATAAAAATTGATTTTTCTCTCTCTACATCGAGCAATTATTGGCAAGCAACCAATTTTAACATTCACTGTCACATGCCTAACACACAATATTAATCATTAATTAATGATTTATAAAGTCGGGATCTATTATCAGTTTTTAAGTATTTATAATCAGGCAAGAATAGACTTTTGTAGTTGATTGTGGGCAAAAAGGGCCTGTTCAGAAGAAAAAGCCTTGAAGGGCCTATGAGACAAGAAAGGCCCAAAATAGTATGAAGTTATACATATTAACTTCTTTATTGAGAAATAAATTGTACCTGGAAAATATGGGATAAACATATGGTATCTTCTGGGACCTCCTCCTTGTGCCATAAATGCTAAAATAATTGAAAGACATTCAGATTTTAAGAACAGGACCCCAGTCGAGATTCTTGGGACTTTGCAAGCTATGGCTGAACAATGAAGCAATGAGTTTCAATTCTCCCAAGGAACATCTTTCTACATTTCTAGTTTGAGTACATTCTCTGTACTTCCCTCTTCATCAATGGGACAAAGAAGTACTAGTAGAAATATGAAACAATTCAGAAACTTGTCAACATGGATGAACAAAGCAATTAGAAATTTTACTGTACCAGGCTCAATCTTGGAATTGAATTTGAATAATGACAACCGAAAGCAACCACTCTCAAGCATGGAAAAATGATATTCACTCAAAATTATGAATGCAAGTATGATCATGAGCGTGCACACTGTGCTAATGATTGTGAGATAAGGGGCAAACTACTGTCAAAAATAATCATTGCCAAGATATCAGTATACAATCAAGAATGATAGGCCAACCAGTCCATGAGCCTACTGAAACCATCCAAGAATGGGAGGAACAACTAACAAAAGACTTCACACTCTCATGTGGCATATTATTCAAAGGGTACAGACAAGAAGAGTTCTGACAGAACCAGGTGTCTCAAAATGCTGTTTTGGACAACTTGGCAATCACTAAACCACTTGACTGGTTGACGAATGACCTACCCAAACTATTATCAAGACATTTAATCATCCTTCAAGATGGTGTGGCAAGAGAGAGAGATAGAGAGAATCCAAACAAGTTCAAATTTACAACTGTATGATGAGAAGGAGAAGCCTTGTATTAACGAACACAGAAAAAGGTGGGAATTGACTGGTATAAGGACACAACTAGGGAGGAGAACATGTGGAAGAAACTTTAGAAGGCTTTTGAAAAGGAGTTTATGTTACTCTGAGATGATAATGAGATCCTTACAAAAATATATAACACACAAGGTAAGAATGAATTTGTATGTGCATGTAACAAAGACTTGAGGAACTGCTGGGGAAATTAGAAATGGAACCAATCGATAGGTTGAAGAAACAAGGGTTCATTGAGGGATCGATACCTTTATTGCAAAAGAAGATGAAAGTGGTTTCTGTCATGTCTCCTCTTTCAGTAAGTTTCTATGATGTTCTGTAAGACCATTCCCTATTTCATGTGGTAGGGAAAAATAATACTAGGAAAATAGTTTTATAACCTTTAAGTGTGTTATGTTTTTTATGTCTTTATAAAGTGACTACTTAAAGTGTTTCTATAACCGGACACCTAGATAAGGGTTCTTTGTAATACAAACATTATCATAATGTGGGTGCCTAGACTGGGGGCTCGAAATTAAAAACAAAACTTTTATTTAATCGTCCTATGTGGCATGGGATGAGAACATTTGAGAATTTGAAAGGGTTTCCTTTTAGAGGGAAAGTTGAGTACTCAAGGAATCTATATAAGCAAGAGTTTTGGCCAAAGGATACATGATTTTGTTTATTATGTCATTCCCTCACATAGATTCGACATCGTGTTCATCTATCATTGGAAATAAGAGGACAGAAACCCCTTGATTTCCATCACTGGATTAGTGGAGGAAATCCCTAATTCAGAATTGTGCAATCCCATCCACAGATTGTGTTTGAACTTCAAAGTTGCAGATTGAAATGGAGTGTATTCATGGCAAGAATCATTGTTTGTTGTGGCTCACATAGCACCAATTTCTAAAGGTTTTTGGATGGCTTTCATAGCACCCTATGTGCTGGTTGTGGGCGGCTAACTTAGCGCCATTCTTGCAGATCTGGAGCAGCTATTTCAGTGCCCTTGTTGGACTGTGAGAGGCTAAGCGCCATTTATTATTGTTGTTATTTCTGTACATGTTGGTGGTGATTTGCAATTTCAGAACTCTTCTTGGGTAATTCATTGAATAAGGAAAAAGTAATAAATTGTGTGGGCTGCTGTGTATAAGGGTTTATATTTATTTCTGCTATACATTTAATTTCTGGAAATCTAATATACAGTTCAATAATTCTGATTTGTGATAAAAAGAACTCAATTAGAAAGTGTTGAAATTTGTGAAGTGTGCATTTTTTTATTAGATACATGATATTCTATTTGAGGATATTACAGTTCCACATTAACATATGAAGATGCTTCTAACTGAGTAATAGGCATAAAGAGGGAGATCAAAATGTCTGTGCAATCAAGCATACGGAGCATAAGTTGCGAAGATGAACCCACATCTATAGAGACCTTAGAAAATCCATGTTGAGAATTGTGAGGAAGTTGTGGTCAAAGATTGCAAAACTAAAGGACATGCCAGAGAAAACTGAACCAAGAAGTTATGCAATATCTATCAAGCAATATGACACTCTATTAAAGATTTAACGAATATAGTCTGAAGAACAAAAGCATTCAAGTACTATTCATTCAGGATGAAACATCCACACCACACTACATCACTAAGTCCCAAGAGTAGCCAAAATCATAAAGAAGTAACCTCTAGCAGTTATAGACACTAACAAAATGATAACAATTACAAGAACAATGACAGAGCCAGCCAAATCCAGTACAACACTTAGGGTCCATGGATTGTGCAGTGTCACAAGATCATCAAATTGATTCGGGAGAATGTGCCACTTTAATCATCTCACAGTACAACGGTGCTTTGTGTAATATACCATTTTCACTACAAGCTTTAAGACCATCTCAAGAACACATGTTCAAACCACAAAGCCCAGACTCCTCTTTGTCTATGACACACAACACTGACAATGTTGGTGCTCTTCTGTGCAATTGTTCTGCAGAGTTTTGAGAAAGCAACAAAACAAAGGATAAGAAGCATCAGAAGACAAGCAGTTGTGTTTCCTGCAACACCTCAACTGTCTCTTCATCTTCCACCTTTGTATGTTAATGTATCATTACTATTATACAAAAAGACATTGATGAAAAATCAGTTAGCAAGTGGTATTTAGCATAGATAGACATCATGCAATGTACATCTTACCTCTCAAATTATTGCACAAAACTTTTGCATAATAAACTCTTGCAATTTATAATTCAAGCAAGGTGTCACATTGCTGATATGATCTCTTTATTTATGCACTTGTTATTGCAATTGACACTCTATCATCTTTCATTTGCTTCCTTCTATAATACACATTTGAATCTGTTTGGGTGTGTTGTCCTCAGTCACACTAGGGCCCCAGATCGGTGGTAACAAAGCACAAATCACTTTGCAGTGATATCAAAGACCATAATTTGTATTACTGCAAAGTATTATTGGAGTTTCAGTTTCTCATTTGAATACTGCTTTGCAATTTGTATGCTCACTTATGCAAAGCTTAACTATAGAAAGCTTGGTATCAAAACTCGTGCCCCTTCATCCTACTTCCTTCACAATCTCAATCAACAACAGGCAAATCCAAGCCAAAGAAGCCAATTTAAGAAACGTTCAAGAAATGACAGAGAATGCTTTGCAATACACAAAGGAAAAACCAGGATCATCGATTACTTCGCTGAACTTCTATAGCATTTTCAATCCACTTCAAGCTTGTCAACTTCGTCAACACATAGACCATTTGGAGGCCAAACACTATACAAGATACAAGTAAATCTATACAGCCCTATTTTACAAGGTAAAATAGTTGTTGATGCTCTGAATAACCAACTCACCCCTGCTTATATTATGCATTCAATCAATTTTCTGGTCAATAAAATATCATGTTTTCCATTCTTTGAATTTCCTGTCTGTAAAGAAATGAGAGGATAAGTTTTGCAATACCCATGTGGATGACCTTACACCTGTATATAGCTGGAATAGTTTTGTCAAAGCCCTGAAAGAAACTTGTTACCCTATACAAAACCATGAGGATTAGAATTTCAAGTATTCCAAACTTCATCAAGGTCATGACTAGTCTATAAAAAATATATTGATATATTTCACACTTTCATTTCTAATTTGGACATTAAGAGTCAGGCCAAAACTTCATTTTGAAATATAGGTCAGGATTGAGACCATTTCCTCTATATTCCTTGCTTAGGAGAATCTACAATTAGGCTTGCAAATTTGCAGCAAAAGGCAAGCTCAAGTCTAAGTACTATGAGTCCTAGTTCCAAGAGAAGGTGCTTTATAAGAACTCTAAGCCCAAAGCTAAGCAAAATTTAAAGCAAAAAAGAAAAAGGACCTCCATGCCATTCCCAGAAGAACACACTGCCTAAGGATCAAATGAAGGAATCTAAGACTAGCAAGTGGTGCACATTACATAGTTCCAACAGACACTACTGAGAAAATTCATTCTCAGAATTCCCTGCTTGATCATATAGAAGCATCAATTTATACCACAGGAGCACGAGATAAAGGCATGCATTTGGATTGTGATTTGTGAACCAAGTGCCATGGTAGCAACCACCAACCTAACCTCATCTTCCAATTTGGAACTAGAATAAGTAGAAAATTTGTTCCATTCTCATATCTAGCTCATGGACAACCTATATACTTCCTTGTTTATAATAGCTTTTAGAATAACCTGATTTCTCTTTAAGCTGTTCAAAGATAGAGTCTATTGATGATGCCTCACCCACAACCATACATCATTGAATGGTTTAGATAGGGTTTTCAGAAGTGTGTCGCTCATCAGTGCTACTTGGTGTACAAAATTAAGGCTTCTCAAGGTGGAATCCTGTGTGCTATAGTGCGTTTAGAGTTATGTGATGTTTTATTTGCACAATTGTATCTTTTCCAGCACCATGTAATCAATGAAGCACATCCCATAAATTTTGTCATGATTTTGGTGAAAACAGATACCACATCTGGAAGCAGTGCCTAAGTTCTCACTCATCAATGCCAAACAATGCAAGAAGATAATAAGGTCTGGTAAAAATTTGTGCAATTGATGGTGAGACCTGAATGCAATAAAGATGTCCTTGCAGCACAAAGTAGCACCACACCTCTTTTAGCAAAAATGCAACAGCTGGACAATGTATTGGAGGAATACAAAAATATTTTTCAACCCCCATTAGAGTGCCTTAGCAATGTGCAACAAAGCATACTATTAATACAATTCCATGACTACCATTTCCTAATGCCACTCTAGTGTGAAGAGTATGGAAAAGATAGATGCTTTAATATCATAATTGCTCAATACTCAAAAACCGAAATCAAATAAGCCGTCTAAAAAAGCCTAAAGGAGGCAAATTCTAAAAATATTTTAATCGGATAATTCTAAAAAGATTGAATACAATTAAAATGGTTGGTAATGGCTTTGGTTGGTGGGAATGTTGAAAAAGCCTAAAGATGTGTGGAAATAACATATCAAAGCTCAATTCCAATGAAGCTATGAAAGAAAATTTAGAAAAAGCAATGGTTCTTATACAATTTACTAAAGAATATGGATAGTGGGAACTTTAGGTGGAAGGGAACTAAATACTAATTATTGAAGCAATCACAAAACACCAGTGTAATGAGTAGCAAAAAAACAATTTCATTCAGGAAATTAAGATATAAAGTGAAAATATCAAGATCTCATACCAACATATCAGGAGGATAGGATACACAGTCACAGATCTAGCAGCACATAAAGGGATGGACAAGTTGGGGAAAATGTTTATACCCATCCTTTTCCATCAATAGAAAAAGCTGATATTGGAAGAATGTGCCAAAATGGAAGATCTTAGTTTTCATAAAATATTGAAAATTTTGGGATAATAAAGAGAAGATTTATGAGAATATTTTTTTTTTCTTTGTATGCCACTTAATAGTGCCTTTTCATGTTTGAATCAAACAATGGAGAGTGAAAAACAAAGAAAGAATGTGCTGGATACATGATGAAAGACACTAGCTTTCATTTTTTCTAACTTTTAGGCAATTAGAATATGTGTTATAGAGCTGAAAAAATGAAAATTCTCCATGTCATGCCCACAATTTAACACATGAACATGAACACAAACCAAGAAAAAAAAAATCTCAAAACTCTAAAATTCTAATTCATATCATGCTCAACATGTTATATAACATGTGCACATGTTGATGTTGCACAAACAATTGTCATCACAAGCACAGTGCCTAAAGGCAAGGGAAGGGGAATAATGTAAGTGGGTGTTGCGGAACCCATTCCCCACACCCTGTGATGGTAGCTAACCTGACTAGGGTTTGGTGTCTCCATGCGAAACACCTCAACGGATTTCCACACAAGGCTCATTCCCCATAGGTTCACTACGTGAAAATGGATTGGTCAAGTCTTCAAGATGAGATCTAGAAAGACTAATTCATTTAGACTAATTGTATTTAATAAACGTTTCATTTTAATAGTTTGACGATAACCTTACGATATATTAAAATATCTAACCAACAACATCAACTTTAAAACACATTATCTACTCTCGTAGACTTAATTCGCCACTTTCGAAAATGATCGCTTTAAAAATTAACTTATTCCCAAAATCATTATTCCCTTTTTACTAGCATTCAAATTTATTTAGCTAAATGAATTTTTAATTTAACTTTCTTAAGGAATAAATTTTCACATTTTTATCTAATAACCTCATAAACTAATTCCTCAATTTTCTCACTAAATTTTTGTTAAAATACATTTTAGCCTAGTTGATTTAGTTAACTCTACGTATTAGGTCTTGTCTTGGAGACTTGACAACCTCACTCCCACATAGTAATCCTAAAGGGATTGACCATAGGGAGGCCCTTCCTAGAGGTGTCATGCATAGAGAAACCAAACCCTAATTAGATTAATCATCATTGTAGGGTGCACGGAATGGGTTCTGCAACACTTACGGAATGGGTTAGGCATGATAAGGGCTAGTGATTAGAGCTTTTGAGAAGAAAAAAAATTGTCGGTTTGTGTTTCATGTCCACATGAAAAATGTGGGCATGACCCCCCATTGGCTAAAAGGCAGAAAGTTAATTTAATTTTTTAAATTTGTAGCATATTTTTCTTTCCCGGCCTGGTTGATTAACAGCAACTGGAGTTAGCACCTCAGTCAACATTTTTTCCAGGTCTAAGAGGCATTAATCCTAACAATCTTTTTCTCTCTTTTAAATCGATATCTTAGTGAATTTCTTTCAATATAAATCTTTCCACCACCATTCATCTAAAAATATCCTTCTATTTCGTTAAGATTATATATCTCTTATATACAAGATTCACAAATATTCAGAGAAAATAAGGCGACTCTTCTTTTAAAATGTTGACAAATTGCAAGTATATCTAGGAGTAAAATAAAAATAAATTAAAAAACAACCAATTTCCTTTTAGCTACTAAAATTATCCCTACTAAATTAATTATGTAAATGTTCTAGTGGAACGGTATTCATCGAGAACAGTAATTGTATATATAGGCCACCTATCTGTATTAACACTGAACCAGAAAGTGAAATTATGACAACATACCTGAACGAGAGGGAGCATATAGGCGAGTGTCTTCCCAGAGCCAGTGTGGGAGGCCAAACCAATGCTCTGCCCATTCAGTATTGCAGGTATTCCCAGACACTGCACTTCCGTGGGAACCGATATATTCAATTCGTCCACTGCACTCATAATCTCCTCTGAAAGTCCCATCTCGCCAAAGGATGAAACGGTGGGAGTGGGAGTCTTTTTGCTTTCCCTTTTGGAAGTAGCGTTTGTGTTGCTCTTACTTTTGGGCTTGGCATTCTGAAGCTGAAAATCTTTGAGGTGCCTCGACCTCAGCTTCTCAAGTAGAGAAATTGCACGAGCCTGTCGAGTATCACCACCGCCATCAGCGTCTTCTTTGGAATTGTCTGCAAGCGTGGCAGCTGAGGAGGACGAGAAGGAAGCGCAGCGTACTGCATTAAACCCTACATAAACCCTGCGCGTGGAAAAACGGCAAGGAATAACAGAAGCCCTTGTTGCTGTGTTCAACAGAGCAGAAGACTGAAATACCATCATCGTTCTTAAAGCTGACATTTTCTTAAAACCCTTAACTTGGTTGGAATCTAGTTTCTTCCTAGTTGAAAAAACAGAATATCGCTCTCCTTATCCATCCATGGATAACACAGCACCCAATTTGACACTCCCTGACACGCATCCTCGTCTAACCTTAACGCAAATAAATTGAATAGCCACAAAATTCAGGATGTAGAATTATGTTCTTCGATAAGAAACAATAAAAAGTTCGAGGCATGAACAAAAGAGTGATAAGGTATAATACTGGCACTTGCTGCTTTTTGAAGGTGCGATGAGTTCGTACATAGGAAATTTGAAGTGGTCGGTAAAATTTTTCTCTATCAAATTATGCATGTACCAATGTATACATAAAATTAAAAAAAAATATGAATATACAAATTTCATTATTAATCACTATTTTTCTAAATTTAATATAAGCAATATTAACAATTTGTAATTAATTATATATTAAGAAAAATGGTTACAAGTTAAAATTCAAAGTGAATTAAAAGCTTGCAGATAAATAAAATTATGAGGTTTTAAAGATAAAAGAAGTGCAAATTATGAATGGGATAATAAACGCATTTGGAGGTGAGAATATCAAAAGAAATGATTCCACTAGAAGATGGTGTGAAAATAATCCCACTCAATTCATAGGGGTGGCTTCAGATATCAGTGAAGATAGACTAGGGCATCCAAAGAGCGAGCATAATGGTTCGAGGGGAAGAAACAATGGTGAGCAATCACAACCTAATTTCAGGCAAATACACTCTAGGGAGATTGGGATCCACATGGATCCAACCCACCCCAAAATTTGGGAATGTTTTTTCTACCTTGTCCTTCCTACTTTCATAGTGGTAAAGACCATTAAAAAATTTCTCCTACTTTATAGATCTTCATGGTGAATGTGGTTCCACTTAGCACTAAACCTAAGAATAGAGCTAACATCTCAATTGACATTTGTCAATTAGGCTTATGCAAGAGTGTGTTTTCTTCACTAAACCCGCTATGGTATGGTTGTCAAGGGACATTATCAAAGGTTGGATACAAGAAAGTTGGGGCCATAAATATCACATTCAAAGCATTACCAAAGGGATTCTTCTTGATCAAATGCCCAAATAAGGAGAAAAAATAGGAGGATAAAGGGTCATGATTTATCAATGGGGTCAATATTTTTCTACATAATTATATCCCTAATTTTGACCCTACCACATATTCCATGTTAAGAGGCAATAAGACCAATAAAGTAAAGTTAGATGAAGATGGTGAATCCAAAAGCCAATGCAAGCTCATTGTTATGCTTCTAATATATGGGAAAGAGACATTCCTTCCTAGTAACTAGTGGAGATCCTAACATGGAATGTCAGGGACTTAATTTCCCCTTAAAAGAGGCATGTGATCAAGCACCAAATTGATTGATGTAAGTATGATATTATTTTATTGTAAGAAATAAAACTAGTTATGAAAGATTATGAATTGTTTCTTAAAAAATGGAAAAGGTAGAATGGTTTCTTCATTGAGACTTCTAGTGCCTCTAAGGGGTTGGAGATTCTTTGGCTTCCCTTGGCATTAATTTTTTAGGTTAGTAATGACCAAAATTGGTAGGTATGAAAAACCACTATTTGAAATCAAAGTTAATGTTTTTCCTCTTCAACATTTATGGGCCCTCAATATGTCTCTTCAAGAAGAGATAATGGGGCCTTCTTTAAAATTCATTTTCCTCACTTTCTAGGTTCAAATATGTTATTGAGGGTGATTTTAAAGTAATCCTATCATCTTAAAATAAGAGGGGTATTAATAAAGCCACTAAATCCTAAGAGGATTTAGAGGATTTTGTTAACAATAATGGACATGGATATGCAAACTAAAACTGGGATGTTTACCTATACTAACAAAAGGTTGGTTTACAGATGTATCACAAAGAGATTAGATAGATTCTTTTGTAGCAACTCATGGTTGCACTCAAAATCCACCTAGATTTCTCAGTTGTTCCATGTCCAAGGTCAAGTCACTTTCTAGTACTCTTAACCATCACTAAAGCTAGCTAGCCTCTTTGATGTACTTTCACATTTGAGAACATGTGATTTTGAGAAAATGCTTTCATTGATGAATAGTGGAAGGAACCTTTGTTGTTAAAATGAACTAAAATGCTCCTACTCTAGAGAAGGTTTTCCTTTGTTAAAGAATGACTAAGATCTTTCCTTCATTAAAGAAAGACTAAGATAATTGAAGAGACTAATCTTTGGCTATATTTTCACTAAGAGAGAGATTCTTAAGGGCGATCTTGAAACTCTTAATGAATAAATTTAATAAAACATCATGGATCAAGATTCCTTTCAAAAATAAAAAGCTCTAATTGATAGGTATTTAAAGGTTTTAACTAGAGAAGTTTTGTTGGAGGCAAAAATCCAAGGAACTTTGGCTTTAAAATGATGATATTTTTTTTTTAAATCAACATGGCCACTAAGGGGAGGAGAATTGGAAACAAATTAAATACCATCAATAATAGTGAGAGTGTAGTTGTTGATGGTCCCTCTAGTACTATTAATGAGGTTGTCTCCTTTTTCTAGAAGTTACTAATTGAAGAGTTTTCTTATTTGCAAACTCAAGAGTCCCTTGTCACCAACATTCCAAAAAACATTACTAAAGCTCAAAATGAAATATTTATAGCTACTTTCACCAAAGAGGATATTAAATGTGGACCTTTTCAACTTCATCTTCACTAGGCTTTATCCCTAATGGTTTTCCTACTCACTTTTTTCATAAATGTTGGCATATTGTTAGAAGGAATCTATGAGAAGCAACTAAAGAATCCAAAAAGTATAAAGTGTTGCTAAAATACTTGAACACTCACATTGTCCTCATCCCAATGAATCGTTGTCCTCCTTTGATGACTTCAAGCCCATTTATCCATCCAAGATAGTTTATCATGTAATAGCCAAATACATGGCTAACATGTTAAAATTGATTCTCCTCAATGTCATATTTAAATAATAAAGAATTTTTTTCTCATTCAATATATATCTAATGCAAACACCACCACTCATGAGATCCTACATCCAATTCAAATTCATAAGAAGAGGAGCATGATTGTTAAGATTGACTCTTTTTTTTTAAATGATATGGAAAACTAGAGATTTATCATAGAAATCATGGAAGGATTCAAGTACAAGCCTCACTAGATCAATTAGATTCTCAGTGCTAGATGTTCCATCTTATTCTTTTTAGGCTGTGAAATCTTGTTACATATCAATATATATATTGAAGTGGTTCCCTAGGCCACATTTTGTTGATAAAAAACTACAAATTAATTAAAATATATTTTTAATAATATGTGTTAGGAAATATATGCATAATTCCTATAATGTTCAATTCATTTCCTACATAACCCCATGACATAAAATCATGTATACAAGCTTACATAATAACCAAATTCATAGATCATATAGACAAACCACAAGATAAACAAGATATACCCTAGGAAAACCATCAAGAGGGAAAAACCTAGCCTCCAAAAGCATATATACTCCATCTATTATTCAATAATAAAACAATACATGCACTTAAAAAGTTACAATTTGAATAAATTTGAAACATCAAGCCTCTCCAATGCATCATCCATGTGTCTAAGTATGAATCCACACATCACATGCCATGCTTCACATATGTAATCATAAGAGAAACTCGATACCATGACAACCCACTCGCCCAAACAACCTTAACCACTAAACATGTGTTTGCTTTTATAGATACAAGCTCACACAAATACAACCAAGTGATAAGAGAAAACCATGAGAACATAAAACCATTGACCCCTCATTTAATATTGGGTACTAAGTCTTTACATTATTGAATGTCTTTCCCCAAATATTAAATAATTATCCCATGTCTCTCACACATAAAATAATTAACCTAATGTTACAATAAAACTTTACAAGTGGCCCCAAATAATTACCCAGTGTAGCTAACCACATCTCCTCGATGTACCATGACTAAATGATTATTTAATTACAACATTATAATAAATCATTTTATGCAATGGTGTACAACACCAAATCCTAACATTATCCCACTTCTATACATTACATAAGAGTCAATCAATAAAATACATCATTATATCCATACATGAAACCGCATGAATCTCCAATGTGCTCTCGTGCTCTATCAAGATACACACAATAAAACTAAAGTGACCACCATCTCAAGTAAGAACTCCTCTCATCTTCCAACATGCCACCCATGGAAGAAAAAGAACAATCCAAGGTGAAGACGCACCAATCCAAAGAACAAAATCATCAAATCCAAGTGATAACAAAGGCTCCAAGCTTATCTCGAAGGTAAAAACCTACATGACTATAAATAATACCCACAAAATCTGCTAATACATTCAACCATCCATACCTCCTATGTATCAACAATATCATTAAACTCATGTCCACAATGTATGCAACCCATAAACCACAATCATAATCTCCTTGTATAAAATCTTTCAATGAAGAATATGCATATACAGTAACTCCCATTGCATGGGTAATTTTAAATCTAAAAATATGTATAAAGTGTACCAATCAACACTCATACTAGGGCGTGTCAAACAATCAAAATAATGTAGTACCATTAACAATCATAATGATCCACACATGCAACACAAATAGTTACATACTCTCTCACAACATGTCACCATACCTCTCCCAAATTATATGAACATGAACCTCCAAGAAGTAGTCATAGAATAAAGAGAGAAAACCTATAAATCATAAAATTTCCTTCTAACAACACCTCAAAGTGCTACGATGTGTCAAGTGTGGTCTCCTTACAACCCCGAATTAAAATTCTCAACAACACCCAACCATTCAATCTCATAGATCAAATGCAACATATGTATCTTGTAGTATCAACATGGATGTAAGCCTCTCTAACCAAGGAAGATCAAACTCAAAATATCCATTCCCAAAACCAAGAAATCAACCTAATAACATCTCCTAAAACTCCTCATCGATGGATGATAACATAAATAAAATTATATGCACAAGGAGATAACCATGTTAACACTCCTCAAATGAATCCTCTAAAGCTAAAAAAAAAAATGCTCATGATCCATATATCCATGAGAAGACAAAGCAATAAAAACTCGTGTTAAACAATCCTCAAATGAGTCTCCCAAAATCAATCACCATGGCTTGAAACTCATTCCCATGAGAAAAAAAAGCATGAAACATAATGCATCTAAAAACAAGAATTGGAAATACCTTTCTAGATGATAAATCATCAAGTAAACCAATAGTGGGGAATGAGAATGCTCCTCTAGGATACCCAAGTCATCATGACTCTCTCTAAGAACAATATCCTCTATAGTTCCATCATGAACACATCTATATCTAGGTGAAGGCTCCTTGGTCTTCCTATTGAAACCTCCAATAAGTAATTATCTCAACAAATATCTCTAATCACAAGATTTCTCCAACATCACCCAAGTCTCCAAGTATCCCTAAGCACTTGAAACCAATCAATTCATGATAAGCTCCAAATATAACACAAAAATCTCATGAATCTCCCAAGCACATGACCAATGTACTAAATACCAAGAGAACCTATCCAAATCATTGTCAAAGCTCCAATCGTGGAATCATGAACCCAACCATGACATCATGATCTAACATCTCCTCCAAGGATACTTGCATGCACCAATGTACACATCTTAGTCTTAAGAGAACATGTATCATATTAATACTCAAACTAGTATCCAAAGTAAACCAAGACACAATACCAAACACACTTTAAACCAAGGATCGACATCTCCAATCACATGAAAATAACCATATCCTAACAATGAACCTTCAAATGTGAAAGAACTCTTATGCAACAACAAGATCTAGGAGCTCCTTCAAGACATCAACAAATATTGAAGAAGATCATCCATCACCAAACTAATGAATCCACATCATTGCCAACAACTCTCATTGAACTATGATATTGAGCTACACATGGCATTGTGACAACCATCTACTAAATGAAGATCATTCATGGTCTACACACACTCAAACAATCTCAACAACTTGAATGAACAAGTAGAACCAATATCTCCAAGCCAAGATGATACAACTATCATCAAAACATCATAAACTAATCCTACACCACCAAATCATCACTATTAAAATCTTCCATTGACATGTGTAACCAATGAAATATAACCAAGCTATCATGACATTGTGATAAAACCATGTGCTACAAGTCACAATAATTGACTATCCTAGCACTCTAATCATCCATACTCTCATCCCAATGCACAAATGAGCACATGTAAGGTCAAATAACAAAGTATACATCAACACTAAAATAACCTCATAGATATAGGCAATCTACATTGAAGTCATCCTATTGCAATCAATGTTTTGTATACCTAGAAATTGCATAAGTCATAGATCCCAAATAATAAAACATGTAAACCCATCATCACATTAGTAACCTGCAAACTGAGATATCAAAGAAGATAATCTTGTAGATCAAGACTCAAACACCAAATCAACCACATATTTTTCAAATATGTCCACAAATGAGTAGCCATAGTCAAGGAACCAAATAAGCATTCAAGAGATAAGAACAACCTCCTAATACCAAGCAAAACCACCACCAAACAATCACAAATCAGATCATGTTGTGCCAATACTCAAATGCACCTACATATCCATGACACCATAATCATCACCACTGTTGTACTTGCACTCAACTTTCACCGTGACAAGACTCCAAGTTACAACACATGTCAACCCATATCCTCAAAATAGAATACAACATGTGCACCTATCACCATCAAATTCCAAACTCTAAAAACACCTATGAACCTATATCAAGAAGCACCAAAACTAATAATCAATTGTACCATCATAAATATCACATAAAAACATGTACTCCCTCAAGGTTTTTCCTCTTGACTCATCTAGATGCTCATACAATCACACTTTGAATCTCAGGCACCTATAAGTGATCAAACAAGTACAAACATCTCTCTACACTACAAAATAAAAATCTACCCAATCCATTATGTATTACATTACACATTTGAGCTACAATGCCTAGTCAAAATTGAAAATTTGACTCTATATGCAAAACTTATGACCAAAACCATATACCAAATAAATATTTGACTTCATGGCCCCAAAAACTAATAAAAATTGAAAAGTCAAGGAACTAAACCCATACCACTTTGTAGTGCCAAGAGAGAGGTTTTTGTCGATTATTGGAAGTCAAAAATATAACATCATTAGTGAAAGCTATGCTCATTTGAAAAAATCTACTCCAATTAAACTAATGTGTGGCAAGATGGTGGGGCCCAATGAGCCCATAAATGAAAATGGCACACTGGCGGCACTGAGCAATGGAATTTAAAAAACAAAATATTTTTAATAAAGTTGGTAATTTAAAAATTGCTTGTTCGCAGGGTTGAAGGAAAGCCCAATTGTAACCAAGGGTCGAGGATCAAGGGCTTAAGGGCCCATTGGCCTAACACTTGTCAGTCGATGGTTGACCAACCATTGATAGTTGTTATTGGTAGTACGTCCATTGTTAGTAGGGTACACCATGCCTGCGCTAGCAAGGTGCAGGAGGGGGGTATGCAAACCCCCCACCCATTTAATTTTTAATAATTTTATTTTAATGCCACAATATTTTTTTTTTCGTTTTTATGAATTCAACAATTTTATGGTTGAAGGGGTTCATTAGAAAAAAAAAATTGCATTTTCTCACGTAGCCAAATTAGGGCAAACTTTACATCAATTTTTGTTTCTCAATCATCTTGGATCCAATGGTGAGGTTTGTTTTGTCTCAAAAGGTCATTTATGAAACAACCTCTATAAAACCTTCATATGAAAGCTCATTCCAAGAAACCCTTTTGGCCCAAATTTATTAAACCCTAGATCTACAATAAGCCCAACAAATATGTAAACCCCAAAATTTCAAATCTTCAAAATAACACTTACATAATGTGTCAATACCTTGTAATACCTCTAATATTTCTTTCATTTCCATGGATTCAAATTTGCATTAAATCTACTCAAACAAGTGTTATACCAAACCTAGAAGTTCACACCTACAACTATGAAAACTTTGATACCATTTGTTAGGAAATATATGCATAACATCCATAATGTTTAATCCATTCCTACATGATCCCATGAGAGAAAATCATTCATAAAAGCTTTCAAAATAATAAAATGCATAGATCAAATAGACAAACCATGGTTATCCTAGGAAAACCCCCAAGAGGGAAAAACCCAACCTCCAAAAGCATTCATACTCCATCTATTATTCAACAATAAAACAATACATGCACTTACAAATTACAATGAATGCTTATGAAACAACAAGCCTCTCTAATGCATCCTCCACACGTCCAAACATAAATCCACACGTCCCATGTCATGCTTCACATATGCAATCACAAGAGAAACTCAATACTATGGAAACCCACTCACCCAAACAACCTTAACCACTAAACATGTGTTTCTTTTTATAGATACAAACTCACATAAATACAACCAAGTGGTAAGATAAAACCACATGCCTCAGAATCATGAAAACAAAAACCATTGACCCCTCATTTAATATTGGGTATTAAGTTTTTACATTACTAAATATATTTCCCCAAATATTAAATAATTATCACATGTCTCCCACACATAAAATAATTTACTCAATGTTCTAATACAACTTTACAAGTGACCCCAAATAATTACCTAGTGTAGCTAACCATATCTCCTAGATGTGCCACAACTAAATAATTATTTAATTACAACATTATAATAAATCATTTTATGCAATGGTGTATAACACCAAATCCTAACAATATGTTGATCATATTATATAAAATTAAGGCTAATTCTTGCATAATTCTCACATTAAATCATCATCGTAATTACATATTTACAAAATTCACCTTTTAAATATTTTTCATGAACAACATCAATTTGATGCCCCTAACTCTTCAATCACTAATTAAAAATTAACAAACTATATATATATATATATATAGACAATTTATATATATTTATTTTTAAACAATTATAATGACAATTTTTAAAAAATGATTAATGGAGATGGGCTAACCATTAGAAGCCATGTAATATTTATACTTTAAAATTTAAAACATCCTTAAAAGTTCAAGTTGATGAATAGAAACAAGAGGTTCTGGTAGCTAGATAGGGTCCCAACTAACTATCAATTGATGGAAATCTTCACAATATAAATTTCAAAAGAGAATTTAAGTTTCTATAAGTCATCAATTATAGCAAAGTGAGACATTTTTTTCATTTTTTTCCACTAATAAGAAATCTTTAAATGACTAGAGTGAATTAATGGACCAAAGCTAAAAAAAATTGAAGTAAATGCCTTATATTTTTTAACAAATAGTGGAACTTGTGGCTAGATATGTGCCATGAAAAGTGAGGAAATTTGGCTCAAACTATAGATAATTCATGACTATTTCAAAGCTAATATCATTTTACAAGATTAAATGTAAATAAGTTACAACTATTTCATAAGCTAACCGTCATTTTTAGTCAACTATTGATTATAAATACAAAAAAATTGCATTTAAAACAAACACATTTTTATTTTTTTATTTCAACTAATCATCTTAAAGTTGAATAACCTTCACAAGCACTTTATCTTACTCAACTATATCATTACAATAAACATCTTTATTAAAATTATTAAGAATCTTATTATAATTATAGTGGGTTCCAAGGCTCTTTAAAACATTTATCAAACACTTCCTATTATGTTGTTGAACATGAACATGGACATAATTCACCCTACTAAAATCTTCAACTTATGTCTTCTTGAATAAATTTGCACACACCACTTTATATTAACAACTATGAGAAAAAAATGGTAAAAGAAAGGGTTTGAAAAAAAAGGTTATTGAAGAATTGAGATCATCAATATTTTAACATGGCATCAACATATGTTTAAGCAATGCTTCTCTCTACTGAGAAATAAAATCTTATCAATATTTGAAAGAATTAAAGCTCTCACAATTTTTCTTATCATAAATATTGTACAAGATGGTGTACATGCAATATGACTTCTATGGAATGCACTCTAAGTTATAATAGATAAATAGGATTCAAAAGTATAGTTAATTATAATGAAAAATCTAATAATCTAAAAATGAAATAAATTTCATGAATATCATGAGAAAGGATTAATTAAAAAAAATAGAATACATATATTTATATAATTATAGCATGCACTAAACAAGCTAAGATTCTTAGATGTGCAAGGTGCATATTAATTTCAAAGAATTTACAATATATTCTAGTGGAGTGAATGTACATCATTTTGTAGGAAAGGATTGATAGAAAATTTGAGCCTTTTTAAGTATTTTTTAAATGATAGATACTTGCAACAAATCATAATAAATACAATAAAAATAAAAAATCGCATAAAAATTAAACATCATCTTTTAAAAACATAAAAAATAAAATAAAAACTATAAAATAATCTTGATGAAGAAAGTGGTAACTAATGAGGGAGAAAAGCAATGAATTTAGAAGAAGAAAGTGGAATTCAAGAAAAAAAGATCTTAACACAAAATTCTAGGTTCAAATTGTAAACAAGAAGATCAAACTTAAAACTTAAAAAAGAAATGTAAACACGATGTTGCAAATCTTATGATTAAGCAAACAATAAAATTTGAATAATTGAAAACAAAAGAATGAGTTTTTTTTCAAATTTGAATCATATGATGAATTAGATTTGATTTAAGGACTAAGGGCTTAGGATGTGGTTGCTTTAGAAATCCTCTAACAAGTAACTATAAAAGATTATTGTTTAATTTGCACACGATGATGTGCCAATTTATAGATTTTTGGTGGGAAGATATGGTAAGGATTTGACTAGAATATTAATGGTGGAGAATAGATAAGAAGAATTCTCTTGGATCAAGAAAAAAATGGATGGTAATGATTTAGTTTGTTCCAAATAAGGTATGAGATTAGTTGACCAAAAATAAAAAATCATGAATATTTGGCTGCAACCAAAAATGGGAAGAAAAGGAAATTAGAGTCATTTATTTCTAAAAATGGTGGAGGAAATATAGGTAAATTAAATATTTAAAATTTGTTTAATTCAAATATTTGTGTGAAGTGGAAATTGAGGTAATTAAATAATAATATTGTTTAGTTCGATGTACATTGGGTTAGTCTAATTAAATAATATTTATTTAATTAGGTGTTGAAGTAGATTAATTAAATAATATAGTCAATAACATATTAGAATAATTAAATAATATAATATTCAATTAAATAGTGACAATCAAATTTTAGTACAAAATAATGTCAAGATGATTTTATGTATCTATATTTTTCTTCTCTTTGAAGTGTCATTACAACTAAAAGTATTTGATACTAAAAAGAGTAATGAAACTTTGAAGAAAAGATAATCAAGAACACAATGGTGGGTGTGGCGATGGTGAAAAGTTGTGTGCTTTGGATTCTTGACTCAAGGCTTTACTTGATCAATTGATTGATTGGATTTTAGATTTTAAGATACCCCAAGCATTTTAAGGATGAATTAAGTATGGTAGAGAGATAAGGATGCCCCTTGAAGAAGGAAAGTAGGTTTAAGAATAGTATCACTACACCATGGATAGTTGGGTTGGGGCGCATGATGTTACATGAGATTTTCCCTTGTCTAGAATTTATCATGGTTTGCACCCACAATTATGATGATAACAAAAAGGTAATTGGTAATAAAGATATCAAAGAATAAATGTTATCCATTATTGCAGAAGAATTTGGAAATGTGTTGGGGTTTACAACTAAAGAATTTGGAAATGTGCACATTGACCTAGAATATCTTGCTAGTGATTATGAAGCAATCGATGAAGAGGAAAAAAATACTTTTCTAATTAAAATAGCTCAAGATTGTCATAGTAACTTATTCAAAATAATCATAAGCCTCCTTATGATTTGGAAATTTTTAGACCATGGGTTCAAGATCTACTATTTCCATGCTAGCATTTTGCCTTGGATTGGATAGCAATTAGGAAGTGGGTGCAATACTTCTTGAAATGGTATTTAATATCCATTGTGGTAAGTGACTTGTCAAATATAACTTTCTTGAGCATATTGTAGAATCCGTGCATAAACAATTTTTAATGATTAAAGAAGGTTCCACTGAGACATTCAGGTTCACAACCTACTTGTGCTATTTTTTTATTCAAATTTAGTGGAATATTTTTGACCAAAAAGCTTTAGATTCAACCATATACGAATGTTGAGGGAAAATAAATGGCTCTAGTATATGATTGGACCACTAAGATAAGGATGCATGATTCTAAAAAGAACTATAATCATTTTGTAGACTAATTTTTGGCTTCATTGTATCAAGCAATTATAAATACTTTGATTCCTAGATTGCCTATGTCTTGTAGAGATTACATTCAACTAGGAAAATAAATACAATTTGTTGATTAGTACTTGATGGGAGAATATACTATGCTAAGATTTTATGGATTAGGAGTAGAGCCATACAAACTTCCAATACATGTGATAAAAAGGGTTTTTGCATTGGAATATGTACAACAAATGGAGAGTGATGGGTTCAGTTTATGACTAGTTTTCTTTATTAATTTTATGTCTTTTATCATTTCAATTTGTCAAAGTTCATAGACAATCCTAAGACTTATACATCTTTTATACCTTTTATACATCTTAAACCAGACTTTAGTACATGGTAATTCAAATATGATATGATGACATTTGTATGAGTGAATATATGGATGCTCATGAAATTTAGTATGATTTTATGCTTAATTTATGGTTATTAATGATGTGTTTTCTTTAGGATGAAACTAACCTCTTGCAACTAGAAGTACTATAACCCACAACAACTAGGATTTCTAACACGTAGTATAAGGGCCACAAGTAGTTGCAAGGGAGTGGCTAGAATGATTAAAGTGTGATAGCTCTATTAAATGGTCAAATGAGTCACTACAAGCACACTAAATAAGATGATTGGAGTAGGAGTAACATGTGGCATGACAATTCTTATGAAACACGTCTCTGTCATTATGTTAACCATTAGGGAAAAGTTCTAAGTTAGTTTGTTTTCTTCTACTTTTCAATTATGGATTTTTGTTATAAGACCATGTCCTCTCCCTATTCTTGAGGGAGAATGGACAAAAACATTATGGTTTTGTTTTCAGTTCGAGGATGAATAAGACTCTTTGTAGACCCTATATAGTTGGATATGCTGAGAGGAGTGAATCTAGTTACTAGTTATCTCATTTGTTTTTGGATTATTGTTAGTTTCCTATTATTAGTTGAATAATGAATATGTATTTATGAATGAGAGATCTTGATTAGATTCTTGCCAGAGTTTAGAGTTATCATGCAATAAAGGAACTAATTTAGTATCATGATTTATTGATTAAGTAGTAAGTGTTAATATCTATTGTGGAAGCAACAACTCAAGCAAGGGCCACTTGAGGTACTGCTATCCACTCTGTCTTTCTATTATTAAATTAGTTCATGTATTATTAATTAAGATATTTTACATTTGCATGCATGTGGATTTATAAATGTGATTTTGTAATTACTAGATTTTGTATCTTTGTTCCATACTCCTAGAGTAATTAGTTACAATTCAGTCTTAGAAGTTAGTAGTCATAGTCTTAAGTGGTAAGTACATGCAACACAAGTAATAATTTATGTTATTTCCTCTATTTTGTTAGTTAATCATTTCATTTCCTTTTTCCAGTTTTTATCCTTTTTTGTACATGTGTAAATCACCTATACTCATTAATATAGATTGTGGTAGAATCCATGAATGCACATGTAGTGCTAGCACTATCAAAAGCTTAAAAAGCCCTGGTTGATAATTAAATGCATCCTCTTGTAAAATATTTGGTGAACTATTCAGTTAGGAAGCCATCCTCTAAATTGTGTGTGTACCCATAGCACCAAGTTAATCATACATTAGAGAGGCCTTACATTTTTAGCACCATTTCTAAGGGCGATGCTAGGTTCAAGACTCTCTTATGTATTTCCAATTCTTTTAAAGCTTTCCTAGTTTAACAATTCCATTTTTAGCATCAAGGTAAATAGGTTTTAACCCATCAAAATAACATGAATTACTAACAATGTGCAGGAACTGGTGAACCACAAAGTCAAACATTACATGCGAAGGCAAAGAGACGCTCTGGGAAGATTTCTCCCTTCATCATATGAAGTGTTGTAGGACACTAGTGAATATAGTGAACAAAGCAAGGGTATTCCTAAAGAAGAATCATCCTTGACACCAATACCTACACCATAAATAAAGGATACTTCCCACATACACATCAACATCATGGCTAATGCAATAATTGAAGACCCGCCAGAGCACGTAATGTTTGAGTTCCTTATAGCAAAGCAAGAGAGGGTTTTTGCTTTGAAGAATATACCTCACTCAACACTACTTGTCTTCTATGGGCTAGTTACAGAGGACCCAAACACTTTTCTTTTTGAGTTTGAGGTGCTATGACGAAGTTATGACTATACAACATATGCTCATAGACTCAAATTGTTTCCAACAACATTGAAAGATGCTACTCTAAGATGGTTCATGGGGTTGGGAAGATATTTTGTTCCCAATTGGAACACAATGAAGATAAATTTTTTGGAGAAGTACCAGCCTCCAAGATTGCTATAGAGGCATAGATAGAAAGAGGGATGGCATCTTCAGGATGTCATAGAAGGAAGATAAATCTTTGGAGGACTATATTGAGAGGTTTTAGTTCTACCTCAAATAATCCCATCAAAATAGGTTCTCTGATGAATCTCTGAAATTTGTATTTTTAAGGGGAGTTAATGAAGACTATATGGATGTACTCAACCTCATTGGGGTAGGAGACATTTTACATTTACCATTTGATGAGATTTGTAAAATATGTAGAAACTATTCAAGGTCTTTCACCAAGAAGGTTAGAGGATTCAAGACATCTTTCATCAACAAATCAACCACTGGAGTCTCGAGGGTGGAGCTAAGCAATGTTCTATCAAACATGAAAGAGGATAACATTATCTACTTGGAGGTATCCTCCACATCAATAAAAAGAAAGAAGTAGAGGAAACCCTTACATAATACTTCCCACACTGTCGACAAAATAAAATCAATTGCAAGTGCAAGAAGGTGGCCAGTATTTCTAAAGATAAGCAAGCGACACCAGAATTTCATGCACTAGAAGGTGAAGATGGTCAAGTGTTCTACATAGCTCAATACAAACCATGGCATCCAAGATAAGGTATGCTCCAAGATCCTTTGAGTTATAACATGTCATTTCCTAGTAACAATACAAATTTCAATTTCCCTAATTGGAACCCTCAATCTTGGGCCAATGTGCAAAAGCTACAATGGTCAATGCCTCAATCCAATTGAAATCAATGACAACAAAACATGTGGCCACCATAGAATTACCAAGGGCCTAATTATAATTATTAGTGGCCACCCCAACAAAATCAATGACAACCTTAATGGCAAAGAGTTCAAAAATGGAAAAATCAAAATCTCAACTACCAACACCCATAGTAGCCTTTGTAGCCACAACAACAAGCCATAATGCCAAACCCTTCAACAATTGCACCAATTCCACCAAGAGCACCTCAACTGCCAGCACAACCTGCACTTAACCCAAATAATAAGCATGTCCAACAAGCTTATGCTAATGACACCATACAATACCCCACCTATGATGTTAAGGTGAGTGATGTACACCTCAGATCAAGGAATATGTTAGTTGGGCCTTCATCTCCTCATATCAGTAAATTAATTGATGAGGACTTCCAGAGCCCATGGACAAACAACCCAAGGAGCCTGAATCAAATTAGGTTAACCCAACAACCATGAGTCTAGAGCCTCCATTCCCTAAAAGATTAATAGTCCAAAAACATCATTCACAAGCTAAAAAAGATATATTGGGACATATCAAGGATGTTTGCATCAAAATACCCCTCATCTAGGCAATTAAGGAAGTACCTATTTATACCAAAAAAGTGAGAGAGTTTTACCTCAAAAATCCAAGTAGGAAACAAAAGGACCCTAAGACTGTGCGTGTCTTAGGACAACTTGTAGACATTATGTTGGGAAACATAACAGTCCCCAAGTATGTAGACCTTGGGAGCCTTGTAGTGGATGTCAAAATCAATGGTTCTCTCATAAAGAACACCTTAATTGACCTTGGGGAATCCATTAATGTAATTACCAAACAAACCATGAAATTATTACAACTAATGCAGCTTAGACCTACAACTATTATGCAACACTTAGCAGATAAGTCTACAGTCAAACTAGAGGGAGTCATAGAAGATGTGGTAATAACATTGGACTCAGGGAGTACCTTGCAGAATTTATGGTGTTTTGGCCTAAAGCTAACCTTGTAGGATACCCCCTCATCTTAGACAGACCTTGGTTGGAAACTGCAAATACCTTTATAGGTTGTAGGTCTAGAAACATGATCATTTCCAATGGAAATGTGAGTAAGGAAATAGTCCTCTATCCACCTACCCAACCACATGCAAATTTCAAGCAACTTGCATGGTTTTCCCTAGATGAAGATCTTACCAGCGCTCCTTAAAAACTTTGATGACTATTGAATGTAGTCCCTTGTTAGAAAACCAAGATGAAGATGAACTAATTGTGAACATCATGTAGAATAATTATGGCAAGAACCCGCAACAACATGACTATCTAACATGTTTGTAAGACCCGTTGAAGAACATAATTTATGCTAATACATTTGAGTTTGTTTCTCAAAATTTCCACAATTTATTGCCACATCACTGTGTCCCAAATATAACATGTCTTAACATTTCATTTTTTCAAACATCATCCTTAAATTTAGAGATTATGTCAAACAAGACATTAAATGTAAACAACTAATTGATTATTGCACAACAAACCTCACTATTGAATGTGTTACAAGCACATGCAACAACATTTGCATGGGATTACCATGACATGAAGGGTTAAGACCCAAATTTGTGCATGCATCATATTTACATCAATGAAGGCTATAAACCGGTTAGGAAATTACAAAGGAGAATGAACCCTACAGTCTGTGACATAGTCAAAGCTGAATTACAAAAGTTGTTGGATGTAGGATTCATCTATCCAATCTTTGATATTCAATGTTTTTCTCCACTAGTGATTGTACCTAAGTAAGGGGGAAATGGAGAGTGTGTGTAGACTACCGTGATTTGAATGCAACAACTAGGAAAGACCACTTTCCCATTCCTTTCATTGACCAAGTACTACATTCACTAGCAGGAAAGCAATATTTCTCCTTTTTAGATGGCTTTAGTTGATACAATTAGATTAAGATAGCCCTAGAAGATCAAGACAAGACTACCTTCACATGCCCTTGGGGTACATATGCTTACTTTGTCTTACCATTTGTGCTATATAATGCACCTACCACCTTTCAAAGGGCAGTCTTGAGCATATTCTCAAACTTTTCTAATGATTCCATGGAAGTTTACATGGATGATTTCACAACATATGTGAATACCTATGAAGAAGCACTTTCCAATTTGGAGAAAGTACTACAAAGATGTCAAGATAATAACCTATCCTTGAGTCATGAAAAATGCTTCATGATGATGACTAAAGGAGTAGTTTTGGGACATTTTTTTCTCGATAAAAGAATCCAACTAGATCCCAACAAAATTGAGATAATATCAACATTGCCTGTATCTCAGAGACAAAAAGATGTCAGAAGTTTCCTTGGACATGTTGGCTATTACAGAAGATTCATAGAAGATTTTAGCAAGATTGCAACACCACTATTTTCCTTATTGTCCAAGGATGTAGAGTTTGAATGGACAATTGCTTGTCAACATTCCTTTGAAGCTCTCAAGGTAGCATTAAACAAGACACTTATTTTGAGAGGACCATACTAGAACTTACCCTTCCATATCCATACAAATGATTCATTTTTTACAATAAGAGTTGTGTTAGGACAAAAGGATGGAAACCTTGAGTATTCCATTTATTATATCAGTAAAAATATTCAATGGGGAAACTCAACTATACAATGATTGAGAAGGAAATGTTAGCAGTGGTTCATGCAATCAACAAGTTCAAACACTATATTACAGGGTATTCTATATTCATACTTACTGACCATACAACAATCAAGTATCTAATGAACAGACCACTAGTGGGTGGTAGGATTGTGAGGTGGTCACTACTACTTCAGGAATTTAACATAACTATTGTGGACAAACCAAGGAATTTCAATGTAGAAGCAAATTTCCTCTCTAGACGACCAACCAAACTAGAAGAAGATGATGTAAATGACTCATTCCTAGATGAGCACCTATTTTCTCTCTCCTTGCATACACCTTGGTATGTAGACATAGCCAACTATCTAGTAGTGAGGAAAACACCACCACATCTCTCACCAAGGAAGAAGAGATGATTAGTCTAGAAAATATTTCCTTACTCATGCATAGCAGGATATTTATTCTACACATGGCCTAACAACATAATGCAGAGATGCATCAGAGAAGATGGAGTGCATGACATCCTCAGAGCATTCCATGATGAACCCTATGGGGGAAAATTTGCAACAAAGAGGATAGATCTTAAAATTTTGATTACTAGCTATTATTGGCCAACACTTCATAAGGATGTAGTCAATTGCACCAGGAGTTGCGATAGATGTCAAAGAATGGGAAGGCAAACAAAGACAAATGAGATGCAATTGCATCCACAACTAGTAGTAGCGTCATTTGATAAATGGGGACTAGACTTCATTGGTCCCATCTCCCCAACATCAAACAATAAATAATACATACTGGTTTGTATAGATTACCTTATCAAATGGGTGGAAGTTAAAGCTATGTAGTTTGCAAGAGATGAGAATGTGGCAAAATTTCTCTATGAACATATATTCACAAGATATGGTGTTACTAGAAAAATTGTCACAAACCAAGGAGCACAATTTACATCATATCTAATCACAAAACAAGTGCAAGAATATGAGATCAGACATAAAAATTCTACGCCCTATCATCCTTGAGAAAATGGTCAAGTGGAGGTCACAAATAGAGAAATTGAAAACATCCTCACAAAGATAGTGTAACTCCATAGGAAGGATTTGTTGGAAGAATAAAGAAGAAGCCCTTCATCCCTCCGATGTGTTGTCATTGATGCCAACATTTGGTTGGTGACAATTTATGTCCATCCGGTAAACTATGTTTCCATTATTTTGATTCGGTAATTTGGTCTGGAACTGCTCTCAGTGGAATATCTCTCCATGAGATTTTGATATGTTTTTAAGGACTACAAATTTCTAGACAAGTTTTCAGTGTTTTTGGTTGAATGAGATGGAATTTATAAATGACAGAAGTTCAACTTACAATATTTTGTTCAATATTGGTGAAATGGTATGGATCTTCTTTTGGGCGACATAGTTAAGTGGTGTACATTTAGTGGATGATGCACTGAGATCCTTATTAAGTTTGAGCTGACTTATTTTATGTCTTGCACATTTGGTTTTGAAGAAAAGAAGTTTTTGGGTTGAGCCGACAAGCTACATTTGAATTAAGTATGTGTACATCTAATTAGGCCGACCTAATTGATGTATGAAAATGTAATTGTGCATATATATAAAACATTGTGGTATCGAGTAGAGTATGAAAAGGTATGGTATGCAAGATATAATAAGCAATAATGTGTGACTATATGATATTGTGCGAAGTTGTATGTATTTTTTGTGAACCTACAAACCGGTGCAGGGTTTTGTTTTTTCTAAAGGTTAATTGGAAGTGAACTCAGTACACAAAAGGTGTATTTCATTAGTTCATCTTTTTGGCAGCGAGCCACACTTCTTTTTGTAATCATTTTAGGTTGTGAGCCTTTCAAGGATAGTGTGTCCTAGAAGTGTGCCCTATAATATTTTATGACTGGTTATAACATATTATGAGCTAATCCTCATCGTGGTTTTTCCCATTTTGGGTTTTACACGTAAAATTTTTGGTGTCCATGTGTCATGTGATGTTATGATTTCTTTCATGTTTTTGCTTACAATTACAGCTAAATACATTTTAATTATTGAATGGTTAGCAGTTAAATGATTAAGAATAATACTGATTCACCCCCCCTCTCAGTATTTTGGGTGCTCAACAGGATTGGGTAGCCAGGCTACCTGAAGCAGTTTGGGCTTACAAGAAAACCTAGAAAACAACAACAGGTTTTACAACATGTGAGCTAGTATTTGGTAGAAAGGTAATAATTTTAATATAATTTGAATCCAAGTATCTGAGGAAAACAGTTAAATTGGGCATAGAATTATCAACAAAATAGAAGGAGAGGTTACATAACCACAATGCATTAGATGAAATCTAAATGGAAGTCATACACCATACTGAAATTATCTAGCAACAAAAGGCATGTTGGCATGACTAGTTTATTAAAATCAAGGAATTTAGTACAGGTGATTGGGCTTTAGTATATGATTCAAGGTACAAATATTACAAAGAAAAATTATAGAATAGATGGCTTGGGCCATACGAGATTAAAATGGTTTTTCCAAATGGAGCAGTTCAGTTACAAACAGTTGATGATGTGTGGTTTTCATTACTAGTTAATGGCCACAACTTGAAGCTTTGCAAATGGCCATTGTTGAAGGATGACTTTATTTTAACACTGTAACATCAATTTGAGCCACAAATACAAAAGGCATTAACAACAACAACTATTTCTTTTGAAGCATCAATAGACGAGCAACATAGCTCACCTATTGAGATTTCACAGGTGTAATTATACAACAAATTTCACATGTACACATTGCACAAGTGAAATTTGATAGTCTTCATTTTTTGAAGTAGTCGCAAAAGCAATAGGGACCTACAACATCATGTTGCTAGGTGACAAAAATATAGAAGGGACCTGTTACTACATGAGCCTATAGCACTTATCTATCCTTCATTTTGAAAACACCCACATTAATTACATTTCTATCAATTAATAGCATACCATTTTACAAATGCAGCTATACATATTCCACTTCATTACATGCAACCTATTTCATCTATACACACATAGCCATCCTACCACCTTTTTCCATTCCATCGTACCATGAAATTAAATACCTCACCCATTTCGTCCTTTCCACAATATTTTTCATCCATCATTTTCCACGTGTCAAACTATGTTGTCATTAATTTCAAAATATTATTGCACAAAATTCATCACAATCAACACATATCACATCAAATCAAGCTACAGGCGTCATTCAATTGCTTCACATGAGTTGAATTTCACTTCAAGCCATTTCTATAGGTACACTATGCATTAATTTATCATAATTAACATAGCAGATTATTGATTGTGTGTTTTCATAGTTTATCCATGCGTGTAACATATCATGTTTTAATCATCTACTACTTCTAATTTCTGCCATTGCCCAAACTGTACCCACTAAGTGAGGATACTTAGTAAATTTAGTTGGGGGAGGGGTATTCATGATTATTCCTTAGTTTTCTTGATTTTCAAAACTCTCTGCAAATCTTTCCATCATTATAGTTTCCTCCATTTTCAAAAGATATAGAGTTTAGAGGAGAGAAAAGGGTTCTAAGCAATTGAATTGAGAGGTGCATTTGAGTAATACAACATTCAAGCATAGTATAAGTGGTATAATTAGGTGGAAGAACAAGAAAAAAGTAGAACAAGAATTGTGAAGCAAGCAAAATTGAGAAGTGACTGTAAATTATTGAAGCATTGATGGGGGGAAATATCATACGGAGGGAACCGACAACACACAACTTGCTACTGGAAGACAAGAAATTTTTAGTTGTCTTCCAACATGCTAGCTCGATGGATTATTTCTTAAAGCTTACAAAATTCAATGAGGTAATGATCAAAAATTTGTGAGCACATTTTAGAAGGATGAGGAAATTGTTAGGGGTTTGAAGATACATGCATAAGAGGAAATTGTAGTTGAAGTATCTAGATTGTCAACAGTGGGAGAGGATTTTACAGTCAGAGCAGATGTTATTGCAACAAGAAATGAATTCTCCTTTTTGAGAGAAAATCTAGATTCTTCCTCACAATGTACTAAATGATTATTTTTTCCTTGGCTTTTGGCTAAATTAGCTTCTTACATAGTTAAATACTTGACATGTGATGGGTGGTATTCATTTCTATACACAATCCATCTAAAAATTTTGATTCATCTATGCCATGGAAAGCATTTAAACGTTCTCAATTTTTTCTACAATTAGTTAAAAAGAATGTCCTCTAAATATAAAAGGAAAAGAAACAACTCAACATTGTCTCATTTTTTCTTAGTTACCTTATTGGTAAAGAGGAGCCTTAGGGTTCAGTTCCCAAATGTTTCTTGGGAAGAATTTCTTAATTTTAGCAATATCAACAGTATCCTTGAATTGCCTAATAAGAGAAACAGAGGCTAGGAACAAAGAATGGAAGAACTTGTCGTGGCTACTCCAGAGGAAGAAATGCCCTTTGGTTCCCTTGTTGCAACACCTACCTGCAACACGAAGGGACCATAAGAGGAGGGTTTTCAAGAAACCCAACTTGCAGCCTCTGATGAGTAGCCCATAATAGAAAACAATCAAGAAAACCCTATTTCTAAGAGGCCACCAAGAGGTAAAAAGAGGAGTGGAGCCTCTACCTCTACTCCTATAAAGGGGTAGAAAAGGCCACCAAAAGCAAAGGAAGGAAAAGTGGAGATTCTTCTACACCTGTAAGAGGGCTGAAGAAGCCCACACAATCCAAAAGGCATTCACATCACCTAAGGAAGAAGCGATCCATGAGAGGATCAATTAAAAATCCAAAAGAGGATATTGTAATGGTAGAGATAGATAAAGAATCAAAGGGGGATGCCCCTGGTAATGAAGTAAAAACACCCATTGTGCAACCATCATATTTTTTTTGCACTTCTGAATTAGATTTAGAAGATATTTTGTAGCCAAGAAAATGAGAAGATCCCCAAAAAAGCCTTGTTTTAGAGGGTTGTGAATGCATAAGTGAAATGGGAGATGAACAATTTTTAGAGAAGGATGAAAAAAAATTTATTGAAGAAATAAATGTTAATAAGGAATTGTAGGAAGCAATGCAGAGAATAAAGTAGTTGGAGGAGTTGTTAAAGACGTACCAACAAAAGGACAGTGAGTGGGATGCTAGGACTAAAGAATTAGAGGAGATGCTTCACAAGTTTGAGTATAGTTCAAAATTGGAGATATTGGCACAACTTACCATGGTAGAAGAAAAAGGGAAGAAACCATTATCTCAAGGCCCAATTCCTCTAATTTAAACCCCCATTAAACCAACTATAGTGTCCTTGGGTGTTGAATTATGGATGAGAACACTAGAATTCTATGAGGAAAAGAAAGAATGGGTAGGGGAGAGAGATGAATTGATATCCAATAACACCAAGGAATTGGAAAAGCAAGAAGCAAAAGTAAAATGGTTGAAGGTAAAGATTAGAGAAATAACAAACAAGGAGGCCACCTGCTAGAGTTTATGATTTATTCTTGTAGGAAAAAAATTAGTGTTTTCAGTTTAGCCAATTGATTAGGGATCTTCTTCTAGAAATGAACAAGATATTATTGTTTTTAGATACTTTCTTTCTTCAATTCCACACCAGACATGCAGGATCAATTATGTGAGTTCTATCTACACAATTATGTTCTTTTAGATGGTACCACTTAGAATCCATTGATGTTTGTAAGTGATCTTCAAATAATAGCATTGGACTCTTATGTTAGAAATGAGCATCAGAGGGGCACAATCATACATGAATACCATGAAAGAGAAAAATCTATTGCCTTACAACTCAGGAAAGAATCAATGGATCCTAATGCAATCATAGATCAGTGGTTAAAACTCTTGAATTACAGAGGTGTTGGAAAGAAAATAATGGATATCAAAAAACATGATTATGCAAGGATGAAGGGATTAGCCACATGGACTATTAATGAAGCCTTTAAATTTGTTCAGAAAAAATGCGAAGAACTTTCCAGAATTACAAAGAAAGGAGCAACACTCTCTTTATAACTTTGTAGCTATAATTTGTAGGTCTCACAAGTACATAGACATTGCACTAAACAATGGAGTTGCATGGTTTCCACTTGTATTATATCCTCCTATCCTCTTGTTTCCAATACCACACTAGACAAAGAAGAAATGAGGGGAAGAAGAAGAAAAAGGAGAGAACAAAAGATTGGAAAAGCTCTTAGACCAGAAAGGCTATTACTTGAAGAAGGTCAAGGGAGTTGACATTGTGGTTGATTTCAAGGAGATAGCTCTATAGTATAACCTCTAGCCTTGAAGTTGCTTGAGGACAAGAAACAACTTAGTTGGGGAGAGTGATGGGTTTACCTTATGGCTAGTTTTCTTTATTGACTTTATGTCTTTTATCATTTCAATCTGCCAAAGTTCACAAACAAGATCCTAAGACTTTACATCTTTTATACCTTTTATGCATCTTAAGCCAGACTTTCATATGTGGTAATTTAAATATGATATGATGAAATTTGTATGAGTGAATGTATGAATACTCATGAAGTTTAGTATGATTCTATGCTTAATTTATGGTTATTAATGATGTGTGTGCTTTAGAATGAAAATAATCTATTGCAGCTAGAAGAATTGTAACCCACAACAACTAGGATTTCTAACCCACATCATAAGGACCGCAGGTAGTTGTAAGGGAGTGGCCAAAATGATTTAAGTGTGACAACTCTAGAGAAGAATGGAGGTGACCATTGAATGGTAAACCATGAGTAACTACAATCACACTAAATAAGATGATTGAAAGGAGTCTTTTCTGAGTAGGGGTAACCTATGATGTGACAATTCCTATGAAACACATCTCTATCATTATGGTTAACCATTAGGGCAGAGTTCTAAGTTAGTTTGTCTTCTACTTTTCAATTATGGTTTTGTGTTATAAGACTAAGTCCTCTCCCTATTCTTGAGGGAGAGTGGACAAAAACATTATGGTTCTATTTTCAATCCTAGGATGAATAAGACTCCCCATGGACCCTATATAGTTGGATCTATTGAGAGGAGTGAATCTAGTTACTAATTATCTCAAGTTTTTTTTTGGATCATTGTTAGTTTCCTATTATCAGTTGAATAATGAATATGTATTTTTGAATGAGAGATCTTGATTAGATTCGTGTCAAATTTTAGAGTTATCATGCAATAAAGGAGCTAATTTAGTATCATGATTGTTGATCAAGTAGTAAGTTTTAATATCTATTGTGGAAGCAACAACTCAAGCAAGGGTCACTTGAGATACTGCTATCCACTCTATCCTTTTGTTATTAAATTAGTTCATGCATTATTAATTAATATAGTTTACATTTACATGCATGTGGATTTATAAATGTGATTCTATAATTACTATATTTTATAACTTTGTTTCATACTAATGGAGTAATTAGTTACAGTTCAGTCTTAGAAGTTTGTAGTCACAGTCTTAAGTGATAAGTACCTGCAACACAAGTAACATTTTATGTTATTTCCCCTATTTTTTTAGTTAATCATTTCATTTCCTTTTTCCATTTTTTATTATTTTATGTACACATGTAAATCACCTAGATACTCATTGATATATGATGTGGTAGAATCCATGAATGCACATATAGTTGGCCAACACTCTCAAAAGCTTATGAAGCCTTGGTTGATAATTAAATACAACCTCTTGTAAGAGGTTTGGTGAGTTGTTCAGTTAGGAATTCATCCTCTGAATTGTGTGTCTACCTATAACACCAAGTTAATTAGACATAAGAGAGGCCTTACGTAGAGTATGGATCAACTATAGTTTGTTAGTTAGCAAAAGAAGAGCATATTTCCTTCTTTAATTTTTCATGTGGAGGGTTCACATTTGAGAGAAAAGCATTTAGTGTGGTACATGACCTTTTCAAAAATTCAATTTGATGTTGTCTCTCATTGGAAGTATGATCTATGTGACACCATTAAATCAAGGATTGTGACCAATAAGAATGATGCAAGTAGAATTCAACATCAAAGTAAAACCTTGCTTGAAAACTTGAGAAATAAGAATTCTTGGGATGAGGTCAAAATATCAATGGAGAAAATTGTTGTTGACAACTTAGATATTTCTTTTGAATGTTTTTTAGCAAAAAATATGGCATTGCACCAAGAAGTAGAGAAGCAAATCAGGAGGTACGACAATTTTTATGAAAAAAGTGATCTACCATCTACTAAAGTAAAAATACTAGATTCTCTAAGAAGGGTTTGTAGAGAAAAAAATTGGAAACAATAAAAAATTACTACCTTTTGGTCTATGAGGAAGGATCTAGGTGAACCAAAAACTAGTGCAACATTTGAAGAGATCCAAGAAGATAATGAGTTTAGCAATTTGTGGAATAAAGAGCATCCCTCTAAAGTTCAAGAAACTAATGATGAATGTGATGATGATAGGGAAGAACAAAGCATACGATATGTAAGAAAAGTCAAATCTGATTTAAGTGAGACCACAAAACAAGCATATACTTCAAGAGCGGTCATAGCCAAAAAAATGGGTTATGAAGGTAGTGGTTTGGGGTCCAAAGGACAAGGAATTTGGGCATCATTAGAGGTAGGCCATAGAAAACCTAGTGATTTGCAAGGCATTGGAGCTGATAAAAAAGATCAGGGGCATACAAGGATAGGTTAAACAATTCATTTTGTTATAGCGTCAATTCCTAATCTTCATGGTTAGATACAATCAAAACTAGGACATGCCCATGGTGGAGAATCTAGTGCAACTGGCACTGCCACTGGTGGTGATGGTATGGGTAGTAGTACTAGTAGTGGTCAACATGTGATACAACAACAAATTACACGCAAGATGCCAACAATACAAGATATTACATAGACATCTAGTGATCAAGGCATTCTGAAGAAGCAAAGGATTGTGATAGGTCCAAGTCCAACTACTAGTACCACTACCTTAATTTCCACCCCAAAGGAGTTATTTCTAGGCACTCCTCAAGTTAGTGTGACTGCAATAGAAATGACCAGTCCTTAGCCTTGAGCTTAGTCTCAAATAATTGGAGATGTTCCCATCATTGCAAGTACTCCTTTTCCATTCAAGTATTCCATTATGTCTATGACCCTAGGTTTTGATTACAATGACGAATTTAAAAAGAAATAAAATATATATAAAAAATAAAGGAAGCAATTGATAGAGAGTACATCTATTGTAACTTCAGAGCCTGCAACAACTAGGGTATTACCCAAATTTGACCCAAATAAATACATCATGGAGTACATGTTTGTTGTTCCCACAATTCAAAATAAACCAAAGAATTAGATGGATCACTCTGAATTTTAGGTGAGCAATTTCCAATTGAATTTTTTTTTATACAAAAATTCTACAAAATTAATGTATCAAAAAAGAATAATGAATTGGTGTACACATCATTGTTAAAGAAAGAGAGAGAGAGAGAGAGAGTTGTAGATTCAAATAGAAAAGTTACAAGCAGACCTAGAAAATGAGAAAGCAAAGAAGAAAGTAACAGATAACAAGAGCAATGAATTAGAAAAAAAATAAAAAATCTACCTCTACAAGCAAAGAGGATAAACAAATAGAGGTGGAATTGAATGAATTGTGTTGGAGTAATAGGCTAATCATATAATTAATTATATCATCATGATTAATTAATTGGATCACCTTTTACTTTAAGCACTTACGCTAAACTTAGAAATTTCATTTCTAATTATTAGATTGGCTAATGTTGTCTCATTGCATATGATGATGACACTTGTCATAGGCTAATTTAATCCTCACCTAGGGTTTATATCTAGGGTTTCTATATCATTTTCATAAGGACTGATTCTACATTGTAATTCTCATCTAGGTTATTTTTGCATCAATACAATTCTCAAGCTTATCGAGCACAATCAAGCTCTTTGATCTTCTCTATTGTGATGGGTAATTTCTTGCATGTGATTTCTGGGTCTTGTGTGTTGAATCAACAACTTCTACATGGTATTAGAACACTAGATCTATAGCCTTCTATTCAATTTTTGAAGAGATTAGGCCTTGAACAATTTTTTGGTGCATCTTAGACAAAAAACAACAAATATCTTTTGCTTTGTGTATTTTGGAGAAATATGATTTCAGTGTTTTGTTCAAAATCACAAAATACCATCTAGGTATCTACTAGATTTTATAGATAGTGAACAAATTTTGCAAAAATGGCTATCAAAATAGCCCACACAACTATTTTCTCTATAGGTGAAGTTTATTTTTTTACCAAATCACATGTTTTGCCTTTTGGATTTAAAAACACTTTCTGGGTTATGTTGACAAAATAAAAATATTTTTTGAGTATCTATTTTTTTTATGAAAAAATAAGCAAATTTTCTAGAAATCAAATCATAAAGATTGTGTCTGCTGATTGTCAACTGGCAAAATTTACCCCATTTTTCAAAAATTCGTAACGAGCATATAACGATGTCTATTTTTCAAAAACTTTATATTGTTTGAAAGCTAATTTTGTCCTCTACATAGATCTTAGCTCAAACCAACTTCATGGAGGCAGATGTGAACATTCATCCGTGCATGCAATATTTCCAAGTTTTGCATGTTTTATGTTTTCATTTTCTCGTTGATTTTTGCATGTGTTGCATGTTCTCCTTTTACAATTTTGGGGTATTATAATAAATGAACTTCAATAAAGTTCCATCAAGGGGGATTCATACATAATAACTGGATTAGAGTGTAGTCATATCATGGCATGCACTATGATCCCATCTTCATATTGATGACAACTCGCATGAGTTGTATCTAGATTTTGTAGTTTCTCTTGGCCACATCTTGCTCATGACATGACACATTTTGGTTCACACTAGTTCACATCTCAGATTGAGAGCTTATGATTAATGATCCTGAATCGCATTTGATTCAAATTGGGTCACATCTCAATTTGAGGGCCATTCATTTTATGGCTAATTTTCCTAAATATACATGGTACTTGCTCCTATGGATAAGTTTTAGTCACAGTTTGGCATTGACATCGAGATACACATAGCTTCCATATTATTTCATCATTTATTTCCCTCTTATGGGGGGCATTTGTTATGTATCTATGTGATGGTTGGTGTACTTGATGGGTATTGTGGAGTCCTCCATCTTTCATCACTTGATTGCATTGCATATGTACATGGATACCTAACATGGCCTAGTAGTTGGGACCCATTCATGCTCTCATGCATCCTTAATTAGGTTTTTAGCTACTCCTTGAGTTCATCTTAAGGGGTGTTGGAGTAATAGGAAAATCATCTAATTAATTATATCATCATGATTAACTAATTAGATCACCTTTTACTTTATTCACTTAATCTTTAATTAGGAATTGATTTTTAATAATTAGATTGGCTAATGTTGTCTCATTGCATAGGATGATGACTATCATAGGAAAATTTAATCCTCACCTAACGTTTAGATCTAGGGTTTCTATTTCCTTTTTGTAAGGATTGATTCTACATTATAATTATCATCTAGGTTATTTTGCATCAATACAATTCTTAGGCTTATTGAGAACAATCAAGATTTTTGATCTTCTCTATTGCAATAGGTAATTGCATGAAGGTGATTTTTGGGTCTTGTGGGTTGAATCAACAACTTCTACAAACTGAAGCAAAGGTTAGATGAGATAAAAAAATAAATATGATGATGAAAAATTCACTTCAAAAAAATTAAAACAAAGCCTAGGGAAAACAAAACATTGGGGACAAAAATTGGAGGAAGAGAAAAATCACTGAAAGATTGGCGATAGAGCTGAGGGAAGCAAAAAATGAAATAAAGTCTTGTCAAAATAAGTTAATTGCATTTTGTAGAGAAACAATGAGGCATATGAAACAAAAGATCCGTGAGGAAATAATGTAGAGGATTGATCATTTGTGAGAATTATTTCAATTGATTGATGATCTAATAGTACATAATAGGAACCTCAAGAAATACATGGGGACAACAAAAATGTGATTTCAATTGAGAAAATTATAAATCAAATTTTGCAAACAGTTTACAAAGCCAATGACAATGAATTGAAATCAAAAGGAATTAATGACCATATTGATGCCTCAATGAAGGTGCCATCTATCATTCAAAAGTGTTTGAGAATACGTGAAATAGAGGAATTTTTGGAACATACTACAAAAAAATGAAGCTAGATAAAAAGGTAAGGAACTTGATAGAGCTTGGTTTGCCAAAGGATTTTGACACAACAAAGCAATTCATTGGAAAGGATGATTTTAGAAAGAAGATGGAGGATATAAGGAAGATAGATTTGGACCAATTTCCTCAAAACCCAGATGAGGTGAACTATTTAGATTCCATCAAACCACTAATAACCTTGAGTGAAACATAGATTGAAACATTCAAGTCAAGTTCCACTTTCAATCATGAATTGTTAACAAATTTTCAAGTCAGAAACTATCAATTACAACAACTGACACTTCCATTAGATGAACAGTGGAGCATGCTACAAAAGCTAATAGAATGATTTGATAATATGAGTTTCCAACTCAACTCTATATAGAGTTGCCTTTAAGCAAGATTTGCATTGCCTCTATGTATTCCTTCATTTGAAAGTCAATGAAAAACTCAAATTCATTAATGTATTCAATTATTTGTATTATTTATTTTCTCAGTTGAAGAAAAATTATAGTTTCTACTATTAGATACACATTAAATGATTGCTAATGCTAATGCTGTATATTCTAATATTGTCAATATGTTATTAAGCATTGGTTGAATGATGAATCATTTAGTACATGTAAAACTTATCAGTACGACATAATTAAATATGAAATTATTAATAATATGCTAATTTATTCAATCTAATTCATAATTTCATGAAACACAATATAAATATCAACTACAGTTTGGAATATGAATCTATGATTCATGAAATGCAATATAAAATTTAAATACCTAGAAACTGCTAAATCACTGGACAATAGTTAAAATTTAGAATCTAGATTCTACATTAGAAATTTGGAAGAGTGGAAAATAGTAGTACGTTAATTTATCCAATATGATTCATAATTTCATAGAATACAATATAAAATACCCTCAACTATAGTTTGGAATATGAATCTATGATTCATGAAATGTAATATAAATACCTAAAAACTATTAAATCCCTTGCATTTTCTAATTCACCTCCTGGTCCTCACTCTGGCAATGAAATTGAGAGTCGTCTTGACTCTAATTCTGGTCTTCATTTTCTTCGCCCTACGTATGTCCACTTAACTGCATCTCAAGTTCAACATTCATTGTGTCACTACCATAACATTTGAAGTGTTGCACAATCCTCTTCTTTCACATATGGACTTCTAGATTGTGAGTGTCCTTTCAAAAGGAAAACTTTGGATATTGTACCTAGTTGTATACATCCTCAAGAAATTTTCCAAATTGTTGTCTAGTTTGTTTCTTATCTTTGATTTCAAAAACCCCAATGCAATGAAAACTCTCTCATCCTCCACCGACCCCAATATCATTGTTTGACATAAATCAACATGTTTGAAATATTTCGATAATGAATCACACAATATTTCACTCTAACCAAAGGTTGCCCAAACCCTTGTTATTGATCATGCTTGCATGGGATTCTCCATGGAGTCAACCTAGTCAATCATACTTGTTGCAAAATGGGAAGCTTGTTCTCTTAGCTTAGTTTCATTTAAACTTCCTTCTATTTTCTATCCATTGTATTCTAAACTTTTCAAAAAGTGTTCAACCAAGGTAATAAATTATAGGTTTTGATGATGGCCTGGGATCCAAAATTGTGGATACACAATAGACATTGCATCAAGTATTTCATCTCGAGGGAATATTTCAACAATCTCTTAGTAAAGATATTTTGTAATAGATTTTAAAATACCACTTACATATTTAACAATGTTGTTAAAATCTTCCTTTGTAACAAGTACTTCTCTAGTAGAGCGCTTAACCATCGTACAATAGTGCATTGGTATCTAAAATCCACGTACAAAGACACATAACTCCTTGCTTGCATTAAATTATAAATAATTTTTATGATTGTTCAAATCTATAATTAATTGCTAGCTTATAAATTTTGGACTTTGAAATAGATAATCTGATAGATATAGATTATCGAGGGTCATGCATGTCATTCTACGTAGTTTAGTATATTCATGAATATACATAATTTTGTCTTGGGCCTTTTTCAAAAGATTGTTCATTTCATCCAACATGGAGAGAAGACTAGATAAAGTTAAGAGTGTCTCTATATCACTTAACCTATGTAAGAGGTCGAGAGCTTTGTCTACTGTGTGGTGATGTTCATACATTACTTCAATCAATGATCGATATTCTAAAAACACTCATTGTGTTGGTCCATGCAAGGAGATCCATCTGATATCAACATCCTTAATAAGCTTGTTTCCTCCTGTTATTCCCTCAACAAATTTTTTAAATTTTGCAAAACGTTTGGGACTTCAACAAAAGTATGAGTAGAGCTTGCAGACTAGATTTTCAACTTTTGATACTGAAGGAAACTTGCTTACAATTTTAAATGCTAAATTCATTTTGTAGGTCATGTAGTGGATAGAAATTGTGTATGGTGAACAAGTAGCTTGTAACTTTACACAAATATCATTCCCGTGACCTTGCATTTCTAAAGCTCCATCAACTTCTACACACCAACTTTTTGGTAATTGCGAAGTCATCCATACCTCCAATTTCATTAAAGATTTCTTAACTAGTTCAAATAGATTTTGTGATGTCGAAATATCCTTCATTTTATGAACATAAAGTAGATGAGGTTGGCAATCATGTTGGTGTACAATATACACATTCATACATACCCAAGAAGTATTATCTACTGTAGTAACTTCATCTAAAGATAATGCAATGAAGGTTGAATCTTTCATTTTTTCCTATAAATCTTGTTTTCCCACCTCATCAAGACAACTTTCCCATTCCCAGCCGAAGTTTATTAACCAATGTGTGCTAGGAAAGTTAGGAATGACCAAAAAAGAATAAATTATTATATTATGGGTAGTCTGTCATGGGATGCCCTCTGGACAAAATATGAAAAACAACACTCATTTGAATAGTTTTTTCCATTTGTGCTCCTGCTATTATCTTTCCAAATTGAGCTTCAATTGAACCTCCACATTCAACAAGCTTCACCATTCTTTGTCTATGCTCATCATATTCTAGGGCATAATTAACATGAAGACATTCTTCCTTTGATTTCCATCTTACTATTGATTTTTCATTTCCGTCTATGATTTGTTTTTCATTAAATTTATGGATATGTTTTTCTACGGTTTCAAGCTTTAGCTGCAACTTCTTATCTTTTTTATAATTCCAACTACAAATTTTACACTTGCATTCTATTGGAGGTTCATCTTTGTTTGCATTATCCACTTGTTCAATGAATGGGTACTTTGACACCTAATCAATTTGAATATTCCTTGTCATATCCAACTCGCACCTTATTTTTTTATTTGGATTTTCTTTTCCTCTTCCTTGCAGCATCATCATCTAGGTCAATTAACTCATTCTGGCTACCCTAGGTATCCCTTGGAACATCTTATACGGAATTGTCATCCTCATCTAACTCAATTAACTCATTCCAATCTTCCTGTGAGGTATTACCAATGCCTTCTTCATTAATATTTGGTGCAAGAGTTGATGATGTAGTTCCAACTTGATCTTATGGATCAAAAACATTGCCAAATAGTTTATGGAAACTCTACTTTTTTGGGTGTTTTGATGGCCTCCCTTCACCACCTTGAGGAGTCTTACTCTTGTTGCACTTGTTTCTCGACATCTTGATCTCTCACAAAATAAAATTTTCCAAAAAATGTCTTCTCAATTTAAGAAGGACATATACTATAGATCCCATTCCCTACTCAATATCATCTTTAAGATTGAAGCAAGAATGACAAGAGATAAAAAAAACTTATCACTATGAGGAAATTATCACTTACCTTTAGGTTTTCACTAACTTTCTATTCGTTAATGCAACAATGCATGTAGTTGTAAGTTTGTAACTTGCCTATGATCAAGGTTCCAACTTCCGAATCAAGAGCTCACAAATCCAAAACTGAAGAAAACGTGTAAAAATAAATCAAAGTTTTCATTGTATTTACATCAATCCATATTTAGAAAATTTTGTAGGATTTTTTTAATGCTATAGTAAAAATTTGGTGAATCTCACATGATTATACAATAGTACATTTAGATGTTGGGCTAATCAAACCTCAACGGAAAACATACGTTATAATTTTCAAGGTGATTATGGTCCTATGATTAGCATGGAGTTATCATAGTATTGGTGAAATGGGTCCTCATACACAATCATTTTTTAATGTATTTAGTGAAATGTGTCCTCAAACATAATTATTTTTTAATGTTATTGGTGAAATGGGTCCTCATACACAATTATTTGTAAATTTTATTGGCGAAATGGGTCCTCACATGCAGTGAATATTTAATGATGTTGGTGAAACTTGTCCTGATACACAATGTGGTTTTAATAGTATTGGTGCATATGTGGATGATTTAATACACGCTTCTGAGATTCCAGGTGAAAATATTAATTAGTCCATTAGAAATACATAGTTTGTAATGGTGAAACTATTAATTGCACATGCCTCATAAAATAGATTGATGGTGAATTGAAATGCATTGGATTGATAATTCATAAAATCTAAGTGATTTGGCCACCCCATTGGTTGCAATATATTCACCAATTTCGACTTGGTTGATATAAACTATTTGCCAATCGATGAATATTCGCCACTAAAAAATCCCTAGGCTACATGAACCACTACTACAGGTTGCTATGACATTGGTTGCATGTACCACTACTACAAGTCCTTATGGTATTGGTTGCATGTACCACTACTATAGGTCCCTTTGAGAATGGTTGTGTTTATCACTACTATAAGTCTCTCTAGCAGTGGTTGTGTGAGCCTCATCAAAATGGTTGTTTTATTAGTATGGTTAATTATTGGAAGCTAATAGTGCTCGAAGGTTTTCATTGAAGGTTTTTTATAAAGGTTGAAGAATCATACCTGTGAGACACCAAGTGTTGCACAAAAAATCTCATCCTCAATTTTTACGTGTGAAAAATTTATTGTTACAAGATTGGGATTGGTCGAGGGGGTAAACTACTACATGAAGGTCTCATTTTCCAATGACTTTTTATATAGTTTTAGGAGGTCCCATTGACCATTAGAGAAAACCTAATAGGGAAAATTGTTGTCAATTTAACCACACCATTTAAATAGACATCCTCAATTTCATAGGGTTCCAACCATTGAGTTAGTAATTTCCCTTTGTGGTATTTATATGTGGATTCATAGAGTAGGGCCCAATCACCTTTCTAAAATACTTTTGACTTGATGAATTGATCATGCCATTTGAATCTTTGTTTTTGAATGGTTTCAATTTGATGAATACCATCTTGTCACAGTTCATCAATGGCATTAAGCTACATGATCTTGTCTTGTTGAGATGCAGATAATTATATCCCTAATTGGAGTGTTGTCCTTAAATTCTTATATTCAAATTGAGTTGGGAGGACAACCTTCATTTCTTAGACAAAATCAAATAGTGTAAAACTTGTTGTAGTCTTCCAAGTAATTTTTGTATGCCCAAACAACTTCAAGCAAGCGAGCCACCCAGTCCTTGCAGTGTGATTCCATAGTCTTGGTTATAATTTCTTCAATCTCCATGTTTGTTACCTCAACTTGAACATTAGATTGTGGGTGATAGTGATTGGACTTCATGTGCCTAAAATTGTACTCATTGACTAATGTTACAATCAAATTTGATGTAAACAAGGGCCCTTGATCTATGATAATCTATCTAGGTACTCCATACAAAATAAAAAAAATTATTCATATAAGAATTTAGCCTCCTTGTTGTCTCTTGCATGTTTCATGGCTCTAACTTCTACCCACTTTGTCAAATAGTTTGTACAAACCAACATGTATTCTTTTTTATTGAAAGGGGGACTGATTGGACCAATAAAGTTAATGCCCCATTTATCAAAAGGTGCCATCACCAACTATGGTTGTAGAGTCATCTCATCATCTCTAGTACAATGACCTATCCTTTGGAATTTATCATACCTTGTGTATTTGATTTCATCCTTATATAATGTGGGCTAGTAATAGCTTGTAGTCAATATCTTCAGTGTTGTCCTTTTGGCAACAAAATTCTAGCCACAAAGTTCATCATGGCAGGCTTGTAAGAAGTAAAAAACTCCATCTCCTCAAATACACCAATGAATACCATTATATAGTCCTCTATAGAAAAGGTAATTAGTATCCATGAATGTGGGAGACTCCTCTCCACTAGATGGAATTTTTCTTGTGGCGATAAGTGTAAGGGTGTCTTTCTTGTAACAAGGTAATTTGCAATATCGACATACTAGGGGGTTTGCACAATCAAGGAAAACAAATGCTCATCTAGAAAAGAGTCATAAATGGTAGGGTTATTTTGAGCAGTGGTTAATCTAGAAAGAAAGTCAACTATGAAATTTTCTTTACCAGGCTTATCGATTATGGTGATATCAAATTCTTGTAGTAATAATAGCCATTAGACCAATCAAACATTAACCATTGGTTTATTCACTAGATACTTAATGAATGTGTGGTTGGTTTGGAAAAAGACTAGATAGCCTATAATGTAATGTTAGATCTTATTTATAGCATAAATCACAACCAACATTTTTTTCAATGATAGTGTAACTTAATTCATCCCCATGAAGTTTCTTGCTAATGTTATAAATGGCATATTCTAGCATTCATTCCTTTTGAACTAAGACAATACCTACAACAAAGTCAAAGGTGTTTGTATGAACTTGGAAAGGTATGGCCTAGTTTGGTCCTCTTAACAAAGGTGCCATTGTCAAATAATTCTTGAGAGATTGAAAGGATTCTTAGAAAGTTTTTGTCCATTCAAATTCAAAAACCTTAGATAGTAAGAAAAATAGAGGGGCAACACGTTTGCTAAAATCCTTAATGAATCTTTGATAGTGCCTTGCATGGCTCATAAAACATCTGACATATTTTTTATTTTTTAGGAACAGGTAGGTTTGTGATTACTTCAATTTTATCAAGGTCTACCCAAATCCTTCATTGTGAAATATTGTGTCTTAAGACTACACCCACCTCCATCATCATATAAAATTTCTCATGACTAAGAGAAAGGTTGTGGTCCTAACATCTCTTTAGCACATTTTCAAGATTATTCAACACTTCCTCATAGGCGTTTCCATATGTTGGTAATTCCATATAGACTTCCATACAATTTTGGACAAGATAAAAAATATTAATACCGCCCTTTGAAAAGTAGCAGGGGCATTGCATAACCCAAATGGGAGGATTGAATAAGAATAAGTAACCCAATGATAGGTGAAATTTGTTTTATCTTGATCTTGTGGGGATACCATTATCTGGTTATAACCACTAAATCCATCTAGAAAAGAAAAATATTTCTTTCTTATGAGGGAGTCCAAAACCTGATCAATGAAAGGTAGAGGGAAATGGTCTTTCCTAGTGATTGCATTAAATTCTATATAATCCACACATGCACACCACTTTCCCCCCTTTTTTGGATAAATGAATCCAACATCCAAGAGTTTCTACAACTCATTTTTACCATCTCACGCACTATGGGATTCATTCTTTATTGTGGTTGTCTAATGGGCCTACATCCCCCATTGATGTATATTCTATGTGTGCAAAGGTTAGGATCAATATCTTTCATATCATGATAATCCTAAGTAAATGTTGTTTTATGAACCCCAAGCATGGAAATTAATTATGTTTGTTGCTACGTGGACAATTGAGTGTTTATGTTAAGTGATTGACCTGCTAACTTTTCAACTTGCTTAGCCATGGGTGTTATATAAGCAACATCTAGGGATGACATATTAAGACTTATAGCTATGTAGTAATAGATCATGGAATATATGTGTTGTAGAGATATTTTATGGTGAGTGTGTTGTAGGAAGGATGTTATGCAGTGAGCAAGATAAGTGTACCAATCAATCATGTTGTGGGTCCCTCCCTAGTTATTTTATATAGTATTGGAGAGGACTATATCATCTTGTAGTTCAATCATTGGGCTTTTCTCAATTATCATTAATGTTTGAAGTGTATTCAGGCCATTATCCTAAAGGTTTGGCCAAATTGGTTGATCCATTTTAGCAAAAGGTTGTGCAAGAGGTTATAGGACCAATTTCTTTATCACACTTTCATTGGAGATGATTATATTTCCTGACTTGTCGCTAATGAAAGCATCACCTATCACTAACCATGGTTGTTACAATATGAGAGGATAACCCCCCATATTATCTTTTGGCTTCAAGACCATGCAACATGCGAGGTATTCTCAATAATCAAGTGTAATGACCAGGTCTTCTATAGCCCCTTTAGACTTAATAACCAAATTATCTGCTAACTACAATATTGTTGGGGTAGGCTAAAGGTTGACCATTTTCAAATTTTATATAGTTTATCTAGTAAAAAAATTTATGGAAGCTCCTAGATCAATTAATGTATTACGTATAAGGATGCCACTAATGTGTACATCGACTACTGAGCTATTGTGGTTTTCATATTTGGGAATTACCACCTTGCCTAACATAATGTTAGCAAGTTGTGCAATCACTTGAATAGTTTGTGGTTCATTATGTTTTCACCCTAGTTTTTTTGAACATAACTCCCTTAAAATTTTGGTATAGATAGGGACATCCCTAATGGATTGAAACAAAGGGATTTTCACACACACATTTTTCAACTACCCAAAGAAACCGAATTCAAGCTCAAATTCATACTTTTTGGTGTTCAATATTTTTTAGAAATGGGAGTTCTTTAGTTATGGTTTCCTCCTACTCAAGATGTTGGTTTGTATCACTTGGTTGTGAGTAAGCATCACTGGAAGGTTCCTCTAAAGTAAGTTCCATGACAAGTGAAAATGTAGGGGTGAAGAGCATCTTTCTTAAGCGGAGCTACACATTGCTTACCTCAACTACATAAGTTGGATACTGAAGGGTATCATTAGTGAGCCTATTGAATAGGATTTTTATTAGGATTGGGTGTATGTTGGGATGGAAATTATGTTTTTTTGGATGGAGTAGGGAAAAAATTAGTAGGGTTTGGTAGAATGGCTTATTGTTGGGGAAAGGGTTGCGGTGGCTTCAAGTAACCAACATTAGAATTTGGCCAAGGTTAATTCCCTCACCACTGTTGTTGCCATGCATCTTGGGGTGGCTGTCAATGCTAGTTATTAACTTGTGGTTGGCATGGCTATTGGGGCCATACTCCCTATGGAGGAGTCTATGTAGGTGGCATATAATTCAACCAATTTTGAGGGGTTGACTATATCAAGGAGGAAAATTGGCAAACAAAATTGAAAATGGAGCATTATAAGATAAGTAACCTTGTGGAGTACCTTGCCTTTTATGTCATGGATTCCATTGTGCCAAGTAAAATAAATGACCTTCCTCATCCTCTAATGCTTTAAATTATGTTAGTTCATGTTTATCTTCAATAATCACCACCCTCTTGCATTTTACAATCCAACTTCTTGTGGCAGCAATGAGGAAAATATTCTACTAATATTGCTTCTAATTCATCATGCTTCTTTACATGTAGGGTATCTAGTTGAGTTACCATGTGGTTGATTATATCGTGCTTCATCTCTTTGAGTAAATTGTTGAGCTCCATCCTAGAAACACTTGTGGTTGCCTTGGTTGTCATTGATCACAAGCTTCATGTCTTCTTCATTGTGGAGTGTGAGTAATTCTTGTAAATATGGAAAACTTCCTCCCATGAAGTCTGAGTGATATCCCATCTTCCAATTAAATCCAAAGCATCCACACAATCTCCATTGACTCCCCTTAAGAATATAATTTTGAGGGAGTCTAGTGACAACCTATTCTACTAGAATTTCTATAGGTAGAACAAAAATATCTCCACATAATCTTCTAAAGGCTCGTTGTCCTTCTAATTCATTCTAAAAATATCATCTCATCTCATATCTATCCCTCTACAATGGTCCTTTTATTTCTTAAGAGATATTTCCTTTATAGTTTTCCAATTGGCCATTGCATCTCGTCCTAATCCCATAAACCACCTCAAGGCGGAGTCCTTGAGTGTAGTTGGGAATAGTTTCAATTGGTGTGCATCAATGGCATAGTCATAACTTTTTCAAAGGATTTCAAATTAAAATAAGAACATATTAGGGTATTCTATAATGAGGCCATGAAAATTAGGAAGAGTAGATGGAGGAATATTCTTCATGGCAGCATGTCCTGCCTAATAAAAATAGGGAACTAAAAAGTTGCAGCTTCAAGTTATTTTTATGCTCATACATCTCCCATTATGGTGTGGAGGTTGTGACTAAAAGCTAAAGGAGTATCTTGACAATGAGGTTCATTGGATCCTTGGCTTGAAGTAGTTACTAAATTATCTTTGAGATGTTGTGCTTCAGGAATCAAGGGTTCTCTTATTTTCCCTACTTTAATTTCTTCCATTAGTACAAATATATCTTCGTGAGAGTTGTTAACTAAAAGCAATCTCCCTAAGGGATCTTTTCTTTTTCACATGCAATAATTGTGAGACAATTTTCACCTTCCTTGGACATTGTTAGTAGATAATTCAATACTTGGATTAATGTTTAATGGTCCCAAATGTTAGAAATGTAAACTATATGCTAAGAAAGTAGGAAAAAGTATTGAAAGACCCAAAGACTCTTATAGATTGGCACCGTCCCTGAAAACAACACCAATAATATATGCTCCCTTCATTAACTAATAAATTTAGTGCATTTGAGGCATACACTCAACTCAACGGAGTTGGATATCATTTATCAAAAGAATCATCAGCTATGACAATTACATTTATAATGTCAGACCAGGGATGTAACTTCTTGGATGGTATTGGTAATGTGTGTACAACTTAAAGGTTTTAGGGCTTCCTAAGAGGTTGAGTACAAGAATTGAACTTATAAAAAAACTTAGAGATCCTATAAAAATTCTACTTCTATTGCTACAGGCTAAATCTAGTGTTGTGCATTTTGCAGATAACACAGATTAATTGCTACTAGTGATAGTTATGAATCTCTTGACAATTAACCAATGATCTAAACTTAAAATACTTAAACAACTAATCATTAATATCAACAACAAAGTGGCAACATTACCTCAAGTGACCCTTTCTTGGGTTACTACACTCTTCTAATTCACAAAAATGTTAATCAATCCTTCCTATCCTTCATTCATTCACATTCAAAATAACACTAACTGATAGAAAACTACTCTTTATTATTTTCCTAGAAAAATGATACAAAATGTTAAAAATCACTACCATGCTTCTATTCTAGATCTTCTAGTATAAAAGCTTTTAATTCAAGTACATAATCTTAATTGTTTTTAGCAAATTGGACTCCTAACCACCTACTTTACAAATTTTGATTCATTCCCAAAAGATAGGAAGAGGATTATTTCATCTTAAGAACATAAATAGGAAACTTTAAGAAATAGAATTTTGGTATAATTCTTCTAACTGTGACTAAGGAACTGAAATCACTAACATTTATAAGCAAATGGCATGATGTGTGTAACAAAAAATTTATTGTATTGTTTGCCATTATATGTTATCATGGAGTTTCTTCCTACTCTTTATGATAAAGTTATTGTTGGTGGCTAAGATTATATCTACATGTTCTAGCTCTAATGGATGTGGGTTCCCTTAGCTACTGATATCCCATCTCCATGGTTATAGGTGTGTAATCTTTCAACTACACATGGTTGATCTTATGGCTATGTGTCTGCAATAGTCCTTTGACTACATGTTATATGATGCCTTTGTTGCATGGTTAATTCCTCAAAAATACTTATATACTATAATTACCATAATTCATCATAATGTGTTATCATATTTTAGAAATAACCATCCAAACATGCAAATATTAATCAATCCACAATCTATCAAGTTTAGTGTTTTATATTTTAAATATCATCTACGAAGTTTTAGGAATCTCATAAATGTTTCAAAGAGTAGGAAATAAATATAACTAATAAAGAAAAATACTAGGCTCATTACCACCTACTTATTGATTACACATATTTCTATACACCCACTACTTACCCCCATCCTAATGTTTACACATCCCTATAAATTTACTATATCCACTTATTTATTAAACCTAATACACATAATTCCATACATATATTCCCCACTTTGATTTGCCCCTTTTCATTTTCTAAGACAAATTCATTGTTACAAGGACATCCTCACGTGTCCCAAATTCAAATTTTAAAATTCACTATTGATGTACCCAAAATTAAAAAAATTGCTTCATTAAGGCATTTTGGTAAAAATGGTCAAAATATTGTAAAATTTGATGTCAAAAGTCAAAAAAAGGTCAAAATTTCTAAAAATAGAAATTTACTATTTTTAGAAACTTTTGAAAATAAATGGACCATAGGATTTTTCTAGGTTTATTGTCAAAAGGATGCTCACAAATTTTTTCTAAAAATAGAAATTTGCATGTTGGCCCCAATTTTTTAGAGATTCACGCATGTTGGTGAAAAACTTAGATTTTTCAAAATCTAAAGATTTGGATCTCTTCAAAATGGAATTATCTACAAAACCCAAACTTCAATTTTTTGGCCATATTTTTTAGGAAAATTTCTAAAAATAGAATCTTTGCAGAAATGGTTCAAGCTGATTTTGATTGGTTGATTTTATGTCTTGATGACGCTGGTCCAGTAAGAATTGTCAAAAATTCAGTTTTTCTCTAGTGGGTCTATTTCACTTTTTCAAAAGAAAAATCAAGACCTTCGGGTTCATTAATGGAGGATGGCTAGCTGCCAAGTATTAGAATAAAAGTCTCAAACACTGCATAGAACAATCTAAGGCAAAAGATGCTCAAAAAATGGTGAACGGAGGAGGGGAATTTGAAAAGTTGAAAATTGCAAAAAATAAACTATGGTAAACCCAGGTGCCTTATTTCAAGGAAGGCACCTAGGCTTCAATGCCTTAGTCATTTTTCACTTTCATTGATCATGCACATACAATGGTGAACATGATCGCATTAGCAACGACGAATGACATAGTCGACGAAGACGGTGAATAGCTGGCAAGGAAAGTTGAAAATCTTCAAAAATTGGTTAAGTATGGAGAAATTGGGGGCCTTATTTCAAGGAGGGCACCCATGAGCTCATGCCTTACATTTTTTTTTTTTTAAGAAAACATGCAATTTGACTTCATTAACCCAGCTCAGATCTAGTCAAATGTAGTCAAAATAATTTTTACGGTTTGAGAAGTTGGAAGTCATCATCAGATATGTTCAGGATCTTCAACAAAACCACCATCTAGTTCACAAGATCTACCAAACAGTGAAATTGTAGATCAAACAAGGGAATTTCACGTGAAATGAGGAAAATCAAAGAAGAATTGAAAATTTCTAAAAATAAATTAAGTCTGGTAATCTTGGGCACTTTATTTCAAGGAGGGCACCCAAGACATCAACACTTGGACAAATTTTTTTACATTTTTCAAAAAATGTCAAAACCTATATGTCAGCCTATTTCCAGTTTTCGCAAATTCAGTTGGATGACGTAATGAAGGCTGGTATGAGGTATCATTCTTCTAAGATTTGATCAATCTTGTCAGATTGACTGACCTTTAGTCTCAGTTATTCATAGATTAGCAAAAAATGATTGCCAAACATGGGGTACCAACTACCGGAAGCACATAAAAAAAAAAGTTGAATAATCTTGAAACAGTTTCTAACACTGGCAAAGTTGGGCTCCTTATTTCAAGGAGGGTGACTTTATTGTCATACCTTGGTAATTTTTTCACTTTGTCTGTGTTTTCTTTCGTTTCAGCCTCCATCAACAACTTCAAGGGTTTGCAAACACAATCAAATGTCGTCAGATGCCAAAATGAAGTTGGGGATCACTTAAGCAGTGGTCAAATATCATATTGCCATGGTCAAATAGAGATTATTAACTAACAGTGCTAATTATATGGATTGTAAAAGTCAGAGGCAGGCTTCAACGAAGTCATAAATGAGTGAAAATTTCAAATTTCAAAAAATTAACTAACTTTGGAGAAGTTGGGCATCTTATTTCAAGGAAGGCGCCCAAGTCAACTTGACTTAGAATATTTTTCAAAAAATATCTCATATGCATGCTTTGGTCGCCCTATTTTTTAGGAATTATTTGAGTTGATGCAAATGAAGTTAGATATTTCACATGATGGCTCCTAAATTTTAGGATTTTGCATGAAAATGCCTTTTAACTCCAAATTTTATTTAAGAAAGCTTTGCACATTCATTTTTCATAATTTACAGGTTGGATTTTAGAGGAAGAAACATATATTTTTCTTCTCATCAAGATTTGGAGGCTCAAACGAAGATATTTTTCAATGTTCTTTGTGGATTTGAGATTGGCAAGCACAAAAACTCACTTTTTCAGGGTCTATTTTTCTAGGGCATCACTTTTCAGAAATAGGTGGGAAAAAATTTCAACTTTCATTGATTTGGGTCTACTTGTTCTTCACTCCTCTTGAAGATTGCAAAATTTTATAATTTTCAAGAGAATCTACTTTGTATGCATGTCCAAGAAATCCTCAGATTTTTGAAAATCTGAGGATCTGGGTTTCTACACAATGAGATTGTTTACAAAACCCAAAAATCAACTTTTTTCTAAAAATTTGTGTGACGACTTTTACTTTTTAGGGGATCTTGCATGTACTTGAAAAATCATCTTTTTCAAAATCTGACGATATGGGTCTCTTCAAAATAAGATTCTGTACAAAACCTAGACCTCAACCTTTTTTGAAAAATGTACCTTTTTCTAAAGAAAAACTAGCAAAGCTATTTTTAGAATTTGTGCAGAACTTGTCCAAACATAGGCATGTTCACAATCAAAAGTCAAGATTTTCAACATGTAGTACTCTCCAATAGAAATTAGAACCAAATCTATGTTGCTCCATGATTTCCTAAGAACACTCAAAATTGACTTGCATCATGTACATCCAATGTTCAATTTGCATGCTTTGGAAGGCACATGAAACAATGCAATCCAAAATCTTGAATATTCTGGTTTGCTTGCAATAGCTTCTATCCCCATCTTGGTGCAAAGCGTTGAATTTGTAATTGCTTGTTTCAAGCATTACAATTGAACTTCACGATAAATCATATTAGCAGATGGACGTATTATTTGCAGCCTCAAGCTGGAAGATAGTGAGAAGTGTTTTGCAATACCACCATGGATAGAAAATTTCATCATATCTACTGAAGAATGTGAAAAGGTGTGGTACGCAAAAAAGGATAAGTGTCAAAAAAGAATGGATTAGAAGTTGCTAAAAGATACACAAAATACTTTTCCAAGGAATGTTGGGTGTAGTGACTTCAAGGATGAATTTGCAGCCATGATTACTTTTGCTTAATTGAGTCACAAGTCAAGCAGAAGAAAATAAATTTCAGCCTTGGATGTTTTACGTCATCTCCCAGATTTTTGATAGAACAAAACACTATGACTGGCCAACATTGATCAGTGATTGTCTCCACCATCAAATGATAGAGTTCTTCAAGGCCCACGAATTCCACATGATATCATACCTCATATATCTAATGGTCTTTCAAGGCAAGTTTAGAGGTTTGGTTGTCATTGGAACCCTAGGTGTTCAACATGTATATGATCATTTCCCACAACTAGAGTTTTTAGAATCTCAACGATGCTACAAGCGGGTAAATGATCTATTCCTAGTGCATACAATATGAGCTCTTGATCATGAGTTGCATGTATGGATTTCAGTAGACACTAGATTGGCAATGGTAGAGTGGGCTGATTGGTTTATCCAATTCCCCACGTTCTCCTACATATGAGTATATGGATTCTCAAGTGATCCAATAATTCTTCCTAGATATCCAATGGATGAGTTCGTGTTCATGGAGTTTCTGAGGAAAGTACACGAAGTGCACAAATTTTTGTATAACAGACGCAAGTTTTCCTTCAGCTTCTTGTTTGAGATGAGTATATACAGATGTGAATCAACAGTTCATGCTAAGTTGATGAGCAATGAAATGTCAAAGTTTGGTCTCAATATTTTCAAGGAGAGACAGTCATATGATCCTCATGGTGTCTTCACAACTTTTCTAGGTTAGAATTGTGCACATGCACCCACAATTCAAAATTTTTGGGCTAACTGTGAAGATGAGTTTGAAGTACGCAAGTGCAACTACTCTAGACTTACCCTTCGATATGTAGAAGGACTTTCAAATGATGATGAGGAAGTTTTACTTCCCATGTATGCTTGATATCAAGTTGAGAAATGGTCACTTCCACAAGTTGATTGGTTTGCCAAAGAGGGTACCTCAATCGAGGAAAGAATGGTCTAAGTTGTCAAGAACAACAAGATTTTCCTAAGCAGTAAAAGGACACAGAAAGTAGTTGCAGTGCCGCCAATAGCTCATACATCTGTACCTTTTTCTTCTAGACCAAAGCACATAATGAAAGCAATGAGCGTTCCTCCAGAAGGTTCAAAGAACAACAAAATGTCAGGGAATTTGAAGGAAAAGATAAAGTTTCTTGTTGAGAATAAGCAAGAACAACCATTAGATGCATCAGAAATTCTAGTTGAGTCAACACCTCAAGTTGAAGTCATGCCTTAATCTCCTATTCTTCCACCATCGTCGAGGCCTTCTCCTATCCATATAGATCCAGAAGGTGATTCGCCAGTTCACATCTCAACACTGATTGATCCATCATGAGTTGTTGGAGCTAGAATCGATCCTCCCAAAGAAGTTAGTAGAGACTCCTTGTCTTGGATTGATAACTTTCTAGGAAGGAAGAAGAGGAAGCCTTCTTATCAATTGAACTTTTCAAAGCTCGACAATGTCGACCAAGACACATCAGAGAAGAAACTTAAGAAACAAGTTCATATGGAGAAGAATCTTGAAGGCGAGATCACCCTAGAGTTTGCCACACATCCTAAAGACAAGAACATTGATGAATTCAAGGTTGTTAAGGCCAATCTCAGTAGAAGCACCCAAAATACTGATGTAAATCTCTTTGAGGTTGCAACATACAATCTGAAGGAATGAGTGCTCAAAGATGGAGAAGATAAGGCAACCCTCAAGGCTGAGATTCAAAAACTGTGATAGTATGTTTCCAACCTCCTTCATGGTACTTCACGGGCCACCTTGTTGCTTCCACAAACTCTAGAGTCACTTGCAGATCACCACTAGCTAAGTCAGTTTGTAATCTATGGAAAAAATTTGAGAGATTGGGTAGAAGAATTCATCACTAGGGGAAAATTTATACTTGCAAAAATGTACCAATTGAGGTACAAGGACCATGATCTTCAATACTAACACAAAGATGGCACTTACTTTGATCTTAGTGAAGTACATACAGAATTTCAGAACCTTGTTTGTGGTAGCTTTAATGGTTATCCCATTGCCTTGAAGATGAATGATGTGGTTTCCATGTCAACAAAATTTGATGAAGCAACTGAAAAGAGAAGAATTCTTAAGTTTGATCGCAAATGGTGAGGACATGTTGGAAAGAAAATACATTATTCTAAAGAGTATCCATGTTCCTGATGAAGAGGTAGTTAACAACTTTCTAGAGGATATGATATCCCAAGTTGTTAATGAGTGAACTACCAGTTGGAGCATGCAAAGATTTACAAAGATAGAACTCAAGTAAATCCAATAGTTAACTTGATGCCTTTTCCAAGTTAACTGGCTGTCCTCATTCATGCATATCTATTCTTTGGAGATATCTAATTTATAGTTGAAGCTTTTCTTGTAGTTAGATCAGTTAATTGATGTTAGCATTCCAGTTAACTGTTAGTTATCTTTTGTTTATTTTTCAAAATAAAGCTTGCATGTTGGTAAGACTAGTTGTTAAAAACAAGAAGATTTTAGGGTTCCCTACTCCTTTGTTTGTGTATAAATAAGGGCAACCTTGCCCATTTATTTTTAAGCATTATGGTGATAACAAATTGTTGAGCTTATTTTGCTCACTTTGTTATTCAGTGTCTATTCAAATTTTGTTTATGTAATTTGGTTGATCGCATATTGTAAGCCTACTTCGCTACAATCTACTATCCCAGAATTGTAATTGTCATTGGAGAATATTGAGAAAGAAAATATTATGCATATCTTGCTTTGATCTACTGTCTCAAATTATTTTTACTTTTTTAGTACTTTCGTCTTATGTATTTGCTTGTTTAATCTTTATTTCATCTTACACCTCATAAGTACAATGAGTCTTCAGGTGTTAGCTAGGAGAAAGTTTATTTAAGTTTTGTGTTATCAATCATTCCTTGTTTACTTCTAATTCTCAAGCTCTAAATTTACTTGAGTTATTAGAAGCGTCATTAGTTTAGGCCTAGTTTTAGTTGAAATTTTGTGAAACCAAAGAAAACCTCAGCTACGATGCAAAGAGTTTTATAACCTTGTGCTCTCAACTAAGATAAAAATATTGGAAATTAGTTTAGTATTTCTTTTAAGCATCATCAATGAAGAGGGAGCTTCCCCTCGTAATTTGAAGAGCATTCTAATTGTGCGTAGTTGTCTATTTCTTAATCCACATTCCAAAGGTGTGAATTGAAACACCAACAAATTTTTGACACCTACCATGGGGCATGAGGCATAAAACTTCAAGAAAGCTTATGCTTTATGGAACGAGAATGACCATTTGGCATCCTACAGCTCCTATTCGACAACCATATCTTATTGCTCCTATTATCTAGCCAAATCTTAGAAAAGTTGAAGGCGAGAAAACTAACATCATTAGAAGCTTGAGGAGTTTCATATTCGAGAACAAGGAAACACCTGCTCAGTGGAGAAACACAGCTACTATTCTTGACAAAGAAGAACGAGAAGCTGATCTTGCAGTTGAAAGACTAGTCTTACCACCTCCTTCTTAGGAATAGATAATCCTGGCTTATCAGGTTTATACAAGGAGGAGAGGCACTACTATAGATCCATCCTTTCAAGAAGTGGAATTTGGGGAAGCATCCAACACAGAACCTGAAGAACCTATGATCCAACCAAAAGTAATGGGTGACAACAATGATAATGGCAATGGTAACAAGAACAATAATCATAGACGTCCACCCCCATCACCTTGGGGTAACAACACTGTACCATTGGCTTTACAAGGACATCACGAGTTACCTAAAGGGTCAAGGAAGAATTTTCCCCGATTTCATGACAACAGTACTCAACACCTCGATGAACATATTTTTGCATTCACATCGGCTTGCACCATCTTGCATGCACCACAAGAAGACATTGTCATACGTCTCTTCATAGAGAATCTTGAGGCAAATGCTGATAATTGGTTTCATCATCTAGAGCTAGACATTATTATAAACTGGGAAACCATGAGTGAGAGATTTTTGGCAAGGCTCAAGCCTGCTGAAGATAGTCACCGATTGTTTGCTCAACTTTCAAACTCAAAGATAGAGCTAAACAAACCTATGAGGGAATTTGTGGCAAGGTTTAACTACCTAGTCACATGTATTTCTCATACACTCAATCCATCACTAGAGATTTTGTTGAGTAGTTTCATAAACTATCTTCCATCTGAGATAGCCTTTTTCCTAAGATCAACTAATGAAACAAAATTGACAACAACACAAGAAAATTCCATCGAGATCAAGGATAACATGATTACTTCTAGAAACATGAAAAAAGATGCTATCAGGCCTCTGGTTCAAATTTATGTAGATCCATTGCTAAAAAAGGTAGCCAATGAGATGACTATCATCAAAAGGAAGTTTCATGCTTAGGGGTAGCCTACACTGCCTACACCACCACCACCATATCAACCTCAACAACAATATCAACCTCAGCAACCATACCAGTCAAATAGAAATAATTTTCATCCTTTCAATAATTACAGGCCACGATTTCATGTACCTCCAACAAGACAAATAGTTGAGGTTGAGAAATCTACGGTATTTTGTTCTTTCCATGAAACCAATGAACATACTGGTTACACATGTCCTGAAAATTTAAGAATGAAACAAATCATGGGATACACTGAGACTTCACCCAAGTTCAAGTTTTGTACCTACACCAAGTTTGAATGTTGTCTTACCATAGACGGACAACTTCGATGGTGACTCTGCTATGAGATACTTTGATAGTGAACCCATTAATCAAGAAGAAGAAGAAGAATACCGTCAATATTCTCTTGCAATGAATCATGAAATTTTTTCAATCCCTTTGTTTATAGGTGCTCAAAATTTCAAGGCACAAAAAGAAGAAGAAATAAAAAATTAAAAGAAAAGGATAAAGAGGCGGCTTCCACTTCTAATCCTCAACCTTCACATGAGAATACTAAAACGGTTGCTCAATGTTGAAAATTGAGGTGTTTTCTTAGCTTAATACTTTGTAAAACTTTATGATTGCTGATCTAAATATGTATTCTTTGTTATAGATTCTTTGTGGGTGATTATCTGATTAATCCATTTTATCATTTGTAGAATGAAGACAGAAGGTTGTAGAAGAATTAGACAAAATATTAGAAGATACACAACATATACCGTGGAGAAACCCTTTCGGGAAAAAACTCCACCAAGAATCAATGTATTATTTAATCTTAGAATAAGATTACAATAATTTCAATCCTTGCTTGAGATGCTTCTTTTTCCTTGAACAAATCTTCTTCACAACCTGCAATAAAAATTGATAAACTCTCTTCAACTTGCTACAATAAATAGACAATAATGAGCCTTGTAAACTCCAAAGAGTTTACAATTACAAAGCACAATGCTTATCTCACAAAACCCACACCTATTCTTTGCAAGTAGAGTTCTACCATGAAGAACAATGTCAAAACAAGTCCATCCATTTAAGCATCCCAAACTGAAGTCATAACTCAACATTGATTGTGAAGATATCTTGTAAGCTTATCCTCAAAGTTGGCACCCAAGAATGGGGCCACTTAACTCGGCCTTACAAAATATCTTAGCATGCAAAAGAGTTAACTCCAAGAAGCCAACTTGGGCGCCAAAGGTGGGCCCAAGTTATTCTCTGTTAAGTAAAACATATCTCTCCACCATTCATGCAAGAATGGTCATCCCCTATTAATTGAAGTTAGTCACCTGTTATATGTCATGCAACTCAAGTCATTAGTCATGCATTCCAAGTTAACTAAAGGCAACTAGCATTCAACTGAACTAACTACATGCAACTGAAGATAACTGAACCATAATTGAACTGAACTGAACTAAACTGATCTGAACTGAACTAAACTAAACTGAACTCCATGCATGTAAACATCAATCCCTAACTTCTAGGATCTTTACATGCATTACTGAAGTGTTATCTTTCTCCAAATAATTAACTTAACTCAAGGTGAGTTCCACCTTCCATATGGGTGCCCCATGTGCTCCTATTTTGTAGGAGCTCTTCATGGGAATCCCCACATGTTCCTATAATTTAGAATTAATTACAAATGTCAATTAACATGTTTATTTCATTCAAATTTAATTTCTTTCTAATCCTAGTGTTGGGGAACACTTTCCAAGGACTTAGGAGATACATGAAATAAATGTTTAGGATTGCAATTAAATGGAATCCTATTCCCAACACTCAAGACCCGTCTTTAGAAATTTTTGACATTGTAGATTCCATGATGAAGACAAAGGTGCAAATTTCTCAACTAGAGTATCTTTAGGACCATCCAGAGTAGCTGGATCGAATTCTGAAGTTTGTAAAGAAGGATGTTGTAATTCAACCTACATTGCTCGAATCATCTGTACTAGCAGAAGAAAAGCCTAAACCCTTCTATATATCTTTGTATATAGGAGGATTCATATTGAGCAATTGTATCATAGAATTAGGAGCCTCAAACAATGCCATGCCTCTATAAGTAATGAATGCATTGGGACTTTCGTGCAATAAGACACATGACAAGTGTTATTTGCTTGAGTCTAGGTCAATGTCATTGGTCGATCAATTGAAGGTCACTCAAATAAGGTTGGCAACTTGTCTTGAGAAGAAGATAATGATGACCATCCTAGTAACTAACATTCCAACCAGTTATGGGATGTTGCTAAGTAGAAGCTTCTACAAAGGTCTCAGAGGAGAGATTCAAATGGATTGGTCGATCGCAACAATTCCATTGAAGAAAGGTAGTTTCAATCTAGAGCCTGAGGTTAAATCTCGATTTATGGTGGTGAAATCCTAGGATCCTCAAGCATAAGTACTATATCAAGAAACGAGTCCTAGTACTTATGTTATGTTGTCACAAATAACTAAAGAAAGGCATGATGTTGTGTTCTCTATAGAAAAATTAACAGAAGATCCAAAGATGTGGACCATGTAGTTTGATGGGAGTTGTTTGACAACAAGTTCAGGAGTGGGAGTTGTGATAATCTCTCCTAAAGGTAGTTTGTATCCATTTGCATACCACTTGCAATTTGAATGCACAAATAATATGACAAAATACGAGGCACTTTTACTAGGTCTCAAGAATGCAAGGGATATGGGTATCAAACTACTCAAAGTTGAAGGTGATGCAAAGCTGATCATGAAACAAATCAAGGATCAATTTCTAGTAAGGAAAGATCACCTTCAACATTATAGACAAAGGGTGTGGAATGCGATCGATTGGTTCGAAGCATTCGACATAAAATTCATTCCTCATATAAACAATAGCAGAGAAGATGCCCTTGTAGTATCAACTACTCTTTTCATGCCACATTCCAATTTTTGTTAGAATGCATTCGCTATTGAGCTCATATACAAGCTAGTTGTCCCTGAGAATTGTGACAACTGGAAAGTCTTTGATGACGATGATCATATTGAAGAATTTCTTGGCATGGAAGATAATTTTAAAGGACTATTCTTTGAAGGAAGTTCTTCTCCCTTCAGAGAATCAATAATAGAAGATTATGAAGTGACAAAATCAGGTATTATCTAGTTGAAAGGTAATCAAATCCCATGGGACTAGTGTCCTTGGAGAACATATTTGACAAGCATGAAAGATACATCAAAGATCAGAGGAACTTAGGTGATAAGACCTCTGTTGAGCATTATCAAGTAAACATTGGTATTGAAGACAAGCCTCAACTTGTTAATTTGGGTGTGTTGTACTATAGAAGAAATTGAAAGGTTCATTGCTTTGTTCAAACAATATCGAGATGTTTTAAACTAGTCATATGAAGATTTGAAGGTCTTCACACCCAAAGAATTGTCTCATACAATTTCCCTAAAACTTGATGCTAAGCCTTTCAGATAGAAGCAATGACACTATAATCCCTAAATTCAAGATACAATCTATGCAAAAATTTAGAAGATGGTGGACGCAAAGATCATTTTTTTTATTCATCATTCCACTTGGGTGTCGAACATAGTTCCTATGCATAAGAAGCATGGAGAAATCCAAATTTGTGTATATTTCAAGAACTTAAACCAATCATCCCTCAAGGATAACTATCCCTTTCCAATCATAGAACATACCTTGCAGACGGTCGCTAGTTCGGAAATGTTGTCATTACTTGATGGTTTTTCTGGGTACAACCAAATTGCAATGGAAAAAGATCAATTCAAGACAACATTCACTACCTTGTAGGGTATGTTTTCCTATGAAAGGATGCCTTTGGCCTCATCAATGATGGTGCTACATTTCAGAGAGCCATGATTTGGCATTTGGGGATTTGAAGAACAAAGTAATTGTCGTATACCTTGACAACCTCACCGCTTTCTCAAAGAAGCATGGAGATCATTTTTCACACTTAGTGAAAGTGTTTGAAAGATGCAGGTATCATAAGATTTCCTCAAATATTAAAAAGTCTATCTTTGCGGTGACAAAGGGAAAGTTGCTTGGCCACATCATCTCCAAGGAAGGAACTTGGATTGACTCTAGTCGGGTTGATTCCATTAGAAATTGATCTCTTCCAACAAGAAAAATTGGGGTACACTCCTTCTTTGGTAAAGTGAATTTCATACGAAGGATTGTGCCAGACTTCTTAGAGCTAACAAAAGATATATCTACTATGATGAAGAAAACGTTCGCCTTCAAGTGGACTGAAGAAGGTAAGAAGGCATTCATCAAAATAAAAGAAGCCATCAACCAAGCACCAGTGCTAGTCCATCCTAAATTTGATAAGGAGTTTATCCTTTATTGTTATGCATTAGAACACACTTTGTCTGTCATATTGACACAAAAATTGAATGAAGAAACTAGATTTCCAATTGCTTTCATGAGCAATAGTTTCAAAGACAGTGAATCTTGATATTCTTAGATTGGGAAGAATGAATATGCAGTTGTTGGAGCTGTGAAGAATTTCAGATTTATATCTTGAACTCCCACACAACAGTATATGTCACTGATCCAATAGTTAAAAGTGTGTTAATTTAACAAGAGATGGGCACAAAGAGAGGTAATTGGATCACAAAGGTTCAAGAGTATGACTTGGAGATCAAATTGACCAAACTTGTTCGCATGAGAGGTCTTTGCCAGTTGATAGTAGAAGATGGTGATCAAAAGCACCAAACTAATGGTGAACCCGAACTTGAAATTAAAGAGGATATTCCCATGGTCCTACTTGTTGATTCTGCGAATAAATGGTATGCTAAAATATGGTACTTTTTAACTTGTGGTGAATGTCCAAACCACATGGATAAACAACAGAAAAGAGCATTGAAGTTGAAAGCACAAAATTATGTGCTTATGAATAATGTTCTATACAAGCGAAGGCTTGATGGAATATTTTTTTTGTCTGTCAACAAGGACCAACAACAACGTTTTTTGGAAGCATTTCACAGTGAAGCATGCGATGGTCACTTTTCATCAAGGGTTACAACATTTAAAATCCTGCGAGCACATTTTTTTTGACCAACCATGTTTCATGACACATATGAATGGGTGCACATATGTTAGATGTGTCAACAGTTTGTTGGCAAGCTTAAATTGGCAGCCATTCCACTCAAGCCAATTGTCATTGATGCTCCATTTCAACAATGGGGTTTAGATTTTGTAGGTCTTATCAACCCACATTCCTGTAAAGGGAATTTTTATGTCCTTACAACTACAAATTATATCATGAAGTGGGTTGAGGCTATTCCTACCAAGTAGGCTACCTCAAAAGTGTGTGCAACTTAATGAGAATATTATTTCACACTTCGGGGTACCACACAAAATTGTGACAGACAATGTAACAAGTTTCTTATCAAAGGAGCTACTAGAATTTTGTTTTGATCATGGCATCACTTTGCCACACTCATCAAATTATTACTCTCGGGGTAATGGAAAAGCCAAGTCATCAAACAAGAACATTGTCACAATCATACGCAAGTTGGTTGATTCCAATCAACGAGCTTGGCAAAAAAAGCTCTATGACGCTCTTTGGGCTGACATAATCACTCCCAAGGGAACCATTGGTATTTCACCCTTTATCATCATGTATGGTACGGAGCCTATGCTACCCATTACACTAGAGTTGTCTGTTTTGTAGCTAGCATCAACAGTGGAAGATGGTGAATTCAAAGATCTAATTGAGAAATGTGTCTTGTACCTAATGAAGCTAGAGGAAGAAAGGGTGGAGATTGTTGATAAAATTACTTAGCATCAAGATCCCGTAAAGAATTTTTTTGATAAGAAGGCTCGTCAGCGAGACTTTGAGATCGAAGATGAAGTCCTGTTGTGGGATAAGAGACATAAGCCTAAGGGAATACATGGAAAATTTGATTCCTTGTGGCTAGGGTTATTTCGAGTTTGCAGGGGAGAATTCCTACATTCTCTTGCACTTGGATGGAAGGCTCTTCCTGTTGCCATACAATGGGCTATATCTAAAGCACTTCATTCCTTCGTGGATGGAGTGATTTTCTTTTTAGTTTTTAATTTTTATAATGTGTTTCCCCTTTTTGTAATGTTGACGTTATGTCGTAATGTTTTTCCCCGTTTTGTGAAGTTTTTGTCGTGTTTTAGGTGATTAGGTAGTCTTTTTTTAGGTGATTAAGGAAAAGTTCCAACTGATAGGTGATTAGGAAATGATCCTGACTCTGTTGCCCAACTAATAAGACACTGGTCTACACTTAAATATCTAGACATTCTTCGTTCCCCTATGTTGTAAGTATTCGACATGGTCCCTAGACAGAGCCAAATGTTGTACCCAAATTTTTTTTTTTTGCTTCACTAAGGTATTTTGGTAAATATGGTCAAAATCTTTTTTTAAATTTGTTGTCAAAATGTCAAAAAATAGAAATTTACTATTTTTAGAAATTTCTCAAAAATAAATGGACCATAGAGTTTTTCTAGGTTTATTGTCAAAAGGATGCTTAAATTTTTTCTAAAAATAGAAATTTGCATGTTGGCCCCTATTTTTTAGGGATTCATGCATGTTGGCGAAAAACTCAATTTTTTAAAAATTTGACAATCTGGGTCTCTTTAGAACGGAATTATCTACAAAACCCAGACTTCAGTTTTTCGACCCTACTTTTTAGGAAAATGTCTAAAAATAGAATCTTTGCAAAAATGGTTCAAACAGATTTTGATTGGTTGATTTTATGTCTTGATCATGGTGGTCTAGTCAAAATTGTCAAAAAGACCTTTTCTTTGGTGGGTTTATTTCGCTTTTTCAAAAGAAAAATTAGGACCTTCGGGGTCATTAATGGAGGATGGCCAGCTGCTAGGTGTTAGAATCAAAGTCTCAAACATTGCATAAAAAATTTTATGGCAAAAGATGCTTGAAAAACGGTGAACAAAGGAGGGGAATTCAAAAAGTCAAAAATTGCAAAAAATAAACTAAGTTTGGTAAACCCAGGCACCTTATTTCAAGGAAGGTGCCTAGGCTTCAATGCCTTAGTCCTTTTTCTCACTTTTGTTGATTATGCATGTACAATGGTGAACGTGGTCATGTTAACAATGACGGTCGACGCAATCGACGAAGACGGTGAATGAATGGTGAAGAAAGTTGAAAATCTTCAAAAAATGGTTAAGTATGGAGAAGTTGGGCACCTTATTTCAAGGAGGGCACCCATGAGCTCATGCCTTAGATTTTTTCGCATTTTTTAGAAAACGTGTAATTTGACTCCGTCAGCCCAACTCAAATGTAGTCAAAATAGTTTTTAGGGTTTGGGAAGCTAGAATTCATCATCAGATATGTCCAGGCTCTTCAACGAATCCACCATCCGATTCACAGGATCTACCAAACAACAGGAATTGCATATCAAATAGGGGCATTTCGTGCGAAATGAGGAAAATTGAAGAAGAATTGAAAATTTTAAAAAATAAAATGTTTGGTAATCTTGGACGCCTTATTTCAAGGAGGGCACCCAAGGAGGACACCCAATACATCAACGCTTAGACTTTTTTTTTTCTTTTCAAAAAATGTCAAAACCTCTCCGTCAGCCTAGTTCAGGTTTTCACAGATTCAATCGGATAACATAACGAAGGTTGGTATAGGGTATCATTCTTTTCAGATTTGATCAGGCTTGTTAGATTGAATGACCTTCAGACTCAGTTATTCACAGATTACTGAAGAATGATTTCCAAACAAGGGGTACCAGATGTCGAAAGCACAAAAAGCAAAAAAAGTTGAAAATCATGAAAAATTTTCTTACATTGGAAAAGTTGGGTGCCTTATTTCAAGGAGGGAACCTATATTGTCATACCTTAGTAATTTTTTCATTTTGTCCATCTTTTCTTCCATTTCGACCTCTGTCAATAGCTTCGAGGGTTTACAAATAGGATTAAATATCGTCAAATGCCAGAACAAAGCTGGGGATCACTTCAACAGTGGTCAAAGATCATATTACCATGTTCAAACACAGATTATCAATTGACAATGCTAATTTTTCGGATCGTCAAAGTCAGAGGCAGTCTTCAACAAAGTCAAAAGTGAGTGAAAATTGAAAATTTCAAAAAATTAACTAACTCTGGAGAAGTTGGGCACCTTATTTCAAGGAAGGCACCCAAGTCAACTTGACTTAGAAGATTTTTTGAGAAATATCATATGCATGCTTTGGCTGCCCTATTTTTAGAAATTCTTCGAGTTGATGCAACTGAAGTTAGATATTTTCCCATGATGGCACCTAAATTTTAGGGTTTTGCATGAAAACGCCTTTTAACTCCAAATTTTATTTAAGAAAGCTTTACACATTCATTTTTCATAATTTACATGTTGTCTTTCAAAGGAACAAACATATATTTTTCTTCTCATCAAGATTTGGAGGCTCAAACAAAGATATTTTTCAGTGTTCTTCATGGATTCGAGATTGGAAAGCACAAAAGCTCACTTTTTTAGGGTCTATTTTTCTAGGGCATCAATTTTCAAAAACAGGTGGTCAAAATTTCAGCTTTCATTGATTTGGGTCTACTTGTTCTTCGCTCCTCTTTAATATTGCAAAATTTTATAATTTCCAAGAGAATCTACTTTTTTTCGCATATCCAAGAAATCCTTAGATTTTTGAAAATTTGATGATCTGGGTCTCTTCACAACGAGATTGTCTACAAAACCCAGAACTTAGCTTTTTAAAAAAAAATTGCATGATGACTTCTACTTTTTAGGGGATCTTGCATGTTCTTGAAAAAATCAACTTTTTCAAAATCTGACGATGTAGGTCTCTTCAAAATAAGATTCTCTACAAAACCTAGACCTCAACTTTTTTTTGAAAAATCTGCCTTTTTCTAAAGAAAAATCAGTGAAGCTATTTTTAGCATTTGTGTAGAACTTGTCCAAATATAGGTGTGTTCATAGTCAAAATTCAAGATTTTCAATATGCAATACTCTCTAATCGAAATCAGAACCAAATTTGTGTTGCTCCATGATTTCCTGAGAACGTTTGAAACCGACTTGCATCATGTACATCCAATGTTCGATTTGCATGCTTTGGAAGGCATAGGAAACACTACAATAAAAAATATTAAACATTTTGGTTTGCTTGCAGCAGCTTCTATCCCCATCTCGGTGCAAATCATTGAATTTGTAATTGCTTGTGTTAAGCATTACAATCCAACTTCATGAGAAATTATATCAACAAATGGGCGTATTATTTCTAGCCTCAAGCCAGAAGATATTGAGAAGTGTTACGCAATACCACCATGGACAAAAAATTTCATCATATCTACCAAAGAATGTGAAAAGGTGTGGTATGTGCAAAAGGACAAGCGTTGGAAAAGAATGGCTCAGAAGTTGCTAAAAGTGACACTGAATACTTTTCCAAGGAATGTTGGGAGCAGTGACTTCAAGGATGAATTTGCAACCATGATTACTTTGCTTAACTGAGTCACAAGTCAAGCATAAGAAAATAAATTTCAGCCTTGGATGTTTTACGTCATCTCCCAAATTGTTGATAGAACAAAAAACTATGACTAGCCAACATTGATCAGTGATTGTCTCCACCGTCAAATGACAGAGTTCTTCAAGGTCCACAAATTCCACATGCTATCATACCTTGTATATCTAATGGCCTTTCAAGGAAAGTTTAGAGGTTTGACTGCCATTGGAACCCTGGGTGTTCAACATGTATATGATCATTACCCACAACTAGAGTTTTTGGAATCTTAGTGGCGCTACAAGCAGGTGAATGATCTATTCCTGATGCATATAGTGCAAGATCTTGACCATGAGTTGCATGTACGGATTTTAGCAAATACTAGATTAGAAATGGTAGAGTGGGATGATTGGTTTATACAACTCCCTGCGTTCTTGTGCATACGAGTAAATGGCTTCTCAAGTGATCCAATCATTCTTCCTAGATATCCAACGGATGAGGTTGTGTTCATGGAGTTTTTGAGGCAAGTACACGAAGTGCATTCATTTTTGCATAATAGACGCAAGTCTACTTTCAACTTCCCATTTGAGATGAGTCTATACAAATGCAAATTAACAACTGATGCTAAGTTGATGAGCGATGAAATGTCAAAGTTTGGTCTCAATCTTTTCAAGGAGAGACAGTCATTTGATCCTCGTGGTGTCTTTGTAGCTCGTATTGGTCATAATCATGCACATGCACCCACAATTGAAGATTTTTGGGCTAATTATGAAGATGAGTTCGAAGTGTGCAAGCATAACTACTCCAGACTTACCCTTCAACATATGGCTGATTTCTTATCAAAAGATGTGGAAGGAATTTCAGATGATGATGAGGAAGTTTTACTTCCCATGTATGCCCAAGATCAAGTTGAGAAACAGTCACTTCCACAAGTTGATTGGTTTGCCAAAGAGGGTACCTCCATCGAGGAAAGAACGAGTTGAGTTGTTAAGAACAACAAGATTTTCCTAAGTAGTAAAAGGACATGAAAGGTAGTTGCAGAGCCGCCAATAGTTCATACATCTCTACCTTCTTCTAGACCAAATCCCATAATGAAAGTAATGAGTGTTCCTCTAGAAGGTTCAAAAAACAACAGAATGTTAGGGAATTTGAAGGAAAAGATAAAGTTTCCCATTGGGAATCAACAAGAACAACCATTAGATGCATTGGAAGTTCCAGTTGAGTGAACACCTCAAGCTGAAGTTGTGCCTTCATCTCCTATTCTTCCACCATTGTCGAGGCCATCTCCTATCCATATAGATTCAAAAGGCGATTCACCAGTTTACAATGTCTCAACACTGATTGATCCATCAAGATTTGCTAGAGATGAAACCGATCCTCCCAGAGAAGTTAGTAGAGACTCCTCATCTTGGCTTGAGAACTTGTTGGGAAGGAAGAAGAGAAAGCATTATTATCAATTGAACTTTGTAGAGCTTGACAACGTCTACCAAGACACATCAAAGAAGAAACTTAAGAAGCAAGTTCATATGGAGAAGAATCCTTAAGGCGAGATCATCCTAGAGTTTGCCACACCTGAAGACAAGAACATTGATGAGGTTGAAATTGATGACTTCAAGGTTGTCAAGGCCAATCTCAGTAGAAGCACTTGACATATTGATGTAAATCTTGTTGAGGTTGCAATAGACAATCTAAAGGAATGAGTTCTCAAGGATGAAGAAGATAAGGAAGCCCTCAAGGATGAGATTCGACAATTGTGGTAGTATGTTTCCAACCTCCTTCATGGTACTTCATGGGCCACCTTGTTGCTTCCACAAATTCTAGAGTCACGTGTAGATCAACACCAGTTGAGTCATTTGGTTATCTATGGAAAAAATTTGAGACATTGGGTAGAAGAATTCATCACCAAGGGCAGATTTATACTTGCATAAATGTACCAATTGAGGTACAATGCCCATGATCTTCACTTAGGAATTCAGGAGTCTGAGCAAAAATATAGCAGAAAGGAAGCCAAGAGATGAGAACATCATTTTCAAATTGAGGACGACTTATAATTCAGTTGTTGTAGAAGAGCATAAGAAGAATCTTTTCGCTTGGAGAGAACAACACCTCTTCAAAGTAAAAACCTACAAAGGAATATTTGCAAAATTGACTGAATATAGACAAAAGGTTGCTAGTACTCTCAAGTTTGTAAGCACGTTTGTGTCATAGATCCCTTGTCAATATCAACATGAAGATGACACTTACTTTGATCTCGGTGAAGTACAAACATAATTTCAGAACCTTGTCCATGGAAGCTTTAATGGTGATCCTAGTGCATTGAAGATGAATCGTGTGGTTTCCATGTCAACAAAATTTGATGAAGCAGCTGAAAAGAGAAAATAGTTTTTAAGTTTGATTGTAGATGGTTAGGAGATGTTGGAAAGACAGTACATTTTTTTGAAGAGTATCAGTGTTCCTGACGAAGAGGTAGTTAACAACTTTCTGGAGGATATGATATCCCAAGTTGTCAATGAGTGAACTACTAGTTGGAGCATGCAAAGATTTCTAGAGATAGAACTCAAGTAAGGGAAAAAGTTAACTTGATGCCTTTTCCAAGTTAATTGGTTGTCCTCATTCATGCTTATCTATTCTTTGGAGATATCTAATGTATAGTTGCAGCTTTTCTTGTAGTTAGATCAGTTAACTAATGTTAGCATTCTAGTTGACTGTTAGTTATCTTTTGTTTAGTTTTAGGAATAAAGCTTGCATGTTGGCCAGACTAGTTGTTAAAAACAAGGAGATTTTAGGGTTCCCTACTCCTTTGTTTGTGTATAAATAAGGGCAGCCTTTCCCATTTATTTTTAACCATTATTGTGATAACAAATTTTTGAGCTTATTTTGTCTGCTTTGTTATTCAGTGTCTATTCAACTTTTGTTTATGTAATTTGGTTGATCACATATTGTAAGCGTACTTTGCTACAATCTAATGTCCCAGATGTGTAATGTCATTGGAGAATATTGAGAAAGAAAATCTTATGCCTATCTTGCTTTGATCTATCATCTCAAATTATTTTAAGTACTTTCGTCTCATGTATTTGCTTGTTTAATATTTATTTCAACTTACAACTCATAAGTACAATGAGTCTTCAGGTGTTAGCTGGGAGAAAGTTTATTTAAGTTTTGTGTTATCAATCATTCCTTGTTTACTTTTGATTCTCAAGCTCTGAATTTACTCAAGTTATTAGAAGCGTCATTAGTTTAGGCCTAGTTGTAGTTGAAAGTTTGCGAAACTAGAGAAAACCTTAGCTACGACGCAAAGAGTTGTATAACCTTGTACTCTCAGCTAAGATAAAAAGATTGGCAATTAGTATAGTATTTCTTTTAAGCATCATCAATGAAGAGGGAGATTCCCCTCCTAATTTGAAGAGCAGTCTAAAGTTGTGCATAGTTGTTTGTTTCTTAATCTGCATTCTAGAGGTGCGAATTGAAACGCCAACACCTATGATTTAAAAATTTCCTTGTGGTTACTAATTCATCCTTCCCAAATCCAAGTTTGTTCAACTCTTGCCTATAACCTTTCCAGCTAGGGACATCTAAACACAAGTGTGTAACTATTTCTTTGTGTTTAAATCCATTAAATGAATTCATTCTAATCATCCCAAAATGGTAAGTTCTTCCTTATTCTATAGAGCACAAACATTTGGATTTGGTGCACTAAAAGGAAACTAGATTTGCACGATCATCTTAGCAACATATGCATGATTGAAGAGTGTTGTTTTCAATCATTTGTATACATTTCTGCATGTTGATCTAGGAGAACATGGCCTACAACAACACAACCCTAACAATGTTCTCATAAATAACACTAGTCAATAGAAATCAAAGACAATTAAAAACACAAAAACATGCCAAGTGAGCAAAAGAGTTCAATTCTATAGTGTGCAAGGATGACTCCAAACTCAAGAGACAAGTTTGCAACCATGAAATTGTCCCAAACGTGCAAACTTATCCTATTACAAAACACAAATCCAATGTAAATTCCAAGGTATTTCATTAACTAAAAGGCATAGTTTCTAATACAGACATCTAATAAGTTCCTAAATATTCAACAAAAACAATCATTCTTTAATCATAGAGCTAAGTATCTTGTTCATCACATTTAGTTTCATAAAATAATTATTACAAATTATCAAATTACTAAACCCAAGTATTATTAATTATTCTAGTTTAATCTATGCTTGTGTATGCATCCTATTCGATGAGCCTAGGTTAACCTAAATATTTTTTTCATTTTACAATTTGTACTTTTTCATTAGACTAGTTTAAAGGCTTAAACTGCTTGGCACTCGGGCATTATCCAAACTATTTGTTGTACACTGCTAGCATTGAAAATAAATTAACTATTAAGTTGTTACTAAACATATAGATTCGGTTTCTAGAGTGAATCCATAATATTATGCAATTTATGCCAATGAAGATGACATCTCTATTTGCAGTACTATTCAGATTCATATATCTTCTAGTTTATTTTTATGTTTTTCAATTTAAGAGATGGTTAAACCGTTGGCCTCTTCTTTTTAATTTAATCATTTTGCTAATATATATAATTTTGGAAGTATTTTCTCCTCCTTGCAATTAATCTTGGCCTGACAATGGTATCAAGCACAGGCTTTTACATATTTTCTCAAATTTTGAATTTAAAATTTGTATTTTCATACAAGTAGAAAATGTTAAAAACTGTCTTCTCTCCTAACTGTCCAAGGAGTGCTTGTTGTAGAAGTTGTTGAAGAAGACAGGGAAAATATTAAGGTGAATTTCACTTCCTGTGGTTTATTTCTTGTCACATAGATCTTTTATCTTGATTTTTATTTCATATTTAAGTAAGAAAATTCAAGTAGTTTTGCTTCTGCAAATTTGTGCAAGCTGCGTTATTTTTTGCAATTCACAATGCAGTATATTATATCAATGATTGGAGAAACATTAACTAGAAAAGATAGTTGGATAGAATGGTATAGGAAAATTTAAAACACACTCATTTTCAATGACTTATGCTATAAAATTTGTGACGGCGATGCCGAACCTACAACACCAACTATTGCAAAAGAAAAAAGAAGTTTGGCAGTATAACAATTCAAAGGCCTTGGCTTCAATAAGGGTTTTGGTCAATGGAGATGTGTTTAGACATATACAAGGGTGTAAAATTGCTTGGGATGCCCTTCATAAATTGAAAGATCTATATGATTCTCATTCTGAATTAGGGTCTATTCAATTACAATTGAAGTTATTCAATCTTGAATTTTAATTAAAATGGAGATGTTATGAGTTTGGCTTTTGAAATTTGAGCCATAAAACAAGACGTTGATGCTACTGGTGGAAAAGTTCACATCTATCTCACTGCCTTCATAAAGGCTCTTCTTCCAACACATTCCACATATTTAGAGTCCCTTCAAGCAAGTAACCAATTGAAGAACATCACTTTTAATCAATTGGTTGAAAATTTGGTAGAATGTGAGAAAGCTTTTGGAAGGAAAATTGATAACATTAGTGAAAAAAATTTCCTTGCCCACCACAAAGACAAACCTCCTAATAAGAACTCTTCTAGAGGTGGTCATAATGATAGAGAAAAAGGTAGATGGAAGAATAGAGGGAGAGGAGGTACATATGGCAAAAGCCACTCTCAACATGAAAATCAAAATGATTGGCACCACTTGTATTGTAAAAGATGTGGTTGAAAAGGTAGCCATGAAGCACATGAATGCAAAATTTCTTGGGATAAGATAGAAAGTTCCTTTAAACAAAAAGATAAAACACATAATGATGACAAAAATTCAGGAGCAACCCAATTTGCATGTGGTAGTGATACTGATCAATATGTGCTTTTTGTTTCAAATTTTTCTTATTATAATTCATTTAATGCTTCATGGTATGATGCTTGGGTGTTAGATACTGGAGCCACACAACCTATGACATTTAGAAGAGATTATTTTGAAGAATTTCATGAAGGTGTTTGTGGCATAATCTATTTGGTAGATAAATCAAGTGTCAAGCCTACTAGAAAAGGAACCATTAGGCTCAAATTGTCTGGCCTTCTAAATTTTGTACTTCATGATATTTTGTATCTTCCTCAATTGCAACGTAATTTGTTGTCATTAGTATTGATTTGACAACAAGGCCATTCCATTTTGCTAGAATATGGACAAGTGATTGTAAGAAAGAAGTCAAATAATCAAATTGCCTTTATTGGTTGTGAGGATGGCAAGTTATTGAAACTTCATGGCACTTCAACTCTTTCTCAGAGTTTTGCATATCTTACCGAAGAAGGTAAAATATCTCCTATTCTTTTATGGCATGTGAGATTTGGACATGTTAATTATGATAGCATTTGTATCATGCAAAAGAATGGTATTTTAGGTTTGTCTACTTTGCCTAAGACAATTGAAAAATGTGAAGCTTGTATTCTTGCAAAACAACATAGAGATTCTTTCCCTCACTCCACTTGGCGAGCACACAAAAAATTTCAACTCATACATTCTGATTTATGTGGGCCTTTACCAGTGACTTCTATTGGAGGATGTAAGTATTTTATGTTGTTCATTGGTGATTATAGTGACATGACTTGGATTTATTTTTTGTAACAAAAATCTGAAGCTTTTGAAACTTTTAAGAAGTTTCACATTATGGTTGAAAATCAAGCACAATCTCAAATTGGTACTCTTTGAATAGACAATGGTGGAGAATTTACTTCCATAGTTTTGAGGATTATCTTCGTCAAAATGGGATTCAAGATCATCTCATTGTTCCAGGTACTCCTCAACAAAATGGTGTTATTGAAAGAATGAATGGAACTGTCATGAATATGGTTCGAGCAATGTTGTATTTCAAAGGTATTAAGTTGCATTTTTGGGTAGAAGCAACAAGGACAACAATGTATCTTCACAATAGATCTCTTTCATCTTCTCTTCACCAAGCAACTCCATATAAAGTTTGGTTTGGTTATCCTCCCCCTATTTAGCATCTTCGCATTTTTTGTTCCACTTGTTGTGCATTAATTTCAAAGGGGCAAAGAAGTAAGTTTCATCATAGAAGTTTTAAATGCATTTTTATTGGCTATTCTGAATCTTCAAAATCCTATAGACTATATGATGAAGCTAACAAGAAATTACTTATTGCACGAGATGCATTTTGTGAATCTTTCAAAATGATGTCAATGTTGATTTCCAATTAAAACAACTTGAAATTTTTTCCAAGTTTCTTGCTTGGAAAGAACATCCATGTCAAATTCCTCAATATGGGGGGGGGGGAATAAATCATTTAGAACCATCTTTTTTGGAACCAAATATACCACCTCTATCTATAGATGCCCCATCTCATGATACTCTCACTCAAAATCTATAAGAAGAAACCACCTCTCATGATGATTCTCAATCTCTTGATGACCATGGGAGTTTAGAACAATTAGCCACTCATGGAGCTTCTAGTCAAGACATGGAAGCACCTTTGGTTCACCCAAAATCTCCCCACAAGTGGGCCAAACAAGTTGAGCAAACTTTGAAATGTTTAAGACCCGAAGAAATAGGAAAAATGGGCACAAAAAGTTCTTACAAAATAAGGTAGCAAGCTCAATCCACTATTGCAGGTGACTTAGAGTCTCTTGATGAACTCAATATGACAATAGACTTCGAACCAACTTCCTATAAAGAATCTAAGGATATTGTAGTGTGGAAGCAAGCTATGCAAAATGAGTATGATGCTCTTCTCAAAAATGGCACATGGGAGTTGGTTGATCCACCAGTTGGTTGTAAGTGGTTTTTTAGAAACAAATATAAAGCAAATGACTAACACTTGAAAAACATAAAGCCCTACTTGTTGCAAAAGGTTATGCTCAAAAAGAGGGCATAGATTATGATGAAACTTTTGCACCTACAACAAAATGGACTACCATTCATGCTTTGTTGGCTCTTTCAGCACAACATGGGTGGAAAGTTCACCAAATGGATGTAAAAACTGCATTTTTGAATGGCGATCTCAAAGAAATAGTATATATGACTCAACTAGAAAGATGTACAGTCCATGGTAAAGAACACCAAGTATGCAAGCTCATAAAATCATTGTATGGTTTGAAGCAAGCCCCCCAAGCTTGGTATGAAAAACTCACTGAGCATCTCTTGAAGTTGAATTTCTAGCATTTTGAATTTGATGATGCAACTCTTTTTGTTAAAAAGGTTGATAGCATTGTTTTCTATCTTGTTGTTTAAGTGGATGATTTATTTCTTACTGGTAATGATGAGGATTATAATCAAAATGTGAAAGATCAATTGAAGCAAGGGTTTGAAATGAATAATTTGAGCCATATTCATTACTATTTGGGTATTGAGGTGATTCAAAACCCTATGTATATTTTCATCTCCCAACAAAAATATATTGGTGAACTTCTCTCTAAGTTTGGCATGATTGATTGCAAACCTCTTAGTACTCCAATGGAGCAAAATTTGAAAGTCACATCCATTGAATCTATAGCATTGGTTGATGCAACTCCATACAGGAAACTTGTTGGTAGTTTGATTTATGCCACTACTACCCCTCCATATATTTCTTTTGTCATTGGGGTTCTCTCTAGATTCATGCAACAACCTAGAGAAATTCATTGGTTAGCAACCAAATGTATTCTTTAGTATTTGAAAGGCACTCAAACTTATGGGCTCAAATACTCAAAGGCCACACACTTCTCATTGCTTGGATATTCATATTTTGATTATGTAGGTGATTTTGGAAAATGGGAAATCTACCTTTGGTTTCTTAATGCATTGTGGATCTGTTGTTATTTCTTGGAAGTCTAAAAAGCAACTAGTCCTAGCTCTATCCTCTACAGAAGCTTAATATATGGTAGCCTCTGAGGCCACTCGAGAGATCTTATGGCTTCGAAGGATTCTTGAAGATTTCCAAGAACAACAGGTTTCTTCTACACCACTTTTTGTTGACAATCAATCAACAATTAAAATGGCCAAAAATCCAGTTTTTCATGATCGAACCAAACACATTAGCACCAAGTTTCATTTGATTCGACACCATGTGAAAGATGGTAGTGTACAACTCAAATATTGTTCTACCACAGATCAGCCTATGAATATTCTTACAAAATCTCTTGGATGAGAAAAGTTTGAAAAATTCAGAGGAATGCTTGGTTTAACCCCTTCAAATTAAGGGGGGGATGTTATCGTTAATCACAGGGTGTTAGTTCATGTATTAGTTTGTTAGTTTTCAGTTTTTGGTTAGTTTTGATAGAGATGGTTAAACTATCTGCCTCTGCTTTTTAATGTAATCATTGTTTTGATATATATAATTTTGGAAGTATTTTCTCCTTCTTGCAATTAATCCTAGCATGACAGTAAAAACAAAAGTTTTAGAAGATATTGTGCAAGAGATAATAACCAGAGTTTTGTAACTATTGTAAAGATTTAGAAAAAAGCACCTATTTATATAAATTACTCAATCTTGAATTCAAGATCCAATATGTAAACAACAAATCCCAACACATACAAACTTGGAGATCTAAATAACACATTGAGAGATTTGAAAGTGAAAAACATTTAAACAATATAGTAATAGCCTAAAAATTTGAATTTTGAACTTACATAATCAACAGAATAAAATAAAAAATTGAATTCTTCAAATGTAATATACAATATTCTATTATCTCTCAATTGAAGTGTGAAAATATACTTTTAAAATAACAAATTTCCAATCACATTTCCAAGGTGAAACCAAACATTTAAAGAGTTTCTTGGTAGGTCATAACCTCACCAATCTTCATTCAAATGGAAGACCGACTGTCTTCAATTACAAGATGAAAATAAAACATTCTGAAACATTAACATCTGAAATAATCCATCAACTTGAAACATAATTCTTTTTTCATCGTTATTTTGCAAGTGTACACACACTTGGGAGAGATTGATGATGGGCTACTAGTTCAACTCGTTAAATATTTTTGTCATTGATGTCAAAGGTACGTGGTTCAATTGCATTTACAAATGATGTTTTGAGATTTGGTTACCTGTGGCGTTGAACTTGTTGCAGATTTTTTTGAGTAGTTCTTCTCATAGCAAAATACAAGATTATAGCTCTTCTATGTGGAACTACGATTCTACAAAAAGAAGTTCAATTTGTAGTTTGCATGATGGAAGGCTTCTATTAAGCTGACATTCTTATGCTCTTCATGGTAGAGATTGAAGTGGTTGAGTTGGCTACTTAAGGATGAAAATGGAGATCACGTAGACAACATTTAATGAATAAACATCTAACGTAATGTCCAAAAACATATGACCAAAATACAATGTCTGGATCACAAAAGTCAGATTTTCTTAGAATTGGTGATTGTGTTTTATCAAGTCAGTCTTAATCTTTTAATACGGGTGGCTTAATATGGAAATCGTGAGCGTTAATTCCTATTTTTTATTTTGACTTCTTAAGCCCTCCTATCTGCCGTCGAATTTTTGTGGCATTGAATTATTTATTATTCCATCATCTTTTATTCTTAGCTCTCTGATGTTTCTGTTGTGTGGGGCGGCTTGAGACATTATGGTGAATTCATTTCTTCCTGCATAGAGTCGGCTTGCATAATATACGACGAAAATGCATTTCATATTAATTCAGTCTACCTGTGTGATGGGCGGCTTATGGATTTCTGTCAAATTCATGGCTGAAGACATCGTTTTTAAATCTTCAACAAAATATACAAAAAAATTGAATGTGAAAGTTCCTATGAATGAGAAAATTTCCATGCACTATTATTGGTGGGTGCCTAAATGTCTAGCCTTCGTGGCATTTTCAACCACCTGGATTTTATTTTCAGGAAGTTGCGTATAGTGTCCATGATCGCAGAAATTATATCCATTGTCGTATTCATTGTGGCAACATCTTGTTATGAAATTTAAAATAGAGTATGTGATAACAACAACAATAAAATAACCACAGGAAACAAATTAGACAAAAAAATGATATGAAACAGAGTATATAGAGATTTACGTGGAAAACCTCCAATGTGGAGGAAAAAACCACGAGAAAGGATCAACAGTTTTTATTATAGCAGAAAATTATTACATCATAAACTCGTTTCATCTTCTCACAATTCTTCTAATACAAAAATAATACCATGCAAACAAGGGAGAGCTTTTGCATATTTATAAAAAAAAGGAAACTTCCAAATGAAAAGTTTCTAAACCATAAGGAAAAATTTGGAAGCATCTATTCAAAATTAGAAGTTTCTTAAATTTAGCTTCACACAACTAACATTCTCCCACTTGAAGCTAAATTTAGCCTTCACAATTAACATTCTCCCACTTGAAGCTAAATGAAAGGCTTTTGGATAACAAAATTGCTACTGTAGATGATCCTCTGCTATTGATCCTTGCCTAAGCCTGCTCATCAAGTCATGTGCAGGCTTGCCAAGCTCCTACATAACTCTTGCTTGGCTCCTGGCAGTATTTTTGTAAACATATCTACAGGGTTCTCAACTGTATGGATCTTTTCCAAGTGTAGTTTTCCTTCCTCCAACACCTACCTGATCCAATGATACCTTAAATCAATGTGTTTGGTTCATGAGTGAAAAGCTGGGTTTTTCGCCAAATGAATGGCACTCTGACTATCACAATATAACACATACTTGTCTTGTTTTATGCCTAACTCTCCAAGGAATCGTTGTATCCACAACATTTATTTGCATGCTTTAGTTGCAACTATGTATTCTGCCTCTATTGTGGAGAGAGCTACTATTTTTTGTAGCCTAGATACCCAAGACACTGTTACACCTACAAATGTATATAGATAACCAGTGGTGGACTTTCTAGTGTCCACATCTCCAACCATATCTGCATCTGTAAGACCTTGAAGAACCATATTAGTATGACCAAAACATAAACAGTAATGACTAGTACCCTTAAAGTATCTTAACATCCATTTCATTGTTTGTCAATGTTGTTTGCCTGGATTGGTAAAAAACCTGCTGACTACTCCCACTAAATGTGCAATGTCTGGCCATGTGCATACCATGGCATACATTAAACTACCAACTGCTGAAGCATAAGGATTTTTTTCATTTCTTCCTTCTCCTTGTCATTACAAGGGCATGAATTGGAATTCAATTTGAAATGGAAAGCAAGGGGTGTACCAACTAGCTTGGCATCCTTCATATTAAATCTATCAAGCACCTTCTCAATATATTTTTCTTGTGATAGCCACAATTTTTTCTTCTTTTTGTCACAAATGATCTTCATGCCCAATATTTGTTGTGTTGTACCCAAATCCTTCATTGCAAACTGGCTGCTCAAATCCTTCTTCAACTTGTTAATCATATTCTTATCTTGTCCAACAACTAACATATCATCCACATATAACAATAATATAATGTACTTATCCTGGTCATATCTCTTAGTGTAGACACAATGATTAGTCTCTAGTCTATTAAAACCATGCTCCAACACAAATGAATCAAATTTCTTATACCAGTGGCAAGGTGCATGTTTCAACCCATAAAGGCTCTTCTTCAACCTACAAACCAAGTTCGCTTTACCTTTTATTTTGAAACCTTATGGCTGCTCCATATAAATTTCCTCTTCTAATTCTCCATGAAGGAAGGTAGTCTTTACATCTAACTGTTCACATTCCAAACCTAGAGCAGCAACAAGACCAAGAATAATTCTAATGGATGACATTTTAATAATAGGTGAAAAAATTTCATTAAAGTCAATACCTTCTTTATGAGCAAATCCCTTCACGACCAGCCTTGCTTTGTATCTCTTCTTCTCATCACCCTCATGTTTGATCTTATACACCCATTTGTTTCGTAGAGCTTTTCTTCCTTTTGGAAGCTTTAGCAACTCCCAAGTTATATTCATTGCAAAGAGTCCACTTCATCCTCCATTGCTTTCTTCAATTCTTTACTATGCTCATCTTGACAAGCTTCCTGAAAACAACTAGGTTCACCTTGATTAATTAATAAAATATAATTTGAGAGAGGATATCTTTGTGAAACCTTTTGAGGCTTAGCAGATCTATGAACTGAAATCTCTTTTAATGCCTCTTGCACAATTTCTACTTCTTTTTGTTCCTCATTTCCATTATGTTGTAATGGCTGGTCATTATTTCCAGCAACGACTTCTTGTAATGGTGGCACATTTTCTTGTTGTCCTGTAATTTCAACAAATTTCTACATCTCCACACTTTTGTCAGTATTTTTAAACATTTGTCCTTCATTAAAAATATCATCCCTACTTCTGATAATTTTTCTCTTTAGAGGATCCCACAACCGATAACCTAGCTCATTTTCAGCATATCCTAAGAAAATACACTTCAATGATTTTTCATCTAACTTGGACCTCCATAAGCTTCACAACCGAAAACTTTCAAATGAGAATAATATAACTCCTTACCGGTCCATACCTTTTCGGGAATGCCTCCATCTAATGAAGTTGTGGGAGAGTGGTTTATTAAATAAAAAGCAGTATGGACAACCTCTGCCCAAAAATGTTTAGGAAAACCAGAATTTGAAAGCATACTTCTCACCTTCTCCATTATTGTCTGATTCATTCTCTTAGCTATTCCATTTTGTTGTGGAGTGAGAGGAACTGTTTTTACATGTTTTATCCCATGTTTACTACAATATTCTTCGAAGGCTTTGGAGCAATACTGTTAGGGTTAGAGATGACAAATATCTAACAAATAAATGCAGATTTAATTAATAAAACAAAGAAACTAAAACACACACAAAATAAATCATAACACAAATAATTTAACGTGGTTCACCCAATCCGGGCTACATCCACCAAACCGCAGCCATCCAATACTTTTATTATCCAGTGCAAAACTTATTACAATCTTGCGAATAATCGCGTTTTTCATCATACTGTAACACCCATCTGAACCTCTTTTTATCAAGCTTAGAAGCTTCCAGATTTTGGGTTCTACAAAATCAGATTTTTCCTTTTTCGTTGATTTTCCCTTTTTCGATGATGACACGAAAAAGTAGGAGGAAAATTTTTCTTGGGGGCGCCACTTGGGGCCTGGACCCCGACAAGGATACGTGCTGGGGTGTACAGTATACCATGGGCTATACAAGATAGCATGATCACGCCACATACCAACAATCTCCCACTTGAGATCGACAGCCCACACCAACACAATCTCCCCACTTGAGACTAACTCGACAACATCAAGGTACCATGTTTCCACTGAATTAAGTAATTTTGACCTCGCTATCTATAATTTGAATTAACCTTGAAGGGCCAATCAGTTTAAGAGGAGCTCTACCTTTCTCCCTTTGCTTCAATACCTTTGTAAACATATATTTTGTTGGATTGATATTCAGATGTATCTTGTCCAAATTTTGACTGGCTCCATCCTCCAACACCGGTCAATGAAATGATATCTCAACTGTATGTTTTTATCTTTAGAATGCAGCGTAATCTTTGCAAGATGTATAGCACTCTGGCTGTCTGTAAACAAGTAATTTTCAGCCTGTTGTTTTCCCAACTCCTCCATGAAAAGTTGTAGCTATATCATCTCCTTTGTCGCCTTCCAAGCAGCAAATGCATCACTGCGGGTGGATAAGCAAAGCACCGGCTTTGCAATCGAAAACTAACCTCCACCGCTGTCCCACCAATCAGAAAACATAACCGCGGTAATTCGCCTCTAGTATCATATATCCCCGCCAACTGAGTCAACATAGCCTTTTAAATCGCAGATAGAGCCCCCAAACATAAACATTTATTGGATGTACCTCTCAAGTACCTGAGAATCCATTTTACCGCATTCCAATGCTCAACTCCAGGATTACTCAAATACCTGCTAACAACTCCTACAACATATGCAATATCCGGTCTCGTGCATACCATGGCGTACATTAAACTGCCTACAGCTGAAGCATATGGTACCTTGGACATTTTTTCTTCCTCCTCTTGTGTCTTTGGACACATATCCTTAGTTAATTTAACATGACTAGGCAAAGGTGTGTTGGACAAATTTTGCATTCTCCATATGAAACTTCAAGTAACACCTTTCACATAGTTAGCCTGAGATAAAAATAATTTTCTGTTTTTCCTATCTCTACAAATTTCCATACCACAGATTTGTTTTGCTACCCACAAATCCTTCATAGCAAAAGATTTTGCTAACTGTTGTTTTAGCTCACTTATGTGATCCATGTTAGACCCTGCTACAAGCATGTCATCAACATATAAACATAAAATAATGTAGTTGTCATTATCCAACCTCTTAAAATAAACACAATGGTCAGAATTACACCGGTCGTAGCCTTGCTCAGCCATAAAACTATCAAATTTCAAGTACCATTGCCGAGGTGCTTGCTTCAAGCCATATAAACTTTTCTTCAATCTGCACACTAATTTCTCTTTACCTTTGACCTCAAATCCTTGTGGCTGATCCATATATATTTCCTCTTCCAAATCACCATGGAGAAAGGTTGTTTTCACATCAAGTTGTTCTAAATGCAAATCTTCAACAACCACAATACTTAAAACAATACGAATAGAAGTCATTTTAACAACTGGAAAAAAAATCTCATCAAAATCAATACCCTTTTTCTGTGCAAATCCTTTTACAACTAATCTGGCTTTAAATCTCTTTTTACCTCCATCCTCCTCTTTCAACCTATAAACCCATTTGTTTGGTAAAGCCTTTTTACCTGTAAGAAACTTGCATAATTCCCAAGTCTGGTTTTTCAGCAAGGAGTCCATTTCTTCTTCCATTCCATGCTCCCACTGAACCTTGGTATCCACCTGCATAGCTTCATCATAATATTCTGGTTCACCAACATCAGTTAACAAAATAGTATACAGAGAGAGAGAATCTTTCTGGAGGTCTACTTATCTTTGAAGATCGTCTAACAGGAGTTTGTGGTATTTGTTGTTGCTATTGTTGCCCAGCACGAGGAACCACTGAAATATCATTGTTTGGAATATCATCCAACACTGCATAATCATTTTCTTTCTTCTCGTGCTGCAGCAATAGATCTTTGTACAATACTTTCTCATTGAATATGACATCCCTGCTTCTCACAATTTTCTGATTTTCAAAATCCCAAAGCCTATAACCAAATTCATCAATGCCATATCCAACAAATACACATTTCTTTGATTTTGCATCAAGATTGGTTCTATTTTCAGAATCTACATGTGCAAATGCTTCACAACCGAAGGTTTTGAGAAAAAAATAACTCACCTTCTTACCTTTCCATGCTTCCTCTGGAATACCACAACCCAAAGGATTAGAGGGACCTCTATTGATTAAATAAATAGCAGTGTTTACAATCTCTGTCCACATTTTTAAAGGTATCCCAGCATGCAATCTCATAGTCCGTGCACGCTCCATTATTGTTCTATTCATGCGCTCAGCCACTCCATTTTCCTGTGGAGTCCTTGGAACCGTTTTTTGCCTACGAATACCATTAAAGGAACAATAATTTTCAAACTCTTTGTTGCAATACTCACCACCATTATCAGATGTGAGACATTTTAACTTTTTACCCATCTCATTCTCAACCAAGCTTCTCCATTTTTTAAAAGTTTCAAATACATCATATTTTTGCCTAAGGAAATAAATCCATACCTTCCTAGGTGCATCATCAATGAATGTAACATAATACAAAGAGCCACCAAGAGAAGATACATGAGCTGGTCCCCATACATCCGTATGCACAAGCTCCAATTTCTCATCTTTCTTTTGCTTCCCATCCTTGAGAAAACTTACTCTCTTTTGTTTTCCATACACACAACTTTCACATAAATCCATATTAACACATTTTAGACCTGGTAAAACATTATTTGAATGAAGTACTTTCATACCTTTTGCACTCATATGCCCAATTCTATTATGCCACAATGCTAATTCAAAGTCCATAGCAACTATATGATCTTCTACCTGTTGAACTACAACAACTGTTCCTAAACATTGACCTTTTTTCCATAACAATTAAAGTAGAAGGAATAGTATGACCTGTACAAAGATATAAGGTGCCTACTTTCACACCTTTTGCTACCACTAAGGCACCCTTTGTGACCTTCCAATTTTTATCACTAAATGTAACAACACAACCTTCATCATCTAGTTTCATCGAATTAAATTGTTGCTTAACTTAGAACATGCCTACCTCACGAGGTAGCCAATGATTCCCATTCTGCAACTTAATCTTGATTCTTCCCTTTCCAACAATCTGACAGGGTTCATTATCTCCTAAATAAACCAACCCAAAATCCCCTTGGACATAATCAAGAAAATGACTTCTATGGGGGGTAGCATGAAATGAAGCCCCTGAATCTAACACCCAAGAATCATCAGCATTATCAAGGGAAAGAATCAAAGCATCCTCATCAGATTTATTACTTACCACATTTTCCTCTTTACTTCCTTCATTTTTGTCTCCTTTATTTTTTCGAGACCAACAATCTTTCTTCAAATAACCCGACTTACCACAGTACCAGCAATCCCTCTTGTCTCTAGATTGGGACCTTTTTGTCCTTTTGATTTTCCTTCGCGATTCTACATGATGCTTCAAAATTGTTTCCTCTCCTTGTTATGCTCCCTCATTTCTCGTAGATTCAAAACATCGGGCTTCGGAGCAAAGACCAATTTTCCCAAGTGATTCTCAAAATGGTACCGGAACAATGGTCATTTCAAATGCAATTTTAAATCTCCAGTGTTCATAATGAATACCGTCACGCTGTCTCATGTTAAACGGAATCTAAAAAGGTTCCAACTCTTCACCAAAGCTCTGTACTTTAAGTAGCGAATGAATTCAAGAATCTTATTGGCAAACTACTTCAAACATCTAGAACCCAATTCACCTTCATACAAACAACCATTCATAAGAAATACCTTATTCAAAGCGGAAGGCTTTTCATATAACTTCGCCAGGGTTTCCATCAAATCTTGAGTTGTCTTTGCTTTTGTAATATTGAACGCTACCGATTGTGCCAGGCATAAACAAATACTGCTAAGAGCCTTTCTATCCAAAATCTCCCAGTCCTCATCAGACATTGCTTGGGGTTTCTTGGTTTTCCCTTCCAATGGCCACCATAAATCCTTCTGATAGAGATAGTCCTCCATCTGCATCTTCCATAACTGATAGTTCTGCCCATTAAACTTCTCAACCTTCTTACCCTCGTCTGCCATTGCTCCCACTCAACCGTGAGATCTTTCCTACAGACGATAATCAAAACACAACCCGCCTCGATACTACTTGTTAGGGTTAGAGATGGCGTGATATCTAACAATTAAAATGCATATTTAAGTAATAAACAAAGAAAACTAAAACAATACTGTATCAAATCATAAATACAAATAATTTTAACATGGTTCACCTAACCGGGCTACATCCACCAAACCGCAGCCATCCAATACTTCTTATTATCCAAAGGTAAAAAACTTATTACACTTGCAAATAATCGCATTTTTCATTATCTTGTAACACCCATCCGAACCCCTTTTTATCAAGCTTAGAAGCTTCCTAATTTTGGGTTCTACAAAATCAGATTTTTCTTTTTTTCGTTGATTTTTCCCTTTTTTGGCGATGACGCGAAAAAGTAGGAGAAAATTTTCTGGGTTTAAGCCCAGAACCAGCTTTTAGGGGGCTATGGGCCGAACCACAGCAAAGATACAATGCGGGGTGTCACAGGTAGCCATGGGCTATACAATATAGCATGATCAGTCACCACATACCAACAAATACTCCCCCATCATTATCTGTTATAATACGTCTCAGAAGTTTGTTAGTTTCCCTTTCAACAACCATATGAAATTTTTGAAAAACATCTAAAACTTGATCCTTACTCTTAATAGGGAAATCCCACACCTTTTTCGACACATCGTCAATAAAAGTAACAAAATACGCAGCCGCACCTAGTGATTTTATATTAAATTTTCCACAAACATCAGAATGCACCAAACCTAATATTTTTGTATCATTTTTTTAATTATTCCTTAAAATGACACTCTTTTCTGTCTACCCATAATACAGTGTTCACAAATTTTAAATTCAGTACCTTTTATTCCAGGCAAAAGTTTTTGCTTAGCAAGTATTTTCAAACCTCTTTATGTCATGTGTCCAATTTTTTTGTGCCACAAATCTGCTGCAGGTTCCTCTGCAACAATAGCAAAATTTGACTTCTACAGCTTCGATTTTAATGTATAGAGAGTGCCTGTTTTCTGCCCCTTTTGCAACAACTAGTGAACCTTTTTCAATTTTCCAACATCCCTTTCCAAATACTATATGGCAACCTTCATCATCTAGCTTTCCAGCTGAAACTAGATTCATTCCAAGCTCTAGTGCATGCTTGACCTGTTTAAGCAATAAAATACAACCATATTTTTTTTTTATTAAAACATCTCCCACTCCCTCAATATTACATAAATTATTATTACCCAAGCGAACCTTACCCAAATTACCAGATTTATAAGAAACAAAATTTTCTCTGCTTGGGGTAGCATGGTAGGAGGCTCCATAATCTAAAATCCAATCAATATCATGATTAGAAGTATAAAGGCATGCATCCTCATATGAAACAGTGATTAATACCTCACCATCTAATGCAACAGTCATAGTATCTTCATTTGCACTTGCTAGTTTTTGATCATTTTGCTCTCGCTTCCAGATTCAACATTGTCTTTTCATGTGTCATAGTTTGCCGCAATAATAACAGGTGATTTTGCTGCTTCTTGATTTTGATCTTCCTCTTGACTTTGAACGCCCTTGTCGGTTCGGATCAAATTTTCTACCGCGATCAACTAGGGCTAAGCCTTCTCCTCCCTGGTTCTCTGTCATTGATTTATGTTGCAGCTCCTCATTCATTAAATTGCTATTGACATCATCAAACTTTAGAGTTCTTCCAGGTGTCGAAGTGTTAATAGCTACGATCAGGTTCTCCCAGTTGTCCAACATTGAACACATTAATAAGATGGCTCTAATCTCATCATCCAAAGTGATTTTAACAGAGGCAAGTTGACTAGTAATTATGTTGAGCTCATTTAAATGTTCTGCTACTGAAGCACCCTCCTTCATCGTGAGATTGTATAATTTTTTCATCAGAAAAACTTTATTTGATGTTGTGTTCTTCTCATATAGATCATGAAGCTTTTTCCATAGTTTTGTTGTTGTCTTCTCTCTCGCAACATTAAAATACACATTTTTAGCCAAATATTGACGGCTGGTTCCAACCACCTTTCTATCCAACTTTTTTCAATCTTTATCTATCATCGTTGTGGGTTTCTTTGATATTCCTTTGATCGACAAATATTGATCCTTCAAAATCAATATATCCTTCATTTGGGATTTCCACAGGAAAAAATTAGCCCCGTTTAACTTCTCCATATCACTCGTTGTGAGCTCCATGTTGCTCAACAAAAAAACCTACACACACCAAAACTTCCAACAATCTGGCATTCTGATACTAGTTATGAAATTTAAAATAGAGTATGTGATAAAAGCAGCAATAAAATAACCACAAGAAACAAATTAGATAGCAAAATGATATGAAATGGAGTACATAGAGATTTACGTGGAAAACCTCCAATGGAGGAAAAAACCACGAGCAAGAATCAACAGTTTGTATTATAGCATAAAATCATTACATTAGAAGCTCTTTTCATCTTCTCACAATTCTTCCAATACAAAAATAATACCATGCAAACAAGGGAGAGCTTTTGCATATTTATAAAAAAGAGGAAACTTTCGAATGAGAAGTTTCTAAACCATAAGGAAAAATCTAGAAGCATCTATTTGAAATTAGAAGTTTCTTAAATTTAGCTTCACACAACTAACACATCTGTTCCTATTCTTGGTCAAGATTGTATGGAGGACGTGATTATTTTCCAACGCCTTCACTACCTTTTATGTTTCGCACGGGCTATAGGTAATGGGAGCCACGACAGTTATCGCGGCCTTGATGTGGAGCCTGAAAAATAGATTCTCATTAATTTTTGTCTTTTGTTGTTATTTTGTAATGTCAGTTCTGTTGCTTGGTCGATATGGGTGGAGTTGTGGAGTTGTGCAATTTTATTATGTTCTTCCTTATATTGGATTTATTTTGGTATTTGTGAATATATGATAAGTTGTATCTTTATGGTCAAGGTTTTTTAAAAACTTTGTATATATTGTCTTCAATATTTGGTGAAAATTGCTTAAGGAAGGTTAAATTTTGCACATGGTGCAATTGAATTTGGGAGTTGTGTTGTTTTCAACTTGGCATTCATTCTAGTATTATATTGTTGGTTCTGTCTTTTTAGAATTAGCAAGTTATGAGAATGTTAAAAATGAAGAAAGGATTGAGGTGCACTTGCAAATAAAGTTAAGTTCTTGAACAAAAGATTTTCGAGTCTAAATAGTGTTTACATGTTGCAAGCATGAGCTTCTCAGTTGAAATGAAGAATGTATTTGGCATCAGGAATGTAGAGTTACAGTGTTGTGAAAGTCCTCAATGAGTTGGTGCTCATTTTGAAGTTGGTGCTTCAGCAAATTGGTGCTCACTTTTGTAATCTAGAGATTGTAGTCTCTTGGGTTGGTGCCCTTTTGAAGTTAATGAAGCAATAGTTTTGTCGTGATTTTTTACCTAAAAGGGTTTTCCACGTGATATTGGTGTTCTTCTTGTCAAGTGCTTGTTCTTACTATTTTGATTGTTGTCTTATGGATTTAAGTTTTAATGTTCTAAAATACTGATTCACCCCCCTCTCAGTATTTTATGTGTGCTCTTCAATTGGTATCAGAGCAAGGTTCCTTCAAAAAGAGATCTTAATCAATTGAAGGTAGATCCTATTAGCACACATGGCTTCTAATGAAGGTCTTTCTACAAACAAAGCTCCTTTATTTGATGGGTCAAACTACATCTTCTGGAGTATATGAATGCGTACTTATTTGATGACTTTTCAAGAATGACTTGGGTTGTGCATTTTTGAAGGAAAAATCAAAAGCACTTGAAAAATTTAAGGCATTCAAATCCTTAACCTCAATTGAATTTGTAGATTTTTGCGAAAAACATGTTGATAAAAAGGCAATTCTCAGTAGCAAGGACACCACAACAAAATGGTATGGTTGAAAGAAAAAACAAAACAATCCAGGAAATGGCTTGTAGCAGGCTAAATGAGTCAAAGGTACCTAATTCATTTTGGAGAGAAGTTGTCCATACTGTTGTTTACATTCAAAATCATGGGCTGATTAGAGCAAAACACAAGACTTCATATGAATTATCGAAAGGTAAGCTTGCTTTAGTAAAATATTTTAGAATTTTTGGAAGTCCATTCTATATTAGAAATGATGAAGATAATCAAGGCAAGTTTGATCTTAGGGCTGATGAAAGAACTTTCTTAGGATATTCTTCTAAAAGTAAGGCTTATAGATGTTATAACAAGAGATTATGCAAAGTTGTTGAAACAAACTTTCAAAACAAGATGCAAGGTGATGAAAGTAGTTGCAAAGAAGATGAAGAGGAAATAATTGATCAAGAGACACTTTCAAATGATCAAAATGGGACAAGAAAAACAACTCCAACAAATACACCTACAAAAGACCAAAATGAGACTTCATCAAAGGCTCTATTAAAGACTTCATCAAAGTTTGTTCAAAGAAATCATCCAGAAGATCAAATTATACAAGAAGGAAGACCAAGAACCATTGGAGAATTGCAAATTATTTTGAAGATAAAGATGTCTCTTTGCTGTCCAAGATTGAGCCTAAAAGTTTTGAAGAAGCGGTTGAAGATAAACATTGGGTAGCTACTATGGAAGAAGAGCTTGATCAAATACAAAAAAGTGAAACTTAGGAACTTGTCCCAAGACCCAAAGACAAAAACGTGATTGGCACGAAGTGGGTGTTTAGAACAAGTTGAATGAAGATAGTCAAGTGGTAAGGAATACAGCAAGACTTTTATGTAAAGGATATGTACAGGTTGAAGTTATAGACTTTGAAGAAACTTTTACTCCTTTTGCACGTTTAGAAGCTATTAGAATGTTCTTAGCTTTTGCTACTTTTAAAGATTTCAAGATTTATCAAATAGATGTAAAATCAACTTTCTAAATGGTAACTTGGATGAAGAAGTGTACATAGAACAGCCAAATGGGTTCATCATTTCAAAAAATCAAAACTATGTGTGCAAGTTAAAGAAGGCACTCTATGGGCTTAAACAAGCTCCATGTGTATTGTATGCTAGATTGGACAGATGTTTGTAGCAACAAGGTTTCAGAAGAGGGATAGTGGACAGCAATCTCTATGTCAAGGATGAAGGTAATCATATGTTGATTGTTGTCATTTATGTTGATGATCTTATCTTTGGAAGCAATGGTGAGAAGACATGTCAAGTTTTTGCCACAAACATGTAGGAGTTCGAAATGTCTATGATTGGTGAGTTGTCCTTCTTTCTTAGTTTGAAAATTTATCAATCAAATAAGGGCATATTCATTTATCAAACAAAGTATATTAAAGAGATGTTGAAAAAGTTTAGAATGGGGGATTGCAATCTTGTAAGTACCCCATGGTGACAGGATACAAGTTGAGTAAAAATGATGAGTCCTCAAATGCTAACCAAACTTTGTCTAGGTCTATGATAGGAAGTTTGTTGTATGTAACAGCTACTAGACCTGACATTATGCAAGCAATTGGTTATGTAGCTAGATTTCAGGCTACTCCAAAAGACACACATGTACATGGAGTTGAGAGGACCTTCAAGTATCTCAAGGGTACTATGGACTATGGGTTGTGGTATCCAAAAGGCAAAGATTTCACTCTCACAACTTAAATAGATGTAAATTAGGGTGAATGTGTTGATGATAGAAAGAGCACAAGCATAGGTGCATTCTTTCTAGGAGATTGTCTTGTATCTTGGTTGAAAAAAAAAAAAAAACTTCTATTTCTTTATCTATAGTTGAAGCAAAGTACATTGCAACAATGTCTTGTTGCACACAAGTATATGGATGAAACAAACCTTGAAAGACATAAAGGTAGAGTATGAGCATCCTATTTCTATCTTTTGTGATAATATGAGTGCCATTAATATTTCAAAATACCCAGTTATGCACTCTAGGACTAAAAACATATTCCTATCAAGTATCATTTTTTGAGAGAACAAGTTAGTAATCAGCAAGTTAAGTTGGAATATGTCACCACTAAAGAATAGATTGCAGATATATTTACTAAGCCATTACCAAAGGAAACATTTAAATACTTGCAGAACAATTTGGGAGTGATTTCACTCCATCTTCGAGAAGTTTAGACTTAAGGGGAGCTTCCATTGTCACATTTTATCATCCTCGTTTTAGTTATGCAAATTGTTTAGTTTTTCATTGATGTCAAAGGGGGAGTAGTTAGGGGGAGCAATACAGGTTTCAAAAGGAGTTGCCATCAATGACAAAAGGAGAGATTGTTGAATATTTTTGTCATTGAAGTCAAAGGTAGATGGTTCAGTTGCGTTTACAAATGATGTTTTGAGATTTGGTTACCTGTGACGTTGAACTTGTTGCAGATTTTTCTGAGTAGTTCTTTTCATAGCAAAATACAAGATCATAGCTCTTCTCCATGTAACTATGATTCTACAACAAGAATTTCAATTTGTAGTTTGCACGATGGAATGCTTCTATTAAGCTGACATTTTTTATACTCTTCATGGTAGAGATTAAAGTGGTTGAGTTGGCCACTTAAGGGTGAAAATGGAGATCGCGTACACAACATTTAATGAATAAACATCTTACGTAATGTCCAAAAATATGATTCCTAGATCACAGAAGTCGGATTTGCTCAAAATTGGTGGTTGCGTTTTATCAAGCTAGACTTAATCTTTGAATACGAGTGGCTTAAAATCGAAATTGTGTGCCTTAATTGCTATTTTTTATTTTGACTTCTTCAGTGCTCCTATCTGCCATCGAATTTTTGTAACATTAGACTATTTATTATTCAATCATCTTTTATTCTTAGCTCAACGTTTCTGTTGTGTGGGGCGGCTTGAGACATTATGGCGAATTCCTTTCTTCCTGCATGGAGTTGGCTTACATAATATCTAACATAGAGTCGACTTGCATAATATCTGACGAAAACGCATTTCATATTAATTCATTATACCCATGTGATGGGCGGCTTATGGATTTCTATCGAGTTCATGGTTGACGATAGTGTTTTTAAATCTTCAATGAAATTTACAAGAAATTTGAGTGTGAAATTTTGTGTGAATGAGAAGATTTCCATGCACTATTATTATTGGTGGGTGCATAAATGTCTGGCCTTCGTGGCATTTTCAACCACGTAGACTTTATTCTTAGAAAGTGGCGTATAGTGTCCATGATTGCATAAATTATATCCACTGTCGTATTCATTATGGCAACGTTTGTTCCTATTCTTGGTCGAAATCATATGGAGGACGTGATTACTCTCCAACGCCTTTGCTACCTTTTATGTTTGGCACGGGCTGTAGGTAATGGGAGTTGCAAGAGTTATCTCAACCTTGGCGTGGAGCTTGAAAAATAGATTCTCATTATTTTTTGTCTTTTGTTGTCGTTATTTTGCAGTGTCAATTCTCTTGCTTGGCCGATATGGGTGGAATCGTGGAGTTCTGCAGTTTCAATATGTTCTTCCTTGTATTGGATTTATTTTGATATTTGCAGATATATGATAAGTTGTATCTTTATGGTCGGGGTTTTTTAATAACTCTATGTATTGCCTTCAATATTTGATGAAAATTGCTTAAGGTTAACTTTTGTACAAGGTGCAATTGAATTTGGGAGTCATGTTGTTTTCAACTTGGTATTTATTCGAGTATCATATTGTTGGTTCTATTTTTTCAAAATTAGCAAGTTACGAGAATGTTAAAAATGAAGAAAGGATCGAGATACACTTGCAAATGAAGTTAAGTTCTTGAACAAAAGATTTCAGAGTCTGAACAATGTTTACATCTTGCAAGCATGAGCTTCTCAATTGAAGTGAAGAATGTATTTGGCATCAAGAATGTAGAGTTACAGTATCATGAAAGTCCTCAGTGAGTTGGTGCTCATTCTGAAGTTGGTGCTTTAGTTGTTCAAAGTTGGTACTCACTTTTGTTAGTCCTCAGTGAGTTGGTGCTCATTTTGAAGTTGGTGCTTTGGTTGTTCAAAGTTGGTACTCACTTTTGTAATCTAGAGATTGTAGTCTCCTGGGTTGGTGCCCTTTTGAAATCAATGAAAGCAATAGTTTTGCCTTGGTTTTTTACTCGAAAGGGTTTTCCACATGATATTGTTGTTCTTGTCAAGTATTTGTTTTTATTGTTTTGATTGCTGATTCTTATGGTTTTAAGTTCTAATGTTCTAAAATACTAATTCACCCCCCCCCCCCTCCCACTCACCATAGCCTTCTAATATGAGAATTGAACAATCTAGCAAGATATGAATTAATATTTAATCTCTTCTTCCATGATTCAGGTTATTGGGCACAATCTTTCATAACTTCATATATATCATTTCATATCATCAGAACTGAGACTTCAATACTTAAGCAAATTGAGACTTCAAAGATGTCTATAGTAATATCTTTCACTAGAGAATACAAAATCCCTACTTTCACTACACAATATTGAAATTTATCTTTGATAAGCTTATTAGGGTAGTTAGATGTCTCAAATTTTGCAGCTGCAGAATGAAGATAGAATATTGCTTGCTCTTACCTAAGTGAACCTTCTACTGAAGAGAAGCATAAATCTTTAAGAACTGAAGCCTTTGACTTGTCCAAAGAGAGTGAGGTGCCTCTGAATTCCTCCATGGGTTTCTTTGCAAACAATACTTTGCCTTTGGGTGCCATTTTAATCCATAACTTGAATTTCTTAATCATAATTCACTTAATCAATTACACATCACCTTCATGAAGCTTTACAATTTGAAAATTGCTCATAAAACACTCTGAGAATTCTGTAAACTCAAAATCTTCTTGAAACATATAAACCTCAGTGTGCCTTTTATTAATCTAAAACTGTTACTGCAATCTCCACGGCTAGCCAATAATGATCATGCAATCAATAATCCAGATTTTGCACCTACTTACCATGAAAGCATGAGCACCTTATGTCTGTCATATGCATCTACTGTGCATCTTTTCAACACATTTTATGTTTTGAAAATGGCATCTGTTGTTACACCAGAGATGAGGGAAAATGTTGACTTTTCAAAGTTCCCAGGATGAAGACACATGTAAACATCTTGTTTTCCTGAAAGAAAGGCTCTAATAACAAAGAGGTGCAAAAGATAAATAAAGTCCCTAATAAGATCCACACATAATAATTGCAATAAGACAATGCAGAAGATAGATCACACATTCCACGAGATGTTTGAGGGCCAAGATGCCCTAATATTCAATATATTTAGAAAATGAATAAACCCTCAATGTGGGGTAAGACCATATAATACTCCTTATGGAAGAAGCCAGTCCACACTATATCTCCATGAGATCCCAAACACACATCATACTTTGCACATATCCTTACAATGATATTCACCTCCTTTGTATAGACCTCTTGATAACATAATGTAGGGGTCAACCATTAACCCATTTAAGCCTACTCATTACCTAATATAATTAATTACTCAATATAACTAACTTAAAGATGTGTGCCACATGTCAACATCTCCATCAATCTATAAAGAATATAATATCATATCCCTTGGTACATGGTAGTCTCATGATAACATTTAACCAGATCATGCCGCCTTGCTAAATCTTGCTATTCTGAGGGATTTATAACCCAGTAAACTCAAAGGTGAGAGATTTAAAAAAGACTTGATAACTAAAATTTAACTAGATTGTGCCACATGATGCCATCTCACTGTATTGGAGATTTTTGAAATGATTTCAATCATCATCACTGAAGATAGGGCAAATATTTTCAATTTCAGGCATGTTGGAGTTTAACAATAGTTACAAAGCATTTAATTGTAAAATCAGCTAACTTGCAAATATAAGAATTATATTAATACATTGTATAGCCCAATATTCTATAACTATAATTTCTCAGTCATCAAGTAAAGTTCACAATTTTTGCTGCTTGTTTGTTTGGATTTGCTGCGATGTTTTTCTTACTTCGTCCCATCAAGTAATGTTTCTTTTCAGTGCCACTCAACTTCAGTGGCTCCATCTCAACTTTGGATGATAACTCATCCACTTTACTATAGTCAAATGAATGGCTATCAGCATTGGCTTTAATACTATTGTCTTCTAAAGTGAAATCATCTTCTAAATCATCTCCACTACGAAATACAATTCGTTGCCCTCGCTCACCAGGCTTGGCTGCTATCGCAGGTTCTTTTGCTGCAAAAACAAGCATTTAAAAGAGAAGTAGATCTTGTTAGATTATGTCTATAAATGAGATAATGTTTTTTTATTTATTTTATATGTAAACTATTAATGTCCCAAAACATCATCTCTATGGTGAAAAGTACTAGTTGAAACAATTTGTCTTATAGGGAAATAACTTCTTGTTTGGACAGAAAGCAACACTGTTGAAAGTTGACTGCATTTTCCCAGTACAACTTACATATTTGAAGTTTTGTTCTGCCTTGACCACTTCCGAAATTCCGCTTAAGCTTCTCTGGACAATCTTTTGCTAGATGAGTCAGACCACCACATATCTTACATGATCCACCCTGCTTTGCATGAAATTTAATTTGAGATCTTAAGCCAAAAGGATGTATATCCTCAATTAAAAAGCATTGGTGTATTTTTGTGTATTGTCAAGAGTAAAGAGACAAACTTATGAGCTCAAGAATATACCTCCAAATATTAACTACACTAGAACTTAACCCAAACCAAAGCAACACATATGAATAATAAAACTATGTCTTACCACTCCATGTTTTTTGTAAGAACGCGGCCTTTCTGACAGAAAAGAATTTTCACACAACAAATAGCAAGAGCAGATAAAAGGTAGATATAATCATGAATATCTCAGGTATCAATAAGCTATAAGAGTACATAATAAGGGATATTACACTTTGTGATATGTTAATATGACAAAGTTGTGTCATTAAGGCAAATAAGTAAGGAATCAGACAGAAAAAGAGGTTTACTTGTTTCATATTCATTTGGAAGGTAAGCGTCACTTTTAAGAATCAAAAGGTGGCCATGCATGATAAATTTGTATGCACACTGCATTGGATGGGCATATCAATAATACTTTTTGAAGAGTTTTGAGAAATTCACATGAAAATTTTATTCCCTTCTGGTTCATGTAGGTTCGACTTGCTAATATTTTATAAATCCATCTGAGCCTTATATAAAATCCACATAGTGTAGTCCTTTGAGTTTCAGGGATGGCAAAAAAAATCCAGATTTTTGACGGGTGGGATGATGGCTATTACAATAATATATAAAGGATAATAATTTAAATTTTAGAGTACAACAAAATAAAAATTTAAATAACTATAACAAACTAAAGAAGCTAAAATTTAAAAAATTTAAAGACAATAAGCCAAATTTGCAATGATTATGCATTGATCCAGATTCCAATAATCCTAAGTTACCGGTTCCTTGGATTTTGCTCCCATGCCTGCTCTGGGAGTGTTTGGGTACGGGAGTGGCTGGGAGCAGCAGGGTTCCCTATGGATTCTTTAACTACAATTTATTGAAACTTAATTAACCTTTTCAACCTATTTTAATTTTTGTGTTGTGTATAAACAGGAGAATGTGCCTTCATTTATGAGTGGATGTTAAATGATCCTTACACTAATTATTTTTAAGTTTTAACTGTCCCTTCCATTTACTCATTTACAGGACTTGTAGTGCACAACACACTCAGCATTCTCCAGAACACTCTTATTTTTCTTTAGTGCAATATTAATTACCTTGAATTCATTATACCTTTTTTTCTACTTTCCAACCATATCATTTCAATGCCAATCCAGAGTCTGCAATAAAAAATCACAGGACTTGTAGTGCAATGAAAATGTATGTGCTTGAATTTTCTCTGCTACACAGCCCAGCAAAGCATCTGGACCTTAAACTAGTGTCCTGTAGAATTTCCTGCCAAATCATAACACTGGATGTTTCAACTTAAAGCAGCAGATATGATTATCAGCATTTGATAGACATCATGATGATTGATGATTGATGTATCATACTATCAAATGTATTTACAATTCTGCATATTTTTTATTTTTTTGCATATATATATATATATATATATACAGCCGTACCCAAGGAAAAAAATTGGCGTACCGGTGTTACCTGTACCCAATCCCATCCCAAAATCAGCAACTTAGCAATAATCCATCTAATAATCATAATTGAATTTTCATTTCATCAATCAAAGTTCCAAACTTAGAAGGTTGAAGTCAGAACCAACAATCACAACTATGAAGTACTTAAAAATGCCAAAATAGCTCAGAAATCAGCGGCATCATTTTACAAAAATCTCCAAAGCTGCTCAACATTAAAACTGCTAGGTTCAACTGCCTCCTACAATGGGACCCCAACTAAGCCTGATTGCATATTTTTCTCTTTATCAATCAGCCTCGACTCCTACATCCCACCCTTTCTCAAGTATCTTGCAATCAATGAGAGCAAGGCCTTGTATACATCAACAAACTTCTTCACTCTCCTAGAGAGACGTCCCTCCTATCAACAAAGTGGATAAAGCTATATGATGATCAGTCCCACTCAATAGCAAACAAACTAGAAAGTTGTGAAAAGAGGTGAAATGCAAGCATATGTAGCAATCTTAGAAGCCCATATAGTTGCCACCAACTAACTAGTTTATACTGTGTCAAAGTATGTTTGTGCATTTTTTCTGAACTCTTCCAACCATCAAGTTCAGTAAATCTAATCCACTAAACTCTAATTAATGAAGCTTTCCGAGACTCGAAGCTCCGGCAACTGGCAACAGAAGTTGAAATTTCCAAAGTTCCACATTACTGAAACTTGTCCTTTTTCAGCAAAAAGCGCAACTATAGCTTGAGGGTGCCCTTCTTAAAGGGGGTTTGTCAGTATTTTGTCAGTCAAAGGCAGTTCTATTGATCAGAACCTGAATCGGAGGCTCAAAACGAAGCATTTCATGGTGGAGGAGCATTTCACGATAACAACTATGCTTTCGCATGATCATTTCAGTGGTCAAGACGGAGTTTTTAGTGATTAATTTATGAAGATTTCTCAGAGAAAAGCAAAAAAGCGCAACTGTAGCCCAGGGGCGCCCTTCTTTTTGAAGGCCTAAATTTTGTGGTAAATGCTCATGCATACAGTCAATCTCTTCAGAATTGGTCTGCCTATCCAATGAGCTATCCAGCGAAGCTTTCCGAGACTCGAAGCTCCGGCAACTGGCAACAGAAGTTGAAATTTCCAAAGTTCCACATTACTGAAACTTGTCCTTTTTCAACAAAAAGCGCAACTATAGCTTGAGGGCGCCCTTCTTAAAGGGGGTTTGGATCTTGGTACTTCTGGTAGCTGATACAGTCAATCTCTTCACGACTAGTCTATCCGACGAGCTATCAAACGCAATCATCCGAGTCTCAGAGCTCCAGTAGTCGATGTCTGAAGATCAGCTTATAATGGAGTTTTCACATCTCAAAGCTTCTTCGTTGCATTTCCAACGCAACTATAGCTCAGGGGCGCTGGTTAAAATGACCCTTAAGATGGCAAAATTTGCAGACGAAGTCTTCCTGACATCAGTACTACTCTAGTCTGGCTTCGCGATGCACCGTCTTGCTTGTCGATCCGACATTCCAGGTGATCGTGGCAAAGGTTCTACCAAGCACGTAATTTCACGGGCAGACCAACATAAAATTTTCATTGTATTTCTACAGTCCAGAGGCGCCTAGCCTTTAGGCCAGTCAGATGAGGTCGTTCGTGTTTGAAGTCTTCACGAGACTTGAGCGTAATTAGTTTATCTATTCAACGAGCCCAGCCGTCAGCCTTCGGGATTTGGCAAACGTTCGTACGTGCGAGGTCTATGGCGGAATGCTGAAAAGTGAAGACATCCGGAAAATGGCCAAGTATGGAGCGTATATTTTAAATAAAATACGCCCTTGTATTTTTTGAGGTCTTAGAAGCAGTTTTCTTGCTTCGTCACCTCTAGAGATCTCTCTTGTAAGTCCTTCTGGCTGTCCGTTAAAACAAACGTGGCTCGAATCGGGTTATCCCAGCTCCAGCTATCAGAGGTCGAAGTCGGGCATCTAGATGAAAGTCCAACTTTTGTCAAAATGGTGTCAGTGCAACTGAAGGCTAGGGGCGCTTTCACTTTTGAGGCCCTTAATGAACTTTTCAGATGCCTTGCGTACAGTCGTTGGATGCAGAATATCTCTAGGCATGCAGTGAGCTTGGTTGCCTGTCAGCAGGGTTCACCGTTCGTCGTCAGTAGTCGTTTGAAGTGTCAAATGGCAGTTTAGAGAAATGGTAAGTCTGGAACCCGTAAATGAATTTAATCAAGGGCGCCTAATTTTTCAGGGTGTTAAATGATGGATTTCGCAGTAGTGTCTCCCAGCAGACATTTCTTCCTTGTTCAGTAGGCTTTCCGATGAATTCTCCAGCTCAGTCTCAGCATCATCCGGTCACTCAGAAATCAGTGTAGAAGTTGGCCAGTCGTAACTTTGCCGTCAGCTATAAAATAGGAAGTTAATAAAAAGTGCAATATCTTGAGCAAATGGACGCCTATGAGCTCAGATGATGACTTTTCGGAATCAGTGAAGTTTAACGGTGAATCCTAAAGCTTCATTCGAATTGTCAACTGAAGTTTAAAATATTTAATATTTATTTTGCATATTTTAGCATTAAGTGGCGATTTTCTATTTTTGGCGCCTTTGCTATTGCATAATGAATATTTTATTATTTATTTAAATTCAAACTCCGAGTCAGTGGCAGTGGAATTGAAAAGGGACCAATTGGAAGGCTTCTATTTCAATCAGGGTTTTGAATCTTGCAGTTCACTAGTTGCTGCGAATTTCATCTTATTTAAGCATGGCGCCTTCATTTATTATTCACCAAGCTTCAAGAGAAATTCGTATTTTTAAAGAGAAATCCATATTTTCAAACAAAATTCGTTTTTCTTCAAGGCAAAGGCGTGTTTTTCAAGAAAAATTCGTATTTCTTCAAGGCAAAGGCGTATCTTCAAGGCAAATTCGTATTTCTCAAGCAAAGGGCGAATTTTCAAAGCAAAGGCAAATTCTTCATCCACTTGCAGGGGCAATTTCTTCAAACTCATTCTTTTGCAGGTTAAAAGTTCACAATTGTCAGCAATTTGAAGAATTCAAGGGGCGATTTTCATTGAAGAAGAACATGCAAAAAACGTCTTTTTCCTCCTTGTTTCTCAAATTTCTCTCAGTATACAATTTGCATGTTCCTGAAATTGGCAAATTCGACAAGTTCAAACATCTGGATCATTTCTATATAATTTCCTTGAGTTAAAATCGTGCGCTTGATTTTTCAGGAATTTTTAACTTCAGAACATTCGTTCTTGAGTTTCTAATTTTCTCAACTGAAAAGTCTTTGCATGATCAAGTAGAAGTCATATTTTCGCATATCTAACATTCTGGGTTGTCTTAAAATCTTTTTCTGGACAAAACCCATATCTCAGATTTTTCACTGAAAATAACTCTTCGAAAGGATATTTTTAACTCTCGCAGGCTATTTTTAGCTTTCCAGAAATCTTGTCAGAACATAGTCGAATTCACAGTCAACAGGCGAGTTTTTTAGAGTGCAGTTCACACGGATTGAGTTCAAGACCAAATCGGTCTTAATTCATAATGTCATCAGGAAAGCTGACACCGATTTGTATCAAGCGCATTCAAAGGGTTGAAAGGCGTAGTCACTCAAGTCCACATGGTTGCATGCCTCGTATGGCCGATTGTCTTCCAAGCCGGTTTAGAGGGTTGATACCAAGTTTGTTTGCATTTCTCACAACCAAAGTGTGCGCAGTCAAACTTCGTAGTTTCGTCATGCAACACTCTTTCATTAAGGAAAAGCGTTAGAGACATCAAGCTGCAGAAGAAACAGTGGCCATCACTTCAGTTACAGAGCCGCCAAAATTATAAGTCAGTGAAATGCTAGTTTGAGTGTGCAAAGATTGCTCAAGTTGCTGACATTCAGATGCTGATGCGGTTAACAATCTCGTTGAGGGATTGCTTGCTCGAGATCACAGACAGTAAACTTCAGTTCCCACATCTCAGGATAGACATTACACACAGGGGTTAAACTTGGCGTTACCTTCTCAAGTTAACTCGCTGTCTCATCTCATGCATATCTATTCTGAGATCATCTTTATTTACTTGGAGTTTCATTTAGGGTTTTTTCGTTAACTGATGGTAGTGTTCCAGTTAACTTGCTTTCAATAAGGACGTGCATGTTTGCACAATTGTCCATTTTTAGATTAGATGTTTTGGTTAACTGATGGTAGTTTTCCAGTTAACTGTATAGTTTGCTTTATTAGGGTTTAGCAATAAATCTTGCATGCATTGCAAGACTGTAGTTGACTCAAGGTGATTTTAGGGTTCCCTACACTTTGATGTGTATAAATAAGAGCTTTTGCTCATTTGTAATTAACTTTTGCTTGAGAGAGAAATATATGCTGCGCCTACCTTGCCCTCAATATTGCTCTTTTGGTATTTGTTCATGCGTCTTTATTTTTATGATCAATTGTTATGCCACATAGGGTTTCATGCGATTGTAATGGTGAATTCTTTCCATAGTTTAGATAAATCTGTTTTGTGCTTAATAAACTTGTTCAGATTGAGATGATAGTTGCGCCACCTTGCCTTCAAGTAGAGAATCTGCACTTGGTTATCGTGTGTTGTCGTGAACAATAAACTAATTCGGATTGGGATGATAGATGCGCCACCTTGCCTTTAAGTAGAGAATCCGTATTCAGTTTATCGTGTGATGTTGGTACCAATAAACTTGTCTAGATTGAGCTGATAGATGCGCCACCTTGCCTTCAAGTTGAGAATCTGTACTTAGTTTATCGTATATTGTTGTTTCCAATAAGCCTATTCAGACAAGCAGATAGTTGTGTCACCTTGCCTTCACGTTGTGAGTCCGTACCTAGCTTATCGTCAGATAATCATCCCTGCTCCATTTTCCTCATGCTCTGTTTTCTTGAGGAAACTAGATAGATTTAAAGTAGTTAGTTTAGTTGTAGTTAATGATCGCGAAACCAGAAAATCCTTAGCTGCAACGTTCTTACGACTGGCCAACTTCAACACTGATTTCTGAGTGATCGGGAGATGCTGAGACTGAGCTGGAGAATTCATCGGAAAGCCTACTGAACAAGGAAGAAATGTCTGCTGGGAGACACTACTGCAAAATCCATCATTTAACACCCTGAAAAATTAGGCCCCCTTGATTAAATTCATTTACGGGTTCCAGACTTAACCATTTCTTCAAACTGCCATCTGACACTTCAAACAGCTGCTGACGGCGAACGGTGAACCCTGTTGAGACAACCAAGCTCACTGCGTGACTGGAGACATTCTGCATCCAATGACTATACGCAAGGCATCTGAAAAGTTCATTAAGGGCCTCAAAAGTAAAAGCGCCCTTGGCCTTCAGTTGCACTGACACCATTTTGACAAAAGCTGAACTTTCATCCAGATGCCCTACTTCGACCTCTTATATCTGGAGCTGGGATGACCCGATTTGAGCCACGTTTGTTTTAACGAACAGCCAGAAGAGCCCACAAGAGAAGTCTCTAGAGGTGACAAAGCAAGAAAACTGCTTCTAAAACCTCAAAAACGCCAGTGCGTATTTTATTTAAAATATTCGCTCCGTACTTAAAACATTTTCCGAATGTCTTCTCTTTTCAGCATTTCACCAAAGACCTCGCACGTACGAGTGTTTGCCAAATCCCGAAGGCTGACGGCTAGGCTCGTTGAATAGATAAAGTAATTATGCTCAAGTCTCGTGAAGACTTCGAACGCGAACGACCTCAACTGAATGGCCTAAAGGCTAGGCGCCTCTGGACTGTAGAAATACAATGAAAACTTTATATTGGTCCGCCCATGAAATTACGTGCTTGGTAGAACCTCTGCCACGATCACCCGAAACGTCGAATTGACAAGCTGGTTGGTGCATCGCAAAGCTTCATTCGGTTTGTCAACTGAAGTTAAATAATATTTAATATTTATTTTGCATATTTTGGCATTAAAATGGCGAATCTCTAAAAATTGATGCCTTTGCAAATTGCATGATGAATATTAATTTATTATTATTTATTTCCGGACTCAGTGTCAGTATCAGTGTAACTGAAAGGGGTCCAATCAGAAGCCTTCTATTTTCAACTGAGGTTTTAAATCTTGCAGTCAACAAGTTGGTGCGAATTTCTTCTTATTTAAACATGGTGCCTTCATTTATTATTCATCAAGAGAAATCCATATTTTCAAACAAAATTCGTTTTTCTTCAAGGCGAAGGCGTATTTTCAAGCAAAATTCATTTTTCTTCATTCACAAGGCGTATTTTCAAGGGAGATTCGTATTTCTCAAGCAAGGGCGATTTTCAAAAACAAAGGCAAATTTCTCATCTATTTCCAAAGGCGATTTCTCCAATCACATCCTTTTGCAGGTTAAAAGTTCACATTCATCAGCAAATTTGAAGAATAGGGGCGATTTTCACAGAAGAAAGAGCATAACAAAAAACGTCTTTTTCCTCCTTGATTCTCAAATTTCTCTCAAAATCTAATTCGCATGTTCCTGAAATTGGCGAATTTGACAAGTCTCAACATCTGGATCATTTTCATATAGCTTCCTCGAATTAAAATCGTGCGTTTGATTTTTCAGGAATTTTTAACTTCAGAACGTTCGTTCTTGAGTTTCTAATTTTCTCAACTGAAAATTCTTTGTACGGTCGAGTAGAGGTTAGAGTTTCGCATTTCTAATGTTCTGGGTTGTCTTAGAATCTTTTTCTAGACAAAACCCATATCTCAGATTTTTTGCCGAAAATAACTCTTCGAAAGGCTATTTTTAGCTTCAGCAGGCTATTTTTAGCTTTCCAGAAATCTTGTCAAAACATAGTCAAGTTCACAGTCAACAAGCGAGTTTTTCAGAATGTAGTTCACATAGACTGAATTCAAGACCAAATCGGTCTTAATTCATGATTTCGTAAGAAAAGCTAAGACCGATTTGTATCAAATGCATTTAGAGGGTTGACAAGTGTGGTTACTCAAATCCATATGGTTGCATGCCTCGTATAGCCGTTTGTCTTCCAAAGCCGGTTTAGAGGGTTGATACTGTTGGAATTTTGCATGTGCAGCAAGTTCGTTTGCATTTCTCACAACCAGAGTGTGCACAGTCAAATCTTGCAGTTTTGTCATGGAGAAACGTCAAAAGACATCAAGCTGTCGAAGAGATAATGGCCATCACTTCAGTTACGGAGCCACCAAAGTTGCCAGTCAGTGAAATGCTAGTTTGAGTGTGCAAAGATTGCCAAGATTGCTCAAGTTGTGACAACCTTTAGATGCTGATGCAGTTGACAGCCTCGTTGAGGGATTGATTGTTTGAGATCACGATCAGTAGACTTTAGTTCCCACCTCTCAGAATAGACATTACACACAGGGGTTAAACTTGGTGTTACTTTCTCAAGTTAACTCGCTGTCTTATCTCATGCATATCTATTCTGAGATCAGCTTTATTCACTTGGAGTTTTATTTAGGGTTTCCGGTAACTGATGGTAGTGTTCCAGTTAACATGCTTTCAATAAGGACGTGCATGCTTGCACAATTGTCCATTTTTAGATTAGATGTTTCGGTTAACTGATGGTGGTTTTCCAGTTAACTGTATAGTTTGCTTTATTAGGGCTTAGCAATAAATCTTGCATGCATTGCAAGACTGTAGTTGACTCAAGGTGATTTTAGGGTTCCCTACACCTTTCGATGTCTATAAATAAGAGCTTTTGCTCATTTGTACATAACTTTTGCACGAGAGAGAAATATATGCTGTGCCTACCTTGCCCTCAATATTGCTCTTTTGGTATTTGTTCATCGTCTTTACTATTATGATCAATTGTTATGCCACATAGGGTTTCATCATTGTCATGGTGAATTCTTCCCATAGTTTAGATAAATCTATTTCGTGCCTAATAAACTTGTTCAGATTGAGATGATAGTTGCGCCACCTTGCCTTCAAGTAGAGAATCTGCACTTGGTTATCGTGTGTTGTCGTGAACAATAAACTAATTTGGATTGAGATGATAGATGCGCCACCTTGCCTTCAAGTAGAGAATCCGTATTCAGTTTATCGTGTGATGTTGTTGCCAATAAACTTGTCTAGATTGAGTTGATAGATGCGCCACCTTGCCTTCAAGCTGAGAATCTATACTAGTTTATTGTCTGATAGTCAAACCTTGCTCTGTTTCCTCATGCTCTGTTTGCTTGAGGAGACTGGATAGAATTTAAGTAATTAAGTTTAGTTGTAGTTAGTAGATCTGCAAAACCAGAAAATACTCAGCTGCAACGTATAGTTTTTCGAGAAAGCCTTGTACCTCTACAGCTGAAACAAAAAGACAGGATATAGTTTAGTTTATTTCCCTTTGCAGGTATTTTTGTCAAAGCACAATGAGGGAGCTGGGAGTTTATCGCAACTATAGAGGGTGGGTGGGGGGTTCGGTGGGGTTTGTTTGGGACGTAAGGCATGCCTTCGACAGCCGACCATATTGGCCAACTAACTATAATCTACCGCTCCCGCCTTAGAATAGTAGGGCCACCCCCTTGCCGAAGGCTGAACTATAATGGGGGGGGGGCATGGTGGGTCCCGAAGGGCTGCCGAGTGGGTGGCAATAGGGAGGTCGGTCCTGCCTACTATTCTCTCTCCAGGTGGGAAGAGATAGAATGGTCGAATCGATAGAATGAAGCCCCAACCGGGGACAGAGTCATCGTACGAGAAAGGGAATGCTGCCCCTGCAGGGTGGGGGGGAATGGTAGGGATTGAACGCCCTCTAATCCCCTCCCACCCGGAGGAGAGGCCGAATCAACGGATGTCGTTTATCAATCAACGAGATCAAATGGTTCTAGCACCGAAGCGAGCATATTAGTAAACATCCCTTTGAGGAGCCCTACTATTCTAAAGGGGGCAGAGCCAACTAAGAAAGGAAGGGAACTATAGTTCGTCTCGCAGTGGACCCACCAAAGGAAGCGGCCCCCCCTCTCCCTCTTATTATTGCATGGGCAGGAGCTTCTTCGGCAGGAGCAACTAGCCTGAAAATAGTAGGGGGGGTGGGTGGGAAACTATAGTTCCGAGACAAAGGCAGTTTGCTACCCGGTTCATCGAGATGGAGATGCTGTTCCAGTTTATTAGCCATGCCTAGCATCAACAATTATAGAAAGGGCCATTCCATATCCAATTGGAGCTCGAACAGAAGATCCGGGTGCAGATAAAGAGGTTGACTTGGGCCCATTACAATTGAGCCGGAGGGAGGCACTAAATACTCCGCTACGGCCCTACTATTCTAAAGGGCATCGGGGATGAGACTGAACAAGGTAAATAGGCTGCATCTAGATCAATTGGTTAAGAGACTGGATCTATAATTGGATCTTCAACGAGTGAAAGGAATGCAGCTGAAGGGCTATGGTTATCCAATGAATGCCTGAACAGATTAATAGCCTCCCAATGCACCGGAACTGGAATTGGATCTGAGTCTTCCATACCACCTTAGGCTAGGACCTGTGCCTAGACACTATGAATGTCGTTCCATATACAGTGTCAGATCAAGTTGATGACGCTAGGCAACTAAAGTTCAAAGGGCGAGACCCATAAGCGCTTGTTTCTTCACCACCATCTTGATGAACCGGAATCCGTCCCCATTCCTTATATAGTTCCATCCTTCTAGCCAACGGCAACTATCGAGCCCCACCACTCTTCGGGGATGGGCGGGAGATATAGTAGGAGGGAACTATAGTTGGGAATTCTAGTTGGTGGGTGCCCTACTATTCTAAGGGTGCCGAATTAGAATTATCTACCCAGGGGTGCTACGGAACTATGGGCCCATCCCCGGGCCCCTCCCTTAGAATAGTAGGGCTATGGCCCTAAAATTCTATGGCCATGGGGAGGGAGGGCCACCATTTGCCGTTCGCCAACGGCCCTGTTCATCGAATAGTAGGGGCCCTCCCACCCGATAAGTAATTGATAAATGGCTAGAACCCCAGGGGATATTAGTTGTGGGTGGGAGGAACTATAAAGAGGGGGGGATTGGGGGGGGAGGGAATCTTAGTTCATGGCGGGCCGGGCAACTTTAGTCCAGGGCTGGGTGGGAAACTATAGTTGCCCCGGTCCAACTATAATTCGTTGGGGTTCTAGGCGGAGGTTCCATATCTAGAGAGGAGGGGTCCCTCGAGTCCATCCATCTAGAGAGTGGGGGTCGACAACCCAAGATAGAGTTTTGAAGGCCGGTATATGAAGAGGGGAAGCGGAATATCTTCTATCAGGAAGGGTATCTGCTGATCCGCTTCATCTCTACAGCTACAGTTGGGGGGTGGCCGCCCACCCCCTATATATAGATATGGCCAATCCCCTATCTTGGAGAGGGTTGGCCCCCTATATATAGATAGGGTATCTCTTTGGGGGGTTCTAGCTATAGTTGAGGAGGGCATGAAGAGAGGAAGCAAATGTGGGGAAGGGTATCCGCTGATTCGCTTCATCCCTTCAGTTTGGTATTAGATCTGGCGAGACGAGTGGTTTGTAATTGTGAGGAGGAATCTGTAGAGAGTAGGTCGACCACATTACCAATAGTCATTCATACCAGTCTCTAGTCTGCCTATATATCTATATGGCAGTTGGCTATCCTTGGGAAAGGAAGAGGATGCCATATAGATATATAGGGGATCGGCCAGGATAAAGTCAAGTTTGATTCCCAGAACTTAAGTGGTTCCCACTCATGTTACTATATAGATAGAGAGTCAAGTGAGTGGTATGCCCCATGCTTAGATAGAGAGTCGAGTGAGTGGTATGCTATACGAACCTGTCCGAGCAGCTCTCTTTATTCCCGAGCAGCTCTATTATGAACCTGTCCGAGCAGCTCTATTCTATGAGCAGCTTAGAATTTATCATTGGTTTGGTGCGACTCTCTCTATTCAATATCAGGATTGGTCGTGCCCCCTGCATGCAGGGGGGGATTGGTCGTGGAGATAGGGATAGGGATAGGGGGGGATTGGATATCTAATGGTAACATCAAGTTCTATTCGGTGAGGGGCAATTAGCAATTGGGCTACTCTCTATCTCTATCTGGCTCGAGATCTGGCCTTTCATTATTGCCTCCCACCCACCCGATCTATCCGGGGAGAGTGGGGTATCTCTATCTATTCTCGAAGGCCTTCATCTGGGAATATTACTGGGAATATTCTTGTCTGATCCAATCCATTCCATATGAGTGTTCGAAGGTGTCTCTGGCAGAAGGACCAATAACCAATAGTAGCGGATCGCCATATAGATAGAGGGGGGGGGGTATGTTCGAATAGGGTCGTCAAGGTCCAGACCCAGAATACTCCTTCATTTGCAGAGGGTGAGGTGCTCATCGCCATGCCCCATGCCATCTAGATAGTAGATAGTAGATAGAGGGGGGTTCGTTGCAGGTTAGGTGCTTCTCGCCTATAGATAGAGATAGAGGGTCAGGTGCTCATCGGATAGGCTAGTTGCTCATCGGACAGGTTAGGATCTCATCGCCATACCATATAGATTAGATTAGATAGGGGCCCTCTCCCAGCTATATCTAGTATAGTGCCCCATCTATTCCCTTTGCCCATAGAATAGTAGGGCATATAAAATATGAATGATTGGTCTGTATTAGAAGGGGATGTTGCCCCTACTATTCTAAGGGGGATTGGGATGTCACTCTTCAGATTGGGATGTTGCTATTCACTCATCTGATTGGCCCTTTTCCCATAGAATAGTAGGGCATATAGAATCTGAATTGAATGATTGGGATGTTGCTATGGGGTGGGAGGGAGATATAGCGGGGATGCTGCCCCTACTATTCTAAGGGGGATTAACCCCAAACCCCTAGCCCAATCCCATATCTATAGAGGGGGCCCAATGCCCCTAGCCCTAACCCCATGCCGTATAGATGTATAGGGCCCCATGCCCGAATCAGTCCAGTGACCCCATGCCCAATCCCAGAGATAGATCACCTGCGTATCACGTCTATAATGTAATGCCTATATAGATAGATGGGGTCAGTGCCCAGTCAGTAGAGGTCGAGTGCCCATTATTCTCTAGTGACAACCCAACCAGTCTCTAGTGACGAAGTGACAACCCCCCCCATCTATAGATTCTAGTGTCGGTGACGAAGTGACAACCCAACCAGTCTCTAGTGACGAGGTGGTGACAACCCAACCCCAACTAGTCTTTATTCGGTGGTGACAACCCAACCAGTCTCTAGTGACGAAGTGACAACCCAACCAGTCTCTAGTGACGAGGTGGTGACAACCCCCATGCCAAAGTGTTTATGCCCATACCCCAACCCCCCGGCACTCTAGTTATAGGGTGGATAGGGAAACATCGGCTAGGATCTTCTACTTCTATAGTAGTGGCTCCCTTCGGCCAGTGCGTTTCTAGAATCCCAGTGCGTGCAGCACCCCTACCGCTACTATAGTGCGAGGTGGCACATTTCTGTATAACCAGTGAGCGAACTATAGAAAGGAGTTAGGACCTATCGAGTTCCGCCTTGCCGCGGATTGGGAGTAGTCAGGGGGCCCAGGGCTACTATAGAGAGTTTGGGGTGGCCAGCGGGGAATCATTTCGTCCGCCCACTATCCTTCTCGATCTGCACCTTGATAGGCTTCGTACTCTTATCGAAGAGAGCAACGATTTACTAATCTTGCGTTACTGATCACGCGCTTGGCAGTAGAGAATGTGTCTCAGAATTCAGGCGATCCGATCGAGTTGTTCCCTTTCTATTTAAGGAATAACCACAGGTCTTCATCTAGATTCTTTGTCTCAATAGGAGCCCTATCGTCTCTATCTGTGGAGTGATTCACTATAGATAGAGACGATAGGGCGGGTCCACCTACACATAATGGATTACTTGATCTCTTATAGGTATGTTACGTATAGAATGTTGGGATAACTGGATGAAGAGGATCGAGAAGAGCCCGGCCCTATAGTTCCCCCCCGGAACTAAGTTTCCCACCCAAGGCCCCCCCCACCCGAGGTGGACCCCACTATCCTAGGCGGGTATGGATAGTGGGGTTGGTGGCCCTTAGGATGGTGGGGAAGGTGGCCCCCCCACCCAGGGCCGACCCCACCAAAGGCACCAACCCCACCGACCTGGGCTCCGCCACCACCCAGGCTCCGCCACCGACCAGGGCTTCTTTCTCAGGGTGGGAGGGCCCCTACTATTCTAAGGTAGTTAGCTATCCTCCCACCCAGCGCTTCGGTGAAGACCGGGCCCCCCCCGGTAGAAACTAGAAGTGGGAGCCCTTCCCTTATAATCTAGGGGGGTAGGGGGTTCAGGGAGGGCCCCCCATCATAGTTGTTGCAGGACCGACCCCCCTATATTAGAAGGGCGCCCATAGAAGCCGTAGGGGCGCGGGAGGCGGAGGTAGATTATAGTTAGTTCTTGGAGGTAGATTATTATTGCTTTCTCACCCTATTGCCTATACCCACCCAGCCCCCCCTTAGAATAGTAGGCGGGACCGACCACCGTATATTATAAGGGCCCGGGAACCTTCTAGTCCCACCCAACCCTGGCAACCCCCCCCACCCGGAAGCCCTACTATTCTAAGGGCCCGAGAAAGCCCCCCCCTGCCGAAGGCAGGCCTTAGGTCCCAACCCCACCGACCCATTCGAACTATAGAGGGTGGGTGGGGCGGGTGGGACGGCCCCTAAAATTCTATGGGAGTGGGCCCCGCCCCTTAGAATAGTAGGGCGGCTGGCCCCTACTATTCTAAGGGTGGGAGGGAATTATAGACATATTTCCCGGTGGGGTCCGCCGCTACGGGTTGGGTGGGAATTGTAGTTACGAGACTCGACTAGAATTTGTTTGGAGAGGGCCTAAAGATCAGAAGGAAAAGTTGTTTTGCCGTTCTGATATCATTCCAGTCGTTCAAGTAATTAGGTTCCATCTAGATCCCATAGGAGCAAGAACCTCACTCTCGCACTTCGATCTCTGTGTCGAAAAAGAGCGAAGCCAAGTGATAACAATCCCCTCTCCTATCATGATCATTACCTAAGCCCACGGACGAACGAAGTGGGTATAGGCTTGTGGGTAGCATATCTGAGCCCTTTTGATTCTAGGGATGGGATCTATTTCATGACAATGAGGAGTTAGTTCTTGTCGGGCTCGGTGGAGAAATCCAAATCAGACCAGTTATATAGGTAGGGGGGTGCCAGTTATATAGGTAGGGGCTCGCTCAGACCATTCTTTCCCCGGCTCATAAGTGGATTCCGAAGAGTACCAATCCCAGGAGCACACTTCTCCCCTGCACCACTAATACGACGAGTTTCTCTATTCAACATCCACGCCCCTCCCATAGAATTTTAGGGGATAGTTCAGAGCACGCGTACACAAGAATGAGACCGACCAGCCCTCTTTCTAGTTTAGTTCTTGGGCCCTACTCCCCATGAAGAACCCTCAATCCAATGCAGCCAAACTCTAGTTCTTGATCTCGTCTCGCCCCTACTCTGTAATGGAGAATGACGATGTTGAGAAGTCGTCCTTGGACCCACCGCATGTTTCACCGTTGCCCAGTCAGCTATATAGGCAAGGGGTAGGGGCCGCCTTCCAACAAATAAAGTTTCCATGTGACAATAGAATCATTACTGTTTCTGGGGATCCCGACGCCAAACTATCCAGAGTAGGGGCAAACTGCAGCTATATAGGTAGGGCCCTACTCTATAATGGGGGGGGCGGGGCGGGGCCCTATAGATAGTAGGGCTACTCGCTTCCACCACGAAGTGGATGGAGAGATTACCATTCCCACCATTTGTAGGTCCAATGACATTTCGGAGTATGGGGATGATGATGGCCCTAAATACTCCACTCAAGCCGAGCCCCACCAACATAACCCCCCACCCAACCCCACAGCGGCTTCACCACATTTCGTTTATTCTGGATTTGCGCTATCCCTTATCTCATCAGTGGGAACTGTACTCGAGAAATCCCCGGATCTCCGGTCAATCAAGGAGGTGAACATAGTTCCAGTGAGAGCTCTATCTAGTTCTTGTGTTGGATGGGAAGGGGTATGTATGCGAAGATGGAAAGATCAAACAGAGGCGGAATAGCGCTAGGGTGGGCCGTGGACCCCGGGATCTGATCATCCAAAAGATTCGAGGAAATGGCAATCTATCTCCTCCCAGGATTCCCTACTATTCTATGGGGGCTTGCTAGAATAGGATAATTCCCTACAATTCTATGGGGGCCTGCTAGAGTAAGGGAACTAGGAAGAGGAACTACCATAGAATTGTAGGGCCCCCCCCACCCAAACTATAGTTTCAGATATAGTTAGGTTCGGTTAAGAAATAGACTAGGGGTAGGCCCCCCTAATCCTGCCCACGGGCCACTTTAGGTTGTCGGTGTTGCTTGGGTTCTGGATCGAGGATTCCCACTCTGTGCCCTTCAATGCCCCCAACTATCTCTGTACAATTAATCTACCTCCCCTTAGAATAGTAGGGGCCCATAGAATAGTAGGGGCCTCCCACCCGCCAACTAGCCTATAGAATAGTAGGGGCCACCCAACCCGGCAATAGTTCTGGGGGTAAGGTTGCCCCTGGCGAATAGTAGGGCCCCCGGGCCCCTACTATTCTAAGGTAGTGGAGTTATATTAGTTGAAGGTGCCCCATGGGAGGAGGTATAATGGGGGCCACCTTATCTTGTTCTACGCCGGCACTATCGTAGTTCTGATGGAACCAGAGTAAAACATTAAATACCTGCTATCATACAGCCCAACTTTTAATTGATTGCTCGTGATATGCATTGACGTGAGAAATATTGCACTTGTCCTCCCCGGATTTAAACGAGGAGGAATCATCTCTATTCGCAAAGCAATTCACCTTCGTTATGAACACACTACCACTTCCGAGCGTTTCTCGCCTATCCTATAATAGAGTGAGTAAGTGAGTAAGTAGGTTCCTTCTGTGGGGTGGGTGGCCCTCTAAATCACAAAAACTGAGATCGATTCGAGGGGTGGGGCCCAAGAGGATATAGTTAAGGGCCCCCCACCCAACTATAATTCCCTACGGGTTGGGTGGGCAACTAGCCTATAGAATAGTAGGGGCCCTCCCCGTTACAATGGAAAATCCCCTCATGCATGCACACTTAATTTATCAACCTGCTAGAATATAGTTAAGGGCCCCCCACCCAACTATAATTCCCTACGGGTTGGGTGGGCAACTAGCCTATAGAATAGTAGGGGCCCTCCCCGTTACAATGGCAAATCCCCTCATGCATGCACACTTAATTTATCAACCTGCTAGAATAAGCAATATAACCCCCCTGCATGCAGGGGCCCTATGATTCCCACCCACCCGACAATAGAACTATATCTCCCGGCCCCTACTATTCTATGGGCTATAGTTTCCCACCCTGCATCCCGAACTATAGTACGGAACTATAGTGTGTTCCCACCCGGAACAACGGCATCTACCGGAACAACTATAGTTCTTATTAATTAGCCTGCTAGCCTCCCAACGGCATCTACCCCATAGCCCCTACCATAGCTGGTTAAGTCTGGAACCCATAAATGAATTTAATCAAGGGCGCCTAATTTTTCAGGGTGTTAAATGATGGATTTTGCAGTAGTGTCTCCCAGCAGACATTTCTTCCTTGTTCAGTAGGCTATCCGTTGAATTCTCCAGCTCAGTCTCAGCATCTCCCGGTCACTCAGAAATCAGTGTTGAAGTTGGCCAGTCATGACTTTGTTGTCAGCTATAAAATAGGAAGTTAATAAAAAGTGCAATAACTTGAGCAAATGGACGCCTATGAGCTCAAGAAATGACTTTTCGGAATCGGTGATGTCTAACGGTGAATCTCAAAGCTTCATTCCGAATTGTCAACTGAAGTTTAATAATATTTAATATTTATTATTGTATTTTAGCACTAAATGGCGATTTTCTTAAGATTGGCGCCCTCTTTATGCTAAGTTTTCAAATTGCATGATAATGAATATTTTATTATTATTTATTTTTGAACTCCGAGTCAGTGGCAGTTCAACTGAAGGGCGACCAATCAGAGGTCTTCTATTTTAGTCAGGGTTTTGAATTCTTGCAGTTCACCATTTGGTGCGAATTTCTTCTTATTTAAACATGGCGCCATCTTCATTTATCATTCATATCTTCAAAAGAAATCGAATTCTTCAAGAGAAATTCATATCTTCAAGAGAAGTTCGTATTTCTTCAAGAAGCAAAGGCGCATCTTCAAGGGAAATTCATATTTTTAGACAAAGGCGTATTTCTTCAAGGCAAATTTTATCAAGAGAAATTCGTATTTCTTCAAGGAAAATTCGTGGTTTTGAAACAAAGGCGAATTCTCAAGGAGCAAAGGCTTAAAGTAAATTCGCAAATCCTTCGGTGAGCAAAGGCGAATTCTCAAACTTTATTGTAATTCGTATTTTCTCAAGGCAATTTCAAGAGAAATTCGAATTTCCTCAAGAACAAGGGCGCAAATTTCAAGAAAATTCGTGGTTTTCAGTTTGCAAAGGCGAATTTCTCAAGATCAAAGGCGAATTCGTCATCAATTTCCAAAGGCGATTTTATCCAACTAATCTTTTTGCAGGTTAAAAGTTCACAATTGTTAGCAATTTGTAAAAATCAAGGGCGATTTTCATTGAAGAAGAGCATCATAAAAACGTCTTTTTCCTCCTTGAATCTCAATTTTCTCTCAAATACCAATTCACATGTTCCTGAAATTGGCGAATTCTACAAGTGCAAACATCTGGATCATTTTTATATAATTACCTCGAGTTAAAATCGTGTGCTTGATTTTTTAGGAATTTTTTTTTAACTTCAGAACATTCGTTCTCGAGTCACTAATTTTCTCAACTGAAAAGTCTTTGTATGATCGAGTAGAAGTTGAATTTTCGCAAAATCTGACATTCTAGGTTGTCTTAGAATCCTTTTCTGGACAAAACCCATATCTCAGATTTTTCACTGAAAATAATTCTTTGAAAGGCTATTTTTAACTCTCGCAAGCTATTTTTAGCTTCTAGAAATCTTGTCAGAACACAGTCAAGTTCACAGTCAACAGGCGAATTTTTCAGAATGCAATACACTCAGCTCGAATACAGGACCAAAACAGTCCTTACTCATGACTTCCTCAGGTTGGTTGAGATAGATCTTCACAAGGTGTTGCCAGAAGCAGTTCTTGATCCTGTTAAGATCAGAGCTTCAATTATTCAAAATATTGAGCAGTCTGGTTTACTAGAGGCCGCTTCCATACCTATCTCTGTTCATTGTGTTGAATTCGTGATGGCTTGTATTAAGCATTACAATTCTACTACTCGTGAGATAGTGTCAGTTGACGGACGAGTCATTTGTAGTCTCAAGCCTCTAGACATTGAAAGGAGTTTTGGCATTCCTCAACACCCTAACAGTCTAGTTATTTCTATGGAGCAGTGTGAGCAGGCATTTGATGCTGATGTGGACAAGTGTCAGAAGAAGATGGCAGAAAGATGGTTAAAACAAGCTAAGAATAGATTGCCAAACAATGTGGTCGTGGTGAATACAAGGATGAGTATGCGATTCTAATCACAATTCCTGAATCGTGTCTCGTGTCACACATGTAATGTTTTCCACTTTGATGTATTACATTATTGGTCGCATCATTTCTGGGCAGGAGCATTATGACTGGCATCCTTCATCGCCGATATTCTCCACAGGCAGATCACCGGTTTCCTAGTTGCCCATGAGTTTCACATGTGTTTATCTCGTGTACTTGATTGCTTATCGGTCGGGCCGAGGGCTAAACACCGTGGCATTCTCAGTGTTCGTAAAGTCTACCAGATATGATCAACTTGAGTTCACCAGTATCGAACGCCATTTCAAGCGTGTGTTCAAGGAGGCTTTCTTGACTTATACAATGAGAAACTTGGACCGGGAGTTGCACGCTCGTATCTCGGCAGTTGCTAGGGCAGCGATGGATGGATGGGCAGATTGGTTTATTCAGTTCCCAACATACACCTACATCCAAGTATACGGGTTTACAGGAAATCCAGCTATGCTTCCACGTTATCCTTCGGATAAGACAATCTTTCAAGAGTTCCTGAGACAGATGCATGATGTTCATCGTCTTTTACGCCGCAGGCACAGACCATCTCTCAACTTTCCTTTTCAGTTTGGAATGTATTGGTGCAAGTCGGCAATTGATGCTAAAATTGCAGGACAAGAGCTTCAGAAATATCATCTTAAGTATCTTGTTGAAGCACGTGCCTATGATCTTTCAAGTCATTATACAACTCGCCTTGTTGGAGGTACATATCATGAGCCTTCTATGGAGGATTTCTGGGCAAATTGCGTAGATGACTTCGAGGTTCGCAGACGTAGTTACGGCCGCTTCTCTCTCTCACAGATTTATGTTTTCTTATCAGAAGATGTGGGAGGTTTATCAAATGATGAGGGAGAAGTTCTTCCTCAATTTTTCAGAGAGCAGGTTGATACACAACCGTTGCCAGCAGTTGATTGGTACGCCAAAGAATACGCAACAGTCAAGGAGAGGTCAAGTAGAGTTATCCAGAACAATATACTTTACCTCGATAGCAAGAAGACAAGGAGGGTGAGTGTTCCTAGAGCAGAGCCGCCGGTAGTGGTGAATCCTTCGCTACCTTCCTTGTCAAAACCTAAACAAAAGAAGAGTAATCCTCCCAAGAAAGTACAAGCGCCAAACAATTCAAAGGGCAAGGCGCTTGCCACTGTTACACACATGGAGCCTGACAGAGAGCTAGTTCAAAGGCCAGTTCAAAGTCCGCCAGGCCTGAGGTTCAGTTCCTCAAGTTCCAGTTCCGGTGAGAGAAGTCACCAACCCCACCTCATTGAATTGGATTTAGACTCTCCACCTCACAGTGGGTCCTCTACCCGCTCACTTCATCAAGTACCTCCTGTTGCTAGTACTGCACTTTCTAGTAGCATTAGCCAAGACCAATCTTGGATCGAAGCTCAGCTAGGAAGGAAGAGGAGGCAGCCATCCTATGTTCTTAATCATTCCGATTTTGATGAAGTTTATCAGGATGCGCCAGACAAGAGGGTCAAGAATATGGTTCACGTAGAAAGAAACACTGACATGGAGATCGTAGTCGAGACTGCTGTACCCATGTGGGAAGAGCTTTGGCTGAGTTGGAATCTCTGTGGATTTTGAGGTTATCATACTAACCTTGGTCAGAAAGCACACGCCCGCATCAAAGTTGATCTCCCATGTTGCTACATGTATAAAGGCTGTGGATAGAACAAGGACGGAGAGGATAAGGCAGCCCTCAAGGCTAAAATCAGACAACTTCGTCAGTATATTTCTAGCCTTGTACATAGACCAGATGCCATTAACACACTCCCGCCGATGCTTGAGCCTCCAGCAGAGCAAAGTCAACTTAATCACTTAGTTGCATATGGCAAGCGTTTGGATGAATGGGAGGAGGATTTTGTTGCTAGAGGCCGTACGATGCTTACAGAGTTATATCACGGCAGACAATGCACGAGAGCTCCGCTTTCGCCTTCGTGGATGAGGAACGTAGATATGGCGATTAATAAAACCCCCGGATGAGATTATGATTGCTCACCCGAGTGTGGCATACCACAGATGCAGAGATGAGAAGTTTATCTACCTTTTTGGAAAACACAAATTGGTTTTCGTGAAAGCAAAGATAGAAGACTTTGGCACTGTGAGTTGGATGAGAGTAGAGAGCACGCCACCAGTGCAATTCCTGCCAGGAGGACCATATCTCGCCATCGCGCTTGCAGACGATCGAGGTAAGCTTACGCTGAGCTTATACTGATGTCTGGGCCTGCAGCCCAGCACTCATTCATACCATTTTGAGTGGGGAGACCGTTGGCTGTAAGGTTACTCAGCTTACAGTCATGTCAGCATTGTTCGACGAGGCAACAAGGAGCAGAGGTGAACTTCAGTCTCAGATCACAGATGGTGAGGATATGCTGCATCGACATAGCATTCTTCGACAGAGTCTCATAGCTCCAGATAGTGATATAGTTAGCAATCTCGTTGAGGGATTGGTTGCTCGAGATCACGGACAGAACTTTGTTCTCACCTCCTCGTGATAGACATTTACACACAGGAGTTAAACTTAGCGCTTACCTTTCAAGTTAACTCGCTGCCTCACATGCATATCTATTCTGAGATTAGCTTTACACGCTTGGAGTTTCATTTAGGGTTTTTCGTTAACTGATGGTAGTATTCCAGCTTAACTTTGCTTTCAATAAGGACATGCATGCTTGCACAATTGTCCATTTTTAGATTAGATGTTTCGGTTAACGATGGTAGTTTTCCAGCTTAACTGTATAGTTTACTTTATTAGGGCTTAGCAATAAATCTTACATGCATTGCAAGACTGTAGTTGACTCAAGGTGATTTTAGGGTTCCCTACACCTTGATGTATATAAATAAGAGTTTTTGCTCATTTGTAAATAACTTTTGCTTGAGAGAGAAATATATGCTGCACCTACCTTGCCCTCAATATTGCTCTTTTGGTATTTGTTCATGCGTCTTTATTATTATGATCAATTGTTATGCCACATAGGGTTTCATGCAATTGTAATGGTGAATTCTTTCCATAGTATAGATAAATCTGTTTTGTGCTTAATAAACTTGTTCTGATTGAGATGATAGTTGCGCCATCTTGCCTTCAAGTAGAGAATCTGCACTTGGTTATCGTGTGTTGTTGTTGCCAATAAACTAATGGGTGTTGAGCTTCTCCCACCTCCATTAAATGATGGGTTGAAATTGCTTGTGGAAGAATTGTAGGGTAAGACCTCTCTCATAAATCACAACTTTCATCTTGCCAAGTACTCTATCTACGTACTTGTAGGTCAACCCAAGGTTCAATCTGTCCAAATCCCCATATATGATGACGGTGAAAATAGGGGGTATAGTAGTTGTGAGCATCTCACATCGAACCAAAATGTATCATTGACCTCCACCTCCTTAACCCTCTTCCCCTACTCTACCTTACATTCCCCCTACCTAATCCCATCTTGGGTCATGGTTATTAGTTGCAAAGGCTAATATGACTCAAACATCCTCTCCACTAAAATGAAGTAGGAACCAAACCTAATCTTCAGTGGCTGGAGGGATTCCTTCCTCAAAAAGGATCAAAAGAGGGCCAATGATGTGTGTTGGTTGCATATAAACATCTGCACCTCCCTAACATTTGTTATAACCTATTTGACACAAGCAAATTTGCCAATGTCTTTCAATTCACAGCATGTGTGCAACATGGAATCTAATACACATCTCTATAGATAGCCTTAACTAATTTCCTTGTTGCAAATGTGGTATCTCTCACAAACAGGCATCACATTAGGACCAACCTCCTCAATAGCATCTCTTAAAATATAAAGTGGGATCCTTACTATAAGCATAAATTTAAAACTCTCAGTTCCTCACAAACTTGTGGTTACTTGTGGGTCAAAGAGTTCTAATGTTGGTGTAAACAAGATATATTACCTAACCAGTTTGCCTCTAAGGTCCTATTCACACTAGTTTACTTAAGTTTACTTAGGGAACATTTAGGTTATTTATCTTTTATATCTTATGTCATATGATTAAGACACCTGTTATAATCCTATGTTGCCCTATCATATCACCTTGCCTATATAAGCAAGGCTCATCATGTACTTTATGCATCCACTGTATAACTATGGTAATATTATATCATTTTGCATCCATAATCAAGCAATTCATCCTCTTGCTACTCTCTTGTGGAAGGCTATCATTTGTTTTGCAGGTGATCCTAACAACTTGAGTCCATTGTTGACTTTTACATGATATTAGAACTTCAAATTTGCAAGTCCCTTCTCAAGTCTAAAAGTGATTTAGGTAAGAACTTTTGTTGGGTGCATTATCAAGCAAAACATACCTCACCATTAGGTCCAAAGAGCCCCAAAATCCCCTAATTTCATATAAAACACTTTATATTTTGGAGTTTAAAAAATTCACCATTTTTTTAGGGTCTCAAAAAATTACTGATTTTTTTTTGTGTTGTACGAATCCATACCATATGGTCAATCGCAATCATTAACCATCACATCAACAAATATTTTGTTGTCAATTTGCGAATTCTTGTGTCATTGCATGTACAAGTTGCAATGGTAGGTACAACGATAAGATTTAATTAATTTTGTTTTAATTGTATATGCTATGTTTCTTTAGCACCTAGTCACAAGTTTCTGGAAAATGGTTCCACCCAACCCATAGGGGCTTAAAACACAATGGGTGCCACCACCCCCCCGCATCACCTTCACCACCAATTGTTGACACCCACGCGTTGTTAAAACTCAACCCCTTCCACTACCTGATTTTGCCACTCAAGGAGCGGCACAAGCTTATTCTGCCACTTGAACAATGACTAAGGCCCCCTTCTTCTTTTCTAAAGGAGCATTTTTTTTCCATGAGGCATAACTTCTTGCCAAGGTATCGGATTTTCAACTTCTTATAGTTATTGGAAAGCTAGTCTTGAGCACTTCACAATGGTAAAATTTATTTTTCCAAATTTTGCTAAAGGTGTCTGGTATTGCTGATTGAAGTCCAGATTATCTTTTTGACTTTCGAGTTCATAACTTTTGCCCAATATCTCCAATTTTTTAGATCAAATAAGTGTTGGCAAAGTATTGATGAGCTCTTCTCAACCATCCATGCATCTTTTCTAGAATCTATCCCATGTATCTTTTATTCAGTTTGTTAGTTATTTGCACTCTAGTTGATTACTTGAACATTTTGGCACCTAGAAAAGTTTTGTTTTCACGATATGAATTCATTTCAACTTATTGATATGTATTGAGATTATTGATCTCTAATTTATTCCCTTTAGAAATTATCACGGGTTTTTATATTCATTCTTCTATGGTAAACTTGAATAATGATTATTACGAGTCTTGGAAAAATAGTATTCTAACACATCTCAAGTGGCTTAATTTTTTGCTCACTCTTTATGGACTCATACCTAAACCAGACACACCTTGGAGGAAATTAGCATGGGGTATTAATATTGATCATGTTGTAAAATTGATTTGTTTTAATGTTGATTATGACATTATGTGGGCTATATTAGACTTTGATTGTCCATACATTTGGACCAAGATTTGGGAGATCCTTGAAGACCCACATCTCTCTACATTCCTAGATGATCTTGCTATGGATTGCCTCATTCCCTTTGATGATGCAAATAATATACTCTTTGATGATGATACTCTAAAGAAGCTTGAATATATTGCATGCCTTGCATGTTCTGATGACACATCTCCTCTTGCTTCTCCTCTTATTGAGATCACATCTCCATCTATTGCTCCTCATGAGACTAGTATTGTTGCATCCATGGCTCCAATTGATTTAGTGCAGCAAAACATTCATCGTCTTCCAAATACAACTACTTGGAATTCCTATTAATCAAACATTTCATCCTTTTTTGTGGAGTCTCACATTTCTAATTTGAAGTATTCATTGGAGGATATTCATTTCCTCTTTGATGATAGTATTGACACAACTATTATCTCATCATCTTTGTCTTTGGAAATTGTTCTTCATTAGTCTTCACAGGATTCTAGATTGGTTTCACCTCATTGCATTGTGGTATCCTTTGATTCCAAAATGTGGACATTTGAGAAGTTTTCAAAAGAGTTTTTCCCTACAGATTTTTTGCCTTTACTCCATCTATGAGAGATCTTTTATACATGGGCGCCTAACATGGCCTTGTAGTTGAGACCCATCTTTGCATTCTTGCATTGGTTTCTTCCTCCTGTTGATGAGTGTTTTATCATCCACCAAACATCAGAATAAAAATGTCCAAAGACACTCTATCCTCTCTTGAAAAACCACCGCATAGGCGATTCCAAGGTTTCTTTAGTCGGGTCTCGACGTGTGGATAAGCTCAATGGTCGTTGTGATAATGCTGGTAATAAACAAGGGGACTTACGTAGAAAGTCTGCACAAGTTCGGGACTTAGGAAATTTATCTTTGTAGGTTCTCAATTAGGACTTTCAATTGTGGATCTCAAAAAAAATGGCAAAAAGAATAGGGTTTAGGAGAGTCTAGTCTAAGCCTAAGAACTCAAGAGACAGTAAGGACTCGGTGAAGGGAAATAAACCACATTTTGTTTCGCCTCCTGCAGGACAACATACGCAAAATGGGTGCAATCTTCAAGGGGTTTGTGAGAATAATTTTCACACCTCGAATGAGGTTGAAGTTAAGCTTCCACGTTTAAGAGCTCAGGCTAACTTTACAAATCGAATGCAAATCATCCATTCGAAAAAAGTATGAGCTACACTTCACCATGAATCAATACGATCAATCTCTCATTCAATTTAACAACTTTTCAAAGCAAATTCTACTTAATCTAACTTTAATTCTAATCTATGGCGGAAGGCAATATGTAACCTCGCTTACTATTCAACAATAAGAAGTGATTCAAGGCAAATCATGCTCAAGAGCTTTTATCATTCAAAATAGTCTCAATGCGACAATATACATAATCTGTCTCCACACAAATGAAAATGAGAGAGCACTAGTTTATATAGAGCTCCAAAAATGAAATGAAGGGCCGAGATTAAAACAAGATCAACGGCCGAGATTATTACAACCAAACCCTAATTAGGGTTTCCCAAATCAACAAGAGTTAATCATCAGAAATCAGTCAGAAAAGTGGCAGTTCCAGCTATAATCTAGGAGATGCGTCCTTATCCATCTGAGTAGCATTGTGCTTGGCGAATCTGGACACTACGGCAATGACCTCGTCCATCGTGACAGGCGGCAGCATGCTGATCCGGAACTCAAGTCCGTCCAACTTCTCAGCACATCTAGCAAAAGTACCTTCCCAACCTGCCTCCTGCTTCTCAAAATCCTTTCGAACGGATGAGAGTCTTGCCACTTTCGCAAAGTCTTGTTTCAAGAAAGGTCCAGTGGTCGAGAAGAAAGTTTCTTGAACTTCATGCTTCAATCTCTCCAACTGCATGTCGTTCTCCCGGATGACTTCATGGTCGAACACTTCTGTAGTTATCACGCAAATCTCCTCCTGGATTTTCTTGACCTGTTCTTCGATTCCAAGCCCATCGACTTTTGCCTTCTCCAAGACTTCCTCTCGTATTGTCACTGCCCAAAACCAGTGATGAAAATCATATGCTGCCCCTGCAGCAATCACCCTTTTATCAACTAACTCCTCTCTCGGAGTACTCTTCAAAATTCTAAGGCTTGGAATAAGCCTTTCCTGCATGTCCGGGATACCTTCCCACGTTTCTGCCATGTCCATCAGTCTAGAAAGAAATGAAGAAGTTCGCCCATAGGCTAGTGCCAACTTTTCCATGAACAATGCCGCCTCTGTGCCTTCACTTGCCATCCAGCCTTGAGCTTCCCTGGCCGTTACCATTCCGTGCTCGACGCCCCTAGTCATCTCCTGTGATTTGAGGAGAGGAGGAACAGTCGCATTGCCCCGATCAAGTGGCTGGGTCAAATGCTGTATGTATTCTTTGAGACGTTCGACCTCCTTCTTATACTCCTTCTTCTTAGCCACTTCCTTTTCTAGTCTCGCCTTGATGGTCGAGACAGAATTATCCAACTCCTCTACTTCTTGACCTTTCGAGGTCGGGCCAAGGTCAACTGTGGTTATAGCATACTCCTGAGGAGTGATCTCGTCCTGTGGCTTGTCCACTGTAGGCACTGCAATGTGCACGGAACGGTCGCCTGCCTCGTTCCTCCGAATGGTGGAGAACTTCTTGGCGGGTTTCTTGACTGCGACCTGTTCTAATCTTGCCAAGAAATCGGCAGTATCATCTTCTTCTTCTTGTTGAGCCTCAGCAGGCACATGAACTTTCATCCTTTCTAACAGCCAGTCTGGAATTGTTGACTGTTCAATGCCATCCTCTACTTGAACCTCATTCTCGTTCGGAACATCCATGACTTCCCTGAGAGCGGAAATCATTCCCTCCTCAAAGTCATTGTTTCGAGCTTCTACATCATTGTCTGAACCCAAAATTTCTGTGCCTGTTGGTGACGCAGGCTCTTCATCATCTAGTTGAATAGGCTCTTCATTTACTTCCTGAGCTGCAAGAGGTTCAAGCATTTCCGCCAAGGAGTCGTCTATATTGGTTACAAACTGGTCAACGTTCCTGGATACTGCCGACCGAGAAGGTTCTCCCTTATGCCTCTTGGACACAGGCTCAGCACTTGGCATTATTTCTTTTCTTTTTTCCCCAATCCCGACCAAGCCTTGATGGGATGCACCAGCATTAGAAGAGTATGACTCTGATTCGCTCAACAGGTCATAGGTGAGCGTGATTCCCTTCTGTCTCAATTCCTGGGCATGACAATCAACCCACCACTGGGAATACTTAGTTACTGGCCTCATTAGGGTGGCTAGGTCTGCGTGCTCAGGCTCTGACCATTTCACCGGAGGGAGAGGTCTGCTTTCCTCAAAGCGCGGCTGGACATGATTTCCATCATCTTGAAGCTGATCAGGCACTCGGCAGAACTCGATTGTTCTCATAAAATCCAAGGACATTCTGGACCACATCTTCCGCCTGACCTCATACTCATCGGCTGCATTTGCCCAGAAATCCTCCAATTCCTGTCTGTGCTTGTACTTCCTTCCTTCCACTGTCCGAATGTTGTGATGTGGGTCATAGTTGACCCTGGACTTGTATGCCGTGAAAGGGTACCATTGGATCTCTAATCTAGCACTTTCAGCCGCTTGTGCTGATGGACAGTACTCTAGCATGTTCCCGATGAAGAATGGGAATGTGACGGACGCCTTCTTGGTCGGCCTCTGAATACTCTGATACTCTTCTAACTGTCTCAAAACCTCAAGCAATATCATCCGATCAGTCGGATAGATAGGCAATTTATAGGGATTTCCAGTAAATCCCTGGATCCTGATATATGTAAATTTAGGGAACTGGATGAACCAAGACCCATATTTGCTGATAAGACTTTTCGCTTCATGGCTCAGCCTTTGGTGCACTCCTCCTTGAAGCTTTCTAGTAATGTGCATTAGGAATGCATCATGTACCCTCCTGAAGTGAGTCTTCTCCTTCAACTGGAGCTGAGGATAGCAGTCGTAAGGCCTAAGCTCGTTCTCCCCATTGCCAATTCTGCCCTTGCAGATCAACCCTGGATATTTGTATGACTTGGCCAACAGGTATACCACATATGAACTCATGTGAAAAGACTTGATCTTTTCAAGGTTGATCAGCTGCTCATGGAGGTTGTCACTTATCATCCGTGACCAATTGAACATTTTGACTCCAGAGGTGACCTCGTCGATAAAATAATACATCCAACTCTCAAAGAAGGCGCCCTGCGGGTTGCCAGCTATTCTGTTCAGCATCAGCACAATATCCCCAAAATCTTCCTTGAAGTCCGTGCGGCGAGGCCTCTTGGGCAACTTCTTGATTGATGGCTTTGGCTTGTCCATCCAAACCTTGTTGACTGTTGTGGCACATAGATCTGGCTGACCATCATATAGCATTTTGGCTTCTTCTTTGGTCTTATAGACCGTTCTTGAATGCTCTGGAATGCCGAAGGTCTCCTGAATTGATACTTCGTTCAAGTGTGCCAAGATCCTTCCGTCAGGGGCGATAATCTGTCTTTTCTGGGCATCATAATGGCGAGCACATTCCACCATTAACTCAGCACAATCCATTGCCGGAGGGAATCCAGCTGCTTGGAATATCCCGTTTCCGACCATCCTTCTGGCTATTGCTGTGGGAAGTCCCTTCTGACCGTATACTCTTTTCTTGAATTCGTCAAAATCCACATGTCCGAGGTCAGTATCCACGACATTCTTCCACTTTGAGATGACTTTAGTCTCCTTCTGAGCACCCTTGTTGGCGAACTTCATTTTCAGCTTCCTGGATAATCCGCCTTCCGTGTCCGTCAACCTGCAGTCATAAAATTAACATTAATATAAAGACCTTTAAAATAATTTAAACCTCGTGCCTTGGATTCGAAAAATTGACTTTCAGCTGTTCAAACAATTAATTTGCTGCGAAAAAGCAAGCTGAAAGTGACTTGAATGAATTTGAAAATCTTGCCAGAACTTCGTCAAGATGAAAGGGCATAAAAAGATAGCAAATTTAACTGACCAATCACCAAACCTCAGAGAAGGATCGTCAAATGCAAATCAGATTTAAAAATCTGATTTTTTTGAAAAGTGCGCCCCTCTTCAAGAAGAATTCAGCTTTGAATAAATATCCTTTTCTTTTCCCGCGAAAAATTCCTCAGCATAACACTGCTTTTCTCTCTGAGAAAATTCGACTTTGCTTATGGACGAATTAATTGCCTGATAATTTCGAGAAAGAATAAATTTCTCTTCAGCTGTGTGTGAAAAATGAGTTGCTGAAACTCATTATAATGCTGAGAGATTGAATTCGATTTAGCAACTGCCATAATCTTTCTCGATCTCGATTTGTTTTCATTTTCCAAACAGGCAACTTTCCTTTTATCTTCCGACAAGGATCAGTCTCGAACTTATCCAGACAAATCTTACTGATCTTCAAAAATTCGATTTTTTTATTTAATGTTTATTTTTTTGATTTTTCAACTTTTTAAATAAAACATTAAATAATTAAATCCGTGGTGAATTTAATTTTCTTCTTGCCGGATTTCATCTCCGCCTGGCGTGCTTTACTTTCGTCCGATTCGTGTCTGGCAATTTTGATTTTGTCCAAGGTATTTTAAATTTCCAAATAGTTGAAAATTAATTATTAAAATATTAAAATATTTTAATTAATTCCAACCCGTTCGTCTTGGACCCATGGCTATTTCAATTTTTCTTCCAATTTTCTTGGCCAAGAGTTTGTTTTCCGATTTCATCCTCAATTTTGTCTAGCCAAACCAAATCTTAAGCCATTCCGTCGAGAATTTCATTGCCAGATCCATATTTTTCTTTGCCGAGGCGAGATTTTAAGCTCATTTTGCTCTGTCCAAGTCAAATATTTCCTTGCTCGGTCGAATTTTTCTAGGCAATATCCTTGTCCGAATGTCTTTGCCGGTTGAATTTTCCTGACGTCTGACATATTCTTCATCCTTTTGGTCAAGTACGATCCTTCCTTTCCCTTTACCTCGTGCATTTTTCTTTAGCCAAAGTTGACAATTTCCTCGCATTTTCCATACTTAGGCAAATTTTGCCTCCTTTTCCCTCATCGTGTTAAGCACATTCCGTTCCATTCTTTGCCATATCCTGATATTCTTTAGCACATGTCCTTTCAATCTTGGCACTTGTCTTCTCGAAAGTGTCACAATACTTGGCCACCGTCTTCATTTTTCATCCTTTTATCCCCTGTACTTAGGCAAATATTCGAACCCTTTCTTTGGATTTGGCCTTGACACTTAGCCAAAAATCTTAGCATCTTATCATCTTGGGCGGACTTTGTAAGTCTTTAGGATGAACATTTTTGAACGTCCCTCTTTTCTAGGGTGAATTTCCTTAACTTCTTAGCACTTATTCTCATCATTTTATCCTTTTGGAAAGGATTATCCACCCCTTTAGGCCTTCATACTTAGCAAATTTCGAAATTTCCTTCTAGCTGGGCGCCAACACTTAGCAAATATTTTGATTTTCCTCTCCTTTACATGTCTAGGCGGACTTTAGATAGCCTTTAGCCAAGTCCCACCTTTTAAGGGCGGACTTTAGAAGCACTTTGGACGTCCTTCTTTCATATGGCGGACTTTAGAACCTTTTTGGATGAGCATTTTTGAAGATGGCGGACTTTAGGCAGTCTTAGGATAAAGATGGCGGACTTTAGAAGGTGTTAGGATATCCTTGTTGGCAGATGGCGGACTTCCAAGACCTTTAGGATGTGCATTTTATGTGCTGGGCGGACTTCCAAGGAGTCTAGGATGAGGATGGCGGACTTTGAAGGTCCTTAGGATATCCTCCCTGGCAGATGGCGGACTTTGAGACTTCTTAGCACATGCAGGGCGGACTTTAGATGGTCCAAGGATGTCTTCAAGATGCAAGGGCGGACTTTGAAGGCTTATAGGATATCCCCCTTGGCTGATGGCGGACTTTGGAGCATGCAAGGACATCAAAGGCGGACTTCAAAGGATGCATGGATATCAAAGGCGGACTTCAAAGGTTCCTTGGACGTTGCCTCAAGATGCAGGGATATGATTCCCAAGAGCTAGGCGGACTTCAAGACCTCTTTGGACATCCTCCTTAGCTGCTGGGCGAATTCCATAACCTTTCAGACCTTCACATACCTTCCTTCTTCATTCTTTCATGGCGAATTCTCCAGATTTGCACAGATTTCTCACAAACTTCACCATTTTTGAGCTGATTTCATGATTTCATCTTCAAATCTGATTGATCTTGAACTGGTTTTGACTGGTTTTTCCAGATTTTTGAACGTTTTCAGTCTGATTTTCATGCTTTTTACTTGTTTTTTCCAGATTTTTCGAAAAAATTTCAAAATTTTCAATTCGATTTTCTGAGAGTTCTATTGAGTTTTTGAGTTTTTCAGCGTTTTCAAACTCGAAACTTTCCAAAAATAGAAACTTTCCAAAAATAGAAAAAGCAACCCTAAAAAATAGGGAACCTCGTTTGGTCCAAAAATGCCAAAAATCGAAAAATCGAAAAAGCAACTTTTCCTAAAAAATAGGAAGTGTCAGAATTGGCCGAATTTACAGTCGATCTTCGTCTCTTGGGCCTTCTGAGCGCTTCCATGACATCTACACATTGATTCAAGCATGAATTACTGACTCGGCTCGGGTGACTCTCGGCAAACTGACCTGAAACTCTTGGCGAAGTGATCTCATGTAACCGTTGCAAGGAGACAGAACCCTAAAAACTAGCAGGCAACTGGGGGTCCCCATCAGCGATGGGGCGATGTGTGAAAAGGTCACAACACCTCCCTAAGTTGCACTTAAAGGGGGGTGTTGGTGTCAACAAGGTATATTACCTAGCTAGTTCACCTCTTAGGTCCTATTCACACTAAATTACTTATGTTTATTTTGGGCACTTTTAGGTTATTTGTTTTTTGTATCTCATGTCATATGATTAAGACACTTGTCATAATTTTATATTGTCCTATCATTTCACCTTCCCTATGTAAGCAAGGATCATCATGTACTTTATGTATCCATTGTATATCTATGGTATCATTGTATCATTTTGCATCCATAATCAAGCAATTCATCCTCTTGCTATGTCTTTTGGAAGGTATCCTTGATTTTGCAAGTGATCTTGGTAGCTTGAGTCCATTGTTGACTCTTACATTTGAGAGCATACTTGCTAAAACTTGTGAGTCTAATAAGAAAAACTAGGCTATCCATGCAAAGTCCCATGGTTGAAAACAGCCCATAACATCTTATTTTTCCACTTTTCTAATATTTTCTCTTATACTCTTGACTCTCATTGCATCAATTTGCTATTGATTTGAACTCGCTTTGACTAATTTGCAAATGATTGAATGCATATATGTATTTTTTAATAAGCTAGTTCTTGTTAAGTTTTTATCGAATCCCAAGTCTGAATCAAAAAATTGGCTTGAAATCCTAGTTTTTGAACTATGCTTGTAACTATCACATTAGTGACTAAGTGGTGTCTAACTCTACCCATCCATCATTATACTAGACCCATATCACATCCACGTGGTCTTCATCTCTAATAGTAAATTAACTTCAAAGTGACTTATTTCCAAAATTGTGGTTCTCAACTCTATTTGCCAAGAGGCAAAAATGATGTACTTGCTTTGCATACCTTGATAAATGCTCCTTGAAATAAGTGTACTGAACAACGTGAAACAAAATACCATTTGCTACAAATAAAAAAGGGGGAATTATTAAGGGCGTAGCTACCTATCTAGAAATCTTTAAGGTAGTAGATAGTATAGTAATTTCTCTATTGTACAATCTAAACATGTCATCCCTCTCCTCAAGCATCAACTTAGTGCAAGGCCCAACCCTTTTATCAGCTATATTATGAAGATGTGTATTAACTCTTGTAATAATGCCCTACCAATCAAGGTTGCAGCTATTCCATTTCCAAGACCGACTCCCTCTTGCATTATGTGTCTTGTTTATGTCAAGTGTCATTACAAACTAATGCAAAGGGGTTCACTTGTTGAATGGTCCTCTGCCATGTTTTGCAAACATCCTCAAAGCACTATCACAACATAAATCATTCCCAACTTAACATTTTGCAGGGGGACTTTGGTTGCTCTCACCTCTTTCCCCTATGTTTCCGCCAATTTCACTAATCATATCCAACTCCTCATTGTCACTCAAGTAACTTATTTTGGCCTTATAAAAAGATACTTGCAATGTGAATCCTTTTTTAAAAGATTGTTGTTTTTTAATATATGTGTGTGTGTGTGTGCACGCACGTGTGTGTACACACACACACACATATTAAAAAAACAACAATCTTTTAAAAAAGGATTCACATTGCAAGTTTTAAATATATATATATATATATATATGGCTTTTTAGGACATTGCAAGTACAAAAAAAAAAAAACAAACTTTTAGGCATTTGGGCAACTCACAAACATAAAAAATAATTTCTTTGTGATTTAACTTACAACTTACAATCACAATGTATCACTCCTTTCATTTATAGTTTAATACAAGGAAAACCAGGCTTTTTATATGTAGATGGCCATGTTAATAAATAATTATATTGTAATTGACTGTACTAATTAAATAAATGTTGTAGTCGGTCGTAATGGGAATAGATAATAATAGTTTAAGTAATACATGCACAGTTTAAAGTAAAAGTCGGATTAGTTGTCGGGCAGGTAGTTAGGAAGAGTTGCCAATGGTTGATATCTCAACCAACCTCGGTCATCTATATATGTATCTTGTCATTTGTAGTCGGGGGGACAATTTCTATGTATTGTGGAGATACTTCATGAAATCAATCAATCCATTGTGCTATGCAATTACTCTTACGATTGTTTTGTGATTCAAATGTGATTCATATTCTAGTACGTGCATTATGTTTGTGAATTATTCTCGTTTACTCCCGTAGTACATTGAACATTACCCAGTGAGTAAACATTTGGCGCCGTTGCCTAAGCGGACTAGGGAATCACTCATCATGGCAGCGTAATGGGTCTCTCGGCAGATGAACCCGTCAATAGCAATGAGGAAAGGGAAGACCTATTGACTGAAGATTTTATCAATTTGTGGAAAATATTATTACGAGATCACGTACGTAGGGAATCCTGCAGATGGGAGATCCCTGAGGAAGTTATCTGGGATAGGTTGGAAGTGAACGATGAGGTGAATCGCCTCCTGAATCATCTGTTGGCCCGTCATTTCATTATTCTGCAAGACTTGCGACAAGAAGAGGATCGGGAACACTGAAGGAAACAAATACTGGAGCGCTACGAAGAGAACCAAACGAGAAGAAGAGGAACACGACACTAGCCAAAGACGTACGTCCGGTAGTCAACAATGATTTCCTGAATAAATTTTAATGCCCGTACGGCCGAACAAAGACAAGAACCGAGTACCTAGTGGGCACAAGACTCAAGAGGAGAAGGTTTGGCGATCACTCAGGCTACAAGAATAAGAAAACCGGCGAAGAAGATTGAAGCAAGTTGGTAAGGAATTTGATGAGGATCTAATTGAAATAAACCAGAGTATTAAAAGAACACATGAGAATCTGACAAGAGTAGACACATCCATTGAAAGAGCACATCAAAGTTTGGTGGAAGGAAGGGACGAAGGACCCTTCGACACCCCGTACGTAGGAAGGTATGATCCTTATGAGAATGAAGATGAATTAAGTAGTAGCATTAGAGATTTTTGGGAGTTGTCCTTATCGAACGACGACGAACGGTTGACGAGTGGAAGATCTAAGCCCAGTACCCCAAGGCGGAGAGAGTACCGAAGGGAACCCCAGGAGACTCAAGGTGTCGAGGACGTCGAAGGAAGACGTGGGAGTGACTCGTACATGGCCAAGAGTGCAAGTGGCGCACCAGAACGTAGCGGGGAAACCAATCTAATTGGGTCCAATACACAAGGATAGTAGCGGGGAAAGATGGTGACTCCGGAGCGGCAGAAGCTACCGAAGTTCACGGGGAATGGGTCAGAAGATCCAGTACGACATTGTAAAACATGTGAAATTATCTGGATAGCAAGTGGGGAGGATGATCCAGATCAGTGGCTGAAAGCATTTCCAACGACACTGAGAGATAGTGCCATCAACTGGTACTCTGAATTAGATCAAGCACACAAAGCTACATGGAGATTGTTGAAACAAGCATTTCAAGAGGAGTTCAAACTCTTACGGGATGATAGTGAGATTGTTGCGGAGATATACAATACCAAGCAAGGAAAGCACGAGGGTGTGCGGACCTATAACTGAAGACTCAAAGACTTGCTGGGGAAATTGGAGGCACAGCCGGCCGACGGGTTGAAGAAAGATGGTTCATCGAGGGCTTGCTTCCGTCATTAAGAAAGAAAATGAAAGTCGTACCTCCTTCATCGTACGCCGAAGCATACAATCAAGCAATGGACATAGAAAGTGAAAATAAAACATCTTCCCAAGAGAAAAAGAAAACAGACGATGAGGAGAGTCCGAATGACAGCGACGGTGAATCCAAGACCGTACAAGCACACAGAAAAGATATGATGCAAATGATGAAAGAATTGAAGGGCGACAAAGAGAGTGCGAGGAAGCCCAAGAACTGTGGTGTAAAGAGTGTAATGGGGAAGGTCACATAAAAGCGAACTGTCCAAAGAAGATGTTTTGTGATATTTGCCAAGTTATGGGACATTCCATCAAGGAATGCCCATATAATTTGAGAGCAAGGGGTACGCAAGTACTCTTCACTCAAGGAGAGCCGTCAACACTGCCGAACACACCACCGAAGCCCCAGTACAATAGCAATGCATCCCCTAGAGGTTACCGAAGCAACAGAAGTCCGAGGAACATGATACAATACGATGCAAAAGGAAGGCCCGTGATCCAATGCAAGAAGTGCAATGAATGGGGCCACTTCGCCAGGGACTGCCAAAATGGTCAAGGTTCGGGAGGGAGATTGTGTAAGTGGTGTGGACCAAGCGATCATGAAGATAACGAATGCCCTAAGCAAAAGGGTATCCACATGCTGGAAGTAGAAGAACAAGAGGTACTAGCGATCACCAGAGCAAAAGCAAAAAAGGCCACATACCCAGATCCACGTACAGAGAAACAAAGGATGAAGGAAGCAAAAATTGAAGTGGAACTAGCGAGGGCGAAGGAAAACAAAGTACCTCTGGAGAAGCCAGGAACCTCTCGGTGGTTGGAGGCAGAAACCAACATCGTACGACAAGTACTGCAAACCATCATACCGATCAAAGTAACTGACCTTCTCCAAACTATGCCGCAGTTGGGACTGGTGATCAGAAACGTCGTCGGGGATGGCAAGCAACCACGATTGGAGGAACGAAGGCAAGAATTGCTACCAGAACCGCCACCATACGGTGAACAAACAATTGACCCAGTATTGCTCACAGCAAACATCAGGAAGATGCCAGTAGTCATGCATATGGAGATCAGAGGGAATATCTTGACAAATACTATCATCGACGGAGGATCAGGAGTCAACGTACTACCCGAAGACACATGGAAGAGTCTTGGGAAGCCTACACTATGGCTGCCAACATTCCAACTAGTTGGCGCTGACCAACATGGTATCAAGCCGTTAGGAACACTGATGGCGCAGAAGGTGACGATCGGGACACAACAATTTTTGCTAAATTTTGTCGTCATCCCATTACAGAGGAAAGCATACGATGCGCTACTTGGGAGAGGATGGTTGATAGTGGCGAAGGAAAATCATAATTGGAAGAGGAACACACTCTTGATCGAGAACAACAGGCGGAAGTACGTCATCGACTTGAAGAACCAGGCTGTGAGCGAAGAATTGGCTTCCTTCGGATCTGAATCGGATGGAGGTAAGTCGGATGTGGACAAAGGAAGGAAAGCTATCGAACCGAACACTAAAGGCGTACTTGAACTCGAGAGTTGTTTGGAGGACGAGACAAGCTCGTTGAATGGCTTATTTCATTGGTAGATGGAAGACTATGAAGTGTTCCATCGAGAGTGTAACATGCTACAAATCGGGGAAATCAAGGAAGAAGAGAAACAGGGAACGCCCAGCCAGACACTTCCGACCGAGTATAAAGAGTACAAAGAGAAAGTATTGGATGATACACCAGTCGACAAGTTGGAATATGACAAAGTACGAGGTAGTGAGAGAAAGTCAGAAGAAAGGAAGAGAGAGGAGAAAGAAAATGAAAAGGAGAGAGCACAAAAAGCAAAAACTAAAAATAGAGGAAAATAAAAAGAAAGTTGAAAAAATTTAAAATTGAGGAGAGAGAAAAAATACAAAAAGGTAGGAATAAAAGAATTAGAAAGGCAAAAGTCTTAAATGAAGTTGAAAAAATCAAAGGAAGTGAAAAAATTAAAAAATTAAAAGTGACCAAGGGAAGGAAAATTAAAGTAAAAACTATTAAAGTATCAAAGTTAGTAAAGGGTGTATGACCTAAGGAGAACGCCAAATACATAGCAAAAGAAGCGTCATTATTCAGCACTCAGAGAGCACCAAGGAGAAATCGATAAAAACATAAGGGGATAATTCAGAAGGTCGTACGAGTGAAGGTGGAAGTTGTACGTAGTAGGAAGAAGAATTTTGTACGCTAGAAAGAGAAGGTCGTATGGTGGGGAGATAAGAAGGCCGTACAGGTCAAGAGATTGAAAAACACACGAGCCATCCACATCAACAGGGCCGTACGGTGGCAAACTAGATGCATCTAGAAGTCCATACGAGAAAACTTGCAAAGGGCCGTACGGTGGCAAATTAGAAGAATTCCAAAGTACGTACGACAAAACTTGAAGAGTGTCGTACGCAATTGCTATTTGAAGGTCGTACAGACTTTCCACCTGAAGGGCGAAGGCTTGGAAAAGAAATCCGTACGACTAAGAGCATCAGTCGTACGAAGCAAGGGGGATGAACGACTGGAAAATAATGAAAAGCTCGTATACATTGGAGATTTAAGACTCACAAGGAACAGAGTTCACAACTCCGTACGGAAGAAAACACATGTCATACATTTAAGGAGAAGAGTTGTCGTACGGAAGGTCATACACCACTAACAGAATAAGAAGTCAATACACATAAGGGAAAGTGAATCTGTACGCATCAAGAAGGTTGTACGCACAAGAGAGAGTGAAGCCGTACAAACGACTGTACCATTCAGAACACAAGTCGTGCCAAGTATTGGAGTTTGTAAAAGGCAGGCTGTACCAAGCATTGACTTGGAGAAAGTAAAGTCTAAGAAAAACAAAGCAAAATCTGTATTTTTCAGCTTCGTTAGCACTATTTGAAACCTATGGAAAAATCATGAAAATAAGGTGTGCGATGCAATTTCGAGTGGTTTCAAAGGTGTTAAATTGGTCTTGGCGGCGGGGGTGTTGCCCCTTGACCCCGCCCTGTATCGCAACAGGGAGCGCGCCAGGGGCACTACCTTGGGACCCCGTGAGGGGAGCTGCCCCCAGACCCCCGCAAGGGGCGCTGCCCCCAAACCCCTGCGAGGGGCACTGCCCCTCGACCCCGCTGGGGGCATTGCCCTCAGACCCCCATTAGATTTATTGGAATTGCCAAATTGCAATACAACCAACCATCATAGTACAGTTACAAGAGTAGTTGGTAGTCGAGAAAACGAGAGTGGCAGCTCTTGAGGAGAAGTTGGCAGAGAAGGACAAAGTATTGGGTTAGTTGATAGAGAAGGATACCCAAGTGGTCGATGCACAATGACTTTCAACACAAAAGGAGAATCAATTACAAGAAAAGGACGAGGAGTTGGCATTTTTTGTTTTCAGTCGTCTGGAAGATGACTACTTTGCAGGGGGGGATGATGTAGACGGCCATGTTAATAAATAATTATATTGTAATCGACCGTACTAATTAAATAAATGTTGTAGTCGGTCGTAATGGGAATAGATAATAATAGTTTAAATAATACATGCACAGTCTAAAGTAAAAGTTGGATTAGTTGCTGGGCAGGTAGTTAGGAAGAGTTGCCAACGGTTGATATCTCAACCAACCTCGGCCATCTATATATGTATCTTGTCATTTGTAGTCGGGGGGACAATTTCTATGTATTGTGGAGATACTTCATGAAATCAATCAATCCATTGTGTTGTGCAATTACTCTTATGATTGTTCTGTGATTCAAATGTGATTCATATTCTAGTACGTGCATTATGTTTGTGAACTATTCTCGTTTACTCCCATAGTACGTTGAACATTACCTAGTGAGTAAACATTATATTTTGTATGATACAAAGATTATAAAAAGAAAAAGAAAAATGAAAAGTGGCCATACTTAAAGAATGATGGATTGACCTACAAATAATTGCACTTGTTTCTTCCTTTCTTCTTTCTCGTGCTTTCTTTGTTCCAAGGGTAAAATGCAATGAATATGAGGTTTAGTGTGAATTAGGGGTTGATATTAGTTGGAGGCCCTTGGTGGTCCCACATTTAGTTTTTTGGATTTTTGTTTTTTAATGTTGTATATAAAGTAGGTCATCAAAGACATCTTGACATCCTTGAGCAATTGAGAAACTCTTGGATGCCAAGGCATCCCCTAGCATTCATGTTTTGGGGGATGTCCTAGGAAGAAAACAAAGAGGAATGCAAAACAATATTGGGGCAATCATGGTTGACTAAGAAGAAGAAAAAGCAATCAAAGTTCTCTAAGAACCTACATAGATCTAATTGCTATGATGATTTGTCAAATATCATTACTCTTCTAAACAAAGTAATGGGTCATGATGAGACTAGACCCTTTTCACAATTGGATGTGTTTATTCATAAATATTATTTGCCAAGGAGAGCAGTTTATTGAGTGTGAGGAGATAATATGTAACGATATTCATGATCAAATAATCAATCTCAAGAAAACTCGACAATTTAATATGGCTTCATACTTGTTCTATGCTATTGCAAGCAGAAGACATGGTCTAGTCTTAATACTAAGGAAGCATTTGATGAAACAACATAGGTTTACAAGTACTATCCTCAACTAGTGGTCAAAGAAAGTAACCAAAATTTCAAGAGAGTAAATGATGCCTTCACTATGCTAAAAGTAAGATTGTTGAACGAAACATTGCTATGATGATTTCTCTAGAAGCTTCTACCCTGATTATAAAATACAGTAGTCATTTCATATGATTCCCCAAGTTCACATATATCATAATTGGTGGTTTTGATAGCATTCCTTACAAGCTTCCCCGATTTCCCAATGACAAGATGGTTTCAATTGAAGTTTGCAGATAAAATGTGTAAGTCAATAAGAAATGCAAGGATAAGAAGATTGCTGGAATTCCATTTCCAATTGGCCTCAAATACTCCATTTGTGCATTCTCCTTTAATGCACAAAATATTGAGAGGTCATTAATTAAACTTACCATGCATTTTCATGATTGGAGGTTTCCTTTTGATGGTAAAGATTATGTGAAAGATAATCTCAAAATTGGACCCATTTACTATCATATCCCACAAGTTGAAGATTATTGGAAAGATTGTGAAGATAATTTTGAGGTTAGAAAGAGAGATTGGATGAGAATAACTTTGGAGATATTTCAATCATATAGATTAGAATGGGTAACCAAAGGAATTGAAGATGACCAAAGTGCTTTGGTTGATCTCATTTTTCCAAAGTCAATGCAAACTCAACCCTTGCCACCAATTAACTGGGACAATAAAGAAATGGCAGATATTATGGAGAGAACTAAGATTGTGCTATAGAGGTCAAAGGCTTGCTTTCTGAATAAAATTGTTGAATGCACTACTAGAGAAAGCTTTGCCAAAGGTGAACCATCAAGGAAATCAAAGCAAGGGAACCCCTTTTCATCTTCTCAGTCTACTGCATAATATGCTACTTGGGAAAAAAATAGTACTAGTAGTGGTGGAGATGGTGAAGATCCAAACAACAAACAAACTACAGAGAAGACTTGTAGCTAGGTTTTGTCTCCAAAGAAGAGGTTGAAAATTAAGAGACCTCCAAATCTAACTATGTAGATAGTTATGGAGGTTGCATCATTAGAAGTTGACCCTTCAATGTTGATTGGCAATACCACACAAAAATTTATTGCCTCAAATTTTTATTCTCTCCAAATGTCTCTAGGATTAGTACACTCTTGTTTACCAACTTCTACTCCTTCACAACAAGAGTCATTATTTCCTACTGTTAATGATATAGCAGCTTCGGTAGCTCCTTCCAGCTCAGCTCCTTCGTGGGATCATAAATTGGATGATAGCCGTTGGCTATACAATTTATATTTATTGTTTTGTTTTATTCTCACTTCATATTATGGGCCGACATAAAAGAATTCAATGTTGATCTTTTATTAGAAGATAATTAATACTCATTTGAGGCCGACCTTTATTAAAGGATATTCGAAATCTATTAGAGGTAGACTTGAAGGATTTTGAGGCATGCGTCTCCATCATTCACTTGTATATATTCTCCTTGTTTCGTCTATTGTCACTATCTAGAAGAGTTCAGTTATTCTTATCAGCTTTGCATTATACAGTGCGGACATATCTGAATGTTAAAGTGCAAACATATTAAAGTAGGAGGTCAGTTCGATCATTTCTACTAAAGTGCGAACTTGTCTATGATCTAAGTGCGAACACAGCTGATGACAAAGTGCAAACTTGCCTGAGAACTAAGTGCGAATATACCAGTTCGATGACTTCATTCAAGTGCGAACTCATATGAGATTTAAGCGCGAATTTACCAGATCCGTGACATATAAGATGCGAGTATATATGGTCTGATCAAAGTGTGATTATATGCCAGGGCGAAGCTACAGCTATCGGATTCTGTCAAGTGTGCTTAAAGTCTGAAAATTGAAGATCATCCAGTGCAAGATGAACATTGTCAGATCTGTCATTTGCCAAGCGTAATCTAACAGGTTCTTATCTGTCATTCATTAGTGCAAGGTACTGCATATCGGTCTTGTGTTAGACCTCATTGTAATTTGTAAAATTGCCACTGTTGCATCAAATATAAGAGAGATCTTTGTTGCTGGGTTTTTCTCCCTCAAGAGGAGGGTTTTCCCAGGGTATATGCTGTGTTATTTTTGTCTGATTTCGAATTATTTTTCTGTGCATTTAATCTGTTCACCTAAAACTAACACCTACTTCAACACCACCTATTATGCATCTCCTCTGAGGTAACCCTCTCCACAACACGTGTTGATTCCACCACCACTTGTCTCTTCACCCCCAAATACAATTGCTACAATGGGAGATTCCACTATTCCAACACAACAATTGCTTTCCCCTATTTCCATAGCCATTGCCTCCAATACACAAATAATTGTTTTCTCAAGTATAACTCCTACAATTTGGGTCCAACAAATGGTAACCAAGAAGAGAAAGGTCACTAAAGCAGTAGCTCCTAGCTTTGATATTGTTGCTAGCTTATTGCAAACAACCCCTGCTCCCAAAAAATCCAAAATTATCTCAAGTTTGATGATACTCTTTTGCAGGCACACAATATGTTGAAATTGCCAAGCCCACTGCTGTAAGAATGATGTAATGTCCCTTCCTTAGACAGCTCAATTCGTAGCGGAGGTTGGCCTACTATTAGGGTTCCCGTAAGTCAGCAGATAGGTTAGGGGACCCAACCGAGGGTTGTGGAGTTAGCTGGGAGCCTTATGAGCCTTTTAGTTTGGAGTTCAGTTGATGAATCCAAGGCTAAAGTGAAAATATTAAGGTTTGCTCTAATGGAATAGTAAAAGGTGAATAGTAATTGAAAATCATAAGGTGAATAGTGAAAAGTGCCCCCATCCTAGCAACTCAAGTTGTTTTTAAAAAGTGGCCCTTTCTTTTGATGAGAAAAGACCTTCAAGGAGGATTATTTTATTGTTTTTTATTAAAAAAAGCTCATGGAGGTTATAAAACAATGTGTTGGGATCCTTTTTGAGCATTCTACTCTCATTTTTACAAAACACTTTGCAGGTTTGAGCTTTGGAGAAGGGTTTCAGCATTGCTTCAACCTTCTGGGCATGAAAACTCTCAAAGGCTATCGTGGATTGGATGAGAACCTGGTTCACCTTTGGGGAGGACATACCTTGGATCTTCATTTGGGCTTTATTGGATGAGTTTTAGGTATATATTTTGCAGATCTGAGTTTGCAGCAGTATTATATCAACATATTGCAACATATCAGGGGCAGCCATAAGCAGTATAGGCCTTCTCAAGGCCTTGGCAACTCATTTTACACCTTACCTCAGCTGCTGCGTCATTTTAAAATCACAGGCTTCAAACCCTAGGTGCTACAAAGGGTTTCATACCAGTTACTAGATCTGACTTGCATATTCAATTAGCTGGAAATTCATATCAGACCTTGGGGCAGATTTGTGAAGCTGGGAAGAAGCTGAAAAGGGGTTGTCTTTGCTGTTCAAGTTTGTATCAGATTGTTATATGCAGATTTGTGGTATGTACAATGACATTTGAGCCAATAAATTCATCATTATTGCTCTCTATTTAAATTGTATGGTTTATTTAAGTTTTAGCAACAATTTCCTTCCTTCTAGTTTGCAGTATTGTTGCATATATCAACATTCAGCAAAAACACACAAAAAAATCAGAAAAACACAAATACAAAACCCTTCCTATTCGATGGTCAAAGACTTTGAAAAGACAAAACTCAAAAAATCATATCAGATTTGGGTTGGGGATCTTTCAAATGAAGAAGATATGACAATAACCAACTACGAAGTTACTTGAGTGGATATTAGTCTATCAACGCATGAAAGCAATATTCACAACTTCCAAGTTTATGCTACCAAATTAGTTCAAAGAAGTGAGGAGGAAAAACAAACTAAGGAACAACTTAAAGAGCAAATCCTCACTTAAACTCTTATATCAAATCAATTGTTGATGTAAATGAACGACCTTTAGATCAACTCCTCTTACTGAAGAAACCATTGCTAAAATTAGTAAATACCAAAGTTATGGCAAGGTTACCAAGACATGGGTTGAACAGGTGACCCTTGATGGTCTCAAGTTCATTAAGGAAGCTAGAAGAGCTTATGTAGTGACTAAAGCTGATAAAAATAAAATTGATGATGAAATCGAAGCAATAAAGAGAGAAGAGAAATTGTGGCAAAATGTAACAAGGAACCTACAAGAAATGGCATCCATAGATGAAAATTACTTGTGTCTAAGCAAATTTTTGCCAAAGCTAAAGAGAAATTTTCACATGTTTGGTCCAAAAGTGTGGAATAGAAAATGAGTATACTTTAAGAGGCCCTCAAGGGGTATCAAAATCTCAATAAAATAAGTGGATGAGATCAATTTGAAATTAAAGATGATATCTAGTCTATTCATTTTGAGTTACTAAAAAAAAATGAAGTTGAGCTTCTAAATGTTGCTGAATTAAAAAGAATTTTCAGAAGATAATTAAGGAAAAATTGTTCAACAAATATATTTTCAATTTGGAAACAATGAAGAAATTAAATGGTATTTCCTCTGCACTGGCTGAATGCCTCCTTATGATTAAGGACACTCAAATGTTCTACATCTTTCCAATTGAATTGTTTTGGGCCTACGTTTTTTATTTGAGTTCAATGGTTTGTCGATTTATTTACCAAGGTTCAATATGACTAGGATCAATTGTATTATATATATAAACTTGGTTTGGATATGCCAATATGGCAAAAAAATGGGGATCGGGTTCGTTTTGGATATGTTTGAATAATATATATAAATATCATAAATATCTACATATTTTAGACTAAAAACACAAATAACCACATAACATACATTTAATAAATAAAACAAAATAAAAAAATTAGAAGATCACATGTACCTAATATAAAAAGCTTAACCCCCTTTATGTGGCCCCCACAAAGACCACAAAAATTAAAAATATAACCAACAATACTAATGCATTATAATGACTATGGTATCGTTAACATGACGCCAATAAATATTGATTTTTAAGAGGAATGCAACAGGTAATACTCCAAGACTTTCCTTTTATAGCAGCACTACCAATGATAATAAGAAAACCTCCAAAACACCATCATTTTCACGCACATACTCATCAGCCATCATTGGATGGAGAAGTAGAAGGATGTTGCCATTAAAGAGACATTCTTCTTGGCTTCTTTATTGTAATAATATTGTTTGTACAAGTCCTTTGATGTTGACAGAGAAACTAGGAGGTAAAATAAGACAAAAAAAAATTAAAATATTAAAATCTACATTTTCAAATGAGTTTTTACTTCTTCCTGAGTTCTATTTGGTCTTGCATAATGGACCCAAATTCAGGTAAGTTTGACATGCAGCAGACCCAACTAAATCTGGGTGTGTTTGTCAGGGTCCTCAGATGGCACCATAGGGTATTTGGACCAAGACCTGGACCAGGTTTGAACCAGATCCAGATCAAAGGGTTTTGCCAGACAAACCAATAATTGAGTACATAAATAAATAATAATCCTAACTTACATAAAATTGAAAACACAGCTAATAATTAATAATTCAATGTCAATTGTCAGATGACATGTTAAAAATAAATTAAACTAGTTTATATCATAATAGCACTACTTGAAATTGAAATTGAATTAGGACATTAAAAGTATAAATGGAATTCAATTAGTTGAGATTTGATCAAAAATAAAGATGAGAAAAATATCCTTTTCATCCAGTTGCAGCCCAAAAACCTTTTTATATTTTGCTTTTTAAAACCAAAGTGGGGCTCTGACAAGGTCGAGGTGCCATAGGGACCTTCATCGCACATGCTCTTTTTCATAATTTTACTGATTTTAACCAAGCTCTAAAATCTTCAAACATTGCATTTATAGGGTTAAATTTTTTTTCTCAATTATGTTTTTCACCCAGGTTTTACCCAGTTCTCCCATAGGTCTACCCAAGGAATGACTTTGGCCTAGCAATTCAGCCTCAGGCACATGATTGAATGTTCAAGCTTAGTGCCGGACCCAAGCTGAACCGTACTGGGATCAAAACCTGGCCTGGACTAGTATTGGTTCATTAGGGGTTCCTAGCAAATTTGGTAACATAGTTTTGAACATGAGACTCATAGAATGGGAGCAACATATTAACAATGAAAATATACTTTTCAAGTGCAGATGATGTGATAAGCATGACCGCTCAGCAATATTTTGTCCTTGTCAAGAATTTGTAGATCAAGATTCTATCCAACACATAACTTCTTGGGCAAGGACGAAAACAACACAATCAACACAAACATATGATGGGATCAAGTGAACAAATAGGAAGAACATGGGACAAACTTCAAAGCAGATTCACCTTACCAATGCTATTGTTGTTGTTTCCTAACCTAAAAATGAGGTAATAGAAGGATTGCAAGATTCCCACTCTCCCTTGGTTCAATTACACCAAACAAATCCTACAATACACTTTCCCTTGATCCACACCCACTATAATTAACCTATATTGTAGATATTTCCAAATCTACAATTAGAGGAAGAAATACTAGAAAGTCCTCCCAGATGCTTAATGACCTTATTATCCATACCTTATTTCCAATTACTCACAGAATGAAAAAGAGGAAGCCCACTATCAAACCCAAGGAATCCTTTTTAGACGTCCAAACCAGAAAACCTAAGGGATAAAAAGCAAACATGAGAACCCAAAGCTATACAACATTCAAGATCAAGCAGAGATAATTCTAAAACCATCCAAGTTGGGGAATTCGGATTCCTTCTTCCCAACATAATGGTTCAAACATGGACCAAATATCAATAGGTCAAGCCTAGAGTAGGTTTGATTAATAGGGTAGAATAGAATGAAAAAATGTGTTCTTTCAATAGATGGGTCAAGCACACCAATGACCTTTATGAAATCAAGTTGTGCCAACTTGTATTAGTCCACTCCATCAACAACTCAAACCTGGTCAATGTCCACAATAACTAGATAAATCAATCATAACGTATGAGTCATCAATGTAGCAAGCTTCATCACCTAACCCTAAATCTCCCATGCATGTTGCTGCTAGCAATGGTGCTTGATTGGTTAAATAGCAGATCAATGCATTTGTTACAGCAAAGATGGTTGATGCTCCAATCTCGACAAGGAAGCAGTCTTCTTTGGTTGTCCATAAGAGACAATGTTTGGATGGGGCTGCTTCTAAAGCCTCTTCTCTCTCCTTAACAGCTGGAGGAGATTCTTCTACAGTAGTGGTTGAAGGAAAATATGGACAAGAGCAGGTGAAGGGTGTGACAACTAGGAAGAGTGGAGATTTGGCACCTATTATCCCTGGCAACTGGCACTCATTCATGGAAATCATTGTAGTTGGGGATTAGAGGGATTTATCAGATTTGACTACTCTAAAGGAAAAGACAAAACAAAAGAATGAAGAAAGAGATTCCCTCTAGGGCTGAAAACCTCTTGCGAGCAAATGATTAAAAAAATAGAGAAAATCCCAATCCTAGAATTGGGAAATGATGTGGCTAAGGAAGCAGTGTAATACAAAAAGACAAGTCTTATTTGTAGGTTTAACAATAGACGAACTAGTCTATCAAAGTTCCACACATGGGTGTCAAATTCATGGAAACCCTTTCTAGTAGAGTTTATGGATATTCTAAGTTCTTCCTTGTGCTCAAGGTATTTTTCATAATTACTTGTGAATCTAAGGTGGACATAGATTCTATTCTTGCTAAGGGACAATGGTGCTGGGGGGATGAATCTCTACTTTATCAAACCATGGTTTTTGGATTTTAATCCATTGACAAAAACATTAAGGTTTTACTGGTTGGCGTAAGGCTGCCCAATTTTTCTCTACATTTCTGCTTGGAGTCATATCTGGAATGCATTAGTAATGCCTTAGGTAAGTTTGTTTCTATTTCTTCTGAATCTGAGGCTTTCCCATACAACTTTTGCACATATTTTGGTAGAAATGAATTTATCCCCAGGTCTACCAACAAAGATCCAGTTAAAACAAGGTGGTCACACATGGAAGCAAAATCTTGATTATGAGAGGTTGGCTTTTAGATGTAGAAATTGTTTTGGCCTTGGACATTTGTCAGATGAATGTCCAAGGAAGAATAGAAAAACCAACAGCAAGACAATGTGGTGGCATAATGCTAAGAGCCACCACATCAGTTTGTGGAAAGCCCATTGGAAAAGGCTACTAAAGCTTCAAAATTAGTTGGGAATCCATTCGTGCATTGATCAATGGAGGAAGCAGCTAAAGCTATGGAATTTCACCTTTTCCCATCATGCATGAAGTGCATGAAGAGATAATGCTGTCTTCAACTTTTCAGAATTTAGAGCTAGTGAAATCTATGAATGAGGAGATTAGATTGAAAGAAGCTGAAAATTCAGATTTATTTCAGGATTGTTTTCTAAGAGTTCTGAAATCTTAATGAATCTATAACTATGGACTCAGAATATTCAGAAAAGGAGATTCCCTCTGTTGAGTAGGAGGAAGTTATAGGATTGGACGAATTCTCTCTGAAAAAGGTGGCTGGACCATAGTCACCAATAGAAAATCTTGATCTGCAAGAAAGCCTCTTCTCAAAAGATTTTAAGATCACAAAAGAAAAATAAATTGGATAAAATAATGAGTTAGAAGATTCTAATTCACTGTGCTTATTGTAAAAAAACTGCTGTATCTGAGCTTTCCTTCAAGGATGTGGGTCCGAATAGAACCCATATAAATAGTTAACCTATCCAAAAAAAAACTTGTAATCAGCAAAAATTTGAAATACTCCAAAAATCTCTCCATTTGTCAGCTTTCACCTTTTTCCTAGAATTTTTATATTTTGTCTATTTTTGGAAGTACTATTACTCTCAGGCTTTCCACAGTCATTGTCAAGTATGACTCGTGACTGTTCTACACAAATCTAGTCTTATGGGGCTATAAACCTCCTTTAGTTAGTCTACACTGCAATTTTAATAACCACACCCATCTGATTCCCTAACTGTTCAAGAATGCTCAGATTCAATAATCTGAGGCTAGAAAGGGCAATTTCATAGAAGTAGGGTTCTCAATTTAGGGATCTGGACCAAGAGGTCTATGGTCAGATAAAGGCCAAAAAACATAACCATACACAAGCCATATCAAATTTTAATTGTTGGAATGATTTTCAAAGAAAAAACATGAAAAAGCATGTTCAAATCAACATGGTACAAAAATGAGCAGAAACTCTGAGCTTCCAATCAATATTAGCCCACACCTAAATAAAGTTGGAATTCCTAAAAAATGTACTTAAATCATTAGTGCCAAATGATTCATTTCATGACTAATCTATGAAATCAAGATCAATTTTAGCACCAGGTACATATTCACACCTTCAAACAAACCCCTACAATAAATACAAGACTCCCCTTTTAAAATGTCTTATTTTTTGAGAAATCCTATTACATCCTTGCTAATGAGACCCATAGAAAGAATTACAGAAATTCAACCCTTACCAGTGTCCATGTAAAAATTGTTAAACTCCCTTTTAACTGTTAAGGTTCTTCATCAGTTTTCTAAGGACATGAATCTTAATAAAACTCTCAAATTTCAATCTTGGATAAAAATCTTCCAGAAACTCCATGGGCAGACCTCAACTCTCAACTTACTAGAATATTTTTAGACACTCGTGTGACATAATTTCAAATAGAGTTAGAAATAAATGGCAGTTATCAAATAAAAATAAGAAATTCATACCTTAGGATATATTCCATGTGAGTTTGTTGGGCAATTCTTACTCAAGTGTCCACGTTCCTTGCAGAGGAAACATTCTGCAAACGCTGTTCCTCCTGCATCTTCAAACTACCTTTTAGTTTCTCCAAACAAAGAATTAAGAAACAAAGAGCAGAACTCAAAGGATGTTTATAAATGCCTTCAGGAGTGGAATGTTCTTGATAAGCTATAGAACTTTATTATAGGAAAGATATAAGATGGAGGTTTGACATTATAGTTTCTAATGTTACCTCTTATTTAATTGCTTCTTGTTTCATGATTTATAACATTTTATTATTTTTATTTTAATGAAATGGAGAACAGCAGCATCCTTTACAATTTGAAAATTTGAAGTAATTTCAGAGACAGTTTCACATCTATAATAATGTAATTTTACATTTACAAAGTTTGATCCAATATTAACATTCCAAGATGGTATTTCTCAAAAAGTGCTACCCCAAACAGCTTTACAAAGGGAACTTCAACAGTTGAATATGAAATCAGTACAACAATTACTTTATAATAACCAAGAGATAAACATGGGACATGATATGTTTAAACAGAAAACAGCCTTTTGATCAAAAGATAATAACAGACAAATAAGTATAAATGCATATTTACAAAATAAGTATCAAAGACAATTTGTAATATTCAAGGACATGTTCCCATAAAAAAGGTATGTTTATGCACATAAACACAAACTATATCTACACACACACACACACACACACACAAACATGTTTTTGAAAGGAGTTCAAATATGACCCTTATCATGCCAAAATATTAGCCCATTTGACTCTTTAAATGTTTACTGCAACAAAATACATAGAAAATAGACATAATTTTGCTAATAAACACAAGACAAAATAGTCTACAAATCTACTAATCACACTGGGACTACATAATACCTGATGCAGCCCTTTATGGACCAAATGTGTAACAAAAAGAAATTAATTATTTTAGAACAAGATGCTTTTCTCAATATGTCAGCTCAATTCTCCATTTCCTTCTCTTTTTTGAATGGATGGTCTCATTTTTATTCTGGATTCATTTGGTTCTATGGACTTATTTGTATCTTTTGAAATTTTGTTCCCATTTTAAATATTCAGAAACCAATAATGTATAGAGATTTACATTGTAAAATTTGAAAACCTACATAAACATTATTGTCCTAACCATTGTTTAAAAAATTGCAAGGACTTACAAGTACTTGCCTAAAGATATTGCCAGTGAGTAATCGCACCAAAAACTCAGTGCTGAGTTTTTAGGAAAAACTGCAGTAGTTTTTTCACCTCCTTACCAAAACTCGCCAGCACTTTGAGTTAAAAAGTGATACTTTTTTTATTCATTTTATTGTGACAACTAACGAACCATGAACCCTTCTTGAACATATACTGACAGTGAAGCCTCGGTTACAATTTCTAGCACCATGTTTAGATTTTCATGATTGTGTGGGTCTGCAAACTTTCAAAATTTTTGGTATTATCCAGTGTTCCACGGGGACGCGTCCCCCCCGAAAAACACCGCGTTTCGGAGACGGGGACGTTTCCGAGACGGGGAGACGCCTGGGAAACGTCCCTCCGCCGTCTCCGCGTACCGCCGCCGTCCCCCCGCCGTCTCCTCCTGAAGGGAGACGTTTCCCTGACTTTTGCGCACAGAAACGCCATGGAAACGCGATGGAAACGCCGGTTAAAAAATTGAAAAAGTTAAAAACATTTTAACCTAAGTTTTATTATACTTCATTTGATGAAATTATATCATTTTACATAGCAGCCGCAGGGTTTTTTGACTGGAGTCTGGTGCATTCGACTGCATTTGAGGTATTTCATTTTTCGAACCCTTCGTTTTGGCTCGCGATTTCATTTTCATTGTATGCAAAACGTTGAAACCTGGTTTTTTGAGCGCCACAGAGATGTCCGCTCATGGAATGCAATGGTTGCGGGGTTTGCAGAAGCCGCGCGCGGCTTCTGCAACCCCCGCGACCATTGCATTCCATGAGCGGACATCTCTGTGACGCGTCACAGAGATGTCCGCTCATGGAATGCAATGGTCGCGGGGCTTGCAGAAGCCGCGCGACCATTGCATTCCATGAGCGGACATCTCTGTGAGTTAGCAAATAAATTAATAATAATTGCAACTGCAAGCTGCGCGACCATTACATTCCATGAGCGGACATCTCTGTGAGTTAGCAAATAAATTAATAATAATTGCAACCATTGCATAATTTGCATTCCATGAGCGGACATCTCTATGAGTATGAGCAAATAAATGGAATCAGAAATTAGAATGCAATGATTGCAGGATATGCAGTTGTTGTTGCAGTGCAACAACAACTGCATATCCTGCAATCATTGCATTCCATTTGAATTTTGAATTGAGACTATAGACTATAGAGGAATTTTGTTAGATGTTGTAGTTGCAAGTGCAACTGCCCTGTAGACATGTATGCAAATTTGCAAAATGAAAATGCCAAAATGTGGAAGCATAGCCGAGACATGTTTAACTTTTTTACTTTCTGACAGTGTGCCTCAACTTCAAGGCTGAAAGAGATGTCAATATGTCATCTCAATTCAAATGGAATGCAATGATTGCAGGATATGCAGTTGCTGTTGCACACTGCAACAGCAACTGCATATCCTGCAATCTCAATTCAAATGGAATGCAATGATTGCAGGATATGCAGTTGCTGTTGCACACTGCAACAGCAACTGCATATCCTGCAATCATTGCATTCCATTTGAAATTTTGAATTGAGATGACATCTCTTTGAGCCTTGAAGTTGAGGGCCTTGAGGCACACTGTCAAAAAGTAAAAAAGTTCACATGTTCGCAACGGCAACTGCATATCCTGCAATCATTGCATTCCATTTGAAATTTTGAATTGAGATGACATCTCTTTGAGCCTTGAAGTTGAGGCACACTGTCAAAAAATAAAAACTAAAAAAGTTCACATGTCTCGTCTATGCTTCCACATTTTGGCATTTTTGATTTTGCATACATGTCTACAAGGCAGTTGCAAGTTTGCAATTAGTAATTACAACATTTGACAAAATTCCTCTATAGTCTCAATTCGAAAAAGTAAACCCTGCGGCTGCCACTGTAAAATAATAATTCATCAAATGAAGTATAAAACTTCACACTCACAAACAAAATTCCTCCAATCATTGCATTCCATTAGATGACATCTCTTTGAGGCACATTGTCAATTTAAAATTTAAAAGTTAAAAACTTTGAAATGGAAAGTTGGAAACATGATAACATTGATAAATGATAAGTGATAACATCATATTGTTTTTTTATTTTCATGATTTCATCTTTTGCAATAAATTATAGAGGTCTGATTTTGTTTTTAAATCTTTTTTGCAGCCTCATTTGACATTATCTGATTATCATAATGAGTTCAATCAATAGAAGTGGCGATGAGGTTGAGGGTGAGGAGGTTGAAGCAGAAATTGGAAGTGGAAGTGGAAGTGAAAATGAATCTGATGATTCAGAATTTCAAATAGAAGTAGAAGAGGGTGAACATGACTCAAATACTCAGACTCAAGCTGAAGCAGGTTCTATTGAGAGTAGAAGAGTCAAAGATAAATGCCCTTCAAAAATCCTCCAAAAATATGCCAAGGGCCCCTTTGATCCAAAATCACCATTAAAACAATTTGCAACTAAGATGCCGAAACAGCCTGGGTCACGTGGGGGCACTAGAAAGTGGGTGTGCCATCTTTGTCATCTTGACTGGTTTGGGAGCATTACTAGAACTAATTCTCACTTTCTTCTTATTCGAGGCAAAGGTGTAGATGTTTGTAAGAAGGTGGAAAACAATGCAAAGTATAGAGCTGAAATTTTAAAATTATGGGGTTCGGATGAGGAAGCAACACCTATGACAGCTACATTGGCACATAGGAGTAAGGCTGATCAGATTGCAGCAGTTTCTACTTCTACTTTGCAGAGTCAAAGGCCACCAAATCCATTCAGTTCATGTGTAGGAGAGCCTAAGGGGAAACGTAAAGTGGCATCTTCAAGTTCACATCCATTGGCAGATTTATTCAATGCACAAGCAAAGGATGAGGCAGATGATGCTATTGGCAAATTCTTCTTTGCCAATGGCATTCCATTCCATGTGGCTCGCTCTCCTTATTACAAGGAAGCTATGTCAAAGGTAATAAGGGCGGGACCATCATATGTGCCACCAGGGGAAACTAAGTTGAGGACAACAATCTTGGATCATAACTATTCCAAGATTAATATTTTGATGGAGAAGATGAAGAGAACCTGGGTCTCAAGTGGATGCAGCATAGTCATGGATGGGTGGTCGGACATTAGGCATCGTCCACTCATCAACATCATGGTCACATCTACAGCGGGCCCTTATTTCCTTAGGGCTATTGATTGTTCAGGGCATAGCAAGGATGCTCATTATCAATTCCAGATTCTCAAGGATGCCATAGAGGAGGTTGGGCCACAGAATGTGGTGCAGGTAGTGACAGATGCGGCCCATGTGTGTAGAGCTGCAGGGAAGTTGGTTGAGGCAGCCTATAGACACATTTGGTGGACTCCTTGCTGTGTGCATGCTATGAATAATGCACTTAAGGACATGGGTAAAATCAGCTGGATCAAATCAATTGTGAGTGATGCTAGAGATGTGCAGATGTTTATCTGCAACCACCATACTTCACATGCACTTTTCAGAACCTTCTCCAAGAAGGAATTCCTGAAACCTATAGAGACTCGGTATGCATCATACTTTATTCTCTTGGAGAGGATGCTTGAGTTGCAAGAGCCATTGCAAGTAATGGTAATGACAGCAGAGTGGAACCGATGGCCTGAGTCGAAGACACAGCAGGGGTTGAGGGTTAAGGAGGTGGTGAAGAATGATGTCTTTTGGGCTGATGCCACATATATTGTCTCCATCATTGATCCAGTCTTCAAGGTTATTAGATTTGGGGACTCTAATGCACCTTCCCTTGGAGAGGTATACGAGTGCATTGATTCCATGCTTGATCAAATGAAGGCTAAAGTGCGAGAGAAGGACCCCACAATGCAATTCTACACCGAGCACATTTATCCAATCATTCAGCATAGATGGGAGAAGCTCAACACTCCCTTACACATGGCTGCCTATGCATTGAACCCGAAGTGGTATGTGCCACGTCCCGGCAGAATAACACCTATAGAGGATGCTGAGGTGAAGGAAGGGTTCATGAAGGCCATTGACAGAATGTATGATCCTACAGAGGCCAGCTTGCTTCGTACCGAGTGGACAAAATTTGCCACTCTTTGGGGATATTCAGAGGCGGCCAAGGTAGATTTGGAGACTATGTCAGAGGAGGACCCCAAGTTGTGGTGGACTATGCATGGGCCTAGATCTTTGATTACTACTCTAGCCATTCGTTTGCTGTCCCAAGTTTCTAGTTCTTCTGCTGCTGAGAGGAACTGGTCCACTTATAGCTTCATCCACTCTGTTAAGAGGAACAGGCTTACTTCTAGGAGGGCAGAGAAGCTTGTGGCTGTACATAGTGCCCTACGTCTAGTTGACCGCAACACAACTACATACAAGGAGAGTCCAGCAGCCAGATGGGATGTAGAGCCAGAAGAGCCATCACAGATAGATGATGATCCTACAGAGACAGGGCTGGTTGGTATTGGTTTAGATGAGCTTCAGCATGCGGAGTCTAGCAGTTCTAGTGATGAGGAGATTGGCATGGAGCTTGGAGATGATTAGATCATTAGCAGCATCAGGCCATTAGCCTGGAGCCATTTTGATTTACTATTAGTCTATTAGTATTTACTATTTTCAGTATTTTGTTACTTGTACTCTGTTTTGGAAGTTTGAAGTTTGAACATTGATAATACAGTGATACTTGATTGTAATTATCAAATTATGATTCATGAATCATGATTATGAAACTCAAATTATGAAACATATTGATATAGTTCTTGTTGCATTTCCAATGTCAATGAAATGATATATTATTGCAATGTGTTATTGTGTTTAGAGTTTAGACAATTAAATTATTAATCTTTTAAGTTTTAATTTTCAAGTACTATATGTATTTTAGCGCCACCCCCCCGCCGCCCCCCCGCCGCCGTCCCCCTCACGTCCCCCAATTTAGGCCCCCCGTCTCCCATCTCGGAAACACGTCCCCCGCCGTCCCCCCGTCCCCGTCCCCGAAACTCCGTGGAACATTGGTATTATCATAACTCATAAGTTCATTCTAATTTCTTCCTTTCATTCTTTTGTGCAGGTATGTATTATGATGTTTTGAATTTTTAGATTTTAAGCTATTTTGTTTTAACTTTTAACTTTAAAATTTTGATTTTTAATGACTATCTATAGCCCATGAAAATCATTTTATAAAATTTTAATGACTGTTACCATCCCATGACAGTCATTTTAAAAAAAATTAATGACATTCATGGGCTATCTGGCATCCGCTGTACATCAAAAAAATTTAGATCAACATATAGCCCTATGATGAAGAGATGAGTGCTGAGAAACTTGATCAATAGGTGTCTTAAGAGGGAGGTATACTTCAATTTGCATAAACTATCTCCTCATCACCAAACTTCTTTTGCCAGTTTAAAGCTTAAGCCTATGCTCTTATGTGGTATGAGAGCTATGCTCAATTTTTGGAGATTCAAAAAATGCCACCAACCACAAAGTGGGATGATTTTAAGACGTTAAGTAGGCGATTCTAGCCTATATGCCAAGAAGAAGAAAGAATAATGCAATGGCATCACTTTAAGCAAGATCAAGGGTAAAGCATGCAAGCTTATACAAGAAAGTTTAGGAATAGTGTAGTTGAAATTGGTAAGGATATAATGGACCTTGAATTGCCAATAAGATACATTGGTGTCAGATCGGTCCTAATGATCAAGCCCCAAGATATGGACAAGGCATATGCCCAACTACACTACCTTGAGCTAGATATAAAGGGGGCCTCTTTCTATAAGCACAATCAGCAGAGTGAAAAGCAGCAGCTTGGTGGCAAGAAGAATGAAGATGGCGATAGAGGAAAAACAAGAGAAATGCTACCTCCACTACCAATTCAAAGGGCAGAGGTGTAATGAGCAGACCCAAACTTCTTTTGAAAATTGTTAGCTCAAACAGAATGGAATGCTAAGAAACTTCCTTTCCACTTTTTGATGACCAGTTCCTAGTGTGGACGAGGTGAGAGCATAAAGTGTACGAGATTACAAATTCTTTCGAAAATAAGCAGCTGAAAGTAGTATCCATTTATTCAGTGGGGTTAGCCAGCACTTCCACTTTTCAGTAAGAAAACTTATACAATAACAAAAAATGCAAACAAGCTCTTCCACTTTTCAGTGGTGAATAAGTACAACAAAATAGCAACTCTTCCACTTTTCAATGGTGAGTGTATACAATGAGATGAGAACATCTCTTCCACTTTTCAGTAATGAGTGAGTGCCATAAAGCCACTTGTCCAGTGGGGTAAATATCAGCAAATAACAAGAGCAAGTCACTAGTGGTACTACCATCCAATGTTACAATCCAAGGTGTAAGAAAGGAATGACTTTGGCAGTATGACCACTCAAAGCACTTACAACATTAGTCCAAGCATATTTAGCTCAACATAAGCATGTCAAACAATGATATATCCATTGTCATAAAGTGCTGATAAAGATTAACAATGCTGATACAATATAAACTGATGTAATTACCCAAATGTTGCCAAATATTATGTAATTCAGTGAAATCAAGTTCTCAACAAATGATATACCTTAAACATATGCAAATGGTGAAGGTTGCAGGTCTGATATCCTCTGCAACTTGCTGTTTCAGGGCTAGACAGAAAAGGATTTCACTCAAAAATACCCATCAGTTCATTCCCAAACACCATCAAACACTTTTTACAAGGAAAGAGCACTTCAAACCTCATAAACAAACACCCCCAAAGCTCTAGAAAGATGCTGCAACAGTCTGATGTTAAAGTTTCAGGCTTGTACAGGTCTATCATACATCAAATCATCAAGTTGATTGGTCACAAATCAAAACAAATGCATACCTAGTTCATCAAAGGACAATGTGGTCTACTGTAAGTAGTTCCCAATGCAATCCCCTTCATCCAACAACACAAAAACCCAAGTAAAGGACATTGCAGGTTTGAAAGTCACTAGATAGGCTGCTGCATGTGTAGTGTCAAGTCTGTTATGACAAGAAACGTTGTTGCAAGGTCTGATATACAACTGCTGTAAATCAAAACAATCATGATGAATCATCAAACTCCCTCCAACCACCAAAGATCACCTCCTACCCACGTTCAAAATCTCTGCAAACATTCACCGAAGATAAATCCCAAAATCTGCAATCAAAATACTTTGAATTATCATCTTTTTTTAAACCTTGGAACTGAAACTCTGCTGAATCACAATGTGATTCCTGAATAGAACCACTCCACTAGCTAGGTATTATCTTTCAAATCCAAAACTAGGAATCAAATGAGGTTTTTCATCCTCAAACGATGTAAGATGCTTGTACAGAAAACGAAAGACAAAAACTCCCAATACGCATTCAAGCAATCAAGTATCTAAACAAATTATAGAATAAACACCAAACAGCATATACTGCTTCTATGATTGTTGGAAGTATCTCTACAATTGAGACCAATTAACACAAGACTCTGTAAATTGATGCAAACTGGGAACAGTTCATTACAATGGATAAGCACATCATAGACTGATATTTGAAAGAGCAATCATACACTGTTGTGGTTATATTTGAATGTGTTGAACTCGATGCCAACCAAATTGCAGAATATGTGATTGTGTTGTGTTTCAGGAGTATGTAGATCACTTCATCCATTCTTGGCTTATATTGTATCTTGAACTCCCACACCCGATTGTCAAACTTCAGTGATCAAGAGAATCGCTCAGCAATGATGTCAAATGCTCAATCCAATAATGATCTGAATTCCCGACTGTGGATATGCTTGCGTCTTGTCCGGCCTTCGACGCATATCATTGTTGGATAATCCACGAAACTCTTGAAAACTCCCAAAGCGTTATTATAGACTCTCTTCTATACATATAGTAGCGATATCTCCAGAGTATCGTGATTCTCTTGATGTTATATAGACCAAGCAAATCCTACGAGACAGTTCCCTCATCAATTGCAATCACCTCCAAATAAATACATTGTGGCATAAGCAACTCCCAGGGTCCTCAATAGTTGTCGCAATCATTCAAGACTATTGGCCCTGGCACAGCAATGCGAATCCTTCCACTAGAGACTTGACTCTCAACTTTTGTTACTCACAGCTAGTTGACTTGGGTCACTACAAGGAATAATATTGGGTTCTTCCAGGTGTAATCACCTAGTCAAACCCGTTTATCCATCGTGATGATTGATCACCTGAAATGGGGAGCTTGAGAGTTTGAGGCCAGAGCCTAAGCTCGACCACGGTATTTGATTGGGCTATCCCGCTGTATGTCGCTCTACCCGTGCACTTCCATCTGTACCTGTAAATGCAAATAGAATGATCAAAGCACAATGGCGGAATTAAAGAACGAAGACACAGAACCACTAGCAGGGATTTCGTCCTACCTGGCCGAGACCAGCTACGCGATCAATCTCTATGTCTTCATTCCGTGATAATCTCTGTCTTCATTCAGTGATGCATACCATGAGCAACGACACAAATAAATACTAATTCTTTAAGCGCCCAACCAAAGAGTCGGCCAGATGAGAATTGAAATTCAAAATATTATTAAGGTGCCACAAAGTGGTCTATTAGACACAATCTCCAATTTATTAATTTAAATATTATTATTTAATAATTTAAATTATTATTTATTTAATATTATTTTAATATTATTTTTAATTCAGCATTTAAAAAATGCTTTATCCTCTCCAATTGACGATTGGACCCAATCGAGGTCATGACAAACGATTTTTGGAAGAACTCGTAAGTTCAATCCGCCAACATAACAATATGTGTAATCTTCAACATAACCATATGAGCCTCTAACACCTCCTTTTATAGCTTTTTTCATTGCTTTTTCGAAAAAACATTTTTTTTCTTTTTTGTTGCTTTTTCAAAAAAGCACTTTTTTGCTTTTCCGCTGTTTTTTTTTTTTTTTGAAAAAGCACTTTGGGCTTTAAATTAAATAATTCATTATGTGCAAACATTTAATCACCTTTCCAACGAGCTACTACACTAAGTTGTCCTTTATTTATTTCTCAACATTCGACAATATTAGTGAAAATATTAATTAAATAACTTAATAACTCACCAAAATTGTGGAAAGTACTACAATGAATTGGAATCCAATTTTGACCACAATGATGAAACTAAAGCAATAGAAAGATGATTGAAATCAACTTGGTGACTTTCTAAAAATAGACTGCTCCTCCAAGAATTTGGAATGCACCCAAAAGGTCAAAAATCAATTTTGAAAGCATCTAAGGACTCCAACTAACCAATTGAACTCAAACTCAAGAACAATTACTCTGCAATACTAATCAAATGCTTCTCCAAGAATGCTGGAGTTCTCCCTAACTAACTAGTCAGCCTTCAAAAGACTTGGAAACTCGCTAAATGTGCACAAATTGGCTAAGTGCCAAAAGGATACATTACAAGAGGTGAAGGCACAAATCATTGTAGTCATTGTGGACACAATGGGCATAGCAAAGAAAGATGTTGGAAGCTACATTTGGAGTTGGCACTGTCTTGGGCAAATAATAAGGGAAAGAATACCAATTGCACACAAAAAATAAAAGAAGTAGAATGCAGCTCATAAGTTGATGAGAGGTCAAGGGTGTAAAAAAAGTGGGTGATGGCTCATAGAGGAAACTAGCTAACTCAACTCTTCACATCAAGATACAAGTAAGAGGTAAGAAAGCGAATGCTGTGTTTGATGTGTTCAAATCAAATCTCAAAACTCTTCAATTTGATTGGTGAAGACGATTTGAATCTCTTGAATCATACTCCACTGTAATATCCTAATTAATTTATTTATTTTAACAAACAATAATTTTTTATGAAGAGGATAACCCAATTATCAACCCCAGCCTTTTAGGAGCAATTGTACCCAAACTTGCTATATATTAAGCACAAATATGAATTTCCAGTTAAATAGATGAGCTGATCGAATCAGAACTTGCTTGGATGAGTCACTATTGGTAGAAAAGGAATAGGTTCTTGAAAACCCTAGAACCTTTTCCTCAAGGATGAATCATTGGTCCACCTAGTGGTTGTATACTTGCTGCCTAATAGCAATTTGACTTCAATCTATTGTTGTACAATGATATATCACTGGTCTTTGATGTGTAATAAGAATTGCAATCCTTGTGATGCATGGATGAGAATTTCCCTGACTGTATTTGATATTGAATTCAATCATTGTCCCTCCAAATTGGAATTTGAACCATAAACCAACATAAACTGCACTTATAACTTCCACTCAAGGGAGAATATGATCAACTAGCCTTCACAATAAATTTGTATAGAATTATTGATCTATAATATGTAGTGTTGCTTCATTCTTGAGCGTTATTGTCTTTATTATGATACAGATGTGAATCGTTTGGTCTAGGATTGTCGAATGATATCAATCTTTTTTTATGAACTCATGCAATTCTTGGGTGAGATTGCCCAATTCTGAATTAGGGGCTTTCATCAACTAATTTATTGATGGAAATCAGGGGGTTTTCATCCTCTAAATCTAGACATAGAGGTGTTTCGTCCTTAGAATAGTTGGAAAACCCGATGAGTACTCACCGAGTTTTGAGTACTTACTAAATTTTAAGCCAAGCGAGTATTTGCAAGTTTAACTCATGAATCTCCAATGATGGGTTTCTAACAAAAACTTGCCAAAACTCAACGAGTTGGCAATGAAAAATCATGACGTAGCCTCTACATGTGAAAACGAGGGTAAAACACGAGAAGCACTAGGGTTTAACGCACCTAAAACACAATTTTTAGTTTATAAGACCCTACATTCGCCCCCAAAGACCGCAAAGCTTTGATATGTTGTTTCCATGAAGCAAGATACTATCTGAAATTGAGATGTTACATTGATTATAAATCTTTGAAACTCAAGGGTAACTTGATGCGATGGCATCACTAAACACCACAAAATTGAAAGAGTTAAGTCATTTGATCTGATGAGGCATTATATACAATAAAACCCTTGAATAGCACTAAACATTGATGCGATAATGCATTCAAACTCTATAAGGGTTTGATACAGAGAAGTTCCCAAACTGCTAGAGGCACTAAACATTTCTTCAATGTTCCACGGGGACCCCAAAAAGCTTGGCATTTTCGAGACAAGGATGTCTCTGAGACCCAATGACTTTGGGGGAAATGTCCCCCTGCCGTCCCACCACCACCACTCAGGTCTCAAGGATGTTTCTGAGATGCCACCTAGTTTGGGGACTTTTGGACGTCCCCAAGACATTCAAGAGACTTTGAGCCTCCCAACCGTCCCAAGGACTTCCAAGTGTTGCAAAAAATAAGTGATCAAGTTGTGAAAATGACATTCACCATGAAGGTTTGTGAGGTTTTGAAGGCCTAAATTTGTTCCCTCAAACCCCTACAAGGGTCACTACCCCTTGACCCCAAATGTCCACCCACAACTATCACTTTAAACTTTACTTAGGATGCCAAAGTTTCATTTGCAATTCTTATACTTATTTTTGATTTTCCCCCAAACCTCCACCCACCATTGTTAATGTTCAATGCAATCAGTGCCATGTTTTTAATGTTTATTAGTTTAAACTTTACTTAGTATGCCAAAGTTTCATTTGCAATTCTTATACGTATTACTTATACATTTTTCATAACTAGTTTTTCGAGTACCATATGTATTTGTGCCATGCTACCAACCCCCTGCCGCCTCGCCACCTCTGCGCTACCATCCCCTTGTCGTCCCCAAATTTAGGCCCTTGGTCCCTTCATCCTCCTGCTTCCCCATCAAGAAACTTTGTGGAACTGTGCATTTCTTAACTCAACAACATGTCAAAATCAAGGAAAAAATGTGGATTAGAGTCTAGACACTATAAAACTCTATTTTTTTGGGTTTATAAACATTGTTTTTTGCCTTTTTAAAAATAATAAAAAATAGTGTGTGCCATGAAGGCTTGTGTGGTTTTGAATGTCTTCATTTAGGCTTGGTGGAATTGCCCCTCGACCCTATTGGGGGCGTTGCCCCTAAACCCCCACCAAACTCATTTGATACATTTTGTAGCTATATTTTGCATAAAATTTATATTTTTTTCAAAAATTTAAGTGTTTTTTAAAGTGTTTGAGTTTTAACGAATTTTAAGTACTCTACAAGTCAATTTTTTTTTTGGCTTGCCAAGTAATCTCCAAGTTAGAGTTTTTGTACTATGGTCTTTAGGTTATTTGAACCAAAGTCTAGTGCAATAACAAGGAGTAAAAAATCAAAAAATAGAATCATTCACCAATGCATACCTCCTCCTTGCTTGGCCTCTCTTAAACAAAATTTCCCTCCAAAAAACATCTCTTAAAATTTCCTTCATGAACTAAGAGGAATTATTGTTCAAAATAAAATTTAATTATAAGTGGCTTTTATTTATTACTCTATTATAACTTCATAATATAATTTATGCAGCCCTTTTTGTGACATTATGACACTCTTAATTTTATGGTGGATGCTTGGGTTTATCTTGGTTTAATTTTGAAGAGTATTAGAGTCCACCCTTCCCAAGATTGTTCGTCTTCAAGCAATTGCAAATAAGGATGCTAAAGAATTTCCACACCTTCCTAAGTAGCATCCTCTTCAGGAAGATTTTTCCATCAAACCAGATATTATGTCATTGTTTTGTTCCTTAGCTTTCTTTCTTTGAAATTTATAATAGCCTCAAGAATCATAATCAATTTCCCTTGATCATCCAATGGGGGCAGCTTTATTGAAGGAATAATTTGACTTCCTAATGCTCTTTATAAACAAAAGAAATGAAATACATTATGAATTTTACTATTCTCTGGTAATTCCAATTCATATGCAACCTACCCAATTCTTCACTTGATTCTATAAGGGCCATAGAAGCTTGGTTTCAATTTTTTTGCTCCACTCTTCTTCAAGGAGGACTATTTATAAGGTTGTAGTTTCAAGAAGATCATATCACCTACTTCGAATGTTCTTTCAATTCAATGTTGATCAACATATAACTTCTGCCGATTCTATGCTTTATGTAGGTTTTCCTTGAGTGATTCCAAAATTTCCTAACTTTGCTCGACTAGATCTTTTGCCCCTAGTACTTAACTACCTGAGATGACCAAATCCACAAAGGATAAAGCATTATAACCATACAAGTCCTTGAAAGGTGTCATCCCAATGGACATATAATATGTAGTGTTATAACAATGTTCCCCTAAATAAAACCATTTTATCCAAGCTATCTAATGCCCTATTACATAATTTCTTAAATAGCATTCAATCCATTTAATGACTATTTCCATCTATCCATCAATCTATGGGTAATAATTGATACTTGAAGACAATTATGTTCTTGTTAAATTAAAGAGTCATTGCCATAACAAGCTGAAAAACCTACTATCTCTATCACTAACTATGTTTTTAAGCAACCCATGCAGTCAGAAGACCTCTCTGAAAAATAACTCAACCACTTGAGGTGCCTTTAACTATGCAGATATGGAAAAGAAATAACCATATTTAATAAGTCTATCAACCAAAACATATATACAATGTTTACCTTGAACCTTAGGGAGCCCTATAATAAAATCCATGGAGATTCTTTCCCATTTTTGGTTCATAATTGGTAAAGGCTGTAATAACCCTGCAACAAAACATGTTTTGTTCTGTTTTGTTGGCAAGCAAAGCGTTCCCATATGTTCCTAAGAACATCTTCCTTGAGAGCCTTCCATGAAAATTTCTCCCTAATTTGTCAGTAGGCCTTGAAATAACCCTAATGACCTACCAATTGTGTCTCATTTGGAGCCTTCAAGACTTTACCCTTTGCCTTCAATCCTTGGGTAAGATAAATTATGTCTTTGTATAAAATAAATTCATCCACTATTTTATAACAATCATCTTGGATCTTTCCTTCAAGAATATCAATAGCAAATGTGTCCTTCCCATATTCTACTATTATGTTAGCCTTCCAATCAAGAGAAATCTCTAATAATGAACATAAGTAAGGCTTTCTTGATAGAGCGCCAACTACTATATTATTCTTACCTTTGACATATTTGATGTCTAAGTCATAGGCTTGAAGCTTACGTACCGACTTGTGTTGTCTATTGTTTAGATCTCTTTCGCTAAGAAAAGATTTCAAACTGTTGTGATCTGTTTTGACCACAACCTAGATATTGCCTAAATTTGTCGAGAGCATGCATTATGGCTAGCAACTCTTTATCATAGATGGAATAGCTCTTTTTTTGTCTTTTAGATTTCTGCTTTCAAAAGCTATTGGTTGCCCTTTTTGCATTAACACTACTCCAATTCCTTCACCTGATGTATTGCATTCTAAAACAAAAGGAAATGAGAATTCTATAATAGCTAGTATAGGACATGAACTTACTACTTTCTTAGAGTTTATCAAAAGCCTATTGAGTTGTCTTTGTCCAAGCAAATGCTCCATTTTTGGTCAAATATGTCAATGGGATGGCTAACTGAGAGAATCCTTTGACAAATTTTCTATAGTAGCTAAACAGCCCAAAGAACCCTCACGACTACATTAAATTGATCAATTGAGACCAATCCAAAATAGCTTGTGTCTTTTGTTGGTCTACTCGTACTCCCTTAGCACTAATAACATGTCCTAGATATAGAATCTTTGTCAATCCAAACTCACATTTGGATTCCTTAGCAAAAAAGGATTGATGCTCCAAAATTCCCAAAACTTCATCCAAATATTGTAGATGTTCCTTCCATGTTTTGCTTGAGATCAAAAAATCATCAAAGAATATTAAGACAAACTTCCTTAATTGATTTATGAACACATGGTTCATACATGATTAGAAGGTAGTGAGTGCATTACTTAAACCAAAGGGCATAACTAAAAACTCAAAATGTTCAAAATGACATCAAAAGCAATTTTATGCACATCCTCTTTTCTCACTCATATTTGATGATACCTAGATCTAAAGTCAATTTTTTACTACACTATCTCATGTAATTCATTGATTAACTCATCAATTCTAGGAATTAGATACGTGATTTTAATAGTTTTCTTGTTTAAAACTCTGAAATCTATGCACATATGCATAGTTCACTAGGACAACTAAAGATGCAAAAGGGCTACAACTTGGCCTTATATAACCCATCCCTAGAAGTTCCTTAATTGTTTTTTGATTTTTCAATTTCCACTTTAAATCTTCTTGGATGTCTATAAGGAGTAGTAATTAGTAGTTTTGCTCTAATTTATAGTTCAATTATATGTTGAAATCATCTGTTAGGTCGCAATCCTAGAGGAATGTCATTGAAGACCATGATATGCTTGTCCAATAATGTTTGTATGTCCACATGATAAGCTCTCTACTTGCAATAGCTATAGAGGTCACTAAACATTGCACTGCCCATGCTACTTGTCCACTCTTAAAACACCTCTCCATTCTTTTTGCTAATACAACTCTAGAAGCTCTATTAGTAATGCCTTGTAGCACTACTTATTTACCTTCTAATTTGAACCTTAGCTCCATTGTTTCAAAATTCAAATTAAATTCTCTTAATGAGTGTAGCCATTGCACTCCTAAAACCACATTGATTTCTCCTATACCCACCACATAGAATTCATCTTGCATCTTGTGTCTTCCAAGAGCAATTTCCAACTTTTGAATTTTCTTGGTGCATGGAATGGTAAACCGTGAGCTACTACGACATTGAATTCATTGAATTTTTTTTTTGCAATCCTCTTCTAGAAACCAACCCTTCATCAATGAAATTGTGTGTTGCTCCAATGTCAATGAGAACTATAACTTTGAGTCCTTGCAAAACTCCCCATACTCTAAAAGGATGATATTTAGGAGCACCCAACAACATTGCAAGGATGCCCCCTAGATGTTTACCTTCCCCTTTTATCTCTAATTCAGGTTCACATTCTTCAATTTTAGGCTCTATTCTTCCTCCTTTGAATCCTCATCAAGAATTACTTCTATGTAATGTACTTGACCTTTTCCCAAGCATTGATGTCCAAGTTGTAATGTCCCCTGTTGAGGGAGTACCAAATCTTTGCCCAAAATTAACAAATCCAATAATACAATTTATTTACAAGAGTATTCTTTCACCAAATTACACAATAGCAATTGAATTTAGGAAAATAATCGTCAAACAAAATGATAATGTAACATGCACACTATAGCCAACCATATTAGGAACTTGAGGGAGGAAAGCACAATAGGGCTTCGGGAGACTATCCTCCACAACTAAGCCCAAGAGCACCGAACAACCAACCAAGTCAATCCGACCCCTTGGCCCACAAGCAATCCCACTCAATGGGCGGTCTACTTAATTGAGGGAACCTGTACTCCTACATCTCCCTATTATGTTTCCTTGCCAATTCCTAATATGATTGCTTTATGAAAATCAAATGAATAATTACTAATCCTAAGATTCTTGATAAATTAGCAAGTTAATTAAATAAATAAATATGTTCTTTATTAAATTCACAAACTAATAAATATTGGATTCAAATATGTGGCATATCAACTACTGCAGAAATATAAAGTTTGTTGTATCTTGCGCCTTATAACTCAAATTATCACTGTTTTATAATTCTAATTTCTTACTGCCTTCTTATCCAGATCAAATTTCCATGCCTTCCACCAAATGTTTCCTCCTCCTTACATACCCTTCATGGAGGGGTGAATAGTCACATCCTTAATAGTCATTGCATCCCTTACAAAGGATGCATCCCTTACTTAATCGCTTCCTTTGTGTTTGACTTTTGATTGCTGTTTTAATTTAATTAAAGCCTTCATTATGTAGCGCTACCTTTTTAATAGGGAATCCCTGCCTTTAATATTTTCATTAGTTAATTCCATTAAACCTGTTGAAGTCTCCTTGGTCAGCTATTACCCTTAATTTCTGTAAAGGCTGCAATCTCCTTAGTCAGCAATTATATCTAATTTCTTTGCAGACAGCAATCGGGGGGGCATGGCAGTCCGCCCTTCCCAAGATTGCTTGTCCCAAATCAACCTTGTAGATTTGTAATTTTTAGACATTGCTCTTCTTTTGTGATCTACTTAGTTTTTGTTGCAATATTTTGATATAATTAAGAATTGAAAACTCTACACTAGTGATGATTGTATTGGTTATGTCCGACTCTATGTCCCTGGAGAGTACTTGTTAGTATACTTGCCTCAACTTAACTACCAATAAGGTTAATACCATCCTCTAATGTATGAGGACAATTTATCGTCCAATATTCTTCTGACTTATGTACTATGATTTTCCAATAACTCTCAACAACAAAACCAAGAGTTGGAAATTACCAAGACTTGTTATTTAAGACAAATTTTATCTGATTTCATTACCACAAAGATCCTAGGCAATGAATACAAACTCTTGATTATTGAAATTCAGAATGATAGAAAATGTGGCATCCTTCATAATGAATTATGAATATCAAGATCCCGCTCATTTTTGAGAAGCCACTAGATGTCCTTTACTACAGGTTGCATCCTTTTTCCCAAAACAATCAAATGGAAACAAGTGACAATTTCCCTTAAATAAAGTATATTTCAAAGTTTTGAGCTGAATTTGGTTCTAACGAGGATGTAATAACTTATAGGGTGTTTGTAACACTTAACCTAGTCAAAACATTCTTCAACATATATCAGCTTGTCGTAGTCTCTAACCTTCGAAGTATATGTTCCCTAGATAATACTTAAGAGCAAAATTATTGGATGCACCAAAGTCTTAGAATCCATAGCAAACAATTATCACCCATGAACACTTCATAGAAGAACTTAAATTTATAGATTGACACTAACATCTAATTCTTGTCCAACTTCCATATCAATTGGAGGTTGTTACTCCTCTTGTAAAAATTTGAAATATCCCCATGTTTGACACTAAGATGATTTTCATATCTTAGAAGGGTATTGTTTTACCTGATTCATTTAAAAAATATCAATTTTCTCTTGAGTTTAAGAAGTGAAAATGATCCTGGGATTTGTGGGTTATGGGCCCACATTGTAACTTAAAATAGACTGACACAATAAATTTGGGTGTACCTTGACTTGTATCATATTTATCTTAAATACCTAATATTGATGTCCTTGATATTTAATCATGGATGTAGAGCTACTGTAATCAAGAAAAATGACTTAGGAGAAGAAGAGCCTTGGATGAAATGATCTCAAAATATTTTCTATATCACTAGTTCAAAGTTCACTAGATCAATGTTACAAGGTTGATCCATGCATCACCCTTGTTTCTGTGAGTGGGGGATGGATCATATATATTATGGATTTGATGAATATATCCTACGATAAATCTCAAAACATAAACCTCAAATTATAGTGCCAACGGTTCTTTCCAAATTTTCTTAAGATCTCTATAAGAGTCAAAATCTGTTATTTGTATGTTCTTAAAGAATTGAGTTGTCTTCATTACATTCGCTATTGAGTTCTTAAAGAATTGAATTGAGGGAACCCGTACTCCTGCATCTCCCTATTATGTTTCCCTTCCAATTCCTAATATGATTGCTTTATGAAAATCAAATGAATAATTACTAATCCTAAGATTCTTGATGAATTAGCAAGTTAATAAATAAATATGTTCTTTACTAAATTCACAAACTAATAAATATTGGATTCAAATATGTGGCATATCAACTACTGCAGAAATATAAAGTTTGCTGTATCTTACTGCCTTATAATTCAAATTATCACTGCTTTATAATTCTAATTTCTTACCGCATTCTTATCCAGATCGAATTTCCATGCCTTCCACCAAATGTTTCCTCCTCCTTATTCACAGAGGGGTGAATAGTCACATCCTTAATATTCATTGCATCCCTTACAAAGGATGCATCACTTCCTTAATCGCTGCCTTTGTGTTTGACTTTTGATTGCTGTTTTAATTTAATTAAAGCCTTCATTATGTAGCGCTACCTTTTCAATAGGGAATTGCTGCCTTTAATAGTTTCATTAGTTAATTCCATTAAACCTTTTTAAGTCTCCTTGGTCAGTGATTACCCTTAATTACTGTAAAGGCTGTGATCTCCTTAGTCAGAAATTATATCTAATTTCTGTGCAGGCAGCAATCGGAGGGGCATGACAGAAGTTCCCATTATTTTTTGCAAGAAAAACATAATTTGATTCAATGGAGCTTATTTGGTGATAATGCCCTTTGTTGAGAAAACCCTTTTTGAAAAGGTTTCTTATTTCATCCTATAGGAGGGGTTTTTTCATATAACTTATTCATGGCCACAGAAGTTTTCAAATTCAAAGCTATTTTAATAGCCTCCTAAAGGATCAATGGATCAAATGCCTTAATCAAACCCCTAAGAGGTTTAGTTAACTCTTTGATGAAAAGGGCAATTAAGCTTCCTTTCATAACATTAGGCACCATTACCGATAATTTTTGGAATTCTTCCACAAATTTCTCCATGGTTCCCTTTTGTTTTTGTTGGGCCAGGTCTCTAAAATAAACTTCAAGATCTTTTCTATCAAACCTTTCAATCAATCTTTTGCAAAATTTATCATATGTGTCAATTAGACTATAACCTTAGTTAACGAATCCATGGCAACACCATTCATGCATTGTGCCTTCCAAGTGTAAAGTGTCAAATTTGATGATGTCATCCTTAATCATAGTTTCAAAGATAGATATGTGTCTAACTTCTATGCCCACACACGAGTAGTACACTTATTAGAACCATCAAATGTAGTTAGTGTTAGCTTCCCTAAAACTTGTTGATGGTCGTATTGTCTTGGTTGAGATTAAGGTTCAACTCTTGGTCCGTTACTGTTTCTTTTCATAGCTATGCAATTAGTGAGAGGCATTGCTTCTTGAATCTTTAGAGGGAGATCTCTATATTCTACATTCATGGTGTGAATACCATCTTGCAATGGGCTTTGTGCTTCCCTCATAGGGACTTCTATCCTCTTGAACATAGCACGAAGAGGTCTATCAATAGACCCACCCATGGTTCTCTATGTGTGAATTTTCTGCTTATTATTGCTACTCTTATTGGCTTCAAAAGAGTTTTCTTCACTATTTTGATTGTTGGAATTTTTTTGGTGTTTTTTGGTTGTTATGCATACATAACATCTGCAACATCATACCTACATAAGATCAACTTCCTTTCAAACTTCTCTTCAAGGTCTTCCGAAGCTTTCTTCTCTCTCCCTATTTACTTCTTCCAGCTCAAATTCCAAGGGAGTTTCTATTTCTTTATTCTTGGGAAATTGTTGTTGAGTTTTTCTAAATTCCCTTAGATGATACTTGCTAGCTCCATCATTTGATTGCATAGGAAGAAAAAAAAAATCTTATAGGCTGGCAAGATCCAACTCTAATGCCATTGTAATATCCCAATTAATTTTTTTTATAGGCAATGAATTTCTATGAAATGGATGATTTTAGGTGCAGCTGTACCCAAACTTGCTATATATTAGCACAGATATGAATTTCCACTTAAATAAACGAGCTAATTGAATTGCAACTTGCTTTGATGAGTCACTACTGGTAGAAAAGGAATAGGTTCCTTAGAACCCTCAACCCTTCTCCTCAAGGATGAATCACTGGTCCACCTAGTGGTTGTATCCTTGCTGCCTAATAGCAATTCAACTTCAATCTATTGCTGTACAATGACATGCCGTTGGTCTTTGATGTGTGATAAGAAATGCAATCCTTGTGATGTATGGATGAGAGATGCGACCCTTTTGAGACTTTCCCTTGACTGGATTTGATATCAAATTCAATCATCGTCCCTACAAATTGGAATTTTAACAATAAACCAACATAAACTGCACTTATAACTTCCACTCATGGGAGACTATGATCAACTATACTTCACAATAAATTTGTATAGAATTACTGGTCTACAATATGCAGTGTTGCTTCCTCCTTGAGCAACATCATCTTAATTATGATGCAGATGTGAATTGTTCAGGTCCAAGATTGTTGAATGATATCAATCTGCCTGTTATATGAACTCATATGCAATCCTTGGGTGAGACTGCCCAATTCTGAATTAGGGATTTTTGTCCACCAATACAATGATGGCAATCAGGGAGTTTTCATCCTCTAATTCCAGACCTTAAGGTGTTTTGTCCTTGGATTATTTGTGTTGATGTTGCAGCATCGGGCATCACTTCCAGCCTTGACTTGAGATAATAAATTTCAGATAGTCTTTCGGCTATTCAATTTATTGAAGTCGATATGAATGTGAAGGGGCGCTTCACTTGGAATCATATAATATTTAATTATTGTTAATTAATATTTAATTATTTTACTTGAGGCCGACTTGACTCATTCGCCACCTTTTATGGAGACACAACATTTCATTGAGGCCGACTTCTTGTCTTGAAGAGACACAATCTCTCTCTCCTACATGTATATAATAGAGACGGCTATTGTTCATTTGTCATTATTATATTCATCCATTCATAAGTTCGAGTTTATGCAAGTGCGAGTTTATCAAGTGCAGATCGAAGTCTTGAAGGAGGCCGAGTTCATCACTAAGAGAGATTGATATTAACATCAGCAAGGAGTTATATATTGTTCTGTGATTGCATCAAGTTTTGGTGCTGTTGTTTGGCCTCATAATCGGCCACATTGTAAAGGAGATTATTGTTTCATATTCAATATATAAGTGATATATTGTTGCTGGGTTTTTCTCCCTCAAGTGGAGGGTTTTCCCAGGGTATATGCTGTGTCTATTTGTTTGAATTTGAATTAAAATCTGCTTATTCACATCTGATCATAAAAACTAACAATTTGAACCAAAGTCCAATGCTCCAACAAGGAGTAGAAATCAGAAAATAGAATTGTTCATCAATGTATGCTTCCTCGTCCTTGCTTGACCTCTTTTAAATAGAATTTCCCTCCAAAAGATATTACTCTTCAAATTTCCTTTATGGCCTTTTGAGAAGAATTATTATTTAAAATAAACTTTAATTATAAGAGGCATTTATTTATTACTCCATTATAATTTCATAATGTAATTTAAGCATCCCCTTTTGTGACATTATGACCCTCTTCATTGTATGATGGGCACTTGGGTTTATCTTAGTTTAACTTTGAAGAGGGGACATTACATCAGCCATATGCATTAGGATGGCCACAACAAAGAGCAGAGATGACCATAACCAAGCAATGTAAGTTGAAATGTAGACTTTCTCTTGAGTTTAGGAATGAAATGATAGGAGATGTTGTTCCATTAGGCATTTGAGATGTCATTTTTGGGAGCCCATATCTCTATGAGAGGGATGTTGTTTACTTTAGAAGGAAGAATCAGTATAAACTCCAATTAAATGGGAGGCATTTCACTCTACGTCAGTGTTACCCTGAGTTTCCGGGACGAGGATGGCAGGGTGAGTCCCCAAGTCCCCAATTTTTCAAGCCAGTTTTGGGGACAGCTAGGGGACAGCTATATAAAATATAGGAAAATTTAAAACATATAGGAAAATTTTAAATATTCATATGAAAACATGGATAAAGCATGCCTATATAAATTATAGAAACTTAGCAAATAACATTTGTGTTAAGAATCCATTGTCAATACTCAATATGCATTCAGAATTCAGAATTCATTGTCAATATGCATGTGATATTAAACAATAACATACAAGTTATAAACGTATAACAAAATTCCCAAAGGCTACACTGCTGCCATATAGTTTTTTTTTCAATTATGATATGAAAATCAAAATAAAAAACACATAGTACACTGCTGCCGTCCCCTATCCCGGGACAGGGACAGGGGGATTTAGACCCGGATACGCATCCCCAGGTAACACTGCTCTACGTTCTTATGTTGGCAAGTTGAAGGTCTCTATGGTGAGTACCTCAAGGTGTGGGAAGTTGCTTAGTGCCAATAGGAGGGATGTTCTTTAAAACAAAGCTGAGATTGGGGATGTGGAGAGGTTTCATTCTCAAAGAAAGCAGCAAGGAGGGCAGTAGGTGCTTCAAGATGGTGTTTATCTTGTGGTGCAAGGCAAGATGGTATCTTTGCAAGCTGAAGGCTTTCTCGACCCTCATTCACTGAGTCCTATGGCTTTTTGGGGAAAAAGCCTCCAAATAGGGGAGGTGTGATCCATAAAAGGATCAAAGAAGTTGGATCAAAAAGATCAAAGTGGTTCCACTCAGCCAAGGAGAACCTTAAAATGCATTTGGCAAATTTGTCACTTGTAACAAGCGGTGTAACCATCAAATGCTCTAGGAAATGCATAACTGCCACCTAGCAAAACCAGGAAAAATGTCACAGTTCGAACAATATATGAAATACTAAGGGTTTTGTTAGTTGATCTTGCTTTTTGGATGTTTAGTCTTCAATTTTCAAGGTGAAAGAGACTATAGCAAAGGCAAGTGAAGTCATTTGACAAGCTTTAAAAGTGTTAAACTGAAAACTTTCATGTTCTTGTGATTTTGGTGGAAAAAAGTGACAATGCAGGGTTTTGAAGGTGTAGAGAAGATTGCAATTGTTAGGACACCCTAGAGGCATTGTAACTTGGCTGAGATCTTGGAACAAGGAGCATAGCTCACGCTTATTGGAGTTTTCCCCCTAATTTTAGGGATTCTCTACGGTAATCCTTGTGTTGTAGTCTTCTATGTGTGATCTTCTACGTGCTTCTTTTTTTCTTTGAACTTCTTTTATGCTCAACAACACATAGATGAACATAATGAACTAAAATAAGCATCCATAAGAGTTAGTTTACAATGTGTTTGGTGGAGTGCTAGTGAATTGATATTGAGAATCCATCATCTATAAGCAATGAGTGAGGGATGCCCTCATGTTTGCGGATTACTAATTGCCCCATAATGCTTTTTCTCATTTGAGCAAAAGCTTAAAACATTTTCCCTTTATGTGGAAAAACTAGCTTTCACCCTCATGTACATGCCCCTTAAACAACTCCATACAAAATTAACATGTCATGTTGACTATTCCATTAGACCATTTGGTCTCCAAAAAATGATCACGATACTTCCATAGTGGAAACAAAACCTCTTTCCCACTATCCGATATTCTAAACACAAAAACTAAAAAAGTGTAAAATAGCATATTGGCTAAAATCTAAATTTTAAATTTTACCTAAGTTGTAAGGCATGCCCCCCAGGTCCTAGTTCAAGCACTAGTCCCACAACAATAGTGACCAGGGCAACTCATGGCCACAACACCAATTTTGTTTTTTTTAATGTCAAAACCTAATCTTTAAAGCTTCTTTTAACATTAAAACATTAAAAATAATATTTAAAATGCCTCAAACCCTAAAATGCACCCACACTAAGAATTGTTTCACAAAAACACGTTCATTGTTTTGCCAATTTTGCATTTTGGCAAATTACTTGTATATTATTGAAGGAGAATGATTGCAAAGTAGCCCAAGGGGAGGAGTCTAGCTTGCACAAAGGACATCTATCAATCTAAGGTAAGTAGTTTAATGAATTTTTTCAAGTCTTTTATGGATTTTTCCATTTTTTTACAAAAAGTGAATAAGAATTATGATTTTTCAAAATGTTTTTTAGTGTTTGTTTTGAATATTTATTACTTTTATTAGTTTATACATATTGTAGGGCTGCATTTTGTTTAATTTATAATTTTGTGATTTCTTATAATGACAATTTATTTGGATTGACTACTAGCTCAAGTTTGGTGGGTCTTGCGGCAAATAAATAGTTTAAATATGTTCAAGCATCTCCTCTATGAAAATATGTTATGGTGCTTGAACAACTTCCAAGAGGTGGAGCTTTTATTTGGAATTGTAATCAATGCATTATCCAATACAAGAATTCATATAGTCGAGTGAAAGCTCACTTATGTGCTATGAATGGGTATGAATTATGAAATTAAAATATGTCAAAGGCCAAACAAGAAGGGGTTGCCTACAAATTCTCCTTTAATAATGACCTACCAATGTCCTTTCTTGGAGACAACGTCTACCCAAGAAAAATATCCCTCTCCTCGCAAAAGTGGCCCATTGGTTAAGGCATTTTAGAATGAACAAGAGATATTACAAATGAAAAATTGCACGTTGCATTTACACCAACATTCTTCCTTTTAAATGGGTGAGATCACCATATCGGTGGGAAATGTTGGCAACAATCAATAACACACTCTCTAGTTGCATAAGTCTTGGGTATGAAAAGGTGTGCACCCCCTTATTGGAAAAAAAAATGTAGAGACATCACTAAAACCAATTAGGGATTCATGGATTGAAACAGGAGTGCCAATTCTTTCTGATGGATGGAAAGATTGCAAAAACCAACCTTTAATAAATGTTATTGCAATGTCCCCCAAAAGGGTAATGTCTTTGGAGGTGGTTGATTGTGAGGGGCAAGTCAAAGATGCATAATTCATTTCCAAAATCCTCATTCAGTCCATAGAGATGGTGGGTGCCAATAAAGTTGTCCAAGTCATTATGGACAATGTGAAAAATTGTAGGGCAGTAAGTGCTTTGGTTGAAGAAAGGTATGCAACATTTTTGGACACCATGTACCATACACTCCCTTAACTTAGTGATGCAAGCTATTGGCACTCAAATAGAGAGAGTGAAAACCATATACACTAAGGGTGAGGAGATTCAAATGTTCTTAACAGAGCATCATATGTCACAAGGCATCTTCAAGACTTTCTCAAATTTGGAGTTACTAAAGGTAAATTTAATTTATGTCATATTTATTTACATTTTTATGTGTTATTAACTTTTTACACAACATTAGGTTGTTGAGTGTTATGTCCCAGAAATTGTGACATTTAGAAGCATAATTAAAATAGTTAACCATTTGATATTACATAATCATAATTGTCGAAAACAATATTACAATTATGAATAACATCATAAATATTATTATGATATAATAAATATTAAAAATAAATATAAAATATAAATATAAAATAATATTATAATTACGATTATAAATATAATGGATAAAATAATAAAGATAATCTAGAATATCATTAGATATAATTATTAACATTTAAATATATGTAAAATATATTATATAATTAAATTGTCAATATTGGACAATTATGATCTTAATAATTTACTATTATGAGGCAATATTATAAAAATATAAAAAATAATAATAATAAATATTAAATAAGCAAAACATATATCTATACTAAAACAAATAATAAAGTGGATTAAAGGTAGATTCAAAAGGCAACCGGTTCAATAAGTTGTTAACCAGCGATCAGGGAGAGTCGCGGCCCTGTGAAAAATATTTAAAAGACAAATATTATTGGTTCGAGGGGAGAGATAGGAAGATGGCTTTACACCAAGGAAAAATCGGGATTTCTTCCAAGTGTTATTCAAAGTCAGGAGACGAATATTAAAGAACCATCTTGATTCACCATTGGACAAGCTTGTAAAGGGCAATATTATATCAAACTGCCGCTCACCAAGAGGACATATTAAACACTTTAGCAAAAGAAGATAGGAATAAATACATTTGCAGAAGAAGACAAAGTTTGACTTAGAGGAAAGACATTTATTGGGTCCTGCCTCCTTTGAAGTCGATATGAAGGGGAAATTAGAGTTGAGTCAGCTGCCACGGTGACGAGTCCCATCTCAGTACATTTGCTCACATATTTTGGGAGCTGCTTGGGTGTATATAAAAACAAACATAACAAATTCAAGGAGCGACGTCTGTGAGAACAATGCGGCCATTTCTAGAGACCGAATTACCTTGTAGATTGGAGGGATACAAGATGTAAAGTCAGTCTACATATTTTGGGACATAGACTCTACCATTCTAAACCATAACATGCTAAGGGTCCCAAAGTAGAAATTCTAGAATGAGCAATAGGGATCGATCAAGGAATAAGGTGAAGAATAACTAAATATATTCTAAAGAAGAGAAACAGTGAATCTCCGATAGGAAATTATCTTTGTGATCTATGCAGACTGAGGTATGTGATTTCAGAGTTATTGAATATATAATTGCATAATTGGCTATTGACATTATTACTCTGCCATGCTTGTTATTTATATTTAATAATTTTGTGGTAGGATGACCATAACTATGGGTTGTAGATTACATATCTACATTCATATGAAATATATTATAGAAGAATCATTCATAGTGAAATAATAAGAAGGAAATGAATAATCCTTGACAAGAATGGAATATTTATATTCCCTTTGATCTTAATAGACACTATCATGAATCCCTAACGCTTCTAATGTCTCTTGAAAAACACTTTGAAAGTAAGATTCAAGTTTAAGTGCCTCCACTAGGAACGATCATCATCGCATGGAGAGAGAAGACAGGTCGGGTTACGGGAAATTACATCTTGAGGAAGCTAGTACAGTGTGCCGATCAAAGGTAAGTATCCTCAACCTATTGGTTAATCATTGAGGGATTATGGAATCAATACGAATTACTATGACAGTGGGTAACTAACCCCATGTCTTATTAAATTCAGTATCAATGAATGTTTATAACACTCTAATCTGTGACAAATTGTGAATTCGATTAAATATAATAGGTGAATGCATAGAGAGATTAAATGACACTTTCCAATGGATATTTGCATGTCAATATATTGAGTTCATCTATACAGCATAAGTGATTGACAAACACCCTAAATAGATATAAAGGGATATTATTTACAAGAGTACAATAATGATGCTTGCAGCAATTATTGTATATCATAAGCTATTATGACTTTTACTATAAGAATAGATTTCAGGCCCAAAATCCCTTTCGCTAATACCCACTGAGGATAGGAAGTTTGTGGAGGGAAAGGTTGGTAATTCAGTCAATTGATGGATGGTCCCAAGACAAGTAGGAAACCTTGAGGGATTCCACTTGGAGACCGTTCATACAAAAGGCAAAGATTTATTTCGAGCAAGAGTAATAAGTCATATCAGATTATGATGGTTTTATGCACTAGATAATAATGCATTTGTCTTATTCTTAAAATGTTCAATCTGGAATTGTCTAATTTAATCTGGATTAAGGAACTATGTATATTTGTTGGTAATACACAATGTGTGCAGGTCCTCAAGGCAAATTCCATGTGCAAAATTAAGTGTTGGTAAATACAAATTCTTGAACCTAATTTGTGCATTTTATGTCTCTGATAAAGGGACATTACATTGAGACCCGATTCACTTCACACACAATCGTTTTGAGACAACTTGTAAAAGTGCAACAAGCGTTGGACACCATGGTCAGTAACCACCAATGGAGTATTTGGAAGTAGTCAAATTCAAAGGCCCAAAAGGTCAAGTCACTAATCCTAGATGATGATTGGTGGTCTCATGTGGACTATGTCTTGACTTTCACCAAGGCTATCATGAATATGATCATGTTTGCTAATATCGATTGGCCATGTTTGGGGGGAATCTATGATGGCATTGACTCCATGATAAAAAAATAAAGATCATAATAACATATAAAGAGAATGACCCCAAAAAACATTTTTTTGAAGTGAGGAAAAAATCATTCATGACCGCTAGAACAAGATGAACACACCCTTGCATATCCTTGCATTTGCATTATCCCCCAAATTTTACAACACAAAAATACTTTCTTTGCTAGGGAGAACCAATATAGAGATAGTGAAGTTTTGAGTGGGTAAAAGATAGAATTCTAATAAATCTTATCAGATCCAGAAGTGGTGGATAATGTTATGAAAGAGTTTGGTGAGTTTGGCAAGTTCATCTAAAGACAAGATCATAGTATTTATGCTCTTTGAGACCAATACAAGGAAGATACTTATACATGGAGGCACCTCCATGGGCAAGATTAGTTGTTCCTTCAGCCTCTTCTAATCAAAATTCTATCATAAGTAAGCATTTTTTTTAAATTCTTTTGCATTTTTTATTTTTAAGTTGTATTGACTTCTTCTCCAATTTCAACAAGTTGCAAGTTCTTCTTCAGCTAAATGGAATTAGAGTACATACTCCTTTATCCACTCAATGAAGTGTAACTGGTTGGCTGCAAAAATAGCAAAAAACTTGGTCTATATTGATTCCAACTTGCATCTCCTATCATATAAGAAAGTTGATTACAAGGAAGGAGCAACGAAGAATTGGGATATAAGTTATAACCCTTAAGTGTGCCAACTAGGATGCATCTGTTTTAGAGCTTGCTTGAGCCAATTAGATAATGACAAGGGTCCTACATTTGATGTATCTGTGGGAGTGGCACTCCATTAGCTTGTAGTTCAAATGATATTAAACCAAGTGATGACTTCAATCTAGATGCCTTCGATGAAGATTGAAGACTAAGATACAGATATTTTATTATGTTATTTTCAAATTTTGTACTAAATAATGGTTTTCATTTAAATCTTAACTCTGGAGTCTTAGACATATATGATATATTGTTAATGTTAGGGTCAGATTTAATAGAAAGCAGAAAATGAACATAAAGAACAAATGAACACAGTATTTATCCTGGGAAAACCCTCCTCATGAGGGAGAAAAACCCAGCCACAAATGTATCTCTCTTATATTAAATGAAATAGCAGCAACAGCTTACAACTTGACCCACAGAAGAATAGTATCTCTCATAGATACATGCATACAAAAGAACTCTGTTTTTCTCCTTATTTCAATCTGCTCTTCAAAAGATAATCATCTGCTGTAGATGGCGAACTCTCCTTGAAATAACCACTTAACTTAAGCAAGAATCAATCCCAAAATAGGGAATCGTCACTTGCATGTGCATGCAAAAGGAGACGCACTAGGAGCATTACAATTGCCTATTTTAGGAGCAGTTACAAATACATTTTATGCAAAGATTCTCTTGCATGTCAGACCGAAGATTCTATTGCATGTCAACCATCTTAAATAAGACATTTATGTGGGTCAGCCAACTGACATAATATCTATTTAAGGAAGATACTTCTGCTGCTAGAAGATACCTCCTGACACTATCAAAACATTAACATATATGACATTATATATTTTGAACTATTAATTGACAATTATTATTGACAAATATAATAATATCAAAGATTCAAATCTAACTACAAAGATAACTGAAAATGAGTTTGAAAAAGACAGGTCAGGTGCACCATAATTAGGCAATCTGCTGCTCTGCATATATGAATTACAACACATTATATCAACAGTTTATTGTTAATTAATGAGCATTTGGCATATTTTCTTTAACAGCATTTTAGGTTCTTGCCTATGTGCTAGTTCCGAGGAAGGGAATGCATCCCGAGGAGCCAGAACACTAGAGATACTGTAGACCTAAAGCCAAACTTAATGCTAGTAAAGCATACAACTTCCATCTAAGCAAACTTATTTTTAGAGATATCCATTTCATAAGAAACTATGAACTCAAACTTTTTGGTTCACAAGAACAGACATTATTTAATGCATGCAACAGATGATACCTTCAAACAAGGCAACAAATTAATTATGAAGAGTGAAGGATCCAGATACCTCAAAACAGCTCATTGTACCCCAATGAAAGTGTTTATGTCATTATCATTTGTTATCATGCAAAGGCCCTTACCGTCTTTTATCGGCTCAGGGCATTTAGAGAGCCGATGCCCTGTCTCCCCACAATTATAACAATATGAAGTTTCTTGACCTTCTTGACTGTTAGGACAATGCTTCAAAGTGTGGCCTCGTTCCCGACAAAGTAAACATATCTGCCAGCAATATCAGTTGTACTGTCACCATGTGTAACAATATTACTAATGAATTTAACTTCAACTAAAATTACAATTAGAAACTTCAACAAAGCAGAAAATCAGAATATTAAACAGTGCAAGATTGAAACATTGCCATAAGCTGGCAGTTAATAAAGAAAAGAAAGATGCACTTGTAAAATCAGGCCCAGAGAATTCTGTGTAAATGTAACTAACTGGATTCATTCAAATAATGTTGACTGTAAACTAGCAATGAAGTAAGAAAACCATTGGGAATTTCATGAAATCAACTAAAAAATTTAAAATTGGAAGGAAGCAACAAAACCATAGTATCCAGAGTCAATGAAAGAAATCAATCATGAATGCTTCAAAATCAAATGCCACCAAAACAAAATCCTTCTGCATGATATATATCAAGCAAATTAGAATTTTTTCCCAATAAATAAAGGGTATGAAATCTAACAAATTGTAGTGGAAGTTTGTGGTTTTTCAGACCCTAGAGTTTTGATCAGTTAAGGATTTTTGAAGAGTCTCTTTTTATACCAGTTCATCTCTTGAATACTAGATTATTCCCAAAACAGTTTGGCTGGATGTTTTATGATACTTTAAAGCATAGAAGCAGATATCTTTAATTTATTGCAATATATCATTTATCAACCCGCTATTGGAGTAAATAAGTCATTATCTGATAATTAATTAATCAGTAATTAATTATTAGAGGCTTTTTTACTTTAGTTGACTTAAGCTAAACTTAGGAGTTGCATTTTAATCTTTAGTTTAATTCTTATTACTAGATTAGACTAAATTTAGGACAAGTTGCCTCATTGCATGAGATTAATACACTTGTCACTATCTTGTTAATCCGCAAGTAGGGTTTGCTTGTGCTTTGCTTATAAGCATGCACATTCATTTGTAAATTTAATATAGGTTATTTGCATCAATAGAATAACGGGAACCACTGGCAAAATCTGATGATGAGACCTATACCACTAGAAAGTTCGCGGAACCAGCTTTCCGGCGATATCTTGTTTGTCTGATTTGTATGGACTCATACCTACACCAAACACACCAGGGAATTTATCAGCATGGGGCATCATCATAGATCATATTGTAGGGGTTAGATGTTCTAGCGTTGATCTTGACACTATGTATGTTGTATCGAACATTGAATGTCCCCACATACTTTGGACACATCTTTGGGAGATCCGTGGAGACCCTCATATCTCTCCATACCCAGAGGATCCTACTGTAGATTGTCTCATCCCTCTTGCGGCTACAAATTGCGTACCCTTTGATGACGATACTTTAGAGGAGCTTGAATATATCATAGGTCTTGCATGTTCTAATGGTTCAGAGACTTGCATTCATGTTCCCACTCTTCAGATTGAGGCTACATCATCATCTCCTATTGTTCCTGATCAGCTTGGCATCGTCACATCTTTGGCCCCTATTGATTTAGTGCAGCAGGACATCTTACATCTTCCAGACATAGCTACTTGGGATTCGTATCTCACAGACATATCATCCTTGTTTGTAAAGTCCTATATTGCAAATCTAGAGGATTACTTTGAGGACATTCATCTCCTCTTTGTTGACAACAACATCACCGCTATTGGCCCACCATCTTCATCACCTTTGCAGCTTGTTCTACATCAGTCTTCACAGGATCTTGGACTGCCATCATCGCTTTCCGACCTGTGGATATGTAAGCACTTTTCAGAGGCACACATCATCTAGATTTGGATTCCAGTCTCACCCATCCTTTTGGATTGGCTTCTCTAATCACCAGTGGATCCTTTTCTTCCTAAGGGGAGAAATGTTGTTTGCAAGCAGTGGATCATATTCTGTCTTCAGGCGTTCATCATTGGCACGAGAGCTCTTTCATTATGGGGAGGATTCATATCCTCATTTTCTCTCCCCTATCAAGGGGACATCTATTGTACTTGTATGACAGAAGCAGTCCTTGGGGTGTCACATTGAGTCCTCCTCCTATCCTTCTTTCTCTAGTACAGTCATTTCTTTTTCTCTCTTTTGGAGAGAAGTTTTTCCCATGTGGTTTTCTCCTTTTCTCCAATTATGAGAGTTCCATTTATGTTCATGGGTACCTCATCAAGCCTTGTAGCCGAAACCCATTCTGCATTCATTTAGCTTCCTTTATCGATAGTTTAGTTTCTCCCTAAGTTAATCTTAAGGGGGGGTGTTGGAGTAAATAAGTCATTATTTGATAATTAATTAATCAGTAATTAATTATTAGAGGCCTTTTTACTTTAGTTGACTTAAGCTAAACTTAGGAGTTGCATTTTAATCTTTAGTTTTATTAGATTAGACTAAAATTAGGACAAGTTGTCTCATTGCATGAGTTTAATACACTTGTCACCATCTTGTTAATCCGCAAGTAGGGCTTGCTTGTGCTTTGCTTATAAGCATGCACATTCATTTGTAAATTTAATCCAGGTTATTTGCATCAATAGAATTCTCGGGTTATTGAGCACAATCTTTCTTTTTCATCTCCTCTATTGTGATAAGTAATTGCTTGCAGGTGTTTCATGGGCGCTGTGGATTGAATCAATCAATTCCAACACCTGCACCCCAATACTTTTATGAATTTCTTGCAATATTTTGAATTTATCACTGAACAAGATCTTGACTGATATTTTTACCAATATATCACAAATTTTTTGGTCTTTTTACTATAAAGTTTTTGATTATCGTAAAATAGGTTTTGATGGGACCAGAAACCCATTACAAGAAGGTTTTGCAGGGACCTAAAATCCTTTACAAGGCAAGAAGCTGCAAGGAAAATAATCAACAAATTAACCTAAGCCCATCAACAGCAACCATACACAAATATTCAAATCAAATCAAGTTGCATACACTACTTAGATGGTCAAAGACACCGCCTACATCAGCTAGGCTACAACAAGCCAGCTACTTAGAAAAAATAAAACTGAGCCAAGAAAAACAAACAACATACTAAAGAAAAAAACCATTAAACCCCTATGTTGCACTAGAACCAGTAAATCCAAACTCCCCACCTCAATAGGGAAGTTAGAGAGAGCATCAAAAGACTGATAACCATCCTCCTCCTTGCAACTCCATCTCACCTGAAATGCCAACCCAATCTCCTCCTCAATAGAAGAGGGCTCCCCTCTAATGGAGAAGAAGAAATAAGAACCCTTGCCACCAACTCCAACACTCTCCTGCACACACAAGTTCCACCTCAATAGAAACAAGAAGTAAAGAAGAGAGCTTCCTACCAAGTCTAAAACCTCCAACTCCGCCTCTAAAGGAGAGGGCTCCACCTCAGAAGGAGCAATCTTCACCTCCATAGAAGACCCCCACTATAAAACCTAGAAGAAAGAAAGGAGTCTAATAGAAAGGGCAATCACAACCTCCTTTGGCATGGTTAGAAACTAGAGTTTGAGAGAAGGGACAATAGCTCTCATAAGCTTCAAAAGACAACTCATACAAATAAAAATCAGCAACCCCAAACATTGCCAGTGAAGACCCAACCCTCTGTCAAAAAGGGCAACAGAAAATTCAAGCCAAAAGGCCACCAAAACACCAAACAGCAAAAAACTCAGCTAGGTATAAAAAAAAGCAAGAGGAGAAACCTAGACAACAACTTCTCAGAAGACCAAGAGGAGGCAGCACACAATTGCAAATAGAAGCACAAGCCAAAAGATCACCAAGAGTAGAGACCCAGCCCCAAAGTGAGCGAGAGCAAACAAGCCCCAAAAGGAAAAGGGAATCCCAAACAAGAAAGAAACATGGAGAAGGCCAAGCAAAAAAACCACCCAGCTACCCCAACACGCTAGTCAAAGCCAAAAATAGGCTAAAAATCCACATAACCAACCAAAGGGAGACACCACCACTCCACAAAGGGAGACCAGAAGCAACCAAAACACTCTGAGAGCAAGAACCCCCAAAAGAGTGCCACCAAACAAACAGCAGGAAGGAGTAAAGGAAGACCACGAAGAAACAAGTTAGAGAACAAGGCAGCACAAGGAGCACCCAAGCCTTCCTACTACGCCGAATAGGAGCTGAAATAAGCCCATCCTTCAACCAGTCCTGCTCAGAGAACCCAAAGCACACCCTCACCCACTGCAGGGAAAGAAGCAGAAAAAGAACAGGCAGAAAGGGCATACGCAATCAAACCATAAAGAGGAGAGAAAGACAGTCTCCACCCACACCAAGAACTGCAACACCAAACTGCCCCTTGAACAAAAGGAGAGCAGGATACGCACCAGAGGAGATCCCAACCCAACTCCCACTCAGCACCAGACGGGAGAAAAGGAAAACCTCACATCTCCCAAAAAACCAGAACCACAGAGGAGTCGAAAGGCAAAAGGAACCTGACCCCCAATCACCTTCTTCGTCATCCACTTCTGAATCTTCATCATTTGCAGAGGCAGAAATCAAACCCCCGCCGCTATTGCTATTCCCGCTCAACGCCATTTCCTTCAAGATTTTACTATAAAGTTATAAACCCTCTACCCTGCAATTTCTCATCATTCTGCTCTGTTGTTTAGCCAGAAATTTGTCTGTTTTTAAGGGTTTTTGGACATGCTTTTCAGCATGCATTCTGGGATTATATTCTGATTCACCCTGGAACAGACTGTCTTTGCCTGAAAGTTACTCCACATTTTACCATTGTTCCAACCTCCAACGGACATGGAGGACTCTAAATAAATTTGTAACCTTCCCATCTTTACAGCAAAATGAAACTTGCTAGAGAAGCTCGTCTATTCTGCTCTATTTAATAGATAACTTTTAGATACTACGGTGGTGATCACCCTATGCAGACTTTGATTGCTAGGTCCAATTTAAATTCCTTACTGGATGAAAATAATTGCAAGCATGTTTTAGTATTAGAGTTGCTATTCACCATATTGGATCTACATTGCATAGAGATTTTCTCATTTGATATGACATTTTGTTTTGATTGAAGTGGCATCTTCTTAATATAAACTCTAGCAATAATAAACATGCAAATTCTAATGTCAGGAATAAATATCAAAAACTAGTCCGAATGCATTGAAAATTTAATAAAAATTAAAGTAGAGACGGACAATGTAGTAACATTTACCAGTCATTTCAATATCAAAATAGATCAACCTCAAAATCAGAAACCCACAAAGCATTAAAAAAAATCAAAGTTGATGAGCAGGTTACACAGGGTATGAGGTAACAATTGTAGAGACAAAACAATGCATAGTCATAAAATTTAATCTAAATAACTCCATAAATTTTTATAACAATTTTTTTTAAAATTGTATAAATTATTTACAATTTACATTTTATATTCCTCTTTAGATTGAAAATCTTAATTTCTTTATATACTATTTTCGAATAAGATGTACATTGTAGTATTATGTTGTACCTTAATGTTAATATTATTGGTTAAGACAAATATATAGCGATTAATTTACAGCAAAATGGAAATTCCTCGGACTCTTGTCCAATTCATCAGAAGAGTTCATCTGTACACACTCTTTGCAACACCTCATGGTGGCCCTGATTCCTCTTCACAATCACCAGACACATCACATCATATTGTAGGTTTTTTAAAGTCTATCAAGTATTATAAATTGCATATTTGTAATTTAATAAAGTGTACACTCTCCAGTTTCTATGCAATTAGGATGGCTTTAAATACAAAAAATATTAGTTATTTCTTTCCTTTTCTTTTTTATTTTCAGCATTTTTTGGGTTCCCAATATTTTCATGGTTTTTCGTAATTTTATCTAGAGAATTGAAAATATCTTTATCATTTGGTTTGCCAATAAATTCCTGAGAAAGATATTTGCTTCTATGCTTTAAAGAATTTAATATTAATGACACAATCCTAATGCTATGTTACACAAAATAAAATGGAAACGCCAATTAAATGAGAAATGAAGCCCAAACTTCTGTGGGGTATAAGAAAAGGTATTTCCCCTACGTTGAGTGCAGGGGATAATGAACCCTTCCAAGAATACAAAGGTAGACTGTATAGATTGTTATTGAAGTTTATGATTATGTAAAATGTGCCCTTCTCTTGACTCTTATATAAACCATGGTAGCATAAATCTTCAAAAAATCACAATTAGTCCCAATAAATTAATACTCTTCCTAGGGCACAAATTTATTTTGCTGATTTTTACCCATTTTTTGAATAAATTATGAACAAATATTTTTTCTCTGGTGTTTGTTATTTAACCGCCATTAAATCATGACTTAAACATATGAATCAACTGGGACAATTTTGGGGGGATTTCAGGTGATTTTTTCAGAATTTTGGGTAAACATTTAAACATTTGTTTGGTTTTTTTTTCACCTGGTTTATAAGCTGAACCAGAACATTTTCAAACATTTTTACAGGAATCAAAGCATTTTGGACGGGATTTTTAGCTGCATCAGAGCCTTCAACGATTTCCAGAGCAGTTTGTCATTTGGGTTCAGATTTTATTAAAAAATTCACCTTTTTATTCATAAAAGGAAATATCAAAAAATGACTTTCTTTTTAGCAAAAATATACTTAAACTCCACCTCTAAATGCGAATTTTTTTCAGCATCTAGGGTTAGGGTAAGGACTCTTTTAACCAAAAAATCCCCTAATTGTAACTCTAAATATTGAAATTTTGTATATGTCACGACTATATGAATTCAATTTGACAATATCAAGTAGCATCAAGGAAGATCAACCAATTGACCTTGACAAGATCAATTCAAATTCCAAATGATTCGCAAATGAAATATCTTGGGGCAAGCCAATTATGATCTTGAGGATACTGATCAATTGGGAGAGGATCTGCCCTAATAGCTTCATCATCAGGACCTGCAAAACTCTAGGGTAGCATGCTTTGCAGCAACAAGAGGCATTGGCTCTTTTCTGTTATTTTGTAATTCAAAGTTTGTACTGGCAGTATGTTAATATATAGCAATGAACTACCATACTATTTGCATTGCATTGTGTAATATAATCAGCAATTTGAAAATTAATGAAAAATACTTATTCAAAAATTCATGGTGTAAACTCTCATTTCTCTTCATTCTCTCTATCTATATGCCATTACATTGCCTTTTAATTAAAAAATAGGTTTTTTCAAAAATATTCAATATTTTTCTGCATTTTTTGAATTCCCAATTAAATTTGGACTTTTTGATAAAATCTTTAAAATCTTTTGGTCTGCCAAGTTATTGCTGAGAAAGATTTTTGCTACTAGATATAACCAACTCACTGCTTTCTGATGGAATTTTGCCACTAGGAAATTGAACTATTCCTGAAGAAGTAGAAAATTTTCCTTGATTAGTTTCTCATTCCCCAACATTTGTGGAGTGTTTCCAATTGCTAATGAGTCCTTGATGATTAGGCAAATGATTTGTCATGTCGCAATTCTTGTGGGTGCCAACTTGGTTGCCTCACCAACAGCTCTATTTTAAGACAACAGAATCAGGTTCAGGATGATGAGATGAGTTTGATGAAGAACTAGATATTATGGTTTCTCTAGGAGGTATGTTGGACCCTACTGAACCTATGGTAGGAACTGCAAAAGATTTGATTGAGGTATGTTTGCCACATAATTGACTATATCTCTACAAAGTGCATCACCTTGTTGCTAGAGCATGTACAGCATTTGCTGGAGAGTGGATATGGATCTTTGGGTTCCCTAGTGCATTTGGGGGATATTTTGGTGCACCACAAACGTAAAAAGTAACCCCATACTTTCTGCAAGCCATGAGGTTGGCTTGGGTGTTATTGCAGATACTTGGTTTGGTGAAACTTCTTGGGATAGTAGCTACACCAAATTTTGCTTTACTTTTGGCATTGAAATTTGTGGCAATCTCGTGTTCAACATTGGCACCAAAGTCATCCCCAACATTGATTTCAACACCTACACTAATCTCTAAGTTCAAACTAGCCATGGTGTTCACATTAATCTTTAGGTTCACTTCATTTGCACCAATATGTGGTGATTTTCTTTGCACACCCTTGTGAGAAAGTTTATTCTTGTACATCCTTGTGCCAAACCATGATATCTGATAAACTCTTACTTCTATTTTTACTTTGATTTTTCTAGTATTTCTTCCTCTTTATCCATATAAACATTCCCTTTTATGCCATCTTAAAAATTAGGAATCCCAGCTATTCATCTCCTTTCAACCTAGGTTAACAATGTATTCATTCAAATCATTATTGTTAATTCCTATTATATCATATTGATAGAACACTAGTATATGTTCCAAAGCTCTTAAAGAATGTTTTTTTAATTTAAGCATCCTTATATCACACAACTATTGGGGTCACCTATCTTATCACTGCTAGAGACATCCAATAATAAATCACTTTCAATGCTTGCATCAATACTTACTTTTGGGCCAATCACGCCAATGCAAACTAGCACCAAGGTCAACCCTACATTCAAAGTAGTGGTGCCAACCTTCCACACTCAACTTCCAACATTGGCATTAACACCAATTGTGCTATTGGCTTTGCATGCCAATTATTGTCCATTTTATTGCCTTTGATTCCCATATTATTTGTTGGCTAGTGAATGCTAATTTTATAACCAACCCTTTGTACTGTCCCTTTTTGGGATATACCTGACTTTTGGCCTTAAAACAATAATATTTACTCAAAATGATAATAACTTTATCAAAAAATAAGAATTTATGATAATATTAAGATCAATACATCATAGCACAATTCTCAAAATCAATCATATCATGAATTCTTTGGAAATACTTACAAATCTGCTGAATTAAATGTTTTTTTCACTAACTCAGTAGTGGCAATATCAAGGGTTTTCATCCTTAACTTGCCAAGAGCATGAAAGGGTTTTCGTGCTTCCAGCTCTTAGTCCACCTTAGAGGGTTTTCGTCCTCCTTGAACAAGATTTGGGTTTTCATCCAAACTTGAATAAGAGCAATAATGGTTTTTGACCTTATCCTCTCGTGAACTTGGAAGGGATTTCATCTTTCCTATTTGCATGTCACTTCCTTTAATTCAAAACCGATTGCTTGATGAATTTTCTAGAGTATTGCTGATTGACATTTCTTGATGGATTGATGAGTGATGATTGTGATTTTGTTATCAAGATTCAACCGTGTAGTTAGACAAGTCAAACTCATGAAACATGGATCAATGAGTTTGACTCGTATAACTACATGGTTGAATCCTGATAGCAATATCACAATTTGACAAGCTGTGGAAAAATACCTCCTACTTGTCGAGTGATGATTGCTTGAATGAATGATCTCTTACCCAAGAAATGATATCCCCTTTATACCTTCTTTTTGAGAGAGTCACACCTCTTCATCAAACCATTGCCTTTGCAAGAGTTACACTCCTTCATAGTTAAGTGCTGCCTTGAAACTCTTAATTTATTTTAAGTTGTATGCCTTTTAGGAATCACTACTAATAACATCCTTTTAATCTTAATCGATCTCTTTACTAGGATCGTTGTTTATTATTTATTTCATTAAGGCTGCGATCTTGATAAAGCTGCAATCTTTTTAACTTGGTGGGGACATGACAGTCTGTCCTTCCCAAGATTGCTTGTCCACAAGCAATTTTAAATTGGGATGAGCAAAAACTTCTGCTCCTTCCCAAGTGGTATCTTCCATGGGCAGATTCTTCCATTTAACCAAGTATTCTAGAATAACCTTATTCCTTAATCTCTTTTCTCTCATGCCAAGGATGGCTTCAAGTTCCAAAATTAATTAAGGGTAGCTCCGGACATGGTATAATATGTTGACCTAGCACCTTCTTGAGGCAAGATACATTAAAGACATTATGAATTCGACTGTTTGCCGGTAACTCCAATTCATAAGCAACTTTGTTGATCCTTCTTATAATCTTATAAGGTCCATAGAATCGTGGCTCAAGTTTCTCAATACCACTTCCCTTGAGGGAGGATTGTTCATAAGGTTGTAATCTGAGGAAAACTAAGTCTCCAACTTCAAATGTTCTTTCAGATCTACAACAATCAGCATACATCTTTTGTTGATTTTGGGCATGTTATAGTTCTCTTTGAGTGTATTTAAAATATCCACACTTTGTTGCACCAAGTCTCTTGCTCCAAGGACTCTGCTATTAGTAAGAATCAAATCTCCAAATGAAATTGCCTCATAACTATATAATGCCTTGAAAGGAGTCATTCCTATGGACATATGATGAGTAGAATTGTAGCAATCTTCTCCAAGATGTAACCATTTGACCCATGTTGTTTGTTGCCCTATGACATAGTTCCACAAACACCCTTCAAGCCACTTATTTACAATTTCAATTTGCCCATCCATTTGAAGGTAGTAGCTAGTACTTGGGGTAAGTTTTGTTCTAACCAACTTAAAAAGTTCCTACCAAAATAAGCTGATAAATTTACTATCCTTATCACTTACAATGTTTTTGGGTAGTCCATGAAGTTTGAAAATTTCTCTAAAGAAGAGATCAGCTACTTGCGGTGCCCTATATTCAAAAGATATGGCATGAAAATGAGCTACCTAGTTAGTCTATCTACCACCACAAATATACAATCCTTCCCTTGTGCTTTTGGAAGCCCTGTGATAAAGTCCATAGAAATACTCTCCCATTTTTTATTTGGTATTTGTGAGGGTTTAACAAACCAGCTGGAAATGTTTGCTCTACCTTGTTTCTTTGACAAATTATGCATTCCCTAAAATGCTTCAAAACATTCCCTTTTAAGCCTTTCCAAGAAAAGATTTCCCTCACTTATATGTTTTATGGTAACTTTGATGACCCACTAATGGGTTATTATGGTATGCCCTCAGAATCTTTTCTTTCATTTTCAATCCTGGGATGAGATATATTCTTTGTAAAGAATGAGCTCCTCCACCACCTTATACTTGTCATCTTGTAGTTTGCCTTCCAATATGCCATTAGCCAATGCATCCTTGGCATATTCATAAAGTATTGAAATTTTCCAATCAGCAAAGATATTTGTCATAGAGCATAGGTGAAGTCTACATGATAGAGCATCGGCCACAACATTATTCTTTCCCTTCATGTACTCAATATCAAAATCATAGGCTTGCAACTTGCTAACCCACTTTTGTTGTCTATCATTTAGATCCTTTTGGTTCACAAAGAATCTTAGACTATTATGGTCAATCTTTACAATAAATCTTCCACAAACTAGGTATTGTCTAAACTTGGCTAGTGCATGCATAATAGCTAGCATTTCTTTGTCACAAATAGAATAATTCCTTTTTGTTTCCTTAAGCTTGCAACTCTCGAAAGCTATTGGATGTTTGTTTTGCATCAATACGGCTCCAATTCCTTCTCTTGAAGTGTTGCATTCTAACTCAAATGAAAGAGAGAAATCTGGAATGGCTAATATCAAACAAGAACTCATTATTTCTTTGAGCTTTTCAAAAGCTCTTTGGGCCTCCTTGTTCCATGAAAAAACACCTTTCTTAATCAAGTCTGTCAATGGGGCAATTAGCCTTGAAAATCTTTTGATAAACCTTCTATAATAACTACAAAGTCTCAAAAACCCTATTAAATGTGTTAAAGTCTTTGGTCTAAGACAATCTACTATTGCCTTGATTTTTTCTTCATCCACATTAACTCCTTGGGCATTGATCTTATGCCCCAAATACAAAATTTTAGTCATCCCAAATTCACATTTGGATGCCTTAGCAAATAGTGATTGTTGCTCAAGAATCCCCAATACTTCATCAATATGCCTTAAGTGATCTTCCCACGATTTACTATAAATTAGTATATCATTGAAGAATGCCAAAAGAAATTTCCTTAATTCTTTACTGAATATGTGGTTCATGCCGGATTTGGAATGTGGCCAAGGCATTAGTTAGTCCAAATGGTAAGATTGAAAATTCAAAATGTCCAAAATGACACCTAAAAGCAATTTTGTGAACATCCTCTCTCCTCATTCTTATTTGGTGATATTTGTAACGTGAATCAATCTTAGAGAAGTATATTGCACCATGTAGTTCATCAATTAATTCATCAACCCTAGGGATAGGGTATCAGTACCCTATAATCCACACACATCCTCATAGTACCATCTTTTTTTTACCAATACTACGAAAGAAGCAAAAGTACTAAAGCTAGGTCATGTATGCCCCATCTCAAGTAATTCCTTACTTGTCTTCTCAATTTCTTCCTTATATCTCTTTGGATGGTGATAAGGTGTGGTAATGACTAATTTTGCTCCCTCTTCTAGTTCAATGGTGTGCTCAAAACCCCTCTTAGAAAGTAATCCTAGTGGAATAATGTTGAAAACCCCCCTATGCTTGTTTAAGATAGATTGGATATCAATATTAGTCTTCCCTTCTTTGTGTGAAGATCTATCAAGGATCATACATTGTGTTGCCCATTCTACTTGCCCATGTCTAAATGCTCTCTCCATCCTTTTGGATGACACAACCCTTGGAGATCCATCTGATAGACCTTGTAGAATTACTTCCTTGCCATTGTGTTGGAAACATAGTTCCATCTTTTGAAAATCTTGGCATATCTACCTAGAGAATGTACCCATTGAATGCCCAAAACCACATATATATCACCCATGTTTACCACATAGAAATCTTCACTTATTTGGTGTCTTCCCAAGGTAATCCTTAGTTACTAAATTCTTTGTGTGCAAGGGGTAGTGAATCCGTCCACCATGACTACCTTGAAAATTTCAAAGCTTTTAGCTTTTAATTTCATCCTCATTACTAGACCTTCATCAATGAAGTTATGTGTAGCACTGCTATCAACAAGGACAATCACCTTTTGACCTTGTAAGACACTACGAATTCTAAAAGGGTGATACTTGGGTGCCCCTGAAAGTGTGGCCAATGTACCACTTGCAAAATCTTCTTCATCTTGTTTCCTCTTCTTCTTTTCAGGTTAAAATTCTTCCTCCTCTAACTCTTCATTCGTTAATGCTTCTATGTGGCATACTTGTCCCTTCTTGGAACATCGATGACCCAATTTCCATTGTTCTCTACAATTAAAACATAAATTCTTATTTTGAAGCTCGTTCTTGGTTTCTTCCATCATGTTGGATTGAGGAGGTAATGTCCTTGGTTGCCAATCATCTTTGTAAGAGGGTTGCTTATGTGACCTCGATGGTATATTCTTGGGATAGGTCTTGTTTTTGGGTGTGGAGTTCATTTTCAATAATGTTTGGCACCATGACTCAGATTCTTTGGGATTATGTTATATATTCTTCCATGGTACCCCATTGTCTTAGTTGTGTTAATTTCTTAAAATGCATTTCCGGGTTCTTTCTATCAAACCTTTCTATGAGTCTTTGCATGAAGCTGGCATATGTTACAATTAGATAATGCCCCTGTGTGATTAGCCCAAGATGCCACCATTCATGTGTTGTTCCCTCTAAGTGAAGAATGGCAAATTTTAATAGCTTCATCTTCTGTCATGGGGCTAAGAGAAAGATAGGTATCTAGTTTTTGGATCCATGCTCATGCAATGACCTTCCCTGAACCATCAAAAGTGGGAAGAGTCATCTTATTTACTCTTTGTCGTAAATCTTTGTTTGGCTGCCTTCTTTCTCCTCTTGAGCTATTTCTTAACCTTGCATCATAATATTCTCTAAATGGAATTTCTCTTCTAAGGTCAGGATCAATTCTTGAATATGCTTCTATGCATTCATCAAGGTCATTTGGGACAATGTTGGGTTCTTCTTCTCATGACTGCTTCTCTCTAGGTAAGAATGTAGGTCGTGTTATTCTAGGTGATGATCTCATTGGAGTCCTATTGTTATTCTCGAAATGGTTTGAATTAACATCTTTTCCATTGGTTTGGGTAGGCCTAAGAGCATTGCTTGTATTGTTCAAGTTTTGAAGTGTTTGGAGAAGCAACTGTGTTGTTTTTCTTATTGCTCCATATAAGCCTTTAATTCATTTTCTTGATTTACCTCATGATCACCCAATTTATTATCTTTAATTAGGTCGCTACTTGCTTCTAGTTTTCTCCTTTCTCTTTCCAAGGCTCATTGAGCTCTTTGGCTCAATTGCATATACTACTTTTTTTATCCTCAGGCTAGCAGGATCAATGCTATGATACCAATTGTAACGTCCCTCTTTGGGATATACCCATTTTTGGCCTTAAAACAATAATATTTACTCAAAATGGTAATAGCTTTATCAAAAATTAAGAATTTATGATAATAGTCAGATCAATACATCATAGCACAATTTTCAAAATCAATCATATAATAAATTCTTTGGAAATAAATCTGCTGAATTAGAGGTTTTCATCCCTAACTCAACAGTGACAATATCAAGAGTTTTCATCCTTAACTTGCCAAGAGCATGAAAGGGTTTTCATCCTTCCAACTCTTAGTCCACCTTGGAGGGTTTTCGTCCTCCTTGACCAAGATTTGGGTTTTTGTCCAAACTTGATAAGAGCAATAAAGTTTTTCGTCCTTATCCTCTTGTAAACTTGGAAGGGATTTTGTCCTTCCTATTTGCAAGACACTTCCTCAAATTCAAAACTGATTGCTTGATGAATTTGCTAGATTTTTGCTGATTAATATTTCTTGATGGATTGATGAGTGATGATTGCTTGAATAATGTTTGAATGATTTATGCTTGAATGAATGATCTCTTCCCCAAGAAATAATCTCCTCTTTATACCTTCTTTTTGAGAGAGTCACACCTCTTCATTAAACCATTGCCTTTGCAAGAGTTACACACCTTCCTAGTTAAGTGCTTGCTTGAAAGTTTGAAACTCTTAATTTATTTTTAATTGTATGCCTTTTCCGAATCGCTGCTAATAACACCCTTTTAATCTTAATCGATCTCTTACTAGGATCGCTGTTTATTATTTATTTCATTAAGGCTGCAATCTCTTTAACTTGGCAGGGGCATGACACCCTTCATTACCAATAATCATGTCAACAAATATTGGTTGATCAAGGATATTTCCACCTCCAGCCTCCATGTTAGAACAATCAAGCCTCTTTCATTGATAACAAAAGCAGATGCAAAAGTACCTCATCAATTCACCCAAGATGTTTGTTCTCACTGTAACATTAACACCAATCATTCTCCAACTGTTAATCATCATAGTGCCTACATTGAATGTGAAAGATGGACAGCACTACCAACTCCAATCCAAACCAATTCCTGGTAGGTTAGACATGAAGCATTCGAAGCTGAGTGATCCGTTTATGTTTGGTAGCAATGTGGGTTGAGTTCATCAAACTGATTACAGCATAACTCCCATTGGATGAGTGTCAACTACTCACTCCAGATACAGTTTTGTAATCTAAGACTCTGTCATCCTTGCTTTGCCACCACCTAGCTGTGTAAAATTAGGAAAGCAAGGGGTCTTTCCCAAACAAACAAGTGCCAGTTGATGCCGCAAGCACAGACACAATTACTTTTCAAAAATTAAATAAATAAACACGCATACATAATTAGTATATGGCTACAATTTGTAAAAAGGCACAGATATTACCATTATTGAATTTTACTTTTGGTCAATTTATTGATTTATGTATGTTTAATATGAAAACATGGTCAATGTATTATGAAAATGCTGCTGATCAGCGAATATTGTTTTTTTGAAAGAGTAGTCAATTAATGAATTGTCGCCATAAAGTTTCCCCTAATGAATAGTTCAACATTAACCTCGAGGAGTGAGAGTTGGGACCAACACTCAACTTAATGGAGAAGCTTTACTTGAGATAGACCCTAACTCTTTTCTGGGATATCTCAAAAGCAAATTATATTTTGCAACTCCACTATTTAATTTTGTTTTTAAGACAAGAGACACTGGTCTCTCCTGAAAATAGGTCTTGGCCACAACTGTATGTGACTACAACGCAATTTAGAGCATACCATTAGATACTGAAAAACTTTCTTTGTGGCCCATTAAACGGTAGTCAGTACAATGTAACAATTTTTGTTTGCTAGAACAAGATTTTCGCAGCAATAGGTTTGCCCAAGCTCTGCTAATAACCTTTCTTATCCTTCGAGGGAAAAAAAGATAAAAAATAATTTAGTTGGGAAAGAGTACGGAGAGTTAAAAGTTTACCTTTTTGTTATCTGCTTGAGCTTTCTGGGGGCAGAACTTTGCAATGTGGTCTTTGGATTGACAAAAAAAGCACCCGTCTCCTGGTTTCATTCCAGGCACTCTCAGAGGATGTTTGCCCAGGGTTTTAGTCCGCGCTCTTTTAAATCCCTTTTCACCCGCTTTTCCTCCTCCTCCTTCGCGCTTGCGCTTCTTCTTCTTCTTGGTGTTTTCATCTCCTACTGGAGGAGGAGGATTAGGGTTTGGGTGAGACTCTATAAACTTCTGTCGAGCCAAACGTTGTCTCTTATTGCCCATGCTGAAGCTGATGAGGACGCCACTACTCGATTTGTCTCCTCTACGTAAGTCTTATATTGTCAAAACCTGCTCTCAAGATCTATCTAATAAAAACTTGATCTTCCATACTACGTTGTTCTCGCCATCAGCAAGGAGCATTCTGTCAACTCCCGTGTTTTCTGGGCACTCTACTGCTCAAGGAATTTGATTATGTAAAGAAAATATAATGATTTTCCTTAATAAAGTAAACTCACACTATTAGCAAATAATTAACTTAAATAAAATTAGCCGCGATTTAAAGGGAAAAATATAGAAAACTAAATATGTAAATGTGAAAAATTACATAAATTAAATGTACGTGTATTTAATTTTGAAGTTTATTTTGAAGCTTTTATTTAACTCTCAAAACATTATTCATTAATATTTTAAAATTTTATTCTATATTGATGAGTTATAACTATTAATTTTAAAGTTTATTTACAAATTTGTGTTTAGGTGTCAAAACATTATTCATTAATATTTTAAAATTTTATTCTATGTTGATGAGTTATAAATATAATAGTGTATGGTTTGGGGTCACTTTCTTAAGTGTGAAACTAATCATAATGCATGGAAGTGATCATGACGTTCTCAACCTTGATTTAGTTATTTTCTATAAATTAGAATCTTTTCACCTTGATTTTTGGTCTTTGGATTTGTGTAAGGATAGTTGGTGTTTATAAACACCTTTAGGGAATTTATCGCATTGTGATAGTCAAGTTCTCCTTGGTAAAATCCCTAGCAAACCAACTTTCTAGCTCTTAATGAAAATTTCAAAGCTAGCAAACAAGCATGCAATGAACTTAGATTGATATGATATGTTAATTCTCCGATAAATGTTGTTACAACACTCATAAATGTTATATCAATAAACCAGCTCCTTGAGAACTCCTAGAAGATAATCGTTGATTATTCCAACATGATCCCAAATGAGTGAATGTATATCATTAAATAGAACAACCAAATCCATAAATCTATAGAATGTGCACTACGTTGACTCGCAATAGGTAGTGAAGTGGTTAGCAAGGTGAGAATTTTAAATTTTAAAGGTTTGAAGATCAAATCTCTTATTTCAAAAGTGACCAAGGTCAATTCCACGCCCACGGATCTAATTAGGGTAATGAATACTATGTCTATAGATCAAAAAGGAATCTATGAGGACCAATGACAACAAAGGATTGAGACATGTGGTCATGAGTTGAATTCACGTCAGAATATTCCACTTGTAAGCTATTTAATACAAGACACCCTAATCAAAGTGAGCCCAAAATATAGAGGAAAGGGGCATGGACATACAATTTTCACCATTATGTTTTATTTGCAATTTGATGTGCAAGAAAACTACTAAGTAGATGCATGTCAAAGTAAAACACATAACCAACATGAAAATTATATATTTTTTAGACAATTTAATATGATATTGATCTATTCAAAGTAATATATTGTTATTTAGATTTTCTTACATTGAGTGTTCTATTGAAACTTGTAAAACTAAGAAAAGCATGCAATGAGTAGCATCTATCATGTATTTTGAGATAAGTATTTATTCCAACTTGCTTGAAAAATAACTATCCTAAAGAAAGCAAAAAGTAGAGTTCAAGAGAAGGGTGGGAGGTTGTACTTGCTAAAAAGTGATAAAATCTCCAACTATGTAAAAAGATCTCTAACTATGTTACAAATAAAATGTGAAGGGCTCCATTTAGATACAGAACAAGATCTACCTTTGCAAATAGCATGATAAAGGTCTTTAACTATATGGAAATGCACTCCATCTAGATATGGTAATGAGGTTTTATTTGATACCAAAAATGATCGTAATTATCATAATTACATCACTCCAATCAACCTCATGAGGAATGTAAGTGATTGTGACCGACTGATTAGTATGGGTCGACTACACCTTTTTTTTTGTTACTCAGGGTATCCCTGCAACCTCCCACCCAATAACACTTAGAGGCAAGCAAAAAGGTGAGACTAGTCCCTGGGGGTATACGGAGTTGGCAACCACTACCCCTGTTTAAGCGCGAGAGGAGTCGAATATGAGACATGAGGATCCATCCCACAGCCTCAAACCAACCGTGCTACTCATGTCGGCTATGGGCCGACTACACTTGATCCATGAATAATCGAAGCATATTCATGCCACTAAAACTTCAATCCAATAGAGATCATTCAAAATAAACTAAACTAAACATTTTATCAAAACTAACATGTTAAACTATGAAACCTTCAAAACACCTACTCTAATCCATTTGAAACTTATCTTATTGTGGGAGTGGTGTCACGTTGATGTGGAATGACGACCCTTTCCCAATCCCTGTGGATAAATGAGCTTGTTTCAACCAATTTTATTGAAGAAAATGAGTGAAACCATTGTGAGATGTGTGATGAAACATGATTCAAAACTAGATTAACATGATTTATGTTAAAATGATTAAGATGTGCAAATGCAAAGCTAATCTAAATGGATTCTAAGCTAAAAAAATTGAAACCCTAATTAATAATACTAAATGGATGCATTATCTTACCATGGAAGCCATTAATGGAAGCTAAGTTGTTATGCAAGTAATTAAACTAAAAAGATGCTAAATATGTGCTAAATATGAGTGTGAGTGTGAGTGATTTTAATAGCAAAAGTTTGATGTTAAAAGATGGATCCATTTGTCTCTAAATAGTGACCTATTTATAGGAGAGCAAATGAGAAATGGAGGGTTGAGATCGAAAAAGCTAATCGATGGTCAAGGATGGAAGAAGTTGGAGGCATGGATCATGGATTCTCATCAATGGACAAGAATGAAAGATGAGATTTAATCAAGGGTCAATATTCCTTTGAACAAACACACTTTTGACTTGTACAAGAGGTCACAAGTTAACTTGCAAAGTTTTGAGTTAACTTGCATATGAAGCTTTGTAATTTTGTTATGCAAAAGAATATTACCCTTTTTCAAATGAGTGAGGAGAGAGAATATTCTTTGGAATATTCTCATGGGTGAGGGAAAAAGGATATTTAGTTAATTAAAACCAAATTAAATTGTACAAAGGAATATTCCCTTTTTTGAGGAATGTGCAAAGGAGGAATATTTCCTTAGAATATTCTCTTGCAAGTGGGGGGAATTAGATTAATTAGGTAATTGATAATTAAACAATGTTAATTACGCAATTAGGAGATTAGACTTGAATTACATGATATTCATTAAATAAAGTGATTTAATGAAAAGGGGAAAAGGTGATAACATTTAATTAAATAACTTAGGGTTATTTAATTAAATAAGAAGATTTAGGGATTTTAAATTAAATAGTTTGATTTATTTAATTTAATGAGACAAAATGTTAGCATGAAAGGGGGTGAATTAACCCGATTAAATTAATGAGGTTAAAATATGAGAATGATGCAATTAATTAAATAACTAGGCTAATTTAATTAATTAAGCGAAAAGAGGATGGATTTCAAGACGAAATGATGTTAGCATACCTTATTCAAGTGCATGATATCGTTCACAACATTTTTTAGTGTCTACATTTTTCCCCTCTTTGAAGTTAGGTAGTTGTTACTTTGGTTCAAAGATTGATGCTCTTTCGAGTTAAAAAAATGTTGCTTAAATTAAAAAAAATAGATTTTTTAGATGCCCCAATGTTGCCCCAGTAGAAGGAATAAGTTGGTTCCCTCCCCCCTCGAGAAATCGGGTGAAAAATTTTGAATTTTGGGTTGATTTCTCGACAAAGGTTAAAAGTTGCCCCAAGGGTCCAGAAAGGCTCCGACATGCAAAAAAATGCCAAAAATGCAAAAAACGATGCAAAATAAGCTTAAGTTTGGCAAGATTGGTGAAAGTAATGAAAAACCCTAGGTGCAAGGTTAAATTAGGGAAAAAAACCCTAATTTGCAGGCATAAATAGGTTAAGAAGGATCTCTTTCAATTCATTTTTGCATTCACACCTTCAGGATTTCTTGTAGTTTGAGCTCTAACCCTCTAACGAAATGGTGCAATGAGTGCTCCCACGACACATTTATGATAAGGTTCGTGAGTACTAGAGGTTTCCATGCGTAGGACCACCAATATGTGATTTGAAACTTGATTTGAATTTTGACTTTTAGGCGCATTTATTACATTTTGAAATTTGAACTTTGGTGGCATCACTATATAGCGACACTATTTTTAGAATCAACGACACTATTTTGATTTATAACGATGTATATATAAATAGCGATGTAGTTCACAATTTAAAATTAGGGTTTTAGATTTCAAATAGCGACATATCTTTTGATTTAGAATTTAGGATTAGGGTTTGCCAAATTCAAATAGCAACATATGTGTTTTTAGCGACGCATATCGCGATTTGCAATTTAAATGCTTCGAGCATCGCTATTTGGAATTTGAGTTATAGCAACGCTATCGTGAATAGCGATACTTCTATCATTTTGGGGGATAAAATCTTCAAACTTAGCCAATTTTTGTGAATCTTGACGTTGTGAGCCTCATGGGTGCAGGAGGTTATCCCACCTTTGATGTCCCACAAGCATCGGTTGACTATTTTATCCAAACTTGGTGATTTGTCTAAGATGTAACATGAGCACCTAGGAGAGATCGGTTTGTGGTACATCGCTTACATGCCTGTCGTGTGGACCCATTTGGTGATGATGGAAACATTGTGCGAGCGATGGCATAGCTAGACATTGTCGTTCCACTTACCTATCAACGAGGTGACAGTGACGCTGAAGGATGTATGGCAGATTTTGTTTGTTGATACATGGTGAGCACGTGACATATAACACTAATGTTGGCTATGATGCCTGCCATGAGGTGCTCGACCAGGAGGAAATATTCCTGGTCAACTCCCAAATAGACTTTGAGATGTACAAAGGTCGAGCGTCGACCTACAGATTGAGTATTGCAGCAGTGATCTCAGGTTTGGTTGCCCCGGATCGGCAAAGCAGGGGATTCAATCCAGGATGGGGACTGGCTTGGCATAGGATGTTGTTCAGGAGGATCCAGTTTTCATGGGGGCCAGTGATGTTGGCCTCCCTTTACCATGATATGCATGACTTTGTATACTATGATGGGAGAGCGATTGGCACAGGGGTCACTCTTCTTCACATTTGGGCCTGGGAGCACATTGTTGTGCTTCGACTGATTGTTCAGATGGTATATGGAGAGCTAGATGATCTAGTTGTTTGGAGATATAGGGGTGCTATCACTTTGTAGCATACAGGGCAACTCAACATTTTGTACTAGTGTAGAGTGATTGATGAGATGACAGTTTTCTAATGGCGGCCATAACTTCAAATTCCAACTTGGTATGATGATGTGCAACAACTTTATTTGCTCAATAGACCCGGTTCATGCAGGGTCGAGAGCATACCATTACAGAGGATACCTGCCTGATAGGGTTTCCAGACAATTTGGCGAGAGGCAGGATAGGCCTAATGATCAATATACAACCATTTTTGCTAGGTCAACACGAGAGACAGCATGAGGACATACGATCCCAGCCCACAAGATTGTAAAGGGATTTAGATAGTTGGTTGCTAGGCCATGGGCATATGATCAGGGGCAGGCAGATGTACTGACCATGCCTACTTATGATGCATAATTCATACCTCCTCCTTGACTTATAGATCCAGTAGGTGTACCTCCACAAGGGAGGTCAAGAGGGAGGGGTGTAGGCAGAGGCAAAGGATATCCAGATGATGGGCATGGCAAAGGATGGGGCAAAGGTGGAGGATAAGATGGCCAGGATGGCCAACATCAACAGGATGGATAGGTCCCAAGGGCACCCCCATTGCATCAACAACAACAACAACCACCGATATAGCAGCAGCCACCATCGAGGCTTGATCCCCATGATGTATAAATACAACAATTGCAACTGTAGCTACAGGTGGTTACGAGTGAGAGAGATCAGGCTAGACAATAGATATTGGCCATCACTATTGAGAGAGACCAAGCCAGGTAGGAGGTACAGGCATTGATAGTGGAGAGGGACTAGGAGCATTAGCTCATGTAGACCATCTATATGCAGTTGGCATAGGAGGTTGGGCGAAGCCAACAATTGGAGACCATGACAGCTGTAGTACAAGGGTGGACAGTGTTTGCCCGTTTGTATAGAGAGGTCATGACTGAAGTGGCATATTATCGCATGCACTACCATCAGGATGTCCCACAAGTGTTGAGGCAGCCAGATTACTCACAAAGGAGTGGGGCACATCCCTGGGCCAAGGATCAACCAGAGAAACAGCCTGGTGAGGGGAGCGGCCATCAAGGCTAGCCCGCTTGTATAAACACTTTGATTATTGCTTGATTCTTTATAAAAATATACATTCATGGGCTCATTTTTTATAGCCTCGTGGATATTGTATGTTTGATCGATATACATACATTGACTCAAATATTGTACCATGACAATTATTATTTTGATATATATGATATACGAGATGATATGGATTCAATACGTGATATGTTCTTTCTTTCATGGTTTATGAATGTATGGATGCATTTGATGTTGATATGATGTGATATGCTTATGATCATGTATGGATGCAATGTAATGAATGGATGCGTTTATTTTTCAATATCTTTTCATGACATGTTATGGGATGGATGATATGATATGCAAATGTTATGCTTATGCAAATGATATGGAATTTTTTTTGTATATTTCCTTATGCAATTTTGTAGAGAGGGGGATTCACTACTCATGATTCCTCTTCACTCAAAGAGTCTCATGAGGTGAACTGCCCTAACCTACCTCAAGGAACAACGTGAAATTTCTAGAATCTGAAAGAGAAGGTCACGAAGATTTTTTGGACAAACTAACAAGCTCCCGGCCAAAGGACAACAGCGTAGGATATGGATTACAGCGTGGTGCACTAGTGTCCCAGAGGCGCATTGGTGTCTCGTACAAACCAAAAAGAAAGAATGTCACAGAGAATACTTAAATAGCTACTAGCAAGTAGAATACTAAGAACTAACAAAATGTGATAAAGTAGTAAAATATAATAGAACTAAAATAGAGTGAAGAGGAAATAACAAAGATAAGGAGCAAAAAACAAATACTTACAACCATGAAAGTGATGAAGCCCCTAGCACGTGAATGTCTTCAAAAATTGCATTCGTAGTATCTAGAGAAAGTGTTGGGGTTGTATAGGGGTTTGCCTCAATCAAACCCTTGTTTTGGTGTTCCCACCTCCATGGACAGCCAAGAAGATAAAGAAAGAGAGAAATGAACAAAGTCGGTGGTGAAAGCAAAACTCGCTCAGGAGTAGAACCCGCACCACCAAATGTGAGTGATAAAAGCAATCCCTGCTTGAGGAGAACTTGTATCACAAAGGAGGTGATAAAAGCAATCCCCACTCAAGGAGGAGAACTCGTATCATAATGTAAAAATGCAATAGGCGGAAGGTATGGGATCCCAAGATGCTCACAAGCATAAGGCAAGGGATATGGAGTTGCAAGAGCTAAGAGAGCTACAAAGAGCATTACTAAGAGAGCTTGAAGTTGCTACAACAAGCTATATGAAGTTGTCTAAACAAGTGATGGAGTGAAGCTAAAAGCTAGAATGAAGCTAAAGGAGTGCTAGCAAGACTTGGAAGAAGTTAGAAGATGCAAATGGAGTGAAAAGACTGCTTTTAAAGAGAGAAAAGAACCTTCTCTAGTCGTTACAAGGTGTCTCGGGCTATTACCACCGAGAAAAGGTGAGGACAAGTGGCAAACATGATCGAAAATGGTCATTTGAGCTTTGAAACATTGCAGGATGCTAGCGCAACGCGCAGACGTCCGCACAGCGTGCTAATGTCTGGATGCATCACGCTACAAAATGACGCAAACGGGAAAATCCCAAAGTCAGATGCAAGGCTGACACATGAGGGTAGCTACTCAAAAGGGGTGTTGGAGCATCCTAAGAAGGGGAAAATGTTGATGTAGGGGCTAAAATGAGCCTACTCAAGATGCTAAGGTAGTGGACACTAAAGCAAAAGCAAGAATGTATGTGAAATTGCGAGGGGTGTAATTTTACAATTATACAAGTTTTATGATGATGATGTATGCATACAAATGTATGGATAATGCAGATGCTCATGCTTATGATATGATACTGTGATGTATGTTTATGATATGTGTGCAACAATTTAAGATGCTTAAAATAACAAATCTATATTATTCATCACAACTTAAATGATAATGATTGTGCAGCGAAATATGATATGTTGTGATTATGCAAGAAGTGTGCATGCTGATGATTTGTGGATGCAGGATAGATGCATTGATGATGTTTTTTTGCTAACTATCATGATACCAGGTTAGCCTGGAGAGAAGATAGAAGAAACAAGATGAATGACCATTGATTTTGATGATTGATTCAAAAAGTTCAACAAGTATATGATCCACCGAGACTTTATTAGAGATGGTGATGAGAAATACATGATGATGATGATCTACTCATATTTTGGGATTGGGATTTTTTGTCATTCCTTATTGTTTGATATAGCACATAGATACAATGCATTAAGGTATTGATAACTAGGATGGTGTTGTATCTAGCATAATGGACTTTGACTTTGCAAACAAATAACATAGTTCTTGTTCACACCTTGATATACGAAAACCTCATTGGAATGTAAGTTAGAAGCTTAGAATACATCAGACCAAAGCATACGCAATAGTCAACAATGTACTCCAAACAACTTTCCTACACACAACTAAGCAAGTATGCACCAAGATTATTTTACAAGAATACCCACAAACACAAAAAATGAAAGATAATGATCATTGCCCCATTCCTTTCTCTCTAAATAGTTTTTATAGACATCATCGAGAGGTCCTCATAATGGGTCATTAAGATAAATCATAAGAAAAGATTAAAGACAAACAGTCAATGTTATCTATATCTTTTACCAATTTAATGCTAGCTAAGGTGATTTCTGATGCTGATGTCCATCATAGGAAGGATACATCCTAGGACATGTTGATCAGGGGTTTTGATTAGGATAAGGTGTGTGATAAGTCATTGATACAAACTTCACTAACACATTTACCTATGATCTAGACTTCAGATTTTGACACTTAGGTTCTCACTTTACAACTTGTGATACTTGATTTCTACTTGTTTTGCCAAAGGATGAAGGTGATGATCGATTTATTATGGGTGAAAGTTTATTGTGGGTGAAAGCAAGATGGGATGGGTGGTTTTGGATTTTTTGGAATATTTTAATATTTTTGGTATTTTGAAAATGTTTTGAGGTTGTTTTGATCTTTTTTGAAAGTTTATGTGAATGTTTTGGTTTTTGTTATCTAAGGTCATTTAGGGTTTTCCAAGATATTTTATGTTGTTTAGGTCTTTTGAATGTTTTCTATTTTTTTGGTAGTTTCAATTTTCAAATGTTTTGTGTTTTCTAAGTTTTCTGAATGTTTAGGGGTTTTGCGATATTTGAATGTTTTTGTGTTTTTATGATATTTGGATGTTTATTGTTTTTCAAGAGTTTCAACCAAGAACCTAACCTAAAAGACTTATCCTAGGGGCCTCAGGGGTTGATCAAAGATTAGCCTTGCCTACGTTATACACATAGAGACCACGTAGTTTGACTAACTTGACTTATTAAAGATAAATATATTAACAATTGAGGGATGTCAGTTTATTATGAGAGACTCCTAAAGGACTAACCTACGTTGTCTTGGGGGCACATCGATGATGGTCTTACCTACATTCAAGCTTAGAGATGACGTAGTTCGATAGGGTACTATTTTTGGATTTTTGATGATTTGACCTTTTTAGGGATTTTGATGTGTTTTGGATGTTTTGGATTTTGACTTTACAATTTTCTGAATGTTTTTGGATTTTAGTTGTATGGGATTTTGCAAATGTTTTTGGATTTTTCGTACAATCTTGATGAGTGTATGGATATGTGATGATTTCAGTGATCTATTTTGGGATTTTTTTGAAAACCAAGCTATGATTGATTGATTGGATTGATAAATCGATGATGATAACATTGTTGAGGATACACAACAATGCAAGGATAGTGTTAAGCAAAATGAGGATTGGGAAGGATATCCTGAGATGATGATGGATTGATTGGATAAGTGATGCAGAGCAAGGATTAAAACCTTCAACAATCACAATTTTATCAGATTCAAACAATCTCTCTGTCCTTAAAACCCTAACTTAGCATTATTTCACAATCCCTTCATAGTCTCTTTGTAGCATATCAAACAAGGAAATCTAGGCATATCTTCCAAAATACACCTCAAACCCACAAACCATTTACCATTTCAGACACCCATTAGGATCCAATTTGACATATCAAATTTATATATGCACTTGTTTCAAACCATCATCCCTTAAAATTGATTGGTACGCTGGATAGAGCCTTAATTAGCCCTATTTTCCAAAGCATCATCCCTCCAAAATATTTCCCAATCCCAAATCCCTATTTAAAAACTTGAACCAGGTCAAAAATAGTCTAATTCCATAACTTTTATCAATAGGAACCACCATAAGTTCACCAAACCACTAAACCCTCACTTAAGCCTGTTTAGGCATGCTCCTACAGGGGTTTATTGAAAATCAATACTCTAGGCCCTATTTCACCTTACTATCACTTCCAAAACATCATCCCAAGTCTTCCCAAGCTTAATACATCAATTATAAAGGGTTCCATCCACTCTTTTTGCAAAACCCTACTCCAACTCCTCTTATTTCACCAAAAACATGACAATTTACAACTAGGACATTACTCCAAACCCTTCAATCTACCTTCCTTGCTCTTGTAAAGCACAAAAAAAAAAACCCTGCATCTAAGGGAGCCATTCCACCAAGTTAGAAGCAATTTCACTAGGTGGAATGGCTTATAATCCCATTTTTCACTCTTAAAACTTCAATTTCTGAGTTACAGGCCGCCTACAGTAAATTGCCAATAAATCACTTCAATCTTTATGAAATGCAATAAAATCAAGCCCAAAATACAAATAACTCATGCTTCCATCTAATACAAAAGCTTTGAAACCAATATTGCACAGTACGAACCCATACAAGGGTCTGCAACAACAAATTACCAGTGAATTGTAGCTAAAACTGGGTTTTATTATTAGTTCAACCTTAATACAAAGCTCCAACCCCTTGCCTCAAATTGTGTGAGGAATTTTAAACATAAAACACCAAAACTAACTAAAAAACCAACCCCAACTACCTTTTGAACTCCAAATGACCGTTGGACTTCCACTTTTTGCATTTTTGCAATTTTGCATTATGACAACTTTCCAAAATTTTGCAACATAAGCAAGACTAAACCCAACTAACTCAAAATACATCTCCAATGGTCTATTATGACCTTATTTGTATAACAAAATATTCCAAACCCATAAAACCTATTACATGACCAAAATTGACCATATTTACAGGATTTGATTTGGTGCCCTTGCACTAATAAGTTTGATCAATATTTTGAAGCTCGGTTTGGAACAAAGTTTGTTGGAATGAGTTCATGTGACGTTGAAGTGAAAGGTAGATTAAAATGATATGGATTGTTTGGATTGATGTTTGATAAAAGATAAAGCTTGATAAGGAACATCTTCTCATCAAAATGTGCCATGGGCTAGTGATTTGGATTTTTTCTTCAAATGATTTGATCAATTTGATTTTGTGTTAGCAAATGTTTAGATCACAACATAATTTATAAGATGTAGCTCAATATTTATTCCCAAATCAAGATGTAAGTATCTACCCCCAGTGTCTATCAATGTATGGAATTCCATGGGTGGATGCATGGATAAATGAATGGATTGATGGATAGGTATGCGTAGGTATGTGATAGGATAACATGTTTGGATAGAGTATGCTTCTTTGGACAATGCCTCATGGCTTAGATAATGTTGGTTAGGATATGATCAATGATAGTGACCGTTTCAAGATGTTTACCATAAGCAAGTGTGAAGTACATATTAAACCTTTTCCAAGATCAAGATAAGTTAGATTGGATGACAATGGATTGGATAATAAAGGGTTCTTGAATTTATTATGGATAAGATGGATGGAATGTGGGATTTATTATGGATGGGATGAGATGCCTCCACCTGAAATGGTACACATAGATGATCGATTCTACTCATGATGCATTTTTTCTAGGTTTTCATCATGGCACTTGTCCAAAGCTACCAAAGTGGTTTTCACTAGAGGAAATTTTCTCTTGACTATTTTCTTGATTTTTTTGATTTTTTGAAAGTTTATGCTCATGTTGAACCACCTGGTGGTACTGATGTAGATGTTGTTGGTGCTGATATAGATGTTTTTTTCATGATGTACCAATGATATCTTGCTTGGAGGAGTTGTTTTTCTAAGATACAGGCACTTGAATGTAACCCCTAGATCTTTTAATCTTCTTTATCAATACCACAGTTAACCTTACTTAGATGCACACATCATGATAGAGTACCCTTAGAGTCCTTATGATAGAGAATTGTTACCAACACACGGTCAATACAAGAGTTGGATATCATGGATGTTGAAGTGGATGGTGGAATGCATTGAGGGATACAAGATACAAATGGATTGGATGATATTTTGGAATCTTTGATTTAGGATGATGAGCAATGATGGGTGGATATGGAGATTCAATTGGGACCAACTTCTTCATATACTTTGTAGGTCACTCTTGAAGCTTTCTTTTGTATTGACAGACACTTTTGATGGATGAGCTTCCCTTTTTTTATTTTTCCCCATAGTTTCTTTGACTAATGGAGTGTGATAGGGATGATTTTATTTATTTTGCTTCGGTATCCATTCAATTTTTCTTGTCCATTTTTCTTTGTTGATTCTTTTTCTTCAATAATTTTCTCTTTTCTTTGATATAGACCTCTTTCTTGTGGTTGGTCCCAATTAGTGGGTGGAAAGATGTGTGGACGATGATTCATGATATGAATGGTTGGAGTGTTGGTATCCATTTCATCATAAGGACTCTACATGCTCCCCATGTTGGTGTTTGCACTAGATAAAGTTGCCCCCAATATTATGGGATTATTACTGACATGCTTTAATGATGCTACAGACAAACCATTTCCTTGTTGTTCAACACTTTTTAGCTTTGCTGATTTTTGATAATGCTTGATATCCTCGTACTTACTTTCTTCAATGTGTATGGAGGATGTGTCTAATTTTGATGTTTCTTCAAAAGGTGTTGATGCTCTACAACCCATATAGGAGTCTTCCTTATGATCCATTTTTTCTTTCTCTTCAAAGGATGTTTTTGATTTACCATTCATGTAGAGGTCTTCTTCATGATCAATTTTTGATGTCTATGGATTCTACTATGCCTTGATCATGTGTAAAGATATTAAGAGTAGGAGATTCTTTATCTGTTAATGATATCAAGAGTAAGAGACTCTTGTTTTGGATGAAGATCATCTATATGTCCATTAGGAGTAAGCATCTCATGGGTAGATGGAGGAGTATGTGATATATGGATATGATCATTATTTGTGACATCTTGTATGGATTGGAGAATACCCATTAGGTCATGGTAGTATCTTGGGGATATGGATCCTTGATCTTGATTAATTTTGGAATTGCTTTTGATGTGCTTTGGATCAAGCTCTTGACATGGGTCAATTTCAAAGGATGGATTTCTTACAAAGGGTTCTTGAATGTCTTCATTAGGCATGGGTATTGGATCAATATTTTCTTGATCTTTGAGTGGATTTTGATCAAGTGGAGTTGAGTATTCCTTCAATATCTCCAACCACGAGGTCAAAGGATGTCAATATGTCTTGGAAAGGACCATTGCTAGACTTTGGTGAAATATGTTGATCATTCTTTGGAATAAATTCTTGAGATATTTCCTCTAACTCGTTAGGTGATGTAGAAACATTATCAACATGATCATTGGCAAATGAATCTTGAATTTTTGTCCACAAACATGGTGGTGGGGATATTGTCAATACTTTCAACCATAGGATCAAATGATGTTAATGCTTCTTGAAATGTATTGTTGTTGGATATTGTTGATGGGTCTTGATGATGATTAAAAAATGACTCTTGATGTATGTTGATTTGATCGTTGGATGTGGTAGAAACATCTTCAAGGTGCTCATTGATGGATAGATCTTGATCATTGTTTTCAAAATTTATGGTGGAGAGATTGGCATGGCCATAATTAATGGTTTAATCTTGATCATTATCTTCAACAATTATTTTTCTTGATCAAGAAGGTCTTGGATGAGATCTTTGAGTTTGATACAATTTGGCGTGTCATGACCTTTTGTGTTATGGTATTCATAATAAGCATTATCATCACCCCATGGGAACTTGATGCTAGGTTCACCCCCATTTAATGATTCTAGAAGTTTGACAAGTTTAACATGGACTAGCCATTTTAATGTTGATTCAATTGGATCCCCTAAAGGAGTACATTCACGTTTGTCATCTTTTGAGATTTGTTCTTGTTGAGATTTATCTAGTTGTAATTCATCTTGGAGATGTGGTGATTGATCTTGTTGTTGAGGTTGTTGATTTTGATATCCATCTTCTTTATATTGAAGATGTTGTTCTCAATGTGGTTGCAGACACAGCTCAATGTTTTGATGACATGGTTTAACCAATGGGGGAGTGTGTTTATTTTGGGGTGGATATGTCTCTTGGTTCAATATGAATAAATAAAATTTCTAAGTGAAGCAATTTGATTTCGCATAATTTGATCTTGATTTTGATACCCTTGGTGTAGTGGATTCAGTTGTTGGTCAACTATATTTGGAATATACACTTGTGGTATTTGTATGGGATCATGCACAAATTGATTTTGGACCATGTTCTTATTTGGGATGATGTTTATATTTTGCATCATAGGTTGGAATTGAACATTGTTGTGGTTGGGAAACACATTGCTTTGATTTAGGTAACCTTGATTTTGCATGGTGTTACCTTGATTTGGATCAATACATTGAGTTGCCAGTATATTTTTTGGATTTTGAACAACATTGGTGTGATTTGCAAATGTATCTATCTCATAGTTCACCAAGTGTGGATTTGATATGTTCATGTTTGGTAAGTTTGTATTTGGTATACTCACATTCGGCATGTATTGATTCGATGGGATAATGTTGTTTTGTTGAAGACTCGTGTATTGATCATTTGGTTGATAGATTTGTAGGTTTTGAATTTTATTTAAATCTACCATAGGGAAAGGTGTTCCAAAATTTAGATTGGGTATACTCACATTTTTTGTAGTATTGAGGTTTGTAGGATATAGTGATCCCATGTTTGAATTGTATAAATGTGAGTTTTGACAATCAATTGGCATTGTAAGGCTTTGATAGTTTGGTTGATTTACATCACTCATGATGTATGAATCAAGTTTATATTCCATGTTTTTTTTGTGTTTTGACCTTGTTGCAAAAGTGAACCTCTAAGGTATTTGGACCAATGATGTGATTCGATGATGAAATGGATGAATGATAAGGGGGATGAACTTTATAAACTTTGGACAACACTTTAAACTTAAAGGTTTGATGTTTTGATGCCATGGATAAAGGTGTCAATGAACTTCTAAATATTTAAGGTAGAATTGTGACCATTAAGATAAACTTGTTCACAAAATGTAATAACCAACTCAACTAAGTGCATGGAAAAGGATCCATTTCACACACAAAGTAGCTAAGTTAGGGTTTGGTTTGATAGATGTTCAAGTCTAAATTGTTGGTGTGTTCAAGAGTTTGCAAAGTTTGGTGAAGTGAAGGATGAAATATGATGATGGATGGATGAAATTTTTGACCCAATGTTGACCTAGAGTGAACCTTTGTTCTGCAAGACCAAGGTGTTGGGAAACATGCTATACCTCTAAAGTGATCAAACCCTAAGGACTCAATGATTTTGGTAAAATATAACTCAAATGATTTTGGAAATAGGACACAATGATTTTGACAATAGAATTTGGGCTCAATGTTTTTTAATGTTTTCCTTGTATGATAATAGGCATAAGGTTTGGTTGTTTCAATGGAGAAATTAGGCGCCAACTGGTTATGTGGGGTTTAATTTGTCAATTCATATTGCTTAATGAGTTTCTTTTTACCACAAACACTTGTCTTGATTAAGTTTCAAACTAAATGTCTATGTCAAAAACATCATAAATTTCACAAGGTCCATTTTGTGAAAATCATAAGGTTCAAGCCATAGTTGCCTATGTTAACTTTGAGAAGTATGGATTGAGATATAAACTAAAATACTTAGAAGTCTCTAAGAATAAATTATTAGGACAAACATTAATATCAAGGTTTTGTCACAAGGTATCCATACTTAGACCAAAGGGTTTGAAATTTTGAAAAGACTTTTGTTGATGTTTGTTTTCAATGTTTTGGAACCAAGAAAAGTGTTAAAATGACTCACAAGCATTTACCACCTTAGGTTCAGAAGATACTACTTGTTGAATCCCCACTTGGATTTCTCCAAACACTAAGACAATGCAAAAAACTAGAGATTTGGTGACACTGGCTCCCCTCCATGGCACACACTTCTTGGGACCACCAAATCTCAAATCTTGAAGATTTGAAGATCCTAAGGATTTTCCTGTTTCAATAATGAATAGTAAAATGTGGGGTGGCTTTGAAATGATCATTCTGCACCAACACGCATTAAGTTTTTTGGCTTCTAAACAATTGGTTCGTAATAAGGGATTTCATTCAAGGCGGCCATACATGCGAAAAAATTAGCTCAAGATTATTTCAATCAAGAGGCCTCCTAGTCCCTTCCTAAGAAAGGATTTTGACATATCACACGAACACTAAGGGTGGCACTAGTCGGTATGACACAACCACACTTGTTGCTTATGACTTTCATCACAAACACATTTTTATATAGCGATTTGAAAGAGCTTGGCTTTACATCATTACTGCTTGGGTCGTTCCCTCCTTTCAAAGTGGGGAGGTAGGCCCTCTAAAGATAAAAAAAGAAAGGAAGTACGTTTGTAGTTCGATCTCCCTGATCGCATGCAGCAAGGAGAGAACATACACAACACATTTTCCCTACACTAGCATGGAGTTCATTTTAATCCAAATTGAAATATGTGGGTGATTATACAAAATTTCAAGGAATGCTTTTGATTCCCAAGATCGTCGAGTGGCGCGAGAGAAGAGCATACACATTCAATGACACAAATGTAAATCACAAGACATAGCAAACACTTGTTAATTTTAACCTTCAAAGCAAAGGTGAGTTTATTTTTAGCATCAAGTGAAGTGCTAAGTTGTATTGTTCAATTTTAAACCCAAAGTAAAGTGATGTGAGGCTTCATTTTAATCCCGTTTGAGCATTCATTTTAAAACCCAATTGAAAGCTAGTGTGGTCCTAAAGCATAAAATGAAAAGCATAATAAATGGATTATAATTGCCCCAAAAGCATTGAAACGCTTGTTACAATTATAAGATTTAAAGATGAGAATGCTTCTTCACTTCAAATTTTATCATCCAACCCACAAAACCCATTTAGCCTAGAAACCAAAACAAATTTAGAGGCATTTTAGTGATCAAATGAAGTAAAAAAATTAAAGCACATGCTAAAAATTGATCATTGTTTTGCTTACTAGAGAAGAGTGTTGATGTTCATGATAACGTTTGTTGGAAATAGGATGTTATTTAATTGCAATCCTAAACATTATTTATTTCATGTATCTCTTAAGTCCTTGGAAAGTGTTCTCAAACACTAGGATTAGAAAGAGATTAATTTTGAATGAAATAATCATGTTAATTGGCATTTGTAATTAATTCTAAATGATAGGAGCATGTGAGGGAATCCGATATGAGTTCCTAAATAATAGGAACACATGGGGCACCCACATGGAAGGTGGAACCCCCCTTGAGTTAAGTTAATTGTTTGGAGAAAAAGATAACACTTTTGTAATGCATGTAACAATCCTAGAAGTTAGGGATTGATGTTTACATGCATGAAGTTCAGTTCAGTTCAATTCAAATCAGTTCAATTTAGTTCAGCTTAGTATCAGTTCAGTTTAGTTCATTTTAGTTTAGTTATGGTTTAGTTATCCTTAGTTACATGTTGTTAGTTTCAGTTGAATGCTAGTTGACTTCAGTTAACTTGAAATGCATGACTAATGACTTGAGTTGCATGACAGATAATAGGTGACTACTTTCAGTTAACAAGGGATGATCATTCTTACATGAATGGTGGAGAGATATGTTTCAGTTAATAGAGAATGACTTGGACCCACCTTGGGTGCCCAAGTTGGCTTATTAGAGTTAACACTTTTGCATGATAAGATATTTTAGAAGGCTGAGTTAAGTGGGCCCATTCTTGGGCACCTACTTTGAGGATAAGCTTTGAAGATATCTTCAAAATAAAGGTTGAGTTATGACTTTAGTTTGGGATGCCCAAATGGATGAAGGAGTTGATTTGACATTGTTCTTCATGGCATAACTCTACTTGCAAGAGATAGGCGTAGGTTTTTGGTGATAATCTTTGAGCTTTGTAATTGTAACTCTTTGTAGTTTACAAGGTTGATTATTGCCTATTTATCTCAAGCAAGTTGAAGAGAGTTTGTATTAGTTTTTATTGCAGGTTGTGAAGAAGATTTGTTGAAGGAAAAAGAAGCATCTCAAGAAAGGATTGGAATTATTGTAATCTTATTCTGAGATTAAATAATACATTGATTCTCCACGGTATATGTTGTGTATCTTCTAGTATTCTATCTAACTCTTCTACAACCTTCTGTCTTCATTCTACAAATGATAAAATGAATTAATCAAACAATCACCCACAAAAAAATTGTATCAAAGAATACATATTTAGATCAGAAATCATAAATTTTTACAAAGTATTAAGCTACATAATCACCTCAATTTTCAACAGCATTGCTATAAATGATATGAGTGTCACTCTGCAAAAAACCAATGACGAAAATAGCATCACAATTTTGTGGCATCGTGATTTGGAAATTTTGATACCTCTAAAAATATTCAACATCGTCATTTAGTTTAATCAGCATTAGGATATTAAATAGGCATCACTATTTTTTATGGCAATAACATCGCTATATGGTGACGCCCAACAAAGGCATTGCTAAAATTCCTTTGGGTATCGTTGTACCCTGCAAGAATAAGAAAAAATAGAATTCGAGATAGAAATTGATTAAATTTGATCAATTTTTCCCTTTTTCTAGTGCTAGAATGTGATCGACGGATTAATATGGGCCGACTACACTTGATCCATGAAGAACCGAAGCATATTCATGCCACTAAATGTCAATCCAATAGAGATCATTCAAAATAAACTAAACTAAGCATTTTATCAAAACTAACATGCTAAACTATGAAAGCTTCAAAACACCTACTCTAATCCATTTGAAATTTATCCTATTATGGGAGTGGTGTCACATTGATGTGGAACAATGACCCTTTCCCAATCCCTGTGGATAAATGAGCTTGTTTCAACCAGTTTTATTAAATAAAACTGGTGAAACCATTGTGAGATGTGTGATAAAACATGATTCAAAACTAGATTGACATGATTTATGCTAAAATGATTAAGATGTGCAAATGCAAAGCTAATCTAAATGGATTCTAAGCTAAGAAGATTGAAACCCTAATTAACAATACTAAATGGATGCATTATGTTACCATGGAAGCCATTAATGGAAGCTAAGCTATTATGCAAGTAATTAAGTTAAAAATATACTAAATATGAGTGTGAGTGTGAGTGATTTTAAGAGCATAAGTTTGATGTTAAAAGATGGATCCATTTGTCTCCAAATAGTGACCTATTTATAGGAGAGCAAATGAGAAATGGAGGGTTGAGATAAAAAAAGCTAATCAATGGTCAAGGATGGAAGAAGTTGGAGGCAGGGATCATGGATTCTCATCAATGGATGAGAATGAAAGATGAGATTTAATCAACGGTCAATATTCCTTCAAACAAACACACTTTTGACTTGTACAAGAGGTCACAAGTTAACTTTCACAAGAAGTTTTGAGTTGCATATGAAGCTTTGTAAGTTTGTTATGCAGAGGAATATTCCCCTTATTCAAATGAGTGAGGGGAGAGAATATTCTGTGGAATATTCTCATGGGTGAGAGAAAAAGGATATTTAGTTAATTAAAACCAAATTAAATTGTGTAAAGGAATATTCCATGGGAATATTCCCTTCTTCGAGGAATGTGCAAAGGAGGAATATTCCCTTACAAGTGGGGGGGAATTAGATTAATTAGGTAATTGATAATTAAACAATGTTAATTATGCAATTAGGAGATTAGAAGAATTACATGATATTCATTAAATAAAGTGATTTAATGAAAAGAGGAAAAGGTGATGACATTTAATTAAATAACTTTGGGTTATTTAATTAAATAAGAAGATTTAGGGATTTTAAATTAAATAGTTTGATTTATTTAATTTAATGAGACTAAATATTAGCATGAGGGGGTGAATTAACCTAATTAAGTTAATGAGGTTAATAAATGCGAATGATAAAATTAATTAAATAGCTAGGATAATTTAATTAATTACGCGAAAAGAGGATGGATTTCAAGACGAAATGATGTTAGTATGCTTGATTCAAGTGCATGATATCATTCAGGACATTTTAAGTGTCTACAGTGATAATATACTCCCCTCTAATTGGTTGTATAAATAGGATGTGAGGAATTATATGATAGGATAAAATGCATATGTTATAAAGCACGTAATGTATGAAAAGATATCAACATTCAACTATAAGCATGTAAACACATAATCAAGAGACACTTATCAAGGCATGTGTGAAAGGTTACCCCTGGTATAATAAAATGACAAGATAAAGATGGTCATATATGTTAAATGAGAATAATGTAAGTTTACATCAAGAATGTATTCAATATATATGAGTAACATCATGTAAGGATCATGTCTAGGATATATGGAAAGAGACATGTAAACATAAATATAAGAGGTAAGTGTAAAGAAAAAATCCCTGATATAAGAAAGTGACAAGATACTTATGGCCCCAAAGGCTATATAAGGCTCTTAGAAAAATCAACAAGGCCTAAAATATGTGAACATAACAAGGGTCATAACATAGAAAAAAAAAATAGGCATGGCAAGACTCATAAAATATAATTATAGGGTCTAAGCATGATAAAGATTATAGGCATTAGATCATAAGATATAGAAATGACAAGGATTACAACATGGGATCACAAGATATAGACATGATAATTATTACATGGGATCATAATTTATAGACACATTAAAGATCATTAGTGAGATAATACAATATAAGCATGATGAGTATCATAAACATGGAATCATAGAATGCAAGCATGATAAGGATTGAAAAGACATAGAATTAAAATATGTAAGCATGATAAGGACCGTAAGCATAGAACCATATATGATATAAACATGATTATGAGGATCACAATCACGAAATCATGATACATCATAAACATGGAAGTTAACATATAAACATTAGCGAACATAGGAGTTAAACATGACAAAAAGGAAAGCATGGGTTATAAATAAATTATTAATATCATAAATATGTTCCCTAAGTCTATAAACAAATCATGAAGAGTAATACAAAATGTGAAATGATAACAAGAGTTGCACATCAAATCTAGCATATACAAGACATCAAATTGTAAGAATTTGCAAGGTAAGCATATGAACATGCAATGAGAAATATAAATCATGTGACATAAGAAAAATGGAAAAGTAGAAATTATATAAAACATGAAGAAAGAAGTAACACAAAAAACATTGCACATGTTCAAAGCCACTTGTGTCGACATACACCATGAAGGTGTATTTGCTTCACACACATGTTGACTAGGAACATGGAAACATAAAAATATAGATAGGAAAGGAAAGGAAAAACATAAAATATGATAAGCATAAAGAAGGATAAGTGAAGATATCAAACAAATGAGGTCATCCAACATTATGCAAGTCAACACATGAATATCCTTGATTTCTATCATCTTTTTATCTATAAGATCTTATTTTTTGATGTTTGAGTTTAATACATCTTATTTGTAGAATTTATACATGTATAATTATAAGCACAAAAATATTTAGCCTTGTGGGGTGCAAACTTAGACAAATTCATTGCTTTAACTAGAGATAAAGTAACAATATTGTGTTCTAAAAGCTATTATAATACAACATGAGTAGATTCATCTAACATATTGAATTCTCTAAATTTCTTTTGTTTGATTTATTCATGGAAATCATCATTAGATACATCTTCATTGCCCTATTATCTAGATGTGAAAATGATATCAACTCATGAGCATAAAAAAATATGATATAAATGAGTTAATATAAAAGAGGCTCATTAAATAATACATCCTCACAACTATATATAATAGCACATAAATTTAAAAATAAATTATGAGCCATGTAATACACTTGGCTTTCAAATAGTGGAAATAAACCATCCATAAATGTGTTTTAAATTTTGTCATCTTCTATGGTATAAATAGTATTAGTAATTAATGCTTGAAATCACAACCTTTAATTATCTATTTTCTTCCTTCTTGCATTAAATGAGGCTAACAACATGTGTCTTGGGTTCAATATTATGGAAGTAATAAAAACTCGTGGCAATGAATAAAACCATGTAAATGCATGATCACTTAAGCTTGTTGAAAAAAATTGAGAAAGGAATTAATCTTCGCAAAAATAAGGGAAGCATTTGGTTTGGAAGTATTGTAAATATTTTAATACATAACCTATACCACCATACTTTGAAATGAAGCCACCATGAATCCACTAGGATAAGTCATAATATACCATATGCCAAAGGTTTGTGCAATATCATTTTGATAGTGTATTTCTATTTTAATATTTTTCTTACTGTCATCTATACTCTTTTAGACTTCTACTCACACTAATAAGGTTGTTCAAACTAGGTGAACACTCATTCTCAAAATGTCCCATATTGACTTGTGCATGCTTATCATGTATAATAGTGGGAGAGGTGGAAAATATGCATCTACAACCAATGGAACATTATCATCATGTTGTTATGTATCCTTATACATGTCCAATTCATGTGTTTGTTCAATAGAAATTTTATAAGGATTACTTCATAATATTTAAAGATACACCATAATAAAAAATCAAATGATTTAGAGAAGGGCTTCCATGAACAATTCACTTATCATCATGATGCATAACACACTAAAGAAGGAGCACCAAAAGAGGCCCAATAGTAAAACATGCTCTAGGGCTAATAGTAAAATAATATATGGAACATATGACAAGGCATAGAAGGATGTACTAGAATTGTGACATTAATTACAACATTATTTATCTCTATCAACTAAGGTATCACTAAATGCATTCATCAACATGGCATCACTATGTTTGTAAGAATAATATGAGTATAGGGAATATTTAACATGTAAATATGCATAGATTAATTGTTACTAAATGACTCTAGCATATATGTGTGTAGAGAATGTGCAACATAAAGTAAATTATCATGAATAAAAGAGTCATCAACCACATCATGAGAAGATAAATAATTGTTACTATGTTTGTCACTAAACATATCATCAATATACCAAGAGCCACATGAAAGGGAAGAAGGACCAAAAAGCTCATTTTTACTAGGATCCTCAATGTAAGATGAAGTAATAGAGGCATAAGTAAGAAAATCCACAAGTTAATAAGGAAAGCAAGCATGATATGTATAAAGGATATGATCACTTTATAGATCATTATTGTTATGCCCCTATCCCTATAGTGTGTATAGTGTTATGAGTAGTTGGCTTGTGGCTACCTTAACTCTTAATTAAGTCAATTTATCATTATTATATTATTATTTAGTTATTTAGGTGGGCATGGGTGATATCTTAGGTATAAATATGGTATATATAGGAGGTATAGGTAGGTTGTTATCATCATGTTGAGTATTGTGTTCTTATTGAATAATATTGGAGGTATGCCCCTCAAAGTGGATTTGGAGGTTTCCCCCTCAAAGTAACATATTATTATCAAGTATTTGCAAATTATTCTTATTATATTCTTCTATTGAACAAGCTATTTCATTACAAATTGTGACGACAAAATATCTCTAGATGTATCATGAGATGTGAGGGAAAATTTATTATCAACATGAACTAAAGCACGAGAAGGAAGAGTACTCAAAGGTAAAGTATCACTATGCTCAAGCACATTGATAACACTATACATAGAAGAATTGTAATCAACAAAATACTTAAGACTAATGAAGTGAGAGTGTCTAAAAGGAAACGAAAGGTAATAGATAAGTAAAAGAATGAGGAAAAGGCATACACATGATAGAATAATGCTAGCATGAATAATACAACCTTGTATGTATGATAAAAGGACACAAGTGAATCAAGGATAGTAGGATCAAATGACACAAAGTGTACAACATATAAAAATATGGAATAAAGGCATGAATAGAGGCTAAAGACAATGGAAGATGAAATAATTTCAAAACAAAGTATAATTATACAATGAGATATGTTGATCTTAATGCAACAAAATTCAATTACCATAATAGATCATAAATAAAAAATGGAAATCTCCCATAAAATAGATGTAAACAATAACACTAATATTTATGTGAGGAAAACCTTTTAGGGAAAAATCTAGACTCAAAGAGACCCGAGCCTATTTTAATGATAAAATAAGTTACAATACATCGACTTATCCTCTAAACTCTTACAACATAAAAATACTTGAATGACATACAAAACAACCCGATCCTACTACCATCTCAAGGCACCAATAATAGGAGAGGTAAATACGAGATATAATGAATAGTATTATAAAAACAAGTGGCCAAAATCACACACCTGAAATTAGGCATTCAAATCCTCATAAGATATCTCACACCTCACCAAAATGATCAACATACCTTGAATATGAACTCCTCTTAGGCACATAATATGCACCTCCTACATCATAAACATCATAGATTATTATAATAAATCCAATAGTAGAAGATGCTCTTATGCCTTCTTACACATCTCGATCATACTCAATATCTCTTTGAAAGTAACTCTTGAGTTAAATTCCACTACAATTACATGCAAGAGGATAAATAAGTACAATAAATATTCTTCCTACCACAGAGAGGGGCATCTAATTATATCCTCTCCATGTTCCATTGAGAAATAACAATTATTTATCAACATCAAATAAAACTATTATAACTTGTCTATAATTCGCAAGGTGAATGACTTCTAATCCTAACATATTAAAAGTTGTATAAATGATTCACAAACAAGGTTCCATTTACACAACTTTTAATTTTTGGACCTATTCACACCTTAGTCTTAAACTTACTTAGGCTTATTTTTGCTTTTCATCTCATTTCATAAGATTTAAATATCTAGCATAGTATTTATTTATTTCAAGCACTGATACATTTTGACTCAAAATCCAACAAAAGTTCGTCAAAATTTTGACAAAATTTCATCAGAATTATTTCGTCGATTTTTTGACGAAATTTGAAACGTTGAAATTTCGACCCAACCGACAATGCTGGGTCGGAATTTTGACATTTCAAATTTTGTTGGAAAATTGATGAAATAATTTCGACGAAAGTTCGTCGAAATTCCAACGAACTTTTGTTGGATTTTGAGTCAAAATTTATTAGTGAAGGATTTTATCCTTGTCCATATTGTAAGGCTAATTCTTTTCATTATATTATTATTTTAATTAATTTTCTCTAAGGAAATACAATATTTTTTATTGTAGCTCTCAATTTTTTTGGCTTTTTTCCATAAATTATTGTACCTATAGGTTCACATTTTTTGCAACATGATATCAAAGCTCAAAATTAGCAAACCACTTCTCAATTTTTGATATTTTTTTTCCATAGGGTATCATAGGAAACCTTGTGGAAAAAGTAAACCTCATTTTTGTATCCATAAGATGTCAAAATTGTAGGAATGCTTTTCAACTCATTGAAAATAGAGTTCAAAATCTTTTTTGAGGATTTTTTTTTGGGTTATAGGTTTTTTAACTAAAAAAATGCATACAATCATACAAATTCACATAGTTTTGTATGGTTGTATGGCACCATACAAATTATACACCATTAATCACAATATTATGCAATATTTTGATAGACCTATACAATTGTTCTTGCTTAGTACATTTTTTTATTGTCATTATTTTTTAGTAAGTTTTATTAAAATTCAGTGAAAGCATTGGAATTTAGCATCTACCATGGGTTTTTTGTGTCATATATCTAGTTTATTTAATATTTACCACCCTATTTTTTCCTTTTTTGGTGTTTATCCTTTTGTCACTACCTCCATCAACCTTTTACCGCCTTGTCGCTACCATTGGCAGTATTCTTTGTTGCCCTCCACATGTTGACAACTAGCTTGTTGTTTCTACTAGCCCCTTGAGCTTAGTCATGATCATGTTAGAGATCGATTTATAGCACTCAACACCCAATGATCATGCACCTAGATGACCAAGGGACTAGTTGGATAAGTTGGTGTCTTGTCTTTTAAGCCCTTTTGAAGTAGTTTTCAAAAACCAGGCATAACTTGGGCATACAAGGTTAAAAATTGGCAAATGAATATTCATTTGAAAGCTAGTTCTATAATCTCTATAGTCATTAGATAATATTTTCCTAGATATTCTTGAAGTACACATAAATTTAGTCTAAAGTGAACTCTCTCATTTTTGCTTTATATTTGTAAAAAAATATAAAAAGGATTTAATTTTCTTGTTGTCGGGGGGGGGGGATAAATTTTCTTCCTAAAACATATTAAAAATGAAAAAATATTTCATACCATTAAATTAGTCAATTTTGTAAATACAAACACAAAATGGTATAAATCTCCTATATTAAGCATCTTATGCCATACAAGTATCACACCTAGAAACCTCAAATGGTCAAATTGCTCATGTTTGAGGGATTATGGTCCACATTGAATGATAAACTACTCGATTTCTCATAGGAATATGAGATATTTATCTAGAGGAACAAGATGGATTAGGCCATAAGATTGATTACATTACATGTTTTACATATTTTATTGTTTCAAATTGAATCTTGTCGCACTTCTAAGTAGGTTTGGGATAAGTTCAAGGAATATTTTGATATAATTGATATTTTTTGAAAACTACGGATTGAGTCAGAATGGACTACTATTGCACCTAATTCTTTACTTTATAATGTAGTTGAGATTGGGGAACCTTATCAAATAGCCCAATCATGCAACCTAATATAATTTTTAATAAAAAATAATATTCACAAAACAAATGAAACCGATTTTTTTATTATCTAGAAGCAAAATTATTTATAAGAGTATTATAAAATATTTCTTGATCACTATCACCCTTTCTACAACTTCATGAAGAGTTTTCCATGCACGTATCAATCTCCCTTTTATCCTTTAGTTCTACGAAGTTATATTGAATCAAATTATGGCCGTTATAACAACTGAATCATTATAAAAATAGAAAGTGCAATAGAAATTTCAAGCTTCTCAAATGCAGTAGCAAGAATTTCCACAAATGGTCAATTCAAGAAGAAAATTTTGCATGTTCTATTGGCCAAAAAAACTCTACAATTCATATATGGTGATGTCATTATTATATCATGCTTATGTCATCATTTGGAAAGTGACCCTTGTGGGAAGTTGATGTCACACTTACATCGTGTTGATGTCATTATCAAAATTGTTCATCTGAACCAATTAATTAAAATGAAAAATATAATTTAGTTGAGTATTCTTCATATTTTGATGGCCATAAGATTTCCACAAACTTTAGTTGCAAGTGAAATTCTTGCAAATGAAAAAAAATGATGTGATGTCGGTTATGTGGGGAAAGACATTGGAACTAGCTATAAGTATTTGGTTGGTATAAACAAAATCTAATTCACTTAACTAAGATATTTCCACAAATGTGAACAAACCTATCGATATCAATCATGCGGGAAAACACATTGGAACTAGTTGTAAATGGGTTAGTTCAACAACAAATCTCTGCAAAAGTCTAGTAATAGACCATAAACCTACAAATTCATAACAACCAAATTTTTCCCAATCTTCACCAAATTTGACTTGTAGATACCCATTAATCTCTTCTACAAGGTGATGCCATTATTTTTCACAAATTATCTTTGAAAATTATCTTGAATTAACTACCCAAAAATTATCACTATCAAAAATAAAAATGCAATAGAGTCGAAAACAAAGGAAATATTTTTGGTTGATAAAGGATTTCTTGTGAACTCAAATGCTCATGCATCACTTTCTATTGAGGAATTTTTGATAAAATTCATCACTCAAATCACTATTGTAGGGTTGTAGAAAGGATAAAAATGACAAAGCATGTATTTTTTTTAATCTTATCTAAGATTAGAGGTCAATTTAGGTCTTCTCTTCTACTTTCTATTCTATTATGGATGCAAATTATGTCAAATATTACCATTCATTCTTCTAATATTTTTTGTATCATTTGACATAGGAACATGCTAAGTTGACCTAGTTTTATAGTTCCAAAAATCATGCATTGGTTGCACAGTCATTTAAAGGGAAGGGAATGGTGCAGGAGCACCATGTCAATTTTGGCCAATTGATGTAAATAGGTGTCTAGTGTTGAGTTTGATGTGTTTAATCACATTTTTTATGTAATAAGGTCTAATTGAGACCATTTTTTGTGTTTCCAAGTCATATAGGGTCATTTTGTTAAGTTTTGTCAAGTTGTGAAAAATGTTGCAAAAGTTGCTTTGCAACTTTGCAAATTTTGTCATGTAAGGAAGTTGAATGGTCAATAGTTGAAAAAATAGTTGTGAACCATTGTTTTGTGTTGGAATTTTTTTTTAAATTCCTCAAAAAACTTAGAGGCAAGGTCTGGAAGTTGATTTTGGTGCATAACAATAAAAACAAGCTCTGTTTTCTATTAATTTTTTTTTTATGTTTTATGCTATTTCTAAGAATAGTATGGCTTTGTACTATTGATTTATGACATGAGACACATGTGAATGGTTAAAGAAATGTATCTACTATGATTTGGATCTGGTTGTATTGAATTCCATTGATATTTAAGATAGTTTGAGGTGTTTTTTCTGAAAACCACTTGTGAACCCTAAGGGTGAGGGTTTGTAGACTAAAATAATGTTTTGAAACCCATTCCATTGTTGAAATTTGGCCAAAATCGGTGGAATGGAGGGTTTTAGTGTGCTCTTAGAGATTTTAAAGTTTCTTAGAGAAAGAGATGGAGTTTGGGGTAGATTTGAGCTTGCCCTAGCCTAACATCATGTGTTAGGCTTAGGAAACTAGGTAGGTTAGAGATTTTGTAAGACAACGAATTGGTGATGAGTTTTGGTGATGAGAAATACATAGAGGGACCCTATATGATGTGTTAGAGCCTCTGGATTTGGAAATTGTGGTTTGAATTTCATACACTTGCTTTGGAAAAGTGGCCTAATTTGGCCTTGGAGCAGTGTAGCAGACTTGATTTGAAAGAATTGTTCCAAAATAACCCTAGTCCTTGTTTGGATATGTTGAAAAGGGGCCTACCGGGTATTTGGAATGATATTTGAGAAGTGGGTTTGAGGCCTTCTCCAGAAGATATGCCTGAGAAACTGGGTTTGGAGACCTACAAGGAGGAATAAGAGACTGTGTGAGAAACCACCACAGTTAGGGTTTTGAAACTTGTATAAGTTGTTAATTGTGTTGTGTGAATATACTCCACCCTGCTCTACATCAGGGAAAGAAGCAAAAAATCATAAGAAAAAATATTCATCAAGCAATGAGAGTTTCTCCAAGCCAAAATAGAAGAACAAAAAAACCAATCCAATCCTAAAAATTGATAAATCTTCCAAGTCTAGTAGGTATTCCTCCAAGGCAATGAAGAAATCTAGAGTACCTTACAATTTTTATGGCAAAGAGGGACATTTCCATTATTAGATGTTGGAAGAGACTAGAGGTTTAGAGGAAGCCATGTAATAGCACACCATTTCACCCTCTAAGTCTTCTTTGACTAGTTCAAGTAAAGGCCACACACTTTCTACATAGGCTTTATATTTAGTGCATAGTCGAATTATTGAATTTTGAGCCTCACATCACATAAATCATTAATTTGATCTACTTGAGACTTTTTTAATAGTAGTACTTCTCATATTGTAGTGGGTAATTCTTCATAGATTCTAATTTTGGGGTCATAAACTATACAATTGATAGATGGTTACATTGAGGATGTACTTATATGTGAGATTTATATCAATCTTCTCTTTGTGTCTATTATATTTGTCATACCAAGGGGGAAGAAAATTGAGTTTTTACCATATGATGTTATTCAAGAATTCAATCATCTAGAGAAAGTTATTGCTTCAAGTAGAGATGATCATGAGTCCATATTGTACATGTTTCAATCTGTCAAGTCATCTAGTGGTTCATCACACATTATACATGCATATTCCTTGATTAAAATTTGGCATGAACACTTTGGTCATGTCATCTACATGTATCTACAATAGTTCAATACACAAGAGATGGTACTCGATCTTCCTAATGTTTCATGCATAGAGGAAATTTGTCAAGTTTGCATTCTTAGAAAATATTATCAAGAACCCTTTCCTAAGGTTAATTCCCATTGTGCTTCTACCTTAATAGATTTGGTACATAACGACCTTATTTCCTTTCCAACTCCTTTTTTAGGAACCAAGTATGCACTTACCTTCATTTATGATCACTCCCATCACACATGTGTGTACTTTTTAAATTACAAGAGTGATGTCTTCACCACTTTCAGGATATTTATGGTGTTCATGGAGTAGCAATCAAATTCTTCTATTCAATAGATATGCATAGACAATTGGGAGAATATGTGAACCAAGCATTTAAAGACTACTACATTAAGAATAGAATTCATCATTAGTATTTGGTTCCTTATACTCTTCAATATAGTGGTGTTGATGAATGAAAAAAATCTCTAAGAGAGATGGCTAATTATATGCTTCAATCTTAGTCTATGGCCCCATCTTTTTGGGTTAAGGCAATCAATTATGCTAATTATATTCAAAATCATATTCCTTGTAATATAATTCTAAATATCACTTTAAAATATGATTGATCTAATATTAAGCTCAATGTTTCCTTCTTTTGGTTATTTGGTAGTGAGGCGATGGAGAAGAGTCAACCATTCATCTTTATTGGCTATCGTTAGGATGTGAAGGCTTATTGATTGATTTATCCCACCACTAGATATGTCTACTTTCATATAGATGTCTAGTTTGATGAGTATTTCCCATAAATGGATTATATTGGATGGTTTAAATCATTTATTGTTATGAAGGGTTTTTCATAGCTTGAGGATATGAACCCCTCCAACATATTTGCCCCTATAGCCAAGATGGATTCAGTCTACCTTGTCATTTCTCTTGTTGCATATCAAGAATGACCCGTTTACCAAATGGATGTGAAGAGTTCTTTCAAGTGCATGGTGATCTTCATAAGAAGATATACATGAAGTAACTTTTAAGATCTTTACAAGAATCTTATCTTGTTTGTAGATTATGACACTCTTCTATGGTATTAAACAAGCCCCTCAAGCTTGGTATGAGAAGATGGATGGTTTCCTACTTGTATCTAGTTTTACACATTACAAAATTGATCACACAATATATATTCAAAGATATGGAACTAGCCTTTTCATACTAGTCATATATGTATATGATTTGATTCTCATTAGTAGCTCCTCACCCATGCTTCAAGATATATGACATTCCTTGGTGGAGCACTTTGACATGATTGATATTGGGCGTCTAATTCCTTTCTTGGTATATAGGTTTTTCATTCTACCAAGGAAATTTCCACACATCAATAGAAGTATGTCATTGATCTACTTAATCATTTTAGCATGGTTGATTGTAAGCCTACTCCAACACCATTTTAATTTGGTATCACTTTGACTACCACTTACAGTAATCCTAGTGTTGATGTCACTTTTTATAGACATTTGGTTGTTATCCTCTTGTATTTGACACACTTGTGTCCTAATATCACCTTTATTATTGCACTTGTCTCTCATTTTTCCATGATCCTCATGAGAGTCACTAGAAGGTATCTAAATGCATTTTGAGGCATATTTAGGGCACTACACATTTGGGTATTCAATACACACTAAGATATTCATAAATAGTAGGTTTCATTGACTTTGATTGGGTAGATGTTGACTCATAGAATTCCACTTCTAATTTTTTTTGTCCTAGTTTTGGTCTAGTCACATGATCTTGTAACAAGCAAATTGCTATAGCATTGTCATCCACTAAGGTTGAGTATCAAGGTGCAATTATTACCATCTAAGAGATTTTATGGCTTTAGCAACTTATGATTGAGTTTGGTCTACCACCTAATAGTCCTACTCTTCTTTGGTGTGATAACAAAAGTTCCATTCAATTTGCACACAACTCAGTTGAATGTTAGAAGAAAAATCATATCGAGATACACATGCATTTCATTCAACAACTTATCCATGATGGTCATCTATACTTAAAGTATTTGCCTATGAAGGAGTAGCTTGTATAAATATTCACTAAACCTTTGACATCACCTTGTTATCTTTAGTTGCAATCGATGCTTTTGGTGGAGGAATTTCTCATTGGGGGTCTTTTTGAGTCCTCTTTCCTTCATATTTTTGTATCTCTTTTTTGGTGAGGAGTTTTTTCCCATGAGCTTTTCTCTTTTTCTTTGGTTGTGAGTGATTTATTTATTTTTACATGGGTACCTCATCAGGCCTTGTTTCCAAGACCTTTTATTTAATTTTTATGCAATATTTAGTGCATCCTTAAGTTTCACTTAAGAGTGAGGGATGTTGGTATGAATGTAGTACTTTATCTATCTAGTTAGACACTAGAACCTATTCATAGCTTAGTCTTAATCTTATTTGGGTTTCTTTTTATTTTTATCTCATTTCATAAGATTTGAACATTTTGCATAATCTTGTTTCCTTTAGTGCTTTTATTATTGCTCTTATAGAAAGGCTAATTATTTTTAATGTATTATTACTAAAATCATTTTTCTAATGTAATACAACCTTTCATTGCAATGCTTTATTGGATTTTGTTGATAGATTATTATACTTGTGGGTTCACCATTTCTCCAACACAAGGATGGATAAGAAAGGATCAAAGAGAGATCAAGCAAAAAATTCCCAAACCCTAAAAAGATAAATTAATGATTAACAAATATAGGTGGATCCAAACCTAATTATATCCAAGATAAAGTAATAATTTAAAAAGTAGACCTAAAACCTTAATTTAGAAATAAATAAACCTTAAATTCAAATCCTAGTGGGTGTCAGAAGGTCGATTTCACTAAAGATGTGAATAAAATAAAATGATTTTCTTTAATTATCTAGGTCAATTAAATGAACACGCATAATTTGTAAACTGTTTATTGATAGATTTGTCTTTTTTAAAGATTGATTTAATATGACTCTATATTTCCCAAAGTAAACATGAACAACAACCAAAAAGTTGGAGAGATCACCATTTTATTGGTGACATTCATTTGAATTTTGATTGAGGTACAACTCCCTTGTAAGATAATTTTTTGGATTTTTTTTTAAATTTTATAAGTGGGTATACTTTTAACCAAAAAGTAGTAAAGGAAAACTAACACTTTCTCATAGCTATGATGAAAATGCGATTGAAATCAACTTTCAAAACAATAAACTAAAATTTAAAAGATAAATGTCACCAACACTACAACTCAAAGATTGAGATATCAACAACAAGTGGACAAATTAGACAGACCTTGATTTCACCCCTTTCTGAAGAAAAATGAATGTAACACCAAAGAATACAACATCCACAAAGAGAAGTAATATTATAATATATATCAAATCTCAAAGACTCATTCATAAATACTAAGCATTACATTCAAATTCATATGCACAAAGACAAAGAACTTCTTTAGAAACAAGCAAAATTATGAAATTGATCCTTATTTCAATCGATTCTCACTCTTACATCGAAGTAATGGAGATAAAAAATCTAGACCCTTTAAATGTCCTTGAATTGTATATTTATAGATCCCCATTCTTGAATCTTTGTAGTTATCATAACTGTCGTTCTTCTAAGTGGAATTTTTATAAATCATTACCCAAATTCTTTCTTAATTGGGCCTTAAGAGCGTTTATGACTATTTTTAGAAATTTCATAATTACATCATGCATATCAATTTGATTTTGATAGGCTAATGCATCATCGCTCCTTACATACAAGCCTTGTGGCCTTCTATACATGTAAACAACCTGCAACTTCTGAATTTTACATGTAATTACATATCCATTAGCAATCATATATGTGTGAGCAGATTTAATTAAGAGGTTTCAACCCAACACTGAAGCTTACTCAACTAGAAATACAATAATCCATCACATCATTTGTTGCATTCATTTAATTCAAGGTAGTTGATGGTGTCCTTGTTCATTAGTTGCAAGTGAGAAATATCCCGATAACTTATCTTGCAAATATGGCAACCATTCCTTTTCTCTATAAATTTGAAGCAATTTCCTTTATTCTTCACCTTTTAAATTTGTCTTCAAAATGTTGTGCTCCTAGTTATGCGACTTCCAAAAGTGATTTCCTAGCTATTAAGGGTGTAGAATGCAATTATGTGAAGCAGTTGGTAGCAAACCAACTTAATGAAGTGTTCCTTATAAGGAGTGATGTAGAGGAGGGAGTAATTAGGAAGATCATTAGGGAGAATTTCCTCACATAGGTCCATGTTTATAATGTTGCACTTCTAGATCATTTTATGTTTAACATCATCAGGACTTCCAAGAAGTTGGGATGGGGTGCCAAAGCTACAAAGAGACTAGTTATACCAACTTATGTAGCTAGCATGGAAGCTACCTTGGGATTCCTTAGTGAGTAACCACGAGAATTCCTGGTGGAAGATGTCATTTGCATTGCCACTACTCTCTGGAATGAGCAAGCCAAAAAAATTATTACTCTCCTACATGCTAGATTGGAGAAGAATGTGATGGAGACTTTCACCCACTATGTTGAGTTTAACAAAAACCAATTTTCCCTGCACAGGTAGAGAGAATTTAGAAGGTAGTGGAAGGTATCTATATCTTGATGTTCACTCTCTATGCTCAAAGATTGTTATGAAAATCCCCTTTTTGATATAATATAATATATATACATTTGTTTCTATGCTTTGGTTGCTCTACATAATGTGATAAATTTGATATTCTCTACTCTTGTTTCATGTGCTTCATCATTTTTATTTATGTAATGTATGGTTTTCACTTTTCACACTATTATCTTTTGCTAAATAGAACCTCAAACATAAGATGAAAGTTTTAAAAGTAATGTAAATGAACCAATGCTAGGTCTTGATGAGGTTTTTGGAATCTCGCCAAAGTTTGACATGGTTTTGAAAACCCTCTTATTGTCTTCTTTACAATCTTCCTTTAAGGCACTATCTGAAATACGTGGGCACTATCTGAAAGGGGCTTCAATAATAATAAAACACTGAATATTTAAAAGAAACCCTCAGTCATTAGAGATAAAATAGGTTTTTAAAACCTTGTCGATAACCAACAAAGGTTTTGAAACCTTACAACAGTTTTTAAATAGAGTTAATCTTTCTTATCTTTTTCTTCTTTTGGTTGGTTCTTTCCAAGGTTATGGAAATCATTTTAGACTCTGACGTCATTTTAAGAAATTTTTGAAGAGCTTATTCAATGAAAATTTTTAGGTTTAACTTTAGAATGTCAGGAAAAAATGAGGTTGTGACAACCACAATGACGTTTGACATAGTTTTGAAAACTATGGGAAGGGACAATAACTTTAACTTAGGCAAACATTCCATGGGTGAACACAATTTTAAGGGAATGATAAAAACCATGATAACGATTGGCTCTAACTAGGGATGAGGATTCCACAGGACAAAGCAAGGAACCTAGAATATCAATAGTAGACTAGTGCTTTATCTATTGGGAAACATAGTCAACAACATTGGAAGAAAGGATCCAAAGCAAGCCAAAAATAGGACAAGCAAAAAAACATGTAAACTAAAAACACAATAAAATTTCAAAATATATAGGGCAGGGAAACGTACCTCAAAAGGCGCTCAAGGTTATTCATGTGAAACCATTGAAAAACTATGAGAAGTATGATCCCCTATAGAAAAGAAATGTATTTCCATGTAACACTTGAAAATTAAGGAATAACATGTAGCCCCAAAGAAGACTCAACTGGTAAAGAATACTCTAGTGTGTAGTTTTACCACCAAAAAACCAATTTTCATTGTATATTTTTGTTGCTTCCTAAACACGAGTTTGTAAATTGCCAATAATATCCCCATTCGTTATCTCAGTAACATCTCAAGTTGTCTCTTCACCAACTGGGGTAAAGGATGAATGTATTTGATATAAATTTGGACTAGGATTTATTTGTGGCTGAGAGGTATAAACTTCACTATTATCTCCGACCAGTGTGAGCACATTACATCCTAAAATAATCTCTATAAGTTCCCCAAAAAATTTCTCAACAATTTAATCATCTCTCATCAATACAAAATTTGAGTTATCAATTTCTTCTATTTCTTGAAAGGAAGATAGTATGTCTTCATCTAAAGAACCACCATAAAATATTCCCAAATCTTGAATTAGAAGATGAGAAAAAACATTTTCCATAGAAACACTCCACACAACTCGCTCTCCATTCATTCCTTTTTCTCTCCATGATTCAATTTCTTTCTCAAGATCTTTATTATATTTTTATTAACATCGCCAAGTATTAGATCATTACAAGACGCAGGAACAAATATCTCTAGGTCATTCAATTCAGAATCACAAAGTTCAAATAAAGGATTGTCTTTGACTTATAAGACCTCACTAGGATTTCCTGGCAAGAATAAGGCATTAAAGCTACTTGATAACTTTTCATGACTTTCATTTCCAAACCCTTCTAATTGTTCATCAACCCCAATCATTGATATGATACTCTTGATCGATTCATCAACATCTTCAAAAGTGAATGCTTCAAGATGAATAGGGTTGTAGAGGGAACTTGGGCCATATAATCAGATGATTTCTTAGCAATATTGCTTGCTAATATGGAGGATATTGATGTGGAAAAGGATGTTATGGGAGAAGCATAATCTTCTTCAATTCTCAATCTGTCATAATCTTTTTCTCCTTCTACATAATTTTTTTTATGCATTTCATCCTCTCCTTCAACACTATATTTGGCTGAGCAATTCTCTTGACATAATAAAATCAGATTAGGACATTCATCTATACAAGGTCGAACTTTCACTTATCTTCATTATTTATGGCAATCGTCTGGAGTAAATTCTTCATTTTATGATATCTTAATTTGGTGTTGGCCAAAATATCTAGACAAAAATAAATCATCCTCTATTTTTATAGCTTCATGTTTCACAACTTCGAAATCACATACCTTTTTCTACTTTAGATGAAATTGGACTTCTGGATGAAGTGCAACAATGAAAATAGTTAATAAATTTGATTGATTAGGCTTGTTGGCATGAGGAATCCATTTCAAAATATGAGTGAATCAGCTGATGAAATCTATCATACATTCATGCCCTTCCTTTCAAATTCTAAAAAATTAAGATAACATAGCACCTATCTTGATGACTAGTTTGAATTTCATGAGGAACTTATCTCTCAATTCATTCCAACTTGTGATGCACCCATATTTCAAATATTGAAACCAACATGCTGCTTTTCCAACGAGAGATTCGAAAAACAACTGCACAAACATGTCCTCTTAAAAAATTCCTAAAATCCCACACATAATGGTAAAATCTTGAATGTGACTTTTTGGATCTTGTGCACCTTCTCCAATAAATTTTAAGAAATGATTTTTGGATTTCATAAGCAAGGATTTGTACTGGGATAAAGCCAAAGGCCCAGAATGAGTACCCCACAGCTGAGGTGCAGTGGCTGCTATAGTTTAGACGAGAATGCTTCAAAGAAAATTTCTAAGATAGCTTTTGATATACATAGTCACCAACTCCCATCCATAGGAAGTGACTTCTTTCTTTTTGAATCTTCTTCTCATCTTCAAACTCCTTTTATGAATTAGTTTCTAGGTTGTACATTTTGACCTTGTGGGTTATTTTGGTTGTGATGTTGATTTGTCTAAGGATGAGAATTCCTTATGACTACTACTTGAGGAAATCTCTCTATATCTCTGTCAAAACCACCACTGGTTGCAATGCAAATTCCTCCTCTTCTTTCAAAACAAGGTTTAGTCTCATGTAATCTATAGCATTCCTTTTATGTCTCCAAGCTAAGGTGTTTAGTGAGAGACATGATGTCTTCTTGCTTTGCATGAATAAAATTGAGATCTAGTTGTAACATAGGGAATACACTCTCATACGACATAACTATATCTTTTCATGAATAAGACAACTATTTTGAATTCTTTCAAATCCCCAACAGAGTCACCAAAAATCCATTGGTTGATAGATTTGTCTTTTTAAATATTGATTTAGATGACTTTGTATTACCTAAAGTAAAAATGAATCAACAACAAACAGTTGGAGAGATCACCATTTCATTGGTGATCTTCCTCTGAATTTTGATTAAGGTACAAATCCTTTGTAAGATATATTTTTTTGAACTTTTTGAATTTTAAAGGTAGTTATAATTTTAACTAGAAAGTATTAAAGGAAAACTAACAATTGATCATAGCCATGATGCAAACGTGATTGAAATCAAATTTCAAAAACATCAATTGAAATTTAAAAGATAAATGTTACTAACACTATAACTCAAAGATTGAGATATCAACAACAAGTGGATGGATTAGACAAACCTCAATTTCACCTATTTCTGAAGAAAAATGAATGTAACACTAGAAAATACAACATCCACATAGAGAAGTAATATTCTAGTATCTCTAGTGTAGGAAATTGTATACCTTTAAAATTTAACACTACGTTTGGGTTCCTTAATTAATTGGACTTAATTAAACTTCTAATTTTCCAAATTATGCATTCCAAAGCCTTATTATTCCCATTTTCTGAAAGGGAAACCAACATTTAATTGATGCAATCAATAATTATCACATATGATATGGGACCCATTCACCCAAGGGTGAATGGGTCCCCTTTAAGTCTTAGGACCCAAATTTTAATATGTTTTTCGTGGTCTTTTAATGATTTAAATTTCATACACAAGTTTCAACTTTTGGAATCTATTTTTTGGAAAATTAGATAAACACCTATAAATACATAGTCTTTTCACCATTTGAAATCTAAGGATTATTAACAAGTAAGAGGTGAACTTCATATGAGAAAATATTATTATCAAGAGCATTCAAGAGCAGATATATTAGTCATTTGTTGCAACATTCAAGATCCTATCATCATGTTCAAGCTTATGTGTGTTCATGTCATCTTGTGAAGGCTAATATGCATTGTTGATCCTCAAAGCATCAAATCATTTTCAAGTCTTTAATCAAGAAAAGAAAGATAAAGCTCCTTGGAGTGATGTGTTTGACTTCAATCCTTTAAGGGAAGCCATTGAAGGTTTGGTGAGTTGTAGCAAGCAAGTGTTCATTCATCATTTCCTTCCATTTATCAATTTTCATTATCTTTCTATCAAGGTTTAATTACCAAACTTGGTGTTTGACCAAGGAAAACCCCCATTCAAAATAAAAAAAATTCTCTTTTTGTATGTGTAGATTATAGGTTGAAGAAGGATTGAAGAGATCTCAAAGGAGCAATTTTGCATTATTGCATAAGTTGTGATCATTGTTTCCAAGCCATGAAAAATCAATTGCAAATTTTATTTTTGGATTTCTAATTGTGGGACCTGTGTCAAACTGAAGCCAATACCAAAGGACTATCAAAAATATTTTTGGACACCATAATTAGGACCCATTCACCCTAGGGTGAATCTATACTTTGGTAGAGCTCAAAATCACTTTTTGGTGCTAGGTACATGTATTCAGACCCTTCTTAGATTTTCTTGCAAACTATCATTTTGATTCCTGTATGTTCAAAAATTTGCATTTTATCATCTAGGTCATATTATTTCATTATTTTAAGTGCATCAAATCATTTCCATTTAATTTTATATCTTCCTATTGTCCTAAGGAACTAAGATCCGAGTTTGATTGGCTCACCATTAAGGTTGAAAGTCAATCTTTACACCTTGTGATCTCTTTCCTAATGAAATTTGGGACAAGGATCCACCTTTCATCCTAGGTTCTTTACATGTAGGACTTAGGGCCACCCCCCTTTTCACCTTATTTCATTTTGGTGAACCTAAAATTGTACATCACACTTTTCTAATTTGGAGATCATTAAAACCCTGGATCTAGATTTTGCATTATCTTGTTTTGCATTACATTTAGGGTTACAATTTTCATATTTGCATCATTTAAATTCATAAAAATCCAAAAAAATTGCATACATTCTACATAGTAGATTGCACATTAGTGTGTTTCAATCATTTAGATTATAATTTCATCCAAAATTTCACTTAAAAAGTTGTCATTTCGTTCATACATTGTCATTCAAATTGTATTTACATTTTCATCAAATTTATAGAAATACTGCCATTAAAGAATTCGTTTTACAGTTAGGAATAATGAGCTTAAATATCAAATTAAACAATCAAAATTTAATTTTTCAAATCCTTGTCCAAGGACTCATTCACCCTAGGGCGAACTTGTCCTTTTATAGGTAATTTTCCAAAATTTTGCACATTGCTTTGTGTCTATGTGCTTCATTCTCCTATACCTGCATATCTCAGTTTCAGTTTCAAAAATGACATATTTTTATAGATATTTACATTTAGTTTAATTAGGGAGAAAAAGTGCATTACTTCAAATCAAAATTTGCATTCAAAAGTAATCATTTTTTCAGGTTTTTGCATTTAAAATTAGTCAGTTATCATTTTTAGATTTGCAAATTGCAAATATCTTCTTTAATACTTGCATTGTGTTTCCTAGTGCACTTTTTGTCCATTTTGGGTATACCTTTGGTTTGGTAAAACTTGTATGAGTATTACAATCTAATGTCTTATTGCCAATACTTCAGTGAGACATAGTTTGAGACTCATGGCATCCTATGTTGGTACATCTGTTGTGGGTCTTGGGTTTTCCAACTCTTTCACTCATAGTGTTGACACTTGTCAACCCATGTTGGATTCCATCCTTGATGCCACATGTCTTGTCACTACCACCTCTATTGATGTTAAAGTCATTATTGCTCATGTCCCTCAAGAGAAACTGAAAAAAATGGATAAATCCTTAGAAAAACTTCAAGATCTTGTGAGTATAGAATATATTGTTGGTATTACGGTTATAATCATAAATAAAATGAAAAGAATTCTTGATAGTGAACACAAAATAGAGATTATGCGTAACCTAGCTCACATTATTGATAATCATATTCCTAACATGGCTAGTTGTGATCAAAATTCTGGATACACCCAAAGTCAAGAAGGAAATCAAATTCCTCCCCTACAACCATATCCTCTATTCCTACATATACTCATTCAACTATCACTACAAAAATGTAACCAACTAGCAATATCACTCCAACTTTGGGCATTTCCACTAGGAATCCTTTTAGCTTTGTGAATTCAAACATCATATCTCCTAACCCTCCACCTCTCAAAAACTTGCAATTCACTTGTCCTCCCAACAGATATACACCTCCACCATATTCCCCTCCATCTCAAAACACAACCAATGATTCCTTCATAAACCAACTATTGCAAAATGTCACATCCCTTCAACAACAAATAGCAAAATTGAACCAAAACCAAAATATACAACCTTCACAATATGTCAAAAGAAACCCATTTTCATTGGAGATATTGAAAACACAAATGCCACAAGGCATAGAGATTCCTATATTTGAGAAATATGATAGTAAAGGAGATCCTAACAACCATGTTTCAACATACACAACCTTATGTAGTGACTTTATTTTTGAAGATAAGCTCTTGGCTAAGCTTTTTCCTAGGTCCTTAAAGACACAACCTTGGGAATGGTTTTGTTCCTTACTGAATAACTCAATCCACTCATTTAATGAGCTTGTTGATGCCTTTCTAAACTATTTTCAAGTGCACATTGATCCTGATATGGCTTTACCTGATTTAATGCAATATAAACAAAAAGTAAATGAAAAGGTCACTGATTTTATAACATATTATCAATTGCTTTACTCACAAATCAACATTAAGCTTCTTGATGTTGATCTTCAAAGGATGTTCATTGACAACTTACAAAAAAATATTAAAGACAAGATTGGGATGATGAAATTTTCCTCCTTTACACACTTATGCACAACTCTCTGTGATTATCATAACTCACATAGTCAATGTACAAAAAAAATTGCTTCAACCCATCTTGAAAAATCCAAAATTTTGCATCATAACAAATTTCAACCATTCAAGAAACTAAGCAAGAGATTTATATAGATAAATCAACCTCAACCAACCCATCATGTTGAACCTCAAGTGGCTTCCATAAAAATAACAACTCCATATCAATTTCGAGAACAAAATAGGAAATTCACTCTACTACTTGATACCCTTCATTCAATCATGTTACAACTCTTGAGCAAGAACTTGATCACCTCTCCTCTTTTTAGACCTCTTGATACAACCAATAATTTACCTTTGAACCATAATCCCCATGCCTTTTGTCAATATCACCATCAAGTTGGACATGATACGAAACGATGAAGGCGTCTTAACATATAGTACAAGACCTCATTGATTCTAATTATATTCAGTTAGGTGATGTTAATGATTAAGGAAATAAATTTGTTGCCTCACCCAATAAAAATTTACAAATCATTACCAATCCAATTCCAAACCATAACATCTCATTTGTAAAAGCTAGTGATACTAAGAATGATGTGATGAATGTTGACAAGACATGGGACATAATTGATGATGACAAGAGTGATAATGAGGATGATCTACATACCATGATCAGACTCATTTACGTTCAACCTTGTAAGGGCCAAACCAACTTGTCTATGGACATTTCTTTCTCACATAGTGATATAATTAAACATGCACCCGATGGTACTCTTTACATAGCTAGAATAATCAATGATAAGCCTACAATTGGGATATTAATTAATCCTGCGTGTGTAGAGAATGTGATAACCAAGGAATTCTTATTTGTGCATGAAATTTACCAAGATTCTTACAAGAAATAAAAAGCATGGATAAAAATACATGATGGTTTTACTTGCCCTATGATAGGTTTGATTAGTCTTCCATTAAAATTTGGACTGAAATGATCATATGTCTCATTCTTCATCATCCCTACGTCAGATCAATTATGTGTGAAGTTAGGCTATCCATGACTATGCTCCATGGATGTCGTCTTGTTGGTCATTCATAAATACTTGTAATTTCCATTTGGAAATCAAATTTTTACCATGCATCATAATGGTTTTAATCCTTTGTCTTCCCATGAAAACTTTTCATCAGATTTCTTTTAGCCTGAGCCTATGGAATCTATAAATCCTTGCGAAGGCTTATTTTTCAAATCCTATCAAAATTTCAAGGCAAAGCGCATAGAAGAATTATTTATTAGCAATATTCCTTAGTCCATGCTCGTTCCTCCTTTCTAACCTATCATTGAACCTATGCCTAAGCCAAAATCCCTTCCAAGTAACTGAGATAAATCCATCATAATTCACCCACCTACTTCCTACAAGAGACCAAGAGCTAACCATAGTCCTTTGGTGCCTCTTAAGATAAAACAAGTTTACAAACCTAAAGAGACTACGGTTTCCCAACCCTTAATGGTTCCTTTTTTTCCTCCCTTGCAGTCCAAGAAAATAAACCAATGGTTGATAAATCTGCTCCTACACCATCACAACGTGAAAACCATGCAAGAAGAAACTAAAATGCTAAAGAGCATAGGTGTAGACGTCGTGCTATTACTCATCAGTTAGAAGAAAACAATAAACCAACAATCCAAGATCAAAAACTAACTCAAACAAAGCATGATGATTCTCCACCCTCGCCACAACAAAAACAAGAGAATACAATGGACATTATCATTAGACCTCCTCCTTTGATTAACTTGGATGATGATGATGATATTGTTAAGATTGATGAGGAAGTGCATAATGAGTTGAATGTGTTATTTTCCTCTTCCATGAACTCAGATGGGTGCAAACGTGATGATCCTCCTAACAAGAGTAAATCACCACGTGTTGAACCCGGTGATTGGCCTAATATGGCACTTGTTGTTGCCCCTTTGGCTAGTTATCTACCTTTCACATATGATGAAAAAGATTAGGATGTAGATGACTTTCTTGAGGTTGGATCACATGTGTCATACTAGCTTTTATTTTCTTTCTATGTTCTTTGTGATTGTATGCATGTAATGTGATCACTTGTATTATGTTGCTTGGCATCTTTATGTTTGTGAGCTTTCTTTGGATGACCCTTGTTACTTTGTTGGTAGAAGGATACAAAGGAAGTGAATCCATTGTGACATTATTTTATTTGTATCTCAATTATTCTATCTGTTGTAAACACTATCTTTTCTTTTGTCTTGTGTTTTCCTTTTGGGGATGATGCTGACCCAAAAGCTTTTCTTTGTTTTTGCTCTCTATGTGTCATTCCTATTTTGTGTCCGTTGTTCCACAAGGTATTTAGGGAATGATGATGGTTCCAAGCTCTGTTATATCACTATAGAAAATACATGCATTAACCCCAAATGTATGGGTCCCTTATGTGATTTCTTTTTGGATTGCATGTGGGGGAAACCTCCTTTTATGACATAGCTTAATTTGGAAACATATGATTGGCATATGGCTTTCCAAATAAGCTCTCATTTCCCTTTTATCAACTGACATTTATCATTTTCTACTTTAAAGTAATTGATCACAACATGGTGTTTAGAAATTCCTTTAAAGTGGGGGCATACATTGGCATTATTTCATTTTGGAATTGACATTTTGACATTTCTTACTTCAATTTTTTCATATAGGTTGAACTTAGTGTAGTGTTGGCATAGCATCTAAATCATTTTTATCCTTTTTCCTCACCTAATGGATAATGCATTTTCACAAGCCCGTGAGTATTTTATGTTTACCTTTTTCCTCACCTAGTAGACGACGAATTTTCACTAGCTTGTGAGTAGGTATTTTTTTCACATAGTGGACAACGTGTTTTCACTCGTGAACATTTTTATGGACAACATCGTAACCATGCTAGTCCATCCTTTTTCCTATTTTCCTTCTTGCATTAGCTTTAATATTGTATGCTAGTGTATCTTGTCTTGCTACACATATCTTACATATCTTGTGTGTCCCTTTGTCCTTATGTTGGTTTGCTATGGAATCTTAGATCCTGGAGGCTTGGCCACCTCCTTGATATTTTTCATCCTATCTCTCCAACCTTTGTACACCTGCACCCCTCTTGACACATATTTATCTACTTTAGTGTGAGTCTGAGCATGAGTTCATACTCTCACTAAATTGGGGGCTAAATGTAGTGTAGGAAATTGTATAGTTTTACAATTTCACACTATGTTTGGGTCCCTTAATTAATTGGACTTAATTAAGCTTCTAATTTTCTAAATTATGCATTCCAAAGCCTTATTATTCTCATTTTCTGAAAGGGAAACCGACATTTAATTGATTCAACCAATAACTAAATCATATTGGAGAATGTGTGTCCTAGTCTTATGGGCCATGACCCATTCACATAGGGGCGAATGGGTCCCCTTTATGTCCTAGGACCCAAATTTTAATGATTTTGGTGGTCTTTTAATGATTTAAATTTCATATGCAAGTTTCGACTTTTGAAATCTAATTTTTCAGGAAATTAGATAAACACCTATAAATACATAGTTTTCTCACCATTTGAAATATAAGGATTATTAACAAGAAATAGGTGAACTTCATATGAGAAAATATTATTATCAAGAGCATTCAAGAGCAGATTTATTAGTCATTTTTTACAGCATTCAAGATCCTATCATCATGTTCAAGCTTGTGTGTGTTCATGTCATCTTGTGAAGGCTAACATGCATTGTTGATCCTCAAAGCATCCAAGCATTTTCAAGTGTTTAATCAAGAAAAGAAAGATCAAGTTCCTTGGATTGATTTGTTTGACTTCATTCCTCTAAGGGAAGCCATTGAAGGTTTGGTGAGTTGTAGCAAGCAAGTGTTCATTCATCATTTCCTTCCATTTATCAATTGCCATTATCTTTCTATCAATGTTTAATTACCAAACTTGGGGTTTGACCAAGACAAACCCCCATTCAAAATAAAAAAATTCCTCTTTTTGTATGTGTAGATTATAGGTTGAAGAAGGATTGAAGAGATCTCAAAGGAGAAATTGTGCATTATTGCACAAGTTATCATCATTGTTGCCAAGACACAAAAAATCAATTGCATATTTTATTTTTGGCTTTCTGACAGTGGGACCTATGTCAAACCGAAACCAAGATCTAGCACCAAAGGACTATCAAAAATTATTTTGGACACCCTAACTATGACCCATTCACCCTAGGGCGAATCTATACTTTAGTATAGATCAAAATCAATTTTTGGTGACAGGTACATGTGTTTAGACCCTTCTCAGATCTGCCTAAAAAATGTCATTTTGATTTTTGTATCTTCAAGAATTTGCATTTTATCATCTAGGTCATATTGTTTCATTAGTTTAAGTGCATCAAATCATTTCCATTGAATTTCAGATCTTCTTACTATCAGGTAAGGAATTGAGATCCAAGTCTGATTGGCTCACCATTGAGGTTGAAAGTCAATATTTACACCTTGTGATCTCTTTCCTAATGAAATTTGGGAAAAGGATCCACCTTTCATCTTAGTTTCTTTGCATGTAGGACTTAGGACCACCCCACTTTTCACCTTATTTTAGTATCTATCAAAGCTCAATGTCACACCCTATCTTGTTGTTACTAATTTACATGGGTAAATAAGATGGTAAATGCAATGATGATTTTGATATGCTTGCTAAAAGAATGGAATACTGAAATAGGTATTATGTGAAAGTATTCATAAATGCTTAATATGGCTTTGAAAGAGTAAATATGTTTACATTGATTGCTATATGAATATGCTAAATGGTTGGATAACCTTTATGAAACCTATCTAAGCTTATTCACACACTCACAATGGAATGGTTGAGTCTAGTCATAGTGTTGGAGATTGGAAAGTAATCCTTAGTAAGATGTGTTTGCATTAGTAAGGGTCTTGATTACTATTGACTGCATTCTTGAATGATGTTTATGTGTTTGGAGCTTATGAGTTCTTCCTTCTACTACTATGTCTGATTGGTGAGGTGAACATACGTAAATGTATGCATATGTTTGCATATGCATGTCAACAATAGACCATACACATGGAGGAGAATGTACATGAGAGTACATATGTAGATGTACCTATGCATAATTATGAACGAGTTGCTTATGAGTATGGTGTTATCATAGGGACAATGCAACATGTATGTGTATATGTATATATACATCACATGTATATCTCCTATCAATGAGATAGTAAATGTGTTTGTGCTTGATTGTGAAATCAAATTTGTATATGTATATACATAAGATAAATACACATATACATATGTAACATGTATCAATACATACGTATGAGTGACAAATGGAAATGTCCATATAGATATATCAATATATGTATATATATATGTAGTCGATATGTTTATTATGTGAATGTCAACTTGATCATATTTATTTATATATCGAATGTATACATACTTGGTTGACATGGGATATATATATATATATATATATCTATATCTATATATATATATATATATATATATATTAGTATATATATACATATACATGTACATATATATATATATGTGTGTGTGTGTACGTGTGTGATATGGCTTTAATGCTATTTATTAACATATATAAATATATATTTATATAAACATGCTATTAAATGGAGGTTGAAATGTATATATTATGCAAGTATTATAGGCCAAATAATACATATGATGATATAAGATAAAGGTCGATTTATATGAAAAAGTAGTATGCAACAATAAAGGTCGATAGGGAAGTAAACCATAGTTGATGCTATATGGAAATGAATCTTTATTATTAAGCAGCAATTTATCCCAAACTTAGAACACTTATATCTATGATGTAAAGCAATGGAATATAAAGCTATCTTCATAAATTATTATGAATGCATGATAATAGGAAAAGAAAATAGCAAGGAACAAATTGGTCAAAGCACCATTTATATGCTATTACTATGAAGCGACTCATTTTTCCTCTGTTGCTCAACAAAGATATGACCAAGTTGACATAGTATAAGTGTCACCTGTAATAGAAGACTCTTTTAAGAGAGTTAAACCGTGCCAAATGGATAGGGAGGTTGGCTACAACATGGCACCAAATTATGAAACTCTATAATCTGTAGAAGTCTATTTTGGTTGCAATTCAATTGTCATCATTTGGGCATGTGCACCTTTGAATTAGTCTTTAGTTGTTGTCAATGAAAAGGGTCAATCTGTAGTATATTATGTTGAGTTTACACTCAGATTTTTGCCACCTTTTAGCTGAATGAAGTGAGTCGACCTGCATGAAGAGAGCTATTGATTGGCATGCCTTCTCTATAGGATGCAATGTCTCAATTTCTTGTATAACTAGAGAGGTTGGTTCTCTCATTTGAATGCATTATTCTACATTATTTTCTTCTACAAACTTATTCTGCTACAATTATTATGAGAGCTATATATTCTAAGAGCTGAGAGTTATTGTGTGAGAGTTGTGAATTACTTTGTAAGTGCATAATGCTATCTCGAGAGAGAAGTCATAGTGAAGTATTGCTTGAGAGGATTAAGTGAAGTTAGTAAGCTACTATTGGAGACTGTACATCAAGTTAGTTAATTGGATTAAGTGTATTACAGGCATGAGGCTCTAGTCTTCTCTTATTTGTCTTTATTTATGAAAGAATAAGATTTGAATGCTTTGTTTGAATTTCTTGGGAATACTTGCATTGAGAAATTATAGCATTTGCTTTGGAAAGGTAAAATAAGTTGTTTTATGCTTTTCTATGGAAGTGCTTGTATTTACTCCATAATAGGAGGGGTTGTTTGTCATTAGTATAAGTATACTAGGAATGATAAAAAAAGAATAGCTTAAGGGTTATTCATAATATGAGATGTATCAATGTCACAGAGTGACTTGACACTATTGGCTTGTGATATTAGGAAACCTTAGGAATGATAAGATTTAGTTATACATCAACAGTTTGGAAGAAATGATAGGATGAGTCATTGTTAATCCGTACTAGTATGATCACTTGATCATTGCTTAACTACTGGATAAAACCCTAGGTTGGGAGTAACCTATTTGGGTTGAGATGTATATTGAAACCTAGGTTAAGATTAACCTATTAGGTTGGATTATTTAATTGATTATCCATTAGAACCAATAGGTTAAAGAATAACTTGCTTGGATGGGTTGTATGTTCTTGTTGGAACACATAGCTTTAGGTTAACCTACTTGATCACACTGATTGTTGATTATTGATTATATCCGGAATTGGGGTATACTAAGGTTGAAACTCACCTATGTGATTAAGTTGATCACTTGAGTTTATGGATTTCTATATGCTTAGAACTATAGGAGGGATTACCTATTGAGTTAAAGTGGCTATTTGTTTAGTTTCTTTACACTCTTGATATGAAGTCACATTGTTGACAAGATTCTACTTTGAATAACTCTTTTTACTAAAGGGATTACACTCTCGAATGGAATAATCTATTGCTATGATTATTCTACGATTGAGGTCAATTATTGATGTGGCTATTCTCTTGATGAGAACCACTTATTAATGTGATATATTACTAATTGTATTTGGTTATTTATAAATATTTAATCTATAAATAGAAGAAGCTTATGAAGTTATACTTTAGGTTATTAAGATATTCCTAGGACTAGGTGGTCTTTCCAATGAAGGGAATAGCTTTGAAAGATGTTTATGTGAAGTTACTGTGTAAAATAGAAAAGCTTCTATGTTATACCTAGGAAGTAGAATATCCATTGAAAGGGGAAAATAACTTATGCTTATTGGTAGAGATACCATAGTGTTTTGGGAAAAGGGGAATAGGTTATTTATGAGGTTAGGGATTACCTAAGGAAGAAAATTACCTAGGCATGGTATACAGATGGTCATAATCCAAACCAAGCTATAGAAGTTTATGTGAATAAGAAGACTATCACTCAAAGTACTGGGTGAGAATACTTTGGCCAAAGTAGTGTAAGTTTCCACTGTTTACACTGTCAGTTCACTGTGTTCCTTTTATGTGTTCTAGTTCAAGATTTTCATATTTGTAGAATTACAACCATATGAATAGGTTCTAGTTTGTAGAACACGACACTAAGCTCAAATAGGCTATTGTTATGGGATTTACCAACCAATCTCTTCATCGAAGGGTAGTGCCATCTTGTCATATGTGACATATGTGCGGGGGACTACATTTGAGTTTGTGGTTGGCAGAAAATTTCTTGAGTAATGCTTCTCCTCGTCAATTGGTGGCCGAGGTTTGTAGATGTTTGCATTAGCATTGGGGATAGCTAGAGTGTATGCACCAACGAGCGAGGACATCCAAAAGGTATGCACCATTGCGGCGACATTAGGATCAGTTTGTATATCTATTGCTAGATGAAGCTCAAAAGAGCTATGTCTATATCATGTACCCATTTATATGGAAGGATGTAATCATGAATGATATACTTGAGTTAATTCAATATGAAATCTATGCTATGGAAAGATTTGTGAGATTACAATCGAATGCAATGGAAGTCTAGAAATAGTGTTATTTTAAATGTGCATGTAATTTACATTATGGAAAGAATTTTTTTTATTGCTATGTCATGGCATCATATAATATTCACTTAATGTAAAATATTTGGAATTTTACTGAGTAGAACATCAGGTTTGTTACACTCAGAGACTCATTCATAAATACATTCAAACTCATATTCACAAAGATAAAGAACTTCTTCAGAAACAAGAAAAATTGCAAATTTGATCCTTCTTTTTATCATTTCTCACTCTTACATCAAAGTGTAATGGGGATAAAAAATTTAGACCCTTCAAATATCCTTGAATTATATATTTATAGATCCTCATTCTTGAATATTTTTAGTTATCGTAACTGTTGTTCTTCCAAGTGGGAGTTTCATAAATCATTACCCAAATTCTTTCTTAGTCGGGCCTTATGAGCATTTATGACTATTTTTAGAAAATTCATAATTACATCACACATATCAATTGATCTTGATGGGATAATGCATTATCACTCCTTGTATACAAGCCTCATGGCCTCTTGCTCATGTGAACAACCTGCAACTTCTAAATTTTTCATTTAATTACATATCCATTAGTGATTACATGCGTGTGAGCAAATTTAATTAAGATGTTTCACCCCAATAATGAAGCTTATTCAACTAGAAATACAATAATCCATCACATTATTTGTTGCGTTCATTTAATCCAAGGAAGCTGGTGGTGTCCTTGTTCATTAGTTGTATTTGAGAAATCTCCCCATGTAGCTCATCTTGTAGATATGACACTCGTTCCTTTTCTCTATAAATTTGAAGGAATTGCATTCATTCTTCACCTTTCAACTTGTTCTTCAAAATGTTGAGAACTTCTAGTTACACGACTTCCAAAAATGATTTCCTAGTTATTGAGGGTGTAAAATATAGTTATGTGAAGTAGTTGGTAGTAGAGCAACATAAGCAAGTGTTCCTTATAAGGAGTGACATATAGGAGGGAGTGTTAATAAATATCATTAGGGAGAATTTCCTCACACAGGTCCATGTTAATAATGTCGCACTCCTGGAGCATTTTATGTATAACATTATTGGGACTTTTGGGAAGCTAGGATGGGGTGCCAAAGTTACAAAGACATTGGTGATACCAACTTATGTAGCTAGCTTGGAAGTCACCTTGGGATGCCTTAATGAGTACCCATGAGAAGGCCTAGTGGGAGAGACCATTTTCATTGCCACTACTCTTCAAAATAAGCAAGCCAAACAAGTTGTTACTCTCCTACGTGTTGGACTAGAGAAGAATGTGATGGAGAATTTCAACCACTATGTTGAGTTTAATGAAAACTTGTTATCCCTTGCATAGATAGAGAGAATTTAGGAGGTTTTGGAAGGTATCTACATCCTAATGTTCACTCTTTGTGCTTAAAAATTGTATTGAAAATCCCCTTTTTGATATAATATATATACATTCATTTCTATGCTTTAATTGCTCTGCATAATGTGATGAATTTGATATTCTCTTCTTTTGCTTCAAGTGCTTCATCATTTTAATTTATGTAATTTATGGTTTTTCACTTTCAACACTATTATCTTTCACTAAAAAAAACCTTAAACAAAAGTTATGTAAAAGGATCAATGTCGGGTTTCGGTGGGGTTTTTGGAATATCATCAGAGTTTGATGTCTAAAAAACCTCTTATTGTTTGTTTCACAATCTTCCTTTAAGGTACTATTTGAAACACTTGGGTGCTTTCTGAAAGGGGCTTCAATAATAATAAAGCATTGAATCTTTAAAAGAAACCCTCAGCCATCAGATAGGTTTTTGAAACCCTGTTGGGAACTGACAAAGGTTTCAAAACATTATAAAAGTTTTGAAATAGAGTTAATCTTTCTTATCTTTTTCTTCTTTCGATTGGCGCTTGCCAACATTATGGAAACCATTTCAGAATTTAACATTATTTTAAGAACTTTTTGAAGAGTCAATTCAATGACAAATTTTAGGCTTAACTTTATAAAGTCAAGAAAAATTGAGGTTGCGATAACCATAGTAGCATTCAACATAGTTTTGAAAACTATGAGAAGGGGAAATAACTTTAACTTAGGCAAAATTTCCATGTGTGAACACGATTTTGAGAGAATGACAAAAACCACAGTAACATAAACAATTAACCAAGATAAAATTATTTAGGACTAATCAAGGAAAATTGCATAGAATTAAATAATCAAATAAATAAATAAAATACATAAGTATTTATCTTTGATTTTGATTTAGAAGCCTCTAAGTGTAAGAAAATAATTTTTTCATGCTTGGAAATTGTATTCTCTATTATTGACGTATAAATCAAACTATGCATGGTCTAGGGTCACTTCTATGAGTGTAGAAGTGATCCCCATGAGTGTGAAATTGATCTTGATGTAAGAAACTAATCCTATAACTTATGGGATTAGTATGCTTATTTTCTATAGGCTATAACCTATTCACCTTGATTTCTAGTCACTAGGTTTATGTAAGGATAACCAATATCTACATACACCTTTTGATAATTTTTTAGATTTTGTGTGTCAAGTTCTCCTCTATCAAACCCATAGCATACTAGTTTTATACCTTCAAGTGAAAGTTTCAAAGATAAATAGAAAGTGTGATTAAACCAAGATGATGTTGAAATAACTCTTTGATATATATTGCTAGAATGCTCTTATTAATGTTTTGGCAATAAATATTAGGACTTGATAACTCCTAGATGGTGGTCCTTTATTATTCCAACATGATTCTAAATAAGTGAATGAATGTCCTTGAATACAAAAAAATCCCATAAATCAACAAAATATACATTAGTTTGGCTCACAAAGGTTAGTGAAGTGGTTAGAAATGCATGAATTTGAAATTTGAAATATAATTTTTTTGGGTATTAGATCTAAAACTATAGAAGTGAGCCAAGTCAAGTTTGCACTTCTAAATCTAATCTAGGGTAATGAATAATATGTCTAAGGATTGGGAATCAATATTTAGGGATCAATAGTAAAAAGGGATTGAGATATGTAATGCCATTATCTAAATTCACATAAGAATATGCCACTTTGAAATTAATTATTGCATTTAGGATACCATAATCAAAGAAAGCCATAAATAAAATGGAAAGGGCAGGTGTATGCAATTTTCACCATCGTAGGTTAGTAGTTCCTTCTATAATATGGTTGTATTTCTTATTTTTTAGATTTGTTACTACTTTATTTTTTATATTTAATTTGTGATATATTTAATCAATTCCTGTAAATCACTCTTACTTTTTATAATCCTATAGATTATATACAACATTGAAAAGGAAAGTGATGCAATCCTCCCCTAATATAAGAGGGAGAGTAAAACCCCTTTTCTATAAATATACCAAAAAATGTATATGAAATGAAATATTCAAAATATAACATCGATTAAATATTATTTATTGATGTAATAAATGAAAAAAATGCTTTGAAAAACAAATAAGATAATAAATATACTTTAGTAGAAATTGGGATAGATGTTAGATGTTAATTTTTTCGTAAGGTAGAAATATTGACAAAGCTTAAAGGAATGATTTAGAGTCATTGAATGTCTTGTATTTCACTCTACATTAATTTACTCATGTTGATTTTGTATCAATGGGTTATTTTCGAAGGGTTAAGGTTAGCAGATTAACAGATAAAAGCATATAAAATAAAACCCAAAGAATCTATTGAGTACAATGAAAGCTAAAAACAAGAAATATTATACTAATTACTCCTCGAAGCTTCCATGATTCATCTCCATAACACCTTCTAACTTGTTGCAAATGTAATTATTGCCCTCAGATCGAGTGTATGATAAATTTGACTATGACAATGTCCTAAACAAGCTTTGAAGGATTTGAAAATGACTAAATGATTAATATGCCTATGCCTATGACAATTAATCAAATTGAATTAAACAAGCTAAGTGCAAAGTATGCAAGTAAACTCTAAGCGTAAATATGTCAGAATAACGAAGTGGTCCCAAGAATGTGAGTAAATTGGCATTTTATAGAAAATGCAATTTTGGACGGACGAACGAGATTGAAAGTTGACAAAGCCTAAAATCAGTGGACGAGATTTCATGTGACAATCCCTAATCAGGATTAGGGAAAAATCATTAAATGAGTGGTCAAGATGTCATTTGATAAAATCAAATCGGCGGTCAAGAATAAATGTGATAATTAGCCAAAAAGATAAAGATTTTTCAAAAATCAAGAAGGTAAAGACTTTGATTTGTAAGATTTGAAAAATCAATAAGATAAAGGTTGAACTGAAAAGCAAATTTGAAAAATCAATAATTTTCTCAATTACTTGATTTTTGGAAGAAGATTACCATTTTGAATTAAATAAATTCAAAATATGGATTTTGTGTGACAATAAATAATCGATTTTCAAATTATTTACCAAAATGAACTGACAGTCAAGAATGTGATATCATTTTAAATAATTTCATTTATTTAAAATGAGGGAAATGTTAAATTTGGCAATTAAATAATTAAAGATAATTATTTAATTTAGAGGATATGACCAATAATTAAATAAATTAATAAATTCATTTAATTATGAGAATTAGTGACATATTAAATAAATAAAATTCATTTATTTAATAATCAAGAAGACATAAATGAATAAAGGTAATTAAATAAATTAAGAAATTTATTTAATTGTAAGAGGACAATAGACCCTTAGTGACGTATTGAATAAATAAATAAAATTTATTTATTTAATAATCATGAAGAATAAACAAACATGAATTAATTAAATAATTATGAATTATTTAATTAATAGTTGAATGTGGACCAAGGACATAATTAAATGTCATAATTATGCTAGGACGAAAGATGAAAAATTAAGCTTGGAGGCCTAGGTAATTTTTAAGTGTCTACAAATTCAATCTCACAATTGTGGATTTAATCAAATGCATGAATCTGATCTCTATTTTTTTTTTATTGCTTTCAATTCACCTTGATGTTCTTATTCTACTATGGCTTAAAAAATTATTTGTGGTTCATATTAGTTTACACATGACAAGGATAATTACTCCCTTGTGTCAAAACATGTAAGGATACTCATTGAATGGCTAGATAAAAAAATTAGGGACAACATTCTCAAACATGCAAGAAATGTATACTTCAAGAATCCCCCATAGAAAATTCTATAGGAATATTGGAAAAAACCCTATGTGGAGGCATAATCCCCCTAGCATTTTTTTAAAATAGGCTTGAGGTTGTATATTTTTTATATATACGTAAGTACATTTATTTATATGTATGTGAACACCCATGTACAAATTCAAGTCTATTTTAAAAGAAATGTTAGGGAGATTACACCTCCATGTAAGGGTTTTTCCAATATTCCTATTAAATTTTCTAGAGGGCTATTCTTAAAGTATACCTTGCTTGCATGTTTGACAATGTTGTCCTTAATCTTTTATCTATTTTCAATGATATCCTTACATTTTTTGATGCAAGTAATTATCCTTGTCATGTGTAAACCAAAATGAACCACACATTAATTTTTAAGCCATAGTAGAATGAGAACATTGAGGTGAGTGTTAATAGAGATCATATTCATGCATTAGATCAAATCTATATATACATAGTCATTTTTACTCCATTAGGAAAATTAGAACCTAAATTTATAGTTTTCATAATTGAGATAGTATTGCAAAAAGATATAGAGGGTGAATTTATGAACCAATGTGTAAAGAAATGAAGCATTATGTAAGTCTATTGTGTAGGAGTAAATGGTGAGTCCCATCACCCCTAGGAATATTTGCTAGACCAAAATATCTTCCACAAGAGAGAAAATGGCAAGCATAGCTTGAAATTCTTATTGTAATTCTTATGAATGAAAGATTAATTATGTGATGTACATATGATGCCTTGCTTATAAAGGCAAGTTGTGAGATAGGATTAGATAAGCCCTCAAATTGGTCCTCCAAATCTGAAATGTGAGACTCCACAAATAAAGATGCAATATTTGATAAATAGGAATCCCAATTAGGAAGATAATTAGATACATGTTGCAATGAATTACTAAAAGTTCCCAATGAATCACCAACAAAAGATGAATGTGTGATCTCAATTGGAGAAGTAGGAGTTACAAGAGTAATATGTAGATCATCAGGACACTCAAGTTATGCATCATATTCAAGCTCCTCTAAGGTTTCATCATCAAAGGGTAAATTTATTTTATATTCATGATGTATATAGTCCTTGGGGGGTATCATTGAGTGCTCCATACATCATCCTTGTTCATATATTTTCTCTATTTTGGAGAGGAGTTTTATCCCACAGGGTTTTCTCCTTTTCCTTGATTATGAGAGATTGTATTGTACATGGGTACCTAACATGGCCTAGTAGCTAGGATCCACTTCGTCTTTGCATAATAATCTTCTCCCTAAGCTGCAATTATTCCTAGGGGTGTTCAGTGTTACCATTAACTCCTACATATTGATCCTTGTGTAAAGCTACAAAGCACCGTTTAAACCTACAAAGCCTTGTGTAAACCTACATGCTATTGTGTAAAACTATGAGGCCTAACTTAATTATATGGAGGCTTACATAAATATATGAAACCTTGTGTAAGTTTCTAGGGTTTACATAATTCTATGGATATTACTTAAGCTACAAAGAATTATGTAAATATTTAAATTATTGAGTGAATTTATGGAGCATTGTGTAAATAAATAGAGCCTTGTGTAATGCTTGGAATTATGTTCAAATTGTGTAAACCTTAAATTTTTAGTGTATTGTTGTAGTGCACCACAAGTATTTAATATTATGTAGTAGGTTATTAATGTCAACTTAGCAACTTGGAAAGCATACAACAAAAGACATTTAAATACCATTGTAGACATTGAAAATTTTCTTCAGCTTGTGAACAACATTTTTCCCATCAATTTCTCTTCTTCCCTACATAATTCAATAATTTTAATTATTCGATTATCTTTTAAGGTCGAATTTCTCTATTAATTAAATAATTTTAATTATTTAATAAATTCGTTTCTTCTTTCTTTATTCTTCCTTCGATTAATTAAATAAATTAATATTTAATAATGTCACTAATATCCTTTTTCTTTCTATAGTTAAATAAATTCTTATTTATTTAATTATTCATTCTTCACTTTTTGTCCATGGTTAAATAATTATTTTAATTATTTAACTATTCATTGACCTTTTCCTCCTCCTATAAGTTAAATAATTATTTCAATTATTTATAAACCATTCCTTATCACTTTTCCCTCCACTATTAAATAATTAATCTAATTTAATTATTTAATATCCCCATTCCATTTCCTCCATGTTTAATTAAATGGTTGCATATTAATCATCTTAATTAAAATCCCATTTCCCCTTTTTTCCATAATTAAATAATCACTTGGATTATTTAATTGCCCATATTTCCCCTCTTAAATTAAATATGATTATTTAATTGACTCCACTTTCCCTCCACTTTCTCTTTTGAATCTCTACCATCGATCACTTTTGTTCTCTTTTCAATCTTGACCATCTATCCTTAGTCATCCCTAACCCTATCCTTTTGTGGTGCAAGAAACCTTGACCATTGATCTTGGCATCATTTTGGCTTTTGATCTTGATCGTTTGTTTGAATAGCTTTTCTATAAAAGAGAGTTGTCCCCCTCATTCCAACTTGATAACCACAATCTCCAAAATTCTTGCTAGTCACTATCACATCATCGTCATTTGTAGGTACTTGCATACAAAAATATTTGAGGGAAAGCTTGCACACACAACAAAATGGAGGAGATGCAAGGAAGATGAATCAAGCTTGAGCATGGAAATTTTGGTGTAACTTTGTTCTTGTTTGATTTCCTTTGCTATTTTATACTTTCTTGTTTGGATTTGGGATATTTTCGATTTAGATTTTAAATAGTTGTGGTTGCTACTATTGATCTTTACCTTTTTCATTTGATTTCTACCCAATCCTACATTGGTGAACCTAACGTGAATCTAACAAAATTGTAGAAATCCATGAGTTTTTTTGAGTTTTGTAGGTCCATGTGACACAATTGTGAAGTAGTATGATGCAATCGCGAGACAGGATAATGTATCTATTGACAGAGTGATGAAAATCTAGAAATGATGCATTCACAAAATATAAAGACACATGTACTTAAGGAAAAACAATGCATTCACAGAGTAGTGAGTCGCATCTGTGTGACAGTGAGCTGCAGTCACCAACCTGTTCTCCATAATCGCTATTCCATTCACCACATCTACTGCACTACATTTGCAAGATAAAATGATGCAACTACCTATTTTTGTGTAATAGTTTCAAATTCGATTGTTTTTTAGTTATTCCTTTTTTTTTCTTGCTTTAGGGTAGAAAATATTGGGTTACTAGTATCCTATTTGTATTGTGTGGCATACATTTGAAGAAGACCTTATCATTGAAACTACTAATCCATTTTCTTATAGGATGATTGGTTGAAGATATTATCAAAACTATCAATTCATGTTTTGTAGGGTTTTGTGTGCTTTTGTTTTTATTAAGTAGGAATATTTTGGATTTTGGGACTTAAAAGGAATCACTTTCTTTTGTGTTTAGTACATTTGCACATTTTGTGTGGAAGAACCCATAAGATGTTAGTGAGAGTATCCTCTCCCCTCGCCATTCATGGATCTTGGGTGTAAGAGAAATCACTACATATTATTTTTCTTTTGTAGAAGGGTCTACCTTTGGAGAAGTAATCACTCTGAGGGGTACGACTGGAAGCGATTTTCCCCTCAAGCTACTATATAAATGATTAAGAAGAAAGCCAAGGTCTAACTGGCGAGTACATTGCCGATAGTACCAATCCAAAAGGGGAGACACCCACATTTATGTGAGGTAGCTAGGGCCCTAAGTAGGGTTGGTTAAAGCTTTATGTGGCTTGTTGGGCGTTAGCAAGATATTAAGTCCTCAAGCAGTGACTAGAAACCTTTTTTTGTAGAAGCCACCCTTTTGATTGAGTTGTTGGTGTCATTCTCAATGCAGGGGATGTCCGTTGTGCCTCAAAGTTACTCACCATATGACTCCCTTGAGATGAGACAAAAATCCCTGGCTTAGTATAAGAAACATGTAGTTTTCCAAGAGAGGGTGATTGGGTCATCCTTCCAGTCCTAGAGGCCCCTACCTATCCTCTCTCACAAAGATAAGAGTGTATACACCGATTAAGGTGACCCTACATTTGAGTGGGAGGAGATTCCAAGTTATGGTTTTGAAAGTGCTACCATTGGCCTTGACCTTGGGATTAAGAAGTGCTTGAAGTTTTTTTGATTTGTGATAGACCAATGGAAATTGGGCTAACTTTGGCCTATGAACATACACTATTCACATAGAAATTTGAACAATCAATAGTCAAAATCTACTTTTTAGATTGTTTGTTATGTTTTTAATCACATTCCAAAAAATTTCCAAAACAAAGAACCATTTGAAACCATTCAATTTGAAACTAGAAGACTATAAACTGCATTTGTTGAAAAGTAAACCACATATGTTGAATAGTGAACCATATTTGACAGTAAACTGCATCTGTGAGACAATCAACCACATTTGTTGAACAGTGAACCACATTTTATTGTGAACCACATCAGTGGTGCATTGTTCCACATTTGTGAAAGAGTGAGCTACAACTGCCAAATCTTAAAATTTTAAGAAAAGTTTCACCAGATCTTAGTCCTATTCACACCTTGATAGTGACCATACTTTCTAATCTTAAGAATTTCTTAGTTAAATAGTCCATTTCACTACATTCATCTAGGTTTCCTTGCATTTTCTTAGCTAGATTACATTTCCCTCCTCGCATTGACTAGTTGGTCCTACACCATTCTTATCTATATGCACCTTTTAGATTTCAAACTAGGAGGCCTACCATACCTTTGATCAGTCCATTGTTACATGTATAGATTATCTTTTACCTTGTCTTTCTATCTATCAATTATCATCATCCAAGTTGGGTATCAAACTTATGTCTTAGTTTAGGCTCACTTTGTCAGATCATCACCCTTTTACCATTTGTCCTTTTAAGGTCTTGACAGTTTGGTTTGTTACCTTGAGCTATCATAGCTTGTGTAGTATCCTTTTCTTAGGTCCTAAAGGTGCATATCATTAGTTTCATTTGACATCCCTTGGTCATAGCTTCATTTATTATCTTTGCATATCATATCCTTTGGTCATAGAGTCACTATCATCATTGCATTTCAAACCTTGGTCTTAGATGCATTAGCATTTGGCATCTTTATATCTTAGAAAATCCCAAAAATATAGCATAGTATCATATCTCACATTGCATTTTCATTCCTTCGTTTGCAAGTATTATATGGTTCAAACAAGGTCACAAAGGAAAATAAAGGACATGGATTCTTCAAGTGTTCCATTTTTCAATCCCACTAGTGAAATGAACCTTGGGTCAAACTCAAATCCACTTCAAACACCACAAGGGGAAACCTAAAATCCATTTTCTAATCTTACGTTAACTGAGGTTAACAAACGTCTAACCCTTGAAGAAATTGAACACGCCTCTGAAGACCCTAGAATAATATGTATTGTGGATGAGCTTGTTAGTGCATACCCCAATAAATTCCTTCTTGCACTTTCCAAAAAAGGTAGAAAAATCCCCTTTGATTTCGAAACTTCCATGATTATAGAGGGAGTAACACAATCACAAACCCAAGGTCCTAGTGAAAACACATTCTCACAAGGTCAACCCATTTCACATAAAATGTTCAATAGTATACCCCTTGGAGCAACAATTCACATTTGGACAACTACACACATCCCCAATCCTCCAACATTTGGATCCAAGAGAACACATGCCACATCCCAAGGACCAACCTTTACATTTGGTAGCTCATCTTCTAGTTCCATGGATATGGCATTCACAAATCCATTTGGCACTCAAAACAATACACCCTCAATCAATGCAAGTTAAAATCCAACAAATAAAATAAGAAGGATCCATATTGTCACATCTAGAGTGCCAACACAAACGATCAATGCTACACCTAATACCAACATGACCTTTGGGAAAAACTTGAATACCAACCCCCTTCCATCATAACAACACATCACACATCACACCAATTTCATACCATAAAATCAAACCAATAGCAATACCACGTTTACACCCCACTATCAACAAGGTAATCAAAATCCTTTGCAATAGAGTTTTAATTCAAATCACACATTGGCTCCCAACTCATCATATAATTATCTCAACACTCCTAACGCTAATGTTGATCTCCTTATGAAAATTCAATTCAACATGAAACCATCCCCTATAGGCGCCTTGATGCAACAAATGCAAGCAATACAACAACAAATGGAAAACATAGAATTGGGGACAACCAAGAAGACATACTCTATGGAGGAATTGTGCCCTTATCCTTTTAATAGAAGCCTATACATGCCACCTTTTCCTCACATTTCACCGCTCCAAAATTTAACAAGTGCAAAGGGAAAGGGGATCCAGTGTAACATATATGAGAGTTTAACACGTATGGATATTGCCTATGTGCCCAGATATTTGATGAGACTATTTCCACATAGCCTTTCAAGACAAGCTCTAGAATGGTTTGCACACCTTCCTCATGGGATACAAACATGGGGTGTTGATAGGTTCATTAACTACTTTTCCTTCAACATAGAAAGTGACATGACCCTAGTAACATTGTGTACAACCAAACAAAAAGAGGGGGAGTTGCTCACATCATCCTATTAAAGATGGCGCAACATGGCCAACAAATGTCCTTGCCACATATCTGAGAAACAATTGTTTACCATTTTTATATAAAGCCTTAACACAAAATTGATGATTCAACTTCAAATTCAACATTGCACCACCTTTGAAGGTTTCATTGAAAAGGGGCTCTTTATTGAGAAATATATTATAGAAAAAGGACTAGTCAAAAATTTAAAATAAACCCCAAACACTCCTAGTGAAAAAGGAAAACTCTAGTCTTGAAAGAAGAATTTCACCAATGATGGGGTAGTCTATGCTAAAGTGGTAAATCAAGGTCACCCCACCCTTCACCTTAAAGGTCCATCCACATCAAACACACCAACAACTAGCCATGATTAGAAAATGAATGCGGTCCAAAATAATCAACAACGTAAAAGGACCTCCATGCACTAAAAGAACATACACACCCTTAGGAGAACCCATTGAGTCAGTTTTGAAGAAAATTTTACTGTCAAACATCATTTGGCTTCTTGACATTAAAATGTATGAATTGAAACTGGTTAAAACAAACTAGTGGAATGAAAATGAATTATGTGAATACCATCATGGAAAAGGACATAAAACATCATCTTGTTGGACACTCAAGAACCTAATCCAAGATATTATTGAACAAGGTGATGTAATAGTGGACATTTCATAGGCTAAGACCAATGTTGATCACACCATATTCAAAACTCCCTTGCAAGACCATGGAAAAGGGAGGGCCTCTAGTTCAGGGAATAATAACAATGCTAATTATACCAATGTTGTGCATGACTATACCATTAATCACATTTGATCCCTTGATAATCATGTTGCTACCATTACCATTAATAAAAGTTTAGTATGTGTAGTTACCACCTACAGAGCTGAGGTGACCCTACAAGGGGCAACTCTTAATATGCATTCGAAAAGCCAATATAACTTCATGGATCATCTAGGAAAGACTCCTGAACAAATATCCATCCTTGAACTACTACGCATATCCCTTGAGCATAAGGCCATTCTGGATAAAACCTTGCAAGATACATCCATGCCCACTGACCTAAATTCCAATCAATTTCAAGCCATGGTAGGATACCTAGCTACCCCCCACCATGTCACATTATTTGAACAAGATCTTTCTACACAAAAGCTAAATCATAACGATCCCATACACTTTGAGGTCTACATTAATATGCATAAAACAAATGAGTTTTGGTAGATGGTGGAGTAGGTTTGAATATATGCATGCTAAAATTGATCATTGAATTGGGATTCTCTAAGGATTGTGTAGATGAATCTAAGAAAATTATTATCAAAGCTTATGATGATGTTGAGTGTTCTTTTAAAGGATTAATCACACTTCTCGTAAGGGTTGGGCCTACTACTTAGAACATAATATTCCAAGTCTTGGATCTAGAATTACCATATAACCTCCTCCTTGGTCGCCCATGGATCCATTCCATGAGAGCCATACCTTCCACCCACCACCAATACCTGAAGTTCCCTTATAATGGCATTGAAATTACCATACCAGGTGATCCAGATCCATTCCAATACTGCATCAATCTGAGAGGGACCATTGAATGTCAAGTTCCTATTAATCAAGAAGCTGCATCCTTTGCCTCTTCACATTACAATGATCCATATTCTTTGGTCAAATCTTCCACTCCATTCACCACTACTCCCAAAAACAAGGTCCAAATCCATGACAAAGGATGTGGAGAATACAACATGGGGAGCTTGTTTTGTGTTGGAAAGTTTCCTACTTCACCCAAGTCTTATGGAAAAAATCATATTATTCATAAAGGTTCTAAAATAATTATCCACACCCCTCCCACTACTTTCACTAAGTGGGGAGAATTGAGTAAATAATCTATAGGTGAGGATATTTCTACATGGATTTATAAGGATGAAGAAGACATTAAGCCTAAGTAGTTACCTGTTGAGCAATATCCAAAAGGGCTCCAGATCATGAAGCAATATTGGATATGATGGACATAATGGTCTTGGTCTAAACAAACATGGGATGGTAGAACCGATATTTCCTTCTTCGTTACCAAAGAATAGTGGGCTAGGGTATGTACCATCAAAAGTAAGTCCTTCTATTACTAAGTTGCCTTCAAGTGGGAACATTAATGTTTCAAATGAAATTGAGACATCTAAGGAATACTATACCAAAATTGACTCTAATGAGTGGGAATGAGATTCCTACACTTCTAGTGAATATGCCCTAGCTGGGATCTTCCAAGAGTTTGACTTATCCTCCTCCCTGACCAATATCATGGACTTTAATATCCGAATTGATTCCTTTTAGGATCCTGACTAAACCTCTATCTTCACCAGATCTACCTTGACTATTGATGATATCGATGATGGCTTACCTCTCATTTACCCTCAATTAATAGATTGGGATCAACAAGGACCATCGAGTTTAGATACATTAGAGAATGATAAAGCAATTGTTGAGTTCACGGGACTTCGTGAAGGAATACCAAGTGGGGATCATAAATTTGGTTTCATCATAGAACTTGAAAAAGCAACATACTTTGGAGAGTTTTCTCCTCCCTCTAGTCACAAAAATGATAAAAATAAAAATAAAAATAAAAAGAATAGGTCTTCAGGTGAAAACTAAAAGGTGCCTTTAAACCATGAAAAAGTAAAAATAAAGGATGTATCTGAAGGTGAAAACCTCTTTGAGGCACCTAAGGATGGAGGTTTGGGAAGTCTTCCCATTGACCAAGAGAGATCACCATTGTTTTTCAAAGAATTAGTGGAGGTCAATCTTGGGACAAAGGGAAATCCTAGAATCATTCAGCGTCCAACATCCTTGACCATTGAAGAAAAACCAGAGTTTAGTACATTCTTTTCAGAAAGACAAATCAATTTTGCATGGTAATATGCTGACATGCCTAAGTTGGACCCTAAGCTTTTTCTACATCATCTACCATTGATACCAAATGCTAAACTAGTCAATCAAAGATTAAGGAAAATGCACCCACAGTCTGCACTCCTAGTAAAGGTTGAATTGAAGAAGCTTCTGGATGTTGGTTTTATTCATCTTTGTAGACACTTAAAAATGCACTAAATGATATATACACTTGAATTTGATATACTAACATTATTTTTTCCTAAATCCCATCTTCTTTTTGCTTGTTTGATTAAATTAACCTAGTTATTTAATCAAATTCCTCATCTTCACCTATTAATCTGATTGACCTAATTGGATTAATCCACCCCTTCTTGCATTAAAATTTCATCATGTTTAGTTAAATAATGCAAATTATTTACTTTAAACCGTAGGTCCTCTTATTTAATTAAATAACCCTAAACTATTTAAGTAAATATCATTTTGCATTCCCCTTTTCATTAAATAAATCAATAATTTAATGAATATCCTATTATTCTCCATCTTGCACATTAAAATTTAGTTTTAATTACTAAATTTCTAATTATCCTCACCTTCCCACTTGTAAGGGAAGAATATTCTTGGAATATTCCTCCACAAGAGAATATTCCTATGGAATATCCCCTTTTGTGCTCTCATTCCTCCAAAATATCTCTTAACCTCCTCCTAACTCTTAGGAAGTGTGTTTGTTGAAAGCTAATTTGGACCATTGATTAAATTAGTTGATCCTTGTCAACTTTCAACTTTGGCCATGGATTTTAATCCTCAATCCATGTTTCATCTTCCTCTCATTGTTGACCATTGATTGATCTTTTCAATTTGAGCCATTGATTTCTCATTTGCTCTCTTATAAATAGATCACTATTTGGAGACAAATGGATCCATATTTTGATAGCAAACTTATGCTATTGAAACTCACACTCATTTTCATCCACGTTTCATGTTTAATAGCATTTTAGATTAATTTTTATACATAGTTAGCTTAAGCATCCATTAATGGCTTCCATGGTAACTTAGTTTGCATCCATTTAGTGTATTTTGGAATCTAGGGCTTGCATCTTTGAATCTTGTACACATTTAGCATAGATTTGCATACATTTACATCAAGCATCTTAGCATTCATCATGTTAAACTAGTTTTTATCATGTTTTGTTCATCTCTTATCATTTTCATTAGTCTCCATCGATTTTAATCAATAAAATCGATTGGAAAGGCTCATATTATCCAAGGGATTAGGAAAGGGTCGCCATTCCAAATCAATGCTATGCCACTCCCCCAATAGGATAAGATTCGAGGTCATAGAATAGATGTTTGTCAAACTTTCATGTTTTTAGCATGTTAGTTTTAATGGCTTCTTCATTTTGTTGATATTGAATATCTTATTGAGATTAATGCTTAGGGAATTAAATAAGGTTTAAATTTGTATGGATTTGGTCTATTTAGTTTACACCATGTCATTGGTCTCTGAGCTTGAACGTAGGCAAGTCCATAACTAATGTGCCCCCAAGACACTTTAGGTTAGCAATCCATTATAATAAACTGATAATTCATCAATTGTTCATTCCTCATCAACAATAAGTCAAGGCAGTCGAACTACGTGGTCTTTGCATGTATAATGTAGGCAAGGCTCATATTTGATAATCCCCTAAGGCCCCTGGGATGGTATTTTAGGTTAGGTTCTTGGTCAAAAACATAAAAAAACCCCAAAAGCATTTGAAAACTTGAAAACCCCAAAACATTTGAAATTTTGAAAACAAAAACATTTGAAAATTGAAAACCCCAAAACACCAAAACATTTGCAAAACTTAGAAAACAAAAAAATTGAAAATTGAAAACCCCAAAACATTGGAAAACATGGAAAACCTTAAACAACCTCAAATAATTGAAAACCAAAAACATTCACATAAACTTTCAAAAATACCAAAAATAGCCTCAAAACATTTCAAAATACCAAAAACATTGAAATATTCTAGAAAATCTAAAACCATCCATCCCATTTCGCTTTCACCTGAAATAAACTTCATCCATAATAAATCAAGCATCATCTTCAACCTTTGGTAAAACAAATAGAAAACAAGTGTCACAAGTCATAAAGTGAGAACCTAAAGGTTGAAATCTAAAGTCTAGATCATAGGTAAATGAGTCATTGGTGTTTATATCAATGACCTATCACACACTTAATCTTAGTCAAAAAATATGATAGACATGTCCTAGGATGTATCCTTCCAACAATGGAAATCAACATCAAAAATCACCTTAGCTTTGTTACGTTGGCAAGAGATATAGATAACATTGACTATTTGTTGTTGATATTTTCTTATTATTTATCTTATTGACCCATTCTGAGGACCTCTCAATGATGTCTCAATGATTTAGAGAGAAAGGAATGGGCATCGATCATTATCTTTCGTTTTCTATGCTTGTGGGTATTCTTGTAAAATAATCTTGGCACATACTTGCTTAGTTGTGTGTGTGGGGAGGTTGTTTGGAGTAGCTTGCCGACTATTGTGTATGATTTGGTCTGAGATATTCTAAACTTATAACATACATTCCAACGAGGTTTTTTTATGTCAAGGTGTGAACAAGAATTATCCTATCTGTTTGTAGAGTCAAATTCCATGTCACTAGATACAACGCCATCAGGGTTATCGATACCTTGATGCATCGTGCCTATGTGTTATATCAAACATAAGGAATGACGAAAAGTCCCAATCTTGGATATGAGAAAAATCATCACTCTCATCACCATATCTAATAAATTCTTGATGAATCATGGACTTGTTGGACTTTTCAAATCAATCTAAAAAATCAATGGTCAAAACATCCATCTTATTCTTCTTATTCTTCTATCTTTACTAACAATTCTATCCAAGTGTCGAATATGTGTGATATATCAAAATATACATGAGGCTACCCATGGCCAATGACTATCTATACATCATAAAATTTGTATACATCAAACATCTGAGCTTTCTAGTCCTCTTTGAGCTGAACCGATCCTAAATCTTTGTCACAAGATCAACCCAAAATTCCAAATTTCTGCCCGATCTCTCGAGGGGGCGGGGTACTAGCTTACTTTCCTTTCACTAGGGAAACAATGGGGAATTCAAAAAAATTAGAATTTTGTTAATTTTGATCAGAGCAACAATTTTAATCTGAAAAGTGTCAGTCTTTGAACCAACGTAACATGTACCTCGCTTCAAAGAGGGGAAAAATGTAGACACTTAAAAATGTCTTGAATGATACTACACACTGGCATATGATATACTAACATCATTTCATCCTAAAATCCATCCTCTTTTCGCTTATTTTATTAAATTAACCTAGTTAATTAAATCAAAGACCTCATGTTCATCTATTAAACTAATTAACCTAATTAGGTTAATTCACTCTCTATCATATTCATCCTATCTAATCGAATAATGCAAATTATTTAATTAGCCTTCTATCTTCTTATTGAATTAAATAAATCCTACTTATCCTAGTTATTTAATTAAATATCCTAATCCCACCCCTTTCATTAAATAAATAAATTATTTAATGCTAAATCTTAGATTCCTCCAAAAGGGAATATTCCTATGGAATATCCCTCCCATTTGCACATTTAAACTTTGTTTTAATTTGCTAAATGCTATTTTTTCTCATCCACTTGCATGAGAATATTATTTGAGAATATTATCCCTTTTTACTCATTCAAAAAGGGAATATTCTTCTTTGTAACAAACTTTCAACAAAATCCTTGAGCAAGCTTTGAAAGTGTGCTTTGCATGATTGAGAGCCCTTGATTAAATATCAACTTGCATTCTCAATCCTTGATGGGAATCCATGATCCATGTCTCCATATTATTTCCATCCTGACCATTGATTGATTATTTCAATCTCAACCATCGATTTCTCATTGCCTATTCTATAAATAGACTTTGCATCTATTGAATAGGGATCCATCTTTTGATAGCAAACTTGTGTTGTTAAAATTCATAGTCATTTGCATCCATGTTTCATATTTGATAGAATTTTAGATTAAAGCTTCATCCATTTATCTTAAGCATCCATTAATGGCTTCTATATTAGCTTAGTTTGCATACATTTTAGCATAAATTCGTAGTTATGGATCACGTCTTTGAACTTGGTTTACATCTAGCATAGATTGCATCCATTTTATCAAGCATCATAGAATTTAAAACTCATATCATGTTAAACTAGTTTTTATCATGTTTTGTTCATCTCTCATCGGTTTCATCAGTTTTCTTCAATAAAACTAATTGAAACAAGCTCATACTATCCAAGGGATTGGGAAAGGGTCACCATTCCAAATCAATGTGACACCACTCCCCTAATAGGATAATATTTGAGGTCATAGAATAGATGCTTGTCAAGCTTTCATGTTTTTAGCATTTTAGTTTAATGGCTTCTTCATTTTGTTGATATTGAATATCTTATTGGGATTGATGCTTAGTGGATTAAATATGCCTCAAATCCATATGGATTAGGTGTAGTTAACCCATACTATGACATTGGTCACAATCCCATAGACTATGTAGAATGGATATCAAATCTTGTTCCTCTCACTAAACCAATTGGTGGTATTAGAGTGTGCATGGATTTTAGAGATCTAAACAAAGCTTTTCCTAAAGATGATTTCTCATTTCCTAATATTGACATCATAGTAGACCTCATAAAGAGATATGAGATGTTATCACTTATGGAAAAATTTTCAAGATATAATTAGATCACAATTTCCATTGAGGATCAAGACAAAACAACTTTCACCTATGCTTGGGGTACCTTTTGTTGGAACGTTATGCCGTTTGGTCTCAAGAATGTCGAAGCAACATATTAGAGAGCTATGACCACCATTTTTCATGACTATATGCATATATTAATGGAAGACAATGTTGATGATTTATTAACAAAATACTTAACAAGAGATGGTCATCTAGCAGCGTTAGACAATATTTTTAGGAGGCTAGAAGAAAATAAGGTTAGGATAAATTTGAAGAAGTATGTTTTTGGGGTCCAATCAGGTAAGCTCTTGGGACACATTATCTCTCATAGAGGAATTGAAGTTGATCCTGTGAAAGTAAAAGTAATCATGGACATGCCCCCACCCACCAACATAAGTCAGTTATGAACTCTCCAAGGAAGGTTGCAGTTTATCCGAAGGTTCATTGCCCAGTTAGCAGACAAGATTCACCCATTTCAACACTTGCTATGAAAAGGAGTCCCATTCATATGGAAAAAGTGTTTTCAAGAGGCATTTCAACAAATAAAGGATTATTTATTAACTCCTCTAGTTCTCATGCCTCCCATTGATGGTAGGCACTTAATCTTATACATATTAGCCACCACATTAGCACTGGGGAATTGTTAGCACAAAATGGAAATCATGGAAAAGAGAGAGTTATCTATTATATTATTCATATTCTTCTAGGATATGAGCTTAACTATATTCCCATTGAATGTGCATGTGTTGCAATTTTCTTCATTGCACAAAAGCTTAGACACTATATGTCAAACCATTGCACAAAGTTGATAACAAAGATTGATCCTTTGAAATTTTTGTTGAGTAAAGAAACTTTGACAGGTTGACTAACAAAGTGGGTCATGATTTTGAGTGAGTATGACATAGAATATGTTGATCGTAAGGAAATGAAAGGACAAGTGATAGTTGATCAACTTGCATACACACTAATGATAGTAGATCATCATCTAGTGTCTCACTTCCTTGATGAATCCATCTTTGCAATAGAAAATACCATAATGTGGAAATTGTACTTTGATGGGTCTTATACAAATCATGGTTCCAAGGCTAGTATTCTTTTTATTACACCTTAAGGGGACTCCATTCCTAAGTCATATAGAATAACATTATCATGCATGAACAAAATGGTTGAGTACGAAGCACTGTTGACAAGAATCTGAATGGAAATCAAATGGAAAATCAAGGACCTTCAAGTCTATGGTGACTCTCAACTAGTTATCCGTTAAGTTAATGATGAATATGATACAAAGGATGAGAAGCTTACTCCCTACAAGCGCATGGTGGATAGCTTTAAGTTGTACTTCAATGTTATTTCTTTTGAGAAAATTATGAGGATTCAGAAAAAAAGCAGATGATGCAATGGAAACCATTGGATCTCTCTTGGATATTCCTAACAATGCCTCGTAGTATGAGTTCTTGGTCGAACAACTATTGATCCCTGCATTCGAGGTCCCCAAATTAGAATTCTTGTGTGAACTTCTTGGTCTTGAATCTCCTTGGTACAAAGAATTTTCTAACTACCTAGATGACTAGATTATCCCTTTTGACTTGTTCATAAACCAACACAAGATATTTATTTGACAAGCCTCCAAATATGTCATCATCGGTGATACCCTTTACTGTCGTAGCCTAGATAGCACCCTCCTAGGATGTCTCAATTCATATGAAGCATAAATGACCTTACAAGAGGTATACAATGGTATATGCAAAGCTTACTCTATTGGTCCTTCTCTAGCTAAGAAGCTTATACAAATAGGATACTATTGGCCTACTATGGAATGTGATGCCTACTACTTTGTGAAGAAATATTTCCAATGTCAGATACATGGAGATCTTGTACATGCACCTGCTCAAGAGCTTCACCTACTTACATCACCTTGGCCATTCTATTAATGGGGACTCAACTTCATAGGAAAGATCCACCCTACTTCTACTAATGGTTATAAGTTTATCCTTGTTGCAACTGAATAATTCACTAAATGGATTAAAGCCATTCCAATGACCTATATTACTAGTAAGCAAATACCTAAGTTCATCCTCAATTACATCATATGTCGGTATGGTGTTCCTCAATCCATCATCATGGATAATGGTCATCCGTTAAAAAATTAGGATGTTCATGAATTATGTGAGAGATTCCATATCCAACATCATTTCACCACTCTATACTACCCCCAAGGCAACGGTCAAGCTAAGGCATCTAATAAGACCATCCTTAAAATCTTAAAGAAAATTGTTGATGATGTTGGCTGTGACTAGAATGTCTAATTTAATCCTACATTATGGGCCTATTGTACCAACATCTGTACTCCCATAGGAGCCACTCCATATTCCCTCATCTTTGGATATAAAGCCATTCTTCCTATTGAGGTCAAGTTACCATCCTTGAGGGTATCTATGCAACAATTCATTCATGAAGAAGATTATTGTATATCCTATTTGCATGAGCTTGAGTTGTTGGATGAGAAGAGATAGAATGCATTAACCCATTTATAGGCATACCAGAATCATCTTCGTCACAATAATAACAAGAAAGTTCGAGTCAAAAACTTTGACATTGGTAACTTGGTTCTGAAAGAGAATCCTAAGAATCAATTGGATCAAGAAAAACCTAGAAAATTTGAGCCTAATTGGCTAGGCCCTTACATCATCACATCAACATATGGGTCTGATGCTTATCAACTTTCTACTCCTAAAGGTGAACCATTATCAGAGCCTATCAACAACATGCACCTTCACTAGTACTATACATAGCTTTTAGAGAATCTCATCAAAAGTTAAAAAAATACAAAAATAAAATAAAATAAAATCATCACCCTTATGAAAACCTAACAAATAGGCATCTTGGTGACACCAAAATAAAATAAAATCCAAAAATAGTAAAGATAAATAATTTGTCGAATAGTGAAAACCACTTCAGTGGTGCTTTGGATAAGTACCATGGTGAAAACCTGGCAAACATGAGCCATGTGTAGTCGATATTTGCTCTATTGTCTACCATCATTCTATTTGGTTTTCCCACTTTCACTCACCCTTCATGCATATCATTCATCCATAATAAAGCTTTGTCATCCTTCTCATGGCTTAAGAACCCTTGACATTTAGTGTCCTTCGCCTTTCATACCCACCCATAATACATTGGCAACCATTGACCTCTCCGCCCATAATAAGTTGGTCCTATACCTGATTAGGGGCAATCCCTTGACTTATTTGTTTATGGGATCCTAAACATGGTATCAAGTCATAAAACATAAAAAACATAAAAAATCAGAAAACATCAAAATCCAAAAAAAAATCCAAAAAAATCAGAAAAATAAAAAATCCAAAAAAAAATCCAAAAACATCAAAAACTCCAAAAATCGAGTCAGATTCTGTGTCCGTCCAAGTGGTTGAACTATGTTGCCTTTGCGTGTATAATTTAGGAAAGGCCATCTTTCGATGAGCCCCCGAGGCACTAGGTCAGTCCTTTAGGGTTTTGTTGAGTTGAGTCAATCATGATTCACATCATAATAATGAGTCATCCATTGTCAAAGTTAGTCAAAATATGATGTCTCTGCATGTATAATGTAGGAAAGGCCATCATGGATGAGCCCTCGAGGTGCTAGGATAGTCCCTTAAGGTTTGTTGAGTCTATCTTGGTCTATTGTCATTTTTCCTATAATAAGTCATCCCTCGCTAAGGATGAGACTTTGATCAGACACAAATAGATATTTGAACCTCAACCAAATCATGAAACAACAAACTAACTATCCAATTAGTCTTCAATCCAAACCGATAAATTGTCTAATCATCAATATCTACCAAGCCAATGGTCTTACACAAGATATAACATTGTTTAGGAAACTAGACTTCATCTTGTCATTTGTCTTATTTAGGATGTGTCCTTCCTAAAATTGGACATTGTCATTTGTCAACCCTATCATTTGCCTTATACAGGATATGTCCTAAAACTAGGCATAATCAATCAATCTTGTCAATCTATAAATCAATTTTGTCAATCTATTAATCAATCAATTGTTTCAATCTATCAATCAATTAGTCAATCAACCAATCAATCTTGTCAACTTACCAATCAATATTGTCAATCAATCAATCAACCTTTTCAACCAGTTAATCAATTAGTCAATCTCATCAATCCTATCAACAAATAAACAAAGGAAAATGATCTAAATGGCTATTGACTCTTTTGGTCTAGTTGGTCTTATCTTTTTGATTTGTTTTTGGTCATGTTACTATACACCTCAAATATGTCCCAAGAAGGATTTAGAGGAGTGATGATGGATCACAACCTCTTGTCTTTTGATTGTTGCTTGTGGGTTGTCTTGACAAAAAGATTGGGTGCAATTTTGTCCTTAAGTAATCATGACACTCCTTTTTTGATATGTGTCTATTTTCACAAAGGGATAACATTGCACACCATGGTCTATGTCATACCATGGTGTTTATTGTAAATTTTCTATAATTTTACCACCCAATGATGATAAAAATGCAAGTCTAGCATCTATAAAGCAAGAATATAAATCCCTTTTCATTTACCTAACTCCATACTAGCATTCATCTTCTTCGCACTCACACCTCTTATATCCGCAATCATCCTGATGGCGTCCCATGACACACAAAAATATCCTGCATACATAATCATGTTATAAGCATCATAGGCATCATTGTGAGCATATTAGGTCATCCATATAAAAACATGGATATCATCTCATCTTAAAGCATCATCATAAATCCATATAAGCATCAAATATCAAACCATCCTACATCCATAAACCATTAGTATACATCTCATCACATGCATATCACATTTGCATATCAAAAAGAAATCATACATATTATTGTATTTGCATACATCGTCCATATCCATAATTCATAAACATTATCCATATAATTGCATTTACATACATCATACATATCCATAATCCATATTACATCATATCATAATCATAAGGTATCCATAGCATCATAAAGAGGATAAATTAAGTGCATCCATACATACATCATGGCATAGAGAATCATAAAGCATAAACCATACATCATACATCCATAATGCACCATAACATATAGAATCATCTCATAATTCAATAAATGCATAACATCATACCATAAAAAAACATGTATAATAAATAACACATCATGTAGTCACCGCCAAAATCATGTATCTCACATATATATTAGAAAAATAGTGTCACAGTACAATGTAAGGATGTATCCAAAAATGGAGAGGCTCAATCAAAATATACATGTATCAATGTCTAATATATGAACTAAATCAAGTCTAGTCGATGCTACCCCTATCACTCAATGGGGAGGGTCCTGATGGAGGCTTCCTGTCATGTCATGTGGCTGATAAGAACTTGAAGCCCCATGGCTTGATCCTAATGGCTGATAGTATGGTGAAGGTCATAGCTGGGAGTCACCCTCACTACTCTTTAATCACCTTGACTATGACCTACTTGGAGATCTGCTCATGACCTTTGAAAAGCTTGAATCTCTCTGCTTAGGAGGCACTACTCTCTCATACAAGTCCCTATAATACTACTCCCATTTGATAGCCCTCTGCAACTCCCAAGAAAAATATTTTGTCGACCCAATGCATTTGATAATAAAGTCTATGGCACTTTTCTCTACCTATTGCTCCAAAATCATGATCATGTCCCTCTTGACCCACAATTGATGTAACTTCACCTATGCGGCTTGTAGTTGTTCCTATAGCTCTACTATCTAAGGATCCTTGGGCCTATCCTTCACCTCCACTTCCATCTGTTGGCAAGTGACACTGCACAAGTCATCTGGTGTTGTCATTGATGGCAACCCTAGTTAGTGATTTGATCCACACGTCATCATTTGATCCTACTGGAAGTTAGATCGAAGTTTTGTGATTAACTGTCAAGCAAGAATAAAGCATCCGACATAATTGTATTCATCGATTCACATGTAATTTAATATCATCATTTTGAGTTGTGGATCTCAAGGAAGGTTTTTTGGTGTATGATATCTATTATTCTTGAATCTTAGAGCCTTGTATCGATCCATGTGCAAGTTAGAAGATTCAGTTGATCAATTTTTTGTTTAACAGTGCATGAAGGTCGACTAAGTGAATATAGCCATTATGGATATTTGAGGAGTAATTGTTCAATTATTTTTGTGTTCGAGCATGTTGATTTGGGTCCTCATTATGTTGTGGCTAACTTTGGTTGGTGCGTATTGAGAATTAATTATGGATTGAGGCAACAGATTGTAAATATTTCATATTTTGTTGGAGCCGACATGTAGTGATTAAATCCTTAGTAGCAGATATATATAAGTGATCAATTATATCATTTTGATATATGTAGGAAGTGTGTTGAAGTATGTTGCAAATTTCAGAAGGGTTGTAGAGTGATTATGCATAGTTTCACTTGTGCATAAAAGGATTTTGTGATGCGAGTTGAAGTAGAACAAAACATAAGAGAATAATCAGATAGAAGGTCAAATAAATTGATTATTGTGCTTAACCAAAACTATTATTAGGCATTTGTAGATGCTATTTCATAGTTCACCACTCTAGTTGTCTTTTGACATTGATTGTAAGACAATAAGCCTTTCTGTTTTTGAGCAGTGAGCTCTAGGCAGTGCACCTGAATGCAAGTGCATTCCCATTTTGTAAACATCCTTTTGAGTATACTCAGACAATATTGTGGATTGACCTCCACTGCAGTTTTTCCCCTAATATGGTTTCCATGTAAAAACCCTTGTGTTATGGTGTTGTGGTTGTTTTCTTTATGTTCATGCATATTTCTTTTGGTTGAATGTTATTAGTACTTTAAAGATTAGATTAATAAAGTTAAAAATTGCAGAACATTGATTCACCCCCCCTCTTAGTGTTCCTTGATTCCAACAATTGGTATCAAAGCCTAGTTCCTCAGAAGGAGTTTAAAAGCTTGGAGAAGATCCAGGAAAGTAATTCAATGGATTCAAGTAGTCTTCAACAATAACTTTTGGTGGCCATAGATGATCTTGATCAGTCCAAATATGAAGTTCAGGATTTATAGGAAAGCCAAAAGAATGCTGAGAAGTTCATTCAATCATTGAAAGATAAAATCAATGAATCAAGGGAAAAGAGAAATGAACCCTATGATCAGCTTAAGCAGAAAGAGAGTAAAAGCATTGAATATGAACAACTAAGTCAAGCCTTGAAGGAAAAGATAGAAGAGTGTGAAAATTTTTCCAGAGAAAATGCTGTTCTAAAGCATGAAATGAAATCTATTGTGATGAGGATGACAAAGGATACTGAAGATAGGAAGAAGAATGAAGAGAAGCTTGCTTAGTCCTTGAAGGAAAAATCTGTAGAATGCAACCGAATTACTGATGGATTCAATTAGGTGGAGCTTGAATTGGAACAATCCAGAATTAATAAAGAAGAGCTTGAAAATTAGATTGCTGATCTTAGAGATGAACTTGCCACTGCAAATGAATTGATGAATTGATTAGCTCAAGATTAGATCAGCCAAACTTGATGAATTGATTAAAGTTTAGTGGACTAAAGGTGATAAGTGAGGTCTTGGATATGAGGAAGGAGAAAGTTTTAGATCTAGACAAAGGAGATCCAGGCAAGGAAATCAATATAATAAAGATGGAAGGTATCCAGTAAGACAACCTAATGCTCAAAGGTTCAATGGTTACAGTTTTGTTTGCAATAAATTTGGTCATATGGCTACTTAATGTAGAAGCAGAATGAATTCAAGTGGTCCATCATTTTCTGATCGGTGTTTCAATTGCAATAAGTATGGTCATAAGTCAAATGAATGCAAAAATATGATGAACAACCTTTATAGAGATGTCAGATGTTATACATGCAATAGATTTGGCCATATTGCTAACTAGTGCAAATCAAGAGAAAATCAATGGAACAACTGGTTTGGACAAAGAAATGTGGTGTGCTACAATTGCAAGAAATCGAGTCACATTGCTGGACTTTACAAAAGAGGTCCGGTAAATTAAAGGAGAAACATGCAGAGGGATGAAAAGGGGAAAGGAAAGGTTACTACAGATGAAATCAGGAAGCAAATGAAGAAGATATGGGTGAAGAAGAGTCCCTCTGTTGCAGGAAATGAGTTAGCACTAGAATTAGGGTTTGGAAATTCTTCTAGTAATTCCTCTGGGAATTAGTTTTAGGCCTCTAGCCTAGGGGGAGCTGTCAAGAAAATCCTTCAAACCCCCTACCAGTAGTTGGTACCGGGATGTGGATGAGTGTAGTGATTTCATTGATGATCTACAGATGCTGTTAAATAGTTGGAGAGACTATTTATGCAAAGTTGAAGGTTCACAAAAGAGTTATCCTTCATAGATTATGGAAACATGGTATCCATATGAGTTAGGGAAAAAGCATTTATTGTGAAAAAACTTAGGTTTGCGAATGATAAAAGGCCCATTTGTATCCCTAATTTGTCACTTTTCACTTTGAGAAGAAGAAGTTTGGAGAGTTGTGAAGTGAAATTTGGTGAAATTTGGAAAAGATTCAAGTGTGAAGGTGATTCAACAATCAAACCCTAATCTAGCAAGAAGGTATTTATTAGGAAACTTGTGAACTTGTGAATTTGTGAAAATGGCCTCTCCATTGGTAGTTGATATCAAGGATAGACCCCGTTCAAAATTCAAGTGGCATCCTTTCAAATCTATTGAGACCGAGCCCTTAGGTGCATTTTCGTCCGTTCCATATGGTGTCTTGCATATTGAAGACATTAGGGCATACATTCATGCAAATATTGAGGAGTTAGGGAGCTCGCACTTGTTGAATTTGTACTCAAATCATATAGTTGGAGAAGATTTCAAGGTAAAGGATGAACTCAAAACCCTAGAGGAGAAGAAATTCACGCAGATTGTAAAATTTCCCGTGTTTGAAGAAAATGAGTGGGTCTAGTATATTTTGAGTCGAGTTCATGCTGAATTCATGTGGTTGCGTCAACCTTTTAAGATTACAAAAGAAGCCATAAGTGCTGTTACAGGTTTAAATTCATCTGGTGGGTTGCTGATCTTGAAGTTTGTGAAGAATCAGACAATTACTGATGCAGCCAGTTTGGTGTTTGATAAAAGAGCTATGAAAATTAATGATATTATTGAAGTGGATGTCAAATTTTCATCTATGGTCATTGGTTACAAGATCTATCATTCCAGCTGAGATAATTCTGTATTTGGTACAACTATTTATGCAGCATATCGGATGGTGAAGGAGAATGCAGAGTATGATCTATGTGAATTACTCAGAAGCAAGTTAATGGAGAATCTTGGTAAGATCAAGAAAGATAAGAAGAATTCCTTCAAATATGGTAATATGTTGTTGTGCTTGTTCTTTTATTTCATGAATGAATTTCTAGGATTTGGAAAAGTTCAATGGAAAGGTAATAAGCCTGTAGTTATTCAAATTAGAGATATCTTGCACAAATTTGGTGATAGTAAAGCCAGGAAAACTACAATTTGGGGTTATTTCAAGAGATTTCAGAATGAAATGCAAGCAAGAGAAATAATTCCTACTTCTATTGTGGAGAAGTATAAAGACACTATCTATTTTATGGTTGATATTGATCAATGCTTGATGGAAGCTGCATATCCTAGAACAGTGTGGATTATGCCAATGGGCTATGAACTTGAGGAGAACATCTTGGAGCTATATTCACAACATTTGTTGAGTAAACCTGGGGATCCTACAAAAGAGAGAGAAGAGAGATTTGGAACCTATGAAGAAAAAGATATGCAATTAGATGAGCAGTTGAATAAACCTATGATAGTCCAAAGAGTAAGGAAGGAAGTGGAATCCTTTGCAGAAAGAATGGGTATATCTACAAAAGCTGTGAGAGAAGCTAGAAGAAAGAGAGAAGAAGCTGAAGCAGGAGAGTTAGCTAGAATTGAATCTGCTAGTCTGACAACATCCTTTGCCTGAACTAGATCTACAAGAAGCTCAACTCTCTCATTTGGTCATGTAAAGAAGTCAAGTCCTATGAAAGCTTAAGCCAAGTCTTCGAGAAAGAAGGAAAAAGGAAGAAGGACAAGAGCACAAGATTTTATGTTGTTGTTTTTGAAGATGAAGAGATAAAATAAATCAAGCAAAAGGGCACAAAGGAAACAAAAGTCTCTAAGGACAATCCCTCCGGTGAAGAGAAAGGAAAGAAAAAGATGAAAACATACAAATTAGGTATGTCTATAGAAGAAGTGGAGAAGGCATTGATTAAGGATGGTAATCTTAGGCCTCTTTGTGAATGGTATGACACCTTTGACAATGTCGGTCAAAGAGTTCTTGAGGAAGCTTCAATAAAGTTCTTTAATAATTTCAATATGACTCTTATTGAAATAATGTTTGCATTACCCAAAAGTTTGTATGAAGTTTTAGAAATGAGAAGAGTGAGTGCAAGGACAAAAGAAGATCAAATGAGAGGATGGATACTTGCTAATTTGTGTCTGGTGATGTCATTAGAAGAAATGAAGAATATGCTGAATGAAGAAAAAAGGTATTTTAAGAGAAAAACAAGGGTGAACAAGCTGATGATTGGTTAGACTGAAGAAGTTGCAAAGGATACTAAGAAAATCCTCAAGGCAATTCTATTAAAGATTGTTTCTGAAGAAGTGCATGATGAAGATGTCTCATTTGGTCCGGTAGCAGAATAGGGAAAAGAAGATACATTTGAGGACACTCTAAATCCCCTTGACATGCATGATGCTGAAATTCCTATGGAGACCGAAGCTCCTAAAGTTTTTTTGGTTGAAGAAAAAGAGATTCCTGAAACCATGCAAGAATCAATGACTGAAGTAAAGAAGGATGAAGTGAAAGAGATTCCTGTGGAAGTAAGAGACACTGCTAAGGCAGTGAAGGGGTTTTTAGAAGAGCAACAAGAATAGTTTGATATTGAATTGATTAGAGGTCCTATCAACTTGGCTACTTTGTCTCCCATTGAGAAATTGAAAGTTGCATTGTTTGCATAGGCCAATGCAAGGGAAGAAATTCTAAAATCACATATTGAAGATAGTGAGCTATTGAATCTTGCATCCAACATTCTGGAGAAGATCATGCCTTCATATGTCAAGGAATCATTTGATTCTCCATCCAGTCAGCTGAAGAAGCTTGTAAACTATGCAAGTACTCATTTTGAGTCACTTGAGATGTCAGCTATGGATAAGGTTTAGAAGGAGTTTGATGCTAAAAGGTTCAGTAGATTGAAAGGGATGTTAGCTAATGATAAATCTCTATTAGCTACTTGTGTAAAGAATATCCAAAGTGCTTTGTATGAAGGTGGTAAAATTTATAAGTCATGTCTATCTTTATCTAAGTTCATTGAGGGCATTGAAAAGAAAATAAAAGAATGGAGAAATAGTTAGCAGATATCACTCAAGCATTCAACCCTCTAACCATTTCTATTGGAAAGCAAGAAAGTCAAGTCATATCCCTGCTTGAAAAGATCAAAATTTTGAAGCATGAAGAAGGTAAAATGGTTGAAAGGGTTTGTGAGCTTAGATGACTAATTGGTCCTAAGATGTAAACAATGTTGAGTGCATTGAAGGAAGCACAAGATGCTATAGCTGTCGGTGATTTGGTGAACCTTGAATCAGCAGAGATGCAATCCTACCTATTCTGTGGTCACATGACTATCTTGGAGATTCTGAATAAGGGTTGGGACGTGAGTTTGAACTTGTTGAAGAATTTTTTTGCAGATCTATTCAAGTTTATGTAAGTTGTAGGAGCCTATTTGTACATATGTAGGTTTTGTTTGATTTTTGGTATGCGGATTCTTGCCTTTTCCATTGATGTCAAAGGGGGAGAATGGGACAATGAAAAATGCTTTAATCATCTTAGGGGGAGTTTTTTTTTTGGAGTTTTAAAGGTTGGCAGTGTATTCATGTTGGTACTGATCCGACACAGTCATTTTTCACTAAGTGTTGCCATCAATGCCAAAGGGGGATATTGTTGGCAAGAGACACTACACAAGTCATCTGGTTGTCATTGATGAAAACCCTAGTTAGTGATTTGATCCACACATCATCATTTGATCCTACCAGAAGTCAGATCAAAGTTTTGTGATTAACTATCAAGCAAGAACAGAGCATCCAACAAAATTGTGTTCATCGATTCACATGCAATTTTATATTATCATTTTGAGTTGTGGATCTCAGGGAAGGTTTTTTGGTGTATGATCTCTATTATTCTTGAATCTTAGAGCCACGTATTGATCTGTGTGCAAGTTAGAAGATCCAATAGATTGATTTTCTTTTTAACAGTGCATGAAGGCTGACTAAGTGAATATAGCCGTTGTAGATATTTGACGAGTAATTGTTCAAGTGTTTTTGTGTTTGGGAATGTTGATTTGGGTCTTCATTATGTTGTGTTCAACTTTGGTTTGTGTGCATTGAGAATTAATTATGGATTGAGCTGAAAAATTGTAAATATTTCATATTTTGTTGGAGCTGACATGTAGCGATTAAATCCTTAGTAGTGGATATATATAAGTGATCGATTATATCATTTTGATATATGTAGGAAGTGTGTTGAAGTATGTTGCGAATGTTAGAAGGGTTGTAGAGTGATTATGTATAGTTTCACTTGTGCATAAAAGGATTTTGTGATATGAGTTGAAGCAGAACATAGCAGAAGAGAAAAATCAGACATAAGGTCAACAAAATCGATTATTGTGCTTAACTAGAACTATTCTCAGGCATTTGTAGATGCTATTTCATAGTTCACCACTCCAGTTGTCTTTTGACATTGATTGTAAGGAAGTGAGCCTTTCTATTTTTGAGCAATGAGCTCTAGGTAGTGTGCCTGAATGCAAGTGCATTCCCATTTTGTAAACATCCTTTTGAGTATACTTAGATAATATTGTGGATTGACCTCCATCGTGGTTTTTCCCCTAACAGGGTTTCCACGTAAAAACCCGTGTTATGGTGTTGTGGTTGTTTGCTTTATGTTTAGGCATATTTCATTTGGTTGAATGTTATCAGTACTTTAAAGATCAAATTAATAAAGTTAAAAATTACAAAACACTGATTCACCCCCCCTCTCAATGTTCCTTGATTCCAACACCATCACCTCGATGATGGGTATCTCCTCTAACCCCTCCTCCATGACCACCCTCTCCCTTTCCTCCTCCTCTTTTTCCCCCATCCCCTCCTCCCTACCAACCTCCTCCACCTCGACATCCATACCAATGTTGATGTTTATTCTAAACTCCTCCTAATGAGGAGGAACATCTACCTATCCAAGAGCACTTGGAACCTCTTCTCTTGCTTCCTCCTTTTGATGAGGAGGAGCATCTACTCACACCCTCCTCCTGATGAGGATCCTCCACTACCTATCAATGACTATCTCACCTCGGTGGGTGAGGTGGATGTCTATCTCTACCTCTACCTCTCCATCCTCTGTCTCCTCTCCCACCCCTACCTCCTCCATCCCCATCGTGACCTCCACCATCTCCTCGGCCCTATCCTCATCCTCAGAGCCTACCTCTTAGACCTCTCCCCCATCTCTCTAAAGGCACATGTTGATTAGGATTAGTCAACGACTCTAGCCTACGTTGGGCCCACCATGCATCATACTTGGGTGTGGTTCTTGCATCCACCACCCCTACTCTTTCACCCCACTGAACAAGATGTAGCGCATCAATATCCTACTACACAATGATGAAACTAATCATGGTTCCCCATGGCTGAATCTCTCTGCTTGATCTGAAAAACTCAGTTGTGCCCACTAGGAGTCCCTGTCTCTCCCCAAAGTATCACCAAACCCTCTTTGGAAGGTAGCACTCTATAATGTGCTGTGACTGTATTGTGCAACCAATCAAATACTGTGCTTGACAACAATATGGAAAGTGATCATAATCATTTACAAAAGGTGTGCAGTCCCTATAAGGTCTCCAGATGAAAGAATCCAAAATGTCGATCCCATGATGCTAATATCCAACGTCACCAAGATGAGTCTATGTCACAACACCTCCATATATGTATACATAAGGAAAAATTTCCCCCAACCATCTCTGCATAGACGATCAAAACACCATGATATGCTCCCATGCCCAAACCATGAGAAGAGTCATGCCACAACTAATAGACTGTGCTCTCTTGTAGGCTACATCACGAAGCTAGAAGTATAACATAGCCAACATACAAGGCCCCCAAGCATAAAATGTACCCTGAGTTAGCATACCAACCAACATCTACCCCCATCTGACTAGAAACCCATGTCCTCCCTTATCATGGTACACAACTCCACCAATCATACTAGAGAGAACTACAATAAACAAATCATACCTCCACCAACACATCCCAACAGATCTCATACTCCTTGACTCCAAGCTTGGAAACATCCTCATACTCGAACACTCTCTGAATTGCACCATACCCGCACTCAAGATCATAAGATACACGTCCTCAAATTAGAATCCTCAATATTTTCTACACGTCCTTGAGTGTCACAGTGGCCTTGCTTATTGACAAGTGAAAGGAGCTGGTCTTTGAATGCCATTTCTTGTCCAAAGCAATCAAAAATCCCCTATTAGCCCTAAGTACGTGTATGAAGGTAACATAATATAATCCAAGGGCATATAACCGATCCCTCTTGCCATCCTACAGTTAGTCTCGTAGTCCAAAATTTGAAGGGTGGCTCTCTCAGGTATAGATAGGAACTAGTCTCACCTGTGATCACAAGCAAGCACACTATGGCAATAAAAAAGTATAGGAAAGACTATTTGACGTTGATCATAGAGAAAATCTTATCAAAAATTGGGGAAAAAGCTTAAACAGTCAAATGCATTGCATTGTCTAACATATGCGGCTAGAGAATCAAATGCTTCATTAAATTTGCACATGCGGTTCACATTTGCAATTGCATTGAACTCTCGCACACATGCGAGCTTTTAATCACTTATAGTACGTAAAATAATATTTGCATCTCACTACTTCACATGCATTTCTTGAATCATCATATGCAACTCACAAATGCACATGCATCGTTTAATCCCTCAATTGCATCACAAAATTTCACATACATCACACAATCAGTTGTGAGTCCACCACATAGGGTCAACTCTCCATTGCAATTGCATCACATTGAGTAGATGTGGCGAACTGCCTCCACTTATGGTCAACGTGATAGTAGATACAGTGAAATTTGTGCATCACATCTGCTTCCCTAAAACTAAGCCCTAAAATCTAGCAAAAAATGAGCAAATTACAAAGAAAGGAAGAGGTACGTACCGCCTCCCCTGAGCCATCTAACTGCCTGTAGGTCTTGAATTTTAATCCATGATTTGTAGTGTGTGGTATTGGAGACATTTTTATAGTAGCTCTACAACACTTTTTCACTCAAACTCACTATTCACTAAGCTTGAAATGCACAAATGACCTTTTTACCACTCAAATTTACATTTATACCCTCCTAAGGTGGGGATTTTACCCTCCCTTTTTACTGCATGCATCAAATTTTGAATCCCAAACGCAATGTGGCTAAACTGGAGGTCCTGAAGTGAAAATAAACATCATATTATTGTCAAATTTGCTTTTCAGAATAATTTCTCAATTTTCTAATTTTTTTTACTATCAAAATTCTTTTTTTTTTAAGGGGGCATAGGTCTATCCCGTCTTCACTAGGACATGTTGGGGCATTTTATGAGCTGAATTTTCCTATTTAGTCTTTGATACAACATTCAAACACCTTCACATTATATCAAAGAGGGACAAAATGTAGACACTGAAAAATGTCTTGAGCTTGTAAACATTTTTTTCCTATCAATTTCTCTTCTTCCCTACATGATTAAATAATTTTAAATATTCGATTATATTCTAAGGTCACATTCCTATATTAATTATTTAATTACTTCAAATTTCTTCTTTCTTTATTCTTCCTTCAATCAACTAAATAAATTAATAATTAATTACGTCGCTACTATCCTTTTTCTTTCTATAGATAAATAAATTATCATTTATTTAATTATTGATTTTTCACTTTTTGTCTATAGTTAAATAATTATTTTAATTATTTAACTATTCATCAACCTTTTCCTCCTTCTATAAGTTAAATAATTATTTTAATTATTTAACCATTCCTTATCACTTTTCCCTCCATTGTTAAATAATTAATCTAATTTAATTATTTAATATCCCCATTCCATTTCCTCCATGTTTAATTAAATGATTGCATATTAATCATTTTAATTAAAATCCCATTTCTCCTTTTTTCCATAATTAAATAATCACTTGGATTATTTAATTTCCCATATTTCCACTTTCAAATTAAATATGATTATTTAATTGTCTCCACTTTTCCTCCACTTTCTCTTTAGAATCTCCACCATTGATCACGTTCGTTCTCTTTTCAATCTTGACTATCTATCCTTAGCCATCCCTAACCCTATCCTTTTGTGGTCCAAGCAACCTCGACCATTAATCTTGGCATCATTTTGGATTTCGATCTTGACCATCCATTCAAATAGATTTTCTATAAAAGAGAGTTGTCCCCCTCATTCCAACCTGACAACCACAATCTCCAAAATTATTTCTAGTCACTATCACATCATTGTCATTTGTAGGTACTTGCATACAACAAAATCTGAGGGCAAGCTTACACACATAGTAAAATGGAAGAGATGCAAGGAAGATGAATCAAGCTTGAGCATGGGAATTTTGGTGTATCTTTATTCTTGTTTGATTTCTTTTGCTATTTTGTACTTTCTTGTTTGGATTTTGGGTCTTTTCAATTTAGATTTTAAGTAGTTTTGGTTGCTACTATTGATCTTTACCTTTTGCATTTGATTTTTACCTAGTCCTACAACCATAATAATTGAAATTCTAAGGATAAAATTAATTCAAAATTCTTATACACTAAAATGTTTTTCTTGAGGTATTCCAAGAAACATACAATCAATCTAACTATAGTGTATATACAAAGGATCGTAGTTTTATATTATTGATCAACTGGTCATTAATGTAATAGAAGGAAAAATCATAAGAGCAATATTTTTGAAAGAGGAAAAAACGGGTTTTACAAGGACCCGAAACCGCAAAGTTTACAAACAAAAGAAAAGATCATCAAATACCCCATAAACATAGAGGCTATAGAGAGGACAAAAAAATGACAAAGCCACAACCACCAAAAAAAGGCCAGCAAGGGCCACAAGAAAGACCCAAAAAGACCAGAGAAAACACCAACAGTGACTAAACTTGGGACTTTAAAAATTTTGTTGTCTTAGCTACCATGCCATTCATTTCCTGAACCCCCCTCTTTAAGATCTAGACCATCTAGGTAGTAGGAGGCGCTTTCCTCTTAAGGTTGGCACGGGTCCTCTTTGATATTCCTTGGTCCTCATTCTTGGTTTTATCCTTGTCCTCTTCCAGATCAACAACTAGCAAGCCCTATTGCGACTTTTCTAGATTTTCAGACATTGCATTGATGATAATGGCATTGTGCCTTGCCATTCTATGGTTTTGTTCCACAACAGTTTTCATATTGTTTTTTATTTTAACAATTTTAGCTTCCAGAGTCTTATACTTGTCCTTAATTTCATCATCTCCCATTCCAGTATTGTTCTTTTTCCATTTTCCTTCTTCATTGCTCAGAGCAGACAACTTTAATTCCAGTTCCTCCAACTTGCTTTTTAGAACCCTATTTCTGAGATTAAGATCATTAATTTCTTGATAGGCCCATTTCATAACCTTGAAAATATCAGCAACACCACTTCTAGTAGAGGCAAGGATATCTGCAGACTGATCTTAATCTAAAATGAGGTTAAAATCATTTGCGTTAGGGGAGCTGGAAAATTTGGTACCATCATCTCTGAGAGAAGCAGGAGGGGTAGAGACAAAGTTTTTGCTAGCTTTAGGGTTCATAGTTTTGTCCTCCAAAGAGTCCGTAGAGTAGGAAACCAACTTATTGGCAGGGGAACCCTTGAGAGTAGGATTCTTTAAAGGAACCAGGCAGCCAGGGTAAATATTAGGGTTAGCTTTCGCGAGTTAGGGTTTACAAAGCTGGGTTTTCTTACCAAACAGGATAAGGGATGGATGGGCTTCAATAATTCTCTCCGTGTTAGGCTTAAAATGATTCTCTGAACCACCACTGTCCATATCTTAGTCCTCAAACACTGTGGAGGAAACTGGATTAGATAAAGTTGACATGCTTTGAAAATGTTCATAGATTAACCTAATAAGACCAGGATGAAGAATAGGGTATCTCCTGGGATTTTTCTTGTGGTCCTCAAGGCTATTGCTTAACGAACAAAACAAATAATGAGGTAGAGAAATTTGTACCTTATGGCAGAAGTGATTTAGGAGAGAAAAATGATGACCATAAACTCTGGTGAATCTCCTGTCCAAGGTAATATACTCCATTATGACATGAAGCACATTTCTCCAAAGCGCCTTGATGGTGTCGATTTCAAAATAGCTGTTGGAAACTTTGGCCAGTTTCATTTTCTCCTTTTCTTTCTTAGGGAATTTGATTATCGCCTCGTCTAAAAACCTTCTATCATGATAAAACTTCAAGCCCTCAGTGGACATTCCAATCACCCCTCCTATGATTTGCTCATCCAGTTTGACCTTTCTCCCAAAGAGGATTATTTCTCCATTATTCCAGTTCTTCTCAAAGTAGTCAATAGCCATAGGATCATAAGAGCAATGTTGTTCATAATGAAAGCTAAGCATATAAAGCAAGTGAATTTTTGTTGAATTTTTTTTATAGAAGTCAAGTTTGTATGTGTTATTTTTATGTTTGTGAAAAATCCACAAGGCTTAGATAGTTTTTGTCTCATTCTCAATTTTATTTTCTTAACTATTTAGTAACACTTTGAGAGTGAACAACATTAAATATAATTTAGAGTTTTTATTTTTTTGCTATATATAATATTGTCTATTTTCACTAACTAGAAGGAATAATTACAAGTCTTTATGTAATAAAATACAATATTTTAAGAATTAACACTTTACCTTTCGAAAAAGAAATTATACACACTATTTGTGATGGTTGATTGACATAGACATGCATATGCATACAAAACTAAAAAATAAAATTGATGGAGGAATATGGTACTATAATATGATTGTTATTCAAATAGAATTAATCAAGTTGATCCTAAATTCACATTTATTTGGCTAGTCGTTTATTAACATCACAAAAAATCTTATAGTTGAAGATGCCACACAATATTCTTTGTCAATAGGTTGGTTATAGTTTTATAAAATATTCAACATAGATGATCATAAAATAGAGAAATCAAACATATTTTGGAGGAAAGGGGCATGAATGAATACTTCTAGTAAATTTGAGAGGGGAAAATTTTAACATTTCTAATGTATTTGGATATACATAACATTAATTAAGATAAACATCTAAATTCATAACATTTATTAGTATGCTACCACTCTAACTAAGAACTTATGTGATTAGCTAATGTAACATTCTCTAACTTATTAATTATGATAATGATTTTGTCACTAGTATCTTGAGAAAATTTATGACACACTATCTAAATTATTATCTATGATAGTGATTTTGTCACATGTACATTTAAATTGAAGATATGCTTAATACTTTTTACTTAATTTATGGTAGATTGAAAATATATTTGATATAATTGCTTTTAATAAATGATATATTAATCTATTTTTGCATTAGTTAATTTTGGATGATGTGGTCTAATTATCAAATTAATAACACATTTTAAAAATATAATGTAATTATGTATCACACAATGATGAATGATAATCCACGAGAAATTTGTAAAGAGAAAAATAATAATTGCTTTGTGTCATAATTTTTTATGCAAAAGAATATACAATATGCTTTAGCTTTTACCTAAATAAAATTATTTTTAATGTTGTTTCTAAGTAGAAGCTATAATTGAATGTGAAATACATTTATAAAACTAAAATCAAAATTGACTACAAAATAATACACTTAACATAGAGAAAATTGTTAAATATAATTTTTTATCCATTTCATAAATTTAATGTAATTTTTCAAATTTCTTTGGTTTCTTCATAATCACCTCCCCTTGAGTAGAATTCATTATTCCTATTATCTATGGTCATGGTGAGTGATTTGGATAGATAAAATATTCATTAAAACTAATAGTTAGTCACATCTCTAGTTCTAAATTCACATTATCTTGACCCATGAGTACATTTATTTGGTTGACATTGGTACTCATATAATGGGTTAAAATCCATTTTTTGGAAAGGGACAAACATGCAATATTTTATCAATAATAGCTTTTCTATTCTATAGTACAAATTTGTTCTCAATAGTTATTTTGTTGGTATTCATAGAGAGATTCACCAACCAATTTTTTTGAATTTATCTGTAAATAGGTTCCATTTAATCTAAAACAACTTGTCTATCCTCCTTTATAATAGGTTCTCATTAAACAAAAAATTATTGAAAATAAAAATTGAAACTTTGATATTTCACTTCAAGATTTGATGTCTCCTAGATTATATTTTAATACAATGAACAACAAACACTTACAAAAATTGAGCTATCAAAACCCACTAAATAAATCATAATTATGATTCCCAATTTATACAATGAAGTGACAAGTGTTAAATTATTAGTAAAGCTTTCAAATATATTATCTTTGTAGTGCCCCTCCATGATTCACCTTTTTATGATGATTATATTAGATGTTTGTGGATTCATTTTATGTCTCAGGTACTCTTTGCTTGTGGTTTAAACATTTTATAATGACATTTATTATAGTACGTTACTATGTTAGATGTTGAGTAGTCTTTGATTATTTTGATGATGATTATGACATGTTTATGAATATGATAGAAATAGAATGTGTTACCTTATTTTGGAATGGTTTATGATTATTGATGTTACGAGTTGTTGTTTGATATATTATATGACACTTTTAAATGCTATTTAGGTGTGGAGGGAAGGATGTCGTATTTCTCACTTGTAAGAACCCCACAATGTTTTGATTTCCTTTCACTATGTATGTGATGATTATATGTATGTGCAAAGACGTTTGTGTACTATAGATTGCAAGTACTAGGCATCAACTCCACCTGAATTGGTAGGTCTGAGTGTGCCTTAAACCCAATGGAATAGTTGATCAAAGATAGCACTTGGTCCCCTACCTTAGCCATCATCCTCAAAGAGGATGAGTATCTGGTCCATTACCTTGTCAATGCGTTAGTGTGGTTTGTGGTCAGTCGGTCTTGCTTTTCGGACCTGGTTAGGGTTTAGGTAATTGTTGTTTGGCAATTGGTTTGTTTAATTTAAATTTGTTTGATAAATGTTGTTTTTGGTTAATAGATTCGTTAAAATAAATTATTAAGTAAAAAGGGCACTTTGATAATTAAATATAAATATATAATTTATTAATAATTATGGTTTATAATAAATTAAATGTGGAATGAAATATTAAAAAATAAAATAAAAATTATAATGGAATGTTGTAATTAATAAATAGTAAAAATAATATAAAAAGATAGAAAGGTTTTTTCATGTAGTGCATGCACAACATTGAACAGATTGTCGAAAAATAAATTGAATGTTTTTTTTAGGGATTTTGTGAGATTTTATTGGATTTTTGGTTTTGAAAACGAACAACCTTCTTCTTGTTAATATTTTATCCTTTTGGGAGATTTTTAGATTATTCATTTTGTTTTTGGGGAAGGGAAGCAATTTTGTCTGCAAGAAAATTTCATTATGGATTTTATGGGGGATTCTAATGGAGTTACTTGAAGGGTTCTATTCGCCTACTATAGGTCAAGTCTAGCACAAGAGAAGGATCTAAAAAATCCTCATAGATATGGCTTTGGCATTGCCGAGTTTGGAGACCATTTATAATATTGAGGGAGAAGGGACAAGGTAGAAGATGCTAAAAATGTCATTTGTGAGCGAAAAAATGACAGGCACAAATCATGGTGCATGGCATGATAGTTCGACTCACAATGTGTAGATTTTGAGGTAAGTCATCTATCACGTTTCCAAGTTAATGAAAATGTGTTTAAGGCCGAACCATTGTGTGAGAAGTTGAACTTGGTTTTCAAATTATACCGTCCATATGCTTTAATAAATTTGGAGCTCTTTTCTACTATGTTAGACTCAGTTACTTTTGCAACCCATCCTTAAGTCCTAAATTCCCTAAATATTTCACCTTGTAAGGATGAAAGGAATTCAAATAATCTTCTATATGTTGGATCTTCTAGTTGAAGCGATATAGAATTAATCTATACTCAATATTAGCCCAGAAAAACCCATTAGCTAATTCATGATTTTTCCTTTTATTTCACAAACATGCACAAGATTACTTTATGAATGAGATTTCATGAGAGGGGGTCAGTTGAACAAGAGCCACCTAGCCGATTGTTCTTCTCTAAAATTTTCTTAAACCTTGTAGCTAAGGCATTTGTGTGCACTCTATAGACAACCATTTTTCTTTTTCTTGAAAGTTTCTTAAGCCTTTTAAGGCTACTCCTGTGCCTAGCCAGCCTTGGCCCGTGGTGAAAATATTTCCCTCCTCTACAAACTGGTGCATTAAGAATCAAGTCTCCGTGTTCATTGAAAGCTTTAAACTACAATTTCATTCTGTTGGTAATTGATTCTTTCTATTTGGTAACCGATTCTTACTGTTGGGTATTGATGAGTATCGATTTACCTTTGCTTGAAGTTTCTAAAGCCTTTCAAGGCTACGCCAGTGCCTCTTCTCTCCCCATGTTGTCGTTGCTTTTGCAGCCATCCTGTTGGTTAAGCTGTGATTTACTCCTACGTAATACATTGAGACTTATGTTGATAGTTGATGGTTATGCTTAATATTTTATATTCGACGGGGATACAATTTATTTAGTATGCGAGGAATATACATATTGTCTTTGGTGTGTTAAAATTGATATTAGATATTATATGATTTTTTGATAATATTCATTGTGTTTGTATATAGTTATTGATTGGGAATAAATGCTCGATGGTTGCATGGTATGATAGAATGCTTTCAAATTAAAAGTAGTATGATTTCCTTAGTTTTTAATTAATAATATACACCTATATCGATTGGGTTTAAAATAGTATTATGGTTTTGTTTTATATATATATATATATATATGTATACATATATATGTTTATAATTAAAATATAATAAGTAATAAAAAAAAGATTTTAATCTATTGATTATTGCTAAATAAGCATGCAATTGTTATTAGTAAATAATTTGGGGAAATTATTAAGTGAATTGATTTACATTTATATATAAAAATAATCTTTTAACTGAATTATGGATTAGGTGAAAATGAGTGATTAAAATATTGCCTTATTTAAAAGAGTATTTTCCAAGGCTATAATGCCATGTTTGTTTGGTGGCATTGAACAACGTGTTTGATTTAAAATTAGATTATCTTTTTTTAATTAAGCATGCTGATTTCCTTCCTGATTATTTAATAGTTGGTTTGTAAACCCCCTATGTAATTAGTTATTTAGCATAAATATTATTGTGGTAAATGACCAAACTAAGTGAATTTAGTGGCTAAGTTAATGAGTAATTTAAACTATGAGAATAATGTATATTTCATCGTTACAATGTTTGAATGATTGCTTTGGATATTGTGTTTGATTGTTGGAAATTGGGAGTGATTTTGGGTAATTGTTTAAAAGTGGGTGTTATTGTGTAAGTTACTTAAGGTCGGTTTCCAAAGGCTAGGAGGGAGTATTTTAGTGTGTATGGTTTTATGATGGTTTCACTTTAGAGGTGGCATGGCAATGATTTGGGTCATGTTCTTTGTGCAAATTGAAAACCCTAAAGGTGTGCCTTTTATCTTGGTATGGTTTCATGTGAACATGGTAAATGTGTAGGATGGTCAATGCCTTGCACTATGTATAGATTCTTGTGATTGTGTTATGTGTGCAAGAAGGTTAATTCCTTGCACTGTGTATGGAATCCTCGTGAATATGATGAGTATGCAAGATGGTAAATGCCTTGCTTGTTGTGTAGGGTTTACTACTTGCAAGTGGGGGGAGTGGCTTTCCATGGGGGCCGGGACCCAAAGTGGTGCCCAGGATAACCCATGGGATGGTTTCTTAATCCAATGATAACATTAATAATAAATTATGGGGATGGGTAGAATTCACATTAAACAAGATAATGTATGCCTCACTCATGGCTCAAGTGCTCGTTTGGGCTTGAGATGAGATGAGAAGGCCTGTAATGGCAAGATCAACTGCCTTGTCCTCATGAAAGGTACGTTGATTCTGCATGAGTTTGCATGGGGGTTGGAGATTGGGAAAGGTCAACAAGATAACCCAGGATGGGGGTCGGGGCCTAGGAAGATCCACCATTGGATAACCCATATCAGGCTATGTGAATACACTCCTCCGTATTGCAGTCTATCATTCCCTAGTTGTACTTTCTCCTCCTGTTGTGTGTTCCTCTGGAAGTGAAGTCAGTGTTGTAAGTGATGTGTTGTGAGTAGTGTTGTGTTGGAGTCCATGTATAACTCGTGATTGTGTTAGCCTGCTACTTTCTTGACTGCTTGTTTATAGAGGGGCCTTGTGTTATCTCTTAGCACGAGGGACGAACCTCAGGGTTCCACATGGTTGGGAGGTTGGTGCTTTTTCCTCCATTGGGTATCCTTGCTGCATGTTCATGTGTGTGGAGGTTGTTCCTTGTGTAGCAGATTCTAATTCCTATTCCAGTTCGTAAGGACTATCATTTATGTATATGTATTGGTTTTTTACTAGTGTATCTCTTATTGTAATCAGATGTATTCCTCCCATATGTTCTCAGGGAGCTTTGTTGTAAAAATTGTAATGATGTAACATATGTTGATGTATTCTTCTTGTAATGAATACTATAATGTAATGCATCTTGGATATGTTAATTAGTTAGAAATTATCTTTATTGTTGTTTATCAAATGTCTTGATATGGAAGTAAATAATGTTGGATCATTTAATGTGGTGATTTAAAATGAACTTTCTTGTTAACTTTAAATCATGTTATCATAGAAGTTAATGAAATGATTCTTGTTATCCTGGTTAATAAATATGTGAGTAGCATAGTTGAGAAACCTTAGAGGACCTTGGTTTATATTGTATATCATGTTGTGTTATGTATTCCACTGTTATTTCTGTAAAAAAAATTGTTCCATTAATGTGGCATAGTTGTGTTGTCCTCTGGGGTTTCTTGGCAGGGCATTACAATCTTGCATAAATCTAGGGACCATTGTGTAAAGATAAGGACCATTATATAAAGCTAAGGATCCTTGCATAAAGCTATGAATATTTTGTAACATTATAGATTTGATAGTCTTTCATGATACGATTAAGGAAACCACACATTCTAAAGTATTGCATACTATAATTGAGTTATAGTATATGCATTTAATATCAAATGTTATTATGTTACATGTTAACTACCAATTCGATGAACTTTCCAATTTGACTCATGGTAGTGTCATAAATATCTTGTCCAATTTTAAAGATGTAATTTTACTAATGTTATGGTTTCTCTTTTGGGCTTGTTATTTTGTTAATGCTTCTTTATGTATATTAATCACAATCTTGTAGCCTATGAATCTAAGTAATTGTGATCAAAGTAATCCTTTGTCATATTGAATCAATTATCAATCAATAAGGTTGCTTTGTATGGATTGGTGGACCATTGGCCTTAAGATTATTAACAATTAGTTTTTACACCTCCATAGACATACCTTGGTTGTCAATTATCATCTTATGGTATTACTATGTGCCTATATTATTCATGCAAATACATTCAACATAGGGCACTCTTAAAACTTTTGTGTTTATGTGTATCATCCTTATTGGGTCACAATTTTCGCGTAAAGATGCATACTCAATAGCGTGTGGCGGGTTCTTGTTAGCTAAAAAATGAAAAGTGACATGGAAAAATATCATTGACTTCTATAGATGTTTTGAAGATCGCAATATCTTTGTGAATTCCATCCCAATTTCCACATGTCATGCTCTAATTGATTTCTATAAATATGTAGATGGCTAATTTTTGGACCTCTCAAATGGTCTTCCCATATTAAAGCCATTATTTTTCAGATTGAGTGTATTGTACCTATGTAGTATTTTTTTATAAACTTATATAGATCTATTGATTGAAGATATCCCAAAGTTAATGTTTCTAAGAGCAAAGGATTTGAATTATTGACAATGACAAGTTTTAAATTGTCAAGTAACATGACTAATGTTCAAGTTTAAAAAAAGAAACAATGGGCAACTAGACATTAACATGAAGCCATCTTAATATGAAAATTATATACGGCCCTAGATATATTATAATAAAGCAACTCATTATAATTATTTTTCTCACTATGTGAGTTGTTTTATTTTAATGAGACTAAATAGAACCAAAGATTCTCTAGCCAAAATTTAATGTCTAGCTTTATGGTATTTAAATTGTCTTCTTGAGTAGGTTTAAAAAATTCTCTAGCTTTATGGTATTTAAATTGTCTTCTTGAGTAGGTTTAAAAAATTCTCTTTATAACTTTATATTTTTTGGTTGCTTATGTGTAACTATCTTAGGAAATATTAGCATTAAAAAGCAAAGGGTAGGGTAAATTGGTGATTTATGGGTGTAATTGGTGTTTTCAATCAAGTTTTATTTATTTTTTGTTAACTAGTTAGGTGATGTTCGAGGTTCCTCTATAAACCCTAGATATGTTACTCTTTATCACAACTATACAATTGGACTTGCCTAAAAGAGCCACAAGCTAGTATACATCATCTTTGATCCCTTGGGTAACAAAGAAATATAAAATGGATTTAAGGGTTAAAAATATACACAAATTTTTGAAGATCTTTGAGGAAACATAAAAAATCATGTGGTTGTATCCCCTATTGGGTAGAATTTCCCAAATCATGGTGAAAGAGAGACACATTGATCATGTTTATGATGAGTGGAAATTGGACCAAGGAAAATTGGTTATACCAATTTTTTTCCCCTACACTTGAGATATTGGAATGGGATTTGAAGCATTACAGTAAAGATGCTTAGGAAATGAGGGTGATGAATAAACTATGTATATTTAGGTTGCACTAGAATACCATTAATAAGGCATTCCAATTGAGATAGGAAGTTGAAACGGTGATAATATTGAAGAATTTATAAATCAAGTATAAAATAAATAGGAACATATATAGAGGGGTAAAGTTAATTCACCTCACTCTCCTTATGGGAAGAGAAGGACCTTATGAAAAATTCATTCATATCAAAAAGCCAAACCTTTGGAAGCAAATAAGTTTTTGGTGCTCCCAACTTATTCCTCGGTTTCCTCTAAAGATTAGCTAATTCTTATGATTAAGAATTCTAGGAGATTGGCCAACAAACAAAAAACCATATGTCAATAATAATTTTCTCTACACTTTAGGCTCTACAAAACCTAGGTGGGTTTCCCTTTAATATCATTTGCAAATTCAAAATACAACAAAGAATGATATTTAGCAAATAATATCTCATAAACATACATCAAGGATTAATACAATAAAATAACACAAATCTTTGATATCCTTGAAGAAATCCAAAAAACCTAGTATGAGATACAAAATAGTTGTCAATAAGTTATAGATGGCAGGATGCTTGTCAGTTTATGATCTTTATATGGGTTGTGATTGGTCTTCCAATATGATCGGTACCTATTTTAGGGTGTTAGAGTCCTAGAATCTCATAAATTTTTTCATTGTAACAAGTTAAACATATTTGTTAGTTTGTAAGTTGTTATTATCTTATAATAACAAGACCAACTAAGGCTTATAGTATGAGCCTACTTAATTATCCATTTGCAATCACAATATCCTTTCTATTTTATTGAAAGCAATTATCCCATTCATTGAATAGAAACTATCAATAAAAGTACACAGTCTAATAAATTTGCAAAGAAAAAATTGACAATCCTTGATTATTTCATTCATTAAAATATAGTTTTAAAAAGTTGGAGATGATGATATACTGGGAACATATATTCATATATGATCCATTCAAAATATATTGTTGTTATAAAGATATTACAAACCTTGACAGAAAAAACCCTAAGAACACTTTCTTAGACTAAAATAATGAACTTAATGTACAATTCCTATACCATTTACATGAGAAATAACTCCTTTATAAATAGGAAGAATAAGTGCATAGGCTTAGGATCAAAATTGACACTTGTACCATTTGACAACAAAAAAATGTTACAAGCTAGGTGGTGCAACAAATAGATAACATAATAGTTTCCTTTCTTAGAAGATTAAAAAAATCCATGAATCTGTTTGAAGAAACTAATTTGTTTGAACTATTGATGAAGACAATGTTGAAACATCTACAACTACTTGTAATCTCAAAAAAATTGGTGAAGAAAAAAATGTTGATGATGCTAAGCTGACAATGTAATTGATTCATGATACTTCTCTACCCATGTAGCATAAATATCCTTCGATGGCTAGTTGATTTTCCTTTTGGGGGAACTGCCCCTGAGCCCCCACCAAGGCACACAACCCTTGGAACCCCTGTTGGGGGGATGATCCCCACAGAACCCTCATTGGGGGGGAGGAACCCCTCGTTCCCCCCATCGCTTACGTATCAATAGTACCTTATGTATCAACAATACCTTATGTAATTGCAAGGTTGAAACACATTTTCCCAACACTTAGTAGATTTATATTCACACTACACTTAAGCTCACTTAGAGGACTTTTAAAGGTTTGTCTCACCTCATGTGGTTGAGACAAGTGTTCTCACTTTAGGAGACACATCTGCACCTCTTGCACGACCACTTTCCACTCACTAGAAAACATGTTGAATGTGAGTTAACAAGTGTTCCATATTTGAAGGGTTAGTCACTCATTGTATTTGAAATGACTACCTTCTCTCCTTGCCTATTTAGACAACCTCATATTGTAATCAACATTTAACTCTAATGTGAATTAGGTTGATCATTGTATGCAACTTGTGGGAGCACAAGGTTTTTGATGTTATGATCTTGTTTGGGAATCTTAACATGGCATCAGAGCCATGCAACAAAAGTCCTTCCCAAAATCTTTCTTCAAGCCTAGTTTAGAGTTCCATGCAATTTAATTTGCATGTAAAAATAATCTTTGTGTGGGCATAATTATTTATTGATTTATTTGTAAAAAATTAAAAAAATAGAAGAGGCAAATCTTCCCTCTGCTAATTTTCCATTTTGGTAGAAAATTTCTATTAGATGCAAGATTTTGGATGAATTGTTGTATTTTGTTAGTTTGGTTGCTTTTGTCAATACTAATAATTTGTAGACAAATCATAATAGTGAGGCGATTGTTCTAGGTGCCCAAATTTGAGCAAAGTGGAAATATCATCTTTGGTCATTATGAGTTTGCAGGGTTCTACACATTTTACATTTTAGTGAAGGGATATATTCTACATTTACATCAACACCAATCTTAAGGGTGTCATCACACTTGCTGTCCATGCCATATTTCACGCCAAATCCTCCTTAGTGCGGTCTGCACAACCAAACATCCATATTGTAGCCTTCCTATAATTTTGAATGAATCCAGGTGAGAATCTATCCATTTCATGAGAAGATCAATAGCAACTCGCCATTTCATTCAAGGGGCCTTCTCCAATCACCCCTCCACATCTCAGATGCCTTGATCACTAATTGAAGTTGTTGTTGGAACACAACTATCTACTAAGAGGGGGGGTGAATTAGTAGATCAATAAAATTTAACTTTTAATACCTCTTAAGGTAAATGAAATAAACAAGCAAATATCATACATACACATAAATGCACATAACACCAAATATACGTGGAAAAACCATAATGGGAAAACCACGATGAAAATAGCTGTTTGAGTCTATTTCTCAAATCTAGCCTCACAATAAAACCTCAATGGTTACAAAGTTTAATGGCACCAACCCTCAAGAGACACCAATCCCCTGATTTAGGATCACCAACTCCAAGGAAGCACCCACTCCCTTACTGAGAACCAACTCAATTATCTGATGGCACCAACCAATCAGATTTACAATGAGAACATTATAGTTGATTCAAATGAATCTAGTTCAATGTTACAAATCTTTTTTGCAACTACTCATACATTGATCTTATTTTTCCCCTTCTCTGTTGTATTTCACACCTCTGCAACTCAATGCATATCCTAGATGATGTTCCTATAAATTGGTCTAGGTCTTCCTCTCACAACATATGCATACACATCGTACTCTCTCTTTTTTCACACCGTGCTACCTTAGCTATACAACACTTAGTCATTTAACTTTTCTCACTTAGCTTCTCCAACAAGCTAACCCACCTTGAGCCAAACAATCACTGACCTTGTTTATTGCATTTTCTAAATTTGGCGCATCATAATTTTAGGGTTTGATTTGCAATTAATGTCATATTCCTTGTTCAATCTCTTCTAAATTTCGTAGCTGACTAGTACATTAATGGTGTCAGTTATTCCCTTCAATCACCAATTGAAATGTTGCTAGAATGGTTATCTAATTTTTCATGCCACAATTTCATTTGCCTAGCCATTGAAAAAATTCAATCTTTGAATGTAGACCATCGATTTTGTTTTTCATGCCATGATTTGACTGTTCTCGCTCAACCACCTTTCTTTAAATGAGGGCCGAAGATTAATGATTCACAACAATGATGTGAAAAAAAAATACATTGCAATCGCTCCTTACCATATGTCTCAAGCCTACATACCCACGCTAGTCAATTCTAGTCAATTTATGCTACCTGTCAAATCCAGCGGGGTTGCTTCTTCATTTTCGGTGATGTGTTTCCTTTCCTTCATTGGTTAGAAGTTGCTAATCCTTCATACAACTTACCTATCTCTGAGGACATAGGTCATCTCCCCATGATCCCACACTAACCATGATTGGGTCCCACACACCTTTCACAAAATGGTGGGAATGTGCCACCTGTCCTGTGCTTTCGAGTTTTAGCCATCAACTTTACCCTTTGCCACCTTCAATCCATTCACAGACTATCACACCAAAACGATGAAACACCAAACTTCGAAACACCTTTGGGAAATCAAAAGTTAGGGTTTGAGGTTCCTTCATACCCCTTCCATCTCTTTGCATTTAGATAAGGTGTAAGCCTTATCTTTGAACCATGAAGCACCAAAACCTTTTCAAGGTTTGGGGTTCACACATACCATTTACCAAACTTTAAGGTAAGGTGTAAGCATTCCTATCGAATCACAAACTCAAAAACCTTTTTTAGGGGTTAAGGTTTCTTGCATACTCCATACTCCACTTTCCGTTAAGTCATAAGCCTTAACCACAATGCCCAAAGTAGGATGTCCTTTCGAACTTCACCTTTCTAACTCCTTTTCCTTTTTGCATTAGATGAGGTACACTTGAAGTTCAAAACCATGCACTATTGAGTAAGCCTCAAGCCCAAAGTCCGATGTCTAATTAGACTTGGCTTAATTTTTTTAACTCTTTCCTTCTCTGGCAAGTGGTATAAGGAAAGCTTGAGGCCTAAAGCTTGAACTTATTCAACACTTCAAGACTTGCACTACAACTTCAAATTCATCATTTAGAGTGAGACCTCTTGACATCAATGATTGGCCATAATTTCCCTTTTGACATCAATGACAATCAAATTTCCAAAAATCTCCCCCTTTGTCATTGATGGTAAAAGTAAATTCTCTATACCAATACTAAATGCTCTGCACCAACTATACCAGTCACAACTCCCCTTTTGACATATCTTCTCTTTTTTCAAAACAAAGAACATTTGCTCAATTTATCCCCTTACCCAATTGCCTGAGCATTTGAACATTCTCTCCCCCTTTGAAATCAATGGAAAAGGGACACTAGTTGGACACCTTGGAGTTGTCCTCCTTTGACATACCATACAAGGTGAAATAATGTGTCCAAGAATATGCAACCATCAAGTCATTAGAAATTTATAAAACCAATTATACCTGACTTGACTTCTCTCTTTTCTTCCAGGGATGAATGAAATTGCTATGAAGCTCCCCCTAGACTCATGCCCTATCACTAAGATCTAGTGATGTGATGTGGGAGAAATTACTCCCAACTTATACCTCAAATATTCAAATTTCTCCTTGGGAAGAGGCTTGGTGAATATGCCTACCACTTGATCTTTGGTTGCAAATATTCCATGGTGACATCTTGATCTACTACCTTCTCTCTTAAGAAGTTATAATTTATTGATATGTGCTTGGTCCTAGAATGCATCACTGGATTCTTTGATATTTTTATTGAACTTGAGTTATCACAAAGAATAGAGATAGGTTCTTTGTACTGTACCTTGATGTCTTTAAGTGTTTGCTTCATCCATAACACTTGATTATGACATGCCATTGCTGCCACATACTTTGCTTCAACCATTGAAAGAGTAACTGACTCTTGATTTTTACTTAGTCATGAAACAAGTTTGTTTCCAAGGAAAAATGCACCACCACTAGTGCTTCTTCTGTCATCCACACTTCCAGCCCAATCAAAATCTATCTATGTTATCAAAGTGAAATATTCGCTCTTGGGATACCACAGTATGTAGTCAACAATACTTTTAATATATTTGAAAATTCTTTTATCTGCATTGACATGAGACTCTTTACAAGCAACTTAGAATCTTGCAACCATGCACACTGCTTGCATGATTTCAGGTCTTGATGTTGTTAGGTACAACAAGCTACCTATCATTGACCTATACGTTTTCTGATTTGCATCTAGGGATTCATCTATCTTGCACAACTTACATCCAGTTATCATGGGGGTACTAACTCGTCTTCTATCTTCCATCCTAAAATTTTTGAGCATATCCTTAGCATACTTAGTTTGGCATATGAATATCCCATCATTAGTTTATGCAATTTTTAGACCAAGGAAGAATGAAATTTTTCCCACCATTGACATCTTAAATTCATTTTGCATTTGGACAACAAACCCTTTACACATTTTGTCATTGATGCCACCAAAAATGATATCATCCACATACACAACAAAAATAATCATATGCTCACCTTAAGACTTGAAGTATAGATTGCTATCCACACATCCCTTTTTGAATCCTTGTTGTTGTAGGTGATGGTCTAATCTTGAATACCATGCTCTAGTTGCTTGTTTTAGACCATACAAATATTTCTTCATTCTGCAAACATAATCTTCTTCTTCTGACAACTAAAAACCTTTTGGTTGTTCTATGTAGACTTTTTCTTCAAGGTTTCCATTCAAGAAAACAGACTTAACATCCATTTGATAGACTTTGAATCCTTTATAAATAGAGAATGCTAGAAAAATTCTTATAGATTCTAATCTAGCATTAGGTGCAATTTTTTCCTCAAAGTCTACACCTTCCACTTGTGCATATCCTTTACACACCAACCTAGCCTTATTCTTTACAACAACTCCATCTTCATTGAGCTTGTTTCTTAAAACCCATTTTGTACCTATCACTTTTTTGCTTGGGGTTCTTGGAACTAATTCCCAAGTTTTGTTCTTCTCAATTTGGCTTAGCTCTTCTTCCATTGATTTTATCTAGCTTTCATCCTTGCTGGCTTCAATATAGCTTTTGGGCTCAATTTGATACATGAGAGAAAAATTTACTTGCTCTTTATTCTTTACAAATCTTCTCCTTGTTTGAAATCCATTCTTGTTGCCAATAATATGCTCTTTAGGATGATCCTTTTCGACATATCTTGTAGGTGATTTTTCATTCTCTTCTTTAGGATCTTCATTAGCAACTTCATTTTCTAGTTCTAATTCAACATCATAGCTGCCTTTGTTAGGTTTAATGTGTTTCAAATCTTCATCAACCTTGACATTGATACTTTCTACAATTTTGTGCAGCCTTTTGTTGTAGCATTTTTAGGCTTTGCTTTGAGTGAAATATCCAAGAAATATTCCTTCATCACATCTAGAATCAAAGCTTCCCAAATTATCTTCTTCTCTCCTAATGTAGCACTTTCTACCAAACACTTTGAAATACTTAATAGATGCAAGTTTTCCATACCAAAGTTCATAAGGTGCTTTCTCATCGTTTAATCTTAACTGTACTCTATTCAAAGTATATACAAATGTATGTACTGCCTCTCTCTAGTACACATCAAGTAACTTGGCCTCATTTAGCATTATTTTGGCCATCTCTTTGTCTATTCTATTCTTTCTCTCAACAACTCCATTTTACTATGGAGTCTTTGCTACAAAATATTGTCTTTTAATTCCATGCTTCTCACAATATTCAATGAATTCATTTGATGTAAATTCTCCACCTCTATAAGATCTTAAGCATTTGATCCTTCTGCCAATATCCTTCTCAACCATAGCTCTAAAGATCTTAAATACTTCAAATTCTTGTGAATTTCACCTTTTAATCCTCTTGTCCTTGTGGGACCACATAGATTAGTATGAAACAACTCCAAAGGCTTTGAAGTTGCATATTCTTTTGTTTGAAATTTGAACCTTGTTTGATTTCCTTACCAAAATTCCTTGTAAGTGGTGTTTGCTGGTTTGGTTATCTTAGGCATGTGTCTTACCAGCCCTTTTGAGCCCACTTTTACAGGATTATCAAAATTTACATGACCCATTCTCCTATGCCATAACCAACACTCATAAACCTGCCCTATCATGTAGTTTTCTCCATTCACTTCACTGAGATTTTAGAGATTTATTTCAATCCTTATTCCCTTAGCAACAAATCTTCCCAATTTTTTGATTTTTCATCCTTCAACGATGATTGTGACTTTGTATCCTTTTTCGCACATTTTGCTAACACTCAACAAGTTATGCTTCGATCCTTCAACACATGAAACACCACTTTTAGGAAATTTTCCATCAATGCTTAATGTTCCCTTACTGTGGATTCTTATAATAGTGTTATCACCCAAACTGATTGAACCTTCCTTATAGCTCTTTAGATTGATAAATTTTCTTTTATCTCCAATCATGTGTTTAGAGCAGCCACTATCTATTACCCACAAATTTTTCTTTTTGGCATGAAGTGTTGTTTGTGCAATCATTGATTATGTTAGATTCTTCTCTTTTTCTTTCCACACCTTCTTGGGTTTCTTTTATGCCTTACCTTCCTTCTTTTCAAATTTTTGTGAACCTTTGTTCACACTAGGTGGCATGCTTTTCTTTTTACTTTGAATTTTTGTTCTTACAAAGTTTGTTCTACATTTTTTTAACTATGTGACTAAAATTATTACAATTATAGCAAATCATATTCATATCCAACAAAAGAGAAAATTGATTTCTACTCACAAAATTTGTTATCCTTTGAGGAACAACTCTACATTCACTTTCCCTATGACTAAAATAATTACAAGTATAACAATAGCCATAGAAAAATAAGGAATATTTGGTCATAACATTTCTTTGTGCAAGATGAGGAGGTCTTCTCTGCTTTGACTTCTTCAAATCTCTCACTCTAATGAAACCATCTATATCAAATCCTTTTGAGCTCTACTTCTTCAAGTTATTAGGGACTGATTAGTTATTCTTATATGTTGTAGGGTTCTTATAATCTTCAATGTAAACTTTATCATGCTTTGTTTCATATTTCTCTTTTACTTTGAAATTTTCATACAAATTAGTAGATGCACTCTTGGTTGGAATTTTACCCTTTTCAAAACCAAGACTAGACTTTTCTTTTGATTTTGATGGCTTTTGTGAGTTAATTAACTCATCAAGTACTTCTGAGCTACCTTTCAACTTCAGACCTTTTTTTAATCTATTCTCTAGCCTTTTCAAGGTCTTTTCTCAATGCCACTATTTCTGCTTCGAGTTCCATGCATTCATAAGATTTAGATTGTAGTTCAGATTTGACTACATCTTCTATCCTCTTAGCTTCTTTAACTTGTGTCTTCAAGTTTACCACCATTTGGTTAGATTCTTCAAGACTTTTGGTTAGCTTTTCAATCTCTTTTTGTGCAAGTTTTTTCTATTTTTTGTTCTCCTTCCTCAAACTATCAATCTCTTCTAAAGCACATACAAGTTCACCTCCAAGATGAAATTCTCCTTCTTCTTCATCAGAAGCTTCAACTTCTCCATTTTCTTGATCAACCATGAATAAAAATTCATTTCCATCAACTACAAATGCACAATCATTCTCATCATTTGAGCTATCACTGACATCAAATGAATCACTTTTTTTTTTAGTATACAGGCTCTTCTTCTTCCTTGGGAAATTATTTTTCTTAGGAAAGTAAGGTTTCTTCTTTTTACTATCCACTTCTTGTTTAGAGTTATCCTTCTTATTGTAAGGGAATTTAGTAGTAAATTTTTCTACTTTACCATAGTTAAAGCACTTAAAGGGCAACTTACCTCTATATTTTCTAGAGCCCCTCTTTAATCTTGTGATGAAGTTAGCTTCTTCTTTATCAATCTCTTCATGTTTAGATGTAGAAGATTCACTCTTTTCTTTCTTGGTTTCTTTGAATGCATCTTCTCTCTTTGATGTGTCAACATATCCCATTCTCATCTCGTAGGCAATGAAGGTGCCATGCAACTCAACAATAGTGATTTTGTTCAGATCTCTAGCTTCTTTAATTGTAGAAATTTTAGAATCATAGTTGGATGGTAGGGATCTTAATACCTTCTTGACAATGAATGGTTCTTTCATCTCTTCTCCAAGGCCTCTAATTGCATTAACAATTTTATCCACCCTAAGAAGGTAGTTTTTAATTTTTTCTTCTTCACTCATCTTCAAACTTTCAATCTTTCCTTTGAATATTTGTAGCTTTTCCTGCTTTACCTTATCATCACCTTCATAGATGTTCTTTAATTTGACCTAAATCTCATGGGCTATTTAACAGTGCATCACCTTTACAAAATTAGAGTTAGACAATCCACATAATAGCATTCTTTGCTTTAACGTTGTTCTCATATTCTTTCTTTCCAACTAGATTAGTAGGGGTTGTAGCAGGAATTGTATAACTATTTACACCAGACATCCATACATCAAGCCCTAAAGATGATAAATGTGTTTTCATTCTAATGCTCAAAAAAGCATACTTGGATCCATCAAAAAGAGGTACTCTGTTTGAGGATGAACCTTATTGTCTAGCCATCTTGTATTCACTACCAAGATCTACCTGAGCTGATTAAGCTTCTCCAAAGGAACCAAGGCTCTGATACTAATTGTTGGAACACAACTATGTATTGAGAGGTGGGTGAATCAATAGATCAACAAATTTTAACTTTTAACATGTCTTAAGGAAGATAAAATAAACAAGCATAGATCACACATACACACAAATGCACATAACACCAAATATACGTGGAAAACCTAGAATGGAAAAAACCATGGTGAGAATAGCTGCTTGAGTCTACTGCTCAAATCCAATCTCACAATAAAACCTCACTAGTTACAAAGTTTAAGGGTACCAACCCTAAGTAGAAACCAATCTCTTGATTTAGGAGACCAACTCCAAGGAAGCACCCACTCCCTTACTAAGCACCAACTCAGTTATCTGATGGAACCAACCAATTAGATTTACATTGAGACTATTACAATTGATTCAAATGAATCTAGTTCAATGTTACAAATCTTTTCTACAACTACTCATAATTAGCTCTTCTTTTTCCCCCTTCTCTGTTGTATTTCACACACCTTTGCAACTCAATGCATATCCTAGATGATGTTCCTATAAATTGGTCTAGGTCTTCCTCTCATAGCATGTGCATACACATCATACTCTCTTTTTTTTTTCACACAGTTCTACCTTAGCTATATAACACTTAGTTGTTTAAATTTTCTCACTTAGCTTCTCCAGCAAGCCAACTCAGCTCAAGCCAAATAATCACCAACCTTATTTACTACATTTCCCAAGCTTTTGTGTCACAATTTTAGGGTTTGATTCACAGTTAATGCCATATTCCTTGTTCGATCTCCTCAAGATTTCATAGCTGACCTATACATTAATGGTGTCGTTTATTCCCTTCAATCACCAATTGAAATTCTAATAGAACAATTATCTCATTTTTTGTGCCACAATTTCATTCGCCTAGGTGTTGAAAAAAATTGATCTTTGAATGTAGACCATCAATTTTGTTTTTCATGCCATGATCTGATCGTTATCGCTCAACCACCTTGCTTTAAATGAGGGTCAAAGATTAATGATTCATAATGTTCAAGGATGTGAATCAACAATACATTATGTATACACCTAAAATCGGTCAAGACATTTAATTAATTAAGTACTAGTTATTTAATTAATATTTCATCTACATATAAATAAATTCTCAATTTATTTATATAGTTCATATATTCTAATTCTCCAAATCTAAAATCACATTCCTCTAATTTAATTAAATAAACAAATTTCTATAGTTTGTTTTATTTAATTAATTTTCACTAATCGCAAATTTGGAATTCAAGCACATGTCTACACCTTTTCATGCCACCTAACCAAGGTCACATGAAATTAAATAATTCTAATTTTTAAATTAGAATTATCTTTAACAAACTATCAAACACATGGTATTTTTCTCACACAATTGATTCCTTCATCCATTTGGCATGTTGTCTTTGGTCAAGGGAACATCCTTCTTGATTCTCTCCATCTCCACCGTTCATCCCTCTTATTTGAATTTGGACTGTCAATCGCTGCCACATCACAAGATGCTTGGAAAATCCTATAAATACAACCCTTTTCCATAGTATTTTGCATCCCAAATTTGGGTAAACTTATTATGTAGGAACAACTTTGGAGCATTGGAGCATTTGGAGTTTATAGTTTGCATTGTAGCATAATGTTAACTTAGAATTATGTGTTGCTTTATAGTTGCATTTTAAATCATGTTTTGATTTATAATTGCATTTTAGATCATCATATCAATGGTTATTTGAGTATATGCAGAATCATTTTAGCTTCTTATCAGAACATTTGCATCACATAAGTTAGCAACATTATCCATATTTGTCAATATCTCCATTGTCATATCATCATGGATTTCATCACATAGTTTCATGTAGGAACTTAGATTTCTTGCATTTAGAACATCTCATTTTTCAAGTTGTCATTCTAACAATCATAGTGCTCATATAAAAATCTGAGAGCCAAGTGATTTAATGAATCCTTGAGAATAGAGGAAAATGGAACATTCTTAAAGATTTGATTAACTACAATTTAGAGTAGTTTCTTTGATTCAAATATTTGATATAATACGTTTCATTGATGTTTCTGTGCTTTAGTATTGATTTTCTAACTCTCTCACATTTCACACACACAAAATGACACCCACCATGGGGCCCAACCTCATTTTTAACAATTTTCTAGAAAAATTCTTGTAAATAGGTTGGACGTGATGTTTTAGCGTGACCATGAGTTCTTTTAGCACATTCGACAAATCCTTTGGTGCATACGACTTCTTTTTTAGCACATATGACCAATCTTTCAGCATATTCGAGGTCTATTACGGTGCATACAACACTTCTTTTGGTGTATCCGAAAAATGTGTTTACACATTCAGGGGGTTTTTCAGTGCTTTCAATCAATATTCTAGCACATCTATCACTTTTTTTAGCGCGTTTATCAGTTCTTGTAGCACATTCATCAATTATTTTAGCACACTGAGTAGTTTTTATAGTGCATTGGATAGTTCTTTTAGCGCATTGACATTTTAGCACATATAATGACTGTTTTAGCGCATCTGTTTAAATTTGCAAAATTCAAGAACTAATTGGCATTTTCTGCTTGCAGGTACTTTTATACATTGGTCAAAGACACTCTTATCAAAATACTGATGATTTATGTAGGGTTGGAGTTATTTAATGCTTTCTTTTAGTTAAGATAGTCATCTAGCTTAATTTGAAGGATAAAGAACACCATGTCTTTCGTGCTTGATGAATGGTAGGAATATGCTCTCCCCTTAATTGGGTGACCAAAAATCCAGACCCATTTGTTTTTATTGTTTTATTCTTAGAGGGTTTTCCTTGTGGGAAAAAGTAATCACCCAAGGGAACGACCCAATCGGTAACACGCTAAAGCCAAGCGACTTCCAATTGAGATATAAATGTGGGTACTTGAGGAAAGTTCAAGTATCACGAGGATTGTTCTGACAAGATGGGTAGCAATGGTCTGTTGCCATATGGATGATCCCCCATGAACGAAATCCCTATACTAGAACCCTTTGTTTAGAAGGCCAAAATCTTTATTCTATTTGCTAGCGCAGAAGGTCTAACCTTTGAAGCCATCCCACATTTTTGTGGCTTTTAGTAGAGATGAGAAGTATGCCATGGGAGATTCATGGTACTAAAGTTTGGCTGCCCCATAGAAGTGAGTGTCGTGGAGGGGAGCCAGTGGGGTCAAGCTTCTAATCATCCGCTAAAAGTAGGCGCAGTTGGAGTAAAATCCAAGTGGGAATCTAGTAAATATTGTCTTACATAGCCTTAGGATTGTACATGTTTTGATGTGTTTTACCAATGTGTTTTTGAACAAATTTCAAACAAAAAATCACACACTGGAAGTGAAAACCTTGATTTAGAAAACATCCTTTGAAACAATCAATTCTCTGACAAGAAAATCAAAAAAATCAAACAAACTTGCAAGAAACTGTGACATTTTCCCAATTCAGCACATCCATTGCTTGTTCTAGTGCATTTACACCATTCTCTAGCACATCCATATGTTATAACGCATCCACTATATCTGCCAGTGCATCCACTGCATTTTGTAGCGCATTCACCCATTACTACAACACATCCACCCAATACTTTAGCGCATTCAAGCTATTCTATAGTGCATCCAACCAATCCTGCAGTGCATTTAAGCCTTGCTATGGCAAATTCAAGCCATTCTATAGTGCATCCAAGTTGTCTTCCAGCGCATCTATGCAATATTTTAGTGCATCCAGACTCTTTTTTAGCGCATCCAAAAAATTCTAAACTAGAGAGCAAGATTCACCTTCTGTTAGATAATTAAAAAAATCAGAATTCAGGATCTTTTTCAAAACAAAACCATCATGGCAGAAATTGAAGGAAATTCTTTTCACAGATTTCATCAACCTAAAATAGAAGAGGATCAATTGAACGACTTAACTTAGCAAATGAAAAACCTTCAACAACAAATTTGGGCTATGTAGAGGGAAACAACCACAAAAAGATATTTGTTGTCAGACATCTATTCTTATCCATCTGACATAAATATAGACATGATACCTTCTCCACCAACAACTATATTATCCAAGTTCAATTTCTTTGAATTCTTGAAAAAGTTAAATGAGAAACCCAAATCAAAGTCTTCAAACACAAAGGATATTGAACAATCTTACCATGTCATGCATTTATCTTCATTTCCCACCAGCCAAAATAAATCTCAGGATTCTTTCACCCAAGTTAACGATTCCATCCAACCACCTTCATCTATCATACCTTCTACATCTAATGATTCATGTCAATCTCTTAGTCCAAAACATGATAACATAGACTCCTCTACACCTCAAGATCAAAGAATTCTTTCCACTCCATCCAATGATACCAAAACTCCACAAGTTATTCCAATCTTTGACCAAGACCCCATCTCTCAAGAATTTTATGATGATCCCCTCCTTTCACTTTTCATCCTCAAGGATTTCCTTCCATCTCAAGAGAAAATTATCCTTCCAATTCCTCCTTCCACTCCATCTGATGAATCCATACCATCTCAAGATTCCATTGCATCCCAAGAGCATGATAATTCTTCCATCCTATCTAATGATGTCCTACCATCTGATGATCAAGATATACTTTCAACAAAATCTCATGATTCCCTTCCTCATCAAGATCAAGATATGCTTCCATGAAAGGATACCCTTTCATTCCATGGGGATGTTCATCCTTCTCAAGATCAAGATATGCCTTTCATACCACTTCACGATGATTTCATACCTAGTAAAGAGCAAGCTACTCCATCTTCTACACCTCATACTCATTTTCCAAGTCAAGATCAAAGTACCCCATCATCCCCATGCCAAGATCCTATCACACCTAGTCAAGCTATCCATGAGCCACACACCTACAAATTGGGATCCTCCACCTTTATCCGCTCCGGTTTACTTCCAACACCTATCCTTTCATCCATATCATATCCTCCCCAAAATGGACTTGCATCTTGTTTCACAAACAATACATATCCCACAATTGGTAAACAAATGTGTCAAAGTATGAACTACAAAGGAAAAGGATTAGGCCTTCATAAACAAGGTATCCTAGAACCTCTTTTTGCTCAATAAGACCCATATTACCATGGCCTTGGTTATAGACCTAATTGTCCTAGTCCATCAAACCTACCATCTATCTTAGGTCCTCATCCTAATCCACCAAACCTTCCATCTATCTTAGGTCCTCATCCTAGTTCATAAAACCTTCCATCTATCCTAGGTCCATATCCTATTCCTCAAGAACAAAAAAGGCACACATCCTTGACGCCCTTTCAAAATTCTACCTCCAACAACTCATCCATGATACCTCCATACCATTCATCTCCATCCATCTCTCCTATTTCTCTTGGAAGCAATTTGGGTGCCAAATGTCAAAAGCTTCCATATCAAAATTCACATGTATCAAAGGATCAACATGTCTCCTCAAAGAGGCATGCAAAAATAAAAGAAAATTTGATCCACAATCAAAAGAAAAATCAAAAAGGCCACAAAGGCCTATCAAAGCAAAAGGAAAAATTTCCAAGGCCACAAAGGTCCATAAATCAAAAGGAAATTTCAAAATTTAAAGGCCCATCGAAAAGAAAAAATTTCGCCACAAAGGTCCGCATAAATAAAAGAAAAATATCAAAGGCCACAAAGGCCCATAAAGAAAATATCAAAAGCAAAATGTAGTTCCTAAAAGTCTCATAGAAGCATTGAAATCTAAATCGACACCCAAATTTGTTGAACCAAAATCTTTCTCCAATCTTCCATTTAAAAGCCTTTCACCTTCCAAATCTATTTTTTCTCCATCACTCCACCACCCTTCAAGGTGTGTTCCAATGTTGACCTTGAAATCCTTTCCATCTATCCATCAACAAGCCTTCCCACCTCCTATATACATTACCCAATATTCATCCCCCATTATTCTCCTTTAATCCAAACCTATGGATAAGTCCTTAGCTCTTCCAGATCATACCTTTAATAGGCCAACATTTATGAGTTTAATCCCCATTTCCATGGTTTATTAAAGGAATATTTGGTCATGAAACTTGATGCTTAAGTCCTTCCTCCACCTCCCTATCATCCATATCCTATTTTCCATATTCCTCTTGCACTCTACACTTGGGAGGCAAGTTTCATCCATCTTATCATTCCTTACATTTACACCTTTGATCTTGACAAGGTTAAGGATCTCCTTGATCATATATCTTATCCTATTTTCTTTTTCCATATCTTTCATACCATATCTTTCATCTTATCCATATGCCATCATTCTTTCTAGATACATCCTTTCTTCCCTTCCTTGGTCTTGATGAGGAATAGGGGGAAAATACTTGGGCCTTGTGTCCGTATCTTATCTAGTTGATCTTGATCATCCCATTCATTATCTTTATCCTCACTTTCTTCCATTCCATATCTCCTAGATTATCAAAATCCATGTCATCATGTCCCTTTGCAACCTTGAATCTTATCATGTAAATCACATTTGAGCTGAGCTGTACAAAAGATTATCCCATCCTCATATCTTTTGTCAATCAATCATCAAAAATCATCAATATTATCGTACTTAGAGGAAGTAAGTGATCCTAAGTATTTATCATCATCATGCCTTATGGAGTCAATCATTCCTAGAATCCTAATCAATCAACCATTATCATCTTTTGACAAGAGATATGTTGCTTGTGTGACATGTTTTGCAGTGAATATTTTAGTTTGATCTATCATTTATCCATGGTTGCATTACCTCTTTTGTGGGGCGTCGTGTTCCTTCAACTAGTCATATCATATCATTCCATCTTAAAATATCCAAAAAAAAGCAAAAAAAAGAGAAAAATACAAAAAAAAGCAAAAAAAAAGAAGAGAAAAATACAAAAAATAAAAAGAAAAATAAAAATTAGAAAAAATAAAAAAAATAAAATAAAATCATAAAATCTGAAAAAAGGGTCACAATAAAGTAGTGAAAACACAGCGGGTGCTATTTGTGATAGGCTGGCTGCATCTATTTAGCATCGCGGCCCATTCACTTTTGCCATCTATCTACTATCATCAAAAAGCCTTGTGTACATATCACGGCATCGTTGGTATCTCGCACAAATTAAGTTGATCATATGGTAGTAAAATGGGGTCCATTGATGGTGCAATATTCCACTTGCATTTGAAATAGGCAAGATAGAATTAGAGGAATCATTACATGATGCAGAGTGAAATTCATATCGAAGACTTTCAGAACTATGAACATGGAACTTTTCACCTGTTTGAGTATTTCCATGAGGGATCAACAATGAAAATGCAGAGGCATTATCTTGAACAACAATTTCCTCAGCAGGATGCTCATCCGAAGGTATCATAGATTGATCTTTCAGCACATTCTCGCCTGGAGAAGTTGGAGCATGTTCACCAATACTTACTGCAACATTTCTGTTTTCAACATCGTTCAAATTCTCCTGCACATTAGCATGAACCACATCAGCTACCCCATCAATAATGCATAGAATCTGTGAGTTTTCATTGTGCAGTTCATCAATAAGCTGAGAAAAAATAGAATTATATAAATGAGAAGACTCCCTGAATTCATCTTCTATTGGTACTAGCTCAGATTCTTGATCACAATTATCAGGAACGCTGATCACTTCACTGAGTGCTTCCTCATGTTCTTCAAGACATTCATCGGCAATTGGTTGGCATTCCTCAATCAGAGACTTGTCTGATGCATCTGCCTGTGTATCATTTGCATGTAAAAGTAGCTGTACTTGTTCCTTCACCTCCTTTATGACTGTCTGGCACTGGAAACAGGTGAATTCTGAATGCTCTTCCTCATGTATCCTGCACCAAGCTTGTAACAACAGCTCCTCTAGGTAGACTCCAAAACCTAGGCTTGACCAATCTCTTATAATTCTGGCAACAAAATCTTTGTATCTGGTATGTATCACGTCTTCGTCTTGGACATGAACCTCCTTTTCAGCCTCCGCTATATTTTCAGGAACTTGACTAGCCTCAACAAGAACATCCTCCTTGATCTCCGTAGGTGATTCTTCACTTGAATGTTCCTCTGTTATCTCTGATGCCTCAAATTCATCTTCATGACATTCAGCTATTTTCAAAGCCGCCTCAACATCAGTTGCAACATCATCCCTGCATTGAGAACTGGTTGGCCTCTCTGTAGTGCATTCTTTGCTTAACTCACTTTTCCACTCCAGGTATTCCCCAACTTTAAAGATAATGTCCCCACATGAACGGCATATGAACTCTGAATGGGCTGCATCATGGACTCTGCACCATCTAGATGAAAGGAAATCCTGCAAGCATTTACCACTAGCAAACTGATCCTCGACCATCCGTGCGAATGCCTCAACTGCAACATCAATAAACCCTAGATCTGAGGAGGCTAATGGTTCTGACAGATTTTGCATGAAAAGGTTTCTTTGCAAGACCGTCTCAATGTTGTCTAGAAAGGCCAAGCATTCAAACTCATTGTGTCTACAAGTATTATGAAGCCTACACTTGTCTGAAAATGCACAATGATGCAAACCCTTTCCATTCCATTGATTTATCCTCCTATTCAAGGACTTACAAATTTGAAAAAATCAATCTGAAGACTATTTCCATTATGAAAAACATAACGCTGCTTTTCCATCTTGACTCAGAACTTGAATTTTCAGATTTTGAGATCTGCCATATCTCATATTTTAACATGAAGGCTCATTCAACTTCGGCTTTGTCACCTTGTTAGCCCACTACAAGCGTAATCACGTTGATGGTGTTTTGTACCTGTGACTTCAGACGAAATGCAATATTATCTCTCTTAGGCGTTATTTTCAACAATAAATCGTGAAATCACCCGGAGTCTCGGGTGTCGAGTCATGACAATGCATAAACGCTTCGAGATAATATGTGAAAAGGCGAGTAATCACAAGGGGCCTTACAAATGAACAATGTTGGAAGTGAATTTTCATCAGTCGTCATACGTTGATGCTTTCAACTCTAAGGCTAACCTGTGATTCAAAATAAACAGCAAAAGAGATAAGGGCTTGTAGAGATTCTATTCTATTCTAACTCCTAAGATCAATCACAATAATGATGAAAGCTGCAAATGGACAGATCCCCAATAAAACCGATAAAACAACAATAGGACAAACACAACAAAACATGGTCATAGTGCAACCAAACATTGAACATCAATCACTATTAGTAACACATCAACCATCCAAATCAAACAACCAAATCAATCAAACCAAAAATGAACTTCAAATGGATGATGTTCCTTCTGAATCATGGCTTTATCACGTCAAACATGAATGTTCAACTATTGTACTTTGATTTTTGTTATCATATCTTTGGAGCACCTTGATGATGTATTGAATTAGAGGAGCTACGAAAGAGCATGATTTTTCTTTGTTTTCTATCTATGAGTTGATCATTACTACTATGCAAATTGTCATGGGATGTGCTCTACGAAGTATCACTAATGACATTCCAAATTTGCATAGGAAAATGGTTAACTCTTGTCTGTTTACGCAAGTAATACTTAGGTAATCTCGATTTAATTATACCTAGATGCTTGTGTTAACTTGCAATATCAAAAATCATGGAAGTAGTACTCAGGTCATCATGGTATAAATATACCATCGATGCTTGTACTCACTTTCAACATTTTAAAGGCTCAATGATGATAAAAAGCATGAAAAATCAGCTGTTACAAATGATAAAATCTGCACATTAGATCTACATGGTTAGGTTAGATTGCATCTGTATCTATGGGATTTCCAAAGCTGCAACAATTTCACACTGATGCTATCTCTGGCACTAATGGATTGAGTACACTTGACTAACCAAAAACACATCATTTTCATATGGTTGCACATCAGTTGCATCATCATTTACATACATTAGAAAACATCATCACACCATCCATCCATCCATACATCACATCATAATATTTGCATCAGAAAACACAAAAAGAAGTGCATTCCATCTCACTTGCATGATACAAATCATTTCATCAATTATTAATGGATTAATAAATTGGTCCACTAGGATGATTGAAAGACATGTCCATTAGAGTAAGATTTCCAAGCAGAAAAAATCTCTATTTTAATAGGGGCATAATTGAACTTGATGCATCTATAATGGAACTTGATGCATCACTGAAATTTTTTACTCCTTTTATCAAATGGATCTTGGATTCGCATAAGATGATTGGTAAAAACATAATTCCATTGTTATGAACATCTAAAATTAGTAGTGAAGATGAATTTGTTATTACTCAAATCCAAGATTGACAAAGGAATAATTGGATCATCACATAAGAATCACACATCATTTGCATTATAAAATCCATCTCACATAGCATAAAACATCATCCATTGAGCATATAGAATCATTAATCATGCATTATCATACCGTCATTGCATACATCCCATAATCATCATTATATAAGCATCACCATTACATAGTAATCATAATCATCATGATCATCATCATATAAACATCATAAATACATAGAACTATGCACCATCATTTGATCATTTCATACATCATTCATCCCCTCATTGCATCATTTATTTGCATTAGAAAAGTACAAAAACATAAAATGCATCACATTTCATTGGCATAATAAAATCCATCACATACATCCATAACATACATCATGCATAGGAACATCCATACATCCTCATATCATCATTGCATCCATACATAAGCATCATTCATAAAGCATCATAGAATCATAACACATTAGTTGCATCATCATTTGCATCCATAACATATCATATCATCATCATGTAGAACATCACATAACATAAATAATAGAAATCAAATGCACCCATCATAATCATCATAATCATCATCATATAAACATCATATAGACACATAGATCATAATCATCGCCGCATATCATATAACCTCAAAATCATAATGTCAAAGTGTACAAGGATATCCAAAGGTATAAAGAGGTACATTAATATAAAAAATGGCAGTGTATCATAATATCTAAAATCTAAGAGGTCTATCAAAAATGTCTCAACTAAATAAAGAGTGTATACATGTCCAAAATACATTAGAAAATTAGAAATCAGAGCTATCTCATGCTCCCCCCAGACGGTGCTGGCATCACAAGACCAATACCTCCCCCACTTGACGGACCTGCATCGGGATCTCTCCAATCTCTAGGAAGTGGCTATGCAACACCCATGCTAATGGTCTGAGACTGGGACCTCCCTGATCTAGACTGTGCAAAGCTCTCCCGCTGCTCTGGAGGAACCGCATCATGATATTGAACTCTGTAGAACTTGGCCTCTTGTGTGGTATGATGGATCTCTCTGAAATAATTTATAGCCCTGGCAGCAATTGCAGCCTACTGCAATCTCTCAGTAATTCCCCCAGCTTGGTCAACCTACCATCTCAGTGCATCCCTCTCAACAGTCAGTGTGTCAATTTTCCCCTACATCTATCCCTGGGTCTATACCTATTATAATTGCTATCTAGCTACATCCCTCTCTATTGTTAGCACCATAATTTTCCCTTGGGCCCATGCTAATAGAGCCTGAACTTGCTCAAGTTGACCCTATAGATTCTCAACCTGTACCTGTAGTGCATCAATTTGTGTCTGCTACTGTGGTGAGGGTAGCCGAACCTCCACATGTCACCTCTTGCGAGGCACTCTCAACTCTCCAACATCAGGACCTGGTCCTCTGCCACCCTCATCTCCTCCCCCATCACTCTCATCATCATCTCCCTCCTCACTGCTATCCTCCTCACTTCTCTCCTCCTCCTCCCCCTCTTTCTCCTCCTTCTCCCCTACCCACTACCTTCACCCATGACCTCTTACCCCCTCCACCAATAATGGCACTGGCTCATCTGGAATGGTAATCAGTGGGAATGGATACAAGAACATATACTGTGCATACTCCTCTAATATTGGCACATCAATGATCTCTAGATGCACCTCCCAAATGATGGTTTGTAATCCTTGGAAGTGCTGCACGACTACATCATAAGACAACACAGGTCCCCAATCTGTAGCATCCACCCATCGCCGTGTATAGTGGGCCACTCCCTACGGCATGCCTTGAACCCTACCATACTATCTGAGTACTTGCAGTAGCAAGAATCTCTCAATGATAAATCGGGTCCGCTTGATCAGGTATATTGACTGACATAAAAATGGCATCTCTGTGTCATCCTTAGGCCACAACTCACAATCCAGATAAGGACGCCATACTATAGACTCAAGATCATCTAGTGTCCTCCTCCAATACTCAAGTTTTCCCAGCCTCGGCTGAGCAATTCAACCTACATAAATGTGTACATATGGCCTAATGGCCGGGCGCTATCTGTCTCCAACCAGCTGACTAACTACTATATGCTCCTAGGCCTAGACCTGAAGCAATGTGACCCCAGCTGATAAACTCACCCATCAAAGGTAGACCACCTGGTACAAATCATGGTACAAATGGCCCAACATACAACAACCCCATGCATATCAAGTGCCATGAGCAATCATGCTCTCAAGGATCCGCCCCCATCCAAATGATAGTCCCTTTGACCTACGATCAGGACAAAGGAACCCTCCAATGAAACTAGCCATAACCTAAGGCAAAGTGGCATACGCATCAACCATATCCCTCCAAGGAATCTCATAGCCGCATATAGTATCATCCTTGAATACTTTGTATAGCGCATCAATCCCTCCCTACTCATGTGAATCATATAAGACAAGCTCCCCAACAATAGGTATCCGTAGAATCTGGTAGACGTCCTCTAGGGTCACTGTGATCTCACCAGTGGGAAAATGAAAGGTGTTATGCTCATTGTGCCACCTCTTTGCAAAGGCTATCAACAAACCCCTATTGATCCTAATCTGGGGCATATCAATAAGAGATGATAATCCACATCGTGTGATAATGGCTGTCTTGGGCTATGCCAAGTGGGGAATCAACTTCCATGTCATCAACGCTCTCTAATCTGTAGAATCATCAATGAATTCTATCATCACAAAATAACAAATTAGTCAATCAATCAATCGACATAAATCAATCTATCAATTAATCAAAATCAATCATCCTATCAATCTAATTAGCTCTAGTGAGACTTTGATCAAATCTCATGTTCATCAATCAATTTAACCTCGCCTATCATGAGGTTTATCAATCAATTTTAACCTCGCCTATCATGAGGTTCATCAATCACCTCAACCTTGCCTATCATGAGGTTTATCAAATCAATCAACTCAACCTCGCCTATCATGAATTTTATCAATCAATCAATGCACCTCGCCTATCATGAGGTCCATCAATCAATCAAACTATCACTTGATCCTCGCCTATCATGAGGTCAATTATTAGTATCAATCATTGAATCTCACCTATCATGAGATCAATGGACATCTAATTTTATCAACATCATCAATCATCATCAACACAAAGGCTGACATGATCAAACATCATCAAAATCAAGGAGTCTAATCAAACAAATCATCAATCTGGTCTAAAACTTCACCAATGCGCTAGAATAGTCTTTCTATGCGTTGGAAAACCCTATGAACCATAAAAATTCATCAATGTGCTAGAACAAAGGTTCTATGTGCTGAACTATCAGATGCGCCATTTCATTTGACTTATGCATCGGAATAGGGTCCCGATGAGCTGATTCACTCTATGCGCTAGTTCATCTCATCAATGCCCTAACTAAATCCACCAAAGTGCTAAAAGATCCTATGAGCCATAATAGTTATTGGATGTGCTACTTCAGTAAACCTATGCGCCAAATCACCTATGCGCTAATTCATTTCTCCTATGTGCTACATCGGTATCCATATGAACTAGCCTATTCTATGCGCTATAACAGATAATCAATGTGCCATTGCGGTGACCCTATGCGCTAAAACAAAATGCACCGAATTCAAAACGTGGAAAAAGTGGGAAAAATCAAATGCACAAATTACGAGGCGGTCTTAAGGGGTACATATCGGAGGACTGTACACCATCAAATGATTGTGACACCTGACCCGTTCGAACCGATGCATGTGGTAGGGGATCACCATTCTGCACCAAAGTGCTAAATCACTCACTCACTCTCAAGTTTTCAAAATGACAAATGCACAAATGAACTTTCTAATCAACCTTTTTAACCTTTTAAAGGTTAATTAAGTGGCATTTTTATGGGGTTGTTTTATTTTATTTTTCAAAGGGGCTTTAATTAATCAAATCATCACTAGGTGGCTTTAACATCATTTTTCGGGAGATAAATCATTTCTGAAGCATAAAATTTTGAGATCATCATCAAATCATCAAAATTCCAAAAAAATCTAAAAAATAAAAAAATCACCGATTTATCTCCTGAGGGGGAATATATCCATCATCACCTAAAAATTAGTGTCTGGGGCATCAATTTTTTTTTTCTCTTGGCATCAATATCAAATTTTTTCTTTGAAGCAATGTGTAAACACATTACTTCAAAGAGGGGCAAAATGTATACACCTAAAACTAGTCAAGACATTTAATTAATTAAATACTAGTTATTTAATTAATATTTCATCAACATATAAATAAATTCTCAATTTATTTATATAGTTCATATCTTCTAATTCTCCAAATCTAAAACCACATTTCTCTAATTTAATTAAATAAAAAAAATTCTATAATTTGTTTTATTTAATTAATTTTCACTAATCCCAAATTTGGAATTCAAGCACATGTCTACAAATTTTCATGCCACCTCACCAAGGTCACATGAAATTAAATAATCCTAATTTTTAAATTAGAATTATCTTCAACAAACTTTCAAACACATGGTATTTTTCTCACACACTTGATTCCTTCATCCATTTGGCATGTTGTCTTTGGTTAAGGGAACATCCTTCTTGATTCTCTCCATCTCCATCGTTCATCCCTCTTGTTTCAATTTGGACAGTCGATCGCTACCACATCACAAGATACTTGGAAAATCCTATAAATACAACCCTTTTCCATAGTATTTTGCATCCCAAATTTGAGTAAATTTATTATGCAGGAATAAATTTGGAGCATTGGAGCATTTGGAGTTTATAGTTTGCATTGTAGCATCATGTTAACTTAGAATTATGTTTTTCTTTATAGTTGTACATTTTAAATCATGTTTTTCTTTACAGTTGCATTTTAGATCATCATATCAATGGTTATTTGAGCATATGTAGAATCATTTTAGCTTCTTATCAGAACATTTGCATCACATAAGTTAGCAACATTATCCATATTTGTCAATATTTCCATTATCATATCATCATGGCTTTCATCACATAGTTTCATGTAGGAACTTAGATTTCTTGTATTTAGAACATCTCATTTTTCAAGTTGTCATTCTAACAATCATAGTGCTCATATAAAAATATGAGAGCCAAATGATTTAATGAATCCTTGAGAATAGAGGAAAATGGAACATTCTTAAAGATTTGTTTAACTACAATTTATATTAGTTTCCTTGATTCAAATCTTTGATATAATATGTTTCATTGATGTTTGTGTGCTTTAGTATTGATTTGATAACTCTCCCACATTTTACACACACACATTGAAATCACTCCTTACCACGTGTCTCAAGCCCACATACCCATGCCAGTCAAACCTAGTCTACGTGTATTACCTATGGAATGGCGAGCTTGCTTCTTCATTTTTGGTGTGTTTCCTTTCCTTCAGTGGTCAAAAGTTGCTAATCCTTCATACCACTTACCTATCGCCGAGGACACGTGTCATCTCCTCATGAGCCCATACAAACCATCATCGAGTCCCACACACGTTCTTTGAAATTTTGAGAATGCACCACCTGTATCATGATCGTGGGTTTCAACCATCAGCCTTACCATTTGTCACCTTCATTCCATTCATAGACCATCACACCAAAACACCAAACTCCAAAATGCCTTTGGGAAGTCAAATGTCAAGGTTCGAGGTTCCTTCATACCCCTTCCATCTCTTTGAATGTAGATAAGGCATAATCCTTAGCTCTGATCCACGAAGCACTGAAACCTTTTTGGAGTTTGGGGTTCACACATACCATTTACTGAACTTTAAAAGGTAAGGTGTAATCCTTCTTACCGACCCATGAACTTCAAAACCTTTTCGGGGGTCGAGGTTTGAGTTTCCTGCATACTCCATACTCCACTTTTTGTTAAGGAATAAGCCTTAACCCCAATGCTTGAAGTCTGACATCCTTTCAAACTTTACCTTTCTAACTCCTTTTATTTTGTGCATTCAATACAAGGTACACCCAAAGTCTGAAACCATGTAGTATTGAGTAAGCGTTAAGCCCAAAGTCTGATGTTTGATCAGACTTGGGTTAGTTTGTCTAACTCTTTCCTTCTCTAGCAAGAGGTATAAGGTAAGCTTGATGCCCAAAGCTTGAAGCTTGAAGCCCGAAGCCCAAAATTTTTCAACACTTCAAGACTTACACTGCAACTTCAAATTCATCATTTAGAGCGAGATCTCTTGACATCAATGACCATCATGACTAGCCATAAACTCTCTTTTGACATCAATGGCAATCAAATTTCCAACAACTGCCTCAATATAGTCTACGCCTTTTATTTTTGAACCTAGAGACCTACGCATATCATCCATGGTGTAGGAAGAATGAGGCAACTTTGGTGAAAGGTGTAGAAGGAGGTAGAGAGGGAAATGTTAATTGCAAATATATTTTCAATGAAGGGCATGATGACTAGAGGTCAACCAACTAGCCATTTGGTTATCATTGACATGTGGGCTCAACAATATACCACACGATGGTATTTCACCCCAAGATTTGGTCAAGTCCAATGACTCCATCCACCTTTTGACTCTGTCTTCCTCTTCACGACTTGTATTTTTTTAACTTAGCATATTGTGTTACATAGTAAAAGTTTTAACACTACACATTTAAATTTTTTTTTTTATCAAACTAATGTAACTCTTAATGTTCAAGAATACATGTCGAATAACATTCTAAATTTTAAAAAGGGGAGGACCAATTTTTTTGCAATTAATTTACAAAGAGGGGATTTTTTTGTCTTAGTTAAAAATTTGTAAAAGAGGAGTAAATTTTTTCTTTTGCAATGAATTTGGCAAAGGGCGTCATTCCTTGAATAAGGGGGCATTTCATTTTTAGTTTTTGTCTTTTTTAGAGGTTTGCAAGGCATATGTCTTCTTAATATGCCTCTTGACATAAAATTTGAAGAACTTGTAATAGCAAAAAATCTTGTAAATGCACTCATATAAAGTGCCAAAAGCTGAATATGTGAAGGGAATTTGGGAAATTCATACTTACATTGAATTATAAAGTGTAATGGGGGGTTATGCCATCACAACATGGATCCTTTTGATTCTCACCTCATGTGAGTGTGCCTTGGAGCACACCCTTTCTTATTTTCTTGTACATCTCTACATTACTTACACACTCCCAATTTTAGTTGGTTTGATTATTTATCTTAGCATTAAGGGGAGACTATGATGTTTTATGCTAATGCTTCTTTCAATGAACCTTCTATCTTGATCCCTCGTATGGGGGATTATTTCAGTGGATCACATTTTGAGATTCTAGTACTCCTATTCACAATACTATCTATATTTTTGACTTCATGGAGTTGATTGACTTTGTGTACATTGGTTGAGTAGTGTTCATATGTTCACTCATGCAGTGTTTTGTATCTCTCATCTTAATCCAAATTTCTTGAAGAGTTGTTGGCTCCAACAAACACTAGTTCATCATCAACTTATTATATAGCTTACACGCTTCAGGAGTTCATCATCATGTTCCTATCATCAAGGGACATATTTTCAAAAGGTCTTAAATACTTCTAATTCTCTTTTTTGGAGAGGAGTTTTGTCCTCATTGAGTTTTCTATTTTTTATCCATTTGTGAGAGGTTGCATTGTAAATGAGTACCTTGCCAAGCCTTGTTTCCAAGACTCATATTTTTAGTGTTTAGCTAACTCCCTAAGTATCACTTAAGGGGAGGTGTTAGTGTGAAAAGAATTATTGTAAAACTAGTTAGCTACTAGCATAATTAGTAGATTTATATTCACACTAAACTTGAGCTCACTTAGAGGAATTTTAGAGGTTTGTCTCACCTAATGTGGTTGAGACAAGTGTTCTAACTTTATGGAACACATCTACACCTCTTGCATGATCACTTGCCACTCACTAGAATACATTTCATGTGAGTTAACAAGTGTTCCATATTTGAAGGGTTAGTCACACATTTTATTTGACATGACTACCTTCTCTCCTTGCCTATTTAGTCAAGCTCATATTGTAATCAACCTTTAACTCTAATGTGAATTAGGCTGATCATTGTGTGCAAGTTATGGAAGCACAAGGTTTTTTCTATTATGATTTTATTTGGGAATCTTAATAGTAATAAGTGTAATAAAATGTTGTGGAGGAGGTATTTGTGACAAAACTTTGTTGTACTCTTGAAAAATCTTGATATGATCCTTCTCCAATTTGTTGTAATTAGCTCACAAATTATTTATTATAGATTCACTAAACATAGATGAATTAATCACTAGGGATGTTGCTTATGGGGTAGTGGTGTTAGTAAGTCTTCTAAAATTAAGGATTATGGTAAGATCATTGACATTGTTGTAAACTTAAGGTTTCTGAGTTTCTTGATCTAATGCCCATATTTCTAGAGTCTCATATTTTGTGTTGAGCCCTAATCCAAAATAAAAATCATTTACTTTATCTTCAAACTTCAACACATCTTGATCAATGCCATGTCTTCTTATTGTGTCTAAAACACTAGGTGAAGCAATAAAATGGTTTGGTAGGAACAATAATCCACTATCTTGCACTATTTTTCTTGCATATTCCAGGGTTATATTGTTGATGTATAAATCAAAATTTACAACTAATTTTTTAGTCATCTCTTATTTATCATGAGATCAAAATTTCCCTTTAGAATCACTAATATACCTAAAGAATTTTTTCATTTGATTCTTCATAAAAAATCTTTAAATTCCTTAGACCTAACAAATTTATCATCATATAGAAGTTATATACATGCCAGGGTTTTGATAGCATTCACTACATCTCTACTAGTTTTGAGATTAATCATTTTCTACTTTGTAGGGATTCTTTAATGTGAACCCCAGATGGGGAAGGAAAAACTTGATTTTCATCCTTAGGGCTCAGTGTATTTTCTCCCACTCCTATTTTTGCATAGTCAATTAAATAATTAACCAAGAGTTGAAAACCACTTAGTTTTTGTTGAGGATCCCATTTGAGGAGTAGTTGATGTTTCTAGCAGATCCATTTGGGGAATGGGTTTCTCTACCTCTTTTTCTTATGGAATTTCTTCTCCAATTTTCTTTTGAATAGGAATAGATCCTTCATAAGATAAGGTGGAAACATTTCTCTACAAGTTTAGTATCCTAATAATAGGATTTTGTATCTCTTTGAATGACCCTAGGTAGTTGAGACTGATCAAATTTATTTTCTCTTCTCCTTTCAAATAATTTCACACCAAGTTGCCTTTCTCACTTTTAGTTCCTCACTTGTATTGTAATTTCTAATTACATCTTCCACTATGTCAAACACACGATATAAATTTAACCTCTGGAATCTAACTCTCACTCGGTTAATGAAATGTTCTCGATCATAATCCATATGAAAATTTAATTTCATTCTATATTCCTATTATTATTTTGATTTTATTTGAAAATAAGAGAATATTAGAGAGGATGGTAGCAATGATCCATTTTTATGTGCCCTAAAGTGACACTTATCACTCATTTAGCTAGCACATAATTTATAGGAATGCAATCCTATTAAGAACACTTCTAGGTAGCACATGTGGCTTGACTAGGACACTATACACCTTGATGAAAATATTAGTTGAATAAAAAAATACACCCTAGATTTGATCAATTCCATCCTTTGGATCTAAATATTCAGGTCATAAAATTTCTTTACTTCCTCTAATAACTTGTCAACCTAGAAACCCAAATTTCTCATGACTAGACTTGAACAAAATATTTTTCAAACACCACATAATAGAAAATATAGAAATGCATATCCTATTTGTGGGTCCACCCTTGGAATAGCAATGGAACTCCTTGAGCATCATATAATTTTAATTGCATTGTTGGATTCTAGATTTTTTTCCACTATGTAACAAAATATGGCATAAAAGAGAATACTACTTAGAGTAGATTATTATATTTTATTTCTTTGTGGCTACCAAATCTTTATAAATGCCATCTAAAATGAATAAAACATAATAAAAAAATTGTCCAAGTCCTGGTGTTGTACATCTATCACCATCATGATCAAATGCACTGGCATTTGTGCTTTAACAAATTTTTGAATTACTTGTTATCAGTTTTTTGAAACCCTAATTTACTATTGAAAATTCTCAAACTACTATTAATTCCAAAATTTTCTTCACAAAATGCTCAATTTGATGCTTACAACAATAAATTGATTTTCCTTCAATCAAAATCCTTTATGGTCATGGTAAAAATCCATCATGCATTGTAATAATGGAAAATACAAGCGAATAGAGTGTTTGCAACTATATGTTTGCTCAACTTTGAATTTTGATTCTAGATATGATTTGGTGTGAAATATCAATAATCATCACATATTTCATACCTATCACAAAAACCATTTGAATGTCCTTTAGTGAAGTTGGAATGAACTAGAGTTATGTGATGCAATAACATCATGCCACCATTAAAGTGAACTCACAACCTTATGAGAGTGGGCTCGCTTAAATTATTAGGACACATGTCGACATAGTGCATGAGTGTGATCTTGGGGTGGTCCCTAGTTTATTAAAAACTACGATACAAAGAAGCTATGAAACACAATAGGAACACAACATGTTAGTACGACATGTCAAAAAAATATGCCACCGCAACTTTGCAAGGCTCAATTTTTAAAAAATTGTGATGGAATAAATGAATACAACAATGAAATATTGAAATATTCTTTAGCATTTCCTCTAATTCTTAATGGATCACTAGTGGATAAAATTATTTCTTTTTGATCACCACCCTCTACTTTAAAATAAAATAAAGTCCTCACCCTTCAATCTCTCACATGTGAGAGGAGACACATATCCCTCTTATCTTCCCTACAAAACACTTGCTTTCACCTCATTTCATCTTACACCTCCTTTTGAAAATGTGTCAAAAGACTAAAGACCTTGATCATACAGTCAATCTTAGCTCTTGATCCATCTTCTAATCTTAGCTCTCCATTCCATATTTGGAAAGTCTATCTAAGAAAATATTTCCCTCCTCAATTGATCATCTATCTATATGCTAGCTACATGTTGTCAAAATAAGTGAATATCAAGCAAAGAGCATACATATAGCTATTATTCTATATCATTGGAGCCATCCACACATCACATTAGAGGAATAATGTACTTTTTTTGCATTGATTGTTATTTTCTTCTATTTGTAAATCTCTATTTGAGCATTTCCTTTTGTTTGAGTCTTTGGGTTTGTCTATTGTTTCTAATTGATTATTTGCTAATAAAATTGGTAGTCCATAATTGATAATGATCATGGAAATATTGTACTTTCACCATGTCTATTCATCTTCCAATACAAGGGTTATTTAAGATCAATGATGGAATTACTAACAAAAATGATTTCAAAAGGGGATTACACAAGCTAAATATCAACCTTTTAGTTGGTAAGAACTATGAAAATGATATAAAAACTACTAATAACATAGTAAATATATTTATCCCTTTCAAATAGCTATTAAATTCTAGATTAAAATGACAAAGTGTTACAAAAGTTTTAAAATTATCATTGGAAAAAAACTTTGGATTGAAGAAAAATGGAATAATTTACCTTAAAAACATGGTAATATATGAAGAGGTACTTCAAAACAATCCTAATAAGATTTATCTTAAAAAATAGTATATATAAGGCATAAATGGATATTCCTTAAAAAATTCTTACCCAAAAGAGATAAATTAAGAGCTAAAATTAATTGGATTAAAAGGAGGATAAAGGAGTCAAATATTTTTCTAGCTCATTGAAACCTAAATGTGCTACAAAATGGTTTAGTCCCATTAAAATTATAGGAAATATAAATGAAAACACTAAGGATATTAAAAAGGCATTCATAGAATTCTATAAGGTATTTTTTAATGCATCAATAAAAATGGAGATGCCAAGAGCCTATGCATGAAATTATTCTAGAGAAAATTGTGCCTTTGAATTAGAAAAATAATTTATACTAGAGGAAATATATATGGTAATTAAGTCATTCAAGAACAAAAAATTTCTAGGGTTTTATGGCTTACCAATTGAGTTCTATAAATATAATATTAATTGAATTTTTTCAAACTTTAAAGGTGGGGTCTTTAGGTAAAGACATTAACATAGGCATAACTAAGTTGCTTCCAGAGAATTGGAATAAGACCCTAATGAAAAATTTGAGACCTATAAGTTAATGTAATGTATCATATAATATCTAAGAAGAAACTCTTGTCTTGAGACTTAGAAATGTTCTTAAAATCATTTCCCCTTGTGGCAACGACAAAAGTATCCTTTTTCTTGTCTGGGCCCTCCTTGTTAAACTAAACTTAGTATTGCTTTGATTTAGTGTTGTAATGTGTTAACACATTCACATTAGGTCTTGGGCCCTTGTGAGCTAATGAACCTAAATGGTACCTTGATAAAGTGTTGTGAAGTGTTGTAACACACTTTCACACTTTTCTAAGGTTTTATTAACTAACTGAACCTAATAGATCTCTTTTTAATCAAAATGTACCTTAATCATGCCTTATTTAGAGTGTTGTAAAGTGTAACACACTTTCACATTTGTCTAAGGTTGTCATTAATAATTGGGATTTATTATGCTTTAATTGGCCTTATTTTGCATCCACAAGCCTCATTTAATGTATCTTTTTGAGGATAATCCTGACAAAAATCAATATTCAATCATAATTCAAGTGTTTTTAGGCTGTGTGGCCTAGATTTGGTGGCCTAGGACTCATTCACCACCTCATTTGCCACCTTGGGCGAATGAGTCACACCATGGGTTTTGGGTCTTGATCCTAGTTTTACATACTTCTAAGCATTTTTGAATTTGGTCCCATAAATTATTCCTAATGGAACTCATTCGCCACCTATGGAAAATTGGTCCCATGTGGCCCAAAATTAAAATTAATTCAAAATTTTAGTAGGATTTTATCCTCCTAGATTTGATGTTAGATTGTAGTGTTGTAATTTTGGAATTTCTTGCATAATTAAGTATAAATGCAAGGTTCTTTCACTCACTTTTCTCCTAGCAAGTTGAATGAGCATACTTATAGAAAAATTGAGTCCACAAGAGCATTCAAGTGTTTACAAGAGCATTCAATTATCTTCAAGAGTAGATTATCAAGCATTTTAGAGCATTCTTCAAGCATCAAGCATCATGTTTGTTTTTGATCTAACAATTGTGTTGTAGGGTTTATGATTCAAGCTAACCTTTCACTCAAGATCTATCATATTCAAGCAAGAGTCAAGATCTACATCCATTGGAGCCACCTCATACACGTTTGCAACACTTTATTGTTAGATTTTGGTGAGTTGCAACATTGTATTTTGTTCATTCATCATTCTCCATTCTTATTTGATTTTATTTCAAGGTTTGATTACCAAAATGAGGTTTGGCCAAGGAAAACTACTTTCTACTAACAGGTTGAAGACCTTCGAAGGAGCAAGTTGGAGAAAGTTGTCAAAGTTTTCATCTAGCATTGAAGATACTTGGAAGACTTCTACAAGTTGAAAATCAGAGTTTTAGATCCAGAAATCAATTGGGAAGAACAAAGTAGACCTTAAAGACTAGATTTAGACCTTGAAGTTTTAGAAAACCCTAACTGGACTAATTCGCTAGTTTTGGCGAATGAGTCCCAGTTTAGGTCAATTTTGAGATTTTTACAGTTTTGGATACCTTTTTCCAAAAAACTATTCCTGCAAAGAAACCCAGATACATGACTAATTCCCCTAGCTTGGTGAATGAGTCCCAGTCAGAATTAAAGTTAGAATTTCCAATATTTCAGAGCCTCATCTAGTCATCATCAGATTTTGAGGTGCACACACTTCATCTTGTAGCTTTCTGTTTTATTTTACACACTTTTCTAGGACATTTAGTGAAATATTGCATTGCATTAGGTTTAGACATTACAACTTGCATTTCATTTGTCTTTCCAAGCCCTATCTTGTTGGTGAACCCATCATTATTCATTAAATAGCCCCTAGGATAGCCCTATTGCAAGATCTCTTTCTCCCTTGCATTGAGATCTCTAGGGTTATCCTTGAATGAAATTGGAAAGTGGGTGTGCTCTATGTCCTAAACTATACAAAAACACCCTAAACCCCATTTTTCTTATGTTTCATTTTGGTGAACTTGACATCCCTTTGGCTAGCTATATTCCCTCTGCATAAAATGAACAAGACTGGGATGCAGATGACCTGCTAGATGGTTGAATCGCATTTTCCTTACGAGTTTCTTGCATTATTTCTTTTTCATTATCTTTTGTGTGATTGCATCTGTGTATTGTGATCCCTTGTGATGTTCTATTTGATGTCTCTCTCTCTCTTTGTGACATTCCTCTATTTGTAACTACATTCTTCTCTATGTCATAAATCTTTTATTCCTTTCCTTCATCGTTTTCATTTGTCTTGTGTTTTTCTTTTGGGGATGAAGTAAAGCGTCGAGACATTCATGTCTCTTCCATGTTGACCCAAAAGTTTTTTCTTTGTTGTCACCCTCTTTATGTCATTTTTCCAATTCTATGTGTATTTGGGGAATGATGGCAATTCCGAGCTCTCTAAAAACATTATAGCAAGAACATACTGACCCCAAATCCATAGATCCCTTATGTGTTTAGATTTTCATTTTTGGGGGAAACGCCTCTCGTGGCATGATATAGATTAATTTGAAAACATATGACTTGGCATAGGGCTTTCCAAGTTAGCTCTCATGTCTTCTTTATTGTTAGAATTTATCATTTGCTACTTTAAAGTAATTGCTCATAGTATGGCATTTAGTGATTTCTTTAAGGTGGAGGCATACATTGGCATTATTCTTTTTCATGGTTCATGATGCAGTCTTCTTACTTCATATGATGCATTTTTTGCTTTGTGGTGACATTGGGTGTAATTTCCCTCAAGAGTGTGACATATCTTAGCATGTTACATTCCTCTTAGTGGCTTCATGCGACACATTGGATCCCTTAAGTTGTGAATATTTTATTCTTTGATTGTTCCTCTCTTGAAGACATTAGGCATGATGTCCCCTAAGTTAAGACCTCGCATGAACTAAGAAATACTCCTTTCAACATTCTCTATTTTTACATGTGCATTTTCAGTTATATGGCTAGCTTGCATAACACACTTTGCATGCCTGTGGAGCCATCCTATTTGTTCATGAGTTCCAAGCATACAAAGCTTTGCTTTCCTCATGAAGCTTGAAGTTCATTATTTCATGGTGCCTTATCAAAGTTATCAAGAGGTATAACTTTGGTATGGTTTGAGTGGGAAGCCAATCTAAGGCATGACTTTCCCCATAGCCACTCACGTGTGCGTGTGAGTGCATATCGACCAGGTGTGTATGTGTCTCACCTCTTTGGATACTCACCTAGTGGATAGCCAGGAGTTTCGTTGCCTCAGAGTGAGCATGCATTTTTTAGAAAAAAAAGCCTAGATTTGATCCACATCATGATGGAAAAATGGTTGAAGCTTGATCCACCCCTTTTCATTTTGTTTTGTTTTCTTTATGTCTTTGACAATGTATACTTGTGCCTTGTTATTGCTCTTTATATCATTAGCATGTGTGTTCTTTTGTGCTTTTGTTGGTTTACCATGAGATCTTGATCTTGGGGGCTTTATCACCCCTCTTAATCATTTCCATCCTATCCTACTAGCATTGGTGCACTTGGACCCCTCTTGATGTGTGACTATCTAATTTATTGTGAGTTTGAAGCAAGTTCACCCTCTCACTAAAGTGGGGGATAAATGTGGCAACAAAAAAAGTATCCCTTTTCTTGTCTGGGCCCTCCTTGTTAAACTGAACTTAGTATTTCCTTAATTTAGTGTTGTAATGTGTTTAACACATTCACATTAGGTCTTGGGCCCTTGTGAGCTAATGAACCTAAATGGTACCTTGCTAAAGTGTTGTGAAGTTTTGTAACACTTTCATGCTTTTCTAAAGTTTTATTAACTAACTGAACCTAACAAATCTTTTTTTAATCAAAATGTACCTTAATCATGCCTTATTTAGAGTGTTGTAACACACTTTCACACTTTTCTAAGGTTTTCATTAATAATTGGGCTTTCTTATGCTTTAATTGGCCTTATTTTGCATCCACAAGCCTCATTTAATGCATCTTTTCAAGGATAATCCCAGGAAAAATCAATATTCAATCATAAATCAAGTGTTTTCAGGCCATGTGGCCTAGATTTGGTGGTCTGAGACTCATTCACCACCTTGGGCGAATGAGTCCCACCTTGGTTTTTGCATTCTGATCCTGGTTTTACACACTTCTTAGCATTTTTGAATTTGGTCCCATAAATTATGCCCAATGGGACTCATTCGCCACTTTGGGTGAATGAGTCCCATGTGACCCAATATTAAAATTGATTCAAATTTTTGGTGGGATTTTATCCTCCTAGATCTAATGTCGGCTTGTAGTATTGTAATTTTGGGAATTCTTGCATAATTAAGTATACATACAAGGTTCTTTCACGCAATTTTCTCCTAGCAAGTTGAATGAGCATCCTTATAGAAAAATTGAGTTCAAAAGAGCATTCAAGTGTTTACATGAGCATTCAATTATCTTCAAGAGTAGATTATTAAGCATTTTAGAGCATTCTTCAAGCATCAAGCATCATGTCAAAGTTTGCATGCATGGTGTTTGTTTTTGAGCTAACAATTGTGATGTAGGGTTATATGATTCAAGCTAGCCTTTCACTCAAGGTCTATCATATTCAAGCAAGACTCAAAATCTACATCCATTGGAGCCACCTCATACATGTTTGCATAAATTTATTGTTAGATTTTGGTGAGTTGCAACATTGTATCTTGTTCATTCATCATTCTCCATTCTTATTTGATTTCATTTCAAGGTTTGATTACCAAAATGAGGTTTGACCAAGGAAAACCCCTTTCTACTAACAAAACAACATTTTCCCCTCTCTTTAGTGTGTGTTTTGTAGATTTAGGTTGAAGAAATTCTAAGGAGAAAGTTGGAGAAAGTTGTCAAAGTGCTCAAAAGTTTTCAAAGTTGTCATGTAGCATTGAAGATACTTAGAAGACTTCTATAGGTTGAAAATCAGAGTTTTGGATTTGAAAATCAATTAGGAAGCACATAGTAGACCTTGAAGTTTCAGAAAACCCTAACTAGATTGATTCACCAATTCTAGGGAATGAGTCCTAGTTTGGGTCAATTTTGAGATTATACTATGTGCAAGTGTTTCTACTCCTAAATATGCAAAACTAACTATGAATGCAATGTAAAGAAACACAAGACCACTTCAAGATTATCCTAAGTTAAGCACAAATAAAATAAAGATGAAACAAGATTGATTATACCTTTATCTATGTTGATTCTTTGGTTGGACCTTGATTGAAGCTTGATGTGTGTTCTCCTTTGATGGAAATGTGATAGAAAAGAGGTGCAAGGTGGGTATGTGATAAAATGAGCAATGTGGATGCAATGAGGATGAGAGCTAGTGCAAGTTCTAAAATGCAAAAGGATATGCTTGATGATGGCTTGAGAATTTGAGAGCATAAGGGTGTTAAAAATTCCTAAGTTGTATGAATGCATCAGAAAGGGGGGGTATTTATACAAGAAATTGAATTCTCTAGAGAATTTAATGGTCAAGATTGAGCCACCATGGCCAAGATGAAGGGCTATGGTGAGTTGAGGGCTCACAAGCCCTCACATCTTGACATGTGGAGGATGAAGTGTACAAAGGACATAGTGAGATAGAAAGGGTACAAGTGATATGGAGGAAGGACAAGTTATGTGGAGGAAGGACAAGTACTTTGAAAATACTTTAAGAGATGAGAATATTTCCTCAAAAAGGAGCTTCTTGTCCCCAAGTGAGAATGAAAGTGACATATGAGGAATTTTAGTATTCCTCAAAATATCTCCATGGGGAAGAGGAAAGTGGTTAGAGAAATAAATGAGAATTAAAAATTCACATAATTGGAGTGGATAGGTGGTTGGGAGAATAAATATGAATTTTAAATTCATATGATAAGCACCTTGTGGATAAGACAAGGTTCTTATGAGGGAGGTTGAAAAGTACCTTGTGGATAAAACAAGGTCCTTATAATAGAAGGTTCTTGGCTTCATGTGACTTGATGTGACCTTTCAATGATCACATGGGGAAGAGGAGAATCCTTGGAGGAATAAAAAGTGAATTTTAAATTCACATGGGGAAGAGGGTCTATGCCAAATATGGAGAATGTGAAGGTTGACCAAAAAGGTATGCTAAATGTAGCAAAGGGGATTAGATTAAGGTTGTGCAAATACATGATTAAGAAAATTAATGAGAGATTAGAAGCAAGTGGGAGAATATGGAGGATGTGACATTAATCCTGATTAAGGTGTGCACATCGTAATCATGGATTAATTAACTTAATCCAGATTAGAAGAAGGTTATGGAGGATGTGACAATGAGAGAGAAGAAAGGATAATTTAAAATTGATTTTATTCAAAAAGGTCAAATGACTAAATTAAATAAATTGATATGTTTATTTAATTTAGAGAGGAAAAGGTGAAAGGTAAAGTATTTAATTGTTAGATTAAATACTTTATGAACCTTAGGCAAAAGGTGAAATATTAATTAAATAAATCATTTAATTAATATTAACAAAATAGACGAATAGAGTAGATGAGTTTGACCATGTGCGAGTGGTCCAATTTGGATGTCTACATATACAGTTTCAAATACCATTTTTACATAAACCTGTTCCTGCACAAAAACCCAGATCTAGGACTGATTCACCCAGCTTGGTGAATGAGTCCCAATCAACATTAAAGTCATAATTTCCAACATTTTAGAGCCTCATCCAGTCATCATCAGATTTCCAGGTGCACACATTTCATCTTGTAGCTTTTTGTTTTATTTTAAACACTTTTCTAGGTCATTTAGTGAAAGATTGCATTACATTAGGTTTAGACATTACAACTTGCATTTTATTTGTCTTTCCAAGCCCTAGCTTGGTGGTGAACCCCTCATTGGTCATTAAACAACCCCTAGGACAACCCTATTGCAAGATCTCCTTCTCCTTTGCATTGAGATCTCTAGGGTTATCCTTGAATGAAATTGGAAAGTGAGTGTGCTCTATGTCTTAAACCATATGAAAGCACCATAAACCTTATTTTTCATATGTTTCACCCCTTTGCAAATAGATTTTGTTAAGGATATTTATTGAAATATTTAATTGCAAGTTGAGAAGGTTTGAATTGGGCTAAAAGAATACATTATAATATCTATATGGATATTTAAAAATCTTATGATAGAATTGAATTCCCATTTATAATGTTGGTTTTAAGTACTTAGGGTTCCATGTTAAATTTTTTAGAAAGTTATGCATTATAGAATAATTTTACTCAATACAAAATAATAAAAAATAAAACTTGATTGATTTTTTTTTTTAATTATAAAAATTATTGTTTATTTAACAAAAAAAGTATATCATGAATCTACATAGAAAATTTCACAACTCATTAATTTACATTAGACCATTTGTGGACTATAATTGACACAAATTGAAAAAATGTTAATTTTTAGCATCCCACTTAGGCCAAAATGTGGGACACACTATTGTGGGTTCATGAGGCCCATACAAATAATGTTTCCTTCCCAAAAAATAAGGGGGATATGTGCTTAAAATATTTTAAACTTTAAGGTTTTATAATAAAATCGATTTTTAAAGGTTAGATATTTAAGGGGGATCCTCAGCCATGGAAAGTTTTGATAAGAAATAACATTAGTATAGTTATTTCTAAAAATAATAGAAACTTTGGAAAGGATTGCATCATCATGATATTTTATTTGGATTTTTTTATCAAACCTATCAAGTCTACTATTTTTATAATATAGGGAGAGATTGGGAGTACATGACGCACTTGTTATTTGGGCATAAAATATTTTCAAGGAGAGGGTAATTTTATTAGCTTTAGATCCATCTAGTGGAACCTTGCTTGGAATAATAAACCTTTTTTTTGTGATAAGGCACCTTGATGATGTAGATGGTTCTAATCACACTCATGGATATGTTCCTCATCAAGGAATGCAAGCACACCAACAATCCATTATAGGAAAATATTAGTATAGCCTTCATCCCTACTTCATGTCCAAATAAATCCATTACTCGAATAAAGAAAATAAATTTCAAATTTAATTTAATTCATATGATTCATAATATAACCTTATCATAAGGGTGTTTGGTTTTTTCCCTACCATGGTTTTAGGTGGTCTTGGTTTCAAGAATTCACTCGTGGTTTCCTCTCAACACTTCTTTATAAATTGTATGCATTGGATGGAGGTATTATGGATTATTTTATATATACACAAGGATTTATAAGATACTATTAAACTATATATTAAGTTATTGTATTGGGGTAACCCATTGTTTGGATTAATACATTACTAGTGCTCTATTTAGTGATCAAGTTTTTTCCTAAAAGGGTTTCTCCATGTACATAATATGTCATGTCTGAATCTTATGGTTTGTTCATTTAAACTTCCACACATTTAATTCATTTTTAGTAAAATTATGACATAATCACAATTTCAAATTTATATACTTAGTTAACAAGATTTCATTCGTAGTAGTTTACCTTATTTGACAACATTCTCCTTAAGCACTAGTATTTTGCAGGAGCCTTTTGGAAAAGAGGCATAAAATTAAGATACATGCATGATTATGATTTTATTTAATTTAATCTACCAATTATAAGAAATATGAATGATGTATTAAAGACTAAAAACATAATATTACTTCTTATGTGTGCTTATTTATAAAGTGGGGAAACTTAGTGTGCCCAAAAAAGGAGACTTATCATTAGAAAGATACATATCAATTTTTTAGGAACTTTTGTGTGACCAAAATGATTGTAAATGTAGACACCTAAATATTTGCCTAGTGTACCTAGTCCCACTCAATCAAATCCATCACCTAGTCAATTCCTTCACCTAGGAAAAGTACCCTTCATATAAGGTTTCCCACACTTAATTAAATAATCATATTATTTAATTAATCCCTTTTCCATCTCACCTCACAATAAATAGATAAATAATCACTTATTCCACCTATTTTCCATCTCACAAATGGCTAAAATTCCTATATTTCCTCAACACATTCTAGTAATAAAGGGCACCTAGGAACACCTGTCCTTATGGTTCAATTATTATCTCCATCAAACCCAAGATTATATACCTACTAGATGCACATGTTCCTTATCTCTCTCATGGTCACAACCACTTAATACATTTATAAAGTTCATCCTAACCATTCACAATCCAATATCCTCCATCTTCACCTTCCATCCTCTCCTTAATCCTATAGAAATATTCTCAAGAATTCTCCATCGTTGATCTCACCATTGACCATTCTTTTCCTCCAAAATTTTGTAAATTGAGGTATTGCTTCATTCATTTCATAACCATCATCACTTGAGCTAAGTACATGTTATCAAATTGGTAGACTTTAAGAAAATGAGCATCCACATATCAACTATTCAAGAAGAAAATAAAATCAAAATGGAGTCATATGTAACATTTTAAGTTGATTTTGATGTTATTGTGTTGTTTTGATCTCTTTTGTGAGCTCTATCTAGAGGTTTTGTCTTGATTTGAATAGGAACTTGCATGATTGTTTATTTTTGTTTTATATTTTAAATCTTGGGTATTGCAATAATATTTAGTACTACATATTTTGGCATCATCTTCAAGTAGATGTTTTAAATTTTATAAGGAATTTAATTATGTAGTATAAGCAATCCTAAAATTTATATGCTTACAATATACCAAAATTTTTTGTTTCCTAAGAGATCATTAGAGAGAATATCCATAGATTGATAGGTGTTTATCAAAGAAAAAGAATGGAAACAACTATATCTTTGTTGTTTGAAATAATTTTCTTAGATGTACATCCCAATGGCTTATAAAAATATGTTAATTAGGAGTGGTTCTATCGTGTTGTTCTTCAAGAATGAGAGGATCATTAATTTTCACTATGGGCCTACAATAAGAGTCACACCTTTTATTGAATAATTTAGGCTTGTTATTTTGTCTTCTTATTTGTGTGTTGTATATATGAAGTGTTTATTTCTAAACCTTCATACCAAATTTGAGTCAAGTATAGTTTTTTAATTCCTTTTGATTGTTTGAAAACACATTTCTAGTTGGTATCCTTGAGACACACAAGTTGAAGTTAAAACTAAGATAAAAATTAATTACAAACTTAGTGTTAAATCCATTTTTCCTTGGTCATAATCTCATCACCACAACTAATAGTCCATAATGTAAACATTCCCACACATCTAGTCCACCTTTTCTAAATCACAAGTCCTAGTCCATACCTCATCTTATTTTGTCCATCTAATATAAGTTATAAGTCTCTTGTCTTACATATCCCAATTCAAAATAATACCTTGTCCATTTCACACCATCCATATTAACCACACCCTTATTCCTTCATCCATTGTCCATATTTTGACTTATTCCATTGTCCAACCATTCACAACACACCTTTGAGTGTAAGGTACACATTCATTTGTCACTCATTTATCCATTTGGTCATAACCTTAGTTATCTTTGAGTCACATCTAAGAAAAAAATAGGACACCCTTGGTAATTAAACCATTAATATATTTTACCCACACCATCCTTATATTCCACATCATATCATCATCAAAATTAATTCTTAGACATAGTTGAAAGTATAACCTTTGGATATTTTAATCAAACCATAATTTAATCCAATCTTTTGGGACCTTTAAGATATCCTACAACCCATTATCCAATATTTATAAACTCTACAACAATTTGTAGATTCAAAAATCAAAATAACACCAAACCATCCTAAGATCCAAATGCATCCAAGCTTAGAAAATCCAACCAATATAGTCCACCTAGTAATATATTTCTTTGGGACAATCATATCCATTCAAGTTTCCACCCAAGTCATCCATTACACCAACATAAGGCTATTCATCATAGTCACTGCAAGTCAAAACAATCTAAAATCCAAATCATCTCAAAATATAAAAATCCAAGGACCTAACCAAATTTATGGACACATATCCTACACAATAAAAACCAAAAATCATAATAAAAGCAAGATCAACGATCATAATCAAGGGAAAAGAAAACACCATAAGCCCTTTAGATCAAATCCTTTTCCTAAATCAATCCAAATATAATGACAATAGTGGCATTATCAATCAACCAAGAAATGGTCCTCATGATGATGAGGATAGTATCATTTCCCAAATAGAATATGATCCCTATGATTACGATGATTCTAGTCTAATTGACCAAATAGAACATGATCCTTACAATGATGATGATATCATTGACCAAGACACCATTAATGAGCTCCTTATGGATTGTCTTTCCAGAGATTATGTACACCCCACCATTAACTCCCACATACTTCCAAACCAAGATTTACCTAACAATATCCACCTAACAAACCAAAATCATATGCCAATGAATGATCCTTATCCAACCTTTGTTAAGGAAAACACCATCCTAGAAACATGTCCACCATCTTCTCAATCCATGTCCTCTTCACCAAAATATTTTAAATTTGCCTTTGCATCTTCCAAATAATTTACATCCACCTCCTCCAACTTATTATCACCTAAGTACTTTGATTCCTCCCAATCCTTTATTGGTTCCATATTACCCTCATCCAAGTACTACAACCAATCTAATATAAATTCCACTTATTCATGGAATATTGATTGGTCCCATCCATCTACTAAATATTTCTTTTAAGTAATACCTACATAGGATAAGCAATAAAATGATAAATCCAAGGATTCCATGTCTAAAAAACTAATCAATGAGTCTACTACCACTATGCCTATCCTAGATAAAACAACATAAAACATCCCATCACCTATAAATCCCACTCAAGAGCTCCCTATCAAAAATCCAATATTACCATGCCACAATATTGAGTCCATCCAAGAATCCCCCATCCTTATCCCAACTCGCATGTCAAGAGAAAAGTCCAAAACATAAAAGTTAAGATCCAACATAAATCAAGATCAAGTTATTGAGAAAATCCCCATAGATAATCATGATATTCATGTTAATCCAATATTTGATTATGATCTAATAGATTATTATGAAACTCATGACAATCCAATATTTGATCAAGATCTTTCCATTGATCACAAAATCCAAGATGATCCATTCCATGTTCATGAAATCAAAGATGATCACATCCATACGCCAAAACCATTTCCAAAGGTGAGACACTTGCCTCCCTTAGACACTTAGATAGTCAAACAAATGATATCGATCCCACCATGCATGATTATTCACAAGAAAATATTAATCACATTGAGCATATCATTGATCTAGATACCATAATTACAAACAAGGTTAAAACATAATCATCCTATAACCTAAGTTAAAAAATTTCATGTAGCTTGGCCTTCTTGTAGAAGAGAAAATAGACCTAACTACTAAGTCATGGTTGGCTAATGCTGGATTTTCATGATGCTTTCAAAGTAACAAATATCTTGTAGCCAACAAAACTTATCAAAGCATGGGATATAATGGTACAAAGGGTTAGGCCTTCATGAACAATGAATTATAGAACCGATATCAATATATGAAAATGATGGATATCAAGGTCTTGGATATAAATATATAATAAATCAATACAATGGTGTCAACTCAATGATATTTGGGGCAACCTCATCCAATGAAAGCATCAAAATAGAAGCCATCGATAACTCTTCCAAGAACCCTCTTTCTACTCATATTATCCCTACTTCCTCCATACATACTAATAACCTAGATCCAAAAAATCCTAAAACCCTTTATTGAGACCAACAACATCATCCATCATACAAAACAAATATTTCTTATGAAGCAAAAGATCACAATAAACTATTAGAGAAAAAAAATTCAAACTCCTTATCAATTACAAATTCAAAATGAATCTAAAAAGCAACATGCATCCAAAAATAAGAAAAAATAAATAAATCAATATGGATTCAAAAGAAAAGTAAATTGATGAATCTAATCAAAGAAAGTCATCAAAAGAAATTTATAGATCAAAAGTCGCACATTACATAAAATTAGTGAGCACCACCTTCAAATTTATCATGAAAAACTTCAAACAAAAATAACATTAGTCCCAATCCTAAGTCTTATCCCAAATCAAAATCCAATTTTACCACCCAATCCTAATGTCTCTCATTCCAATCCAAATCTCAAACTGATACATCCAAAGTTCATCAATCCACACATTCACCTCCAAAGTATCAGTTATCAAATCAATAATCCAAATCCCAATACTCACCTCCACAATATAAATCCATACAACTTAATCCTAAATCAAACCAAAGAACTAGAATCCATCACATCCTTACAATGACACTTTACCATAAGATCTATGATGGAACTCTATCAAGATGTATATATTTGGACAAGTCCAACCCAACTATCAAAGAGAATCATCAAAAATTGTGCATTATATACTAGAGCAATGATCCTCGAGAAGGAACTTCATAAGACAAGATACTATAGGCATGCCATGACTGAAGCATATAAATAAGCTACATTAAACATCCATGAACATGATACCTAAAGCAAAAGAAATCAAGAGTAGTCTAATCCAAACATTCCAAAAATTCCAAAAAAATTACAAAATCAACAAAATTACAAAAAAAAGAAGAAAAAAAATAGTAAAGAAAAATAATTCGCCCAATAGTGAAAACCACTTCTTGTGGCACCTTGGGCAAGTACCATAATGAAGACCTATTCATGGGCACCATGTGTAATTCAAATAGCTATGTGAACCTTGAGAATAGGGGAAAGTTGTCTCATCCATTCCACCATACCTATCCATCCTATCATGTCATTCCATCATACCCCTCAGCTATTTCCATTTAGTCATGCTTCATCCATATTTCTTACCTATTTTTATTTTAACAATGATTGGGGCAACCAATTTATGCATACTTTGGAAAACCCCTAACAAATCCATACTTTGGCCACACACCATATACCATCACTTAATTTCCTACATAGCACTACCCAACCCCCTATCTTGATTCAAAACATGTTAATCCTATGTGATGTATTCCTTATAAATGTAATGAGCCTTACTCAAGCTGACCTGGTTTTTCTCTTCAATATACTTGGGTCATTTCGTCAAACAACTAGCATGTAAAGTCTGATTTTGTTGTTTTGATTTCCAGCCTGTTGGAATGCTTGATATATTGCAAATAGATTGAAAAAGAGAACTACTCTAATTTTCTGGAATTGTAAGCTAATCTATATACAACCCTTAAAATGAATGACAGTAATTGAAACAACATTAAGAATTTCTTTGAACATTTTTACAAACAGTTACCATGTATGCTACAGTCGGTTATGGAATTGACATAATAGCAAACAGCTATTGAACAACCTGATATCATTAAAGTATACAATCTGATGCCTGATATTGTTAGTAGCCTAGACAAAATGTTCGATCCTCCTTAGTCTCGTTGAATTTATCTCCTGAGTTGCAGTGCTCAGATTTCCTACCCTCCAACAATGCCTCATAAATTTTATTGAATTTTATCTTGGCCTCCACAAGGAAATCACACCAATTCATTAGCCGCCCTTGTTATGGACTGAAAGGAGATAGAATAAATAAATGGTAACTATAAACTCCTCTCTTCAATATCAAATACCATCGCCATAATTCTGGGAAAGCAGCGCCCTTATTACCATATGAAATCGTTCCTCTATTTCATTGATATGAGTGAAATTTGTGGGTCTCAGGTCTGCAATGGAATGATTTAAAAATATGGTATCAACAAATGCAATGCTAGTTGAATGATAAATGAAGGGAACCTGATTGAAATGTAGTTGTCTATTGGCTGGAGAGGAACTTGTAGTTAATGCTGCATCAAATGGTGCTTCTTGGAGACAATCGAACCTCTGAACCAGTCACCCCTGTAGATGATATAGTGGCAGATATGAAATTATTTCCAGCTTTATGAGGCTCCAAATCACCTCCCACATGCTTGTCCTTCCTTCTTGTGTCTAGTGCCACCCTTCTATAGTGAAATCAAATTCTATCTGAGCTCTCTTTTGCAAAAAATTGAATTGTTCACCTAGCCGCCCCTGTTCAGGTCTGATATCAAATTTAAAATAATAGGCAGCTAATACAAGTTGTCTCAAGCACCAAATACTGTCGTTATACTCCCATAAAGTGGGCGCACTAAGCCTTGAGAAGAAATGATGCACACATAAAGCTCCATAAATAATAATAAACCTCCAATGGCGTCCCAACTATGACTACAAATATCTGATTTATATCGGATAACCTCACAATTAAAATCTGTCCTTCTACTCAAGGAAAAATCGATGCAAAAGGAAAGAAGAATCAACACCAAATAAATAGCTATGAATCCCCAAATCGATTTGCTCCAAAATTGGCCAATGGCCACAAATTTTGCTCCAAATGAGAAGTTTAAAGTAACCTCTCCCTTAGCTGCAATAATTTAGGTGATATTTCACACCCTCAAAATTGCTATCAATAGGAAGTTTTCGTTTCCTATGACAATGAAGTAATCTGCAGAAACCCTAGGCTCGACAAGATGAGACAACAACAACAACATCCAAATCTACCTGCTGAGAATGAAGCCCAAGATGTCTATTTATTCCTTTTCCCCAATTTCTCCAGAAGCTTCTAGAATATTCCTTTATTTTATTTAAGTGACTTTATAATATATTTTTAAAATCAAGCCACTTTATTAAATTAATTAAATATAAGGTCACCTTTTAATTTTAATTTATTTGATAACCTTATAATTAATTAAATTAATACCACTTAATGATTTAATTAAAGTAACTAATTAGTCATCCTCTTGAAAAATCATTATTTTGGACAACTTAATTAATTAAATTAATCAAATTACCTCCAAAAACGGGGACATTACAATAAATCTTCCCTTAGATCCCTCCATCAATCCATATCCACTCCATCCCATCTAATCTGTCAACCATCCTTGATGTAAACTACCTTATCCATGTATCTAGACTTTTATTATCTCTTTCCATTGCTTCCATCATCAAAATGATAAATAAAAGAAAAAAATCCTAATATACTCTAAATATATAAGAATGTTCCATAAAAAAACTTTATCCATGTTGAAGCCCTTAAATCCAAGAATACCCCACTCAAAATCTAGTATACATCCAAAAACATCCTTAAGATTTTTCCTTATCTTACTAAAAGCTATGTTTAATATAAAATCAATCCAATTATCATCATCCAGATATGTCTTTACCAATCCTTGTGTTGTTTATCAGATGTGTCCTTCCCATATCAACAATGCTATCATCATCATCAAGAAAATATATGACTCATAGCTTGACTTGGGAAAAATATATTCCAATCCTCATCACTAATACTTGTATCAAGTCATCAACTAATCTATCCCTCCATCCCATCTTCCCACACACTTTCAGCTTCAACATGTCATTGGACACCAACTTATTTTTTCTACATGTTTTCAATTGCTTTTTTGTATGGGTTTGTGTTTTTTTGTTGCATATAGTCATAGTGCTCCATCCATCACACTATCATGGTTACCCTCATCCTTTATATGATGGTGTGCTAATGACAACACATATATTGGATCACTCTACTATTTTCAACTTCTTTATTTGTGTGTCAATCCATATGCACATGACACATCATCATCATGATATCTTATATCATGGTGCATATCACTAAATGCTATAACAAATAAAAGGTTTATCCTTGTGCATGAAATTACTATGACAACATTACATTATTTATCATTATACCATCCTTTATACATCCCCAAAATCATGTGTCATGTAGTTGCATTATATCCTTGCAAGATTTCATTATCAATCATGTATATCCATACAATCTAGAATCCTACCATCAAATCATCCCAATGACATTAGTAAATATGCCCAATCCTTACTTCATCATGAAATCTATATTCATGGAATGCACATCATCTTAGTATGATTTCTCTCAAGTCATGTTTAATACATCATGGCACATATTTTACTTTGTTTTTTCAAGAGACCTCTTGGTCTCCATTTCACCCAATAGCTCTCTTGAGGGGGCATCATCACTTCCATTATCATCCCTAAGCAACCAAGACAGCTTACTAGAGAAGCTTCACTTTATCCCATCCTAATTTTTATTCTTGTTTGACATAATGCCACCTAGTTGCAATATTGTATCAAAGAGGGGGAAAATGTAGACACCTAAAAATTTCCCTAGTGTACCTAGTCCTAATCAATCAAATCCATCACCTAGTCCATTCCTTCACCTAGGACAAGTACCCTTCACCTAAGGTTTTTTTACACTTAATTAAATTATCATATTAATTAATTAATCCTTTTTTCCATTTCACCTCATAATAAATAAATAAATAATTACTTATTCCACCTATTTTCCATCTCACACATGGCTAAAATAATAAAATAATAATAGAATTATTTAATGATGCCTATGTTCCCTCAACACATTCCAAGAATAAAGGGCACCTAGGAACACTTATCCTTATGGTTCCATTATTATCTCCCCCAAACCCTAGAATAAATCCCTACTTGATGCACATGTCCCTTATCACTTTCATGGTCACAACCACTTACTAAATTTAGTAAGCTCATCCTAGCCATTCAAAATCCAACAACCTCCATCTGTACCCTACATCATCTCCTTAATCTTAAGGAGTTCTTCTTAATAATACTCCACCAATTATCTCACCATCAAATCTTGACCATACATTACCTCCTCCAAAATTCTATAAATTTAGGCACTCCTTCATTCATTTCATATCCATCATCACTTGAGCAAAATACATGCTATCAAATTGGTATTCTTCAAGCAAAGGAGTATCCACATATCAACTATTCTTGAGGAGAAAATAAAATCACAATGGAGTGATGGGTAAAATTTCAATTTTATTTTGATGTTATTGTGTTGTTTTTATCTCTTTCATGAGCTCTATTTAGTGGTTTTGTCTTGATTTGAATAAGCAAGTTTGCATGCTTGTATGATCCTGTTTTGTATTTAAAATCTTAGGCATTCTAATAATATTTAATACTACATATTTTGGCACCATATTTAGGTGAAGATTTATAAGTTTATAAGGAATTTCTAATTATGTAGGATAAGCAAGCCTAACATGATGCAATGCAACAATCAAGAATCCTATGGGATTGTCAATTGTTGCAGATACACTCACACAAATAGGGAAATCAACTTTGAAATAATAATTTGAAATGGATTGATAGCTCAAGACCCATGATTTTACAACACATGAAATGATAAAGATTCAAAACAATTCTTACTTTTTGTCAAATACTCAAAGTCTACAACTTTCAAAAATAAACTAAACAATCAAGAACATTGCTATAGGAAAGATTTTACAATTAACAACTTTACAGATTTAGCTTCAAGAATCTTCAAACTAGCCACCAACAAAACAATCAAGAACATTGCTATAGGAAAGATTTTACAATTAACAACTTTACAAATTTAGCTTCAAGAATCTTCAAACTAGCCACCAACAACAACATAGGTAGCCATAAAATTATGATGTTAAGCTCTTGGACATCCTAACCAAGCTTCACAAGTAATTTTTTTCTTCAAAACTCTTTATTTTTCTCATTTTATTGTTGTTGTTCCTCTTTTATCCTATTGGGACTCTACTTCTCTTCCCTCAGCTGCAATTTTTTCTCTTTCACCTTCTTGGGTGTTTGCATATTCTCCCAATTCAATTCTTGACTAGGATTTTTAAATTCTTTTCCAAATGTGTCTTTTACCACTTGATCCCACTACCTTTTCCTCCTCGTGTCCAAATTCTATATCCTAATTAATTGATGAAAAAATTGAATTTCAAGGAGTTACAGGATGCCAAAATTAGCCTCCTCTATCTTGGGCATTGGATTTTTTCCTCCTCCAATTTGGTGGATAAATATTTAATTTATGATCCATAAAACACATGAAAATCAATCCTTTGGTGTCACCTATCCAATAGGTATTAGAATTTAATTTTTAATATGTTGGAAATGTGTGAAAAGTGCCCTAAAATCATGCCAGTAAGACCAAAATAAAAAATTCACAACAAAATAAAATAAAATAAAATGCAATTCTTTTTGTGTGGTGTAAGATTGCTCATGCACCTAGATGCTCCTACATCAAACATCCAAGGTAAGTGAAATATTCCATGAGTTGAAACTCATGAACGTTTGAAGATCATGTGTTTTCCTTTAATCCATCCTTCTTCCTTATCTACCTGTTTCTTCTTCTTCACCTTGCTCTAAAATTTCCTATCTCTTCCTTTCTTCATCTTTCCTCTCTTCAAATCTCTCATGGGATTTGACCCACCACAAACTAACCACCACCACCAAATTCCACCTGTACCATCCTCTACAACCTTAATACATAAACATGCAACATTTGCATACCAATCTGCAACTACAACTTCACCTTCTGCAATTGCAATCTCTTCTATAGAAGGTAAATAATCATCATCTTTAAATTCAAAATCAAAATTTACCTCATCCTTATTTGCTGCTCCAACATCATCTTCTTCATCTTTTTCTACAATATTTATCTTCTTTCCTCCATTGACAAGCTTACCAAACCACTCTTCTTCTACTGGAAAAATATGTGACAAAAAATCATTTTTATCCTCTTTATCTATTGCAACATCTTCAAGCTCTATCACTACCATCTCAATATCCATAGCCACATCTTCTTCACTACTCATATCTTCTTCCATTTTAATCATTGGAACTCCTCTTTTTCTTTCTCCTTTCATGTCTTCAACAAAACCAACTGCTATAATCTCTTTATCTACATGCAATCCACTCTCATCTTTATCATAAAAATAAAAAAATATTATGCATTATCTTACTAACCTCTTCTCTCTCCACTACTAATTCAAAATTTCCTTGCTCTATAGCTTCACTTTTCTCCTCAACCTATGTTGTAATTTCTATTTTGATTTCCTCCTCCATGCCTTCAACAAGGCATGTTTCTACAATATATTTTTCTTCTTCATCCTCTTGCATGAGGATCTCATTTTCACATTCTACTACATCTTCTCATTCATCTGCATAAGATTCCACCTTCTCTTCAAGTTTTTCAACTTTAAACCTTTCATTATACATCATACCCTTTTCACGTAATATTTGTTCACACTTTCTTTTGGCCTCTTCAAGTTCTCTTCTTGGCTCCATCTCTATCACATACAATCTAGCATCAATCTTCTTTAATTCTCCCATAAACCATTTTGTAAACATATTTTCTTTCCACTCTTCCATAGGTAAAATCCTCACAGGCCTTCTCATGACCCATCTTGTCCTCTTCTTCCAAGACATCTTCAGAAACATGCAAGCCCCTCTATAGTTACAAGTACACCTTGCAACAAACTCACAACTTCATTCAAAGATTTTGTGCCTCCTCTATCCTCTATAATCACAAGTCCTCCCTGCAAAAAATATCTCACTCACACATCTATCCTCTAACCAAAAAAGACTCTGGAAGATGTACCTCTCCAAGACCTCTTCTACCCACTTGATCCCAGTGGAAGAAGTCTATACACCTTCTACTCAGCTTTATCTCTACTAGAGGAAAACCCACATGACTCTCATAGAATCAACTCTCTCTGGCAGCTTCACCACTTTTCACCCATAGGTCTATTGGACACTAGGAACACTGAGAGGGGGGCTGAATCAATGTTCCACAATATTTGAATTTCAAATAAAATCTTAAACTATCAACATCAATATTTAACCTTTAATAGCATCCACAACATAAAAAAAAAGGAAACATGCAAACACATTAAAGAGACAATGTGAAGACCATAACACCAATATTTTTACGTGGAAACCCTGTTAGGGGAAAAACCATGGTGGAGATTAATTCACAAAGTATACTCTGTTAAAAGTATGATCAAAAGGGAATGCACTTGCATTCAGGCACAATTCCTAGAGCTCACTACTCAAAAGGAAAGGCTCACTACCTTACAAAATATTTGGGAATACAACAAAAGAATGAACTGAGAAAATAGCATCTCTGAATGCCTAGATTCAGTTCCAATGAGGCTCAGTTAAAATGATCTTCAACCCTTTTGACTGACTTTGTTTCTGCTCTACTCTACTTTGATCTGCACTACTTTCAACCCTTCTAAAACCCTTCTAATACTTGCACAAACATCTACTCACACATTCTCATACTTTCACACTTCTTCACCCTCTATATCTCATACAAAATGAATTACCGATCTCATTTATATATCTGCTAACAAGGATTTCATTTCTATATGTCGGCTTAAAAAAAATAAAATTCTTCCACATGTTGGCTCAAATCACCAATTAGAATTAATGCGTACCCACACAAGTCGGCTAGACTATAGTAGGGACACAAAACAAAATTCCCAACACAAGAAATATTTAAACAACTATTCCTCATACATCCGCGACATGCTATACACAACAGGTCAGCCATAATGAGAAGATAGACAATAAGTCATTCTCTCGAATCTCCAAACTTGTAGACCGATCAATGCAACACTACAAAACTTACCATTTAGGTAAGATACATTCTTGAAAAGATTCCCTGGGGATCCACACAACAAAATAATGATCTGGTGAAGTATTCAGACCAACTTACCAATCAGATACTCTGTTCTTTCTGCTTTTTGCCAGTAGAATATTGTCTTCTACTTTTCCTGCCGGTATGAGTTACTTCTGAACTACACACCACACTAAAGACTCTAGTTTCCATCAATGACAACAATAGCAACAAAAAAAAATCTCCCAAAGCCATATGCCAACAATCTCCCCCTTTGGCATTGATGGCAACACTTAGTGAAAAATGACTAAGTGTCGGAACCAAAACTCAAAAGTTCACAACACAAAAAAACACCGCTCCCACTTTGGATGTCAAGGAATTTTTCACTGCATTCTCTCCCCCTTTGACATCAATGACAAAAAATTCCACTACTTTTCTCTTCCCCTTAGTATTTTTACTGCACTTTGTCTTACTGCATTCTCTCCCCCAGTTGATAAAAAAAAGGTTGCAACTGCTGCTAAATTTAGAAAATTATTTTATACTTATCTTCCATCTCCAGAAGAAATTTCTTCCAAGAGTCCACTGCAATCCCAATAGCTATTATCAGACTATTGTTTTTTGATGTCCTATTGATGACCTAGAAAAGGGATTCAAGAATGGTAATGGCTTCTTCTAGCTTTTCTCCTTTCTTCAAAATTTCAACCATTTTCTCTAATCTGCATTCAGTCCGATCCTTCACTTTCCATAAAGTATCCATAAGAGTGTTTCTATCAAAGTGAACCTTTGCATGCTCAATTTGCAACTCATGAACCTTCTTAAATTCTCCATCCTTGTCTTGAAACATATTGTAATCCTGATCGATTTTGATAAACTCATTCTCAATTTGCTCCAACTTGTCCTTGTATTTACCAACCACATGAGGCCACCTAAGACAATAGTTGTAGATCTTATTGGCTAAGTCAATACATTGTCTTAGTACATTCATTTTATTTTTTAGTTTGGTGAGAGATAGCCTAAACTGCATCTGTAGATGTGAGATTATTTCCTTCTCTTTCCTGTCCTGAGGCACAAAGGCCATAAACCTCCCTGATACATTCAATCAATTCTTCTGGAAGTGCATTATGCAAACTTTACAATTCAATTTTTTTGTCCACAAAGTATCTTCCTAGAGTGTCCTCAATGAAGTCCTGTTCATATGATGGTCCATTTATCCATATGTCAGTTATCTTTTGCATTCCATCTTCCTGAACAATCTGCAGTATCTTTGCTTTAAATAAAGCACCTTCTTCATCACTTTCTTCTGCTATTATCACATCCAGTTTAACTGGTTTCAGTTCATCTCTTGGTGTATATTCATCAGAATCTTCATCGATTACATCCACAAATATCTACTCTTTACCTTTTCCCTCAACTTTTGTTGACTTAGGTGCCAGAGGAGTGTCACTAGCCAACTCTCTTTCTCTCTTTTTCTTTTTCTCCACCTTACCAGAGGATGATCCAACTTCAACTACTTTTACTGGGAGAGGGATATCACTTACACCAAACTTTCCTAACAACTTTCTAAAGAAGTTTTCGTAAACTTGTTCACCATTTTCAAAAGTGTTGAAATGCTCAAAAATTTTCTTACAAACCGGTATATTTTCCTTCCATACCACATTATCATTTTGAGGTAAGCAATTCATGAAGTACATCAGAATGCATATAACTAGGGTACCAAACCTGAAAGAGTAATCTACATCCTTCATCAATTGCACATTCTCCATCAATTGATCCTTCAAAAATCCACATAGATCAAAGTCTATGTCTTCCATTATCATTTTGTGTGCAATGTAGATTATGCCTGCAGAGGTTGCACCTTCCCTATTTTTGAAGAAAATATTGTACAAAATTCCACATGTAATGTACCTTGTTAATGGATCTTTGATCATTGTAATCATCAGAGCCCTCAAATCTCCTTTTACACTAGTTAGGGCTTCAACCTCAATATTCTGAATTGATTTCTTTTTTGGGACATCTCCAATTTTGCACAATCCTATTAGATTTCTGATTACATCCTTAGAAATTTGATAGGGTTTATCTAGAGTAAGGATATCACCATCCAATCTATTTAAGATAAACTAGACTACCTCTGCGTTGACAAAATAAGGGAATTCATTCCAAATGTCCAAATTCTTATGTTTTGCACCTCCAAGCTTCTTCAATTCATCAGTAGACAACAAATTTCTTACATTCCTGACCTTTTGACTACTATATTCATCCAAAGTTATTGTTCCTTTGATTTTCTTCATTTTTCGTATTGAACAGGGTTCTACTGATCACCGAATAAGTACAAAATTGACAAGCAATTGAAATACCTGGAGAATTTTCCACTGATTTGAATTTCACTCCTTCAAAATTTTGTTGAAAAAGCTCTCCAACTATTCTCCTTTAATGCATAGTGACAAATGAGGGTTTCAAATGCTCTTTTATAACTTCACACACTTAACTTCCTACCACATTAAATGCTTTGCCCTAGGAGTTCAAGTTACTCTACATTCTTAGACAACATGAGTAGAATCCATCTACGAACCTTTAAGATTTCGTCTTTCTGAACAAGAAATCACTGATACATTTGAAGATGAATAATACACCTACTGACAACTTCCTATGATCTGGTACCAACTACACACAGGAGGACAAAAGATTTTTATGAAAAATCCCCCTAGCCCAATGGCCTGAAATCAATTACTAGATGAATTACTAAAGGGAGATTTTGGTACAACCTTATTACATTCATCAGATCCACTCTTCTTTACCCACGTTTTCTTCATTTGATCTCTTATCTCTTCCAAAGATTCTTTTCCTTTTCCTTTATCACCTTTCTGTGAATTTCTGCCTTGATATACCAGACCTCTTCTGTCCATGTTTCTATTCCTGTAGACTCTTGCAATGTGACCAAATTTGTTACAATTGTAGCATACTATATTTTTCTATCTATACCATCCATTCCATCGATTTTCCCTTGATCTACACTGATTAGCAACATACCCAAGTCTTCCACATGTGAAGCATTTAACATTTCTTATACTGACAGACACACTTCTACATTCTAATGACTTATGACCAAACTTTTTACAATTTAAAAACTGACCAAAAAATGGACTGCCAAAATTTATCTTCTACACTGAGAAGCCATATGTCCAAATTTATTACAAACAAAGCAATATCCATTAAATTTTTGAGTGTTGGGTTTCCTTACCGGATATCTTCTTCCTTTGTTCTTCTGAGTTTTCTTTTCGGGGTCCTTTTGTTCAAATCTAGAGCTCTCACCTTTCACATAGCCAAGACCTAGCTTGTCATTTGCATCCTTTTGTCCTTTAGTCATCACATCAAGCTTAGCAAAATTGATCCTAAACTTCTCCTTACACTCATTTGCAGTAGCAAGCTCATCTCTAAGAATAACTATCTGTTTCTCAAGCTCCTATTCATTGTTTCTGGATTGTTGTAGTTCAATCTCTAGCTGAATGAATCCACTATTAACTCAGCTACATTCCTCAGACTTCTCTTTCAAGGACTGGGCTAGATTCTCCTCCTTCTTCTTTCTTTCTTCAATCTCTTTGGTTAACTTCATTGCCACATATTCCATTTCAAGCTTTAGAGCAGCATTGTCCTTAGCAAGCTTTTCACATTCTTCTGTTATTTCTTTTAGGGTTTTATTTAGATGAACATCTTCCAGGCCTTTGCTTTCTTTTTGCTTCAACTGTCCACATAGTTCCTTCCTCTTTTCCCTTGACTCATTTATTTTATCCTTCAATGATTGAATGAATTTTTTGACAGCTACAAGATTTGCTTTTAACTCAATGACCTCAACTTTAGACTAATCAAGATCATCAAGTGCCACCATAAGTTGTTGTTGAAGACCACCAATGTCTATTGTAATCCGAGATCCACCTCAAGTTGTTAAACTTTAGAAGGGGAACCCGCTATGATACCAATTTTTGGACACTAGGAACACTAAGAGGGGGGGGGGTGAATCAGTGTTCCACAATATTTGAATTTCAAATCAGATCTTAAACTATCAACAACAATATTTAACCTTTAATAGTATCCATAACATAAAATAGAAGGAAACATGCAAACACATTAAAGAGACAATGTGAACACCATAACACCAAGATTTTTACATGGAAACCCTATTAGGGGGAAAACCACGGTGGAGATTAATCCACAAAGTATACTCTATTAAAAGTATGATCAAAAGGGAATGCACTTGCATTCAGGCACATTGCATAGAGCTCACTGCTAAAAAGGAAAGGCTTGCGTCCCTAAAAAATATTTGAGAATACAACAAAAGGTTGAACTGAGAAAATAGCATCTCCGAATGCTTGGATTCAGTTCCAATGAGGCTCAGTTAAATTGACCTTCATCCCTTTTAACTGACTCTGTTTCTACTCTTCTCTACTCTGCTCTCCATTGCTTTCAACCCTTCTAAAACCCTTCTAATACTCACACACACATCTACTCACACATTCACATAATTTCACACTTCTTCACCCTCTTTATCTCATACAAAATGAATTACCGATCTCATTTATATATCTGCTAACAAGGATTTCATTTCTATATGTCGGCTTCAATCAAAATATAATATTCTTCCACATGTTGGCTCAAATCACCAATTAGATTTAATGTGTACCCACACAAGTTAGCTAGACTATAGTAGGGACCCAAAAAAAAATTCCCAACACAAGAAATATTTAAACAACTATTCCCCATACATTCACAACATGCTATACACAACAGGTTGGCCATAATGAGAAGATAGACAATAAGTCGTTCTCTCAAATCTCCAAACTCATACACCAATCAATGCAACACTACAAAACTTACCATTTAGGTAACATACATGCTTGAAAAGCTTCCCTGGGGATCCACACAACAAAATAATGATTCGATGAAGTATTCAGACCAACTTACTAGCCAAATACTCTATTCTTTCTGCTTTCTACCAGTAGAATACTGTCTTCTACTTTTCTTGCTGGTATGAGTTACTTCTAAACTGTGCACCACACTAAAGACTCTAGTTGCCATCAATGACAACACTAGCAACCAAGCACAATCTCCCAAATCCATATTCCAACAAGGTCTTTGTGCATACTCTACACTTTCAAGATCTTCTAGCTCTGATACCATTTGATGTAGTACAACAATCAATTAATTGTTATAGCCCACACTCACACTAACAAGAAAATAAAATTTGAAATGGATTGAGAGCTCAAGACCCATGATTTTCCATCACATGAAATTATAAAGTTTTAAAACAATGTTGATCTTATTGTCAAATACTCAAAGTCTACAACATCTTTAAAAAATAAACTAAACAATCCAAAACATTGCTACAAGCAATATTTTACAATTAACAACTTCAAATAAGCTTCAAGAATCTTCAAACCACCACCAACAACAACATAGGCAGCCATAAAATTCCGATGCTACGCTCTTGGACATCCCAACCAAGATTCATAGATAATTTTTTCTTCAAAACTCTTGATTTTCTCATTTTCTTCTTATTGTTCCTCTTTTCTCCTGTTGGGCCTCTACTTCTCTTCCCTCAACTATAATTTTTTCTCTTTCACCTTCTTGGGAATTTCCATATTCTCCCTATTCAATTCATGACCATGATTTTAAAATTCTTTACCAAATGTGTATTTTACCACTTCATCCCACTATCTTTCATCTTGGCATCCAGATTCCATATCCTCATTAATTGATGAAAAATTTGAATTTCAAGAGGAGGTATAGGTTGCCAAAATTAGTGTCCTCTATCCTGGGCATTGGAATTTTTCCTCCTCTAATTCGGTGGATAAATATTTAATTTATGAGCCATAAAACACATGAAAATCAAGCCTTTGGTGTCACCTATCCAATAGGTATTGAAATATAATTTTTAATATGCTATAAATGTGTGGAAAGTACCCCAAAATCATGCCTATAAGACCAAAATAAAAAATTCGAACAACAAAATAAAATAAAATAAAATGCAATTCTTTTTGTGTGGTGTAGGATTGCTTGTGCACCCGGATGCTCTTACATCATAACATTTAGATGCTTTGGATATAGCAATATTTTTTGGAGCCTAAGAGATCATTAAAGAGCATATCCATGGATTTTATAGGTGGTTATCAAAGAAAAATCATGGAAATGACAATATCTTTGTTGTTGTGGAATAATTTTCTTAGATGAACATCCTAATGACTTACAAAAGATATTAATTAGGAGTGGTTATAGTTTTTTGTTCTTCAAGCATGAGTGGATACATTTTGGTCTTCTAAAAAACATCATAATAAGCTAAGATGCAAGCTCAAATGGTCTATGACTTTCCATACCCAAACAAATGGACAATAACATGTAGTGAATAGAGTGTTCATACAACTACTTTAGAGGTACAACCAATGGTATCTCAAGGGTCAAGATGATCATTTGGTATACATACAACACTATTATAAAAAGGTCATTCATTCTTCAACATGTTTATCTCTATTTGAGGTTTTTTTTAATTATTTTCTACCTATGACTTTTGTTGTTTGTTAGGGACAATCAAAATAAGGACTAGATAAAGGAGATATGGAGACAAAAAAGGTTAAAAAAATATTGAAAAATTTAGACAAATAATTAGTTGAGTGTGCAAGAAGAACTTAAGGAGTTTGAAGAAAAATATAAACAATGACATGACCAACATAGGGTGGAACACAAATTTCATATTGATGATAACATCTTCATAATCAATGTTGAAAAGTTGTTATTTTTTTGTCCCTCTTTGTTGGATGAAGAAGATAATACATGATATTGCCATCCACATACAATTTTTCATTTGAAGATAAAGAAGAATATAAGATGATTTCATACTTAACAAGAAGTTGAATTAGACATCATGGTAAGCATGAAACATGGTTGATAGGTCAAAAGGGGCAACTTCCAAAACCAATTTATTTCAAAAGAAGAAGTTGGAAAATGATTCCCATGTTTAATTATTTCTTAATATTTTAGGTACTAAAATCTTCTTGGTGGGATAGCTATGATTCAAAATAAATTCACTAAAACTTGAGTAGGAGGGCTATGTGGAGATTTCATCTCAAGCTTGATAACTAGGAGATTATTTTCTTCACAATATTAGCATTTGATGAGTAGTGTGTAAAATGGACTGATAGGTAACAAGGGTGATTCGAAAACATGTCTATGTCCTTTCATGTAGGTTTTAAAGATTAACATGAAGTATATAAGGTAATTTGGAAAATTTACCACTTTCCTCAAGTGACAAACTTACTAAACACTAACAATCAATCTAAATGCACTATTTGTAAAGGTACTTGTGTCATGGTATTCACTCAAAACCTACTAGAAAATGGTTGATTTCCTCGGTGAATTCATAAATGCCACAAATTTTTGATTAATATCTAAAAATGTAAACCCATCTTGCTTTGGCTAGTGAGTGGAATTTCAAGGGATCTTGGCATTTTAATTAATGCATGTCACATTTTTTTTTATCTTCTTAATGCTATGTAAGGATGGAAGAACATTATATGATGTAAAAATAATTTCCAAGGGTTGGAACAACTAGAAACCTTTATAGATGTTGATGTAATTTCATGTGCAAGTTGAAGGAGTCAAATTTTTATTGTTGTAAGGTTGATAAAATATGTGAAGGAGCTCTGAAAACTATTTTCAAATCTCCAATTAGACCTTGAGGTGTATTAATACCTATAAGGATACCATAGACAGTGAATGTGATAATTATAACACTCTTTCTACAGTTGTCACCCCACTTGGGTTCTTTCTAGAGGGAACTTGGTGTCTTTATGTTCTATCTCATATTTTTACAATTTATTTTAATTTTTCCACTATGTTATGAGTAGATGAACATGTTAGGACTATATTCTCAATCGTGTGTAAATGTTAGATAGTAGTTATTAAATATTGCAATAGTAATTTCACATATAAATCCGTTTGTTAGTGAGCACTAGATAAATAATCTCAATATTTTTATGGGTTGAATCAAATTTAAAGGTAATATATAATTGTAAATTCTCATGAATTATTGAAGGGATATATAATTCATGAATCCCAAATCAAGACTTAGTATCTTGTGTATAAACAAGGTCAAGCCACCTTTATATGATTAAGACTTGATAAAGCACTTTGGAGCTTCTATAAGGTTCTCTTTACAATATATTTCTCTATTATGAAATGAATGAATTAAACAAAAAGATAGATTTTTACTAGAGTGATCTTGAGTTGACCAATTAAATCATAACATTTATGTGATTTTTATTCAACTTAGGTGGAGAAGGCAACACTAGATCATTACACACTAAAATTGGTTGATTAAATACAACTTTATGATGAACCACTACATGATAACTTGGTGAACTTGACACCTCATGACCTATAGACATGTGTTCTTAGGGGGAGAGTAATTGGGTCAATCACTAACAAAAGCCCTAGATCTTGTAGTATTATGAGTAATATTAGCTACTAGAACATTTAATAAGGAAGATAGAAAATAGTTAGAATATAGGATATGAGAAGACAAAAAATATAAAATATATTTAGGAATGCCATGGCAAAAAAAATTCAATAGAATTATCTATAAATGCGATAAATTAATGATAAAACATATATGATGAATTAAACCATGGTAATGCTTTATCACTCAAACTAAGTCTTAATTTACCCATCAATAAAATATTATTATCTAAAAAAATACTATTAATAGCAAGAAATAATGATTTAATATGTAACTTTGATGCATAACTAATACCATGAAAATTATCAAAGAATAAATCTTCACTAGAAGCAATAGTATTATCATGTAATATGGGATGAGGTAATAAATCATCGATAATATCTACACGAGAAATTTATGAACTATCATCATGCATAAAAGAAGGTAGCTTACATATATCACTAAACCTAGACTCTCATAAGATGAATCATGAAAAGAACATACATATAATGGTATATAAAGAGGGTTATTATGAAATGTAGAAATAAAATCATCATGAGACTCAACAAGATCACGAGTAGTGATGGAAAATATAACCTCATCACATAAAACCAATTCCATAAATCTATCACTATTAGGATGACAACATCATCAACCACAATAATAAGGAAATAATAATCATGAATCATTTATAAAAATTAGGCAAGTTTCCTAGCATGGATATAAAAGTATCAAAAAAGTCCATGAAAGAGGAGAAGACTGAAAACATGCAAAAAAAAATCACTCATGGAATATGAAGCATCATCAATATAAAATAAGGATACACCATTATCAAGGATAGGAAATACTCCTTATAATATTTGAAATATGCATGAAAATAAAAAATATTTATAAAAATCCATGTTAAAAAATATATTAATGAAACACAACTAAGAAAGGATGGGAGGGTAAGGATCAAATAGTTATACAAGAATGAAGAACCAAACCCTAATCAAAATATAGAAATGAAATTCAATAAATGGTGAACACAAATCCTCATGAAATTAAAGGTATGCAATAAAAACATAAGATATGAAATCCTAAGGGAGAATGAATAAACCCCAAGGATAAAACCCTAGTTCAATTACCCCAAGTTATTAAATTAGATGTCTTAGTTTAATATAATTAATAGCTTAGAATTATGAGATGGGATAGTAAATTGGAAGTAGACATTCACACTTTTTTATAAAATGACAAATGGTTAGTGCTAATTCTAGCTCTAGCTTTAGGTATGGTTTGATGATGTTTGACTATAAACTATTTCTTTGTGACTTAAATTTTTTCTCAAATATCATATCTAGCTTGGTAATTCTTTAATAGACACAATCTTTTATTTTTTATTTTTTTATCTATGGTGAAATAAATCTAGTTAAAATTTGAGGCACAAAATTGACCTATGATGCATGAAATTTATTTGGCAAGTTTTATAATTCAAAAAAAAGTTTTCCTTACCTTTGAGTATCTAAAATTGTAACAAGGAACTGGCAATATGTACAAACATATTTGAGGAACTTGTTAAGAAAGAGTTATACTCTTCTTATTCAAGCTCCTTGGTGGGCTGATTTAATGACTTGTGAACAAAAGATCAAAGACAATAGGAAACCACACAATATGCCTATATATCACTACTACATATATTGATCTATCTTGATGTAAGAAGTGTTCAATTTTTCTTATATTATGGGTGTGAAAATAAATCAAGGTTTTTCATTTTATAAAAAAATATAGAAAAAAATTGAAATATTTCATGCTCAAGTCAAATGATAATGACTAGTAGGAAGAGAATGGAATTTGAGGTTGATTTAAAATTTTGAATTGAAAAGTTAGGGGTCAATGTCAAGCCATGATTTTGAAAGAAGGTTGGAAATAACTATTTGTAAGTCAATTTTAGATTCTTAAAATATAGGAAGTTGGGGTTAGTCGAGGCACATATAAGCTACCAGCTTTTGTGTAGAAATATAACACATATTCTTTTCATTACATAATGAATTAAAGCAGGTTCTAGATTGAGTCTAAATAAAGGACAATAGTTCAAGGTATACATTTTTCAATATTACAAATGTATAAGTATTATTTTATATATATATATATTTTTAAAAAAGAGTATTTTTCACCCGTGTTGTACCTCATTGTGTGAGTGATTCAAGATTACCCTAAATTATGCTCTACCCTAAACTTAAGCGAATGATTGAATAATGAAAAGAAGAGTTAAAATTATTCAATTTCAGTTCTTAGCATGTGTCTTGTTTTATATAATTACCTTATAATTTTGAAAATAAGTGGAATATTAATTATCAAAGAAAGATCAGGAAAACATCTTAAATTAACATTTTGTAATGTTGGTGGTCTTTAATGGTAAATAACAATTCTTTATTACAACAACATGATTTTATATTAAGTTTTTATTCTTTCTTTACTACAAAGAGTAGATGTGGGTCATCATCCATATCCATAACATTTTTATATGATCTTTTCGTTTACTCTCATGTTGACTACTTGTTTCTTGTTGGGCCTTTACTTCTCTTCCCTCAGTTCTATTTTTTTTTCTTTCACCTTCTCTGGAATCACCATATTCTCCCTATTCAATTCTTGACACAGATTTTTAAATTATTTTCCAAATGTGTCTTTTTTACCACTTCATCCCACTACCTTTTCCTCATGGCATCCAGATTCCATATCCTCATTAAATGATGAAAATTTTGAATTTCAAGAGGAGTTATAGGATTCCAAAATTAGTTTCCTCTATCCTAGGCATTGGAATTTTTCCTCCTCCAATTTGGTAGATAAATATTTAATTTATGAGCCATAAAACACATGAAAATCAAGCCTTTGGTGTCACCTATCCAATAGGTATTAGAATTTAATTTTTAATATGCTAGAAATGTGAAAATTATCCTAAAATCATGCTTGTAAGACCAAAATAAAAAAAATACAACAAAATCAAATAAAAGAAAATGCAATTCCTTTTGTGTGGTGTAGGATTGCTTGTGCACCTAGATGGCGCCTGCATCATAACATTTAGATGCTTGGGATATACCAATATTTTTGGTTCCTAAGAGATCATTAGAGAGCATCTCAATGGATTTTATAGGTGGTTATCAAAGACAAATCATGGAAATGACAATATCTTTGTTGTTGTGGAATATTTTTCTTAGATGTACATCCTAATGACTTACAAAAGATATTAATTAGGAGTGGTTATATTTTTTTGTTCTTAAAGCATGAGTGGATACATTTTGGTCTTCTAAAAAACATCATATTAAGCTAAGATGCAAGGTCAAATGGTCTATGACTTTCCATACCCAAACAAATGGACAATAACATGAAGTGAATAGAGTATTCATACAACTACTTTAGAGGTACAACCAATGGTAACTCAAGGGTCAAGATGATCATTTGGTATACATACAACACTATTATAAGAAGGCCATTCATTCTTCAACATGTTTATCTCTATTTGAGGCTTGTTTTAATTATTTTCTACCTATCACTTTTGTTGTTTGTTTGGGACAATCAAAATAAGGACTGGAAAAAGGAGACATGGAGACAAAAAAGGTTAAAGAATATTGAAAAATTTAGACAAACAAATAGTTGAGCACAAGAAGAAATTAAGGATTCTCAAACAATATATAAACAATGACATGATCAACATAGGGTGAAGCACAAATTTCATATTAGTGATAAGATCTTCATAATCAATGTTGACAAGTTTTTTTATCCCTCTTTGTTGGATGAAGAAGATAATACATGATATTGCCATCCATATACTTGAAGATAAAGAAGAATATAAGATGATTTTATACTTAACAAGAAGTTGAGTTAGACATCACATGGTAAGCATGAAACATGGTTGATAGGTCAAAAGGAGCAACTTCCAAAACCAATTTATTTCAAAAGAAGTTGGAAAATGATTCCCATGTCTAATTATTTCTTAATATTTTGGGTACTAAAATCCTCTTGGTGGGATATCTATGATTCAAAATAAATTCACTAAAGCTTGAGTAGGAGGGTTATGTGGAGATTTCATCTCAAGCCTGATAACTAGGAGATTATTTTCTTCACAATATTAGCATTTGATGATGTATGGTAGCGTGTAAAATGGATTGATAGGTAACAAAGGTGATCCGAAAACATGTCTATGTCCTTTCATGTAGGTTTTAAAGATTAACATGAAGTATATAAGGTATTTTGGAAAATTTACCAATTTCATACCAAGTGACAAACTCACTAAACACTAACAATCGATGTAAATGCACTAATTATAAAGGTAATTATGTCATGGTATTCACTCAAATTCTACTAGAAAATGGTTGATTTCCTTAGTGAATTTTTAAATTCCATAAATTTTCAATTAATATCTAAAATTGTAAACCCATCTTGCTTTGACCAGTGAGTGGAATTTCAAGGGCTCTTGGCATTGAATTAATGCATGTCACATTTTTTTTATCTTCTTAATGCTATGCAAGGGTGGAATAACATTATATATGATGTAAAAGTAATTTCCAAGGGTTGGATCATTTAGAAACCTTTAGATGCTGATGCAATTTTATGTGCAAGTGGAAGGAGTCAAGGTTTTTTGGTTGTAAGGTTGATAAAATATGTGAAGGAGCTCTAAAAACTATTATCAAATATCTAATTATACCTTGAGGTGTATTAATATCTATAAGGATACCCTTGACAATGATTGTGATAATTATAACTCTTTTTATAGTTGTCACCCTGATGAGACCATAAAATGTCTCATTATATATATGAAATAACATCTTTTTCCTTTGCATATAAAGTGGATCTAAGTCTAGTTTCCAAACTTATGGTTTATTTAGAATAAAATAAAGAATTTATATTTGGTTATTTCTTTGTAAATCATTGTTATCTTATTGTCAACTATTACCATTAATTCTTGGAAAAAGGTGTTAAAGTGTATACATGTAGCTCCAAAGATCATGTTCCGAAGATGCTCCGGAAGTGCTTTGAAGATGCTCTGTAAGTGCTTCGAAGATGCTTCGGAAACTTGCTTCGAAGATGCTCCAAAGACCAACACATAATACTTTGAAGATGCCAATATTGTACTGAAGTACACTTGGATCCTTTGGATTGAATTAATCACTTCCTTGATATATATAAATAGACTTTCTTTATTTAGATATCCTATTTTTAGGCATTACCATTTATGGTAATGGCCTAAGTTAATCCAATTGTATTCATACTTCTAAATTTGTAAATCTGGATATGTATTTTTAGTCCATAGTTTGTTGAGGCAGTTCCAACGTCTTCCTAAAAATGTGGATCTTGTTGCCTATTTTTGAGTAAGTAGATTTTGGCATTAAATGGCCTAGAATTTATAAAATTTTATTAGGTTTTAAGGTGTGTTTAAATACACATCCCCTTCTCATTTTCCAGGGGAGGAAGAAGTAAATCAATAAAATATATTTTGAAGTTTGAGGAAAAGCTTGTGTTCTGAATAAAATCCTCTTCCAAGGAATGAGCTGGCCACTCATTCCAGGGAAGATGGATCAATGCCATTTATTTGTTTATTTGTTTATTCTGTAAATTTTTATTCTCTTTCTTTTATGTTTTGTAAACATTTATCTGTATAGTTTGTTGTAAACCTATAGGTGTTTTTTGTGTTTAATATTTTCTTTCAGTACATCAATTCACCTTCTGCCAAGAGTTCTCTTTAATTTCTGCAAGTGTGGTGTGCTCTTTTAATTCCTGCAAGTGTGATATTTGATTTCAACAGGTGTGAAGTGTGGTAGAAGGGTTGTTAACCATAAATCCCTCTCTCCTATTGCATATTTCCCTTGGATGTCATCCTCAGATTGACATTATTAAATGGTGTGATTGACAACTTCATCACACCCCATTTGGGTTCTTTCTAGAGGGAACTTGGTGTCTTTGTGTTCTATCTCGTATTTTTACAATTTATTTTTATTTTTCCACTATGTTATGAAAGTAGATGAACATGTTAGAACTATATTCTCAGTCATGTTTAAGTGTTAGATAGTAGTTATTAAATATTGTAATAGTAATGCTAGAGGTATAATCTCAACATTTTTATGGATCATCAAATTTGATGGTAATCTATAATGGTAATTTCTCATGAATTATTGAAGGGATATATAATTCATGAATCCCAAATCAAGACTTAGTATCTTGTGTATAAACAAGGTCAATCCACCTTTATATGATTAAGACTTGATAGAACAAGGAGCTTCTATAAGGTTCTCTTTACAATATATTTATCTATTATGAAATGAACGAATTAAATCACAAAGATAGATTTTTACTAGAGTGCTCTTGAGTTGATCAATCAAATCATAAACTTTATGTTATTTTTTTCAACTTAGGTGGAGAAGGTAACACTAGATCATTACATACTAAAATTGGTTGATTAAATACAACTTTATGATGAACCACTACATGATAACTTGGTGAACTTGACACCTCATGGTATAGGCATGTGTTCCTAGGGGGAGAGTAATTGGGTCAATCACTAACAAAAAAAACTAGATCATGTAGTAGTATGAATAATATTAGCCACTAGAACATTTAATAAGAAAGATAGAAAATAGTTAGAATATGGAACATAAAAAGACATAAAAAAATATAAAATATCTTTAGGGATGCTATGACAAAAAAAACAATAAAATTATCCGTAAATACGATAAATTAATGATAAAACATACAAGATGAATTAAACTATGGTAATGCTTTATCACTCAAACTAAGTCTTAATTTACCCATCAGTAAAATATTATACATCTAAAAAAATACTATTAATTAACAAGAAATAATGGATTAATATGTAACTTTGATGCATAACTAATACCATGAAAATTACCAAGGAAAAAATATTCACTAGAAGTAATAGTATTATCATGTAAGTGGGATGAGACAATAAATCATCAATAATATCTCCATGAGAAATTTATGAACTATCATCATGCATAGAAGAAGGTAGCTTACATATATCACTAAACCTAGAATCTCATGAGATGAATCATGAAAATAACATACAAATAATGTTATATAAAGAAGTTTATTATGACACGTAGAAATAAAATCATCATGAGACTCAACAAGATCACGAATAGTGAAGAAAAATATAACCTCATCACATAAAACCAATTCCATAAATTTATCACTATTAGATATGACTACATCATCGACCAAAATAATAGGGAAATAATAATTTGAATGAATCATTTATAAAAATGAGGAAAGTTTCCTAGTATGGGTTTAAAAGCATCATCAAAGTCCATGAAAGAGGAGAATATTGAAAACATGCAAAAAAATCACTCATGGAACATGATGCATCATCAATATGAAATAATGATACACCATTATAAGGATAGGAAATAATTCTTATAATATTTGAAATATGCATGAAGATAATACAAAATATTTATAAGAATCCATGTTAAAAAATATATCATTGAAACATGTAAACAAGAAAGGATGGGAGGGTAAGGATCAAATAGCTATACAAGAATAAAGGACCAAAACCTAATCAAAATATAGAAAGAAAATTCAATAAATGGTGAACACAAATCCTCATTGCATTGAATATGAAATTATTATAGGAATATGAAATTAAAGGTGTATAATAAAAACATTAGATATGAAATCCTAAGGGAGAAGGAATAAAACCCAAGGATAAAACCCTAGTTCAAGCTCATTAAAAATGTAAGATAACCAACCTTAATAAATACCCCAAGTTATTAAATTAGATGTGTTAGTTTAATATAATTAATAGATGGGATAGTAAATTGGAAATAGACATTCACACCTTTTTATAAAATGATAAATGGTTAGTGTTATTTCTAGTTCTAGGTATGGTTTGATGATGTTTGACTATAAACTATTTCTTTGTGATTCAAAATTGTTCTTGAATATTGTATCTAGCTTGGTAATTATTTGATAGACATAAAAATAACTTTTTTTCTTTTTATCTAGGGTGAAATCAATCTATTTAAATTTTGAGGTACAAAAGTGACCTATGGTGCATGAAATTTATTTGGAAAGTTTCATAATTCAAAAACTAGTTTGCCTTACCTTTAAGTATCTAAAATTGTAATAAGGAACTAACAATATGTACAAATATATTTGAGGAACTTTCTAAGAAAGAGTTATACTCTTCTTAGTCAAGCTCCTAGGTGGGTTGATTTAATGGTCCTTGTGAATAAAATATCAAAGGCAACATGAAACCACACAATATGCCTATATATCATTACTACATTTATTGATCTATCTTTTTAGAATGATCTATCTTGATGTAAGAAGTGTTGAATTCTTTTTATATCATGGGTGTGAAAATGAATAGACATTTTTCCTTCTATAAAAAAATATAAAACATAAATTGAAACATTTCATGCTCAAGTCAAATGACAATGGCTAGTAGGAAGAGAATGGAATGAGGTTTATTTAAAATTTTGAATTGAAAAGTTGGGGGGTCAATGTCAAGCCATGATTTTGAAAGAAGGCTGGAAATAACTATTTGTAAGTCAATTTTAGATTCTTAAAATATAGGAAGTTGGGGTTATTCGAGCCTCATATAAGTTACCAACTTTTGTGTAGAAATATAACATATATTCTTTTCATTAAATAAAGAATAAAAGTGGGTTCTAGATTGAGTCTAAATGAAGGAGAAAAGTTCAAGGTATACATTTTTCAATATTACAAATGTATTAGGTATTATTTAATATATATTTTTTAAAAACAAGAGTATTTTTCCCTTGTGTTGTACCTTATTGTGTGAGTGATTCAAGATTACGCTAAATTATGCTCTATCCTAAACTTAAGCGAATGATTGAATACTGAAAAGTAGAGTCAAAATTATTCAATTTTAGTTCTTAGCATGTGTCTTGTTTTATATAATTACCTTATAATTTTGAAAATAAGTAGAATATTTTATCAAAGAAAGATTAGGAAAACATCTTAAATTAACATTTTGTAATGTTGGTGGCCTTTAATGATAAAGAACAACTTTATTACAACATAATTTTGTATTTTAAGTTTTTATTCTTTCTTTATTACAAAGAGTAGACGTGGGTCATCATCCATATCCATAAAAATTTTATATGCTCTTTTGATTTACTTTCATGTTGACTATTTGTTTACTTTGACATGCACTATACATTGTGCCTCAAATGTAAACTCAAAACAGAAAATGTAAAGATAGAGAGTGCATAACTAACACTTTTTCTCATTTTTTTTGGAATCACTTTGACCCTTTGTGTGTAGTGTAGAATTCTAGTGTGTAAATGATAATTTTATTCAAAAATTTCACATCTTACCTAAGCCTTGACTAAACCCAATCGCTATCCCCCAATGATGTAGATTTTGTCTTCATATTTTCTATTCCTTTTCTTGGGTCAAACCTACATTTGTGGTCTTGAACTTGGCTTAGAACCATTTATAGTTTTGATCCTTAAATTTCAAAATTAAATTTAATCTCATACCAAACCAACTCAGTTTCAACTAGTCATAACTCATTTATTTAAGTGTGAAGTATTCAAATTTCCACACTAACATATTGTATAAAAAACAAAGCCCTAGATCATTGGACCATTTAGTCATTATCAAGAAGACACATTGCATCATCATTATATGAGCTCTTAGAACAATGTAGCATCATCATGTTTACTTATAAGGACGCATATAGGAATTGCATTCTATGTAGCATGTCTAAAATCTTGTTCCAAATTATTCAATCAATCCAAGGGTTTGGCTAAGCTGGAAGGAGGGAATCTAGTTAACTACCAAATCCTAACATAACAAATTCTCCTAATTCTATTTAGCACCACGCCGATTAGATTGGTATAGGTGAGTACATTTATGAAGAAAACAAACAATAGGTTTAAGGTTGCATCTCCCATGTTTAAAACCACAATGAAAGGTTCAAAATTATTGGTGCAAGGGTTATGATTGTAGGTGTGGTATTCAATAATCTAGTAGACAACAACAAAAAATTGTCGATTGAGACTTAACTAGTGTAGTTCTAATGGTTGAGCATGAGATAGTCACATAATATGATCTACAATGTAGCATATTCCTCTCATATTTGAAACTACATGCACACATTCAATTTTGTCAATTAAACATTTAATAATGTGCATGTTGTGTAGATTTTCAAGACTCAACTATTAACATTCACTAAATTGGCATAAATTTTAAAAAATGTAGAACACCAATTCATACCATAGAACTTAGAGTACATGTACACTATCCTTCAACTACTCAAATAGTTCTTCAACTAATTACTTTAATTAATTATGTTTTAATTACTTTAATTAATAAATAATTACCTTAAACAAATATAAAATGAGAGTTTTGTTTCTTTTCATCACTAAATAAATAACATAACTAAATGTATCTTCAAATTGGTTTGATTAAGATAAGCACGAGAAAAGGGCCCAAACCCATTACAAAACTAGAGAACAAAATAAGGACTAGAAAGAACCAACAATATACACTAGAAAAACAAAAGATTAGTAGACAATAGCTATAGATCAACAAGAAGTTTGTGGCCACCAATGGTCTACCATTCACGGTTAAGGAAATCCAACTTCTCCTCGAATGAAACCTCCTTGGGTTCGCTTCTCTTCTCATCATATTTGTCTAGAGAATCTTTAGGCTTAGTAATAGATTTACCTTTGGCATCTTTCTTTTTGTTGCAGGTTCTATTAGTAGGGCCAAAAAAGTTGGCCTGAGCAGTAGTCTCCTCCACCTATTTTTTCTTTTCTCTAATTCAACCTAAAACACCTATAAAGTGGCAACAATATTTTTAATTGTATCTTTGCTAAACACAATAATTTCCTTCACATTCTACATGATGTTCTCCTGGTTCAATTAAGGGACTCCACCTCTTTTTCCAGGCACTCACATTGATCAAATTTCTCAACAACACTCTTAACATAATCCCACACATCTCCATCAACCTCCTCAGTTTGCTAGTCCAAACTAGAAATATCTTCAAATTGTTTGTACTACTCAAAAAATCATTATACCACTTATACTCTCTTCCAAACTAAAGCATATGACTAGAAAATGAAAATTGAATACACGGCTTATTAAATTTCAAAATTGATTATGCATGTTTTCAAATATAATTATCTTTTAATTTTGAAGAAATTAAAAAATATTTATGTTTGTAAAAAGTTAAAAATTTATATTGAGTTATATTTCTATATGATAATTTTTTATTTTTTTAAATTAGAAAATTTTGAATGGAAAATTTTATATCATTTATAAGATTGTTTTGTTATTTTAGATAGGAACATGAATCTATGCTAAATTGCTAATATCTTTTCAACGAAAAGTTATAAATTGAGGGGTATCCATTCTCTCAATCTTTAAGGTACGATACAAATCCCATAATACGATATGTAAAGATGGGATTTGTATCCTACCCTACAGATTAAACTTTAGTATTTTCGGTGACCTCTAGTGGTAGAGACGAATTCTTTATCACAACAACAAAGCTTCGAATAAAGTGGATTATCTTCCTTTCCTACAAACTCAAAATCCTGTGTCTTAGAATCTGTCATGTTTCCAATAATAGTCCAATACAGCCAGGAAAGCATTAGATGCAAAGTAGTAGTGTCGGCCATGTTCAAAAGGTAATTCCACAGAACAAGCTTTTTGTCACATCCTTCTCTGCCACTCACCCACATACAAGCTCAAAGCTCTTACAGTTAACTATTGAGGCAGAGTTCTTCTATAAATCCATTTAGAATTATGGTTTAATTTGAATGAGCTGTGGTTCTGAGTTCAGGAGTTAATGGGGCAATGAAATCCATACAACCAGTGTAGAAGAGGGAGGGAACTGATAATGGGTTTCAGTTGGAGTTTGCCATTTTACAAAAACTCCACTGAATGGTGTGTGGAGTATTTCAGATCTGAAGCAGCGCGCAGTGCGCAGGATGCACAAGAGAATCCTTCACGTTTCCCTCAAATCAATTGCTGAGGGAGACTTAGTGAAAATGGAGAAGCCCATTAAGGAAGTGCCTGTTTTATTTTTGAATTGGGCATTGTTTATGTGAAAGGTTGGGAGAGGCGAGCGAGTGCTCACCACGAAATGACTGCATTTTCGTGGAAATATAATCCAGATTTTGATGGTGTTTTCAAAATCAGGAAAAGACTTACGGATGGTCTTTTGCTGTTGCAAAACCAAATACCTCTCTGGGTTTTGTAGCACCTTCTTCAAATCTAGATGGCATTTTCTTAAGTGGGCAGGAAAAAGCTGGATGATATAATTGCATTTTAGGTGGAAGCATGATCCAGACCATTTTCATGGTGTTTCTAAAATGAGAGATAGAATCATGGATAGTGTTTTTGTCATTTGAAAACCAAATTCCTCTTTTAGTTTTGTAGCTCACCTCCTTCAAATCTAGATTGTATACCTGTATCCATCCAAAGAAAAAGTTGGATTACAATCAACAAAAATAATTTTATATGTTTGATTTATGGATTGTGTTGACAGTAATTTTAATGTTGCTATTGATTTGTAAATAATTTTTTAAATATGGTTTGATATTTGTATCGTGTTTATGGCAATTTTAATGTTAGATGATTTAAAGTTCTTATTAAATGAAGGTTTAGTTGTCTTTTTATTTTTATAGTTTTTATAGAAGATTTTATATCATATTTATTTATTATCAAATATAAGAGTATGAGTTTTGAAACTTCTTAAATTGAGAGGTATCTATTTTCATGATTTTATTTTTTCTAAATTGATTTATTTTGGTGGGGGTGTTCTTGATAAACTTGATTTTTAATGATTCAATTAAAAAACTCAATATATATTTGACAAATATTGGATTTTTAAAAATTCTAATACAATTTAAGGAAAAAAAATTACTTGTAAAATTATGTTTAAATTTTTATTTTATAATGCGACTTATTTGTAATTAGTTTCATCTAGGAACTAGTCATATGTCATTCCATATCTTAAATGTAGTCAAATGATAATAGAACCATGTCCTTTAAACTTTGTTGGGCTTAACCTTTTTTCCATAAGAAGATCCAGATATGTCTCTCTACCACCCTCTCCATTAATATCCTTTACGCAATAAGCTTTCTTACAATGTTGAGAAGAATTGATAAGAAAAGATGCCCTCAACTCTCTTCTCTGGTTAAAGCTGACATCTGTTATGGACTACATATATATGTCTGCCCTTGTATGCATCTACATTGTGCACAAAGGTCAAATAATCCACATGCTTCTGTTGATATGACATTTCAGCTTTGAAAAAGAAAATTGCTTAAAGTTATGTAAATTCTCTTTTACAAAACTGTATGTTACGGTTTACCTGCACTCCAAGCAAGCTTTATATTGAATTTGTATTTTGTATGTTTGGAAACTTGTCTAGCTTTTTAAAAAATAAATGAGTATTTATATTAATTATAAGTTGTAAAATATATCATATAAAAAATGAGTGGATGTAGTTATACTAGAGCACCATCACAAGCTTAACCTTCAATAATTTAACTTCCTCAAGTAGTTGGCTAACAACCCTAAGAAGAGAAATAATTAGAGCAAGACAAGGGAAATTGTGATTATCTGGCCATCTAAAAGCTCCTTTGTTCTAGCATTGGGGAGAAAATAAATGTTGATGAGATGATTGGAACTTTGGCTACAGGCTTATCCTAAAAAGCAATCATAGGATGCCACTAAAGGGACTATTAATTAATGGACAAACTAGTCTTGAAGCCATTGTCATTCCAAATAAACCATGGTCCAATCTTTCCATATACTTTTAATAACAATTTTTTTTTGGGTTTAAATAGGCTTTTACATGATGAGAATAATATGGATGGCTAGATTTCTCTAGGATTTATGCCCACGTCACACACATCAAAGAGATATAATGAGGAAGAACTTTCCAAGCTTCATCCTCCCTAAGGTATCTAGTAATCCACTTATACACATAAAGTTGTATCTTATCATTTTCTTATCTATAAGAGTAGGTTCTTTAGAGTGACAAGGGAGACAATAGAATTATTAAGCATTAGATGAAAGCCTCTACCTTGATCTAAAGAGGTTCGTAGAAAATCTATAAGATTTTTTTGAAGCTTTTGATAAAATGCTTTAGAAGGAATCTCACATGAAGAGTAAAAACATGGATAGTTTCAAAAACTTTAGAACAAGCTTAGAATTTACTTGTAGAAGATAGAAGCTTAGTTATCTAACAAGACAATTTATTTCCACTTGGTTGATGATAGCTTGTGATGGAGAAGGAGAAGAATCATGAAAGACAAAATGAATGCCTAAGAACCTAAAGAACCTTCCATGATCAATTCATTTTCAAGTAAAAGAGTTAAGCCATGTGAAGATCTAGGAAAGAAAGATTGCATGTAAATTGAGTTTTTTTCCATTGAATATGTGGATGAGAAGCTAACAAAAAAGTAGCTTATAAATATCACTAAACCTGGATTCCTCATATGATGTATCATGAAAGGAACATAAATATAATGATATATAAAGAGGGTTATTATTGCATGTAAAAATAAAATCATCACAACGTTCAACAAGATCACAAGTAGTGAAGAAAAATATAACCTCATCACATAAAACTAATTCCATAAATCTTCCATTATTAGGTAGGAATACTCAAAATAATTTAATCATGAATCATTTATAAAAATTAGGCAAGTTTCCTAGAATGGATATAAAAGCATCATCAATATGAAATAAGGATACACCATTATCAAGGATAGGAATCAATTAATCATGAACACACCTTATAATATTTGAAATATGCATGAAGGTAATAAAATATATATTTATAAGAATCCATGTTGAAAAATATATCAATGAAACACAAGCAAGAAAGATAGGAGGGTAATGATCATTTGAATAGTTATACAAAAATGAAGAACCAAACCCTAATCAAAATATAGAAATGAAAGTAAATAAATAGTGAATACAAATCCTCATTGAATATGAAATTAAAGGTATGCAATAAAAACATTAGATATGAAATCCTGAGGGAGAAGGAATAAACCCCTTGATGATAAAACCCTAGATCAAGTTTATTAAAAATGTAAAGGGTGATAACCAACCTTCAAAAATGTGTTAATTTAATATAATTAATAGCTTAGAACTATGAGATGAGATAATAATTTGGAAGTATACATACACACCCTTTTCTTAAAAAAAAAGGTTAGTGTTACTTAGCTCTAAGTGTAGTTTGATGATGTTTGACTATAAATTTCTTTGTGACCCAAAATTGTAATCGAATATCATATATAGCTTTGTAGTGATTTGATATACATGAAAATAAAGTCATTTTTTAAGGGTGAAATCAATCTAGTTAAATTTTGAGGTACAAAATTGACCTATGATGCATGAAATTTATTTGACAAGTCTCGTAATTCAAAAAATAGTTTGCCTTACTTTTGAGCACATGTCTAAAATTATAGTAAGGAATTGAAAATATATACTAACATATTTGAGGAACTTGCTAAGAAAGGGTTATACTCTTCTTAGTTAAGATCCTAGGTGGGTTGACTTAATGACTTGTGAAAAAAAGATCAAAGAAAACATGCAACCATGCAATATGCCCATATATCACTACTACATATATTGGTGTAATGTTGTTTAGAATGATCTATCTTGATGTGTGCAGGTGTTGAATTCTTCTTATATTCTAGGTGTGTAAAATGAATCAAGGTTTTCCCTTTTATAGAAAATATAAAAAATTAAAATATCTCATGCACAAGTCAGATGACAATAACTAGTAGGAAGAGAATGGAGTGAGGTTGATTTAAAAATTTGAATTGAAAAGTTGGGGGGTCAATGTCAAGCCATGATTTTGAAAGAAGGTTGGAAACGACTATTTGTAAGTCAATTTTAGATTCTTAAGATATAGGAAGTTGGGATTATTCAAGGCTCATATAATTTACCAAATTTTGTGTATAAATATAACACTTACATTATACAACTAGGGTCTTCTATGGAGGTGGAGATTGCTCCTATTGAGGGGGAGCCCTTTCCTATTAAGGTGGATTTGTGTTTTGTGGATTTGGTGGAAAAATTTCCTCTCTCTTACGGGTTTCTATTGAGGTGGAACCTTTGTGGGATGGAGGGTTGTGTCGTTGGTGGAAAGGGTTCTCTTTTCATCCTCTCCTATAGAGGGGAGCTCACTCCTTTGGAGGTGGAGTTTGGGATGGCTAATCAGGCAAGTTGGTGTTGCAAGAAGGTTGTTGCTTCCCTTTGATATTTCTCCACAGTTGTGGTTGGGAGTTGGACTATCTTGAAAGTGTTGATTTGGTTCTCTTTGCTCTTTGTTGCTTATGTTCTACTGTGGAGTTCCAAATCTGGTTATGTGGGTGTTATACACCAATTTGTTGGCTTTCTATCTTGGCTCAATGTTGGCTATTTTGAATGTTTAGTGTGTTGTGACCTGGCCATTGTAGGTCATGTTGTTGGCTATCTATCTTGGCTCGGTGTTGGTTGTTTTGAACGATTAGTGTGTTGTGACCAAGCTATTGTGGGTCATGATGTTTGGCTTGGTGTTGGCTATTCTAAATGGTTAGTGTGTTGTGGCCTAGTTTGCTTAGACATGAATTTTTTGTTTTTTGGATTTAAGGTCCTTGTTAAAACCTGATTTTTTTGGGTTATAGGTTCCCTTCAAAACCTTGTCTTTTGTTGTAGTTTTGGGTAGTCTTGCTAATCCTTTGATGGACTACAATTATTTTTCTACAGATTATTTAATGCCTTCTCTTTTGGCAACATGATTTTCCATGTTTGGGTTTCAGGTCCCTTCAAAACCTACTTGTAAATGGTTTCGGATCCATTCAAAACTTGTTTTTCCCATATAATCAAAACACTTATATATTCTTTTTATTACATAGAGAATAAATGTGGGTTCTAGATTGAGTCTAATTGAAGGAGAAAAGTTCAAGGTATATATTTTTCAACATTACAAATGTATAGGTATTATTTAATATATATTTTTTAAAAACAAGAGTTATTTTCCCTTGTGTTGTACCTCATTGTGTGAGTGATTCAATATTACCCTAAATTATTCTCTACCCTAAACTAAAGTGAATGATTGAATAATGAAAAGAAGAATTAGGATTATTTAATTTTGATTCTTATCATGTGTCTTGTTTTATATTACCTTATGATTTTGAAAATATGTAAAATATTTTTTCGAAGAAAGATTAGGAAAACATCCTAAATTAACATTTAACAATGTTGATGGCCTTTAATGGTAAAGAATAATTCTTTATTATAAAAACATAGCTTTGTATTAAGTTTTTATATCTTTCTTTACTACAAAGAGTAGATGTGGATCATCATCCATATCCATAAACTTTTAATATGTGATTTTCATTTACTTTCATGTTGAATACTTGTTTACTTTGAAATGCATGATTCATTGTGCCTCAAATGCAAAATCGAAGTAAAATTTATCTAAAGATAAAGAATGCATACCTAACACTTTTTCCTAAATTTGGTTTTGAACCACTTTGACCCTTTGTCCCTAGTGTGGGAGTCTAGTGCGTAAATGATAATTTATTTAAATTTTTCACATCTTACCTAAGCCTTGACTAAACTTGATCCCCATCCCCCAAGGATGTAGATTTCATCTTCATCTTTTATATTCCTTGTCTTGGGTCAAATCTACATTTGTGGTCGTGAACTTGGCTTAAAACCATTTATAGTTTTGATCCCTAAATTTTAAAATTAAATTTAATCTCATACAAAACCAACTCATTTTCAACTAGTCGTAACTCATTTATTTAAGTGTGAAGTACTCAAATTTTCACACTAACATGTTGTATAAAAGACAAAGCCCTAGATTATTAGACCATTGAGGAATTATCAAAAAGAAACATTGCATCATCATAACATGATCTCTTAGAATAATGTAGCATCATAATGTTTACATATAAGGACAAATATAAACATTGCATTTTATGTATCATGTCTAACAACTTGTTCCAAATTATTTGATCAATCCAAGGGTCTGGCTAAGCTACAAGGAGGGAAGCTAGTCACCTACCAAATCCTAACACAACAAATTCATCTAATTCTATTTAGCACCACCCTGTTTAGATTGGTATAGGTGAGCACATTTATGAAGAAATAAAAAAATAGGTTTAAGGTTACATCTCCCATGTTTAAAACCACAATGAAAGGTTCAAAACTGTTGGTTCAAGGATCATGACTATAGGTGTGGTATTCAACAAGAGTAGACAACAAAAAAAATATTGTCTATTGAGAATTAACTAGAGTAGTTCTAATGGTTAAACATGAGATAGTCACATAATATGATCTATAATATAGCATCTTCCTCTCATATTTGAAACTAAGTACACACATTCAACTTTGTCATTTAACATTTAACAATGTGTGTAGTTTTTCAAGACTCAACTATTGGAATTCACTAAAGTGGCATAAATTTTCAAACATGTAGAACACAAATTCATACCATAGAACTTAGAGTACATGTACACTATCCTATACAATACTTTTTTACAATAAATTTGCACTACTCAAATGATTTGTCAACTAATTACTTTAATTAATTGTTTGTTAATTACTTTAGTTTACAAATAATTATCTTAAACCAATATAAAATAAAAGTGTTATTTCTTTTCATCCTTAAATTAAAAAAAAAACTAAATATATCTTCAAATTGGTTAGATTAAGATAAGTGTAGGAAAAGGGCCTGGACCCATTATAAAACAATCATAGAGGCAAATGGGATGAGTCTCGCCAGGAGTGAGACTAAAACAAAACTAAAGAAAAAAAGGACTAGAAAGAACCAACAGTAGACACTAGAAAAAATAGAAAACGATAAACAATAGCTACAAATCAATAAGAAGTTTTAGGCCACCAATGAGCTACCATCCACAATTAAGGAAATCCAACTTCTCCTCGAACAAAACCTCCTTTGGTTCACCTCTCTTCTCATCAGCTTTGACTGGAGAATCTTCAAGTTGAGTAATAGATTTATGTTTTCCATCTTTCTTTTTGATGCAAGTTCTATTAGCAAGGCCATAAAGGTTGGCCTAAGCAATAGTCTCCTCCACCTATTTTTTCTTTTCTCCAATTCAACCTAAAACACCTGTAAAGTGACAATAGTATTTTTAATTGTATCTTTGCTAAATGCAATAATTTCTTTCACATTCTACATGATGTTCTCTTGGCTCAATTTAAGGGACTCCACTTCTTTTTCCAAGCACTCCCATTTATCAAATTTCTCAACAAGACTCTTAATATAATTCCACACACTTCATCAACCTCCTCATTTTTCCGATCCAAACTAGAAATATCTTTAAATTGTTTGTACTACTTAAAAAATCATTATACCACTTATACTCTCTCCCAAACTAAATCATATGACTAGAAAATGAAAATTGAATACACAACTTATTAAATTTCAAAATTGATTATGCATGTTTTCAAATATAATTATCTTTTAATTTTTTTTAAATAAAATATTTATGTTTGTAAAAAGTTAAAAATTTATATATTGACTTATATTTCTATATGGTAATTTTTTATGTTTTAATTGGAAATTTTTCAATGGAAAATTTTATATCATTTATAAGATTGTTTAATATTTGAGATAGGAACATGAATCTATGCTGATATCTTTTTGACTAAGAGTTAAAGATTGAAGGGTATCTATTCTATCAAAGTCTTTGAAATACAATACCGATCTCATTCCTTACATACCAGATCTCACAATGACTTTAAGGTGGATGGCGTAATCAAGAAACCACCTTCATCAATTATACTCAACCAATTAAAATACAATTCCAAATCAAACTTAAAATATTTAAATAAGAAAACCTTGTAACTTAATAGTCAGTATTGTCGGTGGCTCTAGTGGTAGAGAACAATTCTTTCTCACAACAGAACTTCAAATAAAGTCAATTATTTTCCTTTTACAACAGATAAGGAAAGCACTAGATGCAAAGGAATAGTGTCGGCCATGTTCAAAAAGTAATTCCACAGAATAAGCTTTATGTCACATACTTCTCTGCCACTCAGCCACATACAAGCTAAAAGCTCTTCCAGTTAACTACTGAGACAAAGTTCTTCTATAAATACATTTAGAATTAGGGTTCAATTTGAATGAGCTATGGTTTTGAGTTTAGGAGTTAATGGGGCAAAGAAATCCATACAACCAGTGCAAAAGAGGGAGGGAACTGATAATGGGTTTCAATTGGGGTTCTCCATTTTACAAAAGCTCCACTAAATGGTGTGTGGAGCAGTTCAGATATGAAGCAGTGCGCAGGATGCACAAGAGAATCCTTCATGTTTCCCTCAAATTAGTTGTTGAGGGAGACTTAGTGAAAATGGACAAGCCCATTAAGGAAGTGCCTGTTTTATTTTTGAATTGGGCATTGTTTATATGAAAGGTTGGGAGAGGTGTGCGAGTGCTTACCACGAAATGATTGAATTTTTCGTGGAAATATAATCCAGATTTTGATGGTGTTTTCAAAATCAGGAAAAGACTTATGGATGGTCTTTTGTTGTTGGAAAACCAAATACCTCTCTGGGTTTTGTTGCACCTTATTCAAATCTAGATGGCATTTTCTTAAGTGGGCAGGAAAAAGCTGGATGATATAATTTCATTTTCGTGGACGTATGATCCAAATTTTTTTGATGGTGTTTCTGAAACGAGGGAAAGAATCATGGATAGTGTTTTTGTCATTTGAAAACCAAATTCCTCTTTTAGTTTTGTAGCTCATCTCCTTCAAATCCAGATTGCTTCTCTGTATTCAAGCAAGAAAAAGTTGGATGATATTATGAACCTGTTGTTTTGGGTACAACCAAGAAAAATATTTTATGTGTTTGATCTATGGATTGTGTTGACTGCAATTTTTAAAAATTAAATGAGGGATTTCTTTGTTTTTATAATTTTTATATCATTATTTTTGAAGGCATTTTTATACGTAAGGCATTTTCTATCTCAATAGAGCCGAGCTAATTTTCATCATCAACGGTGGAAAGTGTTTGAAACGCATACGAAAAAAATTTTGGTCGTCCAATTCTACAACTATCATTCTCGCCATTCTTTTTGGCTTTAACATCGTCTTACACACTTTTCAAACACTTCGCACCATTCATGACAAAAATTAGCTCGACTTTGTTGAAATAGAGAATGCCTTTGGCTCTGTTCAAATAATGGCAGCAAAGGAAGTGTGTACATAAAAACCCCTACAATTCAAATTGATGTTTAAATGAAGATTTGTAATGGCTGCCAACAATTCCACTACTTTGCATGAATGAACCATTTCATGAATTGTTGTGTGTTGAGATAACTGGTTGTCTCAACCTGTTTGTTGCGGTGGAGGACTAAACTTAATAGAACGCATGAAGAATATTAGTGGTGGTAACTAAGACTTATGATCGCATGGAGTTGTTAACATGCAATGCATTTAACATGAATGCAGTTAGTGGTGGATCAGAGGTGGTTACATTGTTTGTAACTACCATCAACAGTTAACTGACCATTTGCGGTGATAGTTATTTCTCCACGAGTGGATGCGATCATTCCATGCATTTAGTTTTGACTCAGCTTTGCACTTTGAGTTGGCTTTGAATATTGCATATGATGAAGCCTTCTATTCATTGCTATTTTTTAATTATTAAATACTCTATGCCTTAGAGCATTGAGAATAGATTGAAATTTGCTAATTTCTGAGACACTGTTATGCTGTTAGAATTATCCCTGTTCTTGTTGAAGATTGGTGAACACATGGAGAAGCTTAATGTTGTTGTTGTATTGTAATTTTTGTTACTGATAATACAAAGTACTATGCTTTTGGTGTGGATTTTTCTACCTAGAAAGGTTTTCCCCACATAAATCATGCATTATGGTGTTATTCTTTTATACATGTATTTGAATGTGTTTCCTTTATTGTAACAATTTAAAGATTTGTATGAATCTGCACTATCTCTCCTTCATAGATTAGTGTTGGAAGTGTTGTTCCGCACCTTTGCTTCCTTTCAGTTGGTATCAAAGCTTGGCCAGTTTTGGTCATGTTGTAGGATACTGGGTTTTTTGTACTGGTCTTTGTTTGAGTGGGAGTCTTTGCAGAAGTATTTCAAAATCTTGTTGCAGAAAAGAAAGATGGAAAGCACATCCAGTAGAATCAAGATGGATAAGTTTAATGGCAACAACTTTGAGTTATGGAAGTTGAAGATGGAGGATATGCTCATGGATAGAGATCTATGGGTTGCAATATCCGAAACAAAACCAATGAATATGACTCAGGAAGAGTGGGATCTGAAGGATTGAAAAGCCAAGGGTTTGGTTAGACTTTGTTTGGTTGATTCAGTGCTCCTAAATGTCCATGAAGAGAAGATTGCTAAATCTCTTTAGAAGAAGCTTGGAGATGTTTATCAGGCTAAATCCCTGGTAAACTAGTTATTCCTACAAAATAAATTGTATTCTTTGAAGATGGAAGATGGAGGATCCATTGCAGATCATTTGAATGCATTTAACATGTTGATTGCTTAGTTGGGTTCTATTGGTGACAAGATTTAAGATGAGGATTGTTGCATGCTTATGTTATGTTCTTTGCCAAACTCATGGGATCACCTGGTTATGGCTATTGGAAGTACCACCATCAGTTTCAAAATGGATGATGTGGTTCCATCGCTCTTGTCTGAAGAGATCCAGAGAAAATCTTCTGAGATGGCCAATGAATCACTTGCTATTCGTGGAAAACCTAAAGAGAAAGGGAATAAAAAGGACAAGAAGTTCATATCAAAATCTTCAGGGAGATCTAAGTCTCTTGGCAAGTTCAAGGTGAAATGTTGGAACTACGGAAAACTTGTTCATTTACGTAAAGATTGTAAGAAGGAAAAGAAAAAGAAAGGTAAAAAGAATTTCTCTAATTCTAACTCTGAAAAATCCTCCTAGGATGATGTAGATTCTTTTGTCGCAACCTTGGCAACATATGCATCAAAATATGTGTGGTTAATAGACTCAGGTGCTTCTTTCCACATGACCTCGCATAGAGGTTGGTTCTCAAAGTATGAAGAGTATGATGGTGGGAAGGTGTATTTGGGTGACAACTCTCATCTGAAAATTGTTGGTCGTGGAAGAATCAAGATTAGATTCCCTAATGGTAGAGTGAAGGGGATTGATAGTGTCCTGCATATCCTGGGTTTGGCACAAAACTTACTTTCTGTGAGTAAGTTGAGTAATGAGGGTGTGTAGGTTGTTTTCTCAAATGGAGGATGTAAGATGACAAGAGGATATATGGTGTTAGCTAAGGGTGTTTGGATTGACACTCTGTACAAGTTGGATGCATGCACTATTAAGTGCAATCTAGTTCTTCTGATATTCAAAAGAAAAGGCCTTTGGTTTCTTCATCCTCACCATTAGATCTAGAAGTGAAGAAGTCTATTGTTTGTACATCTAATGGTCATTCTTTCTGGGTACCTAAGGGTGCAAATGCTTTGGAGATGAAGCTTCTAGCTGAGAAGACAATGTTATGGCACCAAAGACTTGGTCATATTGGTGAGAAGGGTTTTAGAGCCCTAAAAATAAAATCCTTTTTGAAGGCCTTGATGATTCTAATCTCGAGTTTGACTTTTGGGAACATTGTGTATATGGTAAACAAAATTGTGTTTCTTTTTATTCCAATTCTCATAAGTCTTCTAGGGTTTTGGACTATATTCATGCATATGTGTTTGGTCTTGTGAATGTTCCTTCATTAAAAAAATCTGTATATTTTGTGTCATAGATGATTACAGTAGAAGGACATTTGTTTATTTCCTCTGGAGTAAATATGAAGTCTTTAATCAGTTTAAGGAGTTTAAGGCTTTGGTTGAAAATTAGACTGATAGAAAGATTAAATGTTTGAGGACTGACAATGGTGGTGAGTTTTGTTCGGTAGAATTTGATAAGTTCTATAAGGAGCACGAGATTGAGACATAGGAAAAATCCATACTCCCCACATCAAAATGGAGTTGCAAAGAGGATAAAGAGACATAGGACAACTCCATACACTCCACATCGAAATGGAGTTGCAGAGAGGATGAATAGGATGCCGATGGAGAGGGCTAGGAGTATGCTGAGTTGTGTTGGTCTTGAGCAGAAGTTTTGGGCCGAAGTTGTAGCCACTACATGTTATCTGATTAACATATCTCCTACATTAGCTCTTACTGAAAAGACACCCATGGAGACATGATCTAGTAAGAAGCCTTTGATGAGACATCTCATATTTTTTGGTTGCAAAGCTTATGCTCATGTTCCGAGTGTAAAGAGGTCTAAATTGGAGAACAAGACAATTAAGTGTATCCTCATTGGCTATGGTGTTAGTGTGAAGGGGTACAAGCTTTGGGATCCAGTGACTGAGAAGGTTCTCCATAGCAAATGTGTAATATTTCGGGAGTTGAAACCTTCCACAGTTGAGTTGTAGCTAGAGAAAGAGGAGAAGAAAAATAAGGAGGTAGTTTAAATTCCACTTACTCCGATGAAAAGTTAACTATGTATTCTTGTTGGACATGGTGATGAGGAGAGCCCTATCAGCTTTGAAAATGCTAAAGAAGAAGAACCACAACCTCAACAATTCAGGAGGTCTACACATGATAGGAGGCCACCAGATAGGTTTGATTATTCACCAAAAAGATTTGGTTATTCACTATTGGATTCCAGTTGTGTTTTTTCTTTGATTGCTAACACTGATGAGCCTAGGACTATTAGAGAGGCTATGGGTATGAGTGATGCAAATTCCTAGATGGAATACATGGATGAAGAAATGGCTGCTTTGAAGAAAAATAGTAAATGGGATTTGACACCTTTTCTTAAAAGATGAAAACTTGTTGGATGTAAATGGGTGTTCAAGAAGAAGTGTGGTCTTGATGGTAGTGTTGAAAATCACAAGGCACGGTTGGTCGCAAAGGGGTATTCTCAGGTGGAGGGAATTGAATAAGGTGAGATATTATCTCATGTTGCAAAGATAACATCTATTTGGTTCCTATTATCACTTGCAACAACATATGATCTAGAAGTGGAACAGATGGATGTGAAGACAACGTTCTGTCATGGTGATTTGGAGGAAGAGATCTATATATCACAACCAGAGCATTTCGTGGTAAAAGGTAAAAAAAATCTGGTTTGCAAGTTGAAGAAATCTTTATATGGTCTTAAGCAGTCTCCTAGAATGTGGTACCAAAAATTTGACACCTTTATGTTGTCTTTGGGATTTCTAAGATCTAAATCTAACCATTTTGTATATTACAAATCTAATAATCGTCGCATTCTCATAATTACATTGTATGTAGATGATATGTTTTTTTTTGGTCAGTAATAGAATTTTTTTTTATTATTAAAATTTAAAGTGAACTTACATTGATCAAGATTTTCCTGGCTCTAGCTAGAGAAGATTATAAATGGTGGATCCCCACCCAAGTAAAGAAGCACTACAAACAACCCAAAGACACAATTAAATCCATAAGACCCTGAAAATAGACCTCTTAACAAGTCTACAAATTTGAAACACAATTTGGTCTTCCCCTGGTCTCAGACCGGAGGACCATAGCGAAAGTTTCCTTCTTTAACTTCTTGTCTTTCTTCCCCTTGACAACTTGCCAGCCATCCTCCACCCTTGTCGCCTCCTTCTGCCAATCCAAAGATTTTCCCTTCACTACAGGCCAACCCTCCTACATCTTTGTCACCTCCTTCTACCATTCCTCAGATGTAGTATGTTGCATCCTTGTTTCTCCATGTTCTCCATCCATTGCTTGCCCACATTGACCTTCTACAACTCCATTTCTCTCCCCTTTTTCCTGCGCCCTCGCTAGGCTTGATTTCTCCCTATACTCTACAATTTTAGCACCGTGATGGTTTTTCTCTTCCACATCTTCATTAGATCTCCCAACATTAGCACAGTTCAAAATGAGCACCTTAGCATGACTCGACCCCCCTAGCTGATTTGGGTCCTTATTCGACTGAGATGGTTCAGAGTTACCCACAACCTGAGAGTAGTTCTTGCCCTACTCTTCCTTACTCCCACTCTATTTCTCCACCACATAATATATGTGGGAGACATCCTACCACCAAGTAGCTAGTTTTGACCATCTAGGCTTTGCACATTGTGCAACATGATGTCCAGTTTGGAAGCATTTCTTGCATTGAAATGGTACCCCTTCATAATCTATGGGTTGTACCCAACATCCTTTGGAAGTTTTAATTGAGATCTCTTCTGGGAGTGTCTTTGATACTTCCATCTCCATCAAAATCCGGGCATAGGTGGAGTCCAATAGATTTGAAGAACCCTCATCAATCATCAAAAAATCCCCTAAAGAATTTCCTATGGCCTCTAAACATGACTCAAACCAAAAATGGAGAGGAAAGTTTGCACCCATAAAGGTACTTTATCCAAAGTCTCTGTTGTAGGGTTAAAGGCTAGATGCCATGGCTTCAAGGACAAATCAAATTTATCCTCCCAACTCTAGAAGTACTCACACAAAACTTTATTTCTATTAGCCACAATTTCAAAAACAACAATAAAATAACCTCTGGCAGCTGGGTAGATTTGAACACAACCATCCACCATGGGTTCCTAGTGTTCAGAAATCCATTTATGGAGATCACACAGATGAGGTCAAAAACCCCTAAATCATTTAATCAGTCCTAATTGTGAAAACAATTTAACATTATGCATTACCTCATCCTCAAGCTCCTACAACAGAACTGATGCTTTGTTGGCCTTCGAAACTTCAATTTCCTTCCCCATCGCTTAGAGGTGAGGCTCTAGCAGGGCATTATCACCCCCAAAATAATTTCCACTAGCATTCTCCCTGGAGCCTGACCCGTCATAGTGCACACGTCTCACAACTTTTTCACCTGTTTGCCACCCTATTGTCTTCTGCCCAACATTTATGCCCTCTACGCTATGGCTCTATGAGCCTCCAATAAAAGGAGCCGCTACAGCCCTAGCACCCATAGACGGAATTGACTTCATCTCTTTGTGCATAGTTGATATGTTGTTTTTTAGGAATGGTATGAATTTTATTTCAGATTTGAAGTCTTAGTTGTTAGAACATTTCAAGATGAAGGATCTAGGTGCAACAAGGTATATTATGGGGATGGAGATTAGAAGAGATAGAGCTTGCATAATGCTTTGGTTAAGCTAGAGCAACTATGTGAATTTAGTGTTGGAGATATTCAACATGGCAGATTGTAAGAAGTTAGTTGTTCCAGGATGGAGCTTTTTGTGGATTGTCCAAAATATCCTACTGAGATGGAGGACATGACTAGAGTACCATATGCGAGTGCTATTGGAAGTTTAATGTATGCAATGGTTTGTACAAGGCTAGACATTTCCCAAGTAGTGGGAGTTCTTAGTCGGTTTATGGCTAATCCTGGATGGGTACACTGGGATGCAGTAAAGAGAGTGTTTAGATATATGTGGGGTACTTCTGAGTACTCTCTATGTTATCATGGTTATCCTACTAGTTCTTAGCATTCTGTAAGTATTCATGGATATGTGGATTCAAATTGGGTAGGTGACATTGACAACAGAAGATCCACTAGTAGATATGTGAACATTCATGATGAATGGTGGTGCGATAAGTTGGATGAGTAAGTAGCAAGTTGTAGTCGCTTTGTCCACAACAAAAGCAAAGTACATGGCAGCTACTCATGCTTGCAAGGAAGCCATTTGGATTAAGAGGTTCTATTCGGATATTAGTTTTGATGCAAGACAAATTACTATCTGTTGTGATAGTCAGAATGCCATTTGCTTAGCAAAGAATCCCACTTTCCATGCCTGAACAAAGCACATTGATGTTTAGTTTCATTTTGTTTGTGATATGGTAGAAGATGGAAAGGTGATATTGGAAAAATTTGACACTTTGAGAAATTTTACTGATCCACTGACGAAGCCAATGAGCACAGAGAAGTTCAGATGGTGTGTTTCTTCCAACGGCCTTGGGGCCTTGAGCAGTTGATTACAGATTACTTATGCCAAGTCTTCGATAAGTGGGAGATTGTTGAGATAACTAGTTGTCTCAACCTGTTTGTAGCGGTGGAGGATTGAACTTAATAGAACACATAAAGAAGATTAGTGATGGTAACTAATACTTATGATCGCATGGAATTGTTAACATGCAATGCATTTAGCACGAATTTAGTTAGCGATGGATCAGAGGTGGTTACATTGTTTGTAACTACCATCAATAGTTAATTGACCATTTGTGGTGATAGTTATTTCTCCATGAGTGGGTGTGATCATTCCATGCATTTAGTTCTGACTCAGCTTTGCACTTTGAGTTGGCTTCAAATATTACATGTGATGAAGCCTTCTATTCATTGTTGTTTGTTAATTATTAAATACTCTATGCCTTAGAGTATTGAGAATAGATCAAAATTTGCTAATTTCTAAGACACTGTTATGTTGTCAGAATTATCCCTGTTCTTGTTGAAGATTGGTGAACACCTGAAGAAGCTTAATGTTGCTATTGTATTGTAATTGTTGTTATTGATAATACAAAGTAATGTGCTTTTGGTGTGTGGGTTTTTTTACCTAGAAAGGTTTTTCCCCGTAAATTTGTGCATTATGGTGTTATTCTTTTATGCGTGTATTTGAATGTGTTTCCTTTATTGTAATAGTTTAAATATTTGTATGAATCCGCACTATCTCTCCTTCATAAATTAGTGTTGGAAGCGTTGTTCCACACCTTTGCTTCCTTTCATTATGCAGGATATGATATGATGCATGTATATATTTGCAAGTCGTGGTCGAAGCAAGTTAATCGCTACCCTGCAAATTAATGGTGCAACACTTTTAAAATGCACTTCTATTTGTTTTTGATCAAATATCTGTAGGATTTGATGTAGGAGATTACAAATACAAAGGTGCCTTCCTTCAAGCCCAATAACAATGATCATTTGTTGGTGGATATCAATCTCACAACAACCTAGACACAATAACAATTCTCAGCAATAATTAATAGATTACATAGGCAAATGAAATGAAATGCATGATAAAATATGTGCAAAGGAGAGATTTTGTTAGAGAGCACCATCTTCCAATTGTATAGTGAATTTTCATTGAAGCTTATCTTTAGTTTATTCTAAACTGTCAAATTTAAAATAGAGTTCTTATCTATTTTATTGAACTTAAATGTATTCTTTTAGGCATTTTTTTAACTAATTTGAAAATTTGAAATAAACATTAAGGGGAACAAAATTAGATTCTTTTGAAAAACTATTTCCACCGTTATAAAATTTATTGGAGTTTATTGTGAAATATTTCAATCAATTTATTTTACAGAGCTAAATAATGAATTTATGGGAATTACTTAAATAATTAATAGCGATATAAGTGTTTTGTAAATGACATATAGATTTATGTCTAAAATTTTAGTGAGATATTTTTTTATTAAAATGATAAAGATTGGGTTTTGAAAAAGTTCAGACTCTTTTACACAAGAATAGAGTTTCTAAAATTTATAAAAAGTATAAAATAAATATTATAAATTTACTATTTCATATAAAAGTAACTTTCTAAATCAATAGATTTTAGTGATAATAGATTTCCACAATCCATGTAGATTATTGCAAGAGTATTGTGTCAAAAATTTTGCATCAATGTTTCGAATCACACTCTGTGATTCATCATGAGGATAGAAGAGAGCATGAATCACAATGTGATTTGAAACATTGATGCAAAAATTTTGACACAATTGAATCCAGAGCAATAATCAATAGATTTTGTTTCTATATAGATTTATTTAAGTAATCTTTTTAAAGAACTTTCATAAATTTACTATTGCATATAAAAGTAAGTTTTAAAATGAAAATATACTAATTTTAAAAAAGAAAAACATTCTTTGATGCCATTGTAAAATGGTTTTTTAATAATAGAATAGAAATAAAATTATAAAGTAATGAAAAATAATTGTTCTTTTTATTTTACAAAGCTAAATAATGAATCTGTGGAAAGTACTTTAAATGACATAGATTTATGTCTAAAATTTTAGTGGTAGATGTTTTTTATTAAAATGATAAAGATTCAGTTCTCAAAAAATTCAAGCTCTTTTACACAAGAATAGAGTTTCTAAAATTTATAAAATCAAGTATAAAATAAATATTGTAAATTTACTATTTCATGTAAAAGTAAGTTTCTAAATTAATAGACTTAAAATTAAAAAAAAAAAACTTTTTAAACCAAGGATAACTTTGGGAATTTTTATATAGATTTATTTAAGTAATCTTTTTCCAATCAAAATAATAAATATTTATAAAAATAATATTCAAAAATAATTTTAAATTAGTAAACATAAAAATAAGTTTCTAAAATTTAGAAAATTAACTATGAAAGAACTTTTCTAAATTTACTATTCAATATAAAAATAAGTTTTCAAATTTAAAAATATTAAAAGAGTCTTTAAAAAAGAAAAATATTCTTTGATGTCATTGTAAAATGGTTTTTTAATAATAGAATAGAAATAAATTATAAAGTAATGAAAAGTAATTGTTTTTTTTTTTAAATTTAAATTAAAGTTAAAATTAGAAAATTAAAATTAAATATTATAAATTTAAGGATTTACTAAAGATTTTATTGTACAAAAATATAGCCAACTTAAATATACAAAATCTAATATAAAAGATTTTCATTATAAGTGCAAATAAAATCAATTTCAAATTACAAATTATATACAAAGAAAATATAATAAATTTATTATTATACATAAATTAATAATATATTTAAAACTAGCATATCTATCTTTAAAAAATTGCAATTAAGAATTACATTTATACATAACTTTATTGTATAATTTAAAAATAATTTATACAACACTTATTATTTAAAATTGGGTTATGATTATGATTACAATTTAATTAGGGTTAGGGTTCAATTAGGACTACACATTCAAAATGGTTCAATTAGAGTTCAATTAGGGTTAAGGTTATGTTATGGTTAGGGTTCTTGATTAGGATTTAATTAGGGTTAGGGTTAGGTTTAAGGTTAGCTTTATGGTTTAATTAGGGTTGTATTTAGAATTAGGTTTCCAATAGAACTAGGGTTAGTGTTAGAAATATGATTACAAATAGGGTTAGAATTATGGCTAGTATTAGAACAACAATTAGGGTTAGGATTAGGATTAGGGTTCAAGTTTAACTAGGGTTAGGGTTAAGGTCAGGGTAGGATTACAATTCAATTAGGTTTCAATAAGGGTAAGGATTAGGGTTTACATAAGGTTTTGGTTAAGTTTAGGGTTCAATTAAGGTAAGGTATCTACGATAAAGCTTAGGGTTAGGGTTTAGATTCAATGAGGGATAAGGTTCAATTATGGGTTTAACTTCAATAAGGATTCAAGTTCAAGTAGGGTTACAATTAGGGTTATGGGATAAAGCTTGGGGTAAGGGTTAGGTTCAATTAGGGTTAGTATTGGGGTCTTTGTCATAATAGTGGTTTACAATTCCTGAGAGGAATGAATTTTAGCTGAAATCACATATTTTTAGAAAATATAATGATTTAAGCCTTAAAAAGTTCCATTTTAAGGATTCCAATTGAAGAGGTTTGATCAAATCACCTTAGATCAAACCCCCTTGGATAGAACCTCGCTAGTTTTAAACCATACCTATAAATGCGTCTCCTTTACACCTATCAAAATGCTGATAAAAAATCACTTTTGATTTAGCTTTTGGGGGATCAAATGAATTCATTTAAAATTTATTTCAAATGATTATGGTATTCCTCAGAACAAGCTATCCAATGAATATAATTTTAATATGTTTTGGTTTTGTTATGTATTTGTTTTTTAAGTTTTATTAAACATAGGTTTTTCATCAAAAATAAATTTCTTTGTTCTTCACATGTGGAAAAATAGAAGATTATCAAAAAAAAAATTGAAAAATATGAGTGCACCAGATATTAAAGTCCTTGATCCAACAAAAAAATAAAATAAAATTTTGACATATACAAAAAAAGTTACTGCGTTATACGGTCGCATTGTGTCAATTGTAATTCATTTTGACTTTGTGAAACTTGATTAAGGAAAAAATATTCAATAAAAAACTATCTAACCAAGTGGAAGCACTAGATATCAGAGTTACAAATCTAAATTTGAAAGAATTAGAATTTTATCCTTCATGGAAAAAAAAGTTATGCGTTATACGATTGGCTCACTTTTTTAAATATTTGAGAAAAATCTATTTTCGTGGGAGATGGAAAAAGAAGTTCACAATTTGATTCCAAAAATTTTGAAAAAATATTTTTAGAATCTACAGACAAATTTGATGAGACTCTAGTTTGCACCATCTTCAAATTCCTCATAGTTTAGCTATAGGTGCCGAATGTGAAGATTTAGTTAAAATAATAATTTCGGTGTCCAGTTTGGCCAAAAATTGTAAACCACTATTATGGGATCACCCATTGGGGTTCAATTAGGTTATGATTAGGGTTAGGGTTGGGGTTAAGGTTCTAAAATAAATCTTGGGGTCATGGTTAGGGTTAGGGTTCAATTAAGGTTCAATTAGAGTTACTATTAGGGTTCAAATTGAATTAGAGTTTGAGTTTAATAAGGTTATTGTTTAATTAAGGTAAGGGTTAAGATTAGGATTATGATTCTATTATGGTTCTACTTTAATTATGGTAGGGTTGAGATACAATTAGGGTTAGGTTTCTATGATAAATTTTGGGCTTAAGGTTAAGTTTGGGGTGCAAGAAAGTTAGGGCTAAGGCTTAATTAGTGTTAGGGTTATAATTCAATTATGGTTAGGGTTATAATTTAATAGGGATTATAGTTATTCTAACAATAATAATATTTATACCCCAACCCTAACTCTATCTATCTCTAACCATAACCCTAATAATTCTAAAGCTAACATTAATTATAATTGTAACACTAACCATTTCCCTATTTATAACATTAACCTTGACCCTATTTCTATCCCTAACCCTAAATCTAAAGTAAACCTAACTCTAAAACTAATTGTACAACTCTAACCCTAACTCTAATCCCAACCCTAAAATAAACACTTATTGTAACTCTAACTCTAACCCTAACCCTAAAGCTAACCTTAAACCTAACCTTAACCCTATTTATAAAACTAACACTAATTCTAATTATAACCATGTTTCTAAATTAACACTAAATATAATTATAACCCTAACCCTAACCTTATTTCTAAAACTAACACTAGTTCTAATTATAACCCTAATCCTAATCCTAACCCTAACATTGACTCTAACTCTTACTTAAACCCTAAACCTAACACATAATAATTCTAACTTGAACCCTAACTCTGATTCTATCTCTAACCCTAACCCTGACCCTAACCCTAACCTAAATTCTATCTCTAATCTTGACCTTACTCTAACTCAACCCTAACCTTAACCTTAATCCTAACACTAACCTCAATCCTAATGCTAAGTTTCACAACCCTAATCCTAATTCTCTATCTAACCCTAACCCTAACCCTAGCCCTAAACCTAGCCATAGCCTTAACGCTAGCCCTAACCCTAATCTAATGTTAACTCTAACCTTAAATCTAACCCTAAAATCCTAATTCTATCTCTAACCTTCATATTAACCCTAATTATACACCTAACCCTAATATTTCTATCTCTAATCATAATTGTAACCTTAACCGTAGCCCTATCCAGGTAATGTTAACCCCAACCATAATTTCAAACCCTAACCCTAATGCTAACGCTAAACCTAACCCTAACCCTATTAATTTTGTCTAACATATTGTGTTGTGAATGCTACTAGCATATATATATATTGAACCATCAATTTTGTGGTTGGCTATTGACTTCTCTTACACTCTTAGGATCTTTCACCTAAAAGGAGAGAGATAGAACCCCAAAATTGAAGTGGTTCATTCAAATAGAGGATTGTATGATGTAAATATGACTAAATGAAATGCTATAAATGAAACTAACTGATGAAATTGATTGACTCTTGATGCAAAGCCTATGAAATATGCAATGTTTGAAAACACAGTGAGATATGCAAGAATGAACTAAAACATGAATAAATGCAAAATAGAATTGAAAGAGGCTGATCAGAGTGCACCTGGAGGCATATTGAAGATCTAAGAAGATTCTGGAATGCTAGTAAAATCATTGCAAATCACTAGTGGGACTCATTCACCACAGATGGCGAATCAATCCTGCTACTGGTAAAATCTACTGAAATAGGTTTTTGACTGTCGAGAACTGGAATGTAACAAAATTACCTTTTTCAACCTTAAGGTGGGAATTATTCACCACTGATGGTGAATCAGTCCTCTCCCAAAATTATGTGAAATCAAAGGTCAATTTTGTAGCTCCAGATCTGCACTTGTCTTCTTGTCGGGTTAACGAAGTCTAATTTGCAAAAAATGGATTGTAGATTATCTCCAAGCTTGAAATAGGGTTAATTTGACTTGAAACACTTTGTTGACTTGTTGACCACCTTTGAACACCTAATTTCTTGACAAAACTGCATACAAAAGTCTGCAAACACACATGCAAGAGGGGAAAAATGGTTAAGGGTTAGAATATAGGGATTTGCCTTGGTCAAACCCCACTTTGGTAATCAAACCCCTAATGAAGAAATGAAATGAAATGAACAAGGAAAGATGAATAAACATCATGTAAATGTCCTAAACTCAGCACAACCTTGTTGAAGAAATCTAAAGTTATGTCAATGGTTGCTCCAAAATGCTTGATGAATGCTTGATTAAATGATGCAAAGTGCTTGAATGCTAATTGATGAATGCAAGTGAAATTGATGATTGGGAGATTGATTAGGTGTTAAATGAGAAGAAAAAAACTTATTTATACACATCTATGCCCTAATAACCCAATGATACTTCATCACATGGGCCAACATAAGGTATTTTTAAGTAAAAAACTAAAAGAAAATTTGAATTATTTTGATTTTGGAGCCAAGAGGGACTCATTCGCCACCCATGGCGAATGGGTCTCACCTTGGGCTTGTAAGCAGGTGTTGGGAATTAAGTCACTTTTAATATTGTTTGTCGGCTTTACATTCAAAAACACACTTAATTAAGCCTTGTGAGTGCATAAAGGGGTCAAATAAAGCATAAGAAAGGTGTAAATAGTGAAATTAAGCCTAGAGTTACAAGACTTTACAACACCTTAGAATAGGACTTAATTAGTGATGAAAAGGTGATTTTTAGGTGAATTATAATGAAAAGAGTCTAGAAAAGTGTAGAAATGTGTTACAACACTTCACAACACCTTCATAAGACACCATAATTTGAATACTTAGGACTAAATGTGAATGCATAAGTTACATTGTAACATTAAATCAAAGCAAGACAAGTCAAACATCATAGAAGAAAGACCTAAAAGACCATGAAAATGTCAATGATCCATTTTTCTATGGTACACACACACACATATATAAATGCTGAGAGATATCATCGATATAAAACTATATGTATGCTAATATGTTAGAGAGTACATTTTTATGCATGAGTGTGTACATGGATGGCATGTGCTACAAATTCTAGTTTCATGTGACTAGATTAAACAATTAATAATATAAGTGCTAAATAATTAAATAAAATAAACTTAGACAAATCTATATTTTTTCCTTAAAAAATTACTTATTTTCTAATTTTGAAATATTTGCATGCAAATTAAAACATAAAGCAATGCAAATAAAAAAAAAAAGAATTTTTTCAAACAAATTGGAAAAAAACACTGGAATGAAAATAAAACGTTCCCATCCAATTGGAAAATCAATATTTATTTGGTTTTTATGTGATAAGAGAGATTTTGGAGGCTTTTACCATTAAACAACATCTGATTTACCATTAAATGAGGACTTAATAGTGGTTTGTAGGTGTGAGACTTGTTTTAGGCTCAAATCTCACACTATATGTATTCTATTGACTAAATATTTAACCATTGCAATCAATTATGTTTTAACATTTATATATATTTATTATTTGATTATATATGTACTTTATAAAGAATTTATATTATTATTATATTTACTATTATATTTTTTATAATTTATTTTATTATTTTATATTTATAATACAAAATATATTCATATTATATATAATTCAATGCATATTATTTTTAAAAATATTATATATTATATTCTATTTGTATTTGATTTCTATTATGTAACATAATATATAATTATATCCAAAGAGATTCTAATTCAAAATTATTGTGAGCGGGAGCGCTACTAATGCCCAATGGGTGTTTTCTGCTAATGAACCTGCGCTTGGTGCTACCCCTCCTGGGTGATCGCCAGTTGATAATCCTGCTATGTGTGGTGTTGGCATAAATGGTTGCTCCGTGGGCTTGGGTGCATCTCCTGCTAGGGTTAGCCAGGATGTTTGCATGGGCCCTTCTATGGCTCATCCTATCTCTCCATGGGAGTTTGGTCCTGGGCTGGGTACGGACCCTGCGATGGGGCCTCCTGTTGCTCTTGCGTCTTATTCTGGTGTTCCTCTCTCGGTTGTCTCTAGCAGGGGATCTAATGGCTCAAAATTTGTTAAGGGCCTTGTTCCTGGTGTTCCTCTTACTGAGCGATTTCCTTCTACAGGTCGGGTTAAGTCCTTCTCTGAGGCTACTAAGGCAGATTCACAACATCCTTCTTAGTCTCGAGTTCGGCCTTTGCCCTGTGCTTGTGATTCCCCTGTTGTGGTATGTGGACCTGAGATTACTTTGAAAAAGGATTTGTACTCAAAGTAGGGTGTGGTTTGCAGGTTTAATGGCTTGTGGCCCTCCCTTCCCAATCTCCATGACTTGGTAACCGCCTCTTGGATGTTGTTGGTCTCTAGTGAGATTGAGCTCTATCCCAGTGCTAGGGGTTTCTTTTTGGCTACCTTTTCCTCTTTTGTAGAGAAAGACTGTGTGTTGGACCAGGGGAGGATGTGGGGTATTCATTCACTATCCATCAGGCCTTGGTCTCATTCTTTCAATCCCTTAATGAAGTCGTTGAATACTAGATCAATTTGGGTCTGATTGTTGAATCTCCCTATTCAATTTTGGGAGGATTCATGTTATGAGGCTATTGGCAACACCATTGGTCACTTTTTGATGGTGGAATCTATGAATCAAGAGATGGGGCATACTACGATAGCTCAGTTATTAGTTGATTTGGACATCTCCAAACCTCTCCATGGTGATGTGGTCTTATTGGTGGAGGACAGACCTTGGAAGCAACTCTTAGACTATGAAGGTCTCCCTTTTTGGTGTAAGAGATGCTTCTATGTGGGTCATTTGGCCTCTAGTTTCCCACAAGCCCACCACAAAGGTGTTTCTACTTGGTGGAAGGACGCTCTCTTGGATCACCTCACGGTGGGTTCTCCTCCTTCTGTGGAGGCCGACCCTATTGCTTCTTCTTAGGATCCTCGGTCTGCTCCTCTCCTAGCTAACCTTTCAGTGGAGCCTCTGCTTGCTTGTTCTGCTGATGTTGTTTTGTCCAAGTCTCTGCTGGTTTGATCTATTGATGCTAGTCTAACTGAGCCTACCCGAACTTTGATGCTTACCTATGATGGTCCTTCTCTCAATCCTATTTCCTCCCCTATGTTGTCTCCCCTGTAGTGTGGTGGTTCTTTTCCCTCAGTGGCTTTGGGTGATCTACATCTCTCACATCGCTTGGTGGACTTGGATTCTGAGTCTTCTTGGTCTATTGTGCTGAGAAAGAAGAAGGGACTCCCTCGATCTATTGCATTTATGTGGCCTAGGGTTAAGGGAGTCAGATTAGTCCCCTCTAATTTTGGGGTTGTTTAGTCCTTGTTTGTGTTTCGACAGTTGTCTGTTAGCTATTTATGTGTGGTCTATCTTCTTTCCCAGTTCATTTCTGGGTTGAACTAGACCCTGTAAGTGATGCTTATCTTATCAAAAACATAATATATAATTATAGTATTATTTTTACATTGAATTTACATTATAGTATGATAGTAATATTTTTACAATGAAGATTGAGTATGTGCCTACAATGGATCAAGTTATTGATATATTTACTAAGGCTCTTCCTAAGGATACTTTTGAGTATCTCTGAGAACTAGATGCATAAGGATATGCATCAATATAGTGGATCTCAAGATTCATTATTTGTTCTGGACTAATGTTGGAGACTACCTCTCAAGGGGAGTAGGTAGTGGCCCATTGTTGCAGTCAGGGGGAGTAAGTGTTGGTGAAAGTTGGTGTTTTCATTTGTCAGCTATGTCAAAGGATATGTACAGTGGTTGCTAGTTGGTATGGTTTGTTGTGTGCTCCTAAGTGGGAGTATGCAAAATAGTAAAAATGAAAAGATGTTGCACAAAATAGTGATATGAGAAGGTACATGTATGATTAATGTCAAAGGGGGAGAGTGAGTGAGAGATGTGCTAACCTTTTCCATTGATGTCAAAGGGGGAGGAAGAGTAATGTGAAAAAGGAGAGTAGTAAGCTAAGGGGGGGAGAAAGTAAAAGTGGAAAAGAGAACTTGAGTTGGTGTGTTGGTGATCAAAGTTGTTGTGTTTGTTATTGGTGGTTTTTTCACATCATGTGTTGCCATCAATGACAAAGGGGGATATTATTGCAAGTATGAATTTAGTTGGTGTTGTCATTGATGTCAACAAACTTATGCTTGTGTTTTCATTGATGTCAACTAGTTCATACTATTGGTGATTGTTGGAAGTCTATTGATGGTTGAGAAGTTGTGATGATGTTTTGATTAGCTTCATTGTGCTGTCATTAGTAAGCGTTACTAGTGTCAACCTTTAGTGTTGCTTTGATAGGCTTTTATTGAGTTGGTTGGTTGTATTGATGTGCTACAATAGGTTTGGTGGTGTTGAGGAAGTGTTGAAGATAATGAGAATGTGTTTCTGGTGCTTAGTTTCCAAGTTCTTTTAAGAAAATTTGAATAAAAGAAGAAACAATGTGGTTGAGTGGTGTTCTGGCATATAGAGTGGTGTTCTAGTTTTGCTCCACATTTCTTCTATGTTGAAGATCTGCTAGTGTGGTTTGGATATGTTGATCAAAGTTATTCATAAGTGTTATATCTAGAGTTTATTAGTCTGGATTGTTGTGCAGAGAAAGTTGTGTTCACCAATGTGTGAACTATGTATTGCAGGGGTGTATGGGAGAAACGGTTTTGCTCAAATTTCTTTGTAGTGTGGTTTTTGATCTTGCAATTTTGGAAATGTGTTGATAAGGTTCACATCTACCTTCAATTGAAGTTGTTTGTGGTTTAGTGTTCCACAAGTTGATTTCTTGAGTTACAGTGTGTGGAAGATTATTTGAGAGCACTAGGTGTGTACATTATTCAGGTGAAAATTGTTGCAAAGGAATTTGTTGGATTTTAGGGTGTTTGTGGAATATTCTAGATTGTGTTCAAGTGATATTTATTTTCCATAAGTCATCTTTGGATCAAAGGAAGTGTGTACTTAAATGTTTGATTGTGTTTACAGAGGTTCTTCCGACCTTGGGTGTCTACACTAATTACATATTTGCTTCAGTAGTTGTGGAAGCGTGGCATGACATGTATATGTGGATTTAGGTCCAAGTTAAGGTGTGATGAGGTCCACCTTCATTCTTTTCCATCACGAGAATGTTTTGGTTCCGACCTAATTTGAATTTTCATGATTGAGGTGCATAGCTAACCTTGGAGAATGTTTTCAAGGTTGAAGATGGTATAAATAAGTGTTGTGTTGATGGAGGATGTGTGTACAAAGAAGGTAATGTGTATGATGTGAATTATAAAGTTGTGAAGTGCAGTGTGAGATTTAATGAGTTAAACTACTAGAAGTAGTGATCAAAAGGTGTCTACAATCTTCAAAAAGGTTGTGAATATGTTGGTGATGTTGTGGTGGAATTTTCTATTGCATTGAGATGGATTTCTCACGTAACATTCTTTCTTTTTTTTTGTAACTGGCAGTGAGCCCTCCAGTAGTGAGCCTATTATATTCGATGTTGCAATTACTTTATATGGTGATTTAATCTTCACTATGGTTTTTTCCTTCTTGGGTTGTCCACATATATTTGGTGTTCTATTGTGCATGATGTTGATGTGTTTCAGTTTCTATTATTTTCTTTCATGCTAAATAATTCTAATAGATTCAAGGTTATTAAAGTTGATGTGGATCTGAATATTATTGAGGGTTTTGATGTTTTAATGAATTGATTCACCCCCCCTCTTAGTTGCCTTGTGCATTCAACACTCTTTGTGTGTAGTGTAGAATTCTAGTGTGTGAATGATAATTTTATTCAAAAATTTCACATCTTACCTAAGCCTTGACTAAACCCAATCCCTATCCCCCAAGGATGTAGATTTGGTCTTCATCTTTTCTCTTCCTTGTCTTGGGCCAAACCTATATTTGTGGTCTTGAATTTGGCTTAGAAATCAAAATTAAATTTAATCCCATACCAAACCAACTCATTTTCAACTATTCATAACTCATTTATTTAAGTGTGAAGTATTCAAATTTCCATGCTAACATATTGTATAAAAACAAAGCCCTAGATTATTAGACCATTTAGTAATTATCAAGAAGACACATTGCATCATCATTACATGAGCTCTTAGAATAATGTAGCATCATCATCTTTACTTATAAGGAATAGGAATTACATTCTATGTAGCATGTCTAAAAACTTGTTCCAAATTATTTAATCAATCCAAGGGTTTGGCTAAGCTGGAAAGAGGGAAGCTAGTCAACTACCAAATCCTAACGTAACAAGTTCTTCTAATTCTATTTAGCACTACCTCGATTAGATTGGAATAGGTGAGCACATTTATGAAGAAATCAAACAATAGGTTTAAGGTTGCATCTCCCATGTTTAAAACCAGAATGAAAGGTTCAAAATTATTGGTGCAAGGATCATGATTGTAGGTGTGGTATTGAACAATCTAGTAGACAACAATAAAAATATTATTGATTGAGACTTAACTAGTGCAGTTCTAATGGTTGAGCATGCAATAGTCACATAATATGATCTATATTGTAGCATATTCCTCTCATATTTGAAACTACGTGCACACATTCAACTTTGTCAATTAAACATTTAATAATGTGTGTGTTGTGTAGATTTTCAAGACTCAACTATTGACATTCACTAAATTGGCATAAATTTTCAAACATGTAGAACACAAATTCATACCATAGAACTTAGAGTACATATACACTATCCTTCAACTACTCAAACAATTCTTCAACTAATTACTTTAATTAATTATGTGTTAATTACTTTAATTAATAAATAATTACCTTAAACAAATATAAAATGAGAGTTTTGTTTCTTTTCATCCCTAAATAAATAAAATAAATAAATATATCTTCAAATTGGTTTGATTGAGATAAGCATGAGAAAAGGGCCCAAACCCATTACAAAACAATCACAGAAGCAAATGGGACAACTAAAACAAAACTAAAGAACAAAAGGACTAGAAAGAACCAACAATATACACCAGAAAAAACAAAAGATCAGTAGACAATAGCTATAGATCAACAAGAAGTTTGTGGCCACCAATGGCGTGCCATTCACGGTTAAGAAAATCCAATTTCTCCTCAAACGAAACCTCCTTGGGTTTGCCTCTTATCTCATCATATTTGACTAGAGAATCTTTAGGCTCAGTAATAGATTTACCTTTGGCATCTTTCTTTTTGTTGCAGGTTCTATTAGTAGGGCTAGAAAATTTGACTTGAGCAGTAGTCTCCTCCACCTATTTTTTCTTTTCTCCAATTCAACCTGAAACACCTATAAAGTGGCAGCAATATTTTTAGTTGTTTCTTTGCTAAATGCATTAATTTCCTTCACATTCTACATGATGTTTTCCTGGTTCAATTTAAGGGACTACACCTCATTTTCCAGACACTCCCATTTATCAAATTTATCAACAAGACTCTTAAAATAATCCCACACATCTTCATCAACCTCCTCATTTTGCTAGTCTAGACTAGAAATACCTTAAATTGTTTGTACTACTTAAAAAATCATTATACCAATTATACTCTCTCACAAACTAAAGCAAATGCCTAGAAAATGAAAATTGAATACATGACTTATTAAATTTCAAAATTCATTATGCATGTTTTCAAATATAATTATCTTTTGATTTTGAAGAAATTAAAAATATTTATGTATGTAAAAAGTTAAAAATTAATATGGAGTTATATTTTTATATGATAATTTTTTATTTTTATTGTTTTGTTATTTGGGATAGGAACATGAATATATGCTAATATCTTTTCGACTAAGAGTTAAAAATGACAATATCTATGCAGCCCACAAAAAGGGCTTAATTTGACCATTTGATGATATTTATTAATTAATTAAAAATAAAGAATACAATGGTATTCTTCATTTTTAATTAATTAATAAATACCATCAAATGGTCAAATCAAGCACTGTATTATTTAATAGACTGCATAGCCCTGTTAAAAATTGAGGAGTATCCATTTCCTTAATCTTTAAGGTACGAGACAAATTCCATCCCTTACATCCCTTACGTATCATATCTCCCACTGATTTGAAAGTAGTTGACATAATTAAGAAACCCTGAACATCAATGATGCTCAACCAATTGAGCTAAAATGTTATATAACTTTAGTTAGTATTGTGGGTGACCTCTAGTGGTAGAAGCTTCGAATAAAGTCGATTATCTTCCTTTCCTAAAAACTCAAAATCCTCTGTTTTAGAATCTGTCATGCTTCCAATAATAGTCCAATACAACCAGGAAAGCATTAGATGCAAAGTAATAGTGTCGGCCATGTTCAAAAAGTAATTCCACAGAACAAGCTTTATGTCAAATCCTTCTCTGCCATTCAGCCACGTAAAGGCTCGAAGCTCTTACAGTTCACTATTGATGCAGAGTAGTTCTATAAATACATTTAGAATTATGGTTCAATTTGAATGAGCTGTGGTTTTGAGTTTAGGAGTTAATGGGGCAAAGAAATCCTTACAACCAGTGTAGAAGTGGGAGGGAACTGATAATGGGTTTCAGTTGGGGTGCTCCAGTGAATGGTGTGTGGAGCAGTTCAGATCTGAAGCAGCGCGCAGTGCGCAGGATGCACAAGAGAATCCTTCACGTTTCCCTCAAATCAATTGCTGAGGGAGACTTAGAGAAAATGGAGAAGCCCATAAAGGAAGTGCCTGTTTTATTTTTGAATCGGGCATTGTTTATGTGAAAGGTCGGGAGAGGTGTGCGAGTACTCACCACGAAATGACTGCATTTTCGTGGAAATATAATCCAGATTTTGATGGTGTTTTCAAAATCAGGAAAAGACTTGTCGGTATTGGCATGGTGTGATGGTTTATAGGTGGCATTGTTGTTCTTGCCACCAAGGTTCAAACCCCGTTGGGGTGGTATTGTTGAATGGTTGTATCCGGTTCATAGCTCCGGTCAAAAGCGTTTACCCCTTGAATAAAATAAAAAATCAGGAAAAGACTTACGGATGGTCTTTTGCTGTTGCAAAACCAAATACCTCTCTGGGTTTTGTAGCCTCCTTCAAATCTAGATGGCATTTTCATAAGTGGGCAGGAAAAAGCTGGATGATATACTTGTATTTTTGTGGAAGTATGATCCAGACTTTTTTCAGGGTGTTTCTAAAATGAGGGAAAGAATCATGGATAGTGTTTTTGTTATTTGAAAACCAAATTCCTCTTTAAGTTTTGTCGCACCTCCTTCAAATCTAGATTGCATCTCTGTATTCAAGCATGAAAAAGTTGGATGATATTATGAACCGGTTGTTTTGGGTAAATCAAGAAAAATAATTTTATATGTTTGATCTATGGATTGTGTTATGGATTTTAAAATATATATTTTTAATATGGTTTGATATTTGTATTGTGTTGATGGTAATTTTAATGTTAGATGATTGTAAGTTGTTATTAAAATTAAAGGAGGGTTTAGTTATGTTTTTGTTTTTATAATTTTTGATGGAGGATTTTATATCATTTATTTATTATGGTATATGGAATACAAATTTTAGGCTGAAATCTCTTAGACTAAGAGGTATCTACTTTTATGATTTAATTTCTTTTACACTGATTTAGTTTATTTTATGATATTGCTATCAAGATTCAACTGTGTAGTTTTGTGAGTCAAACTCATTGACCCATGTTTCATGAGTAGTGGTTCACAAGAACCAATCTCTCATGATAATGAATGGTCCACTTAGCACTATGTGGAAAATATCTCATACTTATCAATTGATGAGCTAAAGGGGCTCTATAATGAATGGTTCATAAGGCACCCCCTACCCACCATTTTGTAATCAAGTGAAGAAATTTTGGGTCCTTCATCCACATATTCTCAAATTTGAACATACATCTTTTCAATCTCTTATCGCCTATAATATTGAACTGAATTGGGTAGTGGTACGATCTAGAAAAAGGAAATATATTCAAATCTCCTTTAAACATGAATCTGTCCATTTTTTTTTGAGATATTTTTGAATCCCAGTCTCTCGTTAGGCCAAGTATATGTTCTATTTTTCAATGACACCTCTATTAATTGATTTCTTTGAATAAAATATTTAAAATTCAACTATGACTGGTATTTCCTCTGCACTCCCCCAGCTTGTCCTGACTATGTAGAATTTCAATGAAGTCTCCTAAAATATAGAATTGAGTTGGGCTTGCTAATAGGAATTGTTGTATTTTTGCCATGTTTGTTTGTTCGCCCGAGGTGAAGTAGGCTTGTATACATTTATTGGGATGAACTACATAAAAGTATCTTTTAACTCTGCATCCTAACCAATCTATGTTCTTTTCCATTATTTCAACTAGTATTGCTTGGGGTTTCCAAAATATTGCAATTACTCTTGATGCTTCCTCTGTTGGAACCAATTCTAGATTCCAGAACCTCACTTTCAAATTCATTAACTCGTCTCTTTGCTTGATAATTTTGTTTCCTGTAACATCACTATATTTGCCTTTGATACCTCCATTTGGTGCTTAACCAAGTGCTTTTTGTTGAGGGAATTTAAGCCCCTAAGATTCCATCAGTAGATCTTCATGGCTCTTTGGGAAGGGTTTTTCCCTTCCTAGAGCTCAAAATTCTTGTTATTTTCATCTGCCCCCGGTGTCACCATCCTGACTTAGCTTCTCCTGATTTGTTTTCCTCCCTTTCTTTTTCTCTTCACTACAATCTGGAGAAACTTTCAAGGTATCTTTTTTCTTGATCCCTAACATGACACTCTTCTTTCCTTGTTAGATCTTGTTGCATATCATCCACCCCACTTCTATCTCCCCTTCCTCCCATGGATGTGACACCTCTCTTGATGCCTCTACTACAATTATCCCATCCTCCTCTTGCCTCCTTTCTTGTGGCTTAAATCTGTGCTTGTTCGTGATTTTGAAGACTTCGCGGGGCGCATCCAAACTTGAGGCATTTCCATCAATATGAAGATTTTGAATATCCTCCGCTATTGCATTGAGTGGAGCGGATTCTGTGGTCCTTATTTCTTTCGAGGTCTTAATCGTTTCAAGTGTACCCTAGTCTCAACAATTTCCACTTACAATCCTTCAATCACAGTATCTTCTACTTCGTTGGACCAACTCCCATTATTTTTGGAGATCGAGTCCTGACATGATCATCTCTTGCATTCTTTTCCTAGGTGGGTGAGTTAAAATCTATTTCTATCTTTTGCCTCCATTTACTTCTCTCCACTATGATCTCTAGTTCATCCCAAAGGGTAGCATTTAGATCAATTGCCACACAAATTCTTACGTAAACCCCAAATTCTCCTTTCAAAAAGTTTCCCTCTACTTGGATGAAAGAACTAAGGGCAGCATCGACTTCTTTTAGTGCTTATTCATTCCAATAATCTGAAGGGAAATTATACAATCTAATCCACATCAAAGTTTTTCCCATATTATGATTTAAAGGATTGAAATTGGGCATCTATTCGGTCGTGTAAAAACCACATCTGAACCCCACCGATTTTCCCACCATTTGTGCAATATCTCCCAAGATATTCGAGTGCCTGCTCATTTAGCCAAAAAAAAGATCTCTCCTTGAGGCTCTCAGTTTCATTCTGACACACCTTTGCATTGATAAAAATTTCCTTGCTGTTGGGAGGGTTTCTCTTGTAGTGTTCAACATGTTCTCCCCACACTCTTGCACTCCTGTTCTTATTGACCCAATCTTTCCCAAACTTAGGATTGAAAGTTCCTCAATTTCATCTATTTCTCCAGTTTGGTTGTGTGAATTCCTTCTTCTCTTGAAAGGAGACCTTCCACAGGGCATGCTGACCCAATGGTATGTTGTTTTCTCTTGTTGCTACTAACGGGAGCACCTTTGCATTCTTCCATCCACTTGCCCTTCCATCGTTACCAACCACACCCACCATTCTAACTCTGTTAAAATTCAAAATTTCGACCACAAAGCCATTTTTCAATCACACATACTAATTATTTTTGGTAGAAGTTGTCACTAATTATTATTTGATTAATTGGTCTCCTTATTTATCTCTTGTTGATAAAAATCCTCATGAACCATGGACAATTAAAAACCCTTCAATTCACATTTAAGGATATTTTGGTTGTGACATTTATGTTCATGTACCTCAAGAAAAGTGATGTAAAGTGGATTTAAAGGCTAAAAAATGCATCATCATTGGTTACGGTGAAAATATTATAGGTTATATAAGCTTTGGAATCCTATAATCCAATTTTTTTTGAAATATTTGATTTCTAAGGAGTTTAGAGCTTATTTAAGTGAAGAACAACAAAAAAGAAGAAGGAAAGAACAAATAAATGCACTTCAAAACAAAAATAGAAAAGTAGGAAGATGCGCATGTGGAAGAATATATATATTGGATCAAAGTATTGGAGGAGAAGAATAAAAGGGTTCAAATGATGATGTGTAGGATGAACAAATAGAAGAATGGGTAGAGCCATATTATTCCTACCTTAATAAGGCCCACAAGACAATAAAATGTGCTTGATTTATTGAGTATTGACAATACACCTAGATCTTTTAGGGAATCTCTCTATTCAAAGGATAGAAAATCTTGGAGGCAGGTCATGTAGGAGGAGATGATAGCTTTGGATATTTGTGACATGTAGGATCTTGTTAGTTTTCTTGAGAGAAGAAATTCTATTAGTTGCAAGTGGGTGGACAAAAATTAATTTAGTAAAAATGGATGGTTAGAGTGGTACATGGCTAGACTAATGGCCATGGGCAGAGAGATTATCTATTTTAGTGAAATTTTCTCTCCAATTAAGTTAAGTTATCTTCTATTCATTTTTTTAATGTATTGCCATGTCTTGTGATTTTGAGATTGAGTAAAATTATGAATGTTAAAATTGATTTCTTGTATGGGCATCTTGAGGAGAAGATTTATATGTTACAACCTAATAATTTAATTGTGAAAGGAAATGAACATTTGGTTTACAAGTTAAAACAATCATTATATGTTATGAAATTATCACCAAGATGTGGTACTAGAAGTTTGGTTACTTTGCATTTAGTTTGGGTTTTGTTAGAAGTGAGGAAAATTATTGTGTTTATGTTAAAATTATTAATGATTAGATTATAATAATTATTGAAATAAAGCTAAGTATTCATTACCACTTCCTACACCAATCTAATGAGGAGAGTAATGTGCAAATTTTCCTATCTTTACAATTGTAGAAAGTAGAAACATATATAAACATGTGAAATATATAATATACCATAACATAGGTGCATTGGAGAAAACCATTTCAAGAGATAAATATTACATTGTAAAGCAACCTAATTTATGTATTATTTAGTAAACTAATAAATTACAATACAATTGCAAATAAAATCTTCATAGGAGTATCACCAAGATACAAATCTAGAGTGATTTTGGTTGCATAACAATGCCTACAAATTATCTATACAAGCAATTCCAAGTACCAATTATTGGTAAGAATTCAAACTAGAAACCATAAATGATTTGAGAAAACTATCTTTAAGAATTCCAATGCTAACTTATTAGTATTGACTTTCTCTTGCTATCTTTAACATAGTCCTAAAAAATCTTACATTTTTCATATTTGTCATATTTGACCACCAAAACTTGGATGCCTCAATTTATACTCATTCAAACTATTCAAATATGTTTCATGATAAATGTCCATACCTATCATAATGTTGGTCAAGATTACGATATAGCCTCCCCCTTATATGCTCTTATGCATCATAAGAATATATCATATGCAACTCTTTTCATGATGACCTTACAAACACCACAAAGTGTTGACACATGGCTAGACCATGCCACCTTAAGTGAGATAGCTACCTCCTCATGTGAGGGAAAAACACACTAAAAATAAAATCCAATAAGCCTCCAAATGGGATGCCAACTCTCTCAAGAGAAGATGAAATAGTGAATGCATAAGAAAAACATTGGGAATGCAATGTTGAGACACATTTTTGCAACATTCTTCCAATTGTCAAACACCTTGCAAGAGAAAAAGATAAATTCACCAACACTAAAATCTAATTTCTAGGGGCCAAGAGGCCCATAGACTCCAAACACCATATAAACTTCCATATTCTCATGAGCTTGGTTAATGAATTTACAACGTTTCTTAAAGTCTCTACCCTCTCTAATTTCACCCTCCCATATTCTACCACTTCTCTCAAAAATAGTATTGTGCATCTATGTGCTTGGTCCTTGCATGAAATGTGGTTTCTTTGCCAAATAAATTTCACTTTGATTGTCAACATAAAGATCAACTATAACCTATTTTAACTCAACATCTAGAAATACGATTTGTTAATCCAAATGGCTTCTTTATAGTTATGAGTTGCTTCCATATAGTCATCATCTATAATGGACAAAGCAATCACAATATTTTTCTTACTCATTCAATTTATTGCACCATAAAATAGAGTAAACACATAAACCTTAGTGGATCTTCTATTATCAACATCACTTGTCCAGTTTGAGTCCACAAATCCACAAATATCGAGAGAATGTGAAGTAGAGAACAAGCTTAGGATTTTCATTCCACTTAATGTTCTTTTCACCTATTTATTTTGGTCTTCCTTGAACACTCAAAAGCCTCTTTGGTACTTAAGAGATCTTCCTCCTCATTTTTTCAAAAATCAAAGAACCAACATCCTTTGCCTTCTCTACCTTTAAAGTGATTGAAGTGCTCCTAATGGCCAAGACTTTGTTGTCCCTTGATTCTAACAAAGACACAACAAAATTTGACTTATTTCCTTCTCATCCATCTTCACACCCACATAATATAATCGAGCCACTGAAAAATATTAAATGTTTTTAGGTGGTCTAGAATTGGTTCACCTTATTCCATCCTCAAGGAATAGTGTTTCTTTCTCAATAATATTTTGTTTACTAAAGACTTTGTTTGACATATTTCTTTCAATTTTGTCCATATAATAATTTTGCATTGAGTTCTTCATGGATACTAATAAGAATGGAATCTACAAGACACAATTTGATTAGACCTTTTTCTTTTTGGTCCATTACATCATACTGAGAAATTAATGTGGTATTCATAGGTCTTTAAAAAATTTCATCAATAGCATGTTGCATAAATCATGATCAACAAACAACACTTCTATTTTTTATTTTGTACAACTCAAAATGCATGCTTTAAAAAACTTACACCTTAATCCTTCTAGATGTCCTTTTCACCTAAATGTCCTATGATAAATACCATGGTACAAAGTTCTCATTTTTCAAAAACTTCTATTCAAATATAATAATCTCAAAAACCTCTCCACCCAACAACTAGAACTAAAGATGTTCATGCTTTAATATCACTTGTAAGGAAGCAAGGTGTGTGGAAACAACTTCTTACACTAATTTTTGTACAAAAAATTAAATCTTTTAAACCAATTACAAAATGTAAAGAAACACATTCATAAACATATAAATAATATAACCATGATAGTCATTTTTGTGGAGAAAATATTTGAAGAGGAAAATCTCAAACTCTAAAACCTACACAATGTATTATTAAATGAACAAAGGATTACAACACACTTGCAATCCAAGTTTTTACAAGAATATTTTATCAACACTCAAATATGGAGTAATTTCAATAGCATTCTTACAACACCTATGTACCTACAAATTCACATATTAGACTACAACTCCTAAAGCTCTAATTTATAAACTTATTGTAACCTAGAAACTATCTCTGATTTTATAAAACCACAAGGAAACACCTCCAAGAGGTATGACACCCAACTCGGTCCCCAATTTCTAATGCTCCCTAGGATAATGTCATACATGATAATAATAGTATATTCTCTTAGCCACTTACAACTCATAACTAATTTAATCCACCCAATACGACCACCCAAGTTTGAAAAGATTCAAGCCCCAAAATAGGTACTGATGACAAATAATTAACTCTTCATCATGGTTGGTCAAGATTCCAATGTAACTCTCTTTATTCTTAGATTTTACATGTCATAAGATTTTGTCATAAGTTATCATAAAATCTCACAAAGATAGGCATTCAAAATCTACTATAAATAGGCATTTTGAATAGATTTTACAACCCACAAACTACTAGCATATGGCATATGAAGCCAACTCAAAATACGACATCCCATTTTGATGGACCAAAATTATTAAATAAAATAAAAATAGATGATAATCAATTAATTACAAGAAAATGTCAAATAATAAATAAATAATTTTAAAAACTTGCAAACGTTGAGACACCTTAATTCCCAATAGTAAAAATATAAAATACAAAGCATATGCATATGCATACTCATAAACTAAGACAAATTGTAAATAACACAAATCAACAACTAAATGACTAAAATAAACAACCACTTATCAAAATAGATGTTGAGAAAAAAATGATAAAGCAACAACAACTAATCATGCATAATAGAAGAACATGACAAAGATACATTACACATTTATTCATGATTAGAGATCACAAACAACACAATAGATATGACTAGCTATGGCACCTTGTGCAATGGGTATGCCCAAGAGGTGTGGAAGGTCAATTAAGAAAAACATGGTTTTTTTTTTGCACAAATAATAAACTAATAGCAATAAGAAACATATAAATATATATGAAATTTGAATAAAAAAATTCAAATTAAAAATAGAATAAAACTAATAAAATTGTAAAATTTGTAATCTAATAAACACATGCAATTGATAAAATCATAATATTATCAAATATAAAATTGTATAATTATTTTTTTATAAAATTAAATTAATTATTAAATTATCAAATAAATAAAAGTATAAATAATAACTTTACTTAATAAATTATAAAAGTAATTAAAAATGGTAATTTAAATTAATAAATTAAAAAAGCAACAAAACCTATAATGTCCTCACTATTAGGATCTGATCGTAATTTAGAAAATTTATTGGCCGCGATGACTCTTGTGTCTCCTGTGAGGAGTTCTATTTTCGCGTGGGGTTTTGGACCTACTTCGTCCCCGACTTCTCCCCTGTAATGCGTGGGTTTATATTTACCTCACCACTTGTGGATAAAGAGAAAAAAATGGCCAAAAACATTAGAAAAATGGTAGCAACGATGAAAGTAGAAAAAAACAACCAGAAAAATGACAAAAAAAACTGAAAAGTGGTGAAAAATGATGGATGGCTGAGATTCGTTTTAATGTCAACCAAGCCCTATCCTTTGTTTTGGACCATTGATAGGGAAAATGAGCTCTGAAAGATCATATAGGACACACCTTCATGTAAAAATATAAAAAATAGAATAGTCCAAATTTAATCCATGTGTCAAAAGCCCATTTCACCTAAGCTGGGAAAACTTTGAGTCATAAATCCAAGATTTGGCAAGCATATTTAACCAGTTGTCAACAAAGTTAACCATCACCATCACCCAAGCTAAATATTTTCAAGAAGAGCCTGTTCAAGTAGCAGAGTTGGCTTGGGCCATGGGTTTGCTCCCCATAGGTCTCGGGTTCAACCCCCCACTCTTGCGGTTGATCGGTGGGCCTATATGCGGGCTATGGCATCCACCCATAGGGGGCTACTCTTGCCCTAGCTCGTCCTAGGTACCCAAGGTATGGGTTGTTGCGCTAAGTCGCAAGGACACCCCTATCGCATAAAAAATATTTTCAAGAAGAAAACATGGTTAAAATCCAAACCACGAAGCTAAAAAGAAACTAAGCAACAAAAGTTAAATTGCTCTCTTTTTTAATAGTGGAGAAATTACCGGCCTATTGCAAAATTGTTGGTGATGGGAAAAACCTGAAAAGATCAATGTAATGCCTCGTCATAATAACCTAAGGAATGTTGCAATTGTGTATAATAGTGAAATATATATATTTTAAAGTATTAATATTAAGTTAATTAGTTTGCATACATCCATTAAGTTACGCAACGTTACACTACTTGAGTTTCCATAGACGACTTTAGTATTTCGCATTGCATATATTTAGTTAACATAAACATTAAAGATAAACATTTCATAACTTTTGAAATACCATTCAAGATAACATAAAGTACAAATACGTTTCCTTACATTACATTTAATGAAATTATACAATACTCATTCATCTGATGAGGTGGATCAAACAATAGTTACAATTTACATTTACAAATGTTCACCTCATATACAATTGAGGGATGTTTTACAATACAAGATTTACAATTTACAATGATAAAGTACAAAGTTTCCAAGTGCGAGCTCTCCATCCATGAAGCTCTCGTTGCCATGATCAAAACTGGGGACCCAACGGAGTAAGGTGCACGTTCTACCCAACCATGTGGTACTCGTAGGTCCACCCCCCGTGCTAGGAGATAGTAATATGGTTACCTAGACATAATCTACTAACCCTAGACACTAGTGCATAACTGACTGATGGTTACATTGCTTCCAGATTTTAAGACAATTGAATGTACTACATACACAAGGTTAACTGTTATTTTAGGTGAAGTGTCATCACAATATTGCAAAGGTTACCCTGGTGTTTCTTCCTAGGTTCCAACCCCCAACTTGGGTTACCCTAGTAACCTCTTACGAAACCCGGCCCCTATTGCATACTATTGCGGAATCGAATGTATTTTGAAGAAACAAGACATCGATTTGCCATTCCAGGCCTTCTCAACTTATACTCAAGACTGAACTAGCTCAAGAGTCCATAAGTGAGGCATAATACTCTTGTTAAGAATTTTAATCTAACTACTGTGTTATTTAGTTATCACTGACTTACTAACTCTTTGTAAGTTACCCTGACACCTCTTTGTGTGTCGGCCCTTATAAAAAGCCACTCCCTAAACATAACAAAGGAATCTAAGTTTTCTTGACTAAGGCAACAAGGTGTACATACATACAACATACAATTTTACACTTTTCATAACGAACATCAATAACTATGTTCATAAAATCAGGTATTTAAGCTCCATACTAATTCCATCTACACATCCTTAGCCAGCACAAGAATTTAACTTAACAATCCCAATTCCCATATTTAACAATTTGTCTGGAAGACTTGTACATCTATGACAATACCTGATTTGCCCAACAAGAAACACAAAATAAAGCAAATTAAAAATAAATGTCTACCATTCGGATTTACTAAATCCAATCATTCATTAGAATCAACAGGAATTTTATAGCATCATAATTGTAATTCTTTTTTCTAACAATAAAGGAAATTGCATAGAATTATTCTAATTTTAATTTCCTCTATTTCACATAGAAATGAAAACTAAATAAATTTTTAATCAATTTATTGTTTAAAACTGATTGATTTTTATGCTTTCAAATATCTTAAATAATTCCGTATTTAAATACAAAATTATTTCTTTTATAAATAAATATTAAACATATATTTTAATTAAATATATATATAAAATATTAAATACATAATAATTTTGAAATTTGTATAAACAATACTAAACTCATTAAAAATTACGAATTAATCAAAAGCGAATTTTGAAAGAAACAGTTTTTATAAAGTTTTTTTTTAATAGCAAGGAAAACCCTTTACACAGGGTTTGTTGGCCGTGCACACAGCCGGCCATGAAAGGTCGCAGTTGTGTGGGCAGCCTAAGCGTTGCCTACGTAGGTAGCGCTGGTTGCCTCCACATCGGTCGCCCTTCATGGGCGGCTATGGGGGTAGCCCCATGCCCCAGCGAAAACAATCGTACCAATCAATAATAAAAATAAAATTCAGAATTTCACAAAATAAAATTAAACTTTGGTTTTAAATTCCGACTACGGATTTTATTCCTTTTTTTTTTAAATATCAAAACTCTAACTCGCCCGTACGACTTAAATTTAAATAAACATATAATTTTAAATAAGTTTCTTCCACAATCAATTTATAAATAAGATAAAATATATGTATAAATATATATATATATATATATATATATATATATATATATATATATATATATATATATATATATATATATATATATATATGCAATTTAACGATTTACAAACAAAAATTTTAAGAAAATTTTACGTACAATGGGGTTTCAAAAGGGAAATATGGGAAATTGTCAAATTTCTTCAGGTTTTAAAAGAAACACATACAGTATGTTTCATTCAAATCTAATTTACCCCGGATGTTTCAATTTCCTTTTTTTTAACAAATAATTCCCTTCATAAAAATTCAAATACTTTGGGAGAGTATACTATAGAGGTATTTTGAATCCATCAAATCTTTAGAAAACAAAATACAGAGAACAATTTCTGCGAGAAATACAGGGATTTAAATGAAACTAATTTCTTTTCAGAAGCATTCCCTTGCAAAACCAACAAAATAAAATTTACAAGAAGAATACATTTTCCTTTGCTTACTTGGTGAAGAGAGCCTCTGTTGCCTCTGTTGCCTATAGCTTCCAAATTCTTTCAGGAACCAATTCCCAAAACATGAACCAGAGGACTTCCACAAGTATACAATATTCCAAAAGCATATACAAAAATTTTTAGCAAAAGCACTGATATTTTTGCCGTGAAGAGAAAATAGAATAGAATCCCTCTGTGTTTTTCCAGATCCAAATTAACCTCCGTGAACAAATTCCTCAACCATAATCAATAAATGGAACTTGCACACATGTCGAGAAGTGCAAAATATCTTCAACCACTTCTCCGTAAAAATCCTTTCTTTCAAAAATTGCATACATTTTAATTAATTTATTTAAATTTTACAATTTTCAAAAGCAAATATATTTAATAATAAAGCATGCCATTTCCACAAAAATAATATTTAATTTCAAATAAAACTATTCACACACTTAAACAATTTAATTTAATTAATTATTTAATTTCAAATAAAACTATTCACACACTTAAACAATTTAATTTAATTAATTAATTAATTTAATTAAATAAATTTAATCTTTATGATCAAACCATTTAACCAAACAAACTAATTAATTAATTAAATAACATGCAAAACTAATTTCTTTAACATTAAAATTTAATTTATATAATAGTAAATAAAACATAATAAACTATTATTAACAATTAACATTTTTTTTCCTTTCAAGCAATTAAACCAAACAGAAAAGTACAAGACAACCTATGACTCTGAACTAAAATAGACGATGTACTGTGACCGGGTTATAGACTAGACTAGGATGAACCAAACTACTACCTCCCAATCAACGTATCCGTTGAGTCTTGACACGCTCAGACCTGAGTACCCAGGTGGAGGTGGTGTCATGTACCTGCAATTCCTGCAACCAAGCAATAACATGCATATATATATAAACCATTGTACAGGCACACCGTGCGGAGAAAATCACGGACATCACAGGGCATTCCCAAGCGAGTGATGCGATTATGTTCTCCACACCAATGCATGTCACATCAGACTGACGAATTAATTAACTGTTAGTCCATCATAAACATATACATAGCAATAATCAACTAAAAGAAAACATCTACGCTACCTCAAAGCATATCAGAAATCAAATATCACCATACAATGTATCATCATGTCACAGAATAAATCCACTGTCACTCAAAACCAGCGATCAAAATATCCAAACAAAGTATCATAGTCTAACAGTGTGAAAACATATCAGCAGAAAACACAAGCATAAATGGAGGGGTACTACAATCAAGGTAGCCACTAAAGATTATTTAGTCAATCTGCCTAAATGAATTGAGGTCTTGAACCCCTCATCATGGTCACAAGTACGCCACCCTGGACGCAAATTGAATCAGAAACAAGGCAACCCAGATAGTCTCTTCGTGTGGTGTGTGGTAGCACAAACATCCATGCATGGAAGCAACACAACATACGAGAACAAAAGGCGAGGCAACATTGAATATTGTGCGACGAAGCTCATCTACCACGTGTACAGTTGAGAATCGAACACAATAGTGGTACCCCTCCTTTACCAGTGAATTAAAAGTGGCAAAAAATGATGGATGATTGAGATTTGTTTTAATGTCAATCAAGCCCTATCCTTCGTTTTGGACCGTTGATAGGGAAAATGAGTTTTGAAAGCTCATATAGGACATGCCTTTGGCATAACAAAAATGAACTTAGATGAATTGTTTGCACATGGGTCAAGTCTCTATCCTTGGTGCTCTACTAATGTGCCAACATCCTCTTCCATGACATTCTCTCTCACTAGAAACAAAATTTAACAAACTAAAAGAATCAAATAATACATTAATGAAAGATATTATATATATAAGATCAAATAGCATATCCAACACACACTAGTAGATAAATGTAAAACACTATTTTATATCAATTTACACATATTGAACATGCATAAACCATATTCAACTATCATGAAATAAAAAAAAATTCAATAAAACAATTTTAAAAAATTATAAAATATTACCTAAAATTCAAATACATTAATTTATCAATAGTTATCCTAATCAAAATTAAATTGTCATTCCAACCAAAATGTTAATTATTTTAAATAGATTAAAATAATAATTCTTACATTTAAAATTGTAGACATATGTCTAGAGAAATTTAAAATATCATAATAAAAAGTATTTAAATAATAAAAAGTAAAAGTTAATAGAATAATAATTTTTAAAGATCTAATCCTTACTAAAATTAAGGAATAGTTGATATAAAACCCACACAAAGTAAGACATGACATTTTAAGCTTTCACAATTCTTAAAAAATGTACTTTAATTCGGTTGATCATGGAAAGATAGTTGTAAATGTGACCTATGGTAGTAAAAGGGGATTTTGGAAGGATACCCATGGATTTGACCCATGATAATTAGAGGATATCTTATAAGGATACTTCTAAACTTAACCCTTGGTAGTGAGAGAGATTCTTGCCAGCGCTTTGTGGAGAATCATGGTAATCAAAATAAGTATACAAGAGTTGTAGTAATGAGTAGTATACATGATTAAATATAATTATAATATAATAATATAAATATCAAATTAATTTTTTAGGTTGATGCATAATATACTGTTGTCTTTTTATCACATTTGAACAAAATTTATTTATAAGAATATTCTAAATTGATTAATGGGTTTTGATATTATTCAGTTATTTTTGTAATTATGTTCACATGTCATAATGTGATGGGTAAACATGTTGGATGTTGTAAATAATTTATTTATATTTTGTTTGATTAGGTATAGGTGATTTAGTGTTAAATTTTATAATTACACTTAAGGCACATGTGGAAATCAATACTCAACTTGTGTGATGGAGGAAAATATTAGAGTATATTTTTGAGTATTTTGTAGTAAAGTTAATGACCAATAAATGGGGACATTGCAAAATATAAGGAAAAAGTACCATACACTTGTATGTATTTTTTACCATTACAAGTATACTTTTTCTTTTAGAATTTAGTCTCTTTTTGATACATAAGGGAAATGAGTTCCTCTCCCATTAAATTAACTTGATTAAAAAAATTAGTACATATAGTTTGTGTGAATTGTTAATACATAGTTTGATAACTATAGGAGTTGATAGTGAACTACCACAACTCAGTGTCACCTATAAAACCAAAGATAACCTTCCACAAGAGAGAATGAAAAGATAATAACTTTCTCGATATTGATGCAATAATGTATAATGTTTTGTAATGGATCAATGATAATACAACCCCTATGTTACAAATGTACACAAGGCCTTGCTTATATAGGCAAGGTGAGAGATAGGATTAGACAAGATAATGATAAGTGTCTTAATCTTATGACATGCGACAATAAATATTAAATGACCTAGGACACAAGAAGTAAATGATGAAAGATAGGATAGGATTTAACGACAACCAAGAATTTTAGAAAGATTCGTAGGACAGGTCTAAGTAAACTTAACATGTGAATAGGACCTACTAGGTGAACTAGTTAGGTAAAATACCTTATTCACACCAACACCCCCCTTAAGTGCAATTTAGAGAGAATTAGACAAATGCAAGAATGCATATACGATGCAAAGATACATAGATGATGGGTTTTGATCACTAGGCCATGTTAAGTCCTTAAAAAAACATGTGATATCAAATCCAAGCTAAGATCCCCAAGAACTTATAATGTGGCTTAAGGGGGGGTGTTGGAAATAAGCCATATTTGGAGCAATTATGGGATGGCCAAAGAGGGGTCATTAGCTTAGTTGGTAGAGTATTCCACCAATAAATGAAAGGTCTTAGGTTAGAGTCCTAGTTGGTTCATATTAATTGTAACTCAACACATGTGGTATTAGATTTGGGATAGGAGCCCCAAATACTTGCAATGTGGTTTAAGGAGTGTTAGAAATAAGCCACATCTCAATCAATGATGGGCTAGCCAAAGAGGGGCTAGTAGCTCAGTTGGTAGAACACTCCAACAAAAAATCATAACTAAATCACCATCAAATATGAGAATTTTTTTGTAGAGCTAGCTCTTTGATGCCATGTAGGAGTTAATAGTGAACTCTAAGGAGTTGATAGTGAGCTCCCACGACCCAGTATCACCTGCAAAACTAAAGATAACCTTCCACAAGAGATTATGACAAGAGAATAACTTGCTTGATATCAATTTGATGTAATAATATACAATGATTAACAATGGATCAATGATAATATCTACCCTTATGATACAAATGTACAAGATACCTTTCTTATATAGAAAAAGTTTGAGACAAGATTAGAAAATATCATGACAAGTGTCTTAATTCTATGAGATGAGATAACAAATATTAAATTAACTTATACAAAAGAAGTAAATAACAAAAGATAAAATAAGGTCTAATAACAACTAGAACTTCTAGAAAGATTCCTAAAACCTAACTAAACTTAACATGTGAATAACACCTACTAGGTGAACTAGTTAAGAACACCTTATTCACACCAACAATAACTAGCCAACCATATTTCATTTCTAACTAATATCTATAGCTATCCCAGTCAACAAAAGTATAAACAAGCCAAAATAGACAAAATGTGAAAAGGCTATATAAATACAAAAGTGGTTTTATTTGTTTATAATGATCACCCCCAAAACTAATGGAAGATTGAACCCATAGATTCATCCCCATGCACTACAAAATAAGAAAATCAAAGTAACATTGCCACCACCCTGATAGACCTCACAACCCATGCGTGATCCAACAATGGAGCCATAGGGATAATGGGTTTAGACAACTTATCAAAGTCAAAAGTGAAGATGTTCATTTCTACTTCTCCATTGATCATCAAAGTTTGCATTGATTTCAATTTATTTATTTTAATTACTCTGTTATTTATTTTAGAATTTAAATTAAATCCAATGAAACATTTTAAAGTGTAATTAATATTCTAATTTTAAAGAATTAAGAGCATAAAATGTCTCTAAAAAGTAAATGCAAGAGAATAATGGTAAATGAAGCATAGTCTTGTTTAGTGTTTAAAGAAGGTTCAAGTGCATTTTCAAAGCTTAAGAAGAAGAAAAAGTATAGCTTTCTACTTCTTTCTAGTTTTGATAAGTTGGAGGGACCCACATATACTTGTATTTAGTTTGTTGCATTGAAATCTCATATAGTTTCGGTATTATCCCTCTACTATGTTAGTGCCTTGTACAACTATGATGATATCCTCTAACTATGACAATGTTCCATTCAACTATGGTGACATCCTCTACAATCCTATAATTTTTACTTGTAAATAAATCCTACTATCTAAGAGAAGATGGTAACCTTGGGCATGTTTAAGATTTTCCTAAATAAAATTCTAAATTTTATTTAACAAGATTGGATTTGGATGCCTTGGGAATATATAGAAGTGAATCCTACATAAAATCAATGTGTAGCTAGAAAGTACACTGATAGAGATTTCACAATAACATTGTTTATTGTGTAAGTATTAGTAAAATAACCTAAAGATACTAGTGAATGCTTGATAGAGACATATATAAACAGTTTTGTCTACTAAGCACTACACTTTTTTGTCAAAGTCATTTCATGTGGTGCTTGATTGACAATACTATTTACATATGTCCATATCATCCATCTAGTAGTAGGTGCTTTTACTAAGTTATAACAATATCATAAATATAATAACTTAAGAGATTTTGATGAATATATTTATAAGAAGTGATTTTTAATACATATCATAATGTATCAATATTATATGTGCACATTGACCATCAAATATCACATTTTGGTGCTTTTACTAGTTTATAATAATCTCATGACTATAATAATTTAAGATATTTTAATGAAAATATTAAAAAAAAATGACTTAATCTATCATAATTTATCAATATAGATAATTATCTAGAAAGACCCCAAAAATGGATACAATGAGTCTCAACCTATCATGTCCCTACATATTGAAAACCCAAATACACTAGCAGGAAAGGTGTTTTTGAACACTATCGACATTTGAATTTTAATTATTAAATAATAGTAAAATAATAATTAATAAATTTAAATTTTTTTCAAATAACATTTAAATTTATTCTCAGCCGACCTCTTGGAAGGCTCCAAAAATTAATATTTGAATTTTGATTTTTCTCTGGCTAACATCTTGTGTTGGCGTGTTAATGGTGTATTTATATTGGGTCACTGGCATTGCTAAGGCATCATGAATTGTGGGAGAAACTGGTGTGATCTGCTAAGATGTAGCCTGCTACGAGATCAACGCCTTGGTAAGACGTCAACCTTACTTGGAAATAGTTTTCTCCTACGATTCTTCAGTTCGCTCATTCATTGCCCATTCCTGACATCTTCCTTTGTTCACCTAGAAATCATTTTAGAAGGGCAGAGGGAATATCGAGTGCAACAATTCATGAGTGACAAAGATCTGAGATATAATCTCGGAGAGAAGAAGGAAATGGGTGATAGGGAGGATGATAGATAATAGTTCGTCAAGGAGTCAAGAGAATTTCAATCCACTATGAAGGATCATTTCGGTGGTATGAAGGACACTATGGAAAATATGGTTCAACTCTTGAGGGGATTGAACTAGTAACTAGGTGTTGGTAAAACAATACAAAATGGCATGGAGAGTAGCAATTCAAGGGTAAAAAACCAACAACCTCCACCAAAATTTTCAAAGTCAAATTTTTGGATCAAGGGGCAGAAAATGAAGTAGAGACACCACCTAAAGAAGATGAGGAAATGATGAAATTGTATAATGAGTATCATGCTCAAATTCTAGCCTTTCATAGAGACATAACATTCTCAGAATTCCATGAAATGAAGAGCAGAAGAGGGCATAGGAGGAGAAGGTATGAAGAAAGAAGGTACATCCAACACCGTTTGGGAAAAATCACTATCCCAGAGTTTGATGGTTCAAGGGGTTCATCAACAAGGGCTTGGTTGCAAAAATTAGACACTTAATTCTCATTGAATCCCATGTTCGAAGAAGAGGCTATCAAGTTTGCAACCTTACATCTTGAAGGTTTGGCCATGAATGGCGGTATCATGGTATGGTGACACAAGGCCACAACTCCATCAAGACATTGGAAGAATTTAGTCAAAGGTTAACAAAGAAATTTATAGGAAGGATCCAAAAATTCACTTCCAAGAGTTAGCATAGTTGAAGCAAGAGGATAAGGTGGAGAAATATGTTGTTGAGTTTGATAAATTAGCGGTGATGGTTCCAGATGTGATAGAAAGAAGGCTCGTAGTCCTCTTTGTTGGAGGCCTCTCTGAACTCATTAGTGGTTTGGTAAAGGCATTGGATCCCAGCACACTTCAAGACACCATTAGGAGGGCTTTGAACTTGAAAGACTCATCCATGAAAAGAAAACCACACCCCAGTAAGGCTCCACCAGTCATGGCCAAGAAGTTTCCTCAAAGAGACCTTTCGCCCCCAAGAAAGGCACCATTCAAACCCAACCCTTCAGAAATGTCAATGAATGAGCTTCAAAGGAGGTCATTATGCTTTGAACAAGGCACCATGGGAGAAAGGTCATCACTGTTTGGGGAAGGGTTAGATACACCACATTGAGGTCTATTCGGGTGATGATTTTGAAGAAGAAGATGATGATCCAAAATTAATAGTGATTGAAGAAGAGAATGAGCCCAAAGGAGAAGAGAATCCATGGGGAACTCTTGCAGCCCTATTGGGAGCACCAAGGTACCATTCATTCTGAATCAAGAGAGTGTTACAAGGGTAGAAAGTGAATGTCTTGATTGATAGTGGGACCACCCATAATTTTATTGATGAGAAGCTAGTGCCTAAATTGGGTTTGAAGACAAAGGATTTTGGAGGGTTCAATGTCATAGTAGCAGATGGCTACATTCTCCCATGCAATCGAAGAATTCGGCAGCTGAATTTGACTCTTGGTGTCCATAAGATGAGAGATGACTTCTATGTGATCGGTATAGGAGATAACAAGATGGTTCTTGGGGTGCAATGGTTGCACTCACTTGGAGAATACACACAAAACTACCAAATAATGGAGCTTAAGTTCAAAGCTAATGGGAAGGAGGTGACTCTTCATGGCTTCTCCAATGGTGGCCCCATTGTAAGGAAGTTAAGGTAGTCACAAAACAACTTTCTACACTAATCTTGACAGGAGAAAAATGCAAAAAATTACAGATCTTTAGCAATTACAAAAACTTAAATAGAAATAAACACAAATATCATGCATACCACAACACAATGATTTACATAGGGAAAAATATTTTGGGAGAAAAAACCCATACTCCAAAAGCCACCCAATATTATTCACAAATCAAAAGATTACAATATACTTGAAGAGAAAGCTTCTCATAGGAGTATCACCACCAAAGATCAAGAGACAAAACAACCACTATTAGACTCTCAGAATACACCTTCATCTACATACATCCAAACTAATTCTAACAAGCTTTTTGGAACCTTCTAGAATTAGGGTTTTACAAGGTCATTTTTCATTTGACATGTTAATGAATAAACCTTGATGTGTCAGTGGGAAAAACCTTGATGTGTCAACGAAATTTTTTTTTGGGGCGATGCCTTGAACCCCATGTCTTGCTACGAGTGTACAATATTTGCATGATTAGTCACCACATACCAACATACATCCTATCAAAAATAAATCATATATAATTACAAGGTTGAGACACATTTTCCCAACACCCATGGTGGTTTTAGTGAAGCATATGGAAAGAGCATTCCATAGAGATCAAATTGCTTGGGAAGTCGAATACTTGGTCATTAACACACAACCTTCCAAGGAAGGGAAGACCTTCCACATTGATATTCAACCCATCTTGGAGAGTTACAACAAGGTTTTTGATGACATGCCTTATGGTCTACTTTTGAAGAGGAGTTTCTAGCATGCAATTGAGCTTGAGGAGGGAGCCAATCCCGTCATCACTACACCCTACCATCACCCAAGAGCATACAATGAGGAGATAGAAAAGACGATTAAGGAATTGTTTGACATGGAACACATCCTTCCAAGATCTAGCCCTTTTGCTTCCTCAATGGTGTTGGTCAAGAAAAAGGATGAGACGTTGAGGATGTGCATTGATTATAGAGTTCTCAACAAAAGGACAATAAAAAATCTCTATCCCATTCCCAAGATCAATGAGTTGATTGATGAGCTCCATGGTGCAATATATTTCTCCAAGATTTTTTTGCATTCAAGGTATCATCAAATAAGAATGAGGGAAGAGGATGTGCACAAGACAACTTTCATTTGTCATTATGGGCACTATGAGTTCTTGTTCATGCCATTTGGGTTAACTAATGCCCCTACTACATTCCAGTCATGTATGAACCAGGTATTCATTTCACAATTGAGGAAGTTTTTTTTGGTATTCTTTGATGACATCTTGATCTATATTAGGACTTGGGAGGATCATTTGAAGCACATAGATGAGGTTTTTGGAATACTTGAGCAACATTCATTTCACACCAAGATGTCAAAATGTGAGCTTGGATTGACTGAAGTTCTATATTTGGGGCATAAGATTAGTACCTGAGGGGTTGGTGTTAATTAGGAAAAGATAAAGGTAATACAAGATTGGCCAAGACCCAAGAACTTGTCACAATTGAGAGGGTTTGTGGGATTGTGCAAATACTATAGGAGGTTTGTAAAGGGGTTCTCACAATTTGCAGCCCCCTTATCTAATGAAGAAAGGGGCTTTTTCTTGGGATCCCACATTGCAATGAGCTTTTGATAAGCTCAAGGAGGTAATGAGTTCATGCCCTATCTTTGCTATTTCATATTTCTCCCTTCCTTCGCTCTCGAGTGTGATGCTTTAGGAGAGGGGATTGGAGTGGTTTTGATGCAAAATAGGCATCTTATAACATACGAGAGTAGGAAGCTCAAGGATGCAGAGAGGGCTTTCTCCATTTATGACAAAGAGATGTTGGCAATCATGAATGATCTTACCAAGTTTAGACAGTACCTAGTTTATGGGAAATTTGTGGTGAAAACAGATCATAACAACCTCAAGTTCTTGCTCAATTAGCTTGATTTGAATGATAGACAAAAAATGGGTAAGAAATCTTCAAGATTATGATTTTGATGTTGAATATGTGAAAGGGAATAATAAAGTGTTGGTTGATGTACTCTCTAGAGAGCCTTATTTATGTTCTATATTTGATATATCTGATGATTGGAAAGTTGCCATATTAGTTGAGTATGCCAAAGATTCTTTTTCCATTGATATTTTAGAAGGAAAGGTGCCTGATGATAAGTTCAAGGTCATTAAAGATCTTATCCTCTACAAAGGTCATGTGTATATTGTGCACAAATCAAAGGTCAAAGAGAGGATTCTAAAGGCATGTCATGATACTCCACTTGCTCGTCACCCAGGTTTCTACAAGACATACAAGCAAGTAAGGGAGCATTTATTATGGAAAGGATTGAAGAATGATATTTTGCAACATCTTAGAGAGTGTGTGGTATGCCAAAAAAAAAAAATTGAGCATGTCTTTCTAGCAGGATTGTTGCAGCCCCTACCCATTCCAAATCAGAAATGGGAGAGCATCTCCATGGATTTCGTCATGAGGTTGTTGAAGGTACAAGGTAAGGATTGTATTTATGTGGTGGTTGATCGACTTACAAAGTATTCTCATTTTCATGTCATTACTTTAGATTTTAAAGCTCCACAAATGGCTAATATGTTCTTAGGGAAATATTTAAACTTCATGGATTGCAAGAATTTTGTGAATGACATGGACAACAAGTTCATCAGTTTGTTTTGAAAACTCTTCTATTTGACTCATATTGAATTAACTTTGAGTACTAGCTACCACCCCCAAATGGATGGGAAAACAAAAATCATGAATAGATGAATCAAGGGGTACCTAAGAAACTGTCATGGGGCAACAGTCAACATGGATAAAATGGCTGCATTTGGGGGAGTTTTGATACAACACCACGCATCATATTACAATTGGTATGTCTCCCTTCAAATCTCTTTATGGTTATGATGTTACTTCATTGATATATTTGCTCCTTGTTGATAGTAGAGTGACTAGAGATAAGGATGTGGTGCAAGAGAGTATGGACATTATGCATTCTCTCAAGGATAATTTGTAGCAAGCTTAGAACCAACAAAAGATGTATGCTGATAGACATAGGATAGAGAGAGTTTTCGAGATTGATGACATGGTTTATGTACTTGGTTGTAGCCTTCTAAACAGTCCACCATCAAGGGGAATGGTGTAGAGAAGTTGAAACTAGGGTTATATGGTCCCTACATAGTTCTAAGGAGGATTGGGGGGTTGCTTATGAACTTGAATTACCCCAGGGAATAGGATCCACATCATTTTTCATGTATCATGCCTAAAAAGGGCACTCATACAACATATTACACCCTCTATGGAGCTACCTCTTCTTGATGAGGAGGGAAAATTAATACTCAAGTCAGAGACAGTGTTGGATGTAAGGGAGAAGAAGTTGTGAAACAAGGTTATACTTAAGTACCTAGTAAAGTGGAAGAATCTTCCTATCAAGGATGTGACTTGGGAAGGTGTAGAGATTTTTGGACACCCAAATTTGAAGTTGCTTGAGGGAAAGCAACATCTAGGTAGGGAGGACTTTCATGTCCCCACATATTGAAAACCCAAATACACTAGTGGGAAAGGTGTTTTTTAACGCCATTGACATCTAAATTTTAATTAATAAATAATAGTATAATAATAATTAATAAATTTAAATTATTGTCAAATAATATTTAAATTTATTTTGGGTTGGCCTCTTGGAAGGCTCCAAAAATTAATATTTGAATTTTTATTTTTCTTTGGCTGACATCTTGTGTTGGCGTGTTAATGGTGTATTTATACTAGGTTGTTGGCATTGTTGAGGCATCATGAATTGTGAGAGAAACTGGTGTGATCTGTTGAGACACATCCCTTTGTGAGATTAGTGCCCTGGTAAGACGTCAACCTTACTTGGGTGTAGTTTTCTCCTGTAATTCTTCAGTTCACTCATTCATTACTCATTCTTGACATCTTCCTTTGTTCACCTAGGCGTCATTTTGGAAGGGTGAAAGGAATATCAACCTATCCAAGCCTTTGGCTCTAGTCAACTCCATCACTAGTGCCATCGAGAGATCTTGTACTTGTCGTGGGAGACCTAAGAAGCATTCTAGACGCATACTGAGGACCATTGATGAGTGCCATTCATGCTCCATTTTATACCATATTTTATCCTTTTATGTATACCATTTAACCATTTCCATATATTATCATACCATTTTACCACCTTTTGTTGCTTATGGTTAAATATAAATAAGTAATATCTAATTTAGTTTTTAAATAAAATAAGTGAATAATAATAATTAGATTGCATTTACTAGTATTTACTTCTATTATGTTAAGAAAATATATCTTGCAGCATGTTGATTGGAGGAGAAGAATGCAGACTTCCTGCCACCTATAGATACACATATTAGCAAATTAATTTCACCCATATAATTATTTTCTCATAAAATACATTGGTTATTTGGTTATAACCAATTATTATTCAATTTTGATGAGAATGTCCTCACGTTGAAAATAGTATTCTATTTTATTGATTGTAACAATGAGCTAAACAAGCTCCTACAATTTAGGGTGAGTTGTTTGAACAAATCAAACAACTAAATATCAACCACAAAATAATAGCAAAGTGGCATAAAAATAGAGCTACGTGAGAAGAAAATGGATATATAAACTTTGTATTATTTTTGATAAAAATGGTATTCACATGACTCAACTAGCGTAAAGGAATTTCATTTCAGCACTAGGTAGGCTGAGGAGGAAGGGCGCCCCCTTCTTGGAATGCTTGGTGATTTTGTAGCTTTTGTAGTAAATGTGTTTTTTTCTAGTAGTGTGCTTATTTTCAGCAATGTGTTTATTTTTTAAAATTTTGAATCTATTTAATGTTTAATGTTTATTACTTATTATTTAATTATTGGATCCAATGATTATTTGTGTTAATGATTGTTCATATTATTGCAATTGTGAGTTCAATTTCTAGAATCTTTACTATTGTTATTTCTATTGCAATCTTTGTTGTAGAAATATTGCAGTACAACCATAGTCACAAAAGAAAAACATAAACATTAATTTGATTTTCAATTTAGGTAGGTTAGGAATTTATTTTTATCCCTACTCACCTCATGAATCATAACCCTTATGCATATAGCTACGACACCTTTCATGAGCTTACAATCCCCAAATTAACACTTAGACTGAGTTGAATCTAGTTTATTCTTTACCCTAGTTTTGGCCTATCATTTTGGCATTGTTGCCAAGGAAAAGTGTCAAAGGCTTGTTAAGTGAGATGAGTTAGCACCAATTCATTAGGATGAAAGCTCGTGCACCTACCAGTCGTTCCTAGGTGATTGCTCCTAATTTGTGTTGTTTAAATCATATAGATGCATGATTAAAATTTGCATGTAAATCTTAGAGGTTAAAATTATTTTTTATATCAACACTTGTTGTGAGTCAATTGATAGGTAAAGAAGTAATTTGAAGAAACATGATAAAAACATAAAAAAATTGCAATGTTAGCTCATACCTTTATTTATCTCTATGTGATATAGCACCAATCAGGAAAAATTCTAAAAAATTAGAAACCACAAAAGAGAAAAAAAGAAAAAGAAAGGGATTGACCTTGTGTAGATCAAACAATGGTTGAATTATAGGAATTTAAGGGAGTTTCAATTCATAATTATGTGAATGAATATAGGAAGGGAGATCTTCAAGGTGAGCATTCTAATTTTGAATTTCCTATTAACATCCCCATGGGTATTGCACTTACGAGGAATATTTACCAAAGTTACTAGAGAGAAGATGACATCTTCTAGATATCACAAAAAAATGATGAGTTGTTGGAAGACTATATGGAACATTTCTTGTTTAGTGTGCAAAAATCTAAATATAATAGGTTGAACCAAGATGCCATCAAAATGATATTTTTGAAAGGAATGACTGAAGAAAGCATAGAAGCTTTAAATCTCATGTGCACTGGAGATGTTTCAAAAATGTCATTTGCTCACATTTCCATTTTGTGTAGGAATTACTCTCGGTCTATGATGCAGAGGACTTCCAACAGAAGGAAAGAAGAAAAAGAACAAGTTTTGGTTGTGTTGCCCAAATTGTTTTAGAAAAAAGGAATTTTGTAGATACCATGCTGCTGAAGGGAGGGAGACTAATTTGCAACAATTTCAAAACTATCCATGAAAACCATATGATATGAATCATCAATGGTTCCCACCTCAACACCCATGGGTAGGAAATCAACCATGGTTTGAAAAGAATGGTGATTTTCAACACTTGTAACAACAATATTCAACACCAATTAATCCTTCTCCTAGGTATCTAGAAAATACAGAGTTAATTGTTGCACAATAGGACATAGCATCTCTTAAAGCAATAATAAAAGATCTACAAATGCATACTAAATATGTGGATGATGAAATATTGCATATTTCTATTGCAAACAACTTTGGACCTATGTATGAGGAAGGGACATTGACAACAATGTCTTCTATCAAAATTCCTATAGTAAGTGGCTTGAAAATTAAGGAAAACCTAGATCAATTTGTAGTTGCTTCTCATGCATTTAATGGTGAGAATCCTCCTGTAGGAACCCCAAGTAAAAGAATGTATGCCTTTGACAATAAAAATCCGTTCCAAGAGATTAAAAGGTGTGCATCCTCTTGTCCAAACCAGTATGTAGATGTCTTTCCATTACTTGATCACAGGAAGAGGATGGTACTTGTAGCATCTAAATTATTTGAAGCGTTACTAGCAACATATGAGTAATGCACATTTTCAAAAGAGGACACATATGTAGCTATTTTTTCTACCTTTGTTGATGAGAATGAACAACATACATCTGCTAATAAGGAGAAGTAGCAGTTAGTAGTTCCCCTTGCAATGACTAATGGAAATAGACCTACAACAATCGCTTCAATAATTGAGGAAAAAGATCAATTTGCAAAGGTATCTGATAAAGATGAGTAGCAGCTTGTAGTAGCTTTTGTTAAGTCAAAAGTTATTTCTCACACATTTCCTACTAAAGAATGACAATACACTTTTGGTGATCAAACTATAGCCATGGATATTTCATGTTTCGGTGAGAAGAACCTTCCTATAGCATATGAATTTACATTCGTTGTTGAGAAAGGATCAATTGAAGAAGTTGACATAAAACCTTTTGTGCTTGTGATTGCAAATAATACTATAGTTTAATACTACAGTTTTTGAAGACAAATCTACGACCAGGTTTGCGTTTGCTGATAAAATTGCACATGTTGATAAAGATAAGTAAGTTGTAACTGAACGCATTAATAAGAAATAATTGCAAGTATTAATCTATCTTTTTCAAATGTTTATGCCTATTAAAAATGAGTATATGATTGGAAATGACGTATATAAAGGATAAAATCATGCAACTTTTTGTGGAGATGCGTCATCCATGATAATCGCCTCATTTGGTGTATCATTAAAAAAATCTTTTTAAAAAGTCATTATATTTTTAAAAGAATTATTATTATCATTTTTGATAGAGGTAAACACCGTGTATTAAGTTGTAACACACTATGTGAAAATAATAACTTCCATGTATCCAATATTCTTTCACATGAAAAAATAAGAGGAAAACACTTTAAAAAGGGAGAAAAACAACATTTTTAGAACGGGAAGAGCATAGGAAAAATTACAAAAATCTTCTTTAGTAATGAAGAATTTGAAGGCCGCGGAAGAAGGAAAACATTCTTGGCACCCAAGGAACTACCCTGGGACCTCGCAAGGGGCGCTGCCCCTTGACCTCGCTGGGGGCTACCGCCCCCAGACCACCGCTTTCAAATTTAAAAACAAAAGAAGAAATTAGTAGGGGAATCACGCTAAAACAAAGTGATGTTTTTATACCCCCTCTATCTAAAGAATGTAACTTATCTTATCATGATATTCCATTACCATTGTCACATGCATTTCTTATAACTGAGCAAGAACAAATAATTGATGAATTTTTAGGGCAATGAAATTTTAAAAATGAAAATTTGACCATTTGTTGTTCTGATGGTTGCAAGGAAGAAGCTAAGTGCACATGCCAAGTTGTTCAAGAGGACATGGTGAAGGAGCCATAAGTCATAAGTGAGCCTCAACAAAACAGTGGTGAAAGTGAATAGGTCTCCTTTGTAACTCAAGGGAAACTTCATACATCAAAGCTAGAAGATCGAGGTATGATTAATGATTTTAACTTGTATTGGATTAAAGAGACAACATGTTTCTTCATAAAATGCTTCTCAATCTAGTATGTATGGTGAATGGAAACAATCCCCATACTACTAAGAATGGAAAAAAATGAATGTTCACAACAACCATAATACCCATCATTACCATCTTCGTTACCATCCTACTTAATTCAACCCACTCTATATCCACAATTTTTGTTTACCATTCTCATTATCCCATTCATATCACCTAACATCCACTTCAACATATCCACCAAGGGTAACTACAATGCCTAATAAAACATTACATAATAAGGTGGTTCAATCTGCATATAATAATGCTATTTCAAGGATCCCTTTGTATTCTATTAATGTGCTTGAAATTGATGAATCACACACATAACAAAGTATTTCAATTTGAGTCTAATTTTATCATTGAAGTCATAAATGTATGTGTTGAAATTTATCATGCACTAAGAGGTGATATGCTTTATACATTAGTTATTCAAGAATTATGTGGGATAAAGAATGAACAAGTACACAAAACATGCTACAAATAGATGTTCATTCATTAAACAAGCTCCAAGTTAGTATTTAAGTTATCATTATTAATGATTTCATGATCTTGTAGTATAAAGTTAAATTTGGGGGGGGAGGGGGGGAAATCCCTTGAATTTTGGAGATCTTTGGTTGAATATTGATAAAACCTTCATTAAGTGTTGGTTTCATGCTTCTCATAAAAACCATGTGATTAATATTTGGACCAAATCAAGGTATGCATTCTTGTGTTGGCTAGAATTGAATCATATTGTTCCTACACAAGCATTCATTTCAATACCCTATAACATTCATCCATTTTTTTTTATCAAGTATTTGTTTTTTTTGTTTTTTTTGTTTTTTTGAGAAAAGGGGGTAAAAAATTTATTGAAACTCAGAAAACAACATTACAGAGGAATCAAGAGACCAAGGTCCCCATGAAAACCACACCACAGATCAGAGATAATAATCAACACCATCAATCGTCACCATTTCCTTCCCTATCCTCAACAAGAATTCTCTCAAGATCAAGACGAAGCTCAGGAGGGACCAAATCCCATTCCTCAATTCTCCATCCCTCAGCATTCTCAGATGCCCATTTCGCCAAGCAATCAGTGGCCCTATTCCACTCCCTTGGAATATGAACGAAATTCACCATCTCCATTAAAGAACTAACCCTCAAAATCTGCTGCACCACCCCAGCCAACTGCCAACTAACATCATCCACTTTCTGCTTAATAAGAAGATTGATCAAAACCTGGGAATCAGATTCACAAACAACCCTTCTCCATCCCAACTCATAAGCTCTCTCAAAAGCACAAAGAATAGCCAACCCTTCCATAAGGTTGATGGTATGAACTCCATCATAGATCGAAAAAAGGAAAACCACTGAACCCAAAGAGTCCCTACCAATCCCCCCAATACCAGCTGGCCCCGGGTTGCCTTTGGAAGACCCATCAGTATTGATCTTTAGAATCCCAGAGGGGAAGCTGCCAATATCCAGACCTGTGAACTCTCTGCTTCGACTGCCTACCACGCTTTACATTGCCGAGGGCCAAGGACAGCCCTTGAAACTCCAATCTCTCCACCACTTCAGCATCCCTTTTCTCCAAAGGGAATTCCAGCTCACACTTAGCTTCCACGTCTCCTGAACCATGCCCAAAATTCTTTGCCAAATTTGATGCACCAACTGGTCTCTCCACGAAATATCCGCCGGTTCCGTTCCAACCAAATCTGCCACAATATGAAGATAGGTCCCCATGACCAAACTTCCTGCAAAAAGAGGGCCATAGAAGGAGGCCTACCCATCTGCCAAAACTCAATCAAGGAGGAAGCATGAACATAGGGTCTATTCCACACCCTCCACCAGAAATGCCAAAGCTGAAGGGAGAAAGGGAAACAAAAAAACAGATGAGTAGAGTCCTCTTTGTTGGCCCCACACAAAACACAGATAGAAGGACCCTGAAACCACGCTTCCGAATATTTTCCCAAGTCAAACACTTGTTCCAAGCCAACATCCAAACAAAACAATTACATTTTGGCCAGGAAGACTTGTTCCTAGATCATCTTCCACCACTGAATTTCATCTCCATCCACCCTGTGGGACAATAACTCCTAATATCCAGAAGCTACCGTATAGACCCCTTTAGGATTGGGAGACTAGGCAAGCACATCATCATGTTGGAGAGAGCTACAATGCCTACTGGAGAGGATATTGTGTAGCTCAACACATTCTTCAGGCAGACCAACATCAGGCCATTCATCAAGAGACTTCCATCCTACTACCTCCAACTGACCACGAGAGGAGAAAGACTTAAAGTCACTCACCCGAGTCCACCCTACCTCAAGAAATCTCTGATAGAGGTTCAACAAGTGAGGAAACTGAGAAATGATGGGGGGATATCCATCCCAAGAATCTGACCAAAACTGAACCTCGGTCCCCTTTTTACAAATCCAAAATAAACCATCCTTGATGAGCGCAGCCCCTTTCTTAAGAGTGCTCCAAATCACTGAGCCCTTCCCAAGAAGGGGGTATTGAGGAATTTCGAGCTAAGGGACTCCCAAAAAATACTTCTAAGAAAGGATCTTGGCCCAGCTCTTATCATGCTCCTTACACCACCTCCAATACAATTTTGCAGCCAGAGCCACACCAGTCAAAGCCATCTGCCGCAAGCCCAAGCCACCATATTGCTTCGGACTGCAAACCACCTCCCATCTAACCAGACTCCATTTGGAGGACTCTAAGCAACCAGCCCATAAAAATTGTCATGTCACAGAATCTAAATCCTTAACAAAACCCGAAGGGGCAAGCTGGAGCATGCATCGGTAAATGGGCAAAGCCTGCACCACAGACTTGATAAGCTGAACACGGCCAGCAAAGGATATGCAGAGTGGAGTCCGATTAACCCTCGCCTAAATTTATCTGAATACTACTTAACGCGGCTCAGGGCAATCTATACAGAGATGAGGTCTGAGAGATAGGTCAAGGAAGAGTCCGATCACGAGCAACCTCAAAGTTTGTAATCCTCCATTTTGAATGGGGAATACGAAGTGTTGAAGAAGAAAATAGAAGACTTATCCTCATTGATTTGTTGACGTGAGGCAACCAAGTAAACATCCAACACCCTACGTAAATTAGAAGCCTCCTGCATTATAGCCATACCCATCAGAGCAATATCATCCACAAATTGTAGATTAGACTGCAGAGGTAAATTACCTCCCCACTGCCAATCTTGAATGCTACCCACCTCCACGTTCCTTCTAATCAATCTCCCCAAACCTTAGTGGGAGGAATAAGCTGGGAAGTGCTGGAGAGGGGTTTGGCGAGACCCCTGAAACCTGCGAAAGGTCGAGGTGATATCCATTAAATGGAGAAGGGAGGCCCAGGGCTGTGTAGCTCCCTAGCAGTGGTCCACCCTCCCTTAGGCAAAGCACCAAGAGCACACATACAAGAAGGACCATCGAACCCTGTCATAAGCCTTCGTCATATCCAATTTGATAAACATTGCCTTTTCCTTGGAGCGAGCCATAGAATGAATGACTTCGGTAGCAATAACGATCCCATCCAAAATCTGTCTACCAGCGACAAAACCACTATGTTCTTCAGAGATCAACTCCTCAAGACCCTTTTTCAACCTGTCAGCAATTACCTTAGAGATGATTTTATAAATGACATTGCAAAGAGAAATGGGCCGAAATTGGCTTAGCCTATCCGCTCCCTCACACTTGGGGATAAGAGCAAGGAAAGTAGAGTTTAAAGCCCTTAGAATCTGCTTGTTCTTTTGAGATTCATGCACAACTGCCAGGAGATCAAATTTAATTATATCCCAAAATTCTTGGAAAAACTCGATCGGGAAGCCATCAGGACTTGGCGCCTTCCCCTTCTGCATTTGGAAAACAGTTCCTTCAAGCTCTTCCAGCGTGATTTCACTCATAAGTTGTTGGTTCAATTCCCTAGACACAAGATGAGGAATACAAGAAAGGACTTGAGCCTCCTTAGGAGACCCCCCCTGCGAGTCCTCCCTAAAGAGAGAAGCAAAATATTGTCTCACCTCAGTAGAAATATCAGGGAAAGAAGAAAGAAAAGTATTTGTTCATAATATTAATAATTTTACCATTTTTTTAATGCATAAAATAGTTATTATGGAGTTATTAAATGGATAATGCTACACAAATTTAACATTTCTATACTTGATATGCTTGGTCATGAGAATATGATTGTAGGTTTCTATTGAAATGAAAGAGAAAAAATTGAGATTACTCTCGAATTAAAATTTGGTCAATCACATTACATTACAAAACTATTACATTGTATTGGCATTATAAAGTCATTATTCCCATACAAAACTATTTATGGGAATATAACTACCTGAACTAAATTTATTTAATAAATTAACAATAATACTCTAATTTATTTATGTAACTATTAATCTATGTTATGCACTATTTTTCCAACACCCCCCTTTAGTGCTAACATAAGAATTTGTATTCTATCATTGCATCCATGGCTTGTCAAAAAGAAAATCTAGAATGAATGAGATAATTTGGAATGCACTCAAACACATCACATCACACTGAAAAATCAATTACATTGTATTGCATTTAAAAGGCCATTATTCAGTATAAAACTATTTACGGGAAAGTAACTTACCAAACTATATTTATTTATTTAACTATTAACTATGTCATGTACTAAATTCTAACACCCTCCCTTAGTACTGACATAGAGAAAAACTAGAAATTAGTACAAGATTTAAAGCTCTTCTAAAAAATCCAGCGCATCTGTGTTCATTTTCTATTCGTAGGGCTTGCACTTCTTTCATTTAATCTGATTGCTTTTCCAACACCTTGTTCATAAAAGGTACCATGTAAGGCTTTGACAAAAAATTATCACACATAGCCTTTTATCCAGTGAACAACTCTCTGTAATTATTTCCATATGCAACCAGAACAGTTCATTATTCCAACAATTGTTGCCATCAAGACTCTTAATAATTTTCTTACCATACTCTATCACCAAATCCTTTAGAAAAAAAAGAGAGTAATAATTGCAATCTTCCAATCTGGCCAAGATTAATGCCCCTATGACTTTTTCTTATAATATTTACAGTTATATCTTTGAGAATCAAACTACATGTTGGACTCTCATGCAAGGAGATGAATTCCTTCATGTTTTCATATTGTGTCTTCAGTGGAAAAAACCTCAAAGAATCACTCTTCATACTCAAATCTAACCAACTTCCTATCTTCCATAGATTTTAAATCTTGATCAACATGTAGTATCCGGGTGCCTTTACAAATACAATGTTGATTTCTACAAGAAAGATACATCTCTTGTAATTTCTTTTTACAACTTCAATTCCAACAAAAAACAATTCCATTAAAAGAAACTTTCCATCATAGGTTCTGGTTAGAAGAGAGAAAATAGCAGTTATCAACGCCATATTCTTCTTTCTTCAAAAGAATTTGTGTGACAGTCCATCAGAATCCTGACATCAAAGTAGTGAGCATGACAAAGGCGAAGCCCCAAAAAAAAATTATGTTGACTACAAAATTGCTAGACTTCTCTGTGATAAATGAGTGGCTTGCCCAATATGCAATAGATTGAGGGAAATATAAATCTTAAATTTTAAATTTTTTGAATGACAACAATGAACAGAATGGAATGTCCAACAATGGCAAGAATGAACATAGTGGAGAGATAGAGAAGAAATGCAGATAAATGATGGAGTCAAGAGGGTTTTGCACATGGTCTACATTGCTCACTTGTTGACGAATGCAAGAATGGAAGAAAAAAATAGCAATTGCATGTGGTCCTCACTGCAGTACCATTGTAAACACCACTTTGGATGAAAACAAACAAATGGAAGGAGATCAAAGAGAGGTCGAAGAAGAAACCTGCTTTGATACCATATTGAAATGAGACAAGAAAAATTGAGATTACTCTCGAATTAAAATTTGGTCAATCACATTACACTACAAAACTATTGCATTGTATTGGCATTATAAAGTCATTATTCCCGTATAAAACTATTTATGGGAGTATAACTACGCAAACTAAATTTATTTAATAAATTAACAATAACATGTTAATTTATTCATGTAACTATTAATCTATGTTATGCACTTATTTTCCAATACCCCCTTTAGTGCTAACATAAGAATTTATATTCTATCATTACATCCATGGCTTGTCGAAAAGTAGACCTAGAACGAATCAAATTATTTGGAATGCACTCAAACACATCACATCACACTGAAAAATCAATTACTTTGTATTGCCTTTAAAAGACCATTATTCCAGTATAAAACTATTTATAGGAAATTAACTACCCAAACTAAATTTATTTATTAAATCAACAATAGTTTGTTAATTTATTTATTTAACTATTAACCATGTCATGTACTAAATTCTAATAGTTTCTTATTTTGATGACCCAACACTTTTGCACTAAGTACCAGTCGGTGATGCACATCCAAAGACACATTTTGTTGGCCTTGATAGCTACATGGTGACCAACAAATTTCCTTTGTGTTTTGGTTTTGAAGATCACATGAGAATTATTGCACAGTGTGCACCATTCATGGGCAGAACTTCTCTTCTACACCAACCTTGATGCCAAATCATGTGGAGGACAACCTGTAAATCAGTGTATGAGAACCATAATTCTTGGGTGAATCTTTACAAGCCACACATCCAAAGAAAACTTGAAGACATTAATGACTTGGACACATTCTTTCACTTCATCATAAGGATTGATCCCTCCACCTATCTAAAGCTACATGGACATTTTGAATAAGTTGTGAGACTACCAATGATCTTCCACTATGCCACCTTATCTTTAGAAGATTGCTTCTATTGTAAGTGATTATTTCAAGTGATTGAGCATGTATTCTAATGTTCTATGGGAAGCTTTCTATTATAGTGGAATCAACTAAATGATTGTAGAACAATCCAAATAATTGAGAGGGGGTGAATCAGTTATTATAAAATAACTTTTTTGACTTCAATTAATCCAGAGCAAACTTAAGTTAATCAGATAAATATCTAATAGATATGAAAATGAAAGCACACAACAACACCATGCACATAGAACACCAAAATTTGTGGAAACCCAAGAAGAAAAAAACCACGGAGAATGCTAATTCTCAATTATAAAAAACAAGTTAAGGTGACACCAGTTAAGGTGATTTTTACAAGGGCTCACTGCCAAAGGGCTCACTGAAGATAAGGCTCACTGCCCAGCTATTACAGCCAAAGATAAAAAGGGTCACTCCCAAAAGAGAAAGGCTCACTGCCAAAAGAGAAAGGTTCATTGCCAAGAGAGGAAGGCTCACTACCAACAGAAAATGGCTCACTACCAGAAGAATGATGAAAGGGAATCCACTGCTGAAATAACTTTCACCAACAATGACACCAGATAGAATCTCACTATCTGCTACCTCCGGTCATATACTTTCACATACTTCACAATGTCTGGATTTTCGCATTCATCACACTCGATTTCATTGAATGGTAATAACTTCTACTTATACCATTCCATGCTTCCATAAACTCCTAAGTCGACCAAACACAATATCTTCATAATCTCCTAAGTCAACCAAACACAATTTGAATTAGGTCACCACAAAACATTCCCGTAGTGGAAAGGAATGAAACATGGACCAATTAGAACCTCCTCGCTCAAATCAACACACTACCATGATATCCAAAACTAAATAATAGAATATACACGTTACAATGCAAACAATGTTCTGAAGCACATTAACCAATTTCCAGATTAGTTTGGATCCATTAGAGTGTGTCTCATTATGTTGCAAAATGAATGGGACCAGGACAAGCATGACCACAGATAGATCATCACAACACAACACTCGAAGCGCGCCAATCTGGATCACCAAAGTATCAAGACCGAACCTTAATCAATCAACCAAGATATGTTGACATCAATGACAACCATTAATGACAACAATCAATAGTGACACATTCCAATAATCTCCCCCTTTGTCATTGATGGAAACATCCATCAACAACAAACCAAACAACTCAAATATCAACATCTTATTGTCTTCTTTTCTTCTCTCCCTTTGACATCAAAGACAAAGGGAAAAGCTCCCCCCAAAAAACTTACTCTGCTCCCCCTATGAGGAAGCCTCCCAACAATGATCTAGATAAGAGTAGCATATAATATCCTGGACCAATGCACACCTTGGTGCACACTATTGTAGACTAGGAAGAGGTAGAACCCCTAACTTCTGTTGGAGATACTCAAAAGTATCTTTGCTCAACGGTTTTGTAAAAATGTCTGCAATATGCTCTTTTGTAGGTACATATTCAAGTTTTACCTCATTGTCCAAAACCTTCTCTCTCAAGAAATGATATTTAATGGATATATGTTTCATTTTGGAGTGTTTTACATGATTCTTGGAAATGTTTATTGCACTAGTATTATCACACATAATTGAGATCAATTCATCAAATGATATGCCAATGTCCTTCAACGTTTGTTTAATCCATAGTAACTAAGTGCAACATGAGGATGTTGCAATGTATTCAACTTTAGCAGTAGATAAAGATACAAAATCTTGTTTCTTACTTGACCAAGCAACCAAACGAGAGCAAAGGAAATAAGCTCCACCACTTGTGCTCTGCCTGTTATCAACACATCTGACCCAATTAGCATCAATATAACCTATCAAAGTGAAATCTGAGTCCTTTAGATACCATAACCCCATATCTTCCGTACCCTTCAAATATCTAAAGATCCTTTTTACTACAATATGTGATTCCTTTTGTTCTTGCTGAAATTTGGCTACTAAAAAAACAACATACATAATGTTTGGTCTGGTAGTAGTCAACTATAACAATCCTCCAATCATTGACCGTACATACTTGTATCAGCTTTAGGTGAATCATCTTCTCTTGTCAATTTGCATCCGGTAACAATAGGTGTACAAACTGGTTTGGAGTTCTCCAACCCAAACTTCTTCAATAATTCTTTGGTATACTTGGACTGAGAAATGAAAGTTCCTTTTTTGTTTTGATTTACTTGCAATCCAAGGAAGAAATTTAACTCACCTATCATATACATTTTGAATTCCTTCTACATTTCATCTACAATTTTTTTGCACATAACATCATTTCGTCTAAAAATTATTTCAACAACATAGACCACAACAATCAACATTTGATCTGAGTGAATTTTGTAGTATAAATTACTGTCAACAGATCCCTTCTGATATCCTTGTTTGATCAAATAATTGTTTAAGCTTCCACACCAGGCTCTAGGTGCCTACTTAAATCCGTATAAATATTTCTTCAACCTCCAAACAACATATGGGTCACTTTTGAACTTAAATCCCTCTGGTTGCTTAGTTTAGACTTCTTCCTTCAGTTCTCCATTCAAGAATGCAGATTTTACATTCATTTGATAGACTTTGAAATCCTTAAAAGTTGAAAAAGCTAAGAACATCTAGATTTCTTATGTGATCGGGTGAAAACACAGTCCCAGAAACGAGCAGCAACACAAAATATGCAAGAAACTACCTAAGCACCTAACACCTCAAGATTGAGAAAATGATTAGCTTAACAAAACAAAATGGAACATTTTACCTCGTTGAGTTGTTCTTTTGGTTGGCCCTTCGATTGTTGATGCAATATATATTCCTCTTGATGGAAAAATATGTATGATTGAAATGCAATATGGATGGAAAATAGGTGAAAATGGATGCAAGTGCAAGTATTTGGCTAAGTATGGCTCAAATGAAAAATTTGTAAGAGTTTGGTTAGCACAATGATCTCCCTCCCAAAATGAGAGAAAAGAGGAGGGTATTTATAAAGAATTTTGGATTCTCTGGAGAAATGGACGGTTGAGATTAAACCAACAAGGCCAATATGTAGGGCTATGGTGAGTTGAGGACTCACAAGCCCTCACATCTTGACATATGGCATGTGAAGTGGCTTGAAGAAGATGATGTGGACATGACGTGGAGGTACTACATAGTACCTTGGGATTTGGACAAGATCTCATAAAGGAGGTCCTTGTCTACATGTGGGTGAGAGGACATGTGAGGAATTAAAAATTCCTCAAATATCCACATGGGAATGAGAGAAAGAATTTAAAATTCTTTGAAATGCATTGGGGGATTAAATGTGAATTAAAAATTCACATGGGGAAAGGGGTGCCTTCTCCAAAAGGAGAAAGCATTTAATTGGGGGATTAAATGTGAATTAAAAATTCTTCTGTCAACTTCATTCTCAACTCTTGCCTTGAAAATCTTGAATTTTTCTAAAGCCTCTAATTTTTATCTTAAGAATGTAACCTAGGTTAATTTGGAATAATCATCTATTAAAAGTATGAAATATGTATCACCTTGTAAGCTTCTTGTTTTGATCAGACCACATAGGTCGGTGTGTACAAGGTCCAACAAACCGATAGACGATTCTTCTTTTCTTTGGAATGTTTCTTTGGTTTGCTTTCCTTTTTGACATCCTTTGCAAATAGTGTTGTCTAGTTTGGTCAGTCTTGGAAAATCTCTGATTGCTCTTGTTGAACTTATCCTTACCAAATTGTCAAAGTTGATGTGACACATCCTCCAGTGCCAGAGCCAACTGCCATTGTTTTAAGAAAATAAGGATCTTTTTGTAGCTCCTTTCAATTGATACATATTCCCACTTGTTCTTTTTATAGTTGTAATAAAAATTCTGGATCTCTTTTGGATCTCACAACCATCATCCTGAAACACCACATTATAGACATTTTTGCACATCTATCCAACACTCAGAAGATTATGATATAAACCCTTCACATAGTAAACATTTTTAGTGTTATGTTTTCCATCAAAGGTAATAAAACCAATTCCAACAATCTGTGTTGTTTTATCATATCCAAATCTAACAGATCCTCCATCATATTTCTCAAGCTTCACAAACTTACTTTTATCACCGGTCATATGATTCAAACATCCACTATCAATCAACCATTCATCTTTGTTTATTTTAAAAAATAATGCAACTTTAGTGTTATCATTAGATTTCAGAAAAATATTAGAGACATCAAATCTAGGTTCATCCTTTTCCACCAAAAACAAACAATCCTCATGATCTAATTCATCTGAAATGCCAACATTCTCATTAACATAATAGGCCTTCTTATTGATCTTTTTAAACTTTTGCCTTGTTCCTTTTTCTATACACTTAGTTGCTAAATGACCAATCTTTCCACATCTAAAGCATTTAAGAGGTAACATACCTTTGTACTTGTTGGTACCTTTCTTCAGTTTCCTTGTGAAGTTTGCTTCCAACTCATTTGAACTTTCATCATCCAGATCTTCTTCTACCTTTGTGGCTTTGAAGGCTGATTCAAATTTCTCCTTTTATTTTCCAAATTTCCTCATCTTAAACACGGTCAAGGTGCCAAATAGTTGCTCTCTGGTGAATTTCTTCAGATCATAAACTTCCTCAATAGCTGAGATCTTGTCACTATAGCTCTTCAGTAGGGTCATCAGAATCTTCTCCATAACATCTTCATCTATTAGAGTCCCTCCTTGAATTTTGACTTCATTTAATGCATTGTCAACTCTCTGAAAGTATCTTTCTAGATCCCCACCTTCTTCCATCCTCAAGTTTTCATATCTAAGCTTAGCTGTCAACTTCTTTGATAACTTGACTCTATCATTTCCTTCATAGATTTCTTTCAACTTTTCCCAAACTTCATAAGCGGTTCCCAATGAAATAACTTTTGTTAACTCAGTCTTAGAAAAAGCACTAAATATTGCATATCTTTCCTTTTCATTCTCTTCATAGGCTGAAATTTCATCTGCAGAACTAGGGCAGCTTCCGGTTCAACATATTTTTTCTCAACAGCTTTCCAAGTCTTGTAGACTAGAGAGATCAGGTAACCTCTCATTTGCACTTTCCAAAAACTATAGTCAGATCCATCAAACATAGGATTGTCAATTTGTGCACCATCGGATCTACCCCAAGTGGTTAAGGTATTTTTCGAGGAACCAAAGCTTTGATACCAATTGTAGAACAATCTAGATAACTGAGAGGGGGGTTGAATAAGTTATTATAAAACAACTTTCTTGACTTGAATTAATTTGGAGCAAACTTAAATTAATCAGATAAATATCTAACAGATATGAACATGAAAGCACACAACACCATGCACAAAGAACAACAAAAATTTATGTGGAAACCCAAGAAGGGAAAAACCATGGAGAATGCTAATTCTCAATTATAAAATGTCGGTTAAGGTGACACTGGTTATAGTGATTTTTACAGGGGCTCACTGCCAAAGTGCTCACTGTAGGTAAGGCTCACTGTCGGTGGGCTCATTGCCCGACTATTATAGCCAAAGATAAAAAGGATCACTGCCAAAAGAGAAAGGCTCACTGCCAAGAGAGGAAGGCTCACTACCAACAAAAAATGGCTCACTTCCAGAAGAATGATGAAAGGGAATCCACCGCTGAAATAACTGTCACCAACAATGACACCAGATAGAATCTCATTGTCTGTTGCCTCCAGTCATATACTTTTGCATACTTCACAATGTCTGGATTTTCACATTCATCACACTTGCTTTCATTGAACATAATTAACTTCCATGCTTCCATAAACTCCTAAGTCGGCCAAATACAATGTCTTCATAATATCCTAAGTTGGCCAAACACAATGTCTTCATAATATTCTAAGTCGGCCAAACATAATTTGAATTAAGTCACCACAAAACATTCTCGTGATGGAAAGGAATGAAGCTTGGACCAATCAAAATTTCCTCGCTCAAATCAACATGCTACCATGATATCCAAAACCGAAGAATAAAATATACATGTTACAATGCAAACAATGTTTTGGAGCACATTAACCAATTTCTAGATCAATACAGACCCATAAGAGTGTTTCATTATGTTGCAAAATGAATGGGACTAGGACAAGCATGAACAAAGGTAGATCATCATAGCACAACATCTAGAGCACGTCAATCCAGATCACCAAAGCATCAAGACTAAACCTTAATCAATCAACCGAGATATGTTGACACCAATGACAGCCATTAATGACAACAATCAACAACAACACATTCCAACAATGAGATCCAGATCATATTTAGTAGTAGTGCTATGTGCTAGATTGTGATCCAATTATTATTTGTCATCATTTCAAGTACTACAAGCAACCGATTTCAACAATGACTTTTATAGAAGGGATGAAGATAGAACTCTAGGATTTGGATGATAACATTCCATCATCCATATGAGAGTTTCCTTCTCTTTGGTCATTATATGCAAGTTATTTGAAACATAAAAAATGAAAAAAATGAATAGAAAAAAAAGGAAAAGGAAAAAAAGAAAAAACCAATAAATTCTAACAATGAAAACCTTCGAGCATTATTAGACAACTACAATTTGAAAATTAGTTTTTGGAGGATTGTAGTTGAATAAAATTCTTAGTGGTTAAAATTGTTTTCACAGCTCCACTAAGCAGTAAGTGATTGAAAGATCGCTTGCCAATGGTCACTTGTCATTATCAAAATTGAAAAAAGAAAAAAAAGAAAAAAAAAGAAAAAGAAAATAAAAATTGTGTTCTTTCTATGGGCTAATCCTTTTCAGGTACACTCAGATGCTTTCATGGTTGCTTCACTCTCTCTGAGTGCCTGTAGTACCTCTTGTTTCTCATTGGTGTGGATGTGCTCTACTTTGTTATGGTCAACATACCTTTGCTCACCTGTAGCACAGGTTACACATTCAGTTGAGGTGTTAGCAAAAGTGAAGACAAAATTCGCTACCATTAGTATGATCCATAGTGCTTCATTGTGAGGGCACAATCTTTCATGTGCAGAAATACTTGTTGAAGATTCAGAGTTGCTAAGTTATTTTGGCTACCGGACCTTGGCATACATGGGCATGCAAGTTGGTAAATCAATCTATTTTATTTTTCATTATTTTATCTTTTAACTTGATTATTATTTCTTATTATATTAATCATATAAAGTAGTATTCACCCAACCCTCTTGGGAGGAGGTTCATCATCCTTATTACTGATCATCTTTCCCATTATTTTCTTCCACATTAATTATCTCATCATAGTATCATTTATTTTCACCCTTCATAATCATTAATTATCTCATCATAGTATCCATTATTTTCACCCTTCATAATCATTCATATTATCTATCATTTCACCCATTTCACATAGTTCATGAATATGGAGATAAATTTTTTATGATACCTCCTATATATAGCATTTACAACAAATAATACTATGAAAAATGAATAAAAAATAAAATTTTGAAAAATGAAAAATGAAAAAATACAAATTTGGAGGAGGAATGAATATTGAAAAAATAAAGACAATGAAAAGAAAAATTGAAAATTAGAAAATCCACGAAGCTTGCTAAGAAGAAGAGTGATAAAAAATTGAAATAAAATATGATTAACCATGGGTTTTAATAGTTAAGGGTGAAGAAGGCACAAATCCAAAGGCTACTAGTACAAATAAACACCTCTCAGAAATTAAAGATTGCATGAGGACGTGCAATATTCTAAGTTAGGTGAAATGATGAGTATCATTCATGCTCCATTTTACACCATATTTTATCCTTTTTCCTATACCATTTAACCCATTTCCATATTCCATTTGTGTACATTATCATACCATTTTACCACCTTTTGTTGCTTATGGTTAAATATAAATAAGTAATATTTAATTTAGTTTTTAGATAAAATAAGAAAATAATAATTATTAGATTATATTTACTAGTATTTGCTTCTATTATGTTAAGAAAATATATCTTGTAGCATGCTGATTGGAGGAGAACACATACTTCCTATTGCTCGTGGATACACATATTAGCAAATTAATTCCACCCATATAATTATTTTCTCATGAAATACTTTGATTATTTAGTTATAACCAATTATTATTCAGTTTTGATGAGAATGTCCTCATGTTGAAAATAATATTCTATTTTATTGATTGTAACAATGAGCTAAACAAGCTCCTAGAATTTAGGGTGGGTTGTTTGAACAAATCAAATAGCTAAATATCAACCACAAAATAATAGCAAAGTGGCATAAAAATAGAGATACGTGAGAAGAAGAGGGATATATAAACTTTGTATTATTTTTGATAAAGAAAACATATTCATGCGACTCAACCAGCATAAAGGAATTCCATTTCAACACCAGGTAGACTAAGGAGGAAGGGCACCCCTTCTTGGAATGCTTGGTGATTTTGTAGCTTTTGTAGTAAGTGTGTTTATTTCTAGCAGTTTATTTTTAACAGTGTGTTTATATTTTTGTTATTTTTTGAATCTATTTAATGTTTAATGTTTATTACTTATTATTTAATTATGGGATCCAATGATTATCTATGTTAATGGTTGTTCATATTATTGCAGCCGTGAGTTCAATTTCTAGAATCATTACTGTTGTTATTTCTATTGCAATCTCTATTGTAGAAATATTGCAGTATAACCACAGTCACAAAAGAAAAACATAAACATTAATTTGATTTTCAATTTAGGTAGTTTAGGAATGCATTTTCATCCCCACTCACCTCACGAATCACAACCCTTGTTCATATAGCCACGACACCTTTCATGAGCTTACGATCCCCAAATTGACACTTAGGCTGAGTTGAATCCAGTTTATTCTTTACCCTAGTCTTGGCCTATCAACCATCACGAATTGTTTAGACAAGAACACAAGCTTTCCCTAGCATTGTGATTAGTAAATAGCCTGGTGATTGGTCAGGCATCATACACACTATGAGGTCCAGATTGAATCACATTCATCTAGCCATCAGGCTACCTTGGATCAGTGGACTAAGTCATTGACAATAAGCGGATCCTAGAAGCAATATATTACTTTCTTGTCACCATAATCTGGCATCATATTAATTCAAACTATGCGGGTAAGGTCTATAACAATGAAATCCATATCCATCAATATAGTTGTTCATTTGCTATTATGACTAGTTCTTAGTCTTATCAAACATTTGCATTCTATATCAATTATTTTCAATTCACACTCTGTCTGTACTCTGAAATACTATATGTGATATCTGGTTGTTACATTTCTTTCGTCGACCTGTGAGCAATCCCGAGTGGGTGTTTTATGTGAACCTGATTATTTAAATTTTATTTTGGGAGGTGTTTGTTATTTCATCTTGTGCAAACATATTACAATAAATTTCATATTGGAGGCATTTGTTATTTATTCCTTGTGCAAGCATATTACACAACCACAAGAATTTTAATATTAAACATGTCTATATACAAACACTATAATTATTACAAAACAATGGATAGATTATTTTTTTTTATATCATATTCATATATAATTGCAACATCTTGTGTATAATACAAACAAATGCTACAAAAAGGTAGATAAACACTAAAAAAAAGAATTAAAAAAGAAATTTCAATTTAAGTACCAAGACTGCTATATTACTATAGTAACACAATATTGATTTAGCACAAATCATAACATATGTAAAACATATTTTTCTAAATGTTTCGTCAAATGTTAACTTAGAGAAAATGATCATAATTGATTCCCTTCATATTTCCTACTATAAGCATAAATTACATTTTATATTTTGAAGTGTCACTCAAATGAGAATGGCAGTAATTTTCTTAATGCATCAAGAGATTAATTTGAGAGACTATAGTAAACACTAAACTTGCCCTCTCTAAATCATAGCATCTATTGTGGCCTTCTCCAATGTTATCCTTTTTTATTTGTGTATGGTTAAATCTCATGCCATTTTAATAGGTATTTGTGTACACCTACTCCATGTAATAGGTAGGATAAGGAAAAAACTTGGTTTATTAATATCCCATGGCATATCCACATAACTATCAAATTCTATGACCACACATAATGAAAAGTTTGATGGTCAACTACCTCAATGATATAGTACATTTTTTAGAGTACAGGCTACTCCATTAACCAAGCCAACATCTATCCAAAAACCACACACCAACATTATACATTCACCACACACAGTAGGAATACATTGTTCATACATGATCATCAACAACATTATGTTGTTTTATATGCCTACTATATTTAGATACACTACAAGAAACTAGTTTATTAAATGAAATTAACATTCTCTTATTGTGAAGGATGGCCATATTATTTGTTGAATATAAATGTATAGATGCATCAAATATTTAATGCCCCTCAATATTCAATGTGCCTTTTATTTGACCCATGAGTATTTGCCTCATGTGTTACAAATGCATTCCTTATATTTTTAACATTTCTCTAAATCCAACTTGTTGTGGATCATGTCCTTGTTGACAAAAAACCATATTTAAGGTCACGATCCACAATGTGTTACCATAAGTGTTTTCTATAAACACATAAATCACAAACATTACAATTAAGAAAACTATATGTTCAAGTCACACACTACTCAATGATCTAGACCCATGATATCAAACTAATAGAATGCACTACAATAAAATGGGGCATACTTCAATACAATGGTATGTCACACACATGGTAACTAGGAAAGATCACTAATAAGAATAATAGACCTTCCACCAATGTCTTATGTGCCATGTGATGGAAACACCTACTTCAAACAACTATTGATATTAAAAAATAACATGGGACCTATAAAATTCATTTCATTTATGAGTACATATCAAATATGCTTCAACTCCTATTACATTACAACTAATATTTGACCAATCAAAGGTCACATATTCTTAATAGGAACATTTAAGCATGCATGAATTATCATGACATGTATGTTGAAAGAAGCAACACATGATGGCACAAGAATCAGTAAGGGTTTTTTTAATCAACTTGGTATCCATTACATGTCTGATATAATTAATTAGGTAGGATTTCCCTACTTTAGCAGTTCCTTGAATTATCACCTTAAGAGATTCATCATCATCATACAAATCAAAATGTCTAATGACTATGCCAAATGTAACACATTATTTTCACTCAAATTACTTATAGGAGTTAATGGATGCTAGAATGAGATTGAACAAATTTCTTAGTTGGCTTCTCTCTATGAATTGTTCATTGTTTCTTACAAAAATATAGCAATTCATTAATAATTCCAATCATATTTCATGTCAAAGTCTCATTGACCAAGAAACTCTATTAAATAATTCAACATCTTATAGTAGTGCTGCAAACTTAGAAACTCAATATTAAATAATTCAACATCTAAAAATAAAGAACTATAGTCGAACCTATTGCATGAGAAATATTAAAAATTATAAAAAGGAAAGGGAGGTGGATTTTTGTATGATTACGAGGATTATATATATAACTGTGAGAAATATTAAAAATTATAAAAAGGAAAGGGAGAGATTAGGAGGATTATATATATAATTGTGTGTGTGACTATTGCATGAAAAATATTAAAAATTATAAAAAGGAAAGGGAGGGATTACGAGAATTATATATATAATTGTGTGTGTGTGTGTGTGAGCCAATGTGCATAGAATGTCAAACTAAGTTTTACATGAATTAATTTGTAAGATATGGAGATTTTGTGTGTGTGTGTGTGTGTAAGAGCCAATGTGTATAGAATGTCAAACTAAGTTTTACATGAATTAATTTGTAAGATATGGAAATTATTTATTTATTTCATAAAAAATTAAAAGTATTACATTTACCTTTAGTAATGCGTGACATAAGAACAATAATGCATGAACCCTAATCATCATATGAAGTAGAGAGAAAACATTAAAAGATCAATATGCATGTTAAAAAATAGTTACATGTAAAAGAAAAGAATTGCATGTCAATGATTTATTTTGTTGTTATTAGACATGTAAAGTTGAAAAAATAAAAGATGTATAATTGAACATTTGCATGAAAGGAAAGAACAATTATTTATTTTATGATTATTATGCATATTATTTTCTTCTATATGTGTATTAGGTTTACCTTCCAGAATAAGGTGCTGAATATGGACTAAGAAAGAAGGGAAATCCTCTTTTCAAGATCTATTGGCTACTTCTCGTGCTTTGGCCAAAGCCATGTGTTCATTGAAATAGATGAAAATTACCTAGAAAATTTATTTATATGTTTCTTTACCATATCTTGATAGTTGGACATTGCATGTACATGTTAGAAATGCAAGTAGATTTATTAGGCTTGCTTCGGGATTCCCTCCTGCTATTTATTTCTAGGTTACTAGGTACTTTGTGCAAGGTCAGATATTCTTTGAGTAGGAAGAATTTTGGGGAAGCGTAAGTTTCATGGTTGGCAAAAAAGTGCTTAAACCATGTTCTTGTCTCTTCACTTACAGATAAATGTGAGGGTTGGTGGCAGTTGAAGACTATATTGTATATGTCCTCACATTATTCTTATATCATTGATTGTATTTGTACTTCCAAATTGTATAATTATTTGACTTCATAGCATGAGAGCCAGAGTTGTACTTTTATATATCATATATTATGTGCTTTTACTTGGATTATGAACTACACATATGAGGATGTGTTATGATGTATTTATTTATCTAATGAAGTTGATTCATTTTTATTCCATGTTTATGAGATAACAAGTTATTATTTATTTTTATGAGATTATTTTGGGTAACGCTATTTACACACCTAGCTTCACATTGCTCTATCTCTTGTTGCAAGAAAGATGAGGCATGAATTGGTGGAAAAATGGCCAATGTGAGCATTTGATGGATGGGAATTTTACTGACTCTTAGGATGAGGCGTTGGAGGAAGACTTGGCCCCAAGGGCCACAATGACTTCTAATACTCCTGATGGATTATCTTCCATGGGTCCTTTGGTTGTTCCACCTTTGGACTCTTCTTGCCAAGGGTTGAATCTAGGGATCACATGTCGTTGGATGCTTCCATAAAGTTGATAGCTCATATTTCATCGCCTTTGGGAGAAACGAAGGATAGCCTTCCCATCTCCCCTTGATTTGATTCTTTGGAGTATGATATTCCATGAAAAATTATCCAAAGAAGGAAATGTGGGCATCTTAAACATGCTTGTGCCTCTCACACACAAATTTTGGGTGCTTCAAGCGTTTAAAAGGGTCTAGGGGTGGCACAGTTGGCAATCCTTGTTTGTTTTGTTGACATCTTGGATTCAAATGTATATGTATTGTTGTTTGTGTTTGGTGTGTGAAAATTTGCTTATTATTTTACAATAGCTTGTCTTTTTTGGTTACTTTTTTATTGTTCTCCAACTATGTGCTAGATGTATTTTGTTGTAAAGGGTTTTGAGGCCCCTTCCAAACCTATTTTCTCTCTAATAAAAAATTGACAAAGATAAAGCCACTTTATGTTGGCTAAATTAAAAGTATTAAAAGGGTGAGATATCCTAATTGTGTTATCATATTTGGCAATGCATTTTTACATTTGTGTCGATAAGCTTTATTTCCTTACATTTGAGATGTATGTAATGCATTGAACATATTTAGGAAAAATATCATAAAAAACTTCTTGAAAGTGTTATCACAAGTCTACTATTATCACAAGTACACAATCTTCTACATTCCTTATATATATATACAATTTTACCATAGCCCAACTTCATTTTCTAAGGATTAACTTTTTTTTAAAAACCATAATTTGAGGTGGCCAATTATCGTAATACATCATAAGATGCAATGCATGTTAATGTATATAAAAACTCTTGGTGTTGTTATAACCACTCTATTCATCCATCAAGAAATAAACTAGGGAATGCCATGTCAAATAATCCTTCTATGTTGTAATCATTAATTGGTGGAGCTTAATAGGTTGCCAATCGATCATATCAATTGACTTGTTATCATTATTCTACACAAATCTCCTCACTTCTTCTATTTTCATTGTGATAAACCAAAAATGACAATATAAGAAGAAGACTAATGTTGAGGCTCATCATCTTGTTTATCAATCATATTATTATTGCATTCCCTTTATAGTATATATCATCAATATTAGATTGCAAAAATTGTAGGCTACTAGAGATATATTTCTTCCTCTAGAAATCCCATGATTAAATAACATTTAGTTCCACATTTCTATAATATCTATCACATCAATCTAAATTGTAATGCAATAAATGATCATATTTTTACATAGCAATCATAATATTTATACTAGGCACTATTTGTGCTCAAAGTTGTATGCTTCCAAATGCCTAAAGATAGGCTGCTTCCTAAATGCCAAGGGTGTCAAGCTCAAGACAAAATACCTTTAACATATGATCAAGAAGGGGAAACTATGGACCAATTTGCTAACATAGGTAACTCATCTTTCGAATTTAGGATCTATTCGGCCAAAGGGGGTATTACTTGAGGTGTCATATAATATAGCTATTAGAAATTAACATCATCCTTGAAACAAACCATACCTAGTGCATAGAACACTCCTAATTGTCTATTAGTAAATATCTATATGTTGGTTTGATAATACAAGGGTTCTACACCTTCACATAACAAATGACTGACCATGTAAAGAGTTTTAAAATGTTGCTTGAATAACCCTTAATAATATTACATACATCTAGACATGTAAGTTCATAAAACATAAAAAACACAATATAAAATAAGACTGATTTTTATGCATTTTGTATATGTTGGTGGGATGGGAGTTTGAGCATAAAGAAGATGGGTGCCTTTATCCATCAAGGGCAATAGAGTTGTATTTTTTATGATCCAATGGGAAACACCAAATGAAACCTACTCTATGATACCTTAAGATAACAAAAAGATTATACCTCTAGATTCCATACATAAGCTAGGCTCTATGCATGCAAATAAGAAGATAGATGAATTTGTAAGACATCCAATTGAATCTATATCAGTTATCCATAAGAAAACCTACACATTTTTTGTGTTGTTTTGATAAGATGCCTTATAAAATCTTTACAAGGGTTTTGATACCTTCTAATTGACAAATTAGTCAAAATAACACTTGAATCAACAAATATGATTAAGAAAGTCAACAAGATCTTTATAAATGCATAAAATACATATGGAGACATTAAAAAATGTGTTGTATTTTCACATTTAAAATATTTCATTCAAATTTGCAATATGATATTACACTTTGGGAGAAAACCCAAAAAGTTACAATGCAAAAAATGCCCTAGACCCATTGTTTCAGAGGAACCCTTATGGTTTGTAACCTCTTCCCTTTTTGTTTCAACTCTATAAGGCTTTTTCCATCTCTTAGTTTAATTAAAAAATTGAGTATATATCTCTTTCCATACCATCACACAATCTTGGAAGAAGAACCAAGGTCTTGTGCACTTTCATAAGCTAGCCATGCCTACTTGCATCATCTTCGCATGACCATGCACTTGGAACCATGCTTTTGACATCAATAACCCCACATTGTGTACACAAATTGTCTCAAAGAAGTCCATAGATAGTAGAAGATGTGTGAAATCTATCTTGCATATAGTCACAACCATTTCCAAGCCATTAATGGTGTTATGGGTCCTATAGGGAAATAGAAAGCCTTCTCATTAGTTGCTTGTGAAAAAATGATGAAAACATGAGATTGCAATCTTTGTGTGCAACATAAGGGAAAACTGTGAAATCTAAAAGATAGATTATCTAAAATAGGCATGAGGTTCATTTGGAACTAAGTTTATCAATTCCATTAATGAAAAACTATAAGTCTTCATCCATCATTGATTCTATATGTGAATTTGCATCCTTGAGATGGATGGTGGTATTTTAGGTGGGAATGACTTGGAGTAGTTTCAGGGTAAAATCAAATCATTAATGGAGTCTTGGGGAATTCAAGGGAATGGTTGAGGTGAACAAGAGGAAATATGGAAGTTTGATGCAAGTTGAGAGGTGAAAATGGGGAATGCAAGATTTTGTTGTGGGACTAGACATGAGGTATGGAATTTTCAAATGGAGGTTTGGAAGTCCATTGAAATTTTATAGGAGGGGTGAAAATACATGGAAAAAATATGGATAAATGTGGGAGAAGAATGCAAAATTAGACAAGGGAATAAAATATCCATATTAAAAATTGGGTGTTTGGAGGTTAGCTTGAATTTTGCACAAGAAGAAAAAAGTGGTGAAATGCATTGAGAGCTTTATGAGAAATCGATGAGGATATAGACATCAAGATGAAACATTTGAGTGAAGGTTTGGAGGTCTAATGAAATTCCATGTGGAAATTTTGGAAGGACTAGATATGTTGCATTCTAGTGTGGGATTGGAGGTGGGAACTAGATATTAAGATGAAAGTATAGAAGTCCAATAAAAATCCACAATTGGGTGGAGATGAGCAAGTTGAGGGTGCAGGGAAAATATGCAAAAATGAAGGAGGGAAGCGAACATAGGGAGAAAGACGAAGTCCAAACCCACTTCAAAACTCTATAAAAGTGATGAAAATGAAGATTTGTAGGGATGTGAGAAAGGACTTGGTAGGTCAAGACACAATGATAAGAGTTTGGATGTCCATCAAAATCTTGTAAAAAAGGGGAAGTAAGGAACAATGAATGAAAACATGATCCCATGAGTCATGTGGAGATTTCATGCACAAAAAAAAGGTTAGGATATGATACTTGGACAAGTATAAATGTTTGGTAGTCCCCTAAAAGTTTGCAACTTTGCAAAAAGTGATGAAAACTACCCAAGCATTCCCAAACTCTACATTTTATTGGATTTTTGCAACTTCTAGCATATGATGAGGACATGATGAAGAACAATACTTAAGCCATTTTGACAAAGAGATACCCATTCAAAGTGTTCTCAAATTAGCATTACATGATGGGAAAAAGGTCTAAAAACACAAAAGGTGTGGAACTCAAGCAAAATTTTGTACTACTAAGTTTGGCTCCAACAAGTACTAGATCTTCTCATAATTAAAGTGTGAAGATTAGATACTCATCAATATATACATAATGTTAAAGAAGTTATAACTTATGTGCCCTATATAATTGTACTAACCACCTCAAGCATGGGTAACTTGTATATTGGATTTACCCTAGAAATAAGCATCTCCTTAACTTGAGTAAGTACATATGAATGTAAGGTTGCTCCCTAGGATTCATGTTGTTTTATTTAGACAATCAATGTCCATTTTGTTGACATATGCCACTAGCTTAAGAAGGCCCTACATTTAATTGATTAAATTTATTGTACAATATGTCTCTCAATAAATAAAATACATTTAAACAATACATAGTTAATCTATCCTATCACAAAAGTCTTTTTATCTTTCATGTAATGTATGATTGAGTTTAACTTGGAGATGACAAGCACCATATGATGTAGATGAAACTCCATCATTGATAGGGGTTTCAAATAAAGCCAAGAAGTTGGATCGACATATAGGGGACGTTTTGAGCTTCCAAAAATCTTGACAAAAATGAGTACCTATTCAGGATTGAGCTCTCAAACCTAAATTTTTAAAGCGTGTACCCATTTCTAATTACATAATATTTTAGAATGGGTACACATTTTAGAGCGAGTACATGTTTAATAAACTTTGAAATTTAAAACCCATGTCTTTGCATTTGTTTTAGGCTTGGAAACCCATCCTTTAGCCTTGGACCTACAAGTACAATGTCATGAAAACATAGAGAAAAATTGAATTTGGCATATGGTTGACAACTATTTTTTTCAGAATTATTTAATGAAATTAAAACCCATTATAGATGACAATGTCTAGTTTTCAAGCATGTAGTTTTTTAATGATTGAATTGTTTTTAATATTTTTAATTAATTTATGAGGAAATTGGTCCATCAACTTGAAATGTTAGTTTTTTGTATTTTTAGTAACTTCTAATTTTTTAAGTTTCTTATAAAAATTATGACATCAATCTACACAATTCTTTACACAATGAAAAAATTTCAAAAAATGATTTAACTTACATTATAGTGGCCATACACGATGGGTTTTAAAAAAAAAACAATTAGAGCCAATAAATAATAATAATAATAATAATAAACATTTGGAAAAAATTATGAAAAATATCCTCATCAATCTTTAGTATATACACATCTTTCCCCCAAAAGGAATTTTAGAAAGATAATTTTATTTATGTCAAATTATAGTGGTTGTACATGTGCATGGTACGGTCTTAGAAAAGTCTTCTCAAATTGGTTTTGAATATATTCCTATTAAAAATTAATTTGTACCATCTGGGTATTAGAAACAAATACATATTTGAAAACTAGACTCAAATTACTACATTTCATATCACTATAATGTTGCAAGATTTTATGTGTAAATGCTCCAAATTTTCAATCCAATAGTGACAAATTTTGAAAATAAGGAAAAATACTATCACTTTTTGAACATTTTTTAGACCCAACTTCTTGCACCTACCCTTTCCATAAATGTAAATTTTATTTTAAATACATCCATCCACATATCGATGTATTCATCCAAATCTTTTCATGTACAACCTCTTCATCACAAGAGTGAAAACAAGTTTGCTTTGCTACTAGGAAGGGCTAGCTTCATCTAGATGTGGACAAGAAACACATTTTGGTAATGAAAACTAATTTTCCTTTGTCCCTTATTCTCACCAACTATTATGGTGAATGTGACACTTCCATAGGAGTGCAAGATGAATTTAAAGTTTTTCCTTAACATGAACTATAATTAGCATTATGTTGCAATAATTATCTATGAGTAGCAACATAAATTCCATGAACCATGTCTAGATTCTCAATATGTTATGGAAGATTAAGATCATACATAGTATCAAATGAAATCATTATGTTAATGCCTAACAAACCAATATTCATATAATTTTGGGAGGGAGGTATTCAAGTTGTAGGAGGAGGAATGCATAAAATGAGTACTATTTTCATTGGACATGTATTCATTATTCACCTTGTTGGAGACCAATGTCATAGATATATCATTCTCTTGAATGTCTCTTGTGATTTGTGTTGCTCTTTGTCTTCTTAGATGATAATTTCCCTTCACCTATTTATATCTTTACTCCTAGAAGCATACAAAGATTGACAACATGTGTTATGCAAAAATTTCATTATTCTCAACATCTACATCAACAAAAATAACTATAATATTATTTTGGTTTGACTCACCTAACTCTTTAGACAAGGGATTTATTGTGTCCCTTGTGATAGCATCAAGAAATGCAATTGTAGGAGAAGAGTGCATATAATGTATTTTATCTAGAACATCCAAGATTGAATCATTCACCCTATTTTTTAACATCATGCCTTTGAACTTCTATTTACCTTCTCTTCAAGTCAAAAAATTAGTTGTAGGCCCTAAAATTTCCAATAAAGATAGCCTTGGCCTTAAATGCTTAAGTATTATGATGGGCAACTCCAGTGGGAAGTCCCTTATGGTGGATTCCAAGACCCCTTTTTCAAAAGGGCTAAGGTTAAATCAAGGGATTTAACTAATTTCTGAGTCTTAGAATCTAACCCCAAGACAAAGAAGGTTGACGCTTTTGGTACTACTCCTTAGAAATTTATTCCTTTTAAACATGTGAAACCCAACATAGAGAATGACACAAAATCTAGTAAAGGAATCCCATCGAGAGTTATAGTAGAGAAGGATATTATTATCCAAGTTGATATTCAGTCTACCACCCCAAGTCCACTCTTATTTCCTCTCTTAACTTTCCTAATTCAAGGGATTTAGATAGTGAAAACCTTGTAAGGTTGGGGACCTTGGGAAATTCCTATAAGGGTGGGAAAATCTTTGTTGGGAATCATAAAATGGGTGATTAATGAGAACAAATGGATGAATAAATAACTAAGGACCCAAAATTTGAGATATTAAAGGAGAAAAAGGGAAAATGATAAGTTCAAGGAAGTTGTGGCTAGCTTAGAGACTAGGGTGGGATGGCTTGAGTAGGAGTTGCAGAAGGTGAAGGGTAACTAGGAAGAAGTAGGGCTAAAAATCCATCTAGATATAATTAGCACTAGGGACTTTGTTGTTAACAAAAAAAGAGAAAACACATAGATTCACAAGATGGTGTAAGTAAGAGGTCTAGAGGATAAAAGAAAAAGTAAGGTGCAAACATTGAGGAGATTGAGGAGGATTATTATCTCTAAAAGTGCAAGCCTTATAAGAAGACTAGGAGGTCACAAAAAGCCTCAATTGGGGCTACTTTGTTTTCCCTTTGGCTAATTTTTGACTGACCCCACTTAGGATTTTGTTAATTATTTCTCAATTCTTATTAGTCATGTGTTGGTATTAAGGCCTGCTATTATGTATGTTCTAGCCCTTTGTTTACTATTATATCTTTTGAGACTTTGTTGAAGGTTATGGATCCCTCTCAAAACCCTTGATTTTATCCTCATAAAAAAAGATTTAATAAAATCTAAAACCTTCTCTAACTTTCACATCTCTTTCACAAACGAAAAGCAGTCTAATTAATCAAATAAATCCTCTAAAATAAAATAATTTAACTAAAACAACCACTCATAAGATTCAATTTATCCAAGGCACAAAGCAAATTAAATGGTTGAAAATAGTCCTTAGGAACTTGATTGAAACTTTCTCGTCTCTTCCTTCAACTTGTGGAACTCTTTAATGGTGAGGATGGTGGACTAGCTTAGTTGGAATTGCTAATCTAAATTCTTTTAGTGGTTGTACTAAAGTGGGTAAGAAGTAAAAATGGAGGATTTGAAATTACTAGTTTGTCACAAACTTAAGTTGAAGCTAGAGTTGTTTTATGTGAAAGTCTAAACCCCTCTAGTGATGAAAAAATAGGTATTTCTAGGAAAATAAGAGTAAGTTTAGGTTTTGAGGTGGAAACAGAGAAATTTCTAATGATAATTCACCTTGGAAAAATTCCAACTTTGAGTTAAAATGTGTCAAAAATAAGAAGCTTGGTCATGCAAAGACTCACACTAGAAGAAGAGATAATTGTTTGCCCCTTACTACAACAATTCTTTTGTTGGGGAAAACCAATGAATTTAGAGGAAAACTCATAATTTAAAGCAAAAAAAAGGCATAAGGACATCTTGTAGGTGACCTAAGTTAGCAAAAGGTGACAAGTGGAAGCTTTTGAGAGGACGCCAAGGAATTTTCACCATGGAGAAATAAATTAAAGGTTGAGTTGTATGAATTTCATGCAATGTAGGGTCACGAGTTGAATTATTATATCCTCATCAAACTATCATGTATGCATGTTCATTTTAAGCAATTACAAATTTAGAAACTTAAATTTCACCCATTTAGATCTATGCATCACATATGAAATTTCCAAGAACAATCAAATTCATGAAACTTTGGATTATCATTAAACCTATGATGCTTGTAATTGTACCATCAAATTCTAAATGCAACTTAGTTCAAATTTCATTGTTCTACCTCTAACTTGTCTAAAAAGTTGTGATTCTGAACTATTCAAAATTTATGATCAAAACAATGAACAATTATCTATTCAACCATAAACAAAATTCATTTCTCATTTTTCTAGGTTTCCCAAATTTTGTTACATGATCTATCATAACCCTAAATTAGGTTAATTGATTGCCATATTAATAAAAATTAACCTAATTTTAGTAAAGGAATAATTATATTTCTTAACAAAGAGGATGTTTATAAAAAGTAAATGTGTGGGAGAAGGGTAAGACGAGCATAGTCATGTTTGACATTTGAAGAAGGTTAAGGATTTTTTTTTAGTTTAGGAGGACAAGCCAAACTTTCGACTTCTACTTTTGCTTTTTATCCTCAAGACATTTTATCAATTGGAGGAACCCATGCATGCTTGTGTTTGGTTTGTTGCATTGGCATCTCATATGATCACAATAATGTCCCTTGCTACACTAGTGCCTCGTATTGTCACAATGATATCCTCCACAATTGTGATAATGTTTGTTCCATTCAACTATGGTAGTGTCCTCTATTGTCATGCAATCTACACTTGCAAATAAACCTTGTGATTTGAAACAAAATGTCACTTTGAGCATGTTTAGGGGTTTTCCTCAATCAAAACCCTAAATTTAATTTAACAAGATCAAATTTAGATGCATTGAGAATGTGCAATTCAATGAATGGGTGTTGCTACAATACTGTGTCTCACTTTTGGGATGTGTTGTTTTTTGCCTGAAATCACTGTTTTTAGAAAAACTAATTATTTAAGTTCTGAGAGGCTCCATCTAAAGGGTTTTAATTGAAGAGGGATAGATAATACCCCCTTAGATCAAACCCCCTTGGATAGAACCCCTGTATTATTAAATCATACCCACAATGGAGTCTCCTTCACAATTATCAAAATGTTGGCAAAAAACCAATTTTTCTTTACCTTTTGAGGGATTAAATAACATCATTTAAAAATTATATTTTCCAACAAGTATAGGTTTGATATATTTTCATTTTATCATGTATTTAATTTTCAATTTTTACTAAACATAGGTTTTCCTCTGAACATCAAGCTCTTTGTTGTGTAGAGGTGGAAAAATAGTAAACCATTGTAAAAAAAATTCAAAAAGTAGCCATTCCCTAAGTATTTATGTCCTTGTTTCACCCAAAATAAGAAAAATTGGATTTCGATATATATACACAAAAGCTTGTACGACACACATGTATGTCCAAATCATAATTATAGTAACTTCAAACATTAATTTAAAATAAAATATTCAACAAAAAGTTATGAAAAAATATCCTTTCCCCAGACATTGATGTTGAGAATCTATATTCCAGTACCGAATTTAATTTTGAGGAAAGCAGCAGTAATTACAAATATTATTGAAAATTGTTGTTTTCTGCTCACAACCGCTATTGTGCTGAGGTTGAAATATTCATGATTTATTTCAAAAATTTGAAAAAATTATATTTAGGGAATCTACACATAAATTCCACAAATTACCAGTTCACATCATCTTCAAATTATTTATATTTAGCTGTTATGGATCTTGAAGATGAAGATTCAGTTAAAAATATTGATGTAAATGTCCATCTTGGGCAAAAAGTGAGACACAGTATTGTGATTTCACCTAAATCTTAGATAAAATAGATATTTGTAACTAGAAAATACTGTTGAAAATGGAGATAATTATGTAGCTTAATACTTTGTAAAACTATTAGATTGTAGATCTAATTAAGTATTCTCTGTCACAATTAATTGTGTATGGTTAATCTGTTTAGATTCATTTTACCAATTATAGAAGTAGACAGAAGATTGTAGAAGAATAAGACCAGAAGATAGAAGTGACACAACATATATCATGGAGAAACCCTTTCAGGAAAAAACTCCACCACCAGAATCAATAGTGCTTGTATTATTTAACCTTAGAACAAGATTACAATAATTCTTTATCAATCCTTGCTTGAGATGCTTCTTTTTCCTTCAACAATTCTTCTTGACAACCTACAATAAACTCTCATGTGTCTAAGCATGAATCCACACATCATGTGCCATGCTTCACAAAAGTACTTTCTTAGAACTCTCTTCAACTTGCTGCAATAAATAGACAATTGTGAACATTGTAAACTCCAAAGAGTTGACAATTGCAAGAGGATAAAGCTTCTCACAAATATCTACACCATTCTTGTGCAAGTAGAGTTCTTCTGTGAAAAACAATGTCAAACCAAGTCCATCAATTTGGGCGTCCCAAACTGAAGTCTTAACTCAACATTGATTATGAAGATATCTTGTACGCTTCTCCTCAAAGTTGGCACCCAAGAATGGGCCCACTTAACCCAACTTTGTAAATATCTTCGTATGCAAAAGGTGTTAACTCCAAGATGCCAACTTGGGCACCCAAGGTGGGTCTGAGTCAATCTCTGTTAACTGAAACATATCTCTCCATCAATTCATGCAAACATGATGCATGATTGATCATCCCCACTTAACTGAATGTAGCCACATGTTATCTGTCATGCAACTCAAGTCATTAACATGCAACTCAAGTCAATTGAAGTCAACTAATATGAAACTCAAACTAACTACATGCAACTAAGGATAACTAAACCATAAGTAAACTAAACTGATACTAAATTGAATTGAATTCCATGCATGTAAACATCAATCCCTAACTTCTAGGATCTTTACATGCATTATTGAAGTGTTATCTTTTCTCCAAACAGTTAACTTAACTCAAGGTGGGTTCCACCTTCCATGTGGGTGCCCCATGTGCTCCTAATTTGTAGGAGCTCTTCTTGGGTGTCCCCACATGTTCCTATCATTTAGAATTAATTACAAATGTCAATTTACATGTTCATTTCATTCAAATTTAATATTTTTCTAATCCTAGTGTTGGGGAACACTTTCCAAGGACTTAAGAGATACATGAAATAATGTTTAGGATTGCAATTAAATGGCATCCTATTCCCAACTGTTACGACCCAATTCTGCGTAAATTAAAAACTTTCCAATTCTCACTTAAAACATGTATAAGTAACATATAACAAAGATAATACAATAAAATTTCTTCCTTTCTTTATTGATAAACACATACAAGATACAATATGTTTCCTCATGAATTTCATTTTCATTGCAAATATAAATCAGAGTTAAAAAGTAATACAGTTACATACATAGCTCGTAAGCTTTTGCACAAATAGAAGTAAGAAGGTCCAGGAGTCCATTCCTTTTCAAATCTTGTGGTACATCGCCCTCGTTGTGGGAGGAGAAACATCATCGCCGCTCACCAACCACTTTATTTATACTGCACCCCTCGTGACGATCATTTTAAAGAACGACCTCCTTCAGAAGAGATTGGCAGGGTATCCTTTAACCCATTACCAACCTGAGCATAAAAGTTGTGTCCACACAACTAGAAATCCTCATATTTCACAATCTCGATCTAGTACCGGATCATAATGAACCTATTAGCAGAAGCCTCAACTATCTCACATCTAGGTGGATGTCGTACCTTTCACTACTTTGGCCAAAGTATTCTCATTCAGTACTTCGAATGAAGGTCATCTATCATAAACACTACTCAAGGCCGATTTTCCTTTGGGCTACCTTACTCTATGCGTAGATCATGTCCTTCAATGGGTTTAGTTTACCCCAGACTTCCTACCTCAAACGGTTTACTGGAAATGAGTCTTTAAGCAAGTGTTTACTATCCTATCTCCTGTTTCCGGAAATCCTTATCCTCGGAGAGAAGCTTCCTAATGTTAACCTAATAACACAAGCTAGGAATACACTTGGTAATGACATCATTTCGTTCCTAGAATTTATTACATATTCTACGTATTCTCCATATACGGAGATCATACAAGTATAAAACTTCAAACAATTGCATAACCATTTATCACTACCAATCAATCATCAAAAGAGATAGTCTTACAAAGCATACATTTTCCTAATAATGCATATAATCAAATTGAGTCCTTTCTTTTACAAAACCCCAATTTTCTACTAAATCCTTCTTAACCAGATTGAATCTCTTCTTTTCAAAATCCCATTCCCAATTTAATCTTCTCTAATTAAATTGAATATAACGAAATGCAACAAGTTATCCCTTTAACTGTATTGTCATTCCCTAATCCTTACCCATGCATAAAATGAAATTCCTTTAAATCATTATGCATTAAAAGATTATTAAACAACAAAGGATTACTTAAGAATAATTCATTATTTTCAGCTCAATACAATCAGCAATTCTAAAGACAGTAAAGAAGACAACTTAAAGTCTTAGTCTAACATTAAGATACATGCCTGTATAAGCCCTTTTCTAGCAATCCTCTTTTATTGATCCCAGCCAACAGATTCCTTACTCATAAATTCTCCAGAATAAGAATGCTATTGTTATCTCACAGTAATTTATAACTGAGAACACTCAACTCTCACTAAAACACTTTGGCACAGCATAATAACACAACTCACAAAAACTAGCTCTTAAATTGCAGTGAAGAAACTCTCTATAATTGTCACAAATGAGAAAGCACAAGAATTGTTATTCGAATGAAGAACTGTGAACTATTTAGAGAATGGATACAGCTTCCCCACTGCAATGTATATTTAGGATAGATTTCATGTTTAATTGTACCAAACAAAGCATTTTGCCATTCAGGTCCAAACTCTAAATGTTGTTCTTCCATGATGATCTCACTTTTCGGAGCTTTAAATCAAGAATATTTCCAACTTGAAATAAAAAAATGCCACTGGTTACCACGCTGCCACGCCAGCATAAGAATTTAACTTAATATTATTGCTGCCTGTGTCAAGTTCCAAATCGATCCAACATAGAGGTTCATTATTATTTTCCTGGTTTAAAGCTTTGAAAATGTCTTCTTTCATTTCTAGTTGCGCAAGGACCTCCGCCATTTCACGGGAGAGTTTCAATTTTTAATTTTCATTCATTTTCTTAAGTTCGACTTCTTTCAATTTTTCCCTTTAAGGAAGTTTGCTTCATTTCAAATGAGTTTTGAACAAATATTTAATACGGCTACCTTCTAATATTTAAACTTTCACCAATGTAAAATGCGAATTTAATCCTTCCATATTTTACAAATTACAAATTTCCTTCTTCCATTTTTTTAACACTATAAAATGCGAATTTCATTCTTTTGAAATTGAAATTGTTTTAATAATTTCTATTTGTATATTTTATTTATTCCATTCGACCTTTATCACATTCTTTCTATTACGATAATTTCCTTCGACCTTTATCACATTCTTTCTATTACGATCATTCACAGGGATTCACAGTAAAGTCAGACTAACATTCAATCACATCATATAAAGCATAAGGAAGTAAATCATACTCCTAAGCCTATGGATGACTAACTTATCTGACCTGTTTCTCTATGTACCGCTCATACGTGTGTGTATACTCACTCTGGTAATCGCTATCGCTTACTCCGACCAAGTTCCTCCCCGAATGCCCTCCGCCCCGAGGAATGCTTTGTAATTCTCACATATCATGACATACGACACCGGCGTCAGCATGCCTATAACAAGGTAAAAACATCTCACAAGTTAGAATACTATTATTCCATAATTGTATGCAACATTTAATTAAGACTAAATCATTTAGAAGTAACAATCAAATGAAACCATCATTTAAACAGGACTGATTCATTTAATAACGATATCAACCATATTTAATTCATCATCAAAATTCAAACATTACAATCAATTGCCCTATACAATAGTAGCTATAATATCAGGATGTAACATACTTCCCCCCTTAGGAATCATCGTCCCCGATGAACTAAGGTATTATTCAAAAAGCATAAAAACATGACTCTACATTTATTCTACACTCTTGAAAGTTTCAAGAATGTTTTATTGGTGTAATCTGGACATCAACTTGTCCGTCACTCAAGGCAGTGTTTTTCCTCTGTTGAAACATGGCCTTTTGGGTAGGTAGTGAATTGCCATGCTGGGTACCAGAAGTTTTGTTGGGGCATTCATTTGCATAATGATTACCTCTACAAATAAAGCATCCTGATCTTGGTCCTCTTTTCTCCATGGTTTCCCCAGTCTTATTAACACCTTCACTAGCTCTGCTAGTGTCACCATACCTTGAGTTGTCTCTTTTCCAGTCTTTTCTGAATTCCTTCTCATTGAAGCGAGATCTCTTCCCCTTTTTCCTTGCTGCATCTTGCGCAAATTCTTCCTTCTTGGGGGCAATCTTGTTAGAGACTTCAGTTTCCTTCTTTTGTTCTTCTCCTTCATACTGATTAGAGTTTGCCTTAAGCTTTTGTTCCCGCTTAATGGCTTTTTCATACACAAGATCCATTGTGGTCGGACCATGCATATCGACTTCACCTCCAATATTTTTGTTCAGTCCCAAGATGAATTTCCTGATCCGGAATCATTCATCTTTATGATAGATAGGAACATATCACAGAAGCCGAGTGAACTTCTCCCAGTACTCGTTGACTGACATGGTTCCTTGCCTCAATTCTTGGAAATCAGAAAGTTTTTGGTCATAATAGAGTTGTGGCAACCACCGCTTGCGGAAAATTTCAACAAACTCTTCCCAAGTCAGCTTCCAGGAATTTATATCCAATTCCAGTTTCTTGTTCATCCACCAGTTAGAGGCTTCTCCTGCTAACTGATAAGCACCCCAAGTTGCTTTTGTAACTTTGTCATAATTTCTTATGTCAAAGTACTTTTCCATTTGTACTAACCATACTTTAGCTTCATCTCCTCCAGCACTTCCATCAAATTTTGGAGGGTATACCTTTTTCATATCCTTTGTTAACTCAGTGGACACTTGTTTCTTCTTTTTCTCAATAGATGGAGTTGGAGATTTCTTCTTCTCACGGTTATGATTAATGCCTTCTCCATGCGAAGAACTTTCCTCTTCATTATTGGTGACAGGTATCTCAACTGCTTTTTCCTTTTCAAGATTGGATAATCTCGCCAGAATCTGTTCCAGCTTTGCTTCAATTCCTGTCGGTTCTTGTTCTGCTTCATGACTTGTTCCAGGAATATTTCTTGTTCTCTCATACACTTTCACCATGATTTAAAAGTTCACTTTAACTTGAACGTTTAATACAAGTTAGCCTAATTAAACTTTTAACTATCTTTTGGAAAACATATAAGCATACATTCACAAGATTTTCATTCAAGTTTTGGTTTATCACTTTCGCTTATTGACTATAATATTTTGTACATTCGCTCAACTGAACATTTCAAGTATGATCATGGTTTATGTAATTGTTTGCTAAATTGAAATATCTTTTCAGGATTCTAAGCAACTACTTGTTCATAAATCAAAATCCTGTAAGTCAAGTTTTCCAAAACGTTGATTTATTTCATGAGTTTAATCACTTAGAACATTATGTTAGTTCTACTAACATAATCAGATTGATCAGTTTCGTGTTCTATCATTTTCCTCTGGAATCTAAAGAGAGTATGTAAGTGCTACCAATGATGACTTCCGATCTTCATTTTCTTGTTATCCTGAACATTACCTTGCCACATTCCGTGCAGCCTCTTACTCTATCTTTTCCTAGGTTATAATGGTTTCTCATCCGACAATTTTTCTGTTGTCGCTTCGATATCTTAACTTCGACATTAATTCCTTGTTTCATTCTCAAATTCTCATAGACTCATAGTTGTTCAAATCCATAAGTTCCCAACTCTTTATAACTGTAGTTTAAAACTATTAAAGGTTGTCACATCCTTTTCTTAGAGTCATAAAGCTATTTTGTTGGATAAAGATATAATCTGGTTATTCATCCTAACCTTTCTGCCTCACCTATTTGCATATACTTCCGCAATTCTAGGTGACATTTATTGGTTTAGGAGTTCCTTTTCTAGGGAATTCTCTTAACTCGTTCCAATTTACATACGTTACTAAGGATCTCATTTTTCCTTTTCACTTTTCTTAGTTCTTTTCTCTTGCCGTTGTGGCACAAAGAACTTTTCAACCGTTATCTTCTGATAAGGTTTACGCATTGTTGCGTAATGAGCTTATAGGTTTCAGTGCAGAACCTGGTAGCTCTGATACCACATGTTACGACCCAATTCTGCGTAAATTAAAAGCTTTCCAATTCTCACTTAAAACATGTATAAGTAACATATAACAAAGATAATACAATAAAATTTCTTCCTTTCTTTATTGATAAACACATACAAGTTACAATATGTTTCCTCATGAATTTCATTTTCATTGCAAATATAAATCAGAGTTAAAAAGTAATACAGTTACATACATAACTCGTAAGCTTTTGCACAAATAGAAGTAAGAAGGTCCAGAGAGTCCGGCCCTTTCAAATTCAAAATCACGTCAAGGTGAGGAGAGAACATCATCGCACAGTTTCCAACCACAGATTTGGCACGCGTCCTCACCTATCATTTTGTAATGAATCTCCTCAAGAAGAGATTTGGCAGGGTATCCTTAACGAATACCAATCGAAAGACAGTGTCAGTCCTCACACAACAGAAACCTGCTGTTTCACAACCTCTGAATTCAGTACTCGGATCACAATGAACTGACAGTGTAGTCTCAATTATCTCACATCTAGGTGGATGTCGTACCTTTCACTACTTTGGCCAAAGTATTCTCATTCAGTACTTCGAATGAAGGTCATCTATCATAAACACTACTCAGGGCCGATTTGCCTTTGGGCCAGCCCATCGGCGCGTAGTCAGTCCCTCTCAATGGTTTAGTTTATTCCCACCTCAAATCCACACCTGAAAATGAGTCTTTATGCGTTTAATTATCCTATCTCCCTGCTTTCTCAAAAAACTCATCCAGAGAGTAGCCCAATGTTAACCCACACGTTGTAAATTACAATTTCAAATGACATCATTTCCTGCCTCAGAATTGAGAGTCGTTGATATTCTACGGATCTCCATATACCTTAAGATCATACAAGTATAAACTCAAAACAACTGCACAACCACTATCAACAATGAACTTAAATCACCTTCAAAAAGAGATAGTCTTACAAAGCATACATTTTCCTAATAATGCATATAATCAAATTGAGTCCTTTCTTTTACAAAACCCCAAATTTTCTACTAAATCCTTCTTAACCAGATTGAATCTCTTCTTTTCATAATCCCATTCCCAATTTAATCTTCTCTAATTAAATTGAATATGACGAAATGCAACAAGTTATCCCTTTAACTGTATTGATATTCCCTAATCCTTACCCATGCATAAAATGAAATTCCTTTAAATCATTATGCATTAAAAGATTATTATACAACAAAGGATTACTTAAGAATAATTCATTATTTTCAGCTCAATACAATCAGCAATTCTAAAGACAGTAAAGAAGACAACTTAAAGTCTTAGTCTAACATTAAGATACATGCCTGTATAAGCCCTTTTCTAGCAATCCTCTTTCAACAATCCTCTTTTATTGATCCCAGCCAACAGATTCCTTACTCAGAAATTCTCCAGAATAAGAATGCTATTGTTATCTCACAATAATTTATAACTAAGAACACTCAACTCTCACTAAAACACTTTGGCACAGCATAATAACACAACTCACAAAAACTAGCTCTTAAATTGCAGTGAAGAAACTCTCTATAATTGTCACAAATGAGAAAGCACAAGAATTGTTATTCGAATGAAGAACTGTGAACTATTTATAGGCCGGATTAAAAACAGTTTCCCCATTTCTGGGCATGTATATTGACATATTTCTATGTTTACTCAGTCAAAATGTTACTTGCCATTCATTCAAACCCCTAGTCATGTTCTTCCATGATGATTCGACTTCTTTGGAGCCAGAAATCGAAGAATACTTCAACTTTGAAATAAAAACGCCACCTACAGCCACGTTTTGCTGCCAGGCATAAGAATTTAACCTGATATTATTGATGCGTCCCAGGTCAAGTTCCAAATCGATCCAACATAGAGGTTCATTATTATTTTCTTGGTTTAAAGCTTTGAAAATGTCTTCTTTCATTTCCAGCTGCGCAGGGACCTCCGCCATTTCACGGGAGAGTTTCAATTTTCAATTTTCATTCATTTTCTTAAGTTCGACTTTTCAATTTTTCCTTTTATGAAGTTTGCTTCATTTTCAAATGTATTTTGAAATGTTTAAATATTTAATACGGCTACCTTCTAATATTTAAACTTTCACCAATGTAAAATGCGAATTTAATCCTTCCATATTTTACAAATTACAAATTTCCTTCTTCCATTTTTTTAACACTATAAAATGTGAATTTCATTCTTTTGAAATTGAAATTGTTTTAATAATTTCTATTTGTATATTTTATTTATTAATGTATTATTTTAAACATTATTATTTATTTATATATAAACGTATTTATATATAAATAAATATTAATTTTAATATTAATACATTTAATTAATAAAATATACAAATATATTATTATTTATACATTCCTTATGTATTGATATTTATATATATATAAATATATATATATATTAATAATCACCTTATTAATATATATATTATATATATAAATATATATTTAAATCTTCCAGATAATAATACTTGAATATCATTTATATCAAGGTATCAGGCGGAATGTGTACGTGTAAACATGTCTACATATACTCTATGTATATACATATGTATGCGTATATACATGTCGATACATATGTACGAGCATATCCATTTGCTTATCGTACATACGTATTGATATGTCTATACATTTAGATATGTGTATACAGTGTATACATGTGTATACGTACCCATTCGACCTTTATCACATTCTTTCTATTATGATCATTCACAGGGATTCACAGTAAAGTCAGACTAACATTCAATCACATCATATAAAGCATAAGGAAGTAAATCATACTCCTAAGCCTATGGATGACTAACTTATCTGACCTGTTTCTCTATGTACCGTTCATAATGTGTGTGTATACTCAATTTGGTAATCGTTATTGTTTACCCGACCAAGTTCCTCCCCGAATGATGTCTCTCCTCTGTCTGGAGGAACAGTCTTCATACCTGCACATCATGACATGACACCGGCAGTCATATGCTCATAACAAGGTAAAAACATCTCACAAGTTAGAATACTATTATTCCATAATTGTATGCAACATTTAATTAAGACTAAATCATTTAGAAGTAACAATCAAATGAAACCATCATTTAAACAGGACTCATTCATTTACTAACGAGATCAACCATATTTTATTCATCATCAAAATTCAAACATTACAATCAATTTCCCTATACAATAGTAGCTATAATATCGGGATGTAACACCAACATTCTCCCACTTGACATTATACATTGCAATTATTCTAAACAAGGAATCATTCTTTTAAATCAAGTACAAGACTAAAGGCCAATGGCCTTCTTGCACCAAGAACCAATACGTTTTCCCAAGTCTCTGTAACCATTTCTTATGTCACTGAAACCTGCACCAATTTATTCATGAACACAAGCATCAAATTTAAATGATAACAAAAGACTTTGAGTGACTACCACACTCATACCAAATTGGAATAGCAACCATAGCAAATTGCTAGCTCATCCAAAACTATCATAGGTAGAACTTTATGCTATCAACATAGCAACCCAAAACTGCAAACAAGTCCCTATATATCCACCATCCTGCAAAATAAGACTCCAAGGTAACAACACACATAAACATGCGATAAAAAACCTCTAAAGTAACTCACTGTAGTAAAGTGTAACTAGTCCAAGAGAGGTGCCTCTCTCATACATAACACATATACCTTCTGGAACTCCCATTGCATAGGTAATGTCAAATTTGAAAACAAGATCACAACATTAACAAGTCCTCCTATAGCACTTCACATAGAGGATGTGGCTAGCTCCTTTATCATAGTGTCAAAGAAGCATACAATGATATGCAAAATACATCTCTCATAACACAAGAACCTTCAAGAAGAAGATTATTCCCACAAAGAGAGAACCTGCAAATCAAACCATGTTCTTATACCACACTAACATGTGCCAAATTGTGTAAAGTAAGATCTCCTTCAACACTCCCAAATTGAAAGGATATCAACATCTAACCATTCAAGTTATAATGAAACATGGCAGAACTTAGATGTAAACCTCTCACAGAAAGTAGATCAAACTTAGTCAAACATTCCCACAACAAAAGGGAATATGCCCAAAGCCACTAACTATCTCTTGTACCTCTCCTACCCTAATCCTTAGAAATAACTCGAGTTCAAAATTGCAAGGAGAACAATGGAAATACATAAAATCATGCATCTACTTCTCAACAATGCATAAGAGAATTCAAGATACATCTTAATAATGCATCTAATAATTAGGCAAACAACACCTCTTAGATCATATTACCTACTGAGTAGACCAAGAGTGGGATACAAGATTGTCTTGTGCATACAATAGACAACCTTCTCATTAGGTCTATGATGGACTCATATCCATTTCCAGGTGTAGGCTTCTCAGTCTTTTATTGTTGAAAAAACTTTTCTTACAAGTAACCATTCCAACATATATCTCTTAACATAAGAAATATTTAGCCTAACCCAAGTTTCTTTAGTGTCCATGAGCACCCACTAATCAATCCATGCCAACTTCAAATGCAACTTGCATAATCATGAAGCTCCAAGCAAATGATTAATACTCAAAACTAAAAAGAACTACATCCTTTCCAAAGGAAGAACAATAACACCTTTATCAAAGACTCTAAGGATCCTCCATGAAACAAGATGTTAAAACCTCTTCAAATCACATTGAAGATAACCATATCTTACCAAAGTTCCCACTGAATTATGATACCGAGCTATACATGGCAACAAGATAAACATTAAACCATCACTGTAAAAAAACTCCCATTGCAACATGTAACCAAGCTATCCATAACATCGTGATAACCATGTCCTAAATGAAGATCATCCATACATGCAAAAGCATAGGCTCAAACCAAGGAGAGCCCAAAAACTATGAACTAATTCAATTAGCACAAAACTACGTGTTAAAGACTACTAAAGGTTAATCCACCACCTAACTCAAGAACTAGTTTAACCTAACTGCCTCCTTACCACTCTATGAGAACTTCCTCTCTTACTAGTTTTCCTTTCGTGGATTGAGCAAACCATACCAAGTCTGCTAACCATCAACCCAAATAATATCAGGAATATTACTTTACAAATTTGGTAATAACACAATAGTAAAAGTTCTACTATAGCTGCAAACCCTTCAAACTTTTAAAAGAAAAAGGTGCCCTGTAAACTCACTCCACCATTAGCTTTGATACCAATGTTGAAAATGGAGGTAATTATGTAGCTTAATACTTTGTAAAACTATGATTGTAGATCTAATTAAGTGTTCTTTGTCACAATTAATTATGTATGATTAATCCGTTTAGATTCATTTTACCAATTGTAAAAGTAGACAAGAAGATTGTAGAAGAATAAGACCAGAAGATAGAAGTGACACAACATATACCGTGGAGAAACCCTTTCAAGAAAAAACTCCACTTCAAAATCAATAGTGCTTGTATTATTTAACCTTAGAACAAGATTACAATAATTCTTTATCAATCCTTGCTTGAGATGCTTCTTTTTCCTTCAACAATTCTTCTTCACAACCTGTAATAAACTCTCATGCGTCCAAGCATGAATCCACACATCCTATGCCATGCTTCACAAAAGTACTCTCTTAGAACTCTCTTCAACTTGCTGCAATAAACAGACAATTGTGAACATTGTAAACTCCAAAGAGTTGACAATTACAAGAGGATAAAGCTCCTCACAAATATCTATGCCATTCTTGTTCAAGTAGAGTTCTTTCATGAAAAACAATGTCAAACCAAGTCTTTCATCAATTTGGGCACCCCAAATTGAAGTCTTAACTCAACATTGATTACGAAGATATCTTGTAAGCTTCTCCTCAAAGGTTGCACCCAAGAATGGGACCACTTAACTCAGCCTTGTAAATATTTTCTTATGCAAAAGGTGTTAACTCCAAGATGCTAACTTGGGCGCCCAAGGTGGGTCTGAGTCAATCTCTGTCAACTGAAACATATCTCTCCATTAATTCACGCAAACATGATGCATGATTGATCATCCCCACTTAACTGAATGTAGCCACCCGTTATATATCATGCAACTGAAGTCAACTAACATGCAACTCAAACTAACTACATGCAACTGAAGATAACTGAACCATAACTGAACTGAACTGGACTGATACTAAACTGAATTGAACTCCATGCATGTAAACATCAATCTCTAACTTCTAAGATCTTTGCATGCATTACTGAAGTGTTATCTTTTTTCCAAACAGTTAACTTAACTCAAGGTGGGTTCCACCACCTATGTGGGTGCCCCATGTGCTCCTATTTTGTAGGAGCTCTTCTTGGGCGTCCCCACATGTTCCTATCATTTATAATTAATTACAAATGTCAAATTACATGTTCATTTCATTTAAATTTAATCTCTTTCTAATCCTAGTGTTGGAGAACATTTTCCAAGGACTTAAGAGATGCATAAAATAATGTCTAGGATTGCAGTTAAATGGCATCCTATTCCCAACAAATGCTTTAATAAAATTTTCACAATAACAATGCCTATTATATTTTATTATTAATTTACTACTTCTAAATACCCATATATTATCTATATACTTTTATAATTCATTCTTTTAATCCCTATATTTAATAAACACTATTTCTAATCATTTAAATCTGAAAAAGAATAACATAAAAAAAAAACCATTACAAACACAAACCTTACACAATTATGTCTAAGTGACACAGCCAATAATATAACAAATAATATTTAAAAAAAAAACATTTTAATACTATCTAACCAAAAGACTAAAATGAATGCTAAACAAGTTCAAAGTAAACAATTTCTCTCTCTACTCTTGAAATCTCATTCCCAAAGTTTGACAATATCCACCGCCCATTTGATCCTCCAACCCATTACTATGGAATGTTTGTTTGACAACTAATTTTTTTTAATTAAAAAGGTATTTATAAATATTTATTTGACCAACAAATATTTTAAAAAATAAAATCAAAAGGCATGTGTATAGCACTTTCAATTTTGATATTTGCCTCTGCCACCGCGGAAGGAAGAAAAAATAAAATAAAAAACTGGAGGGAATAAAAACAAGGGTTAAACAAAAGGCCGGTCACTTTTTCAAAGCCGTGTGGGGTTGAAACTTGACATGATCTCAACCCCTGGTTAGCCATTTATTCGCAATCCTTTTTCACGTTTTAAATAAGTTGGTGGCAATGACCGGAATTTGGGACAACGCATGCAATCATTGCGAATATTGAATGTCTGGTGATATTTTTAACAAATAGTTGCAAATCTGATACGGTCATTTTGATACGCCTCCGATTTCAACAGAATCGTCCGCTAAAATATAGTGTGGGGGGACCGTGCAACTGCTACAAGTACAGAGTGTGACACTACGTCCAAATACGAGCGGGAGAAAGAGAGAAGGCAAAAGATTTTGTGTTTCAGGGGAAAACCGAGCAGCAATGGCAAACGTGGCTACATTTAACGGAGTTTCAGCGCAGCAGGATGATTACGATAAAGCGGCTACAGATCTGGAGGCGTCGGAGGGCACGGCTCATCTGATAAGTCGTGGTATGCTTAAGCTACAGCAAATGCATTTCAATTAAGTTAAAAATTCGTTTTATTGTTTACAGATTTGTATTTGTGGAACGCTTTGCAGATCCGTGGTATCAAGTGGGGTTTGTTCTGACGACGGGAGTGAACAGCGCGTATGTTTTGGGATATTCGGGGATAATAATGGTGCCCCTCGGCTGGATCGCAGGCACTTTAGGGTTGATTGTCGCCGCTCTCCTCTCTTTCTATGCAAATGCCATTCTAGCGCGGCTCCATGAAACGGGAGGCAAGCGGCATATTCGATACCGTGACCTTGCTGGTCATATCTATGGTACAAAGTTTCATCCTTATCTTCATTTCTGCAATTTCAAGATTCACTTTTTAGGTTTTAGTCAGTGATAATGGTAGGACAACTCAGGTTTTCAATGCACTAGAAATAGTATCAATATGGCCAAATTAAGTCCAGAAAATTGTTGATAAATCAGACGTACTTTGTCGATAAGAACGACAAGTGTACGAATAAAATAAACTTCTATAAAAGTGCGAGCAATAATAGGACGAGTTGATTACGTGCAGTATTAGGTTTCAGTAACTGCTGTTCTGGACGGCGTGCATGCCGTCCAACTCCAAAAATAAATTTACATCTTCCAGTACCTGGTAATTTGAGGGGGACTAAAATTTGATGGCCGTATGGCTGTATTTAACTATTTACGTCGAGAGGTGTATAGTGGCATCCATAAAATCAAAAATCTGTGTCAGGAAAAACTCTTCAATTTGAATTTGACGTGCAATTGGTACTGTTTTGCTTTGTTTTTCAATTTCAATTTGACTTGGTACTGTTTTGCTTTGTTTTTCAATTGACACTGTTTTGCTTTGTTTTTAAGCTGTTTTAAATCTATTATTTTTAGTATTATTTTTAAACTAGATAAAATAAAACTCATCATTCAAAGAAAGTGCAGATAGAGGTACTCAAAATCTTTCAAATAGACATAAGAAAAATAAAAAATACTTGTTCCATACATGTTAATACATTATATTATAAGAAAATGTAGGCAAAGGTTATAGTTTTGTCTTTATATCAAATCAAATAAAAGAGATTTGATGAAACAAAAAAATCAAATCAAAGAGATTTGATGAAACAACAAAATCAAATAAAAAGATTTCATGGAACAAAAAGAACAAATAAATAAATAAAAAATATTTTTGATCACAAAGATAAATCAATAAAAAAAAGAAAATTAGAAAATGATAACTCTATATTTTATATATATTAGTTTTAAAACAATATCATATGAAAAGGAAACTTTTAGATGGACTGTAATTGTTTAGTATATTCTAAACATTTTAAGATGAACTGGATTTTTTTAAAAATAAGATAAAAATTTGCTTGGCAGGCAGGGTCGTCCATCAAATTTAGGCCTTAATTTGAATACCTTTAGTGAATATATGCACCTTCAATGACCATGATCATTAAACAACTTAGCTGGAATTAAAAATACATTTGTTAAGGACAGAGCTTAAACAGAAAGTACATCATGTTTTTTCTTTATTTTATTTTGCATGTATTTTACGGTTTAAATTGAAAAAATAAATTAAATCTTGAGAACTTAGATTTTATATATTTATTAGAGGTTATTTTTAAACAAAAAATTATTATTGTTACTCGGTTTTTAAAATATAAAAGTAATGTATATATAATTAAAATAATAAAATAATATTTTATAAAAATATATATTTTTTATTATTTAATATGATCAATTATTTAATATTAATAATATAATACATTCAATAATTATTAATTCATATGGATATCTTAAATATATTTATTTAAAACATATCTGAAAATATCAATCTTGAGTTATTATATTTATTTAAGAATTATTTTATGTTATTTATATTATTTATTTTATTTTTATTTGAAAAGTTACTTTATTTTTTATTTTATTTGTATTATTAAGAATTATCTTGTTATATTTATTTAAAAGAATTTTTTCATGTTTTTAGTTTTTTTAAAATATATGTGAATTTTTTAATTTTTTTTAACAGATTGGGTGCTATACATAATCTTGACATAAAAAATTGATTTTATTAATGACTAGAATTTAAAGTGATAGACAATGAAATTTTGCAACTTTCAGTAAAAAAAAATTTGACACATACAATCAGTTTGAAATTTCAGACCAACTCAAACCATGCATGACATTTATGTCTCATTCTAGGTTAAGTCATAGTTGAGATTTAATTGAGTTTAATTTTACTTTGAACTTTTGGTAGGTGTGTAATTGAGTTTTATTTGTCAATATCTTAGCTTCTTTGTATCATTCTTAGTTAAGTCAGATTTGAGATTTAATTGAAGTTTTATTTATTTAACTTTGAACTTTTGATAGACTGAGTTTTATTTGTAGTACCTTACCTTCTTTATCTCATTCTAAGTTAAGTTAGACTTGAGATTTAATTGAGTTTTATTTAACTTCAAACTTTTGGTATGGATGTAACTGAGTTTTATTTGTAGTTCCTTATTTTCTTTATCTCATTCTAGGTTAAGTCAGATTTAAGATTTAATTGAGTTTCATTGAACTTCAAACTTTTAGTCAGGATAGTTTTATTTGTAGTACCTTACCGTCTTTGCAATACAAAATTCACTAGATATATATGAGTGTAAGGATAAATTACTGAAGTTTGGACATTTGAAATGTTACATATTCAATTTCTGCTGTTCAAATTTAGATATTTGAAGTGTTTGTATTCAATTTCCTTCTAAAATAAGAATAGAAACTTTCAATGCCAACCTCTCCAACTTTGATTAATATAAAAAAAATCTATTAAATATATTTAATAAATAAATAAAACAATAATATCAATTAAAAAAAATCTAAAAAAATTTCAACATCACCACTCATCGGCTATAACCTCAACTGTTTTCTTCCATTAATTTTTTGTTTTTAAATTTTCATCTATTCAACTTATCTTCATTAAGCTTTCTAATTTCTTTATTCATTTTTGGGTGTTCATTAAGCTTTCTAATGTCTTTATTTGGTCACCAAATATTTAACGGCTCCCGGTCTAACAAAAACACAGTAGCAGTTGAAGTGGAAGCAAAATACCCATAACAATCCTCCCATATATGAGAAAAGTATGCAGTAAATTGGGACAAAGAATTGTTGGCCGTTCTTTTCTATTTTACCCAACTCTTTATTTTTCTTTTTTCACACTTTTACAGTGCCCAAATGAGAAAATGTCAATCCGAAGTCATACCTTTTATTCACAATTCTGTGGGAGAAGGGTTCTGTATCAACATTAGATTGCTAGCTTAGGAAATTGTACTTTTAGGTCTAGGCCACCCAGATATAGGAGTTTCGAAAACATTGGATTATAAATAAAATTAAGGTGGTTGCTGTCGGTTACCTTAGGCTAGTTTGAAGACTCATTTTAGGTCTATTCTGACCAAACTTGCATCTTTAAACTCCATATCCAAATCTTGCTAATACGTTTTGCTTTCTCTTTTAAAATAAAAAATGTCTTCCCTTGAGGTCTTTGGGCCGGTTGATTTTCCATTTTAAGCAGGTAACAACCACTGGAGGTGTTAGAAAATGCTTTTACATTCATCAAACAAGAAGAGGAAAAGAGAAGACAGAGGAAAAGAGAGGAAGAGGAGCAGTTTCCGAGATATCAACTTGATGATGATTTCATTTTTTCTAAATTTGTTGTTCAATGTGCCTACATATTATGAACGGTACAGCATTTATTTCGTATCTCAATTTAAACTGTTTTTCATATTATAAAGGTGGAGTTTTGAAAAAGACCAAACCCTTATACAGAAACTAACTCAAATACAATATTAAAATCCAATAAATAACAATGAAGCTACAACATGGATCATCATCCCTAAGACTGTAAACCAGCAAATACAATTACAATACAAACAACACAAAGACAACAATAAGATATCAATGAAACACATAGCTGAAACCAATTTCTGAAAACAGAAAACATACAACCTAAGTTAACTCATAAAAAACCAACTACTACAAAGCTAGATAGGCAACTTAAACCATAACACTCCAAAATGCCTTGATTTCAATCAACTGCCATGCTAACCCTCATATTGACCCCACTTGTCCCTAAAATAAAAACACTGGTTGTGGTTTAAACTATAAACAAGAGGCTCCTTACTACAAGATATAAAATACAATACCATAGCCCGTTCGAATGGAGTTGATTTTTTACCAGCAGTATTGGTCACACACAATGCATGTTAAGTAAATTATGTATCTATTATTTTCATTGTCATAAAAGTGCTTAGTGTTGTTTGATGTTTCTCTTTACTTGTGGATCTTATGTACTGCTTATGAATTGTTTCTTCTCTCGTATTGACAGGTAGAAAAATGTATTATCTTACATGGGCTCTCCAATATATCAATCTCTTCATGATCAACACGGGGTTTATCATTTTGGCAGGACAAGCTTTGAAGGTAGGTATCCAATGTCCCTGTGTCCCTGTCATCCCAAGTTCCTCCAGTTTTTGATATACGCTACTCATAAAACATGAAAATTTAAGTCACCTCTCCTGTATGTAAGGAATAGGAATCCTCGGCATGATGTTTGATCATCCATCTCTACTTTCTAGTTATTGATTTTTTTTTTCTGGATAGTAATCAATTATGTCGAGTCTTGCTTCTCAAAGAAGAAAGGCCATTTCCATCCCTAGTTTGCAAATATAAAGGGATTAAAAGGCATGGATCACAGGTTAAATACCATAGTTGCCGGGAGAAGCGCCTCCCCCCCTCAGAGACATGTCTTAGAGACCGGTACTGTCTCCGGAGACGTCTCCGGGAGGCTGGAGACTTCTGCCGAAGTTTCCCAAGTACCCTGCCGTCTCCTGCTGCAGAAAACGACGTCTCCTGCTAAAATACCTAAAAAAAATTTAAAGTTAAAAACATTTGAAACTTTAAAAATCAAAGCATAAAGTATTTGACATGTCTAAGAGTGATTAAATTATTGTTTTGAAAATTCAATGTCATCATATTTTCAGATTTTCTATAAATTACTAATTTTATTTTCAGATTTTCTATAAATTATTATTTTTTTATTTTTTATTTTTATTATTTATATTAAAAAAAATGGTGTCTCCAAGTACCCCTGTTTCCTATTTAAAAAAAAAAGGTACCGGTACCAGTCTCCCATACCAGTACCAGTTCCAGTACCAGTCTCGCGGCAACTATGTTGAATACATATTTGACACACACGCACCAAATGGATCAAACTGAGCAACGCACCTAGTGTATAGGTCAGAAATACAGGCATTGATTACAATGAATCACATATGAATATTCAATATAGAAAAACTGTGGGGATTGGTCATCAACATATGTGCTGGCAATCATAAGATCATATTTGATGCATTCATTACATTTTGATAGGCAAATTTTAATTCGCAGTGCTTACGCTTCAAATTGATTCTATGCAGGCAATGTATACTTCATACAGTAGTGAAGGCATGTTGAAACTACCATACTGCATCACAATTGCAGGGATTGTTTGTGGTTTGTTTGCATTTGGCATTCCCTACCTATCAGCTTTAAGACTCTGGCTAGGTGTTTCGACTTTCCTCAGTCTCATCTATATTGTTATTGCCCTCGGGCTATCCATAAAAGACGGTACCCTCTCACACTGACCTTTTTGAATTGAGTTTTGTTTATGCATGGCCACATGATAAACTTGCTTTCATTTTTCAACATTCCCAATTATTAGATGATGGAAACTAATGATTCAAATTACTAGGTGCTCATATCTTTACCAAAGAGTTTATCACTCCGAAGACTAGTTCTGAAAGAAAGAGTTTCACTTCGTGCTGATATTCTGTTACTCTTGATATTTAGGTATCAATAGCCCAGCAAGGGATTACGGGATTCATGGCTCAAAGACAACCAAAATTTTTAGCTCAATTGGCGCTGCAGCAAATCTTGTTTTTGCATATAATACAGGGATGCTTCCAGAAATACAAGTATTATAAGACTATCCTTTTCTTATGTTTGCTACTAAAAAAATCAGTGTTTACTTCCTTGTTGAATTGATAAGGTTTATGACTAATTGGGTTGTTTTTGTTATTGCTCTCAATTCATTCAACTTCCTCATAGTATTCAGACTTAATGGGTGGTTTATTAAATATTTCATTTTTTTCTTTAACCTCATTAAATGAGAAACACGGTATTCTTCTGAGATTTTAGGCAAAAATCTCTCAGCCATTTTGCAAAAATATAAATTAAAACATAAATTTAATTAATTAACTGGCTTGGTAAAGTGTTCGGTAAAACTAGTTATGTTCCGAGTAGGCTAGTACACATCATAAACCACATTTCAGGGCTATAAACAAGATGTCATTTTCAAGGTCATAGTTGGATCAGAACAATGAAAATGTTAAAACTCCCTCATTAGTTTCAATAGCAGAGTCAAGGCTTTAGCAAAGATGATAACAATGCCAAAGATGCAAACTTTAGTCATATTCGTATGCCTGAGTGTGTTTTGTTTCCAATTCAAATATGATTCCCAGATCTGCTATGTGCAATCCATTCTTCAGTTTTTTTGCTCTATTTCAAAGAAATGTGGCTTTCATAGCTTGTTAGTTCAAGAAAAATGCATTCAACTAAAACTTCTATATGTGATAATTCACGTCTTGAAAATAATTGAAAATTAGTTTGCTAGTTGTCTCTTTATGAAACATAATGATAATATACATCTTCCGTTCATTAAGTCACTTCACCGTCAATGCATGAAGAAATTAGTCTACATCAAGCTGGTGGTTTATCTCAAGCATCTTTTCTGGAACTCATATGTAAAAATGTCCCATGACTTAATCACGATTGAACAACAGATATCGTGATAAAAATCAGTAGAGTTTTGTTCAATATGGAATTTGTAAATGATCTCTCCTCATCTGAAATGTACAAGAAGCACTACACAGAATGTACCAGCTGTAACCAATAAATGGAGGTTACTGTAATTAAGCTTAGTGCAGCAAACCGTTTTTTACACTAATGCTCATTGTCTTCATCTCTGTTTAAATTCTTGCTGCTAATAATCTTTTAAGCAATACGAGGGATTAGTTTCCTTTTTTAATCTTCTGAAAGCAGTGCTTAGTTTATTTGGTTGTGCCTTATGATACATTACCCTTAATGACAGTCAATAGAAACTAGACTTGGTACAGAAATCTGGCTTGCATTACCATTTTCCTGCAAATTTATGCCATCGCCTATTAGGGTATAACTTCTGCAGGTGAAAATGACTGCATGTTTCGACCACATATAATTTCATTCACACCTCGGTCAACTAAAATAAAAAAAGTTTCGAAACATGGGGTCATCTTCGTGCAGGGGCAAGAGAACATTCACTGAACATAAAATCTTGACAAATTGAAGTTATTGTTGTTTAATCACTCCTTGGCATGAGCTTTATTGACAACTGCAGAATTGATAAGTAGGAGGTATTTTCCACAGCGTGTCAAATTTTGATATTGCTATCAGGATTCAACCGTGTAGTTTTCGAGTCAAACTCATTGACCCATGTTTCATGAGTAGTGGTTCACAAGAACCCAACTCTCATGATAATGAATGGTCCACTTAGCACTCATTGCATCTAGGTAATGCTCACAGAGGTGAAGCACTGGGCCGTCCCGGGAGGTCACCCATCCCAGTATTGCTCCAGCTCAAGTGCGCTTAACTGCAGAATTACAGAAACACACCAGAAAGAATTGTTGCCTATGCGGGGCCCTTCAGGATTGTATTTCAGGAACAGACAGGTTATTTTATAAATACAGAGTGCTGTATTTTCTACTTTTGCACAACATATCTTTTGACCAATAGAAAAGGTCAACTTCAACTAAGTTTTAGAAGTTTTTCTTTATTGAAGTACCTGGTCATACATTCCGACCTTTTCCTAATGTACATATGCCTTATTTGTGAACATGAAGGGGCACTTTTGAATCTGTCTTAAGCGTATTGAGATGCATTTATATTGAATTCAGACTGAAATGCATGGCAATGGAATTGGGTGCAAACAAATTGAAGAAGGGCTTTGAACTATGTATTGCATGGTTTCTGACATCCATGTCTTCGCTAAAAGGAAATGTTTGGATTTTGCCAATGTGTGCAGATCACATCTCATGTGCTAATTAAGGGAGATGTACAAATTTGCTTACCACATTGCCTGATTAGTTAATTTAGGTTAGTAAGTCCTTTTTTATAATCCTAAACATGATAGCACTGGTTTGAATGGTGATTTTGGTCACAGATTGCTTGAACCAGGGCACCTTAGTCCATCAAAATAGAAACTTAGCATTTGTTTGCATGGAGAGTGAAGAGGTTGTGAGGGTTTGATTGAGGGTTTACCTAGGGTTCATGATGTTGCAGTTCAACTTTGTACTTTGCAAAGACAAATACCCAGTTTATTGCTGATTCTAACTTAGATCCTCCTGCTTCTCAATTTTTGTGTAATTATTTATTATGACTTCAAATGGCAGATATCACTGCAAGCAGATTTAATTTTCATAATATAGCAAATTTTCAGAAAATCAAGAAATAAGTGCATATTCTGTTACAATATGGCCTAATTAGATTTTTGTTCTAATTTTTTTCTGGCAGGCTACAGTAAAACGCCCCTATATAAAGAACATGCAGAAAGCTCTACTGTTCCAATTTACTGCAGGAAGTGTCTTGTTATACGCAGTTACCTTTGCCGGTTACTGGGCCTATGGTTCATCAACTGCATCATATCTACTGAATAGTGTACAAGGGCCCAAGTGGGTTAAAACTCTGGCAAATGCCGCTGCTTTTCTGCAGACTGTGATAGCCCTACATGTAATCAACTAAACCTTTTCGTTTACATGTTGGCAAATGTTTTCAGAATCCAGGTATTCACCAGGATATCTTTTAATGGTTATTTTCTGCCATTGAGCTGCTTTTTAACCTTTCAGCTTCAAAACATCAGGAATGATTTAATTTCACATGCATACATGAGGTTTGTTTGAATTCAAAAGTTTTAATGTAAATACCATGTTTTCTTTATTTATTAGTGTAACGTGACTAACACTCGTGGCTTAAATGGAAAGATTCACCAACTTCAATGATGATAACCACTTTTAACTAAATTCAACTCTGGCCTTGTTTAGGTCATCTCTGGTCTTGTCTTAGTTTTTATTAAGTATTTATTTGATCAAGTTATTTTTCTAATTTTTTTTGGATCAGTGTTTCAGATCAATCCAGGATATATATAGGATCACATTTTATGAAGAATCCAAATAAAAATTGACAAAGCTATGAAGTGCCGAAATAGAAATTAACAAAGCATAAATATAATTAAAATAAGAAACAACAAATTTTTTTAGAGAAACAGAATTCATTTGTCATTCTTTTGGGCCAAATTTAATAGATCTTACTATTTGTTTGAGATAGTTGTTTCTACAAAAAAATTAAGCTCAAAATAAAATTTCCAAGATTTGTGGTTTATAATTTGATTAAACTGGTTATATTAACATTATCTTTTATGGCAATGGTTGTCGCAGATATTTGCAAGCCCAATGTACGAATATTTCGACACAAGGTTGGGAAGAAGCAACGAAAGCATATACTCTGTATACAATTGGTGTGTAAGGTTGGGGGCCAGAGGGACATACCTGACAGTCAACACATTTGTTGCGGCAATGCTTCCATTTTTAGGAGATTTTATGAATCTAACAGGCGCAATCAGTACATTCCCCTTGACATTTGTGTTGGCAAATCACATGTACATCAGAGTGAAAGGGAAGAAGCTTAGCACATTGCAAAAGTCATGGCATTGGGCGAACGTGTGGATATTCTTTGTGTTATCGGTAGCAGCAGCAGTGGCAGCGCTTCGCTTCATTGTGCTTGACTCCAAAACTTACAATCTCTTCGCTGATCTCTGACTATACCTACTCATTATCATATTATTCTTTTTCTGTATTTGCTTTCGTGTTGCCGCAAGTTGATCTGCAGGGAGGGAGGGAAATAGAAGCACCTCTGATTTTAGCCCTAGTGGGTACCCTGCATTTTAAAGATTTCATCTAAGTTGGTAGCACTGCCAATTTGTGGGATCAACAATAATTTATTGTTGTCATGTGTAATGGCCAGAGGATGCTATGTACTATAGGGGAGAAGACCCAATATCCGTCGGGGCTAACTTCACGCAACTGTAGAATTCAAACCGTACATTGAATTGAAAAAAAAAATTATGGGTTTTTTTTGCTCATGAGTTAAGTGCTTACAACTAAAGTTTCAGTTTCTGGGCAATTCGATCGAGTGCAGGAGTGTTGGATATGCGCGCGTAGGTCAAAAAGTCACCTTTTAGAGGGCTGTGCCAATAGCCGCTCGCTATAATTTCAATCAATTATAGCTGTTTTAGCACTTAAAATCCACTTAAATCGTTCACTTTAGCACTTAATGAGGGCTATTGGTGTTTTTGTAATTAGTTATTCAATAAAATAAAGTTTTTTAATGGATCAAAGTGAATTTTTTTTGGGGGGTTAAGTGAGCATGGAGGTGGCGGTAATTCAATGTTCTTGTTAGTTCTAGTGGAAAATTGTAATTCTTGTGTAAAATCAAGTTTGCATGATGACATGAGTAGCTTAAGTAATAATTTGTGCTGGATTAACCTAGGAATTTTCTTAGGTAGTTTTCAAGAAACCATCGTGTCAAAATTTAATAAAAAATTTAGCAAGTAGAATATTTTTAAATATATTGAAATTTTAATTTGAGAGTGGATGGTCATATTTTCTATATCATATTTTTTTTCCAATTTAAAGTTTAAAATTTTCAACTATTATATAAGTTTTATAGTTATTTAACATTTTTTTTTATTAATATATTAATTTAAATAAAGATATTGAAATGAGGGAATACAAAAAATAAAAACAACTTTTGATAAATGGTTGTAATTAGGGTTCAATTTATTATATACAATAGGTGACATGTCTATTTTAAAAATTTAAATTTTGTGAGGTGAATTTGTTTCAAGATTAGGGAATTATTTTGATTAATGGCAAAAGGTAGAGTTTGAAAGGTCCCTAACCCTTTTATACAAAACAAGAAAGATAGATTAGTAGAGTTCAAGCAATAGCCAAGAGTAACAATAAAGGGCAATGAGTAAAAAGACTAGAAAATGTTAGCAAGCTATCAACTTATAACCTAAGGGGAAAAATATAAGAGACATAGGGAAAATTGTCCAAGGACTATAGAAGATCAACCAAATCAAGGTAGATTGAAATCAAAATATTCTAAAGAGCATTTAACTACCCCTTTTAATGTAGCATTACAACAAATTTCCTTCTTGGTTGTAATAGACTAACCCTTTCATAAAGTAAAAAATTATTAATTTTACACCAACATATAAAGGAAACAAGTAATAAGACTAGTGCAATAAAATTTCTATTTTCTTTTATTGACAAATTCCAAATAAAATACAACATATTCATCAAGTATTTCCTTTTCTTTTCAAATAAACAACATAGTAAGAAAACATACAAGTACAAATACAACTCATGGAGATTTGCAACAAATAGTAGTAAGATAGTCTAGGTTCCTTTCCTTTCAAATCTTGGTTCATTTGTCGTCTGTTGTGGAGGAGAAATATCACTTGGGTGCTTTTCTACCAACCATAGACTATTAATGTGGTCCCCCGTAAATCTATCGTTCAATAGATGGCTCTCCCTTCGACAAAGAGATTGGTAGGGTAACTGATACTGACAACGAACTGAGCATAGTGTTGTGTCCTACATAACTAGAACCTTGTAATCCCGCAATCTTAATCTAGCATCCAACAATGGACTATGGTGAACTGACAGTGTAGTCTCAAGTAATTACACAATCTAAGTGTAGACTCGTACATTGCACTACTTTGGCCAAAGTGTTTTAGTTCAGTAAACGACTGAGAGTCATCAATCACATACACTACTCATGGTCGATTTGACTTAAGGCTATCTTACACTATGCATAGGTATAGTCCTTCACTAGATAATCTGTCATCCTAGACTCAACCTACAACTTTCTAATATAATTGAAATGCAAATCATTAACAAGTAAGTCTACAAGCACTCTCCCTTGCTGGATGAACTATCCTAGGAGTAACACAAGCTTTCCTAGTTATCCTGATAACTAGCTAGTGTACCTCAAGAGACTCTTGCATTCAATTCAAGCCTATTAAAATATTATCTAAGCAATCAACATTCTTCTATTACAGAGATATCTACAATCATGTAATTTATAACTAGAAATTGCTTCATTTTCTCTTTTTCTTAAAACACATTTACTTCCTAAACACAAAAAGAAAATGCACTATAAACAACATGTTAACCTTTCTATGCATGACAAAAAGTACTTTTCCAATAACATAAATACATAATAAAAGATAGTAGAAGAATATGACATGCCTGTATCGCCTTTTCCAATTTGAAGTCAAGTTGTCTTTACTTCTAGCTCAATCTTGATTCCAATTCCACTTAGAATGACAACTCCTCACAATTTTCCCTCTATCTCACTTCTCAGAAACAATGTAAAAACTAGTGTATTCCCTGGGTAGAATATGTTTACTTTTATGTGTTACTACTCTCAGAAATAATGAACTTTGGTGTATAATATAGATACTCAGATTTATAGTGGAGGACTGTATAAAATGATATGATGTATGACAATATAAAATATTCACTCAGAAAAATGTGTGTGATAAACTGCATAATCTGGAAATATCAACTGTGAATTATAATGAACTGAAAGATACGAATGAGTAAGTTCTCAATCAGAAGTGAATGAATGAATGCTCCAAACAAAAGGTAAGTTCCAAGAATGAAGAATGGGCAGCTATTTATAAAGCCCTAGCCCCAACGTATTCCTTCTAAAAAGGCATGTAGTTTTTCAACACTGTATTATGAATAATTCAACTCAGTATGTGGCGCAATTTCAATCCCTTACTCAATTTCAACATGGTGAGTCGGCTTTTATCTTGTGCCAACATTAGAAAGACAATTTCAAAGACATGGTAAAATGGTGCCAATCGACACCTACAAAAACATCTTCCAGTTGTGGCATCAAATTCATATTATGGTGGGTGAATCACCTTACAGAGAATTAGTCATTGCTCAAACTGTAAACACATCGCCTCATTTCCAGGCTGCGTTGGATTGTCACATACTCAGTCAAACTTTTAATCTCTGCGAACATTTAACCAACGCACTTCTTTAGCGTTGCATTTTAAATTTCATTTCCAAATGTTCAGGGAAATATTTCTGCTAAAATATATTTCAATCCCTATAGTCTGAAATCATTTGTTAAGGAAATAATTCGATTTCCATAGTTTTAAAAAGATGCCATGAAATATATCGATTCTCAATAATTTACTTTCAAAGTTTAAATACTTTGATTCAAAAAATGTTCCTCATGGTTCAATGGTGAATATTTATCCAAATAGGAAATGATTCGATTTCCTTAAATTCAAACTATGGTGACTTTAAGAAATAAATTGATTTCACCAAGTTTAAATAATAAATAATTATATATTTAATTATATATATATATATATTATAGTTTCTTGAAATATTAAAAATATATTTATATATATATATATTAAATACTAAAGTGTATATATATATAAATATACGTTTTAATATAACTCATATATATATCCATCTTAGAAGATAATAATAATTATTATTTTAATATCCACATAACACCGGACATGTGCATATATACATATATATGTCTGTATATATTCCTCTATATGCATGTATATATAGGTATACCATATTGATGCATCCATATGAGCATATATGTCTACCAACATGCACTTGTATTGATATGTACATACATATGGATACGTGCATATACCATATATATGTATATATTTCCACCTCATATTTACTTACATCCATTTACATTACCATTATAATGATCGTAATATCACACGATAAACATCTCTCCTAAAAGCATACAAAAGCATACAAGACTCCTAATACAAATATACATAAGCTATGGATGAATTAACTATAATCCCACACAACTGACTCGTTCACTCAATCTAAGGTGAAGTGTGTGTATGCTCAGATAGTTCACTTTATCGGTTTCCCAACCAAGCTCTTCTCCCGAGTGATATTTCCCCTCCACCTGGAGGAATGGTTCATATACCCGCATCTACTTGACATAATCTCATGATAGTCGTATGTTCATAACATTAGCAGTTTACTAAAACATCTCAAGTTAGAATAACATAACTCAATAATCTTATAATGCAACATTTCATCATAGATAACATCAATTGAAGTAACATTAAATGAAACAATCATTAAATGTGAAAACACTCATATTGATAACAAGAAACAACACATTTTATTCATCTTCTGAATTTTCTTTTACAATCATTCTTCCCTATGTAGTACTAATAAATAGTAGCTATACATTTGGGGTGTAACATTGGTTGGATTCCTAGTTTCAATAGCCTCCCTTCAAATAAAAAGGAGAAAAGGGCTAAGCTTCCATGTTGATTCCATCATCCTTCTTTCTTCATTTGTACTAGGGAAACCTCACAACACAATTGATGGGTTGGGATGTCTCACCAACACTCTTGCTTTCTACTATTTCACTCACAACAAAACTCCTATAGTAGCTTTTTAAAGATGGGCCTACTCTCCTTTTGAACAAGAGGGATAACATTTTTCCTCCAAACTAGTTGTGAGTGTATGTTGGTCAAGTATTGTATTGCAGCATGACTAGCTAGGTAGTTGTTGCAAATCACAAGTGAATCCTCAAAAATAATATGTTGCTTGCAAACCTTCAATATGGAGGATAGAAAGATTTCAAAGAGGAGAACCTTGTTCACCATAATAACACAAAATTTAGCATAAAGCAATATTTTCCTTGTAAAACAAGGTGAAGAAAGCTTTCAATATGGACTTTAATCAATAGTAATTGCAAATCTAAATCCAAGGATTAACCCTTAATATGAATGTGATTGTAGAATCAAAACAAGAAAAGAAAAACATAACACATGGAACCAAATTTATATGGAGAAACCCCTAAGGGAAAAAAATCCACCACAGAAAGAGAGAGGCAAGTATATTACTAATCCAAGAGAGATTACAATAGCAATACAATTCTCTAAATAACTTTGTAGAATCTGACAACACCCTGTTACTTGCAAAACTGAATGAATAACTCTAGCTCAAGGCCCCAATTTATAGAAGCTTGTGGGGATGAATACCACCATGGTATCACCAAACAACATGCAACAAAACCACATGGAAAAATCCTTGCCTACCTCCTTGCCAACCACCAAATCCACCCAAAATAGTAAATTACAGATGCTCTTACAATTGTCATAAGGTGTCTCTCATGCATGGGTTCCTAGGGAAGGAATCTGCCATAAATACAATCATAAATGGTGTCATAGTCATCATAGAATCTTATAATAGTTGTCATAGTGTCATAGATACTCTTACAACTTATGACGAATGTTATAACCCTCCAAAAATAGGAAATTCCAAATGGGACACCTAGCTATTTTGTCCTTTTCCCAAAAGACAAACATTAACTGTAACTTCGTCTTTACATGAATTCTTTCACCACCATTGGTTAAACAGTTTCACCTCTTATGGGTAATTTACAAAAGACATTAGGAAAACAATTAATTAAAGGATTTACAAGGTTGACGTCACCTAAATCCTAACATTCTCCCACTTGACATCATACATTGTAAATTACACCCATAGAGATACATCAACATGAAATTAAGTACAATGATCAAGGCCCATGACCTTTCTACACCAAGAAAACTTATTTGTGGCTATTGGATTTGTGAGAGAATCTGCAACATTATCCAAAGTGTCAACTTTTTCAATCAGGGCTTGTCCATTCTCAACTATTTCTCACACAAAGTGATATTGAACATCAACATGCTTAGTACGAGCATGATACATAGGATTCTTAGCCAAACATATGACACTCTAACTGTCACATCCGATACTATCCTGCAATCAAAACCAATACCAATACCAAGTCTCATAGCCAAAAACCTCCTTAGAAGAATGAGTAGCAACCATATACTTTGCTTCAATGGTGGATAATGCAATTGTAGGTTTCCTTTTACTCATCCAACTCACAACACCTCCAAACAAAGTAAACACATAGCCACTAGTGGACCTCTAACTATCCAAGTCACCTGCCCAATTACATCAACAAAATCCTATATGTTTAATGACTTATCCTCATTATCAGTACCATGATAAGCCAAACAACAATCAAAAGTACCATGAAAATATCTAAACACCCTCTTAACAAAATTCCAATGCTCTCTACCAGGGTTAAACATAAACCTGCTCAGAACTCCCATTGCTTGGACTATATCTAGTCTAGTGCAAATCATTGCATACATTAAACTACAAATGATACTAGCATAAGGAACATTAGACATCTATTCAACATCATCATCATAATTAGGATGCATTTCTAAACTCAACTTAGTACCAACTGGAAATGGAATATTTACTGGTTTACAGTCATGCATATTAAACCCCTGTGAAGTAGTATCAACATACTTACTTTGACTTAACCAAAGCTTTTTGTGAATCTGATCCCTACTGATCTCCATCCCAAGAATATATCTTGTAGCCCCCAAATCCTTCATATCAAATGTACTAGAAAGCTGAGTCTTAAGCTCCTTAATCATCACCTTACTATTACCCATAAACAACATGTCATCACATACAAGACAATGATTAGAATCTGATCATCAATAACCTTAATGTAAACACAATGATCCTCCTCACTTCAAACAAAACCCAACTTCAATGCAAAGGCATCAAACTTCTCGTACCACATCCTGGGTGACTATTTCAAACCATATAAAAATCTCTTTAACCTGCAAACCAGGTGTTCTTTTCCTTTCACAACAAAACTGTCAAGTTATTGCATATAAATTTCTTCCTCAAGATCCCCATGCAAAAAATATTTTTAACATCCATTTTCTCTATTTCAAAATCATAAGTAACAACAATAGATAATAGGAATCTAATAGAAGTTAACTTAACAACAGTCTAGAGAAAATTTCATTGAAATCAACTCCGCTCTGGGAGTAGCCCTTAGCCACCAATCTGGCCTTGTGCTTCTCTAACCAACCATCTGCTCCAAATTTCTTTTTAAAAACCCACTTGCAACAAATGTGCTTCCTTCCTTTGGGAAAACTCACAAGATCCCAAGTATCACAACTATCCAGGGCCATCATCTCCTCTTGCATGGCTTGCATCCAAGATTAACTTTCTTCTAAAGAAAGAGCCTCTTTGTAGGATCTAGGTTCATTGTCAGTACTCAACAAAGAAAACACACAATGTAAATTAGGTGGGCTATACCTATCAACTGGATTCTATTGCCTTGTGGATCTTCTCAAGGTAGGAGTAAGGGGCTCTTAATGCTCTTCTTCTTCTTCATGATCATCCTGCACATCATCTGAACTTTATGAACCCTTTTCTTCTTCTCCACCCTCAAATCCATCTGGTTGTTCTTCCACATACATGCATCTTCCTACTTCTCAATATTTTTCTCAAAGTTCACTATTTTTATCTTATCTTTCTCCTTTTGTTTTTCTTCACCTGAGTAAGCTCTAAATTCCCTAAAAATCACATCTCTAGAGAAAACCATTTTATGAGTTAGTGGATTCCAAACCTTATAACCTTTTACATTCTCATTGTAACCAACAAAGATGCATTTTTGTGATTTTGGATCCAACTTAGAATGCTTCTCTTGAGGATACATGAACAAAAGCCTCACAACCAAAGACCCTTAAATGTGAAACAAAAGGCTTTCTACCTATCCACACTTCATAAGGAGTTTTATCAACTAGAACTGAACAAGAAGATCTATTAACCAAATAACATGCAGTAATTACATCTTCTTCCCAAAAGCATCTATCAAGCTTAGCACCACTCAATATGCTCCTAGCTCTTTCCATCAAGGTTTAGTTCATTCTTTTTGCCACCCCATTTTGTTGAGGTGTATAAGGTGTAGTCTTTTTCCTAACAATACCTGCATGCTTGCATAACTCATCAAATTCCCTAGAACAATATTCACCCACATTTTTAGATCTCAACACCCTTTATCTTATAATTTGTTTGCTTCACAACTAAGGCTTTAAATTCCTTAAACTTAGTAAAAAATTAATATTTTGCATGCATAAAATAAATCTAGGTGTATCTTACACATCATCAATGAAAGTAACATAATAACAAGATTTTCCAAAAGAGTCAACATCCACTGATCCAAACACATCATAATGAATGATCTCTAATAATCTCTTAGCTTTATTAGTTCCATTAGGAAATGATGATATATTATGCTTACCAAACACACAATGCTCACAAAAATCATTTTTAACAACAGAATAATAAAAAATACCATCAACAAATTTTTTTTTCAAAATGGTCTTCAAATCTTTTTCACTTATGTGACCAATCTATGGTGCCACAACATACATGTATTTTCATTTCTAGTTACATTGGCAGAGCTAACAAAAGTGGAAGCATTAAGCCTAAACAAATTCCCAATCTGAGATTCTTTAGCTATCACCAAACTCCCTCTTACCAACCTGCAACTAGACTTGTCAAATGTCATATGCATTCCAGAATCATTCAACTTGGATACTAAAATTAAATTTCTTGCAAGTCCTAGAATATGTAAAACATGATCAAGGGTTTTAACCCTCCCATCACTGAAACACAACTTTACCTTTCCCTTATCAACAATCTTCATCGCTTTGTCATCACCAAGGAAAACTTCTACCCCATCATAAGCTGAATATGAAGTAAACCACCCAGTGCGAGGAGTCATATGGTAGGAGGCACCTGAATCAATAAGCCAAGCATCATTACTAATAGTGAGAAAAAATAAATAAAGCATCAAAATCACCATCTTCAGAGGAATTTTCAGTGGAAGCATCCAAACTCTTTTTCTTGTTCAGGTGCACTCCTATTTCACATGCCCTCTTTTACCACAATTCCAACACTTTACAGTTCTGCTCTTCTTGGGGGTTTTAGAACATCCTTTATACTTGTCTCTCTTCTTGTCCCCTTTAGTCCCTCCTTTTTCTTTGGACCTTCCTTGCACATGCAAGGAATATTGGGAGCCCACATTCATGGACTTTCTCCTCATCTCTTCCAAAAGAAGTATTGCAATGAGACTATCCATCTTCGGTTTTGTACCACCACCACTTATAGCAACAATTAGATTTTCCCAAGATTCAAGTAAAGAGAAAAGCAACAAAATACATTTATCCTCTTCTTCTAACTTAACATCTATAGATGCAAGTTGACTTAAAATCATATCAAAATCATTTAAATGTTTTGCAATAGAATCACCATCCTTCATTTTCAGATAATACAAACGCCTTCTGAGATCTACAACTTATTAGTTAAACTTTTAGTTTGATAGATATCACCTATCCTCTTCCACAACTTGTATGCAGTGGCCTCATCTAAAAAATTCAAGAAGACAAAATCTATAAGACACAACTGAATGGTTCCTCATGCCTTCTTATCCATTTTCTTCCAATCTTCACCACACATTTTCTTTGTTTTGTTTCCCTCGAAACTTCCAACCATTGATCTCTCTCTTCAAGGAGATCCTTCATCTTCAACTTCCACATCTCGTAGCCAGTTCCATTGAATTTCTCAATATCTAGATGAGAGGTAGAAGCCATGGTTTACAATCTTTCATAAATCTACAAAAAACCTTCAACACTCAAGAGAAAAGTGTCCCTTTCTCAATAGAACCATTGGATCTAATACCAAATGTTGTAAAACAAGGTGAAGAAATCTTGCAATATTAACTTTAATTAATAGTAATTGCAAATCGAATCCAAGGATTAAACCTTAATATGAATGTGATTGCATAATCAAAACAAGAATTGAAAATCATAAGACATGAGACCGGATTTACATTGAGAATCCCCTGAGAGAAAAACTCCAATACAGAAAGAGAGGCAAGTATATTACTAATCCAAGATATATTACAACAACAATACACTTATCTAAATAACTCTGTAGAATTCGGTAGCACCACATTACCTGTAAAACTGAATGAATAACTCTAGCTCAAGGCCCCAATTTATAGAAACTTGTGGGGATGAATACCACCATGGTATCACCAAACAACATGCAACAAAACCACATGGAAAAACCCATGCCTACCTCCTTTCCAACCACCAAATCCACCCAAAATAGCAACTTACAGATGCTCTTACAATTTTCATAAGGCATCTCTCATGCATGGCCATCTAGAGAAGGAATCTGTCATAAATACAATCATAAATGGTGTCATAGTCATCATAGAATCTTATGATAGTTGTCATAGTGTCATATATACTCTTACAACTTATGAAGGATGTCATAACCCTCCAAAAATTAAGATTCCAAATAGGACACCTAGTTATTTTTTCCTTTTACCAAAAGACAAACGGTAACTGTACCTTCATCTTTACATGAGTTCTTTCACCACCGTTGGTTAAACAGTTTCACCTCTTATAGGTAATTTACAAAAGACATTAGGAAAATAATTAATTAAAGGATTTACAAGGTTGATGTCACCTAAATCCTAACATTCCTAGATTTGGTGGTTGAATCCATCTTCAACAATTGTCCAAATGAATTAGCAATGCTAGATAGGATATACTCTTAATATTCTAGTGATAGATTAGGAAGCCTCATCCATATAGGAACCTTATTCATTTTTTATGATCAAAACCAAGAGCCCATTTTTTGAGGGATAAACCAATCATGCCAAGAACCATGGTCCCTTTGAAAGGCTTCATAAGAAATCATCATGATTGAAAAAGGAAAATGAAAGGAATTTATAAATGGCCTATAAGATTCTATTTCCACTAAGCCCACTTCCTAACCACATCAATATTGTTGGAAGTTTGTTGAGATTGTTGGAATTTTTTTATTGAGAAGATTGGCAGATGTATGGTAGATGATGCTACTATGGTGTTGTCATTGATGTCAACATTGTTGTAGTATCAACATTGATGTATTGTTGGTGGTTGATGATTATGATTGAATGTAGTGATGGAAATCCATTGATAGAGGCACTTTTGTTGGTTCGAAGCAAACCAAATGTCTTGCAAAATTGTTTAAGTCCCAGAGCATAATTTTTAGTGTATAGTGAACGATTTTTGAGGTCTACATTGCTCTACTATGAAGAATCTAGTTATGTGATTCTAAGGTAATTTTGGTACTTGTTGGAGGAATCTAAATCCAAGGTTTCACATCTTGAAGTCCTTTGCAGTTGAAGATGGAGTTGACAAAGTATCACTCTAGATATGGTAGAATTACTATGGTAGTGTACTTGATTGGAATACTCCACAGTCCACCGCAAATGATTGTTTTTCTATGTGGTTTTGAGTGAGTGTTTATAGGTGTCAAAAGTGTGTTGGGTCCAAGTGGCAAGTGCTTTGGAGGTTCGCATGTCGAGGTGTAGATGAATAATTGGTTCATCTCTTTGTTGCTTCATCAGCGGTGCCGACCTAAAAGGTTTGAGGTTGTGCAAAATTAAAGTAGGTTTGGATAGGACTTGTGAAAGTAATTACAAGTCATGCCGACCTATTTTGATGTGTCACACATTTTGGTTTATTTTGTGAGGTGTGTATGGTTGGATCTTGAGCCGAATGAGAATGAGGATGCACGGTACATCAAATTAGGCTAACCTAATTGATGTTGTAGGTGTTTGTGAATGTGATGCATATAAATATAAGTTTATTTCAGTGTTGAAGGTGATTTGTGATGATAAGTGTGCGAGTATGATGTAAATGTGACAAGGTGTGATGCAAATATAATATGATAAAGCATAGTATGATACCTGTGAAACATGAAGTGTGTTAGATCAGTTTACAGATCTTAAAACTGGAACTGTCTTTAACATGTTTTGGATGCATTGTATTAGTTCAAATCTTTGGTAGTGATCTACCTTCTTTTCTATCCTCTCAATGAGCCATTTCTTATATTATCTAGATAGTGTGTCCTCAGGAAAGTGAGTCCACCTGGCTGTGAGCCATTCTATAATATCTTATAACCGATTATAATATATTGTGAGCTAATCCTCACCATGGTTTTTCCCTTTTTGGATTTTCCCTTTTTGGCTTTTCCACATAAATTTGGTGTTCTTGCACGTTCTTTGATGTTATATTTCATGCCCTAAAATTTTACACAACTAAACAATACACGACCACATTTTTTTTTTGAATAAAATATGTATAACACTAATAATTGTCAATCTATGCAAGAACATAGCAACACATTAATGATAATTAAATATTAAATATCCCTAAAAACAATTTATTAACACTTATATTAGTACCATAACTGTCTTTATTCCTTACCATTCCCTTTTAATGTTTATATTCACTAACATTAAGTATAATATTGACACTATTATTTTCTTGATAAGTAATGATTATATTAATATTATCAAGATTAATACTTAATATTAATATTTTATTTCTTAATACCACCTTCATTAAGAATTCAATGTCACTACTCACAATATTTATATTTAATAGTACCCTCTATTTATAATTTACTAAAAATATTATTACCAAGTGGATCATCTAGAAAACTCATTTGCTTAAATAAAACCCCTTAGAAGAAAGTACATTCCTTGTTTACATCCGTGATACCTATAAGAATTATTAAGTGCACAAATATCAAATAGTACTACAAAATAATAGTTATTGGTGTACTTATTTTTTTGTGACTTATAATAAATTAACATGATTAGTAAACTTAAGTACTATATTAACTAGGGATAACAATAATTAATCATTGATATTCCAATTTAATATCAGAATCCAAATAATTAAGTTAATCTAGAAAGTAAAACCAATTAATTAGAACACTTAGAAAACCAATCGTACTTAATTTAAGGAATCATTTCCTTTTAAAAATTATGCAAACCAAAAAGTATCATCAATTTAAAATTTGCACCCTCCATCATAATTAATTAAGCAATCATTTCTTTTTTCTAACTTGTTTTCATTTAAGTTCTCTTAAAATTAAATTTTAGTTCTTCAAAATCACCCCAAAGAATTGCGAATCCATAAATCCAAAAAAAAAACTCATGTTTTAAAGTTAGTTAGAATAAAAGAAGGAAACTATTATTTAAAATTATTTTTTAATTCTTTGTTCCCAACCTTCTAAATTTATTTTAGAAATAAATTAGTTTTATAACTAAACAAATGAAAAAGATATAGTTGTTTTTTCCTCTTTTTCTTGATTTATTAGATGATCTAACCAAAAATCATTTTTTAATTAGAAACTAAATCTCTAAACTAAATCAATCAATTGAAGTTTCTTTTAACATCTCTTCTTCTCTTTTATTATTTTGGATTTGCAAGAAAGAAAAATAAAAATAGTTAAATGATGGAATTAATATTTTCTTGAGTAAATTTTATGTTCTCTCGAGTCTAAGAAGATTTGAAGTTAAGTGCTAGGGGAGAGGGGCATATAGTGGAGCACCCTAACTTCATGTTTCTCAAAATCCTACATGGAAATTTCAAATCACTCCCAATTCTGTACAACAGTTTATTTGGCAACTGATGTGCTTCTATATTTCGTTTTAGGGCCACATCATCAAATATGATGCCACAACAACATGTTTTTTGTTGAGGTATCCAAAAAGGCCCAAAAAAAAAGTGAGACCGGTAGTGTTGCACTAAGTCATGTTTTATTGGTGCACTGATGTGGCATCACATGATTTGTCACTTTGCATACTTTATGGATAAAAAGTGTTTTGCAATTGGATATTAAAGTGCTCCACTATGGGGCCCACTGAGGACTACTTCTATCCCCACTATTGGACCCTGCTCCATTATGGGTCCCTCTCCCCTAATTGATATATCTCAATTATTTCAAAAGGATCGTTAAACCCAACAAGTTGATATTACATTTTAGAATCATTTTTGAAGATGATTAAAATGTATTGAGTTACATAAATATCGGTGCGTGATTAAATCAAGTGAATCTTCCTTATTTGCATACACAAACCGTAAGGCTCATTTACTCTCAAAATCCTATTATTACACATATATATTAAATATATTCACATTTGCAATTAAAGTGTATCATTCAAATTTCCTTAGTTTATATATTCAATTGTAAGCTTTTTCTTTTATGATTCTTTATATATATATATATATATATATATATATATATATCTTTATTTATTGACGTAATGGAAATTTTAATCTTTACTCCATCTATACCTCTTACATTCCAATCTTTCCCCATTATTTATATTAAATTCTATAACTTAATCCCTACAACATATTCCATTCTCTAATACAGATTTATAAATGCATTGGATTCTCCAGTTTACGATGGCACATACCTCTCCTAGTTTAAGATTTATCAAAATGCATTTATTTTAACCACCTGATCTAATTTTTATACATAGGAGTTACTTTAAAAATTGGTATCTCCAACACTGTTAATTTCCTTTCCTGTAACTTAGCCTAGGTTTTACGGTTCTCTGAAATCCAGAATTTATCTCTTTCTTAACAATGGCACACTCCAAATCATTTTTAGCATTCACATAAATCTTCGACAAAATCAACTCATGGAGAAAGCAAACTGCCTTTTCCGACACAGCCTTTAAAACATAATTGTTTTGGTTGCAAAGCAAGTTATTTAAAATGCTTAATACCCATATAAGGAAACTACTTTTCTATTTAAAGAAATAGCATTTGTGATTTCCTTGCACAGTCAGTGCTTTCCTATTTCCAAGACCCCTCCCCTATTTTTCTTCTCAAAAGTCCTTCCCCAATTTAAGTGCAAGGGCACATATATACAAGTTTTGTTTCATAGAGTAGAAAACAATAATATTATACAAGAGATTCTTCCCTTTATACATGCACAATTTGAACAATATTTGGAATGCTGCTAAAACATCATTCATGCCAATCCCTTTGAAAATATATGTACTTTCTTACCATGTAACAATTACTCAAGAATAGTATTTAAGAACTCATTACACTTCAACATAGTAAAACTAGAATGCAATCTTTGTTATTGAAAGTGATACAATCTTTGATTTACAACATACCTGAGTACTTGCTTGTCTTACATCCAAATACTTACATAATGATACAATTACAAGGTTTTTACAAGATAAAAGCACTAGACAAACCAAGAAGTTTCCCCTTGAATTCAACACACCACTTGTTTCATATTTTCAAGAACTTGAGAAAAATTGCAAGGTACAGCTTCCAAATCTCCCTTCAAACCTGAAAAGGACAAAGATGAAAACAACAATGTATCGATGGGCTCTCCTCCCATCCATAGGGTTGTAAAACAACCCACCCCCTAAGCATGGGGAAATCACCTAGCCACCAAAAGAAATCAACACAACAAAATCCTTTGATTTGAACCACTTTACTCACATATACAACATCTCTCACATTATCACATCAAAAGTACAAGTAACAAAACTATCACATTGGTTTATCCCAAGAGTAAACCATTTAGGGGGAGTGGGGGTTCGACCAAACATGGGTAAAATTATATATATATAACATCAAGAACATCTCCACAAAAACTCCACAAATCCCCATACCAACACCTCCTCAACTCCACACCCCTTATTCTTCCAATGCACATAATTGAAAATACAAAAGGGGATATTCATATCTCATAGAAAGAAAACAAGGGGTACTCATACCCTCAGTGATGGCCATCACCTAAATGGGATACTCTTATCCCAACGGCAAGCCCCAATGCAAGGGATCAATCTCCCACTCAACCCCACACATGAGGACCAAACTCCTCTATAAGAGAGGAGGTCACCTCCCCTAAGAAAATATACACTAAAACAAAATGCATCAAATTACAAGACTTTTCCATAACAAGAATCACAAAAGAAATTCCCCAAACAAACCCTTAACACCAAAAATTTCTTTTCCAAGATGCACAACATATCACTATGAATACAAGAACTTCAACACAAGAGGGAAGAGTTACCTCCAATGCTATGATCCTACTAATGGTAGACACAAATGAAAGAGAGTCTCCTCCCACAATCTCCTTCTCTCAAGATCTCCTCCTCCTCCCCAAAAATCTCCTCAAAGAAAGAACTCAAAATGTAAGAGAGAAAAATGGCATGGTAACCCCCTCCTCTCCATAAGGAGGGAGTTATAAAGGGAAAGAAGAAGTAACTTCCTCCCAAACTAACTCAACCATCAAAACGATTTTCCTATTTTCGCCACTTTTGCAAAGGGGACATAAAAAGGGTCTTAAACACTTTTAAAAAGGACACAAATGATAAAAACAAACTTCTAACCCTTATACCTAAGGCATAGCTATTCCCCAAACATAAAATATACCTTAATTTTTCTTAAAAGTCTTATAAAATTCCATTTTAAATTGCAAGGCCAAGATTTATACCAGACACAACCAAAATCCGACACCATATAATACCAACATGAAATCCTACTAACTTAACATCAAGGCCTATGAACATAATATAGACAAGATGAAAGGTGGCTAAGTGGACCCCCTCAATCCATCGGTATTAGAACTATTGCACACTCAACAAAATGTGTCAGTACGATAGGAATATGTATATACATGTACATAATAAAAAGAACGCATTACTTGATATATATTAACATAATCGAATAGCCTACATAAAGCATCATATATATCCCATCCTAATAAAGTGCATCAATCAAAAATCACATCCAGATCACTACATCCATCAATATCGCTCATAGAATATAAAAGTGCATCAGTCAAATCATCAACCATAGATTCTAATATCATGTCAAATACCATTCTCAGTGAATGAATATGCATTGACAAAATACTAAATCTCATAATCATCAGAATAAATCTAAACCCACCAAAAGATGTGTAACTCATGAACTAAATAATATACCATCCATAGTAAGCCAACTACCAGTCACCAAGGACCCCCCATTATCTCAATACATTTGATATAAATATTGTGCCATGACTAACAATTAAATAATCTCTAACTCATCATGGATGAACATCTCGTGCAACACACACGTGTATAATCAAAAGAACACATATGGTTATCATAAAGAAATCATGATATCCATTAAATAGGTAAAACTTCCCAGTTAACCCTATCCTAAATTTGTCAAGTGAACAACCAACTTTGTTGACTCGGGTATAACACCCAATATGGAGGCACATGGAATATTGGACAAGGATCATCAAAACACATAGAGACCATAGGAACACAGAGGGTGGGATCTCACATTATGCATGCTTTCTATGTTCCTTTCCATTATTGCAAGTTTAATTTGATGCATTGAATGAATGTATAAAGTTGATGAAGTCAATGAATTTCAATGAATACTGATTCACCCCCCTCATAGTATTTTGGGTGTTCAATAATTGGTATCAGATCTTGGTTCCTTCAATTGGCTTGATCGCTAAGGTAGATCTTTGAGATTGAACACATGGCTACAAGGAAGTATCCTATTCCTCCAGAAGAAATTATCCCCGAAGGGTTTATTGAAGAAGATTGTATAGTTGACATGGAAGGAGGACTCAAATAGGCTCTTGATGATTTGGATAAAGAAGAATCTGAGAACAAAGATCTGAAAAAGGATCTTAGTGATGCAGATGAGTGCATTAAGAAGTTGAGAGAGACACTCAAGAAAGCAACAGATATAATCAAGGAGCTCAAACAATCAAATGAGACCATCACCAGTTTGAAAGTGCAAAATGAATAAGGTAAAAGAGTTGAAGACTACTTGAATGCTAAACTAAGAGATAAATTTGAAGAATGCTCAAAGCTTAAACAAGAGGTTGTGACCTTGAGATCAAATATGGAGAAAAAAAAGATTCAAGATGATAAATTCAAGAAAAGATCTACAATACTTGGTGAGATGATTGTAAATCAAAAGGGTTCTAAGGACAAAGAAGGATTAGGATTTGAGAAAGGAGAAAGTTCAAAGACATATTAAACCCCAAACATTGGGAAGAGGAATGAGAATGTCAGAATGTACCTACCTCCCACACTTGCTTTTATTGCACACCTCTGGTCATGATTGCCATGCACTAAGAAGCCATGCCTACATTGATGAGCACACAAATGATGAACAAAGACCCTCATGAAATTTTCAGTAAATCATGACCAAGAACATATATCTGTCAGAAAGGATGCATGCAAGCCATAAAGGAGCATGGGTGTTGCAACTCCTTTCCCAGATCCACACACAACACATTAAATGCCCTCTCCTTAGCCCAAGTAATTGAGATTGGATGTCTGAGGAGAGTCACTAAGCATTAATAGTGCTTACGGTTGATAACACATCAATTGAGAATTTTCAAAGCTTCGAGCCTGAAAGAATACTTGATTCAATCATTAAAATGTTTGTTAGCCCGAAAGACCATCTTCGTTATACATGAGGATTTGGGCCTGCAACATATCTCATTCCATGTTGATGAAGAAGATAGCATTAAGAATGTCAAAACATCAAGTACCAAAAGAGCACTTCCATCGGACATCAAGTTTTGGGATTTGGATCTACCACTTGTTGGAAGAATGAGAAAATGAAAGGAAAAGTGGAAAGATTTGAAGGAGCACAAAAGGGAAGAAGGCATTGGGAGTCGGGAGTCACATGAGGAAGACTTACATCTTCCTGTAGACTATGATAGAGGGTAAGAAAAATAATTGACCTCCAAAAGGCCGAAGACTCACAACATCGGGGATAGGGGATTGAGTCGAAGGCACACATCTAAACGCGGAGATAAGAAAAAAGACTAACAAGAGACCCGATCTCCGAAAGCTAAAGGAAAGTTATCAGGGATTGGGGGTTGGGTAGAAGGCTTATGCCTTAAGATGAAATGATAGTAAGAGTTAAGGAGGAAGGTCAATCCCTGAAGTCTGAAACATCGACACTTAGTCCTTTTTTAAAGGATTTATTAGAACATCAATGAGCGAGGGGAGGACTTACGACTTACAAAAGGAAAGTGATGAGGTTTAGGAGTTAATGCCGATGATGGATTAGATGGGGAAAATGGGGTGGAGATCGAGAGCGATAAAAATGGTATGCACACATGAAGACAACCAAAAGCCTAAAAGACTAAAAATTTCAATACTTAGCCAATTTTGAGGGTTTTATAAATGGGATTTATGACTGTAGCTTGGAAAAGGGGGAAATACAACTATCAAAGGGACTTGAACATGATACACCATTGACATTTCTCAAATCGATTATAATTGATGGGAATCATTAGGGATAACAAAAAGCACTATAAATTCAATAAATTTATAGATGCCAACACCACCTCCATTTTTATTTATCAAGGCAAATTGGGGCATGCCACCAAAAAAAATATACTTTCTTTGAAATAATGCCATAAAAACACATTGTCTCAAAGAGGGGTAAAATTTAGACATATAAATCTAACTAATACATTTCTTCCAAAACATATCACTTTTTATCATCTAGCCTAATCAATCTATCTTCAACGTTTAATTAAATCAATGATTATTTCCACTTCATTTTGATAATTAAATGATTTTAAATTATTTAATTATTCTAATTCAGAATTTTCCTTCATTTCCACTTTAGTTAAATAATTTTGAATTATTTAATTAAATTATCTATTTCATCACTTTTCATCTATATTGATTAAATAATTAATATTATTTAATTGATTTACTAATTATTCCTCTTTCCTAAAGTTTAATTAAACAATTTATAATTGTTATTTAATTAAATCATTTCACATAAATCACAATCATTTTTAATTATTTATTTTATCCAATTATTCCTCTCAACATTATCCTCTTGTAAAATAAATAAAATTGATTATTTTATATATTTTCCCCTTTGCACATGAAATTAATAACTACTTTATTTAATTATTTATTAATTACCCACACATTTCCATCTCACTAGTCAACTCCCACCCACTTTTAGTTCACTATTCAATCAATTCTCTTAACCAATCATCAGTTACACTTATCTCTTCAATCAATTATTTTAACGAACTCATACGACTAATTAGTTGCATTCAAGAGACTAGTTAACTCATCAATTTTGAGCCATTAATCTGGTCAATCTCTCATCAAATATTGATCATTGATCAGCATCACCAAAAATATACAAATTCAACTCTCCTATCATCTATTATCTCTCTCTCTCATCATTATGAAGAAACTACACATATTAGCAATGCTTTGTGCTACAAAATCTAGGAGCAATTACTACTACACTTTTCTTCAAGGTGTAAAAGGAGAATAATTGAGCTAAGCTAATGCAATTGTGTGGAACTATGTGTTTGCAATTCAACATTTTATTATGATTGCAATTTGTTTTAATTCTTTATTGGTATTGATTTGTGATATGATTGTGAATTGTGTTATTTGTTATTTCATTATTTAATTCATTGTCATTTTCCAGGTCTTACAATATGTATATATTGATGCAAAAGCATCCCTGGTTGTAAAGCAATCATGTATCAACCAAAAATATTTCTTTTTGTGCAATTCAATCTATAGTCGTCTCAAAATTTTCTTCCATATTTTATGTTGCATCATTTTTTAGATCACAGAGAAGGATATTGGTTCTACACAAAGTCTTCTATAACGTATCCATATTTTAGGGTATTTTCATTCGTTTGTAGAAAGTTATTGCTCTCAAAATTTCACTGTCAATTCTCTAGCAAAGCATTTAGGGCCTAGCTGGCTTAAATTAGTTGTGCATACCTTTTTTGGAATGTGCAGAGCTTAATAGAACATCATACAAATCTATTTGGATATCAACAATACTCTTCCATCATTCGATGGGAATCTTCTCATGTTCGTTGGCCACCCTACATATTTGATCTTGCATTGGGGTTATAATCCCTTAAGGATGACGTGGAACACAATTGAGACTAGAGATTCATATTTAAGATCATTTGTAATCTATTAGAAGGAAATAAGTAGTCAAGTAGTTCATAGATAGTAGAACAATTCAAGTAGTCTAGTTGTGGACTGTAATAAGGCCTTGTGCCAATTATAATATCTGTAATACCCTTGTTGCAGGCCTATGAACCCTAACTATCTTGCTTATGAGACATATGATTCATGTAAGATTGAAAGTTATTGAATCAATGATAATTCATGTTTTATGAGAATTTTCGTGTGTTATTTCCACTATGTTGACTCTAAGCTACACGGTTGGATAGTCCTTTTTGGGCCCTCTATCTGTGACTACACCAAGTGGTATCAAATAAAGTTTGTGAGTCTTGAGAAGGAATTCCTTGTGGTGAATAGATTATCGACCTGAGGTAGAATGCAAGTGTTTTCAACTGAGCAACGATTGTGAGGTAGTTGAGACCTTGTAGCTAGATTGTTGAATAGAGGCAGTTGCATCATATCCAAGGGTAGAGATGCCACCAAGGATAGCACCTGTTATGGAAAATGTTGGAGATGATGATAGTAATGAGAGTTCAATTGGATGTTGTAGAAGATAATAGAAGGAGAGGTCTAAACCATAGACATGAGGATGAAAGTTATGATGAATTAGATCATGCTACAAATAAAAATGAAGAAAACCTAGAAGAAATAGAAGATTTAGATTAGGTAAAGATGTTGAAAGCCCTTTCCAGATTAGTAAGAGACCTAGAATTTAAATTCAAAATTACACAAGAAATCTAAACCCATAGGAATTGATTGATTGGATCAATGATATGGAAGAATACTTTGAATATGAAGAAATTGAAGATCCAAAAAGAGTGAGATTTGTAAAAACTAAGTAGAAAGAACATGTTTCTATTTTGTGGAAAGAATTTCGATTAGATAGAAATAGGAGAGGAAAGGAGAAAACCAAAAAATGTGATAGGATGGTGAAAAAGTTGAAGAATTAATTTATACCTATTGATTATGAGCTTGAATTGTTGAAAAGATTGCAAAACTTGAGGCAAAATAAAAATCTGTGAAGAAGTAAACTAAAGAATTCTACATGATGATCATCAAGTTTGAACATAGTGAAGCAAGAAAGGAGAAGGTCATTCAGTACATCAATTGACTGAGAACAAACATCCAAGAAGTGTTGACCTTGGTAAAGATGAAAACAATTGAAGAAGCATACCAATTTGTGTTGAAGGTAGAGGAAAATTTGAAAAAGAAGTTTGAGCAAAGACAAAGAAGTGCAAGAGGAAGAATCTAGAGGAGTAGATCACAATACAAAGAGAGAAGACCATTTGTAGAGAAAAACAAGGATGGGAAACCCTACCATAGTGAAGAGAAGGATAATAATTCATATCGTAGAGGAAGAGAGGACAAAAATTTCTACCGAAATGATAGAGGAAGCCATAATTCCTACCACAATGATGGATATAGGAGATATGAAGGAATAACTAAGAAGAGATCATTTAGAGGAACTCGTTTTAAGTGTGGAGGTGAAGGGAATAGAGCATTTTAATGTCATCAAGGAAGTACTGGTAAGAGGACATAGAATACCAAAAAATCAACTTATGTGGATAGAGAACCTGTTGGATCCCCTAGTTCAGTTGGGAAACCATAGAAAGGAAAGTAATTGGTAATGGAAAGAGATTTGGTGAATGAAGAAGTGATTGAGAACTATCACAAAGGAAGAATTTGTTTAGAACATGATGTAAATCTAGAGGAAAGGTATGTATATTTATCATTGATAGTGGTAGTATTGATAATTTAGTTTTAAAAGAGATGGTAACCAAGTTGAAATTAAAGAGATTAAAACATCCAAAGCCCTATAAGATAGCATGGATTCAAGATGAACATAAGATCTTGGTAAATGAGCAATGTTTGGTGAAATTTCATATAGGATCATATAATGATGAAGTGGATGCATGTCATTTATTATTAGGAAGACCATGACAATATTATAGAAAATTAATTCATGATAGAAGAAGCAAAACCTATACTATAACTTCAAATGGAAAAAGAACTATATTGATACATTTGGGAGAAGAGGATAAAAGGGAAGCTTGTAGTACTACTAGACTATTTTACATAGATGGAAGGAAGTTTCTAGAAGGATTAGGCATGAGAACATGTGTTTTGCATTTATTCCAAAGAAGTGTGGGAGTTCAGAGGCAAAGAACGCTACCGCAAAGGATGCAAATCCATTGTAGACAAGAGTAGCAGAACTGTTGAAAGAGTATGAGGATATCATATCAGATAATGTACCTGATGGACTACCACCATTCTGGAGCATCAGTCATCATGCAAATAGGATGAAACCTACAAAAAACATGGAGTTGAACATGTAGACATCCAAATTTGACCACTCCCATATGGTCAAACCCATCTCCTTTATTTGTCTATCCCATCGATATTAATTAAATGACTTATTTTATTAATATTTCCCCTTCACCTAAGGTTCCTAAAGTATTTAATTTAACAATTAAATATTTTACCTTTCATCCTTCTCTAAATTAAATAAATATATCAATTTATTTAATTTAGTCATTTAACCTTTCTTGGATTTAAATCAATTTTAAGTTCCCTATTTTCTCTCTCCTTGTCACATCCTTCATAATCTTCTTCTAATATGGATTATTCTAATTAATCTATGATTAGGATGTGCACACCTTTAATCAGGATTAATGTCACATCCTTCATATTTAGCCACTTGTCTCTAATCCCTCATTAGTCTTCTTAATCACCTATTTTCACAACCTTAATCTAATCACATGCCATCTTTGGTATGTCCTCCAAGTCAACCCTTCATAAGTGCTTTCCCTTTTAAGCCTTGACCTCTCCCCCATGTGAATTAAAATTCACATTTATTCATTCAATGCATTTCTCTTCCCCATGTAGGTTGTTGGGAAATTCTAAATTCCCTCATAGGTCACATCAGTCACATGGGACAAGGACTTCCTTCATGAGGACCTTGTCTTATCCTTAAAGTATTTCCAATCATGTGAATTTAAAATTCATATTTATTTCTCTAACCACTTCTCTCTTCCCCATGATGATTAGTGAGGAATTCTAAAATTCCTCACTTGTCACCATCCTTCCACATGGGGACAAGAACTTCCTTTTTGAGGAAATATTCCCCTAATCCCAAGGTACTTGCAAGTACCTCCACCTCACATGTCCTCTCTTCACCTCACATGTCCTTTTTTCCATCTCATTTCCACATGGTAAGATGTGAGGGCTTGTATGTCCTCAACTCACCACAACGCTCTATCTTGCCCATGTTGGCTAAATCCTATCCATTGAATTCCTATAGAGACTCTTCCCTTAAAATGGAAGATTTTTTCTCATTTTTATTCATAACCTACATTCACAATTTCAATTTTCAAGCTCTAGCATTCTCAAGCACAAGTATTTTGCATTCAACCTCCATTATTGCACCCAATAAAATTTCATTGCATCCATTTTGCATTCATCTATCAAAACACCCACATCTTTCATTGCATTCATCATACAATCTAGATCAATTTGCATACCATTTCATCATATTTTCCATCAAGGAGCACACATCTAAGCTACGTCAAAGGGCCAACCAAGAAGATCAAATTGAACAAAGGTATAATCTCTTGTTTTATCTTTTCTTTGTTTAGGTTCAACTTAGGATAATCTTGAGGTGGTGTTGTGTTGTTTCCCCTTTTGCATTTCTTTGTTTTTGCATCTTTTAGGTTTAGAAATAATGTTGCATTATATTTCTGGCACGCCCGGTGGGACCCACAAATGGGTCTATTGCCTTCACGTTCTTTGTTGTTTGATATTTTGCAGGTTCAAGTTACATAGAGGCAACTCCACAATAGATCGAGGTGACCTTTCCATCAACAGGGGTGACCTTTCCCTAAGATAGGTGGCCCTGCCCTAAGACAGGTGACCCTAACCTAAATAGAGGTGATTATGCCCTTGCAGAATCACCCATCTATGAAATAGGAGCAAATCTGTTCCATATTTCTTGAATAGGGTTGACCTGATCACTGACAAGGGTGACCCTTCCCTAAGATAGGAAACCTTGCTCTAAGATAGGTGACCATGCCCTAAGACAGGTGCCTCTGACCTAAATAGAGGTGATTGAGGTAAAAATAATGACTTAAACTTTATTTCCAAGGTTCGTTTCTTGTTGTTTTTCTTAGTACTGACCCTCTAATCTGTTTCATTGGTGAGTGTGCCTATTTTTACTAACATTTGTGCAGTTGTTTCACACTTTTCAAAGACTGGAGGCTAAAAATTCTAATGTATTCGTTGTAGGATGAATAGGCCAAGTTTCTTAGCTTAGCTTATTTCTTTCGTTTTCATACTAGTTAGGCACATAGATCTAATTAGGGGGAGTCAAAACATTTGTGTGTTGTATTTGTAAAGTGATCTATTAACGTATCCAATCCCCTTGCGCCATTTGGTGATCCTGGGTGAAAAGAAATCATAGCTCACTTAGTCCTTTGTGTTACCTAGGGGGCACTAAATCGTTCAAGCTTTCCCCTTGCACTTCGTGTGAGCTTGGGGACTAGCCAAAAATGTTTAGTGTTCTCTCTTTAGTAAGATTTGCTTGGGGATTTCATCACCCCAAGGGACAATCCCAACCACGTGTACCAGCAGGGTATATATAGGGGGGAGAGACAAAGTTGTACCCCAATCTAGTCACATTGTGTCTACTGGAGCGTCGAAGCTAGGGTGATACTTAGATAAGACATGAAGAGTCGGTCCAAATTTTCAATACCTCACCGAGGCTTCTAACTCATGCCTATGACAGGCTAGTGTTCATGGTTGTGCCTCACGTACCGTGCGTATATCAAGGACTCCCTAGTTTGTCTTGTTTAGCCTATTTAGAGGACTGTGTTGGCCATACCCCATCTTACTAATCTTAGGATTGTGCTACTTGAACTGTCTTTTCTGTGCAAAACCAATGAATTTTTGTTTAGTCAAGTTAGCCTTACCTTCTGCTTGTTGTTTGTTGTGTTTATGGTCCTTTTCCATAGCCAATTTCATCCAAGTTAAGTCCAGGTCTGCTAATAGGGGTGACCTTATCCTCAATAGGGGTGACCTTGCCCTTAACAAGGGTGACCTTGCCTTCTGTCTCAAACATTTTCTAGTTTGTTTCTATTAGAATTTCTCATCTTTCATTGAATAGGCGATCCTTCCCTGAATAGAGGCAATCCTGCCCTGAACAGGGGTGATTATGCTCTCTATTTGAGTCACTGTCAGTCAAACAACTCATCAAATTCATCTGTTTCATCAAGAGGGGAAACCTTGCCCCATACTTGGGTGATTTTTCACTCTGAATAGTCAGTCCCACTTTCCATTCACTCAATCTATTAGTTCGTTTGCCTGTTCCTAGCATCTGTTTCCCCGTTCTGAGTGTCCGTTTGCTCGTTCCAAGTGTCTGTCTTTCCATTTCGAGAGTTTTTTTCCCCATTCTGAGTGTCCGTTTCCCCATTCTGATCATTCATTTGCTCATTCTGAGCATCTGTTTCCTTGTTCTGATACCCCGTTTTCCTATTTTGAAGGTTTGTTTGCTCATTTTGATAGTCTGTTTGACCCTTTTTTTATTTAGACAGGTCCAAAAACTAGTTGGGGGATGTTTCCCTTGACTTGGGTGACCTTTCCCTTGACTTGGGTGGCCCTGACCTTAAGTTGGGCGACCTTTACCTTAAGTTGGGTAACCTTGACCTTGAGTTGGGTGACCTTGGCCTTAAGTTGGGTGACCTTGAGCTTAACTTGGGAAACCTTGACCTAAAGTTGGGTGACCTTGACCTTGAGTTGGGTGACCTTGACCTTAAGTTGAGTGACCTTGACCTAAATTTGGGTGATCTTGACCTTGAGTTGGGAGATCTTGACCTTAAGTTGGGCGACCTTGACCCTGTGTTGGGTGATCTTACACCTTAGTTGGGAAACCTTGCACCTTTATCTAGCCATTTGCATCTTTCATTTACACATAATTTGCATTTCAATCTACATCTGCATTCTCCAAAGGTCATTCATTTATCATTCTACTCATATAGGTACATCATAAAGCATCTTCAAGTTATATATCCCTCATCTTTTTCTCAATCCAAATCCTCTAAACTTCATTTGAAGTTATTATCCAAATTGACCTAGGTGTCTAAAATCGATCATCATCCTACAACATCTACTTAGGATCATCATCCGTCTTGAGTCAGTCATCATCATTCGACCCAATCAATCCACTTCCATCTTAAGTTGGATTCGGTGCCACAATCATCCATCTATCTTTTTATCCAATCAATCAACACCTTAAGTCACCTAGGGTGATTTCTAAACTTGGTTTAGAATCCGTTTCATCATCCAATCTCATCCATCATCTAATCTTATCAAGCGTTTCATCAATCAATCTTATCCAATCATCCAATCTATCAATCCATTATCCAATCTAATCAATCCTTCAATCATCATTTAGGTCATCTCTGCATTGCATTGTAGAGTCTAGCCTCATCTTAGTTCACATAGTAGTTTTTCACTTTCATGCCCGTTTAGAATCGATCGCAAGCCAAGAAGCAAATGGAAAAACAAGCCCAAGGTTCCTAGTTGAATATCCCCCAAGATCCCAACAACAGTGCAAATATCCCACAAGATCCCAATAATGGTGCTTCGTCATAGTCTAATACTGATGTTCAAAACACCTCACCACCTGGAGATGAAAACATGGTGAACCAGCTCGAAGTCACTATTGAGGAATACCTAAGAAATCCCGCTAATCATGTTTAGATGATGGATCACCTCCTCAATGTGTGTGGGGATAAGATTCTCGCTACTTTGATCATGAAAGGAGTTAAACCACCACCCAATTTTGATAATGTCTCAGTATACTGGCACCCAGTCTCTTCCCGTGCCTCAAGCTCCATAGAACTCACAAAATGTTCTAGGGAATTTGTATGTCCCCGAAGGTGCACCTATAGACAATTGGTATCACCCTGAATTTGGAAATGTGATGATACATCAAGTTTCTAGTTATCCTCACCTCCCATGCGCAACCTCTACAACACCACCTGATCCTAATGACCCCTATGCCTATGGCATGCCACAAAACATTTCATTTTCTCCACCACTCCCGCCTCAACATCCTGGTCAACCACCTGTCAACATTGGAGGCACTCCAATCCTTACATTGATGCCACCTCCAGGATCTACACCTACTGGTAATCTACCACCACCACCTCAAGGTAATATCCCGATGTTTTAGCAGCCTCCCGTTAACCCTCTTCAATCCACTATGATGCAAGCACCACCACAACACACTGTTATCCCCTCACAAACACCACCACAACATATTGCTACTGTTGTTATTTCATCTCAACCACCTCATCAACAACCTCCACAAAAAAATGTCACAATTCTGTAGAAAAATGTTTCGATTCCACAGCAACAAACTACCATTCCTATGTAACCCCCACATCAAGTCACACAAACTACATCACAGTTGCCACAACCACCACATGGAGCTTTTGTAGTAGTCCCACAACAACATCATATCCCATCTCACCCACTTTATCATTTTCCACCACAGCAGCAACAACCACCCCAACATACACACGTTCCCACACAAACATAGCACAATCCTCTCACACAATATATCTACCATCCATCTAGTACGTACACCACTTATCCTGCTACATATAATCCTAATCCAAATATCCATGTGGCCTCTCAGAATCCACCATGGACACAACCACCACTTTATACTAATCCTCTGCAATCACACATGAATCCTTATTGATAGTCGTCTAATTCCACAACCACCTCCGTACACTACACAACAACCTAATGTTGCATACAATTACCAATCCAATCCATACTACGCTCAGCAGCAACCCTCATACCAACAAGGAACTTCATCCACGTCCTATACGAAGAAAAAACCACCTTATCAATAGGGTGCTCAATCCACCTCCTACTATTAGCAACCGCCACCTTACTAGTAGGAGCTTCTGCATCTTCATACTATCAAGCTACTACACAATATCAATAGGGAACTCCATCCACTTCATACTATCAATAGTAGCCACCATACCAACAAGCAAATTTCACCTCTTACCATCAAAATATGTCATCCTCATATCCACCTTATGTCAATCCGCAATCTGCTTACACCAATCAATACCAACAAACACCTCCATATACACCTCAACCCACTTATGATCCAACTACTTCAACACCATCCTCATCATATTAGTAGTATACTCCATGAAATTAGCCCAATTCATCCAATCCAACTCTCACAACACCTATCAATAAAGATCTAGAAGAAGTCAAATTCACGTTAAAAGACTTACAAGCAGGGACTGATAAACAATCGTTCAAGTTTGAGGACATTTGTCCCTACCCGTTTGATCCTTCAGTCTCATTGGTTCCTTTCTTGAAGCATTTCAAAATACCAAAATTCAATAAGTATAAAGGAACCAAAGATCCCAAGGCTCACCTTGAAAAGTTTTAGACCCACTATCAAAAAGTCATGCACAATGACAATTACCTCATGAGATTGTTTCGTAGGAGTTTACAGGGAATAGCTCTTGATTAGTTCATGGGTCTAGAGAAGGGATATATCAAGTCCTTTTCATAGCTTTTAGAAGAGTTTGTCTCACACTTATCCTTTAATCTAGAGAAGGATATTGATACCTTAGACCTCCTGAAGGAAAAGCAGCGTGACAGAGAAACCTTTACGAGCTATCTTCAAAGATAGCGAGCTGTAGCCAGTCGAATGAAATCCCCATTAAGGGAAAAGGATATGGTCACCTTGTTCATCGAAAACTCTCCTTTGGACATGGCCCACAACTTTAGACTTCACTATGTCATGAACTTCGTAGAAATAGTGGAGAAAGGTCCTATTCTTGAGAGGGCCCTTATAGCCAAAGGGCTAGTCAAAATCTTTAACTCTGATAAAGAGAAGTTGTCTAGAGATAAGCCTTGTTACTAGAACAAAAATAAAAATGTTGTCAATGATGGTGTCACTGACACCAAACATGTCCAAGTGGCTAATGCTTCACAGAAGCCACAATATCCCCCTCCTCAGCAGTCAAATCCTCATGCTATATGAGTACCACAGGGGGCACCTCCTCCTACCCAATAATCCAATTAGAATAACCAAGGGAATAACAAACATCGATTTACTCAACTAGGAGAGCCCCTAAGTGCGGTTTTTAATAGGCTCCTTCAAGCTAATTACCCGATTACATATCCTATAACCAAGCCTCTTGACGAATCCAAGCCCAAACCAGCCTGGTTTAAAGAAAATGAATATTGTGAGTTCCACAAGATTAAAGGGCATACATTGAATAAGTATCAAGGTTTGAAAACGTACATCCAGGATCTCATAGTCAGGGTGACATACATATGGATGCCAACATGGCACCTTCGTCCAATGCTCAATTATAGATATATCAGAATGTTTTCCCTAAGCATAACCAAGGTCCCAACATATCTAATTCAAACCCAAGACCTAGTAACAATAATGATCAAAATAACAACACCAGCAACATCAGTTACAAAAATTTGTCATTTGATTATCAAGGTATCGTCATGCATATTGAACAAGTGGAACCACGTGTATCTATGATACATGTAAAAGGTAAAGACCCATAATGTGCTGTTACAACCTGCTGAACCTATCTCACAGTCCCTAGAGCCTCCACATCCACCTAGCCGCAACCTATGAGTTCTCAATACAACATTCTTGACCATCTAGGAAAGACTTCGACATAGATATCCATTCTAGATTTGCTTAAGTCTTCTCCCACACACCAAGAAATCCTAAATAAGGCCTTACGAGACAACTAGGTTCTTAATGACATAGACCCTACACAATTTCAAGTATTGGTAGGGCACCTCTCCGCTACCTATCATCTAGGTTTTATCCAAAACAACATGCCCTGTATTGACTCCAACCATAACCATCCCCTCCATCTAAAGGTCTTGGTAAATCGTCGTAAGGTAAAGAGGGTCTTGGTATATAATGGTTCTTCGTTGAACCTTTATACATTGAAATTCATAAAACAAGTGGGATACACCCATATGATGATTTAAATAATCAAGTCATCACAATCAAGGTGTGTGATAATGCAGAGCATTATTCTGAGGGAACAATATGTCTTCCAATCCAATTTGGGACAATTGTACAATATACTACATGCCACATCCTTGATCTCAAATTACCCTATAACCTCCTCCTTGGTTGTCCATGGATCCACACCATGCAAGCCATACCATCCACATACCATCAATGTCTGAAATTCCCATTCAATGGGGTAGAAGTTACCATTCACATAGATCCTCAACCATTTGAATATTCTGGCGCATTAGAAGCTTCTTGTCCTCATTCCCACTATTGTCTTAGAGTGGAAATGGGGCCACCATAGACATCATCCTCCCATTCATCTACCAAAGCATTAGGCACCACTTCATCCACTCCATCATCTACATTTGATTCCACCCTTACAAAAGTCCAGATCATTAACAAGGGGTGTGGTGAATATGAAATGTGCACAACTTTGAACGTGGAAACCATGCCACCCTCACCACACACATACGGCCAACCTTCTTAGTCTGCATCAAAGGAAGAAGATAAGACTATCACTTTGAGCTCCAAGAATGTGGGAACCAACACTTTCCGCTCCCCTGGCCTCCGATAGGATACACCAGAAGATGACATAAGCCAATGGGTCTACCGTGAGGAACCTGACCTCTCCCCTCCTTTGAAAGAATATTTCCAAGAGAACTATCCTTGGCCCTCTAAGTTTGTGGGGAAGTAAAATTATCAGGTGGGAGGCCTTGGCATCGAAGAGCAAGGAAGGAAACACCATATTGAGGCTACAATATGACCAAAATACTCAGGATTGGGTCATGACACAAAACAAAAGGGACCTATAGCATCATCTAGTACCTATAACAACGTCAGTGAGAGCAACGGTCTCCTTGAAGATATAGAGGAGGAGGAATCCATCTTACACGCATATGATGATGTAGATCACACTGACCTCTCTTCCATGTTTGATTGCTTATACATTTGCACCATTATCCTATCCTTTCAACATCCCGAGCTCATAGACTGGGACCTACATGGTAGTGCACCTATCAACACCTTTCCCTTAGTGGATTAGTACGTACATCTTATGGGATTGGGGGAATATGAACACCCTAACCACAAAATTAAAAAGAAGCAAAATCAAAAAGGGTCACCTAGTGAAAACCTCCTCGAGGCGCTTCTCGACCTAGAAAAAGTAAAAAATGAAGCGTTTATCTGATAGTGAAAACCTCAATGAGGCGCTAGAAGATGGGGATGTTCATCTTCCCCTTGTAGGAACTCAGTTCTCTGAATGATCATCCATCCTGATTGAGTAAACATAGGAAATAAATTTGGGAACTGAAGAGGACCCAAAATAACATATGTAGCCAAAGAACTATCAAAGGAAGAATATTCTACCATCACCAAGCTTCTCAAAGAAGGCATCATCAATTTCGCATGGAAATATTCAAACATTCCAGGCCTTGATCCTGCTTTAGTAGTACATCATTTGGATGTATGTCCTAATGCCAAATCTATTAAGCAAAAGCTTCAGAAAATGCACCCTCAAGTATCTCTACTAGTTAAGAAAGAGTTGGAGAAGTTATTAGAAGCTAGATTCATAAGGCCCATTGACTACTTGTATTGGATCTCAAACGTAGTGCCCATAGCCAAACCAAACGGCTCTATCAGAGTTTGTATGGACTTTCGTGACCTCAACAAAGCTTGTCCCAAAGATTATTTTCCTATGCCAAACATCGACATGTTGGTAGACTTAACTGCAAAGCACAAGATGCTTTCTCTCATGGATGGATTCTTTGGATATAATTAGATTAGAATTGCACTTGAAGATCAACATAAAACATCCTTCACTACGCCTTGGGGCACGTTCTACTATAATGTCATTCCCTTTGGTCTCAAAAACACTAGGACAACCTACTAGCAAGCCATGACCGTTATCTTCCATGATCTCATTCATATAATAATGGAAGATTATGTTGATGATCTATTAGGAAAGTCAAGAACAAGGGAAGAACACCCTATGGTACTCAAGAAGATCTTTAAGCATCTAGAGCAATATAAGCTAAGGTTAAATCTGAAGAAATGTGTCTTTGGGTCACTTTAGGCAAACTATTGGGTTTCATTGTCTCCCAAAGAGGCATAAAAGTTGATCTAGAAAAAGTCAAGGCAATTATGAATATGCCTCAACCACACAATCTCAAATAGTTAAGAATCCTTTAGGGCAAGCTGCAATCCATCTGATGGTTCATAGCCCAATTAGCTGACAAGTGTCAGTCATTCACTTATCTCCTAAAGAAAGATACTACCTTTAAGTGGAATCAACAGTTTCAACTCAGCTTTGACAAGATTAAAGAGTATTTGGCTCACCCACCAATCCTTATGTCACCAATTCCTAGTAAACCACTCTTGTTGTATATTTCTACTACTTTAGTCGCACTAGGGGCATTGTTGGCACAACATGATGAATCATCAAAGGAAAGAGCAATCTACTACATTAGTCAGACCCTCATGGGTTATGAGCTTAATTATTCCCCAATGGAAAAAGCTTTCCTAGTTGTGGTTTTTAGTTTGCAAAAGCTCCGAAATTACATGCTCAGTCACTCGATGAAGCTCATCTCCAAGGTCGATCCACTCAAATATCTGTTATCCAAAACAACTTTGATTGGTCGCATGGCTAAGTGTGTCATTTTGTTTAGTGAATTTGATATAGAATATGTGGATCAAAAATATATTAAAGGAAAAGTGATAGCTGATCAGTTGGAAGATGCTCCCCTAGTGGATGCCTATCCTCTGACAATAGATTTTCCTGATGAAGGGGTCTTCACAGTAACAAAAATAGCCACATGGACACTATACTTTGATGGGTTGTACACACACAATGGATCAGGGGCAAGAATCTTTCTTGTCACCCCCAAGGGTGATTATATACCGAAGCCATTCAGGTTAGGTTTTTCGTGCACAAACAACGTAGTTGAATACAAAGCTCTTCTTATTGGCCTCAAAATCACAATCCAATGGAATATTACTCACTTGAGAGTCTTTGGTGATTCTCAATTAATCATCAAACAGGTCAACAATGAGTTTCTCACAAGAGATGATAAGCTATTGCCTTATAAACGCATGGTTGACAACTTCAAAAAATATTTCACTTCCATCCAGTTTGATCAGATTCCAAGATTACAGAACAAAGCAATAGATGTCATGGCTACCATTTGCTCTTTAATTGACATGCCTAAAGACAAATCAAAGTGTGAGTTCCTCGTTGAACAAATATTAATCCCAGCTTATGATATCCCAGAGAGTGAGATGGTGTGTGACATTGTAGTTCCCATGTCACCATGGTACCATGATATCAACACTCCCTTCGTGACAATATCCTACCTCTCGATCTCACACACAATCAAGGAAAATATTTCATCCAACGAACATCCCATTACATAATTTTAGGTGATACACTTTATTGACATGGTTATGATGGAACCCTCCTCCAGCGTTTGAACGAGACTGAAGCCCACATTGCATTAACGAAAGTACATAGTGGTGTATCTGGGGCCTAGTCAATGGCATGGCCTTGGATAAGAGAATTCTTCGAGTAGGATACTACTGGCCTATATTGGAACATGATTCTTGTGAGTTCGTCAAGAAGTGCCTACCATGTCAACAACACACATATTTGATACATGCTCCTACACATGATCTGCAACCTTTTATAGCACCATGGCCCTTCTCTCAGTGGGGTTTTGACCTAATCGACAAAATATACCCCCCATCCTCTAATGGGAATACCTTCATCATTACCACAACTGAGTACTTCACCAAGTGGGTGGAAGCAATGCCACTCACAAATAATAGGTACTCAGATTTCCAAATTTATCCTTTTCCATATTCTTTGCAAATATGGAATACCATCCACCATCATTTTTGATAACGACAAGCCATGAAACATCTTTGCGACACTTTCCACATCCAACATCATTGGTCTACGCCTTATTACCCCCAGGGTAATGGTCAGAAAAAAGCCGCCAATAGAACCCTCATTAGGATCCTTAAAAAGGTGGTTAATAATACTAGTCGAGATTGCCACCTTCACATCCATCCCGTCCTTTGGACCTACTACACCTTCATCTGCACTCCTACCGGTGCCACTCTATATTCTCTTGTTTATGGTGCCGAGGCCATCTTTCTGATTGAGGTAGAAATTCCCTCACTGAGAATCACCTGGAAGAATCTTATTAGCGATGAAGATGCTTGGGTTGCAAGACTCAATCAGCTGGAACTCCTCGATGAAAGACGAATGAAAGCATATGACCATCTTCAAGCCTATTAGAATCACCTTAAGAGAATCTACAACAGTAGGGTCCATCCTCGCCAATTCAACATTCGTGATTTAGTCCTTAAGGAGGGAAAATTTGAAGCAAATTGGCTAGGTCCTTATGTCATCACAACCAAGTATGGATCAGGAGCATACAAACTTACTACACCTGAAGGAAATCCCCTAGAGGAGCCCATTAACATCATGCACCTAAAAAGGTTTTACACTTAAGTTAGCTAGGGCATTCTATCCTACAAAATCCAAAAAATACAAAAAAAGTCAAAAAATTATCAAAAAATACAAAAAAAAAAGAAGAAAAATCCAAAAATAGTAAAGAGAAATAATTCATCCTATGGTGAAAACCACCCTTGGTGGCACCTTGGATAAGTAGGTTTGGTGAAAACCTAGTCACAGGCGCCATCCGTAGAGGGCTTAATCATTATCTACCCTGCCTCCTAGTTACTTTATGCTTCCACCCATCTTGATCTCATATCCCCATCATTCTATCAATCCTATCCTTTCATCCGCATTCATCATCTGGTCACTTGGTATATTTTGGTTCAACGTTGGACGAACTTCATCTGCTATCCGTCATCTTGAGCTTTTATCCTAATTTGAGCTTGCATCGTCAGTCTTGTCGTCTTGTCGGTCCTTCGCTCCCATATAGATTCCTTCATCATGTTGGTCTTGATTTAGATCCCATCCTATCGTGTCAGTCCTTTTAGTCTTTGTCCAACTAAGTTTCCCCTGCGCTTTCATATTGGCAAGGCTAATCATTTGATCCACCCCCGGGGCATTTTATCCATCCAGTTTCGGTCATCCATTGTGGTTTCCATTGTCCCTTTTATGCTCTTATCCCTATTTAGTCATTTTTGAACTACGTTGCCCCTACACTTTCACATATGCAAGGTCAATCATTTGATCCACCCTAGGGGCTTTATTTTTTGTTAGTCTGGTCATTGTCCTCCATCGCTCGTCTTCATTGTCCTCTTTCCACTTTTATCCATGGTCTTTTCTTGAACTACGAGGGATCTGTACTTTCACATAGGGAAGGATAATCTCTTATTAGCCCCCGAGCCCCTAGGTCGTTAGGGTGTGTCGGTCTTGTGTCTTGTTTCTCATGTCTTGTGTCGTGGCATCAAGTATGTCCTTATCTAGCTGGTTCTTCACAAATGAGATCCACTTGTATCATCAGATTCAATCCGTTTTGGAATCTCTTGTGTCATAATTGATCTTTTAGTTTAGTATCCATCTTTGGTCTCAATAGGATGCATCCTTCCTAACAAACCTCATCAACCCCATCCATCCTCTTGATCTTATGGAAAAGGATGTTTTGAAATTGATTGCAATATTTTGATACTTTTGGCTTTTATTTATCATTTGAGCTCCCTATTACAACTTGTCAGGGTCACCATGATCTATCATATCATGGTGTGTTTTGACTAGTAAACATAGGGGCATATCTTGATCTTTTTCTTTGTTGTTGTCTTCTTGGTTGTCCCACGCAGTACCCACCAAGATCCCTGAGGTCTTGTGTTATGCTAGGGCATCCTTCCATGCTTGTGGTTATCCCAATGTCTGGCCCAACCAAGGTCTTCACGACTTTGGGGTGTTGGGATAGCCTTCTTGTCTGCTATGTTTGTTTTATGCATCAGATGCTAACTTGCCTTGGTTTACATACCCTAGCACCTAGTGTCTTATGCTATAGCAAAAATCAGTGCTCCAAAAATGGCAAATTGCATTAGGATTGCATTTCATGATCAATTATGTTGCATTGCATTCATACCTAACCTTTGACCTATGATTTTGGTTGTGCAAATGTTCACCTTCCATCTCCCGTTCTTCTTAAGATACCAATGGCTCTTGATAGGTGTAGTTTAATAGCCATCTTCCCTTAATTTTTTAATTATTATAGGGAAAGTACTTTCCATTAAACCAACAATACGCCTACTATCTACCCTCATTACTATGCAAGTCCTTATTTACACTCATGTTCATGTTGCACTTCATTTCATGATAGGCCATCGTGCTCACATATCACACACATTTATTTTTTATAAGCTAAAGCAAGCATGATCACAAATAAAAGTCAACCTACAACCTACATCCACTTGGAATTTCATTTGTCCCATGTCACATTATAGGTTCACTGCATTTCATCTCATGTGCATTATCATTTCATAATTATATTTGAAGTTGTTTAGAGCATCTTCGATTCATTTCATTATCCATTCATTTCCATATTAATCCATACCATTAACACATTACATACATCCTTGCCTACATCACAAATTGTTCGATCTATATTCATAGCATATAAGGTCATATATCATGCATCACATCCTACACCATAAACGTTAGCCATAATATATACCATCCATATCATCCATATAAGCATAAATATACATCATCACAAGCATATACATATATCGTATTATAATGATCATTTATAATAAAATCATAAAAATACACATATGCATAAATAAATCATCCATCACATATACATAACATAGTGTCAATAAAGGCTATCGCATATCATATAAAAATCAAAATATAATATTCATCACATAGTCCATAATAATTTCCATCAGATAATAAAAATACATGTCCATCATAAACATCTATAATCATCAAATAAAATACAAGTACAAGGCTCTGAATCAACTTTGATCTATGCTGCTTTGTATTGTGCATCCATGATGCACCTGTCAAAAATTGGTATCCTGTCACTTGTCCTCTATCCTCTCTATTGTGAGCTGCCCACATCTGACCTTTGAGGTGAGTCTAGCACTCCCCCTCTGTTTGGAGGGGTATCTCTCCAGCTACTGTATCCATGGGTATCTGTCCCTGCTAACTGGGATGGGGTTGGCTTTTGTGGCCTTGCTCAAATGTAGGTAGACACTTGCTACCCCTTTGGCACTATTGTAAAGTAGACTGCCATATAATAGCTGGCCTCTTGCATGTACTTATCCTACTTTGTAGCCTAATACTTTGTTACATCTTGCTCCGCCCTATACCTGTCTCAAAATCCACATATGGATCTCCTCTCCTATGCCCACACATCTTGTGCTAATCGTAGTTGGCCAATCTCTACTCCCATCCGCGACACCTGATCTATAGCCCTATCCCTCTCATCTTGCATAGCCTATACCTCTGCCCCTATCTCTCCACCCTTGCACTGCACTTCCTGTGCATGTGCTTGCATTGTATCTTTCTCATCTTGCATGGCCTGTATCTATTCTTGTGTTGCATCTCTCTCTCTCTCCTCAACCTATACCTATGCTACTACCGCATCCCTCTCACCCTATAGGTTCTGAACCTGTATCTGTGTTGCATCCCTCTCTGTTTACAAGATTTGTACCTAGGCTCTCATAGCTTCCTCCCTCTCCTGCATCAACCCCATGTCTCCCACTATCTGATTTGCTACCTTGACTTTGTCGCGAAGCTCATCTTTCTCTCGTCTCATCTCAATCCTCTCTCTCAGTAGCCACTCCACCTATATCCTCAAATCATCTCGGTCCTCTTCCTCCACCATGGTCTCTAATGATACCTACTTTGTCACTCTTCCAGGCTCTCGTTGTCCTCTCGCCTACAACATAGTCACCACTGCCTCTAGCCTGTCCATCTCCCATTTGGCCACCACCCCCTCCTCATGATCTCTGGATACCTCTCCCTCAACTCGATTCACCTTTGCTCATAGTTGGCTTACCTCGGCTCACAGACTATCTCTCTCCACCCATACCTCCTCATGTCACGACACTGCATTAGCTACAGTCTTGAAATCCCTCTCGTCCTATGCTCGCACTCTGGCCACCTCTACACGTAGCATGCTCACCTTGGCCCCTATCCTGCACCTCATAACTTCTATATCCCTGAGTCTCTACTTGGTGATATGTAATCTCACCATGACCCCTCTCAAAAATACAACCAGATCCTCTACTATGGGTGGTACCATGGCCAATTGGGGAATATCATGAACATCCACATCCATCGCCTCCACCTCTACCTCATCTCTCTCATCCATCCCCTCCACCTCTGCCTCATCTCTCTCCTCCTCTACCTTGATCTCCACATGGGATCTCCTCCACTGTCTCCTCCTCCTCCTCACCCTCTCCTTCTGACTTGTGGCCTCAACCTCCCCCTGTCCTCTCTCCTGTTGACCTATTGCCCCAACTGCCTCTTGACCTCTCCTTTGGTGGCTGCTTCTCCTCCCTCTCCTCTGTCTTGCTAGCCTCAGCTCATCCTTTGGCCCAAAACCAAGTACCTCTGTAATAGGATCCTTTGGCGTAATTCATATGGGTCAATGATAGACATACCACGCGACGAATTTGACTATCACTCCCACCTCTGCTCTCCCTCCGGTCCTACCTGGGTAAGGTACCAACTATAGTGTCTCTCAATGATCCCTCACAAAATTAGGCATAATCAACTCCCCCCATGGTCACTCTTGAGAGATCCATCTAAATCTCTCTGGTCTACGAGGAATGTTTAGTGGAAGCCCAAACTGTTTGGTCACCCTGTCTGGCCTATGTGCCTCCACTATACGTGGCTCCTTCCTAACTATATAAAATCTGGTATAGAAATATCCTCAGTGCCTCTCCTCATCCCTCCTCCATCCAGCAAATCATCATGTCATGTATGGCCTCCACACTATATGCTCCTCCTGCAGATCATCTAGTGTCCTCCTCCATCTATCCAGATCCCCGAAGCCCTCATAATGCCACACCCAGCTGTAGTTTGTCTCATACCAATATGCCATTGGTAATACTGCATCCTCCAACCCTACTCTCACCACTCCTAGCTTGGCCACACTAATGTGCTCGTAGACCCATACTTGTAGCAATGTCACCTATACCAAACTGAGCGCCTCTCAGTAGCACAAAATGTGCATGTCTCTATATAGTTGTGCTAGTATGCATAGACCCCATGTGAACTCCCCCTCTCTCCCCTCAACAATATGTTGTATCACCTCCATGTAGCTAAGGCCGTAGAAGTTCCCACTTTGGTCTGGTATCTGCAATCCGCTAATCAACCCACACATGTATAGTGGTAGCGGTGGCACCCTAAACATTGGGCATCTGTCCACATCCAACCTGTTCCTCTGCAGAGGAAGGTCATCTCATCCAAACAGGACCCATAGGGTTTGATCCAGCACCACCCCCTTTAATGTCATCGTGCTCACCAAGTGACCTACTATAGGTAGCCTTAGTATCCTCCACACATCCTTTAGAGTAATAGTCATCTCCCCTATTGGGAGGTGGAATGTCAAGGTCAAGGAAATCCACCGCTCTATGAGGGTTGTCAACATCGCCTGATGAGCTCTAATAGTCGAATATCCCAACAAATGCAGCAACCCCGCTCGTGACTAAGCCTCATGGTCCACTCCATTCATGGTTGCTAATGTCGCCTCCAACACCTCTGATTGCCTCTCACGTGTCTGCAGACTATCAAACCATTGCATCCATATCACACACCATGTTAGTCATCTTAGTACTTTCCTTCATCTATCCCTCTTCTCCATTTCCTGACCCCGGGTTATCTTTTCACTAATTTTTCCCCCTCTCCCCTTTTGAACAAATTTACTCAATTTTCCCAAATTCATTTTCTTATCTTTCTCCTAAACTAGTCTCTCTTTTCTTTTCTTTTCCCCCCCTTTCTACCCCTTGGGAGAGCCTTCCCTTCAGATGGGCGAACCAACCTTCCATACAGGCAAGCCTGCTCGGGCACGGGAAAACCCACCTCGAAGGCAGGCGATCCTGCCCGCCCTGAAGACTTGTGATCCCACTTGCCTATATGACTGGCGATCCCACCCGCTGAACGGGCGAGCCCGCCCCAATGGCGAGCAATCTTGCCCACTGAATGGGCAAGCTCACTCGGAAGGCGGGTGAACCCACCCCGAGTGGGCAGATGCACCCCAGGGTGGAGTCACCCCTGTCCCGGGCGGGGTCACCCCTCTTCTAGGTGGGGTCGCCCCTATCCTAGGCGTGATCACCCATGTCCCCACTAATTTTGTTTTTGGGCAGATTTTCTCGATCCTAGGGCAAGTCTGCCCTCCCCTCATGACCCCCTGCCCTTTTCAGACACCTTTTTTCTAATTTTCTAGGTGTATTTACCCACTAATTGGGAAAATTCCCCCTTTCTCATCACCTCTAACAAGCGATTCTGCCTACCCGATGGGTGAAATTGAAATTTTTCCCCCTACCCATTTTTCTAAACTACCCCAATCCCAAAACCCATGTTTTCAAAATGTATTAAAATTCAAAAATATATCACAAAATGTTTAAAATAAAAAATGGGGTTTTGGACCTAACCTTTCATGGCACCGCACGCTCGTGGAAGAACCATCGTACCTCGTCCCCCTGGTGGATGATTTCATCGACATAATCATTCGACATCCTCATCTCCTCATCTCCTTCTTCTTCTCTTCTCTCTCTTTCACTGAACTACCAGGTGTGTAGATGAGGAATAGTAATTTCTAAAATTACTATATATAACCTTTTCCCTCCTTTTTTTTAACTTTTTTAAGCTAAGGGTATTTTTACCCTTTATTTAACCCTCTTTTACTTCAACTAATCCTCTGACTTCCTAGGGCCGCCATTTGCACATCGTGTGTCTGTTTAACTCCTTTCAAAATCCAATCTTCATGGTTTTTTGAGCTCTATCCAACAATTCCCTTCGTTTCCTCATATCGCAAAGTCACCTGGGCCCCCTTTTTTTCCCCAACTTCCCTCTCGAGGGGGCATACCCTACTATTTTCCTCCATTCCTTCGTCATGGCCATTTTCTTGCGAGATTGGGGCATCCCCTTTCATTTCCCTCCATATGGGCAGCTTACACAACTTCTCCCATGTTGGGGCATCATTTTTCTAGTTGCTTCCTCTATAGAGTCATTTGCATTTTATTTTTCTTCAAAATACTGTTATTCCAACAATATTTTGAAGAGGGGCAAAATGTAGACATCCAAATTTAACCACTCCCACATGGTCAAACCCGTCTCCTTTATTCGTCTATCCCATCAATATTAATTAGATGACTTATTTAATTAATATTTCCCCTTCACCTAAGATTCCTAAATTATTTAATTTAACAATTAAATACTTTACCTTTCATCCTTCTCTAAATTAAATAAATAAATCAATTTATTTAATTTAGTCATTTAACCTTTCTTGAATTTAAATCAATTTTAAATTCTCTTTTTCTCTCTCCTTGTCACATCCTCCATAATCTTCTAATCTGGATTAGTCTAATTAATCCATGATTAGGATGTGCACATCTTTAATCAAGATTAATCTCACATCCTCCATATTTGGCCACTTGTCTCTAATCCCTCATTAATCTTCTTAATCACCTATTTGAACAACCTTAATTTAATCACATGCCATCTTTGGTATGTCCTCCAAGTCAACCCTTCATAAGTACTTTCCCTTTTAAGCCAACCACTTCTCTCTTCCCCATGATGATTAGTGAGGAATTCTAAAATTCCTCACTTGCCACCATCCTTCCACATGGGGACAAGAACTTCCTTTTTGAGGAAATCTTCCTCTAATCTCAAGGTACTTACAAGTACTTCCACCTCACATGTCCTTTCTCCACCTCACATGTCCTTTTTTCCATCTCATTTCCACATGGCAAGATGTGAGGGCTTGTATGTCCTCAACTCACCACAACCCTCCATCTTGCCACAAATATTTTGCATTCAACCTCCATTATTGTAGTCAATAAACTTTCATTGCATCTATTTTGCATTCATCTATCAAAACACCCACATCTTTCATTGCATTCATCATGCAATCTAGATCAATTTGCATACCATTTCATCATATTTTCCATCAAGGAGCACACATCCAAGCTATGTCAAAGGGACAACCAAGAAGATCAACTTGAACAAAGGTATAATATCTTGTTTGATCTTTTCTTTGTTTAGGTTCATCTTAGGCTAATCTTGAGGTGGTGTTGTGTTGTTTCCCCTTTTGCAGTTCTTTGTTTTTGCATCTTTTAGGTTTAGAAATAACGTTGCATTATAGAATAGACAAATACAAGATTTGTCGAACGGATTGATTAGAGATAGCTTAAGCCCATGTGTAGTACCTGTTGTACTATAACCAAAGAAATATGGAGAGTGGAGGAGGGTGCTAGCAAGAAGTTGAGTCCACTTTTTGGCCAAAAAGTGGATGTGTTTTCCCTAATTTTTTAGAATTTGTCACATTTGACCTTAAAATTTGAAGCACTTAGAGATGGAATCTTAAAAAAAGTCATTGTTCATAAAATGGAGTGCTCAGAGTCTAGTTTATAAATATGTAATTTATTTTAATACCCAGATGACACAAATTGATCTTCAATAGGCGTTTCTAAAAATATCTGTTTAAAAGTCACTTTTTTTAAACTATACCATGCACGTGTACGTCATCCATATTTTGAACTAAATAATCATATTTTTCTAAATCCCTTTGGGAAAATATTTGTAACTCACTTAAGCACGCTTTCCATATTTTTTTGTAATTTTTTATTGAATACCTTTTTTTTGTTAATTTTTTATTGGGCATAATTGGTGTTTTGAAAAGTCGTCGTGTACGTCATGCATAAGATGACCCAAACTTATCATTTTTTTATTCTTTCTTTTTCAAATTGAAAAGAATTGTCATAAGTACGCTTTCATAAAATTTGTTTTTCAAAAAATTATTTTAATAAAAAGTTATTATATAATACAAAAAATCCTTGATAATTCAAGTTTATAAACTTGTTTCATCATAAATTAATTGAAAAATAGAAAAAATAATACAATTGGAAAAAAAATTCATATTTAGAATCTACACAATCTCATCTAAAATGGGTTTTGATTTCATAAAGTAATTCTAAAATAAAATCCATCAATCGTATTGACAAAATTAGTTGTTTCTTTGGATATTGTCACGACCTTGTACTTGTAGGTCTAAGGCTAAGGGCTGGGTTACCATGCATTTTCTAATCCTAAATACAAATGAGAAACATGGATTGTTATTTTCAAACCTTTTGAAATGAGTACCCACTTTAAAATGGGTACCTATTGTAAAAAATGAATGACTAACTATTTTAAAGCTGAAAAATGACACTTCCACTAGAAGTGGACTCAATTTCTTGCACTTACCCAAGATGTGTATGGACTTAAGATCCATCAATAGGATCACCATCAAGTATAGATTCCTATTTCCAAGAATGGATGACATTATGGACTATCTGAGTGGAGAAAATTACTTCACAAAGATTGACCTAAAGAGTGGATATCATCAAATCAAAATCAGAGGAGATGAATGAAAGGCTTCATTTAATACTAATGAAGGATTGTATGAGTGGTTAGTGATTCCTTTTGGATTTTTCAATGCACCTAACACTTTCATTAGGTTGATGAATGAAGCAATAAAGCAATTATTGGGTAAGTTTTTCATTGTTTATTTGGATGATATTCTAATTTTTAGTAAGACTAGAGAAGAACATTTGTGGTACATTAGACAAGTATTACAGAGACTAAGAGAAGAGAAGTTATTGATAAACATCAAGAAGTGTAGCTTTATGAATACCAAGTTGGTGTAATTGGGTTTTTTCATTTCTACTGAAGGATTGAAGATGGACCTTGAGAAGGTTAGAGCAATTGTTGAGTGGCCTACACCTACAAACATTAGAGAGGTAAGATCATTCCATGGATTGGAAAGTTTCTACCAAAAATTTATTAGGAGCTTTAGTAGTATTTGCATACCCAATGACATAAACAATTAGATTAGATAGGAAATACTTTAAGTGGACATCCAAAGCACAAAGAAGTTTTGAATTGCTAAAGCAAAAGGTGATAGCTCACAACTAGTGTTAGCATTTCTTGATTTTGATAAAGTATTTCAAGTTGATTGTCATGCCAGTGGAAATATAATAGGAGCAGTGTTGAGTCAAGAAGGAAGACCGGTAGCTTATTTTAGTGAGAAGTTGAATGATTCCAATAGGAGATATTCAGTTTATGATAGTGAGTTCTCTACCATAATTCAAGCCTTGAAGAAGTGGAGACACTATTTGTTGCCTAAGAAGTTTGTGTTGTATATTGACCATCAAGCCTTGCAGTATTTGAACAGTCAAGGAAAGTTAAACCAAAGACATATGAGATGGGTTGAGTTCTTGTAGAGTTATACATTTTTGTTGAAGCATAGGAGTGGCAAGTCAAATAAAGTTGTACATGCATTGAGTACAAGAAGGAATTTGTTGGCAGTAATGAAGGTGGAAGTATTGGGTTTTAAGGAACTAAAGCACATGTATGAAGATGATCTAGATTTTGCTGAAGCATGGAAAGCATGTAAGGAACCAGTAGTGACAAATAGAATTCAATGGTTGGATTATTTCATTTAGGAAGGTATGCTATTCAAGGGAAATCAATTGTGCATTCCAAGGAGTTCAATGAGGGAGAATCTAATTAAGGAGAAGCATAGTGGAGGACTAGCAGGATATTTTGGGATAGATAAGACAATAAATTTGGAGAATGAACACAATTTTTGGTCGTAGATATATAAGGATGTCAGGTTGTATGTTCAAAGTTATAAAATTTAGCAAGTAGCAAAAGGAAGTAGTTGGAATACTGGATTGCATAAACCTTTGACAATATTGCAGAGACCTTGAGAAGATATAAGCATGAATTTCATATTGGAAATACCAAGAAAACAAAGAGGATATGATTCTACAATGGTAGTAGTGGACCGATTTTCTAAGATGGTATATTTCATTCCTTGCAAGAATATTAATGTTGTTGTGCATGTTGCTGGCCTATTTTTCAAGGAGATTGTGAAATTGCATGGATTACCAAAGAGTATAGTTTCAGATAGGGACACCAATTTCATTGGATACTTTTGGAAGACATTGTGGAAGAAGATGAAGATAGACCTGAAGTTCAGTTCAGCATATCACCCACAAATAGATGGACAAACAAAAGTGGTGAAAAGGAGTTTGTGTAACTTATTGAGATGTTTGGATGGAGATAAATCATGAAATTGAGACATAGTTTTATCACAAGCAGAGTTTTCATATAGTAATTCAGTAAACCAGAGTACAAGGAAGACAACATTTGAGATAGTGACTAGGATACATCCTAGAGGAGTTACGAAGCTCATAGACACTAGTATGGAGAACAAGAGGAGTGCAGAAGCAGAAGAGTTTGCAAGATTCATGGAAACATTGCATAGTCATGTCGAAAATCACTTGGAGGATATGAATAATAAGTATAAGGAGAGGTAGATGAGAAAATGAGACATAAGGAATTTTTCATTGGAGATAAAGTTATGGTATACCTCAAGAAGGAAAGGTTTTCAGTAGGGACATGCAATGAGTTGAAGATGAGGAAGTTTAGACCATGTAAGATTCTCAAGAAGTTTGATTCAAGAAATGCATATGAAGTGGAGTTACCAGAGACACTAAGTATATCACCTATTTTGAATGTTTTGGAAATTTATGAGTATCATGAAGGATAGTCAAGTGGGAGTAGAAAAGAAGTGGAATTGAAGGAGTGATTACCGTCAACCACCAGAACAGATTGAGTAGATCTTGAACACTAGAATTGGAAAGAGCACTAGGAACAAGCAGTACAAGGAGTACCTGGTAGAGTGGAATGGATAACCAATGGATGATTCATTATTTCTTAGGTTGAGGTGGACTACTATGGTTTCCCTCTCACCCCTGGAAAGTGAGAGACTCACTTTTCTTCCAACCTCGAGTGTCTGATGTAGGAGCATCCCTGGTTGTAAAGCAATCTTGTATCAACCAAAAATATTTATTTTTGTGTAATTCATTCTTTAGTTGTCTCAACAATTTTTCTGCATTTTGTCACTATATAATTTCTCATCTCATCTCATGGAGATTGGTTCTACATGAGTTCTTCTACAGCATATATAGATTTCAGGTTATTTTCATTCATTTGCAAAAAATTATCACTCTCAGAATTTCATTGTTAATTATCTGGTAGAGCATTTAGGGCCTAACTAGCTGAAATCAGTTGTGCGAACCTTTTTTGGAACATGCAGAGCTTAATGGAGCATCATATAAAGCTTTTTGGAGATCTATGATACTCTTCCATCATCTGATGGGTATTTTCTCATGTTTGTTTTCTGACCTACACGTTTGATCTTGAATTGGGGTTATAAGCCCTTGAGGCTGATGCAAATCATAATTGAGACTAGAGATTCATATTTAAGATAATTTATAATCCATTAGAAAGAAATTAGTATACAGGTAGTTCATTGATGCAGAGTGGCAGGGAAGGAAAACTCACAATCACAAGTGGCAAAATCACTCCACTCAATGCTTTTCTCAAATACTCTTATGAGGAGTCCTAAACTCCATTATTCCTTCAAGGAAGAAACCCCTCACACCTAGGGTTATAAACTTAGACCACCCAAGAGATTTAGAAACACTTGAAACATGTTTACACAGACCAAATCAAGGTTCAACAACCTACCTTGCACCTAGGGAGCAACAATTACTCTTCATTCCAATGACTTAGGCCTCTCTTACATTTAAGGCTTTTAACTTCACCTGGTAGGACAGTCAATTTAAATTCTACATGGACTGTTATGACACCAAACTACTGAATTTGGACTCCCAAAATAGACTCCTACAAAGCCTCAAAACTATTTTTCTTGACTGTCTATGCAAAATCCACCATGGCCCATCCTAGCGCTGCTCCAAGAGGCCTATTCCACAGACCTACAACTAGGTCTTGACTACTTAGGCTCATCCATGCACATCAAAGCCATAATTAAGACTCCTATAGGTTATTTAAACCTTTCAACACCATCCCTAAGTGCCTCTTAAATAGGTTCTTCAAAATCAAGCAAAAACTCACTTTTTTGCTTGTCAATTAGGCTTGCCACATAGAGATGTCAAGCCACAAATCTTACACCACTTCCTCCAATGAGACTATCATTATTCAAGACCTTGAGGAAATATTTTTACAGACATATATCTTCCATCCCACTAGGATTTAGCAACTCTACAATGTGGGGATGGAAGAAATCCACATTTTTCACCCAAAACCCTTATTTTAAGGGTTTTCAGACCACCTGGGAGTAAAATTAAGATATCTCCCTTAATAATTAATGAAAAATCACCACTCCAGTGCCAAAATAAATCTTATTCAATCCTCTTTCCAAAAATTATGGTCTTGCAGCATAAAACTAAGTCTATAGGCTGTACCAAGCACAGGAACAAAAAAAATTTACACAGAAAATTAAGAAAAAACAGCAAACTCTTTATTGAAACTTCTTATTTTCTCCATCAACAGCCTTTCCCAGACCAAGAGAGGCATATTTAAAGTCTCGCAACCTTCCTCCAACTTCCACTAATTGCATTTTGAAGGGATGGGCGTTGGAAAACAACTAATTCATGTGTTTACCTCTAATTGCCTAGTTAAGGCAATTTATGCAATCACCTACCAGCTCGACCACAAAGAGCCTTCCAAAATATGTCAAAGGAATTTAAAACCTTGTCGAAAATTAAGGTGACTCCCCTCATGTGTCTAGATATAGAAAGACATCCTTTTTCCTTATTTTTCCAAGGTGCACTAGACTTACAAAAGGAGGATGGAGACCTTGTTTATACAAAGGAGTTGGTCACCAAGACCAAAGATTCAACCAAAACCTAAAAGATCTATTACAAAAAATTTAAAATGGTCCTTAGGACCTTATTCCACCACCAAAACCAAGAAACAACACTTGACCAAACATATTAGGTCCCTTGGACCCCTAGGTGCTCCTGCACCATTCATAGACAACAATATAATTTAAGTAGTCCAATTGTGGACTGTAATAAGGCCTTGTTCCAATTGTAATATATGTAATGCCTTTGTGGCAAGCATGTGAGCCTTAACTATCTTTCTTACGAGGGATATGATGCATGTAAGGCTGGAAGTTATTGAATCAATCATGATTCATGTTTGTTGAGAATTTCCTTATGTTATTTATGTTGTGTTGATTCTAAGCTACATGGTTGACAGTCCTTTCTGGGCCCTCCATCCATGACTACACCATATATACATGTAAATGCGTATGTATGTATATGTATCTAGATACATACATGTATACATATAAGTGTGTTGTTCAACATTATATTTTTGAAGACCTCTTAAAGTGTCAAATTCAAGTTCATTAAAATAATCTATATATATACACATACATACATACATACATACATACATACATACCTCTTGAAGACCTCTTAAAGAGTTGCAGTAAATTTTTTTTTGGTTCTTACTTTTTAGAAGTGTTTTCTTGGTTGGTTAGTTGTAGGTTTGCTATTGGTTTACTAGTTTTTTTTTAAGACTGTTTTGGACATTTGAGTTTTAGGTCTATGTAAAACATGTTTGGTTGCAAATGTTTATCTTTGAATTTTATTAATCTTGCATTTTGTTAAAGGGCCTTAAAAACCTATTTTTATTGCAAGTATTTTGCAGGTGTTGTCATTGATGTCAATATATGTTGTAGGTGTTGTCACTAGTGTCAACATAATGGATTTTGTTGCAAGTTTCACATGTGATGCAATTAGTGTGTTGATCAGAAGTACTGGAAATATTGAGGGTTGGCATGAGCTTGTTATACATAGATTTATCTCTCTTCTTTTACTCATACATAAGTGAATAATGATATGAAGAATTTATTATTTCTTTTGATAAAGAGTGTTGTAATTTTTATGATGTGAAGCATTGTGTAATTTGTGAAGGATTACATGAAAGCTTGTCATATAGATAGTGCCTCAAGAAGGTGTACTAAAATTCTCCAAAGAATACTCTACATTCCTCCACATTTGAATATGTGGCCCCATGGTTTAAAATTTAGACATATGTAATCAAATGTGAAGTATGTATCTTCTTATTTTCATAACATATAAGTTACCACAGATATTTCTAGAACTTGCAAACTGAATACTATGATGTTACAGTCAAGAAGGTTCAAAGAAATGCTCCAAATTTCTCCGTTGTTGATGTTGTGGTCTTGAAGTTTGAAGGATGGTGTACTACAAGTCATGGTTTCAATGCTCTATCAAAGGACTATGTTTTCTAGGCTTGCAAGTGATGTTGGGTTTAGTGTGTGTTTGCTTGCACTGGCTTAATGTTACATGAAGTTGTAAAAGGAGGGCATGGAAATGCTTTTGAATATCATTTAATTCTTGTAATGTGACCCACATGATGTTATGTGGTATCTCTAATGCCACTTGTGGTTTGGAATTAATATTTGGAGGGTTAAGTGTTTGTTGGGCCGACTTGGTATAATGAGTTGTTTGCACCAAGATTTTGTTGCGTGAGCCAACATGGTATTATGTGCAAAGGTAAAATAGGTCCTGATCTCCTGGCTCATACCACATTTAACTCCCTATTCTTTTGGATTTTTTGAATTCAAATCATTATGGTCATTGCACATTTCATGTCATATGTCTCATATTGGCCGACAAGGAGAAAACCTTTTGGTTCTTGCAGATGATATATATGGACGATCAATTTTTTTGCAAAGAGATTGTTGGGTGTTCGATGTGTGATTGATGTAATATGCCAAAAGTAGTTCACTAAAGGAAGAAGAATGTGTGATTGAGTATGCAAAGTTTATAAGGTTTATTAAAGGCGGTGAGCCAAAAGCAACAGTATAAGTGTGAGTGTTGAAGTGTGTTGAAGGAAGTGGGCCAAAGGAAATAGAGTTTGTTAAGAAGAGGAGTTGAAGATTGTGTGCTAAAAGTACTGAGCTAAAGGTAGCAAATTTTTTTGTGTAAGTGTTGAAGGTAGTGAGCTGAAGGAAGAAGTAATTGAGTGAGTGTGTCGAAGGTAGTATAATGTGTGCAATATGCCGAAAGTAGTGAGGTAAAGGTAGTAGAGTATGTTTGAGTATGTGAAGAAGTATTTGAAGGGTGTTGAAGGTGGTGAGCCCAAGGAAAAAGTAATTGAGTGTTGAAGGTAGTGAGCCAAAGGTAGAAGTAATTGAGTGAATTTGTTGAACGTAGTGAGTTGAAGACAACAAAGGTTGAGCAGAAGTGTGGTGGTGGTGGTTGATTGCCTAAATTCATCGTGTTGTATGATGAGGTTGTAGCCTCTTTCTATAAGTATTGTATTCTATAGGAAGTTGTAAACTTCCTTTGGTTGAATCCATAAAATCTATTGTAAAACTTGTTTCATTTTTGTGAGGCTAGATTTGGGCAGTAGCTCCAAGCAGCTTGTTCACCGTGGTTTTTCCCTTCTATGGTTTCCACGTAAATTTGGTGTTATAGTTGTGTACTTGTGTTTTTGATCTGCATTTTATGCTCTATCAATTTAAAGAAGTAGGAGGTTTGGTGATTAAAGTTGAATTGAATTAATTGTGGTATAGATTGATTCACCCCCTCTCAATATATCACTGTGTTCTAACAATTGGTATCAGAGTTGAGTTCCTTGGTGCATCCTTAACAACTAAAGGTAGATCTTAATTTAGAACACATGGCTTAGAAAGAGTCCTCCTCCAAAGTACCGCTATTTGATGGAACCAAATATGCCTTTTGGAGTATGAGGATGGAAGCCTACCTTACTTCTCTAGGGTATGATGTTTGGAGAGTTACAAAGGATGATTATATTGGACCTGCTCATCCAATTACTGATGCTAATGCAAAGAATGCTCATGAGAACAATGTTAAATAAAATAATGCTATCTTGAGTGGTTTGACAAATTCTAAGTTTTTCAAAGTATTACAATGCAAGACTACCAAGGAGAATGAGATAAGCTCAAAAATCTCTATGAAGGAAATGATAGTGTGAAGCGAGTGAAGTTACAATCTTCTAGAACTGTAGACACTCAAATTATCAATTTCTTCTATTAATCAAATAAAGCAATTTATTAAATTAATTCACTAATGTTCATCATGTTTAATTAAATAAATCAATTTATTTAATTAAAACCCTAAAGTCCTCTCATCTGATTTAATAAATCAAATTATTCAAATCAAATGTGACAATCCCCTAATCCCTTCAAATCAATTAATTCTGAATTAATTAACTCCTAATTATCATTACCCTTACTCTAGCTTTTGACTCAACCTTGGTAAAACTAAACCCCTGACCAACTAACCAACTTGCACACGAAAATAATTTCTTTTAATTAACTAATTAACCTACTTTCCCTCACAAAGGCATATTCTTTGAGAATATTCCTTCAATAACTCCACTTATTTGATTTTCTTACCCAAATATTAATACCTCTTATAGAGGTATTTACTCCCTCTTACATGACATCTCATCTCAACCACATACATTAATATCTCTTCCATCCTCACCCACATTATCTTACACTCTCAACCATATGCATTAATCTCTCTTACATCCTCTTAACTATGCACATTCCCCAAAATGTGCTCCACCTTCACCCATTAGCCTTGTGACAAGTGTCACATTCCTATTGTCTTTGCTTTAGTTTGACATTCCTCCAATTTATTTGTTCTTCAACCCTACAACCCTATTTATAAAAGCCTCTTCTACTTGAAAAGGATCCACTTTTTTATACAAAGTCATTATCCTCCAATTGCTATCACTATCTGAGGGAAATTGGACTTCATCACATCTTGGAAGCTTTATCAAAGGGGGTGGAAAAGGGCATTCTTTCCACATCAAAGGAGCACCACTCCCACTATGGGATAGAGTTTGATTAATGCTTTTATATGCTTACATTTGGTTTCTTTGGTTCTTTTTATCTTGTTTGAATATCTAATATGTTCAATAATCTCATGGGGAGCTTGATTTGTCTTTGCTAACTTGACTAATTCTCTTATGTGTTGATCATGTTGGCTTGAGGTCAAAATATTTTTCACATTTTGGCATCCACTGTGAATTTTATGCATATTTAAAATGTTGGGATCTTGATTTTGAGATATATTTCCAAGGTCAACTAGGTCATTAGAGAAAAGATTTCTTGTTTAGATGTTGTCACTTCTCTTTTTGTGCATAAGTATCTAGAGTCAGTTGTATTATGCATTTTTCATCTCTATTCAATTGCGTACAAGGGATGGATGCAAGTTATTTGTGTTAATGTTTGATGTACCTCTATGCAAAACAACTAGTTTCAACTGTCAATACAAGATTTGCTACAATCGGTAGAAAAAACTTTGCTCCCAAAGCATATAAGTGCCTCGTCTTGGTTGCTCAAGAAAGCAGTCGCTAGATTTCACTAGAAGAATAGAGTAAAGAAAAGTATAGTCTAAATTATATTTCACCTTTTCTTGAATCTTATTTTGCTTGCAGAGGGTGGGCATGAAGCATTTATGAAGGAATCGATGCATGACGACAACAAGTTGAAGTCGAAAACAACTATTTTTTTGTTGTACCAGTCACTTTCAATTTCTTTCCAGCCTGTTACTTTGCTGGTCATAGCTTGTGAAGGTAATTTCAAGGGGAAATACGACCTAGAGTATGAAATACAAAGCCTCCCAAAGCATATCATTGTGGATTTTTTGGTGGTACATGTCAGGTAATGTGTTGATCTTATAGATCGCCTTGACTGCAAATGAATAGAGAGAAGGTACAGGCCCCAATCTCTTTACCAGTATAAATAATTGCTGCAAATATTAATGTTTTGGATATAATCATAACATGCATTAACACCTAATGGCAACAGTTAGCAAAGGAACACCGTTAAAATATGGTTGTCCCGATTTTAATGATAGCATTTTTTTAATGATATAATTAATGCATGTCCAAAATGTTTGTACTTCTTCAATCATTCAAATCATTTGCTGATATTTTAATATCATTGAATTTATTAATGACCAAAATGTTTGGCCAAGCATTAAAATCATTCATTGATATATCAACATCCCGTTTGTAAAGTGCTTGACCAATTAATTTAATGATATAATTAATGGATTTTGATAATTCAGTTGTTGCTTTCAATGATTTGTGAAATGCATTGTTTCTCTTTGCTTGGAATTTTGGAACACCATGAAATGCTGATATGCGGCGATTTTAATCATTTGCTTTCTCATAAATTAATATTGGGTCTGATGCTTACAAACATGATTGTTGTGTAGTTTTATTAAAATTCTTGGATAAGTCATCATTGTTGGACTCAAGCAACACTAAGAGGGGGGGTGAATCAATGTTGTGCAAATTGCAACTTTATTAATCTGTTCTCTCAAGTTCCTTAAACATTCAATCAAAATAAATATGCATGAACATAAAACACTAAGCCACAACACCATAACAAAAGGATTTTTACGTGGAAACCCTGTTTGGGGAAAAATCACATTGGAGGTCAATCCATAATTTGAGTACTCAAAATATAAGTGTTTTACAAAATGGGAATGCACTTGCATTCAAGCACACTGCTCAAAATAAGGAAGGCTCACTGCCTTACAAGAGATTTGGATTACATAAAAATATTGAACTAAGAAGTTAGCATCTACAAATGCCTAATTATAGTTTCGGTTAAGCTCATAGATCAGATTCTGGACCTTCTGTCTGATTCTGCACTTCGCTTTGCTCTGCCTTAATTCACTTCACAAAATCCTCTTCTACACAAATGAAAATCACTTAAATGCTCTTCTGATATTTGTAATAGACACCCACACATATAAAACACCACACATACACACCAAAATGAATTAACCGATCTCATATATATATCCACTATCAAGAATTCAATCGCTATATGTCAGCTTCAATAAGATAGAAAATGTTTTCCAATTGTCGGCTCAAATCATGAATAAAATTTAATGTGCATCTATCAAAGTCGGCCACAACATAGTGAGGACCCAAAAAAAAATCCATAAGCTCGAAAATACCTCAAACAATTTCACCTTAAACATCTGCAACACATCACAGTCACTTAGTTGACCTTCATATACTGATGATCAGAAAATCAAATGATTGAATCTCCTAACTCATACACCACTGATGTGACAACACAAAACTCAAGAATAAGACATTCCAGATACCCAACGACCTTCCCTAAGATCCACAACCAAAATTGATAAATGGTAATGCATATGGATCGACAAACTCAACTATACCCTGTTCTTCACTCTATCTTCTGATATGAACAAATGCCGACATGTGGACCAGATCAATGACTTAGGTTTCCATCAATGACAACACTAGAAGCCATATGCCAACAATCTCCCCCTTTGGCATTGATGGCAATACTTAGTGAAAAATGACTAAGTGTCGGAACCTTCAAAACTTCAAAATGCCATAACTGACAAAACTCCTCCTGAGTTTGATAAGGCATTTTTAACTGCTCTCTCTCCCCCTTTGACATCAATGAAATTTTTTTTCTTTCTCCCCCTTTGAAGTGTAGCCAAAAACTTAAGCAAAAATTGATTCAAAAATTTGAAGAAATACAGTTGCTATTTGAAGATTATTTTGTACTTATCCTCCATCTCTGGAAGAAACTTATTCCATGCTTCTACTACAATCCAGGTGATTATGATCATGTTGTTGTTCTCAGATGTCCGGTTCATAATCTTGATGAGGGATTATGGAATGGTGAAGGCTTCTTCCAATACTTCTCCTTTCCTCAGTATCTCAATCAACTGTTTGAGCCTACATTCGGTTATATCCTTCGCTTTCCAAAAGGTGTCAATAATCTTGTTCTTAGTGTTTTGAACATTTGTATGCTTTGTCTGCAATTCCTGAATTCTTTTCTTGATTACACCATCAACATCCTGAGACATGTTAAAATTTTGTCTAATACCATTCAACTCTGTTTCAATTTGTTCCAGCTTCTCTTTGTACTTATTGATTGCATAAGGCTATCGAAGCCAGTAGTTATAAATGTTGTTTGCTATGCTTATTCATTGCTTTAGTCTATTCATGTTCCTTTTCAGTTTGGTAAGTGACAATTTGTATTTCTTCTTCAAGTGTAGAATTATTTCTCCTTCTTCCTTGTTATGAGACTCAAAGTCCATAATTTCCTTGATACATTCAATCATCTCTTCTAGCAATGTATTCTACAAACTCTCCATTTTGATATGATTGTGCACAAGATGAGAACTTACTACACTTAATATCATGTCCTTGCTCATATGAAGGTATGATAGACCACATGTTCACAATTTTCTACATTCCATATTTCTCATGAATAAGTTGCATTAGCTCTTCTTAATTTGGTTAAATCACCTTCTCCTTCACTTCCTTCTGACATTGCCTTTCCTTGTTCTAATTCAGCTATTTCTAGTTATTTCAAGGGTGTCCTCAATTTCCTTATCAGATTCCTCATCTGGTATGTCCAAAATCACTTGTTCTTTTCCTTTCCCTTCAACTCTTAGAGTCTTGCATGCTAGTGGAGTACTGATATCAATTTCTTTTTCTCTTCTCTTCTTTTTCTCCATCTCACTAGAGGAAGAACCAACATTATGTGCTCTTACCTGAATGGAAATACCAGTTGATCCAAACTTCCTTAGCAGACCCTTAAAGAAACTTTCATACATTTGATCACAGTTTGCCAAATTGTTGGAATATATGTAAATCTATTTGCAAACTAGTTCACTCTCTTCCTATATTACATTGTTTTTAGGGGTAAACAATTTAGAAAGTACATCACAAGACATAAAAAAAGTACCAAATGTGAAAGGATAACCTATCATCTTTGACAATTGCACATTCTCCATCAATTGATCTTTCAACAATCTGCAAAGATAAAAGTCCTGATCTTCCATTATCATCTTGTGTGAGATGTGAACAACACCTGCCAAAGTTGCACCTTCTCCATTTCTGAAAAATATTTTGTAAGATATTCCATGCGCAATGTACCTTGTCACTAAATTTTTAATTATGGATGTTATCAATGCCCTTTGATCTCCAGTTACTCTAGTTAGGGTTTTGACTTCCTTATTTTGAATTGATTTATTTCTCGACACATCCCCAACTTTGCATATCCCAGTTACAACTGCAATCACTTCTTTTGAGATATGATAGGGTTTATCCAGAGTTAGAATATCATCATTCAATCTATCCAGAATAAACTCAATGATTTCTACGTTCTCAAAATAGGGAAATTCACTCCAGATGTCCAAGCTTTTGTGCTTTGCTTCTTTCAACCTTTTCAATTCATCGAGCAACAACATGTTTCTTAAAACTCTAATCTTCTTACTGCTATACTCATCCAAGTTTATCATTCCTTTCGTACTCACGACTTGATTCTACCAGAGAAGTTCTTCAAATGCACAACAAATTAAATGGAAATTCTTCAATACAACAAAAGTACCTAATGGATTAGGGTTTCACTGCCGAATTGACTTCACGCTTTCAAAATTTTGGTGCAGAGTACTCTCCTCCTTTTACTCTTCGATACAAAGAGGCAAATGAGGATTTCAACTTGCCCTTTTTATAACTCGCACACCTAAATTTTGTTGTAATAAATGTTTTTTCCCTAACTTATCTGGATGCCCTATTTTCTTAGTCATCAAACAAGAAAACTTATGCTGACCTTATACCTAGCATCATTTCCTTTCCAACTGATTCCATAGGATCTATAGATCATCAGTGCAATCACTGCACTCATCCACATCCCGATGTCAATTTCTGCTAGGGAGTTTGAAAGATTTTCTTGACAACTGCCCCTAGGCCAATGACCTGAAATCAATTCCTGGAGGAATTACTAGAAGCAGGTTTTGGTGCTGACTCATTTCCTACAACAAAGGAACTCTTCTTCACCCATGTCTCCTTCATCTGATTTCTTATTTCATCCATAGTCACTTTCCCCTTTCCTTTATCATTTCTATGCATATATCTCCCTTTGTATGTTAGACTTCTTCTATCCATATTCTTATTTATGTAGAATCTAGCAATGTGACCGTATTTGTTGCAATTGTAACACACAAAATTTCCTTGTCTAGACTAGTCATTCCATTGATTTCTTCTTGATCTGCATTGATTAGCAATATGCCCAAATCTTCCACAGGTATAACATTTAACATTCTTTCTATTGACAAAATTTCCTGACAAATTTTTGCATTCAATTGACTTATGACCAAACTTATTGCAATTGAAGCACTTACCAGAAAATGATGAATCTCTTGATTTCATTTTACTTCTACACTGAGCATCCATATGACCAAATTTATTGCAAGAAAAATAGTATCCATTAAAATTTTGTGCATTAGGTTATCTTACCAAATGCCTTTTTGCTTTGTTCATCTGATTTCCTTGCCTAAAATTTCTTTGTCCAGATTTGGAACTTTCTCCTTCCTCATATCCAAGGCCTCACTTGTCACTTCCATTCTTCTATCCTTGAGTCAACTCAACAAGTTTAACTGAGCTAATCTTGAACTTTTCCTTGTATTCATTTATAGTAGCAAGTTCATCCTTGAGAATAACAATTTGTCTTTCAAGCTCTTGTTCATTATCTCTGGATTGTTGTAGTTCCATCTCCAACTGAATGAATTCTCCATTTATTCTGATGCATTCATCAGATCTTTCTTTTAGGGACTGGGCAAGATTCTCCTCTTTCTTCTTTCTATCTTAAATCTCCTTAGTCAGCTTCATCATCATAAATTCCATCTCATGCTTTAGGGTAGCATTGTCTTTGGCAAACTTTTCACATTCTTCAGTTATTTCCTTCAAGGTTTGATTCGAATGATTGTCGTCCATCCTTTTGCTCTCTTCAATAAATTTTCTCTCTTTTTGCTTTATCTGATCACATAGATCCTTTCTCCTTTCCCTGGATTTAATAACCTAATCCTTCAACTTCTGAATGAATTTCTTAGCATCCTTAAGATTTCCTTTCAATTCTTGAACTTCTGCCTTAGACTGATCAAGATCATCAAGAGCCACCACAAGTTGTTGTTGAAGACTACCAAAGTCCATTACATTCCAAGATCCACCTCAAGCTGTTAAAATTTTTCCAAGGAACTCAACTCTGATACCAATTGTTCGACTCAAGCAACACTGAGAGGGGGTGAATCAGTGTTGTGCAATTTGCAACTTTATTAATCTGTTCTCTCAAGTGCCTAAAATATTTAATCAAAATAAAGATGCATGAACATAAAACACTAATCCACAACACCATAACACAAGTATTTTTATGTGGAAACCTTGTTAGGGGAAAAACCATGGTGGAGTTCAATCCACAATTTGAGTACTGAAAATATAAGTTTTTTACAAAATGGGAATGCACTTGCATTCAGGCACATTTCCTAGAGCTCACTGCTCAAAATAAGGAAGACTCAATGCATTGCAAGAGATTTAGATTACATCAAAATATTGAAATAAGAAGATAGCATCTACAAATGCCTAATTATAGTTCTGGTTAAGCTCATAGATCAGATTCTGGACCTTCTATCTGATTCTGCACCTCTGCGCTGCCTTAATTCACTTCACAAAATGCTCTTTTGCACAAATGGGAATCACTTAACTGCTCTTCTGATATTCATAATACACACCCACACATATCAAACACCAAACATACACAACAAAATGAATTAACTGATCTCATCTATATATCTGATATCAAGAATTCAGTCGCTATATGTTAGCTTCAATAAGATATAAAATATTTTCCAATTGTCGGCTCAAATCATGAATAACATTTAATGTACATCTATCAAAGTCAACCACAACATAGTGAGGACCCAAAAAAAATCCATAAGCCCAAAAATACCTCAAACAATTTCACCTTAAACATCCACAACACGTCACAACCACTTAGTTAGCCTTCATATACTGATGATCAAAAAATCAAACAACTGGATCTCCTAACTCATACACCACTTGGTGCAACAACACAAAACTTGAGAATAAGACATTCCAAATACCCAACAACCTTCCTTGAGATCCACAACCAAAACTAATAAATGGTAATGCATATGGATCGACAAATTCAACTTCAGTCGAATACCCTGTTCTTCACTCTTTCTTCCGGTATGAACAAATGCTGACATGTGGACCGAATCAATGACTTAGGTTGCCATCAATGACAACACTAGAATCCATATGCCAACAATCATTCCTTAAAATGAAGAGTTTTGGAACACGACTTTTTTTAGAAGGCGATTGCTTGGCATTTTCTCATCAATAGAAGTGACTGAATCTCTTGTGAAATCCTTTTATACTACTATGTGATATAAATTTTGATTTCAAGATCAATATAATAGATGTATTGTAGATTTGCAAAGATCTATTGGCGCTTTCTCATAAATGTTCCTGTTGCAAAGATTTGCAAATATTTTTGTTTTTAATGTCAAAATAGAAGTCAGGCGCTTTCTCATAAATATACAATTTGTTTTTTTTTAATCTTTGTGGAATGTCAGGTCATCTCTTGAGTATTTTTTTGCATGCATTGAATAAATGATACAAGTGCTTTGGTGCTAGATTTGATCATAATTGTAGCTTTCTTACCTGACTAGATTTAGCATACTATACTTAAGTTTGATGATTATGAATGTGTGAAGTGACACTCTTTCATAGAGTTAAACAAAAAGGGGGTTTCTTGTCATTCATTCAATTATCATTCTTTCCTCAGTGTTATAAGTGGTTCTGTAATATGATAGTATATATCTCTAACATATGGTTTTTTTGTAATGTTTGTAGTTCTCATAAGGAAACAATGGTGGTCTCTCTCACATAAGGATCAAATAACAAGCAGATTTGAGTTGGAGAATTAGACCTTGAAACTAAAAAATCATTTTTAAATGCTTATTGTAATAGCCTAGGGTATTCATTCTTTCTTTCATTTTTTTTATAGGGAAACTAGCTTTATTTTGGATGTAAAATTAACCATTGATTTGATCTTTTCAAGTTGGTTAAAATTGAACTTAGAAATTTACTAGACATTGCTTTGTGGGATAAAATTGAAAAGGGAAAATTCACACTCAATTTTTGGTGCTTAAAAAAAACTCATCTTTACTTTGGGGATTAAAAAGAACTTATGTTTTCTTTGTTTTGTGGTTTACAATTCTTGTCATAAGAATGCGTATGCAGTTCTCTCACGCCACTTAGTGATCTTGAGAATCAAAAGCATTCTTTTGACATTTTTTGTTTAACCACCCACATATTTCAATTTAGACCTAAAAATGAACCCCATGCTAGTGTGAGGAAAAGGTGTGGTGTGTGTTACCTCCTTGTGCTTTATGTAGTCTGGGAGGTCGAACTACAAATGTACTCCCTTGATTTTGTTGTACCCTTAGAGGGCCTACCACCCTACTTCAAAAGGTGGGAATGACCCAAGTGGTAACAGACTAAAGCCAGGATCTTTCAAGTTATATAAAAATGTGTTTGTGATGAAGGCCACAAACAATAGGTATAGATGTGTCATACCAACAAGTGTCACCCTTAGTATCCATGTGATACACTAAAATATCTTTTTAGGAAGAGACTGGGAGGCCTCTTGATTGACCATAGTCTTGAGCTAATCTTGTTGTGTGTATGGCCACCTTGAACGAAAACCCTTATTACAAACCAATTGTTTAGTGACCAAAAAACTTTATGCTTACTAGTGTAGGAACGGTCATTCCGAAGCCGCCCCACATTTGTACTATTCAAAATTGAAACAAGAAAATCCTTAGGATCTCTAGATCTTCAGGATTTTGAGATTTGGTGGTCCCGAGAAGTGTGTGTCATGGAGGGGAGCCAGTGTCGCCAAATCTCTAGTTGTTCGCTTTGTCTTAGTGTTTGGAGAAATCTGAGTGGGGACTCAATAAGTAATATCATTGCAGCCTAGGATTGCGCATTTTGCAAGTCAGTTAAACACATTGCTTGGATCTCAAACATTGAAAACAAACATTTAACAAGTCATCAAAATTTCAAACCCTTTGGAAAGAGTGAATATCCTTGAAGAGTCCAATTATTACTGCTTGTCCCTAGGGATTTTATCCTTAGAGGCTTATAAATACTTGGGCTCATATCTCAATTTACTCTTTTCAAAGTCAATGTAGGGAAACTATGGCCTTGACTCTTTGATTTTCACATAATGGACCTTGTGGAATGAAAAGGAGCTAAGACATAGATATTTAGTTTGGAATTTAAACAAGATGAGTTGATGTGGTAAAAATAATCCATTTAATCAAGATAAAAAGACAATTGAATCCCATACATGTGTTTGTCTTCATGATTTCCCACAAAGTCAAGATTCCAAAGCAAAATTCTTTATGTCGTTATTTCAAACTTACGTGTCATACTCAAAAGGCTATAAGGAGATACATTAGAAAGTGTAACCTAAGACAATACCACAAGATAAGAAAGAAGGTAAGAAGGTTTTATAGACTTATTTCACTCAACAATCCAGACATGTAAGCTCAATATGAACCCTTTAATTATTGAAACACTTTATAGGAAATAACATGTTCTTCAACATATTGGTCTTGTAAGTAAAGTCTTTTTAGGTTCATCTAGGATCAAAACCAACACTTCCATTTGTCACAACGTTTATCAAACTCATCTCACAAACAACTTTTGAAACTTTGGAAAAACTTTCTTTGCTATACTTTTGGTAAATCCTTAGATCACAATCAAAATCACCTTGTTTGACTAGGTGTGTGGGGATGAATCCTTTCTCACGCGTTTAGTTAAATTAGCACCCCTTTTGGACAAGTTAACCCCAATATCACATCTAACATATTGGGATCTACAAGTCCATTATCCAAATCAAACCAATCAAAATAACAAATCCTAAGGTCTAGTATTGATCCAAGGTTCTCAAAAGTTCAAACATCCATATCATTCACCCTTCATTTATCACATCTTCATCATTTGATCCTTGTAACACCTCCTAGAATATCTTTTTGTACCTAAAGTTTAGATCAACCAAAGGAGTTAAAGATTCATCCCTTATATTCCTAAAAGTTGATCCCAATTTTATGGATAAGGTCACAACACAAGAAGATCATGGAGAAAAACAAAGAAAAATCAACCTCACGTGATTTAAGTCAAACATAATTCAACCCTAGGGTATCTATCAACCCTCCACTTAATCCCTCTCAACTACCTCTAGATCGTCAAGAGGGATGATGCCAAGTAGAGGATGTCACAGATAACTTCAAAGAGATGTCCCAAGATGAAATACTTGAACTAGTCCAAAATCCCAAAACTCACAAACTTGTCAACTTTGTCATGAGGCTAAAACCTACCTGATACATGTTGGCATTGGCAAAAGAAGTGGCTGAACTCCCTTCCGATTTTTATGTAAGAACCATTTTTGAACAACCTTTGGGGAACATACCACAAACATCATTCACATCTTCATTCCCAAGTATCATCCAACCAATCATTCAAACACCACCATCTCATGCCCAAGCCAGCCTATGATCATAAAGGGAAGTTCACTACTTCAAGCTCTTCAAGAACACCCACTTATCAACAATCAAAATTTAGAGGCCAACACGATCTTGGGTATTCCTAACACCATCCCACAAGATGTTGAACATCCATATGTGCAACTCATCTTCCATGATACAAATAACCCCTCTACCTTTTACATGACACCAACATACCCTCTAGATACACAAAGCTCTCTCCCCAATGTATCACAAGGACAAGTGGACTTATTTGGAAAAAGTAGGGACCTTTAATGCTTCATCATTGCTTCCACAAGGGCACACGTCACAAATTTTCCCACCATTCCCCATCTTGACATCATCATCCTCACAAGGTATAGGGAAAATCCATTCCTTAAACACATCAATCCAAAACCAATAAAATCAAGTCAACCCCCAAGCACAAATCAAATCAACACATATATTATACCAAATCCTCCAAACATGCCACTGATATCACAACACCAAGTATCATCAACCCAAATATCTCAACCAATCATCACATCATCTACAATGCCTCAAACATCCCAAAATCTAGTCTCACAAGGACTAAGCATATCAACTATCAATCTGAATCCACTATCTACCACTCAACCTCTCGTCATCACTCAAAAAGAACCTCAACAACCACCCCAACAATCTTCTATCACATCATCTCACACCATCCCATAAAATCCCCCACCTCCACCTCCAAATCCAAATGTTGCAAATCAATATAGTATCACATTATAGGCAGAGCAACAAGCTTACCAAAAGGCCTTGCAACAATTTCAAGCTCAACAAGCTCAAGCTCAAGAGAAAGCTCAAGCTCAAGTCCAAGCACAAGTGCAAGCTACACAACAAGCACAACAAGCACAGTCCCAAGCACAAGCTCAAGCTCAAGCCCAAGCACAAGCTCAATACCAAGAACAAGTCTTGTTACAACAACAAGCCTATCAACAATCCTTACAAAAACATGCACAAAAACAATCATTGATAGTGCAACAACAACAAACAACACAATAATAATCCCAACAACAAGCGCTATTGGCTCAACAAAAACAATAACAATAGCAACAAGCTCAACAACAAGAATTGTTGGCACGACAACAACAACAAGCATACCAACAAGCATTGCTCGCACAAAAAATCCTCCAACAACCTTTCATGAATACACAACAAACTGCCTTGAACCTTAACACACAAGTCCCACACGTCACCCCATCATTCACTCAACAAACCATACCACCCCAAAACACATACATTCTGCCACCTAATCCACAAAATGATCTCTCCATGCAAGTCAAGTTCCTCTCGCAACAAATATAGGACATACAATTGGGGAAGACAAAGAAATCACACACGAGGAAATTTGTGCCCCTATCTATTTGATAGAAGCATTGCTATGGTTCCATTCGCACTAGGCTTCGAAATACCAAAATTTGACAAATATTGAGGAAACAAAAATCCTGAGGATCACATCAAAGTATTCCACATCCATTGTATGGAAGTAGCATATGAAAATTCCTATCTGATACAAATCTCCCCCCGAAGCTTGGCTTGTCCAACAATGGAATGGTTCTCCCACTTACATCCTATAATCAAGAAGTTCCAAGAAATTGTGGACTTGTTCATAGAAAACTATTCATTCAACTTAGGCATGTAAGTAAGCTTAGAAGAACTATCAGACCTCAAACAAGCTAAGGGAGAGACATTTGTAGCTTTCTTGCAATGATGGAGATCTAGAGCTAATAAAATCAAATGGTCCATACTAGAGGAACAACAAATTGGAACCATCATCTATAACCTTGAAGGGAGTTTTTCCTTCCATTTGAAAATGCAATGCATCACAACCTATGACCAACTAATCCACAAAACTCTCAACATCGAAAGAGCCCTTATAGTGCAAGGGCGCACAATTGTATATCAAGACAATCAACTGTTGACAAGTTATAATGATAAACCTCACATGTGGGCCAAGAAAAAAAATGTCACTAATGATGGTGTCATTGACACCAAAGTTGTTATTAGTGTTCCAAGTAAAAACATGCAACAACAAACAAACATACCCACAAAACACTCATCGAATCAGCACGCAACAAACCATTCACCAAAACACCCCATCACAACAAACACCAAATAATCAAACTGTCAACAATGTGAATGCTCAAGGAGGACCCCCCCCCCCAAGGAACAAATATCCAAAAAAATGCAAGTATACACCACTAGGTGAACCCATTGAATCATTCATACAACAACTAGTGCAAGTAAACCTCATCACACTCCCCATCTATGAAAATTTCCAAGAACCTCAAGTTAAACCACCATGGTATAATGAGAAGTATCTTTGTGATTTTCACAAGATCAAGGGACACACTAAAACTAGTTGTATGAGACTCAAAAATATTATCTAGGACCTCATTGACGATAAGACCATAACCATTGAACAACCAACAAGAAATCAAGATCTCAAGATATACACGAATCCCATGCCGGATCACAACAAAGGAAACAACAATGGTAAAGGAAAGAATTACACCAAGGTAAACCCTGTCTATTACCATGTTGTAGCATAATTGGATGCATTTACAATGGTTTTCAACATTAGAGGGTCCAAAGCAAAGTGCGGAGTCACCACACATACTGGAGCAATATCTCTATCTGAGGACCATCGCCACCACCAAGAGCACCACCTACCAATATGAAATCTAACCCTAGTGGCTATAGTGTCTTGGAACAACTAAAAATGACCCCTACCCAAATCTCCATCATGGAGTTGCTTAAAATATCACCTGCACATAGGGATATTCTAGAGAAGGCCTTATCTAGATCCTTCGTTCCCACTATTGGGACTATTAATTTCTTTTCAAAATCTCAGTAGCTTACATTCCTAAACTCCACAAGACAACCACATTTTGAGTGCAAAATTGCTATAGTCCATTTCATATATCATATTCCCCAAGTGATCCCATCAAATTTGATCTTTTGACACACCAAAATCCCTCTGATCATCATTGAGCAAGAGCCTTTGAATAAGTAATCCATATCAACATGAGTAGGTCCATCTCTCTCTGAACCATAAGCTATAACCTTTTAATTATGGTGTTTCTAGCATATCGAAAAAAGATCAAAATTATCACATCGATCAACAACTTAGGAGTATACATATTCAGGAAGACAAGGCTTGTTGTTTCACTAACAAAAAAGTTATCGGCAAGAAAAATTCTATCAAAGTGAGATCTTCAAGTTAGCCTAAGCATACATGTCATGCCGATGGAATTTCATTAGCAAGATTCCCACTTTGTCTCACCAATGAAGCACAAGGAAACATGTCGGGGAGACATGTGCTATCAGAATGAGTTTCAAATGTCTTTCCAACTCCATATGTCACGCCGATGAAAGTAGCATCAGAGAGAATCTTGCCGATTCATCTGAAGGAGGAGGACAATACATCAAGGAGACTTGTAACGTTGAAGTAACTTTCAAATCTTTCAGCGATACCTATTCTCTTGCAGATGGAAATACAAATGGATCAAAAGTTCATCAGTAGGAGTGATATTTGGTCTCCCCAACCATATAATGTTTCTAATGAATGTTTGGCTTGATTCAAACATATAGATCATCTAGAGTTTAAAAATGCCTTGCCGATATAATCATTTGATCGGACAGTGGGAAATTCAAAAAACTTGCTACACTCATGCTCAGAGCTAGACATTAAAGGCTGCATGGATACACATTGTATAGATAATTCTCTAAATCAAAGAAGACTAATTAAGGAGAATTTGCAAAGTTGGCAATGAAAGGAATGAGAGAACATACAAAGGCCAGAGGATTTTGTGCAGCTGGAGATTTTCAAGTAAGCTTGTGAATTTTTTGCAATTGTATTTCAATTCTGTCAATTTGATAAAATAAAATGGAAGTATTGAGCTCTGGAAAATCAAAAAGTAGAAAAAAGCAGGGTGAGAGTAGTCATCCTAGGGGATAGAAGCAAAAGACTAAGACTAGGGATGAATCAAAAACAACTGAAAGGAAATTGAATCAAGATCTTATTGAGAAACTACCTAGCTCAGGACCTAAAGCCAAGTGTTCTACGCAAACACATATGAACTGTTTACACATAGGGAAAATGTGGACTGCAATTCAGGGATATGAACTGTTTATGTTCCACTATCATCAGAGAGATAGGTTTGAATCGGTATACAATCCCTGGAAATTCAACCTGGGAAAATTAGTTGTCCCAAATGTATTTGTGGATGTGGGACTAATGAAACTCTTAGCTGCCCATTACAATCCAAAAATAAAAGCTATTTGTAATTCATTGGGTAAGCCTTTCATACATGTGTCAGAAGTTGCAATTTGCAAAGTTTTTAACCTAGAAGGCACATGTGACGAAGCTATTATGCATGAGAATTTAGAGAAATAATTCTGGAGAATGGACCCACATATAGGGGCTAGAGATTGTCGTTGCATAGGCCTAAGAAGGATGGAAATTTGGCTCCACTGGATGACAATGATGAGCCTCCATTTCATGTAGACTTATTCAATCCCTATTTGAAGTATACATACTTCTCAGTATGTCTGGTGTTGGGGATGGAAGCTCTCGAGCTTATGTCAACTGTACCAATGGTAATTGCAGCTGATGTTCAGTATCACAATGCCAGACCCTTTGATTATGCTTCATACATCTTAAAAGGAATTAATTCAGGGCTAATGTCAATAAAAAATGGATCCCCTATTCTGCATTTCAAACATTACTTTGTTTTTATGCATATAGCAATGTATTATGGACAAGAATTGGGAATGTGGTTAGAAGAGTTAAGGATTACATAGTTTGATAGGGAGGGTAAATTGTTACCAATTCAATTATGGACTGCTATTTGGCATAGCAGGTTTTCTAATTCAAGTTTTGTGCATTTTGAAGAAAACTTTGTTAAACCATTTTACATATTCTTTAACCATCCTTGTGACTATGCATTGTCTAATGAGATAAATAGGTTCCTCAGACCCAAATATTTCAATGAAACTATTGGTCACAATTGGGGAGATTGGTATTGTTTTGAGGATGCTACTATGATCAGAGTGTATTGTTTTGAAGATACACCATTCATCTTTCCTAAGATAGTGCCTGATAGAATTGCCTACTTGAAAATTGTTAGGAAAATGGATTACTCAAGTGTAATGAATTTAAGTTACTTTGGAAAATAGCCATTCATGCCAATCACTTTGTGCTTTGGATATTTCACCATATTGTCGAAGGAAGGGCATGACTTGATTCTGGATAAGTTATTGCATTTTAATTTGAAGAAAGCTCCACCACGGAAAGGGTTTGATCTGGAGGGATACATTGACTTTGCTAGGAAAAATATGAACTTAGGTGGGTATAATCATATACCTTATGAGTATGATGATTTGATCAAAAATTTGGAAGAAAAAGAATCTAAGAGGGTTGTTGATGAATATAACAAGGGAGTAGAGAAAAAAATGAAAGAAATGCAAGATGTGGAGCTGTTATTTTCTAGCAAGGAGTCATCTAGTGATGAGGGGTTAGAAGGTCCAACTAACAAAATCTCCAGATTGAAAACTAAGGATTATAAGCTTCCTCCTAGAGAACCAGAAATTGAAGAGGGATCAGACACAAACACGATGAAAATGGCTTATAGATCCTTTGTAGAAGATGACGAATTGGTGAAATCTCCAGAGTTTAGTGCTTTCTTATACAAACAGAAGGGAAAAGCAATAAGAGAATCTATTGAAAATTCAACACCAAATAATGAGGATCAATTGTTGAATAATTTGAATTCAAGTGTGGAAAAGGAAATGAAAGATATGACCCCAGAGAGAGGGAGAAAATTGTTAGAAGACTCAGGTGTCATGATTTTCCCAGGGTTGGACCTAAATTGTGCTATGGTTTTTGACAGTTTCTTGAAGGATAACAATGTTACACATAAGCTTAGCCCTGAGGGAGTGACTGAAGTGTATACAGGATCAAAGTATAACCCCGATGAAGGTTCCCTTATGATCTAGGCCCTATATCTACCACATAAGAAGTCTATTGTTATTGACACTGAAAAGGATTTTGGACATGTTATGACACTGAAAGTTGGATCTTGTGGCTACAGGTGAGATTGGCATCAATGTTGCCCAGCTAAATAAAGCCCAGATCCAAATGTTGATCAAAGAGAAGAAAATGTATAAAATAAATATTGAAAGGATACTTAGGGAAAATGATCACCTGAAGGATATGGTTGAAAACACATTGAAAGGATCCACTAGGTTGCTGACTCAAGGAGATAGCTTTCAAAGAAAGAATAAGTGGGGAGGATCAGATATATATTCTCAAGGAAAATTTGATACACTTTCTGCAGTGATTAGAAAGAGACAGGCTAACTTGATGGTTTGGTTGAGCAAGCTCTAGGGAACTCACTCAAAGAATTATGTTGTAGAGCAGGAGCATACAAGAATTAGTGACAAAATCCAAGAGAAATTTTAGGAAATACAGAAGAGAGATACTCCTGATAATGAGGCTATCACTACTGGTAAGGAGATCATAAGAAAGCACGAAGATTACTATGAGGAACTTCAAGGAGATGCAAAAGGATTAATTGATGCCACAAATGAAGGAATAGAACCATTGTGAAAATGATGGAAAAAAAAAGAAAAGACTAAATGGATTGAAGAATGTGATTTGATACTACAAAAGACTTTGGAAGTGGCTATAGGTAAAGACTCAACATTAGATGAAGCATGCGAGCAGAATGATACAATGGTGAACATAGAGATAGCAATCAGGAATGCGTTAGGAGATACTGATACTCACAAAAGAGGATATTATCTGGACCATCTGTCAAAATCTCACTTATGGCTAACTAGAGCCTAATTATTTATGTTTAATCATTGTTAGTTGTTGTTATTATCAAAAGAAATTCATGAAGGGGTGTGTCCCTTCAAATTTTTGACATATATAAATCTGTAACATAGTGACAAAAGGATATAGGTGAATAGGATAGATAGACCGTAAAAAAGCTTCTATGATGTTTACATTTCAAAAGACTATGTTGCAAGTATAATTTGAGGAGATCAATGAAAGAAATTTGATTTTGTGGCTTCATATTGGTATCAACTGTTTGTTAAATATATTCAGTTAGATGGTTGTCTCTAGCATAATATTTCCTTATTATTTAAGTTGGTATATCAAGGATATTTTCAATTTATCAAAACACATTTGATGTTCTTGTGTGATGTGATTAATTGGATTCTTTTAAAGAATTAAAAACCTCTTAATTTGTTACAGTAATCTGGAAGTGTTATTTGGATCAATAATAAGAATCATATAATTAGGACTGTCATTCTATCTCGAGTTTGGTGTTATTTGTTGTTCCTGTGTGATTTATTTAATTGGTTCTTTCAAGTAAAGATTAAAATCCGTTTAATAGATCATAAGTGACCTGGTTGTGTCAATTGGATCCACAAGTAGAGTTTGTTAGTCACTTTCTTGGACGTTTATACAAGTTATAAACAAACATAAGTGTGCCAAACAACTCGAGTTTTTACCAATACAAGTCATTTTGTCTTAGATTTTCATTTGAATCCGTTCTCCTTACAAGGCACTGGTCTCACCCATTTTTCATCATTTAGTTTCATCAAAACTTGTTTCAAACCTCACATCTAAACATATTCATATATTTTACCTTGATATTGCTTATACAATTTATACCAAATTAGGATTACATCTCTCCACTCTCAATTGCCATTGTGGATAGATTTTTTAAGTAGGAAACAAATAGTCCAAGTCTACCTCATTTGCATATGTGCACCCGCCTAGGTTTGGCAGAGCTTGAAGAGAATAAGGTTCAATTATACCATTTGGCCTTGTTCGTTAGCCTAAAACGTATCAAGAGCTTGGCAACCTCTTGTGGTTTCAAACCAACGTTTTTTAGAACTAACAGATTGGCGAATCTACTGGGGATCCAAATATGAATCTAGGCCTTCATCATAGAGTCAAAACCTTACATAAGACTCTACTAGGAACAAGAAATTATATAATTTTATCACTTCTGTATAAGGTGGTGACTCTGATAAAATAAAGTACACATGCGAGAGAATAAACCCAAGAGTTCATACAATCACAACAGTTCACAACATGCACGGGAGAAGGTCCCTATATAAGGATGTTCCTAATGATAATAGTAAGTGGACACATAAGAATGAAAAAGGTAAGAAGGTTTCTGATGAAATGTGCATGAAAAATAAGGATAAAACATCAAAACCACACTTTGAGATGAATAATCGCTATGATACATTGAGAAATGAGAATAGCTCATCAAGAGAACCTCACACTCCTGAAGAAAAAAGGAATCCTTTCAACCAGCCAAATCCTAAGAAAGAAGAATAAGTCAAGGCTGGACTTGAGGCTGAAAGAATCAAGAGACAACATGAATATGATAATGGAATGGAAGGGAATCAGAATGAGCCTGTTGATAATGTAGCCCCTGAAGAAAATCATGAATTTATGACTCAAGAAGAATTAAATGCACAATTGGAATATGAAAGACAAGAAATGGAAAGAATGAAAGCAAAATATGAATAAAAGCTCCAAGTGATAAAAGAGCTCTAGGATTTGAAGTTGCAGAGAGCCCAATTTGATGCTTAGATAGCTAACCTCCCTAAATATATACCACCTCACAAGCAAGGAAATAATAATGCAAGACCTTCAAATCCACCAAAATCACCACAAAAACAATCTGGGAATCAATGCAAACCATCAAACCCTCCACCTAGACATCTATCACAACACCCAAATGCTCAGCCACCCCCTGGTCAACAATATATTCCACCACCCCATGTACAATATGATAATCCATTATACCAATATCAACATCCTCAAAACCCACCTCCTCAACATTACACAACTATGATGAAACAATTTGACTTAGAAAGATTCCAAATATACCCCTACCCTATGGATAGCAGTTGGAGAGGTCTTGTCCCAAAATTTATAGGAAGTAGTGTGGTCACAGCTGAGGAACACTTAAGGAGTTTTAACGCTTTTATTCAAGACTTGGATATGTAGTATGAAGATGTACATATGAGGCTATTTATGATGTCACTAACTGAAGAAGCTAGAGATTGGTTTAGCAATTTACCAATAGCTTCTAGTGCTTCCATTCAAGAGTTTCATGACCAGTTCCTTGAATAATACGAGAATCAATGTGCACTAGAGTTTACCTTGCATGAATTGGTTAGTATCTAGAAGTATCATAATGTGCCAGTCTATGACTTCAACCAAAGGTTCTCTAAATTGCATAATAAGATACCTCCTGGGTCCAAATTGGCAGACTCTACAACATTAAGCATTTATCTAAAAGCATTTGATCCAAAGACAGGATATGAGCTTAGGAATAGGTGCCCTAGAAATTTAGCTAAAGCACAAAAAATAGCATTGAATATTGAAAATACTAGAAAGTCTACTGGGATGACTAGTAAGAGAGATAATCCTAGGGTTCCCCAAAATATTAATAACCCTCTGAATAGGCAATAAAATACATACATAAATGAAAGGTCAAGGTTGCATGATATGCCTTATAATACAAACTGGAAGGATGGAAGGCCTATAATTTACAAGCCTAAGAATAAGGAAACTCTTGACCCTTTAAAGAAGAGAGGAGCATACATGGTTAGCAATATTCCTTGGTATCAAATTTGCAAGTTGCCACATTCCCCTTATCACTGTATTGTCGCTCAATCAATACAAGAAGAGGAGATACTAGTAGACAATGATGAATATGATCATACAATCTATTTAACTTCCCACCCCCTCCATCCCATTGAGGAGGGATATTCATCTTTAGAAGAGGAAGGTTACAAGTATGATGTTGATAACCAGAGATACAATGTTCATATGGAAAAACAACAAGTCTTTTCTGATTATGAAGAAAGTAGTGATGAACAATGATCTAATATTTCACCATCTCAACCAAGTAAATGCAATGTAAGAAGGCCAACTGGGGAAGCGATTAAGAAATTAACCATTGTTGTAGTAGAACAGGAAAAAAGAAAATATCGATTAAGAAACAAAATAGTAAATGAAGATCAAGGTGTTCCAAGAGGGATATTTGTGAAGGATAAAACACAGGGAGCACCGAAGAAGATAGAAAATAAGCAACCTGATAAGAATGAACAAAAGCACGTTCATAAGGAAGAAAACAAAGAATTGCATAAAGACAAGCAAAAGCTTGATCAAACAAGCAAAAAAGAAAAGGAGGAGAATAAAGGAGATTCACTGGAGCAAAAGAAGATGATCAAAATAGAAGGTGCCTCTTTTGATTTCACACAAGCTTTATCCCAGGTAAAGATGTTTTTCCCATTACTTGAAATGATGAAAATAAAAGAGTATAGGGATAGTGCTATTTAGTTAATATCTAATGAGAATGATAAAAACACAAACTCTAAGAAAAAAGGGACCAAGGGACCACTAAGATCAGTAATAAGCAGGAAAAGGTAAATGTTCTAGAGATTGGTCTAGGTGATGTGTTGATAAATCCTCCACAAGTTGATCCATTCTTTACTACATTACTCATAAATAACAAGCTGGTGAGGAATTGTATGATAGATTCAGGTGCTGCTATCAACATCATTCCAGTAGGGGTTATGAAACAACTTGGCATGTGGGTAGACACTACTGGTGGAAAACGCTATGCTATGGATAGTAGGCATGTCCTAGTGATAGGAATTATGAAAGATGTAGAGGTGAAATTGGTTGCTTATCCACAAGCAACTTATAATATTGGCATAACTGTGATTGATACACCTCCTCATTTTGGAATGCTCTTGTCGAGGCAATGGAATGCAACAGTTGGAGGAAATGTACAATTTGACCTGTCCTATGCCACAATACTAGTAAATGGTGAAGAAGTCAAGTTATATAGAGAACCAAGGATGAATAAAATTTTAGACTATATGGTTCAAGATCAGTTATATTTCTTTTGTGATGTAGATTTAGGAAGTTTCAAAATAGAGCCTTCCCAACTTGAATTAGTGAATACTAACCTAATTGATAAGCATGTTTTTAAAGATCAACACGGTGTATGGAAGATGTATTTTGATGGAGCGTGTAGTTAGGAAGACAATGGAGCAGGGGTAGTATTTATCTCACCTGAAGATACTACATTCAAGTATTCATTTTTGTTGATGTTCAAATGTACAAATAATATAGTAGAGTATGAAGCCCTGCTAATTGGTTTGAATATGGCTGTCAAACACAAGATCAAACTGTTAACTATTCTTGGAGACTCTGAGTTGATTGTTTCACAAGTCAGGTCAAAATATGCTGCAAAAAATAAAAGGTTAAAACAATATAGAAATGATGTGTGGGATACAATTGAATTATTTGATGCTTTTTCCATTGAATGGATAGACAGGTCCAAAAACTTGATGGAAAATTTCCTGGCCAATATAACCCTAAAAAGAGATGACATCACCTTAGCTGGAGTATCTCAAGTTGAATTCAAAACAAGGCTTGCTATCCCTAATAATATCTATAGTTGGCAAGTTTTCAATGATGACATTGATCTCATAAAGTTTCTCCATTGCATAGACCAGTATGAAGCTGAGGAGATTGACTTTAATGCATTTTTTGAGGAAGTAGATGGCAAACAAACTGTATTTGGAAAAGAAGTTTTGTAGCTTAAAACCAACAAAATTCCCAAAGGACTTGTGGCACTAGAAAAGGGTATATGATGGAAATGATCATTCTCTCATGAAGTAGACACTAGTAAAGAGAGAAGTTGTTGAAGAAATCAATCTGGGGACTAAGTTAGCACCAAAAAGAATTTACATTGGAAAAAAGATAAGTCCAACAATCAGGAAAATGTTGATTGCGTTGTTGAGAAAATAAAAGAATGCCTTCTTCTGGTCTTATGAGGATCTTAAAGCATACAAAGAGGATCTTTTTCAACATGAAATTCCATTAAATCCAGGTGCAAAACCATTTAGATAAAAATAGAGGCCCATCAATCCAACTCTGGAGCCTAAAATGCAAGAGGTATTGGAAAAACTCAAGGAAGGAGGTATTATCAAGCCCATTAGACATTCAACATGGGTCTCAAACTTTGTCCCAGTAAGAAAGAAAAATGGGGATATTAGACTATGTGTAGACTTCAGAAATTTAAATGTTGCCTCGCTTAAAGATAATTACCCGCTCCCAAATATGGAAGCCATATTGCACAAAGTAATAGGATGTGAGTTGTTGTCAATGATGGATGGATTTTCTAGGTATAATTAGGTCATATTTAAAGAGTCTAAGCAATACAAGACAACTTTTACTATGTCATTGGGGACATATGTTTATGTGAGAATTCCATTTGGTCTCACAAATGCAAGGGAAACTTTCCAAAGGGCCATGGATGTGGCATTTGTAGATTTAATCAATGCTATAATGGTAGTGTACCAGGATGACCTCACTGCTTATTCCAAAAGGGAAAAAGACCATGTAGAACACTTGGAGAAAGTATTCATCAAGGCTTTGGAATATGGTATCAGCCTCAACCCTAAGAAATGTCGCTTTGTTGTCATGGAGGGTAAGCTTTTGGGGCATATTGTATCAAAAGAAGGGATTAGAATAGACCCTGAAAGAGTAGAAGCCATAGACAAAATCCGCATTCCAAAAACTGTCAAAGCCATTCAATCATTTTTTGGAAAAATTAACTTTGTTAGGAAATTTGTGTCAAATTTCGCTGAAATCATTAAACCTATATCCAAAATGTTGAAGAAGGGAGAAAAGATAGATTGGATTGTAGAAGCCCTGGAAGCCTTTATATCCATCAAGAAAACCATCAAAGAAGCCCCTATTCTAAAGTCTCATGATTTTGCTAAACCCTTCCAAATATTTTCATTTGCCTCATTCCGCACCACAATGACTGTTATGTTACAAAAGAATGATGAAGGTTATGAGCAACATGTATCCTTCTTTAGCAAATCACTGCAGGAGTCAAAGTTAAAGTATGATACTATGGAGAAATAAGCTTATGCATTGGTCAAAGCAACAAAAGCTTTCAGACCATATCTAGTTGGAGCCAAAGTAATTGCATATGTACCACACACAACTGTGAAATATATCTTGGTACAAAAAGAGGTGACAGGGAAGAGATGTAGATGGATCAATAAGATCTAAGAATTTAATATGGAAATTTAGATTACCAAGTTAGTAAGGGGATAGGGTCTAGCCAAGCTAATGGTAGAAGAAAACATTGAAGCTAACCAAATCTGTAATGTGGAAAATGAGGATGGTACAGTTGCAAGCATTGAACATACTCCTTGGTACACAAACATAGTGTATTATCTTAGACTCATGAAGTACCCTGAAGGATTGAATGATAATAAGAAGAGAACACTAAAGTTGTAGGCATGCAAGTACATATTCATAGAAGATGATCTGTTTTGGAAAAATAGGGATGGAGTGCTATTATTGTGTCTAGATGAATCATAGGAAAACAATGTCTTGAGGGAGATGCATGAAGGGGTATGTGGAGGTCACTATTCTGCCAAAACTATTGCACATAAGATTCTTAGGGCGGGCTATTATTGGCCTAAGGTTTTGAATGACTCTTTTGCATACATAAGGAGGTGTGAAGCTTGTCAGAAATTCTCAGGAAAGATGAAATATCAAGGAGTCCTACCGCTTAGACATGTACAAGTAGAAGCCCCTTTCCATCAATGGGGAATTGATTTTATTGGGGAAATACAAGAAAAATCAAGTGGAGGACATAAGTGGATATTAGTGGAAACTGATTATTTCACTAAATGGGTGGAGGTAATCCCAACTAAGCAAGAAACAAGCAAGGTTGTGATAAATTTTCTAATGGAGAGTATCATAACTAGATTTGGCACACCATTAAGGTTGATCACAAACAATGGGATGTGTTTTAGGTCTAATGAATTCAAAAATTTCTGCAACACATATGGCATTAATGTTTCTTATGCTGCCCCTTACCACCCACAAGCAAATGGTCAGGTAGAATCTAGAAATAAAAGTCTTTTGAAAATCATAAGAAGGATGTTAGATGGGAACAAGAAGGCATGGGACTCAAAGTTAAGAATGGTTGTGTGGGTGGATGGGATTACTGTAAAGAAGGCAATTGGAAAGTCTCCATTTGAATTGGTGTATGGAATTGTTGACAGGTCTCAATGACACAACAATGTGCAAACAAAATATTGCTATTTTGTTTCTCCTGAAAGAGAAAGACAACATATGGATATCTTAGCTCCCAAGGTATTTGTAGTTGGTTCTCAACTGTGTTGGTGTTGCTCAATGGTCAATGTAACAATAATGTTCAAGGGGCCTATTGGTGTTGAGCTTATGGATTGTTCTAAGATCAAACATAAACTTAAACCTACTCTAACCAAGATTTTTAAAGAAACATAAAAAGATAGATCAGAGCTTTGGAAGAGAAAAGAATGCTAATTCATCCAACTTAACCAGACTTGTTACCTTTCAAGGACTTCCTAACTAAAACTACAAAAAAAAATTAACTTGTGATTAACACACAGTTTCATTCATTCACAATGCTGATTTCGATAACAAATTGCAAGTCACCATTTAAACAAAACATAAAATCAAACTTCATTCCTTGAAAGCTTCTCAAATCAAATGATTAACTCAAGACAAACACCATTCTGGAACACAACATGAAGTAGATTTTAATCTGGTTGCTTCTACTGTTAGTGAAATAGATAAGCAACATTTAGAAATCTGGCACAATCACCAGTGTACAGAAAATCCATGACTCCAAATTATTTCCATTTATACTAAGAAACTGGAAAGATACATCTACTCTATTCTCCTCCTCCTAACTAACTAACTAACTAACTAACTAACTCCCTCCCTCTCTCTTTTACAAAGAGGCAAAATGCCATATATACAAAATGTTCCCAAAAAGAAGGTGCTGGCCCCTGTTTTAGGGTTTACAAAATATCTGCTGGTTGTAGGAGGGTCGACACTCAGATCTTTTGTAGCTATAGTTAATGTTGCTTTTAATGTGAATCCCTGTTGTCCATGTCGGTGAAGGATTGTTCCAGGGTGATCTCAGATCTTTTGTAGCTACAACATTAACTTCATGCCTCTGTGTCCATCTTGGAACTCCCTCAGAGCCACCTTGAATGTTCCAAAGTATCACCATTAATATCGATCTGCCTTTGTCAGTGGACACCATAGCTGTCCCTGTGACTCATGGTTTCTTCCTCTTTCTGCCTTTCTTCCCGCTCCAGACCTTTATGCACATTGACCCCTTCTGGAAATAGTTTTGGCCTCCCCTGTTAGATCCAAATACCATCGCTCCCGAGCTACTCCATCAGCTCATTCACAGAGTAAGTTCATGTCATTCACATTCTGTTGATTTCCTTCACAGGGGTGGTCAATCAGTCAAACTGTCAGTGGTCCACCCCTTTAGCTTCTTCTGATTGGCGGACCAAAGGCCACACAAGATTCTCAGGCGGTCAAAGGTCATTCAAATGGAAATGCATGTCGGTGAGACACTAATCGTGTCTTGCCGATGCGATTATACCTCATAGCAGCCATCAACGTAGCATAAGACGGTTGGCAAGACCTCCCATCAAGCTGCACAAGTCATATCAATACCACAAAAACTATCGGCAAGACAACATTCCCTCGGCAAGACCTCTCAGCGAGTCTTTCTTTCTTTAGCGAGCACACCCATGTCGGGGAGACTTTATCATGTCAGGAAGACCTCACCCCGAACTCACGCCCTGTCGCCGAGACATCTCTAGGTAGGCAAGACCTTTCATCGAGCACATTCCATTACACCGAAGGGAGAAGACATATCGGCGAGACCATCACTAGTCGACATGACCTTATGTCGAACCCTTCCATTCTCCCCGAGCTCATTTTGTATCGGCAAGACCCTATCGGGTCGGCAGGACCTCATAGCGAAGCTGACCCATTTCAGTGATGAACTCATTTTAGTCAGGAAGACCTCGATTGGTCGGCAAGACCTTTCGCCGAAACTACAACTCTATCGGTGACACCATGGCAAGTCGGTGAGACATTTTTCTGAGCCCTAAATCTTTCGGCAAGCTCATTCTGTCAGCAAGACTCTCCGTGGTTGGGGAGACCTTTCTCCGAACCCACTCCATTTCGCTGAAACATCTCACAGTCGCACAGAAATCACACTAAAGGGAGAACCTTCGACGAGACCTTTACCATTCAGCCAGACTTCATGGCGAATGCAAACCACTCTCCCCAATGCCATTTCATTTCGGCAAGAGTTCCCTGTTAGTGAGACATCTTGCCGAAGCCATCTCTCTCTCGGTGAGATCCTTCTGATGACATTCCGTTTCGCTGAGACTCCAATGGATCAGCGAGACCTTACGCCGATATTACCTCATGTCGGCGAGACTTCCTTCTTTCACCAAGACATTACACTGAAGTCTCCTCTTTCGCTAAGAGCTCATTTTACTTCGGGGAGACCTTGCTTGGTTGGCGAGACCTCATGTCGACACCACCTCCACCTTTGTCGCCGAGACATCACACTGATTGGCGAGAGGCATAGAAACTCATAGCGACCGAAATGTCTTCGCGACCCTTTGGATTTCAAATGAACATAATCAAACCACCAGTTGTCCAGACAACAAGGGGGTCTTAGCGACTTTTCCTTGAGGAGTCTTATGCTGAATGGGTCTGAGGCACACTTTACAGCCGACTTTCTTCAGAGATATCATCATGTGCAGGATTTAATCCTGCATTCAACAAAAAGAACCACAGTAAAGATCACACAAACAGAGGTTAATTAACCAAAATCATCACTAAAACGAATCCTATGTCAGCAAGGTGCCATTAAATCTCCAAATAAAATGATCATATCAGAATTCGGGTTTCAGGTCCATCTGCGAAATCCAAGCCAGGGAGGAATTTTAGAGAAATCCGAGCCAGGCGGATTCTAGTGGAATAAACATGAAAACACCTGCTAGGAACTTAATATGATCATTATAGATTAAGGAACAACATGTGAGATCTCAAAATAGCATGAATTAATCATAAAATGCATCATCATTTGTTAAAAAGTCGAATTACTCCACAGGACAAATTTTCGTGAAGGAGGAGACATTCCGCAAGTTTCAAAAAAAAAAAGGGAACACAGGATTTCTAGAAAATCTGGAGGAGGAAGAAAAATCCCGAACTCGGGAGAAAAATTGAATGAGTCCAGAACCAGGCGGAACCGGGACAAAACAAACCAGCAACGCGAAAACGAGACTGGAACCAAACAAAGACCTGAACCAGGCGGAATCGGGACAGAACAAACCAACAATGCGAAAATGGGACCGGAACTTAACGAAGACCCGAACGAGGTGAAAACGGGACAGGAGTCGGGACGGGAACAAAACATGGAAATAATCAATATTTCCAAGTTCAACCCACATTCCAGCTCCGCGTCCGCAAAAGAGACCAAACGCAAGGGACAAAGACTGAAACAAACGTAGGTGGACTCAGAGCAAAAACCAATCCCGGGCAAAACACAACGGGGGTGGGGGCGGAACTAAATCCGAGACTGAAACTTCTTCAAAGTTTCAGTTTCGGATTCCATCTCAATCCTGCCTTCGACAACATAAAAAGAGACGACAAAAAGAACAAAAAAAGATAAGGCGAAGGGAAGAAAAACATCCCGCGACCAAACGAGTGGAACAGAGGCAAAACAATGAGAAAGTCGGAACCAGGACCAGAGCGGAACCAGGACCTGGAACTTTAGAAAAGTTCCAGAGTTTGGTTCTGGTTCCGTGTCTGTTGGAACAAAACCAAAGTCGCGCAAGGTAAAAAATAAAAGAGGCAGAACCGGGACTGGGAAAGGAACATAAAATAGAACTTGGAAGGAATTCCAAGTTTGGTTTCCGTTCCGGTTCTGGGTTTTCCAAAACAAAAAGAAAAATGCCCAAGGTCGAAAAGAAAATACCTAAGGCATAGGACACAAAACCAAAGGAAAACGACCAACGAAGAAGAGAGAGAAAAGAAAAGTGGAGTCAGAGTTGGGATGGAAAACAAACCAGAAACCTTGAAAGAATTCAACATTCAGATTCAGCTCCGGACCCAGCTCCGACAAAACAAAAGACAAACTTAGGAGGAAAACAAAAGAACTCCTAAGACCCAACCAAACAACCAAAGGCGAAGAAAACAAAAGAAAAAGGGGGACCCATTTTGTTCCAAAATAAAATGGGGTGGTTATGCAAGGCATAACAGGAACACAAGATAGGATGCCATTGGAAAACCTTTTACCAGTTTACAATTTCATCCTTTAGGAAGACCTAGATATTCCAGAACCAATGGAAGAAAGGATAGAGCAGCTTGTAGATCTTGATGAAATAAGGAGAATGACCCAAAATCAAAATATGAAATTACAATCACAAATGAAATATCTTTTTGATAAGAAATAAAAAAATAGAAAATTTGAGGTGAATGATTTGGTACTAATGTGGAATGCTAGATGTCAAGAGAAGGGAAAACATGGAAAGTTTGAAGCCTTGTGGTTAGGTCCCTTTGCTATCATTGGCAAAGGAGGGGAGGACTCTTATTATTTGCAAAACATGTCAGGTGAAGAACAAGAATTTATAGTACATGGGAAATTTCTAAAGCACTTCTTTTCTCGAAGAATACCAGAGGATTAAGGGTTGCCAGTGCATGGACAATTCTTAACAAACCTCTTAAAATGATCTCTTTCCATGCACAGTAGTTTAGGAAATCAAAAAGGGACTAGGACTTGCCAAAAGATGGACAATCCTAGAATTCCCTCATTAAAATCAAAGTTTCTTTCCATGTACAGTAGTGTAGGATCATTTCCATCTCCATCATTTTTCACCTCCATGTCTATTTTCATTCCATCCTCATCATATTTTCATTTTCATATCCTCTAAAAACTTGGTCTGCACCTAGAGATATTATGGATTGTCGCAATGATCTCACAATCATTCATCCCCAAACGAAGCCATTGTTGGGACTATTAATTTCTTTCAAAATATTAGTAGCTTACATTCCTATACTCCACAAGACAACCATATTTTGAGTGCAAAATTGCTATAGTCCATTTCATATATCATATTCCCCAAGTGATCCCATCAGATTTGATCTTTTGACACACCAAAATCCCTTTGATCATCATTGAGCAAGAGCCTCTGAATAAGTAATCCATATCGACATGAGTAGGTCTATGTCTCTTCAACCCATAAGCTATAATCTTTCAATTTAGGTGTTTTTGGCATATCGACGAAAGATCAAAATTGTCACATCAATCAACAACTTAGGAGTATGCATATTCGGGAAGGCAAGGTTTGTTGTTTCACCGACAAAAAAAGTTATCGGCAAGAAAAATGCTATCGGAATGAGATCTTCAAGTTAGCCTGAGCATACATGTCATGCCAATGGAATTTCATCGGTAAGATGCCCACTTTGTCTCACCAATGAAGCACAAAAGAAACATGTTGGGAAGACATGTGCTATCGGAATGAGTTTCAAATGTCTTTCCAACTTCATATGTCATGTTGATGAAAGTAGCATCGAAGACAGTCTTGCCGATTCATTTGAAGGAGGAGGACGATACATCAGGGAGACTTTTAACGTCGAAGTAGCTTTCAAACCTTTCAGCGTTGCCTATTCTCTTGCTGATGGAAATACAAATGGATCAAAATTTCATCGGTAGGAGTGATATTTTCTCTCCTTGACCATATAAGGTTCCTAATGAACATTTGGCTTGATTCAAAGATATAGATCGTCCAGAGTTTAAAATGTCTTGTTGATATAATCATTTGATCTAACAGTGGGAAATTCAAAAAACTTGCTACACTTGTGCTCAGAGCTAGACATTAATGGCTACATGGATACACATTGTATAGATAATCCTATGAATTAAAGAAAAATAATTAAGGATAATTTGCAGAGTTGGCAGCAAAAGGAATGAGAGAATAGACAAGGGCAAAAGGATTTTGTGCAGCTCGAGATTTTCAAGTAACCTTGTGAATTCTTCGCAATTGTATTTCAATTCTATCAATTTGATAAAGTAAAATGGAAGTCCCAAGCTTTGGAAAATCAAAAAGTAGAAAAATTCAGGGTGAGGGTAGTCATCCTACGGGAAAGAAGCAAAAGACTGAGACTAGGGATGAATCAAAAAAAATTGCAGGGAAATTGAATCAAGATCTTATTGAGAAACTACCTAGCTTAGGACCTAAAGCTAGGTGTTCTACACAACTTAGGGAAGATGTGGAGAAATTTGAGGAAAAATTGCAAACACATAGGGGATGTGTGGACTGCAATTCAGGGATATGAACTATTTATGTTCCACTATCATCAGAGAGATAGGTTCGAACCGGTATGCAATCCCTGGAAATTCAACCTGGGAAAATTAGTTGTCCCAAATGTATTTGTGGATGTGGAACTAATGAAACTCTTAGCTTCCCATTACAATCCAAAACTAGAAGCTCTCTACAATTCATTGGGTAATCTTTTCATACATGTGTCAGAAGCTACAATTTGTGAAGTTTTTAACCTAGAAGGCACATGTGATGAAGCTATTGTGCATGAGAATTTAGAGAAATAATTTTGGAGAATGGATACCACATATAGGGGTTGGAGATTGTCGTTGCATAGACCTAAGAAGGATGGGAATCTAGCTCCACTGGATGACAATGACGGGCCTCCATTTCATGTAGACTTATTCAAGCCCTATTTGAAGTATACATACTTATCAATATGTCAGGTGTTGGGGATGGAAGCTCCTAAGCTTATGTCAATTGTACCAATGGTAATTACAACTGATGTTCAATATCACAATGCCAAACCCTTTGATTATGCTTCATACATCTTAAAAGGAATTTATTGAGGGCTAATAGCAATAAAAAATGGATCCCTTGTTCTGCATTTCAAACATTACTCTATTTTTATGCATATAACAATGTATTATGGACAAGAATTGGGAATGTGGTGAGAAGAGTTAAGGATTACACAGTTTGATAGGGAGGGTAAATTGTTACCAATTCAGTTATGGACTGCTATTTGGGATAACAGGTTTTCCAATTCAAGTTTTGTGCATTTTGAAGAATACTTTGATAAACCATTGTACAAATTCTTTAACCATCCTTGTGACTAAGCATTGTCTAGTGAGATAAAGAGGTTCCTCAGACCCAAAGATCTCAATGGACCTATTGGTCACAACTGGGGAGATTGGTAGTGTTTTGAGGATGCTACTATGATCAAAGTGTATGGTTTTGAAGATACACCATTCATCTTGCCTAAGACAGTGCCTGATAGAATTGCCTAATTGGAAATTGTTAGGAAAATGGATTACTCAAGTGTAATGAATTTAAGTTCCTTTGGAAAATAGACATTCATGCGAAGCACTTTGTGCTTTCGAGATTTCACTATATTGTCATAGGAAAGGTATGATTTGATTCTGGATAAGCTATTGCATTTTAATTTGAAGAAATCTCCACCACAAAAAGGGTTTGATCCGGTGGGATACATTGACTTTGCTAGGAAAAAGATGAACTTAGATGGGTATAATCATATACCTTATGAGTATGATGATTTGATCAGAAATTTGGAAGAAAAAGAAGCTTACAGGGTTGTTGATGGATATAACAAGGGAATAGAGAAAAAATGAAAAAAATGCAAGATGTGGAGCTCTTATCTTCTGGAAAGGAGTCATCTAGTGATGAGGGGTCACAAGGTCCAACTGATAAAATCTCCTTAGTTTTATAAGCTTCCTCCTAGAGAACTAGAAATTGAAGAGGGCTCAGACACACACACGAGGCAAATGACTTATAGATCCTTTGTAGCAAATGATGAGTTTGTGAAATCTCCAAAGGTCATAGCTTTCTTGTACAAACAAAAGGGAAAATCAATAAGAGAATCTGTTGAAAATGTAACACCAAATAATTAAGGATCAATTGTTGAAAAATTTGAAGTCAAGGGTGGAAAAGGAAATGAAAAATATGACCCCAGAGAGAGGGAGAAAATTGTTAGAAGATTCAGGTGTCATGATTTTCCTAGGATTGGACCTAAATTCTACTCTAGTTTTTGACAGTTTCTTGAAGGATAACAATGTTACACATAAGCTTAGCCTTGAGGGAGTGACTAAAGTGTATATAGGATAAAAGTATAACCCTGATGAAGGTTTCCTTATGATCTGGTCCCTGTATCCACCACATAAGAAGTCTATTGTTATTGACACTGAAAAGGCTTTTGGACATGTTATGAGACTGAAAGTTGGAGAAGTTGATCTTGTGGCTACAAGTGAGATTGGTGTCAATGTTGCCAAGCTAAATAAAGCCCAGATCCAAATGTTGATCAAAGAGAAGGAAATGTATAAAATAAATAATGAAAGGATACTTAGGGAAAATGATCACCTGAAGGATATGGTTGAAAACACATTGAAAGGATCCACTAGATTGCTGACTCAAGGAGAGGGCTCTTAAACAAAGAACAAGTGGGAAGGATCAGATGTATATTCTCAAGGAAAATTTGATACACTTTCTGCAATGATTAGAAAGGGACAAGATAACTTGATGGTTTGGTGTAGCAAGCTCTGGGGAACTCACTCAAATAATTATGCTGCAAAGCAGGAGCATAAAAGAATTAATGACAGAATCTAAGAGAAATTTTAGGAAATACAGAAGAGAGATACTCCTGATAATGAGGCTATCACTACTGCTAAGAAGATCATAAGAAAGCACAAAGATTACTATGAGGAACTTCAAGGAGATCAAAAGGATTAGTTGATGCCACAAATGAAGGAATACCAACATTGTTTGAAAATGATGGAAAAACAAAAGAAAAGACTAAATTGATTGAAGAATATAAGTTGATACTACAAAAGAATTTGGAAGTGGCTATAGGTAAAGACTCAACATTGGATGAAGCATGCGCGTAGAATGAGAAAATGGTGAACAAAAAGATAGCAGTTAGGAATGCGTTAGGAGATGTTGATAGTCACAAAAGAGGAGATTATTTGGACCATCTATAAAAATCTCACTTATGGTTAACTAGAGCCTAATTATTTATGTTTAATCATTGTTAGTTGTTGTTATTATCAAAAGACATTCATGAAGGGGTGTGCTCCTTCAAATTTTTGACATACATAAATTTGTTACATAGTGACAAAAGGATATAGGTGAATAGGGATAGATAGATAGTGAAAAAGCTTCATATTGGTATCAACTGTTTGTTAAATATATTAAGTTTTATGGTTGTCTCCAACATAATATTTCCTTATTATTTAAGTTGATATATCAAGGATATTTTCAATTTATCAAAACACATTTTTTGTTCTTGTGTGATGTGATTAACTGGCTTCTTTTAAAGAGTTAAAACCCTCTTAATCTGTTACAGTAATCTGGAAGTGTTATTTGGATCAATAAGAAGAATCATATAACCAAGAATGTCATTCTATCTCCAGTTTGGTGTTATCTGTTGTTCCTATGTGATTTATTTAATTGGTTCTTTCAAGTAAAGATTAAAATCCTTTTAATAGATCATAAGGAACCTAGTTGTGTCAATTGGATCCACAAGTAGAGTTTGTCAGTCACTTTCCTGTATGTTTATACAAGTTGTAAACAAACATAAGTGTGCCAAATAGTTTGAGTTATTACCAATACAAGTCATTTTGTCTTAGATTTTCATTTGAATCCATTCACCTTACAAGGCGCTGGTCCCACCCATTTTTCATCATTTAGTTTCATCAAAACTATTTTCAAACCTCACATCTAAACATATTCATAGATTTTACCTTGATATTGCTTATACAATTTATACCAAATTAGGATTACATCTCTCCACTCTCAATTTCCATTGTGGATAGATTGTTTAAGTAGGAAACAAATAGTCTAAGTCTGCTTCATTTGCATAGGTTCACCCACCTAGGTCTGGTAGAGCCTGAAGAGAAGAAGGTTCAAATATACCGTTTGTCCTTGTTCATTAGCCTAACATGTATCAAGAGCTTGGAAACCTCTTGTGGTTTCAAACCAACATTTTTGAGAACTAACACCCATGAACATTGATACAAAACAATTTCAAGCTATGGTCGGACACATTACTACACTACATCTCCTTACATTTTTTGAGCATGACCTCTTGACACAACCATCACATAACCTCACACTCCATCTTGAGGTCTTGGTTTATAAGAACAAAGTCAAGAGAGTCTCGGGGGATGGGGGTGTGGGTTTAAATATTTGTACCTTGTAGCTAGTAAAAAATCTAGGCTTTTCTAAGGATGTTATTGAAAAAGGGAAAGGTATCACTATCAAGGCTTATGATGATCAAGAACGGGTGTCCCAAGGCACTATCCAACTCCCCATCCAAGTGGGGTCGGCCATAATGGAAACCACCTGTCAATTCCTTGATCTTGAGCTTCCATATAATATTCTCCTAGGGGATACATGGATCCATGGGATGCAAGTTGTCACATCTACATTCCACCAATGTGTAAAATTCCCATATCAAAACCAAAAAGTTACAATCCATGGCGTCCCTGAACCCTTCTATTATTGCAAAAACCTGGAAGCCAAATACTACAAGATCCCCAAAGTTCCAAAAAATGATGAGGGACCCATGTCTTCCTATGTTGATCCTTCCACCTTGGCCTCCACATTTGCGACAAAGACACCCTCCATCTCAAATATCTCAGACATTAAGGATTTTATCCAAGATGATGGTTGTGGGGACTATAAATTAAAAAAGAGTGCCTTTGTGATAGGAGAGTTACCTCAATCTCCTAGATCTCATGGAAAACTGCACCCAATCGACACATCTCAAAACATCAAATAAAAACCTACCACTTTTAAAAAGTGGGGGGACCTAAGCAAAGACATGGTAGATGAGAAGGATGTATCAAGCTTGCTCTACCAAGAGGAAAGACCCATACCCAATCTTCCCATGGATGAAGACAACAAGGGTCTACAATTAATGTTTGGTTGGGGTTAAAAAAAATGAGAAGCTCAAACAAAATGAAAATGACCTACTAGAACCTATAATTCCTAAGAAGTGCCCTAAGAATCTTGGCCTTGGATGTACCCCTATGAAGATAACCATACTTGGCAAAGGTGCTCCTATTAAAACACTCAAAACTTCCTCGTCAATACCTGTATCACTTAGTAGTCCCTTTGAGGATCCCATCTCTAAGCTACCCATGCTATTTGAGGATTCCCCCCTTTTCATGATTACCTCCATCTCATTCAATCCAAATGACCAAATCACTAAGCTGAAGCTCGTTTACCCCCAACTCATCGACTGTGACCAACGAGGACCATTGATCTTAGATACATTCAAAAATGATGAGGCTCTCTCATAATTCATGGGACTAAGGGATAATCTACTGTATGGAGATAAAAAAGTAGGGTTTGACATAGAGTTGGATAAACATGCATACTACAGGGAAACAATTAAATCTCTTAGTCACAAAATTGAAAATCTAAGAGTAACATCTAGACCCTTAAGTGGAAACCACATTGTGGCACTTTCTGATCCTAAAATAGTAAAAATAAAGGACGTATCCAATGGTGAAAACCTCTGTGAGGTGCCAAAGGATGAGGGATTCATCTTCCTTTTAGTGCCATCCATCAAGAGAAATCAATAGTCCTAGTAGAGAAGTGCAAACCAATAAATTTGGGAATGGAGGAGATCCCAAACATTACTTTATACTCTGAGTCACTTTTGACTGAGGAACAATAAAACCTAGCAACATTTCTAAAGGAAAAGAAAGTGAACTTTGCATGGAATTATGCCGACATGCCAGGCCTTGATCCATAGATAGTGGTCCATCATCTAGTCGTATATCCATAGGCAAAGCCAGTAAGACAAAAATTGAGAAAGATGCATCCATAGATCACCCTACTCATCAGATTTGAGCTACAAAAACTCCTTGATGCCGGATTCATCTGGCCCATTGATTATCCAAAATAGGTTTCTAACTTGGTACTTCTCTCTAAGCCCACTGGGGGCATCCGAATCTACACCGAATTGAGAGACCTAAATAAATCATGTCCTAAGGATGATTTCCCCCTCCCCAACATAGATATGATTGTAGATCTAGTAAAATCCATTTTGAATCAAAATAGATCTAGTAAAATTCAAGGCAATCTTGGACATGGAGGTTCCATGAATGTACTAAAATATTTAAGAGGTCTGTAGGGAAGGCTTCAATCAATCAGAAGATTCATAGCGCAATTGGTTGATAAAATCACCCCCTATTTTCATCTGCTCCACAAGGGGGTAGCATACAAGTGGGACAAAAAATGTGATCATGAATTTAAGCAAATCAATCAGTACTTGTTGACACCACCAATGATGAGACCATAAGTGATCTCATATTTAATCAAATAAAATCATATATTTCTTCCTAATGCATTAGTTTTAAAAGTAGATTTGAGTAATAATTTAAATTTCTTTAGTTGTTTAAGGTAGAATGTAAAGTGAATATTTGATTTATTTTTAGTAATTAAATGTGATTCAAAATTGCCTCTAATATGTCTCCATGAAGTGTTTAAGATGATATAATGCAGATAAATGAGTTATTAAATAACTCATGGTAAGAAGAAGCTACAAACACTTGCAACTAAGAGCTCCAGACATCAACTCCAGACAAGGATTTGAAGACATTATGGGAAGATAAATAAGAATCCTCCAGAATTCCAACACATTCCAATATTGTTGCAAAATTAATGAGTATCAATCACTCCTAAATTGGTGGCTAAGCATGTAGTTCATGACAGCTCAAGAGATCTCTTCTGCCATATTATATTTCAATAACTCAACTTATCAAAGTAATTAAGTGTCATTAATGATAGTGTAATGTTCTTCAAGATAATCAACAAAGATTTGGTCAAGAAAACTAAAGAACAATCCCTTCATTCACGTGGAGAACTAAAGGTTCCCTAAAAATCAGGCACCCAAAAATTGTCAAAAATGCAGTCTCAGTAAAACAACAATATCTCCCTCGTTTCTCAATGAAATTCAAAAATTCAAAATGATCTGGAAAGTAGATTGGAAGGGATAAAAATCATTTTGAGTATTTGGCATGATTTGTATAATGGAAGGAGCAATATGTGACAAAAAAATGACTGAGATAAAAGTGGCGAGATTAAAGGTAACTGTTCTAGAATGTTCCAAGTTTAATGAACGACACCTCCAAAATAGGCTATTGAATCCACATTCTTAGTGGATTGGTTGGGTAGATATGTAATATGAATTCTATAAATATAATGTAATAAGTTGATAAAAGGAGGGAGGATTAGAAAGGATTGTTTTAGCTCAAGGAAATAGGATAGTTTTAGTTTCATTTCCAACAATGTATTTCCAACTTTCTAGAGTAAATTTGAATTCAAGCAATCTTTTTATTTCTAGCAAGTGTGAAGTAGTCTACCCTTTTCAATTCTTGCAAGTGTTCCTTAGATTAGTTCCCTTTCATGCAATTTTCCTTTCATGTAAATAGGATTTATTTCTGCAAGTAGAATAGATTGTCAAGCAAGTATTCTACTTTCTCTCTTGCAGATAGCCATGGACACCACCTTGGATTGATAAGTTAAATGATGAGGATTGCAATGACCCCATCATTTTTGGCACTGTTGCCGAGGATAGGTGTCATTAGGGAATCGAGAAAACTAGTTTGGCATCCTTTTAGATTTAGAAGTTCTTCAAGAAGGATTTGTCTTTCAAAATCCCCCCAAAATACAAAATCAAAACCCCAAAAATTCTAGATCCAAGGGGAAAACCTGCTATTTTTTTGAAAATATCCTTAGTTGGAGGACCATCACTCCAAATCCTAGGATATTTCTTTAAGGAAAGAATTGATGGATTATTGCTTGCAAGAGGTACATAATACAATGAAGAGATCTTATCTTCATTATAAAAGCTTGTTAAAAAGAGACTTATTTGGAGACCTTCAAAGTCCAAGAATGGCTGCCCAATCAGATTTTTGAAGTCAAAGGAGGGATGCCCAATCAAATTTTTGAAGTCAAAGGAGGGCTACCCAATCAGAGATTTGAAAAACAAGGAGTTGTTTCCAGTCATGCATGCAATAGATCAGAAGGAAGGATTGCAACATATCTCCAATCAACCCATGTATTTGCTAGAATCAGAAATCATGGAGAAGGTTTCCACTTCAAAGGAAGGTGAAGCATTGAGTTTCAAAAAAATTGTCATCTTCTTTTCATTCTCTTCTCTCAAAAAATTGAATGCATCAAAACATACTTTGAGAAAGGGAAGATATTTTTCAGAACCAATTAATGGTTATGTGTAACCTCTCTACATCATTAAGTAGAGTAGGTTGGGGTTGGTTTGATTTTTGCAAATAAGTGCTTTGCACATGCTATTTCCTCTTCTCTAAGGTTGTAAGCATGTACTTTTCTATACAAGTTGTTGCTCAAAAAACTTGTAGTAGATATTTTGGCATTATGGATGATTGGTTAGTGCATTAAAAATAATGATGAAGCAATCTAAGTTGGTATTCGATGTAAAAAATCAAGTTACAACTCTCAAAAGTTGAAGAAATTCTTTTCATGCAGCTTGGAGAAAGTGGACTACAACTCATGCATGATGATTGCATGGAGAACTAAGATAAAATCAAGTATTTATTTTATTATTTTACTCTTATTCAACTTAAATTTCTTTCATTTTACTCAATCTACTAAAAAAAAAAGAAGAAAATGTTAATAAGGAGTTGTCAGGAGCTTTCTGAAGCAACTATAAAAAATGGAATTTATCTACTCTATGAGGCTCATTATGAGTCGCAAGAGGACCTGCAATATGTTAGGTGTGGGGGAGATGATGAGAGCATAAGTGATCTGATATTTAATCAAATAAAATCATATATTTCTTCGTAATGCATTAGTGTTAAGTAGATTTGAGTAAAAATTGAAAGTTCTTTAGTTGTTTAAGGTAGAATGTAAAGTGAATATTTGATTTATTTTTAGTAATTAAATGTGATCCAAAATTTCCTCTAATATGTCTCCATGAAGTGTTTAAGATGATATAATGCAAATAAATGAGTTATTAAATAACTCATGGTAAGAAGAAGCTACAAACACTTACAACTAAGAGCTCCAGACATCAACTCTAGACAAGGATTTGAAGACCTTATGGGAAGATAAAGAAGAATCCTCTAGACTTCTAACACATTCCAATATTATTTCAAAATTAATGAGTATCAATCACTCCTAAATTGGTGGCTAAGCATGTAGTTCATGACAGCTCAAGAGATCTCTTCTGCCACATTATCTTTTAATAACTCAACTTAGTAAAGCAATTAAGTGTCATTAATGATAGTTGAATGTTCTTCAAGATAATCAACAAATATTTGGTCAAGAAAACTAAAGAAAAATCCCTTCATTCACGTGGAGAATTGAAGGTTCCCTAAATATTAGGTGCCCAAAAATTGTCAAAAATGTAGTCTCAGTAAAATAGCGATATCTCCCTCATTTTTCAACAAAATTAAAAAATTCAAACTGATTTGGAAAGTAGATTAGAAGGGATAAAAACCCTTTTGATATTTTGGCGTGATTTGCATCAGTGAAGGAGCAGTATGTGACATAAAATGACTGAGATAAAGGTGGCAATATTAAAGGTAACTACTCCAGAATATTCCAAGTTTAATGAACGACCCCTTCAAAATAGGATATTGGATCCACATTCTTAGTGGATTGGTTGGGTAGATATGGAATATGAATTATATAAATACAATATAATAATTTTATCAAAGGAGGGGGAATTAGAAAGGCTTGTTTTAGCCTGAGGAAATAGGATAGTTTTAGTTTCATTTCCAACAATGTATTTCCAACTTTCTAGGTAAATTTGAATTCAAGCAAGCTTTTTATTTCCAGCAAGTGTGAAATAATTTAACCTTTTCAATTCTTCCAAGTGTTCCTTATATTATTTCCCTTTCGTGCAAATTTCCTTTCATGCAAATAGGATTTATTTCTGCAAGTAGAATAGACTGTCAAGCAAGTTTTCCACTTTCTCTCTTGCAGATAGCCATGGACACCACCTTGGATTGATAAGTTAAATGATGAGGATTTCAACTATCCCATCAACCACCCTCATGTCACCAATCCAGAACAAACCATTGATCCTTTACATATCAACTACGATGGTAACTCTTGGTGCTCTTCTGGCTCAGCATGATGAAGAAGGAAAGAGAGAGCTATCTACTATACTAGTAGAAACTTAGTGGGACATGAGCTAAACTACACATTCATTGAGAAATCTTTCCTTGTAGTAGTGTTTGCCTCACAAAAATTCAGGCACTACATGTTGGCTCATCAGATTAAGCTCATCACCAAGATAGACCCCCTAAAGTACCTGCTTTCTAAAGCAACGCTCATAGGATGAAACACTAAGTGGGTCATGATCTTGACATAATATGGAATTGAATATGTGGAATAGAAAGCCATCAAGGGACAAGTAATTACAGATCAATTGGTTGAAGCCCCTATATATGTCGAGAACCCAGTAGTATCAAAGTTTTCAGATGAGTCCATTTTCAACCTAAATGTCGTAGACCATTGGAAGGTATATTTTTACAGATAATACACATAGCATGGGTTAGGAGTAGGAATCCAATTTATCACACCACAAGGGGATTGTATCCCAAAATCATACAGGTTGTCTTTCCCTTGCATCTATAACATTGTAGAGTACAATGCTCTTATCATAGGACTTCACATAGTGATACAATGGCAAATCATGGCATTCAAGGTCTATGGAGATTCACAGCTAGTAATCAATCAGGTCAACGATGAATATCAAACTAAGGATGAAAAAGTTACCCCATAAAAAAAGATGGTGGAGAATCTCAAAGAGTTCTTCATCAACATAACATTTGAGCAGATACCAAGGGTAAATAACAGAGTAGTTGATGTTATGGCTATGATTGGATCATTGGTAGATCTCCCAAGGAACGTCCATAAACATGAATTCCTTGTAGAGTAGGTTCTTGTACCAGTTTTCAAGGTACCAAAATCTAAGTTTGTGTGCAAAATCATTGGTCCTGGTGATCCTTGGTACCATGATATATTCACCTACTTGAAAATAAGAGTTGTCTCGATCGACATCACCCCAAATTTCAAGAATAACTTCATTAAAAAGTCATCTCACTTTGTCATCTTAGGTGACACCCTTTACCATAGGAGTATCGAAGTGACCCTATTATGATGCCTTAACCCTGAGGAAGCTTTGACTGCCTTAATAGATGTAGACAATGACATTTGTGGTTCACACTCTAGTCGTATGACCTTGGCCAAGAAACTGCTGAGGAAGGGGTACTACTAGCCTACTATGGAGAAGGAAGATCATGACTATGTAAGGAAATGTATTCAATTCCAATAGCATGGGGGCCTCATTCATGCACCAGATCAAGAGCTCTAGCCAATCATAATGCCTTGGCCTTTTTCACAGTGGGGGCTCAATCTCATAGGGAAAATCATACCTACCGCATCTAATGAACACAAGTTCATTATCACTGCCAAAAAATACTTCACAAAGTGGGTGGAAGCCATTCCAATGACCTATATCATGGGGAAAAAGATCTCTAAATTCATCCTAAATTACCTCATTTGTTGTTACGGTGTTCCCTAAGCCCTTATCTCAGATAATGGGAAACCTTTCAAAAATCGGGATGTCTGTGAGTTATGCCAAAGATTTAATATCCAACATCTCTTCTCGACCCCATATTACCCCCAAGGTAATGACCAAGCTGAGGCTACAAATAAAACCATTTTGAAAATCCTAAAGAAAACAATCAGTGAAGTTGGTCATGATTGGCACCTACAATTAAACCCTACCCTATGGGCTTATCGAACCAACATTTGCATGCCTACTAGTGCAACCCCTTTCTCCCTAGTCTATGGATAAGAAACCATCCTACCCATTGAGGTCAAGCTCCCATCCTTGAGGATATCATTGCAAAACCTTATCACTGATGAAGAATACAAAGTGTCATAGTTGAACAAGCTAGAGTTGTTGGATGAACGTCACCTAGATGCTTTGAATCACATATAAGTGTATCAAAACCGTCTCAAAAGGAACCATAGTAAAAAGATCAAGAGTTGGTCCTTCCAGGTTGGAGAGCTCATGTTGAAAGAAAATCAGAAAAATGTGCCAAATCTAGACAGCAAGGGAAAGTTTGAATCAAATTGGTTGGGACCCTTCATCATCACGACAAGTTACAAATCAAGAGCGTATCAGTTGTCCACACCAAAAGGGGAGCCTCTACATGAGCCCATCAACAACTCCCATATCAAAAAAATTTATGCCTAAACTTGCAAGGTATAAATCCAAAAATACAAAAAAAATCAAAATATGTCAAAATTTTAAAAAAAGGGATTGAAAACAGTAAAGAAAAAAAATGTCCTCTTGTAAAACCCACTTCGGTGGTGCTTTGGGAAAGTACCTTAATGAAAACCTAGCAATTAGACACCTTGTGTAAATAAGCACTTTCTATCCACCATGGATTCTTTAGCTTATTCTACATCACCTTCCACGCATTCACCCATTCCATTTCCATCATTATTTCCATCATTCTTTCCATCACCTACCCGAATTTGCATCATAGCTTGATCCTACGATGGTATCATGTTCCCTTTTTTAGTACTACTTGGTACATTCCTCAAGTCAGTTTGTCCTGCCTATAATCGAGGTAGTCTATCACATCATGCTAGGGGAATTCCCTATACTTGCATTGGGTTGAATTCGTGTATATCCTTGAAATCATTCATAAAATCAATAAAATCCAAAAACATTCATAAAATTGAAAAATTGAAAAATATTCATAAAACCAAAAACATCCAAAACATATCAAAAATCCAAAAACAGGTCAAAAATAGAAAAATCCAAAAACATAGTTAGCATGTCAAACTACGAGGCTTTTGTATGTATAACGTAGGCAAGGATAATCTTTGATCAGCCCCTGAGGCTCCTAGGATAGGTCATTTAGGTGTCCATCATAATAAACTGACAATCCATACATGTACATATTTCTCATCAATAAACGAGTCTGTGTCAATAGAACTACGTGGTCTCTGTATGTATAATGTAGGCAAGGCTAATATTTGATCAGCCCTCGAGACCCCTAAGATAGGTCCTTAGGTTAGGTTCTTGGTCAAAATCTTAGAAAACACAAAAACATTGGAAAATTTGAAAATAAAAACACTTGTAAAACATCTCAAAAATCCCAAAAATAGCCTCAAAACATTTCAAAATACCAAAAACATTCAAAAAACCCAATCATCCGTCACATCTCACGTTCACCTGCAATAAACATCCACTCACAATAAATCGATCGTCACCATCAACCTTTGGAAAAACAAGCAGAAACAAGTATGGTAAATTAAAAGGTATAAACTCAAACGTCAGGGTCTTAAGTCTAGGTCAATAGGTAAAGAAGTTGGTTAACTCTTGGTATCAATAGCCCATCATCCTGTTAGTCTCACAATCATCTATTAACATCATGTCCTAGGACATATGTTTCCTACAATGGACATCACCATCAGACATCACCGTAGTTTAGTCTTGGCTAGAGGTATGAATAACATTGACTTGTTTGTGTACTTGATATTTTCTTTTGGTTTATCTTATTGCGCTCATTCCAATGAACTCTTGATGATGTCTAATCAAAACAATTTAGAGAGAAAGGAATGGGGCATTGATCATTATCTCTCGTTTATCGTGCTTGTTGGATGTTCTTGTAATATAACCTTGGCGAATACTTGCTTTGTTAGGTATGTATGGAGGATATTTTGAACCATTTGTTTACTATTACATGGGAATGTCTTGCCTATCTATGTTTTGGTTCGAGATGTTCGAATTGTCTAAAGTATATCCTAATAAGGTTTTTGTATGTTGAGTGTGAACAAGGATACTCCTATCTTTTTTCTGAGTCAAAGTCCATCGCACTAGATACCATGCAATTCTAGTTGTCTATACCTTGATGCATCGTATCTACGTGTGTTATCAAAAATAAGGAAAGTTTCCCTTTACATCCCAATCCCTTGATAAGCAACATCATCATATCTAATAAAGTCTTGATGATTGATGGACTTGTTGGACTTCTGCATCATCTCAAAATCAAGGGTTGACCCTTCTCATTCTTCTATCCTTTTTTATTCTAACATGGTATCATGACATTCACTAAAAATCTACCTGCATTCATAAAACGTCAGCATACCCATCTTGCATACTCATGCATATCATTATAATAGGAAACATCATCCATCTCACATACATTGCATCATCATTTAAGTTGTTTAGGATAATATAGATTTGTTATTCTAAGCATCTTAAAAACATCTCATTTGCATCATCATCATAATATAGATTTGTTAGTCTAACCATCCATATATAAACACATCCATACATCCATAAGGAATATTGTCGTGGGCTCGACCTAAAATTGAAATTTTTGCCCGATCTCTCAAGGGGGAAATGTACCAATGTACTTTCTGCTAGGGCAATAGTGGGGCATCCGAAAAAATTAGGAATTTTTTTAATTTCGATCTTGGCAACATCAGTCTTTGAAACAATGCAATTGGTACATTGCTTCAAAGAGGGGCAAAATGTAGACACTCAAATTATCAATTTCTTCTATTAATCAAATAAATCAATTTATTAGATTAATTCACTAATGTTCGTCATGTTTAATTAAATAAATCAATTTATTTAATTAAAACCCTAAAGTCCTCTCATCTGATTGAATAAATCAAATTATTCAAATAAATGTCACAATCCCCTAATCCCTTCAAATTGATTAATTCTAAATTAATTAACTCTTAATCATCATTACCCATCCTCTAGCTTTTGACTCAACCTTGGTCAAAATAAGCCCCTGATCAACTAACCAACTTGCACATAAAAATAATTTCTTTTAATTAACTAATTAACCTATTTTCCCTCACAGAGGCATATTCTTTGAGAATATTCCTTCAATAACTCCACTTATTTCACTTTCTATCCCAAATATTAATACCTCTTACAAAGGAATTTACTCCCTCTCACATTCCATCTCATCTCAACCATGTAAGGGAAATATAGGGCATCTCAGAGAAACCTCCAAGAACAGTAATGCCTTTGGTATCTTTAATTTTGATTAGATTGCCTCAAAGACACGTACAACTATGTCCTAAAGCGGAAACAAACACAGTTCATTTCCCACATTAATCCTTTTGAGAGAAGCACATGTAAATTCAACATCATGCAATAAAAAATTCTAGAAGCAGAACCAATACAGATGAAAGATAAGACAGAAAACAAAACACAAATATTTATGTGGGGAAAACCCTTTCGAGTAAAAAACCCCACACTCCAAAGATCGAGCCATTGTATTATTTAGCAATTGAAGGTTACAATACAATTCAGGCTCATAGCCTTTTCAGAGATTACATCTTGTTCATTCTGGATACAACTTGGTAGCAACTGATCAATCCATCAGACCATACAACCTTCGCACTGATACAAAGCAGTGCAGATCAACATGAGAGAGATCAATCATGATCCATGATCAGAAGAGATTCTAGCAGAACCCTGCTTCTCTCTTCTTCTCCTTCGGCCTCATGGCCTTGGCCTTTCAGCCAGCCACACGGCCCTCTCTATTAGCTCTCTTGGTTCTTATTTTTCCTCTTGTTCTCACTGGCTCTTTCTGTACCTACTCTTCAGAATGTCCAATGCATACATATATGCATTCGTTCTCAACAGCCTCTGTGAATCGGTTTGCTTCCAACTGTCGGATCACAACTATCGAATCATCTAGCTCAACATCGTAGATGTTTCCAATTCCTTGCATAGAAGATAATACGTCCAGGTCATGCCACGTAGGACAGTCATCCAAACGATCAACTTGTGTCGCATGTCAGTGAGACACTAACCATGTCTCCCCGATGCCACAGAGCCCATATTGTCATTATCGCCAAGAGTCTTCATTATCGGCAAGACATTATACCGAGTCCAGAAAGCTATTGCTCAGACTTCCCCTTGTCGCCAAGACATCTTACCGAAGTTCCTTCTCATCGGCGAGACAATCACCATTCAATGAGACATCATACCAATGACCATAAGTTATTCCGAAGTGTTCATCAGTTGGCAAGACTATCGTCCTTCGCTGAGAGATCATACCGAAGTTCAAAGGTCATATCGACATTAGGATTCCCATCGGAAAGACAATCACTCTTTTCCAAGACATCATACCGATGCCTTCAAGTCATATCGAAGAGTCCAACCGTCGGCCAAACATTCCACATTCACTGAGATTTCATACCGAAGTCCTTGTGTTTCTCTGATGACTCCATTCGCTAGGAGTCTCACCGAAAACACTCGATCACATGTAGCTTTGTCGGTCAGACTTATTACTGTCAATGAAACATCATACCGAGCTCAGGAGTCATATCGATGTCCAATGCACCTATCGACAAGACTTCATTTGTCACTGAGAGGTCATAGCGAAGTGCACAAGTCACATAGACAAGAGTATTCCCATCGGTAGGACTATTGTCTTTTGCCAAGAGATCATACCGATGCCTTCATGTTACTCCGAGATCACCTTTCGCCAGGAGTCATACCGAACACATCCCACAGCAGCGGTGAGACAAAACGCCCGTCGCCAAGAGTTCATAGCGAAACCTTTTCGTTACCTCGATGACTCCATATGTATGACTATCGGCGAGACATCTTCCTGTCGCCAAGACTTCATACTAATAGGAGCAAGTCATATCGATTACCACATCGGCCAGACATACCAAAGGTCATGCCGATATCAACAAGACTTCCTATCATCACCGAGACATCATTCCGATAGTCCAGGTTATGCCGAAGGTTTCAGATGCCGATCGCCAAGACATTCAGGAGGTCACAGTGACAATCCAGGATCAACTAGCAGATCGGCCAGACATCTCCTCAGTCTCACCAAAATTGCTCACAAGAAGTTTCAGCCTGTGGGATTGAGGCACACAATTCCAACAAACCGTATGCATTAATCTCTCTTACATCCTCACCCACATTCTCTTACACTCTCAATCATATGCATTAATCTCTCTTACATCCTCTTAACTATGCACATTCCCCAAAATGTGCTCCAGCTCCATCCATTAGCCTTGTGAAAATTTTCACATTCCTATTGGCTCTCTTTTAGTCCCACATTCCTCCAATATCTTCATTCTTCAACCCTTCAACCCTATTTATAGAAGCCTCTTCTACTTGAAAAGGATCCACTTTTTTATGTAAAGTCATTATCCTCTAATTGCTATCACTATCTCTGAGGGAAATTAGATTTCATCACATCTTGGAAGCTTTATCAAAGGGGGTGGGAAAGGGAATTATTTCCACATCAAAGGAGCACCACTCCCACTATGGGATGGAGTTTGATTAATGCTTTTATATGCTTACATTTGGTTTCTTTGGTTCTTTTTATCTTGTTTGCATATCTAGTATGTTCAAGAATCTCATAGGGAGCTTGATTTGTCTTTGCTAACTTATCTAATTCTCTTATGTGTTGATCATGTTTGCTTGAGGTCCAAATCTTGTTCACAAGAACATTTTTTGAGAATCTTAAGATGAAAGAAGAGGAAAACGTAGCTAGCTATTTGCTCCAGGCAGATGAAGTAGTCAATGGAATTAGATGTCTTGGTGAAGATATAATTGATTTAATAGTTGTGAAGAAATTTTTGAGAACTCTCCCTCATTGGTTTGATTCAAAGGTCTCTGCTATTAAAGAAGCCAAAGATCTGACAAATCTTACCATGGAAGAGTTGTTTGGATCTCTCACATCCTACAAGATGATAAATGAAGTCCAAGGTACACAAAAAAGAGAATTTTCATTCAAAGCTATAAAGAAAGAAGAAGCATTTGGTTCACATAGTGACTTTTAGGAAGAAGAAGAAGAAAAAATTGTGATAAATCTTAAGAAAGGATTAGAATGTATAAAGGTAAATTACCTTTCAAATGTTTTAATGGTGGAAAAAATGGTCAAGTAAATGCTGAAGAAGTTTGGCATGGAAGACTACAAACCAATGGGTACTCCTATGGTAATTGGTTATCATTTAAGAAAAGATGATGAGTCACCTAAGGTTGATAAGACTCTGTATAGGTCTATGATTGGGGGCCTATTGTACTTAACTACATCAAGGCATGATATTATGCAAGTTGTTTCTTGGTTGCAAGATTTCAAGCCGATCCAAGAGAAACTCATGCGAAGATTGTCAAAAGGGTTTCTAGATATTTGAAGAGCACTCCAAATTATGGTTTGTGGTATCAAAAGGGTGATAATTTTTCCTGAGAGAATATATTGATACTAATTTGGCTGGTAGTGTTGATGATAGAAGAAGAACCAGTAGTTGAGCTTTGTTTTTGGGAGATAGATTGGTCTCATGGTTTAGTAAGAAACACGATTCAATGTCATCAATAGCAGAAGTAGAGCATATAGTTGCAACATCTTGTTGCACTCAAGTGTTGTGGATGAAGTAAAATTTGAAGTATATCAAAGTAATGTATGATGAGCCCATTCCTATTCTATGTGACAATACAAGTGCCATAAACATGTCAAAGAATTTACTGATACATTCTAGAACCAAATATATATCTATCAAGTATCACTTTCTAAGAGAGAAGGTTGAAGATCAAGAGGTAAGATTGGAGTATGTGCCTACAAAGGAATAGGTTGCAGACATCTTTACAAAAATGATTTCTAAGGATACATTTGAATACCTCATGTAGAGGTTAGGGGTTTTTCCCCTTCTTCTTCTAACTAGATGCATAGATGATGCATCTATCCAGGGAGAGTGGTTGAAGATATATATATATATATATATATGGATTGATGAGGGCTACCTCTTAGGGGGATCTTGTATGTTGATGCAAGTACAAAAGACCACTAGATCAACATAATGGATTTTGTTGCAAGTGCCACATGTGATGTAATCAGTGTGTTTATTAGAAGTGTTGGAAATATTAAGGGTTGGCATGAGCTTGTTATACACAATTGTATCCCTCTTTTGTTTCTCATACATAAGTGAATGTTGATATGAAAAAGTTGTTTCTTTTGATGAAGAGTGTTGTAATTTTTATGATGTGAAGCATTGTATAAGTTGTGAAGGATTGTATGAAAGCTTGTCATGTAGATAGTGGCTCAAGAAAGTGTACTGAAATACTTCGAAGAATGCTCTGCATTCCTCCACATTTGAATATATGGCCCAAAGGTTTGAAATTTAGATAGAAGCAAGTGTGAAGTATGTATCTTCCTATTTTTAGAACATAGAAGTTACCATAGATATTTCCAAAACTTGTAGAATGAAGACTATGATGATAGAGTCAAGAAGGTTAAGATAAATGCTCCACATTTCTCCACTATTGATATTGTGGTCTTGCAACTTGAAGGATGAGTCAAATTGACTATATGTTTCCTCATTCCAAGTTTTAGGTGTTATGGTGTACCACAAGTCGATGTTTCAATGCTTTATCTCAAGACTATGTTTTTTGAGTTTACAAGTGATGTTGGATTCAATGTCTGTTTGCTTTCCCTAGCTTAATATTGTGTGAAGTTGTAAAAGGAGAGCATGGAAATTATTTTGAATATCATTTAATTCTTGTAATATAATTTGCGTGTTGTTATCTAGTCTCTCTAGTACCTCTTGTGGTCTGGAATTAATATTTGGAGGGTTAAGTGTTTGTTGGGCTGACTTAGTATATTGATTTTTTTACGTCATGTTTTTGTTGTGTGCGCTAGCATGGGATTATGTGCAAAGGTAAAATAGGTCATGCTTATCTCTTGGCTCGAATTGTATTCAATTCCCTCTTCCCATAGAGTTTTGAAGCTGACTTATTATGGTTATTGCACATTCCATGTCATACGTCTCATATTGGTTGACAAAGAGAAAATATTTTGGTGCTTGTAGAGGATATATATGAAAGATCAAGTTTGTTGCAAAGAGTGTGTTGCATTTTTGATGTGTGATTAATGTAATATGCAAAAAGTAGTGCACTAAAGGTAGAATAATGTGTGATTGAGTTGCAAAGAAGTGTATAAGGTTTGTTGAAGGTAGTGAGCTAAAAGCAGCGCTATAAGTGTGGATGTTGAAGTGTGTTGAAGGCAGTGAGCCGAATAAGAAGAGGAGTTGAAGATTGTGTGTCAAAAGTAGTGAGATGAAGGAAACAAAATTTGTTGTGTGAGTAAGTGTTGGAGGAAGTGAGCTGAAGGAAAAATTAATTGACTATGTTGAAGGTAGTATAATGTGTGCGATGTGTTGAAAGCAGTGAGTTGAAGGTAGTAGAGTATGTTTGAGTATGTGCATAAGTATTTGAAGGGTGTTTAAGGCAGTAATCCTAAGGAAAAAGTAATTGAGTGAGTGTTGAAGGTAGTGAGCCAAATGAATAAGTAATTGAGTGAGTGTGCTAAAGGCAATGAGCTAAAGGCAACAAAGGTTGAGCAGAAGTGTGGTGGTGGTTGATCACCTAAATTCATCAAGTGTTGTATGTTGAGGTTGTAGCCACTTTTTGTAAGTGTTATATTATATAGAGAGTTGTAAACTTCCTTTCGTTGAATCCATAAAACCAATTTTAAAACTTGTTTCATTTTTGTGAGGCTAGATTTGGACAATAGCTCCAAGAAGCTTGCTCATTGTGGCTTTCCCTTCTAGGGTTTCCACATAAATATGGTGTTCATTCACTTGTGTTTTTTGTTTTTATTTGATGCTCTATCACTTTAAAGTAGTAGGAAGTTTGGCGATTAAAGTTGAATTGGATTAATTATGGTATATACTGATTCAACCCCCCTCAATATATCAGTGTGTTCTAACAATTTTATCTTAATCAAAACATGTTATAAGTGTGATGAATCTTAGCTTCATCTATTAATGTCAATGCATCATATCACACAACTCTACTTGATGGAAATAGTAATTTTTAGGACTACAACCTAAGAATGACATAGATATAATATATTTTCCATGGCGATGAGTACTTCTCTAAGGAGTTTAAAGTGTTTTATAAATATTCTAGAATTGTTAGATCTAGGGGACAAGAACCTATGCATTGTAATGAACTAGAGTAGTTGAAAGGTAGATTAAGAATTTGTTAGACCAAACCAAAATCCTCTTAAAGAAGTACTATTCGAGGACAAGAGTTTTGGATTGAGATGCTTAACAAGTTACTTGATACTTGAGGAGAAAAAACCATGCGATGTAAATAACAAACTTAGAGTCTTATCCAAGGATGAATAACGAAATGATGAATTTTGAACTTAAAATATAACAAATTAATATGTATCTACAAATAAAAAAGCTAGTGGACAAGGCAATGTGGATGGAGAGAAAGAACATTAGGCACATAAATAATGAAGAACAAAATTTTGATACATGATGGGATATCCAATAATCCTTAATTATAAGATAATTTTTTTATGTATATGTATGGTTTGAAGTAAGACCAACATGTATATGGATATCAATAGTTTGATGCATGTGTGCATTGGAACTAGGTTTTGCAAGGAATCATGTTGATCAAATAATCTATAAAATTGAATATGTGGGTTAATTAAGGAACTCAAGGATACAATATCTACAAGATTCAATGTAAAGGACTAAGGTTCTGCAAGGCTTTTACTTGGTATGGAGATTCATAAAGAAACTTAGGCTAACATTCAATTACATGTTAATTAGCCACATATGTGAATTATATCAACCACTTAAAATCTAGATGTAAGTCACCATGTGTAAAAATACAATTCAATATAGATTTTATACTTGTGATTTAGGTAGATCTACAAACCCTAGGGCAACAAGATCTACAAACTACATATGCTTAAACCATAGAGTCAAGAAGTAGGAGAAAGAGATCTACAAACCCTAAAGCGGAACTAGTGAATTTGATGTAGAGATTTTGTAAGAAATAGGGGTAAATACAAATATTTAATTTTTGAAACATTTTTATATATAAATTTAAAAATTATGCATACCTTGTCTTTGTAAGATATATCTTTGAGTCCTTTCTTCAAATTGTTCCTTTTCCTTTTCCTTTTCCTTTTCCTTTTCCTTTTCCTTTTCCTTTTCCTTTTCCTTTTCCTTTTTTGTTGAATATTTCCTCATACTCTTGTTAAATTCCTTGTCCTCTTATTTCCCATTTCCTCCTTTGCAAAATATTTCTCTATGATTTCTTTGTCAAATATTTTCTCCTACCAAAAAGATAGAAATTGCAAAAAAAATTATAAATTTGCTTTAAAAATTCACCTGCAAAAACTCAAAATTTAGATGTATTTTATTTTTTTAATTTGCAAGAATTTTCTTTAATTTATATTATATAATAATTAATTTTTATTTTTTTAAAGTCGACCTAAAAGACCTTCGTTCAAAGGTCACTTATATTTAATTTTTTAATCTTGTACATCTTCAAACAAAGGTCTTGTTTACAAAATATTTTATTCCTTCCCACACTCATTCAAGCACTTTTGTTCGAAGGTGCTTCAAAAGAAGGTGCTTGGATGACCTCTTCTCTTTCATCTATGAGATTTTGCTCAGAATTTTGACTTTCAAACCTCAAGTTGAACGTTCGAATGCAATCAACCAAACAACATATTTTGCATGTTTGTAGCATTTGAAGTGAGCTTTCCAATGAGTATAATATTGAATATATTTAATTTTGTTATTATATCTATTTTCTATTTCCTAGTGAAGGTAGGGTTTTCAACAATTATGAAGGTCTTTGTTCCACAGACATGGAAAAATAATAAAATAGATATTAAAATTTTGAAAATATTGTCCTCTAGGTATTGACATTCTTATTTCAATAAAAAATAAAATTAACTTAAATGAATAAAAAAAATTTATGCGATACCAAATGAACCTATGCCTAAATTATAGCTAATTTTGCTTCAAAAAGTTATAAAAATTGAATTATGCAACAAAAACTTATGGAAAAATATTCATGCCCTAGATATTTGTGTTATGAATCTATGTTTAAAAATTTATAATATTATCCTTCTCACAAATAAAGTTATGCTATATTGAATAAACACCACTTTTAAAAATGTTGTTAACTATAAAAACACGTTGTTAAAAGTTATGTAAAAAAATCGTAAATTATTTCTTAATTAAAATATATATTGTAATCTACAAACAAAATATCAAAAATCAGTAGTTCACATAATCTTCAAATTCTTAAAATTTTAGTTGCTATAGGTGAGAGAGTGAAAATTTGGTGAAAAATGTTGATTTCAATGTCCCACTTTGGCCAAAAAGTGAAAGACACTATTGTGGGATCACCCCTATAAATGTGATGTGACTAATAAGGTGGTTGATATACATTCTAGGCCACCTCTTCTCTCTATGGCAAGTATATTTTCATTGTTGGGACTATTCACAAATGAATTTTGTGTTGATAATTATGCACACAATGAATATTTCAATGAGATATATCAACAAATTAAAAGGGCTAAGATGGTTGATTTTGAGCCAAAAATAGACTAGTACCCCAAAGATGGTCTCCTTTTCAAAGTGAGGAAACTAATGTGTAGCTAAAGAGAGAAGGTTGTTGGTTTTTATATAAGCTCACAATTCATGATTTTCACGGCATTTTGTAGTGATAAATGTGGTGGGCAACCTTCAACCTACGCATATGGGAAATACATTTGAGTAGATGTGCCAAAGTTTGTAAGGGGCTACAAATTGTGTAGTTTAAGTATGCTAGGTTAAAGAATACTTTGGATTGTACTTACTTATTCCTATGCTCTACATACCATAGGAGAGCAACTCCATGGATTTTGTAGGTGGTATTTCTATATCAAAGAATAATTATGATTACCTTTTTGTTTTGTTGGACCGGTATAGTAAGATGCATGTATAGGTTTCTTGCAAAAAGAGCTTAACCATAAATGATGTAGTAGAGGTTTTCTTCAAGAATGTGTGGATGCACTTAGGACTTCTAGAAACCCACATCTTAGATGGGGTTGTACGCTTCTTAGGTACATTTTGGTGAACATTGTGGGAGGATATGGACAAAAAGTTGAAATAATCTACCACCATCCATTCTCAAATAGAGGTACAAATGAAAGTGGTGAATAAGAATTTGATATAGCTACTACATGAGTACAATCAAAGGTTTTCAAAAGGCTAGGATGAGAACAAGGCATACATTTAACAATCCTATAATGAGGTAATTCACTCATCTATAAAATTATCCTTGTTTGGGGCATTTTTAGGTATCCTAGCCCATTTGACACTTATCTGAGACAATAAAAAATAGTGACAATGAGATGCAAAAGACTAATAAATACACCTCCATATACAACAAAATCATAAAATTTGAAGGGTTAGCTCTTATTATTTCCTTTATTCTCTCACATTCATTTATGATAGTAAGTGTAAGAATAAGTGTTTGTAATTTGTATTGGCACATTAAGATATGGTAAATGAAATTGTGATATTGTAAAGACTCCTATTATTCTAAGGCATTAAAACACCACTCTTTGGACTATGATAGTATAATGAGAAGCAAAATACTCTTTTAATAATAAAAAAATTGTCCTTTCAAAAAATTTCTAAGATATCTGTATCATCTCAATCATTACATTTATGAATGATACCATTAATAATTTATGTTTTCCATTAACTTTATATAACTAATAAACATGTGTGACTGAAATTATGTCCATTTAAATGAAATTAATAGTGTTTAAAGAAATTATAAGCATTGACAAGTATATTTAAAGGGAATTAATATTTATGATATTGCTATCAAGATTTAATAGTGTACTTTTAGAATCAAACTCATTGACCCTATTCTATGAATAATACATTGACAGCTAAGTATATGCATAGGTTATGATTTTCTCTAGAAGAGTATTTCCATGGTTTTATAGATCTAAATATAATAGGCTTGGTTCATACCAAGCTAAAGAGAGAAACTAGACCAGTGGAGTCTGCGTGTTGAAATGAAAAGGCAGACAGTACGACATAAACATCACATCGAAAGTAATAATAATGTTTGAGTATGATTCCAAGTTCACAACATATCTGAGAAAGTTGCAGGTTCATTGGTTGGGACCATATATTATTGGGTGGTCGTTTCCAATGGTGAGGTACAACTCGCATGCTTGGTACTTGAGATGTGCTCCAATGGAGTTGTCAATAGCAGTTGCTGCATTCGTACCACCAAAGATAACCTTTTGGGTTCATTAGTTTAAAAAGTTCTGTATATGGAAAGTTGAAGTGTACAGAACTCAGTGTATATGATGACAAGGAACAGAACCAAAGATCTGGAGACAGCTTGTGTACCCATAAGGACTTGCCTTTAGTGCAACCTACAAGAATTTGACACAGGGATCGAGTTTCTAGGTGGATAATAAAAAATTGTATTTCCATACAGAACATCAGGACCCGAATCATGGGTTACCTACTTGGTAGGGGTGAGCACAGTGATCATGCACAAATCTCCATTGATATACCTACATGTGTTGCATATCTAGTACTTCTTTCTATACACTAGGTGGAAAAAGCAAGTTACCCATGTTTTTGGTCAGATGGATTGAGTACCATACAAATTTATGTCCAGGGATGTATTATCAGGACTGTTCAATTGGCATAAGGGAGTTGCACATCTGTAGTTTAGGCATTTTTACAGGTTTATGATACACCACTATCACAAGATTGGTACGTGCGAGCAGTCAGTCAATAGTACACAGACCCACAGGGGATTATGAAGAGAAAATATTGTGGAAGAAAAGGGCAATGATGACAAGATCAGAAATGGACAGATAACATTGGTCAGCCATGGAATGCATGTGAAACAAAGAATGGTTTGAACAAAGAAATGGATATGACTTTTAGATCCAACAAAAAGCATACAAGGATATGTTGGGATTAAGGTGTCTCAACCTTAGAGTCTCAACATGGTGAATTATTTTTTAATTAATTGTTGCATAATTATTTTTATCTTAAATTATTAACTTCCTAAGTTGTCATTCATCTTTGTGGGACTTCTTTGTGAGGTGGCATCCTACATGGCAGGTGATGAGATGGCATAATCCTTAGTTTTTAGGAAATTGGATCTCACTTGGAAGATACTATTTTTTGGGGGAGATGTTGACATATATTTCCATTTTGGAGTGGAAATTGATTTGGAAATTTCCTTTGTTGCATAAGAGTCTTTGTTTGCAAATTCTATTATGGATTGGAGTTGTATTTTAGTAGCTGACATTTGTGGTGGAGTTCATGTTTGTTAAGTGGTGTGAGGTAAAGAAAGCACCTATACTTGGTTATTGTAGTTTCTATGTTGAACTTACATTGTATTTGGCAAGATGACCATTATAGATGAGATAGGTGTTGTTGCTTTTGGAAGTTGCTATGTGCAACGTTTCATGGATTAGCAAGTTACTGTTTTTTGACACAACTTACCTCTTGGGCTTTGAAGTTGGTTTTGGAAACTATGGGAGCCTTCCTTTTCATGTTGAGCTCTATTTATATGTTGGTGCCTTAGCATGTTTTATGAGACAGGTTGAAGATTTTCAGAGACGCTGTTATGCTGTCGAAATTATTCCAGAATCTTGTAATAGTGTGAAAACTCCTGAAGAGCATAACTTTGAGATTGTATTGTAACTGTTGTTGTTGCTGATTAATATAATTGAGCTGAGTGTTTGGAGTGTGGGTTTTTTCCCGAAAGGGTTTTCCCACGTATATGTTGTGTTATGAGTTTATTCTATTTTGAATATTTGTTTATGTGTTTTTAGATGTGCATCTGAATATGTAAATGTTAATTGGTTTAGATTTTTTGCAACTCTCTCCTGATAGATTCAGTGTAGGAAACTGTTTCTGCCCCCTGTGTTTCCTTTTAGGACAGAGGGATTGAAATGAAATGAAAGTTTTTACTGAAATTTATGAGATCTTATAGTTTATGGAATTTGAGAGTAAAATTATTTTTAAGATACCAAAGTTCCCCCCTTCCCCCTTTATTTCTGATTGTGTCATTTTTTTTGTTGATCTCGAATCTTTTGACATGAATTTTGATCAAGTAATCTTCTGTTTTTGCTATCCTCTACTTTTCCAATAAGACGGTTAAACAATCATCTTTTAGAATATCTACATATTATATAGACTATATGATGTAATGCCATTCTATTTCTAGTGATCTTAACATAAAAAGACGACAAACTCGAATAAATAAAGCTTAGCGGTTGCATTGGAAACAATGCAACATATGCTAAACCAATATAGATATCTTAAAGACCAAGTTTTCTGTTACATGACACATTATTATAAGGAAGTTCGATTGTGTGAGGATTTTTATGAAGGCATTCAATTAGAAGGAAGAAAATATATGGGAAAGAATTAAAAATGATGAAAACATATAAAAAAGGAGTATACTACATAAAATATAAGCGAGCAAGTATTGATGCGGGGTTAAGGCCATGCATTCATGCATGTTAGGTTTCACATTAGTTGCAATATGGAATGAAGTAAAGTAGAAGCCAAAACTCTACACAACAACGGTGGACAATTTTTTAAAAATTTAGACTCCATATTTGATAAATTTTGAAGTAAAAACATATATATAAGCATAAACAAGCCAAATTCAAAGGATAAGCACATTTTATTTTATATTACAAATGTGATAATTTTTTAATTAAAAGTTTACATGTATAGGTTTATAAACAAGTTAAAAAAAATCAAAATGAAAAATAAATTTGAAGAAGTTTGAATTATTAGATAGTTTAGACTAACCTTTTAATACTTAGGATTTTAACTTGTTTATTTTTTTCATACAAGAGGAATCAACAACCAAGCAACCTTGAGTAGTCATACATTGACAACAATTTGACCACACAGTTTGAGCTCAAACCATAAGGTTAGATCTTATAACTCTCAATCTTGTCTAGAGGGCATGACACCTTAACACAACATTTAATCAAGTTTCAAACTCAAATTGCTTGGCACACAAGACACTTGGAAAGGACATTCAAAATAATTGTATTGTCTCTTATGGTCTATCTTTTTTACTTTTTTACATTTTATGAAAATAAAAGATAACAAAACACTAGAATGTCAACTTATTTGAAGTTATTAACATCCTAGGCTATACCATATGAATCCTTATCACTCCTTCAAACAATATAAGTGTTGGAATTGGATGCTCTCAAAAGAGAAGGATAAGACTAAAACCTCTAATGGTGATAAATCCACTAGGCCTAATATAAAAGATAACATTATTTGGAAATAAGGTAAGTCATCGAGAAGACAAATGATATGTGGCAAGAAGATAAGAACATCATGCTCCATGTGAATCTAATAAAATAAATGTTGTAAGTGAATAAATTTCTTTTGGCTTCCCAAATTACCACCATAGTAAAGTGATTGTGCCCAATGTTGAAGAGAAATGTGGTGAACAAGAGGTACACATGACCTATGAATTGTGTACAACTCCTCTTCAATTTGAAAATTCAAAAATGGTGTCATAGTAGAAGAGGTTGAATGTGAGACATTATAGTAGACCTGACTAAAGCTTGAATTAATTATATATTGTGAAAATTTTGTTAAATCCCAAATGTAATGTCCCTCTTATTTGCAACCTTGAGATGTTTGGATCTCGATATTATTTTTTGACTATGTATCAAGGGACACATAGGTCGTGCTTGAGCTTGTTGCGTTGGGTGAACTGATCAGTATTTCAACTTCACCATTTTCATTGTGAGTTTTGGTTGTGGCTTATGTTGTTGCATTGTATGGTGTACTTGGACCACACACATATTTTGAGATGAGGTTCCTCAACATGTCAATTATTGGTGTTCAGTTTACATTCAGATGCATGTGTGGAATTTTACCAAGTTCCTTGTTAGGACTTGATGTATTTCATTGCTATGGTATTTCTTGAGATGCATGTGTGATTCTTATATGCCTAGTTTATCTTGATGCTTTAGTTCATAGAAATGTGTATCATTATTCACAATGTGATTAAATTTTTTCATGATTATATGACATTTAGATGTATTGATTTATATTTTATATGATGTTGTACCCTATTGGGTGATTACATTATACTTCGGCTATTATATATTGAGCAAGTACTCTTGGCATATGTATTGAGCAGGTATAGGTATAGGGTTATTTCTCTACCTAGTTACAAATATCTGAGTTCTTCCCCCATGGTGGTTATTTTAGAGATGTCGCACTAGGCCTTCCTTTTGTTATTCCTCGATTGTACTTGAATTGAGTACACAATGTGGCATGTTTGACCTTTTGATAACCTGAATCCAAATCAGAGGTGATTCTAGAGTCCGTTTATGTTGTGAGTTACTAATAATTGCATGAGTTAATTTAATAGTTTAAATTCCTTTTTTATCATAAATAAAATTCTAGGAATTAAATTATTGCATATTGTACATAGCAATATTTTTTGTGAGTTGAGGAAAAGTAAAAAGAAATAAAGTTAAATTATTTATTTTTCAAAATATCTCTTTGGGTTGGGAATGTATATATATTTGATTTAATAGTTTTGTTAAAAGAGTGCAAATGAATTAATTATTGAATGTCTTATTTTTCTTAAATGAGAGAAATGGATAAAGAAAAATAAGAAAAAGTGAAAAATAGAGAATAGGAAAAATAGGGAAAATAGAAAATGGAAAATTGGTTAAAAAGGAAAATAGAAAGTCTTTTTTATTATTCATATTTTTGGAAAAAAAATCTCTCAATATCCTCATTTTGAAAATTTATGTTTTTGGGAATTTGCTTATTTTTTATTTGTGAAATCTTGGGAGTGGATTGGGTTGGGAGGAAAAAATATTGTTTGATTTATGTGTGGATTCAACTTCATCCATTTTGAGGAAATTGCAAGAAAACCATGTTTTTGTTTTTGAGTCCTTTTTGCACCCTAGATGACATGCTCACCCTTAAGGGAGCATTGGAATTCCCTTTTAGAATGAAATTTGAAACATTTAGTATAGATTAAATATATTTAAATTTTGTAAAAATGTCATTTTGTACCCTCACCATGTCAATTTTTTTGTATGCTTGGAACTTGAATTTTATTGCATGAATTAGGTGTTGTTCATATTTGAACCAAAATAACACTTTTCATTTTTGGAAATTTTGAATCTCAAAATTTGAGAAAATTTGAGCTCCACTAATGGAGTTTGTATGAAATTTATGGTTTTTATGTTTGGAAATATTTAGAAAATTTTGAATTTTGTAATTGAATTTGGATGTTTTAGAATGTGGAATTTCATGTCTCATTCATGGATTTTCATAAGGATCAGTTTAAAATCATGTTCAAAATTTTGTATGTCAATTTTTGTGCCACACTTAATTGTGATGAATCCAAGATGAATGTACTAGAGAGTCATAAGGGAGTATCTCTTAACATCAATTAGGGCACAAAGGGGCCCAAGGATATGATGGACGAGGAGTATCCTTCATAAGTGATAACTAATGACACTAGATAAATAAAAATAACCAAGATAATGATTCATATGGCATAGCCAAAGCACTAGTATAGGCCTAGTATAAGCATAGAAAGCATGCCCACTTAGGGAGTGCTAGGACTAGTAGGCTAGGTTCTTGACATAGGTGAGTTCATTTATACCCAACTCTACTTAACCATCCCTTCAAGCTTTGTGATGACACTCAGTACCTCTTCTCTAGCATCTTATCCTTGTGTCATTGGTGTGTGTTCCTTATGAGAGTTTATTGTTTGTCCTATTGGTGATTGTGCCTAATGAGAGTATCTTATTTTGTGTCATTGGTATTTGTGCCCAATGAGTTTATTAGTTGTTCCATTGGTTATTGTGCCTAATGAGAGTACATTGGTCTATGTCATTCGTGTTTGTGCCCAATGGGTGTTGTATTCTCATCTATCATGTGATGTTGATTGAGTGATTCTTGCATTATGTGTATGGTGTGTGTATACGCTGTATCTGGCATGTGTATAAGACTTCTTCCATGTGTTTGGTGTGAGTGTGTGACTATCTCCTAACACAATGGAAGTTCTACCTTTGGGTACCACGTGGTTGGGTGGTGTGGAAACCACCATTGGGGATTTATGTATCTTGGGAAGAGCTCTAGAATCAAGAGAAAGTTGGTAAAGATTTCTCATTTCACTTATTTTTTGGTTTAATATTTTTTAAAATTAATTTGAAGGACATTGGAGCCCTTTATCCAAATTTTAATATGTCAATTAAACCTCTTGAATGGATTGATTGTAAACCGACCACATAAGTAGTATTTGTATCATGTATTCTTTTACATGTTTTGATGTTGGAGTTGAACACTCATGTCATTTTGGATGTTCTCTTAGTTTATTGAATTTTTAGTTAAAATTAATGTAGTGCACACTTCATTTTTTTAGAAAAGATGCAAATAGATAATGGAATTTATCTTGTCCTTTTGTGCTCCTTAGTGTGTTTGTCTTTGAGAACTTGCCTTGTGGAGGGGGTCATTTGAGGTTATTTAAGTGATCTTTGTGGGGTAGTGAGGTGTAGGAAACTTTCCCCTTCACTACTTTGTGTCATTTGTCTCATGTTGGAGCCTCTTGTAGTCTCCCCAACCCTTAGGAGTCATCTCATTTGTGAGGTTACTATGTCTTGTGTTATCAGGTGTCAAGGACCTCTTTGATTCCCTCAATCTTTTTTTATCATTTTTGAGTTCATTTTTTGTCATCATAATTTCTTTGTAGTCCCTATGTGTTGTGCATGTCCTATGAACCAAAAATGATCCTAGGTTTACTCACTAGTTAGAACACTAGTGCTAGAGTCAAGACCATAGGACCAAAGCACTTGTTTGAGAATTTGGTGCCAAAATAGGATACCTACACTAGAATAGGACTCCAACACCAAACATAGACACCTATGCACTCACACTTGTGCCCTTCCTACAGACTAGTGTCATCTAGTGCCTTGTTTCTATTGGTTCATCATTTGTTTAGTCTTCTAGTTATTTCTCAAGGAAACTTTGTATATGAAAGTTGTCCCCTTGGCCTAGAGAGTCTTCCCATGTTGTCACATTTTTTACCAATGTTAGACTTGGGGAGTTATGCCACCCATTTTCCTTAGGAATTGTGTTGTTTCTTGTAAGAAAACCATCATTGTTCCAGTTGGTGGAGGGCTTGTAGCTCCCAAAAAGGTAAACCCTTTTGAATGTTTTCCCTTCCATTTAGTTGTTGTTTAAGGGTAGATGCAAGAAGATGAGTCTACTTCTAGTGGAAATTTTAGACATAGAAAAAAACCCAAAATCGGGCCCAAAAAAATGGGATCCCGTTATTTACCAAACGGGATGTTTCGCTTTGAGGCCCATACCAAAAATCCATATCAATAAATCCTTGAATAATAATGTGTATAGTAGTGATTGATTTGTCTCTAATAACATTATTGGTGATGATTCTTGGTTGATTCACTTAGGTACACCATAAAAAATGACTCATCATAAGGGAATGGTACCATGATTGTAAGAAGTGCTATGGTGGAAAACTAATAATTACAACTATTTTGTATAGTTGGTTGAGGAAAGGTGAAAGAGCCTTTCATGGATGGGGGAGTGAGACACTTTCTACTATTTTTTTGTTTTAGATAAAAGGCATAAAAGCCTACACTTTCTACTATTTTATATATTATAGATCTAGAAATAAATCTTTTTTACATCTAAGATGATTGAATATAGAGTGAATTTTGTCTTTGATGAAAATTATTACAAGTTAGCTAGAGGAAAAGTAGGTGTTCATTAAAGGTATCAAACATGGAACACTTCGTAGGTTGGAACATCAACATTATATAGCTTGGTCAAAGTAGTTGAGACTAAATGTCGTGGAAATTTAGGTTGGGTCACATAGGAGAAAAGGGCTTAAAACATTGGTAAGTAAAAATATGATAGGTCTTTCAAAAAAAATTGTTGGTTTAAAATTTGACAAAATTGTGTATTTGGAAGTAAAATAGGGGAATATTTGCTTCAAGAAGAACTAGAGAAAGGGGGAACATGGAAGTGTTCCACAATGATTTTATTGGTCTTATGTATATGCACTCTATTGGTAAGCCTTAGTACTATGTCTCATTTTAGATGATTATACTAGACCCACCTAAGTGTATTTTCAAAGGAAGAAGTATGAGGATTCTCACAAGTTTAAGAATTTTAAGGCACTTGTAGAGAATAAAACTAGTAAGCAATTTAAAGTGTTAAGGTTAGATAATGATGGATAATATTTCTCTAAGTAGTTTGACACATTATACAAACATGTTAGAATTGTTAGATAAAAGACAACACCCTATACACTAACAAAATGGAGTAACTAAAAGATTAAATGGAACCTTGTTGGATCAAGCTAGAAATTTGTAAAGAAATGTTGGTCTAGGACAAGAGTTATAAGTTGAGGTAATTAATACTAATTATTACTTAAAAAAGTATCCCACATTTTCACTTAAGGAAAAGACACCATATGAGATGTGGATAGCTACTAAGCTTGTTGCTACACATTTGAGAGTATTTGGTTGTAAGGCATTTATTTATTTGTCAAAGAAAAAATGTTATACATTATATTTTAAGGAAAAGAAGTGTATTTTCATTGAGTATGGTGAAAATGATAAAGGTTACAAGTTCTGGAACTTAGTGACAATGGAGATTCTTTACTTAAGGGATGTCATCTACAAGTAGCATAGAGTTTATCAAGAGAGGAATAGCCAAATGTATAAGAGAGTAAATTGTACTTTGAACACAAAATATAGTAGGAAGATGCTTCTAAAAACTAATAAGCAATTGGACATGATAGTATGAATGGAGAGGATTTCATGCATATTCAACACAAACTTTGAAAAATAATAGAATGTAAATGTGGTAAGATGATGAGGGCTACACCGCCCAACCCCACAAAACACAACAATAGATACCAACACAGAAGCCGTGAGGCAGAAAAATAACTCAATTTCAATTATTTTCAGAAAATGAAATTACAGATTCAAAACTTACATGTTGCAGCCTCATGGGCTTTATTTAATACAACAAAATAAATTCTAAAAGAAAACTATTATTTAGAGCCACAATATGCACTAATGGAGCCACCTTCTACAACACCCTCATATCCATTTTTGTTTTACCATATAACCACCCTAGAATGTTCTAGAAAGTGCAAATTCCCCTTCTGTTTTGGCGCAAAAAGTCTCGCAGTTTGATTTCTGGCCAAGGAAGAAATTTTAATGAAATTCACTTTTTAGAGGGGCAACTTCGCGGGGCCATAACTTTTGATCCAGGTGTCTGATTTTTTATTATTGCATATCGTTGGAAAGCTCTTGAAGAGATCTACAACATACAAACCCATTGTAGGTCAGTTCGTCCACTTTTGACTATTTCGAGGCCTACAAAGTTTTATTTTCGAATTTGAAGCTGCATTGGAGAAATTTCTTAGGAAGAAAAATTTAATTTCTCCCAAACCATTCAGGGTATTGAGGCGATTCTTTCACGACCAGGAAATTTTTTCAGCTCCGCTCCTTTGGGTAAATTTTTAGGTCCATACGAGCCTGTTTAGGCCGACTTACTAAAAATAGTAAGTGATCAATTTTCACTATTTTTGACTTCTGACTATCTTATACCCCTTAAGTGCCATCATGGGACTCAAAACTAAAGAAAATAAAGAAAACATTTTTTTTGGGTGATTCAAGATTGCTCTACACCACTGGATGCTCCTGTATCAAACACTCGGGGTAATTTGAAAAGTGACCCTGTCACTTCTCAAGAGTTAGAGGGAAACCAAAATGGTTAACCTTAGCCTCAAACAACCATGATGAATCTTCAATAGGCCTTCCTCTCCATTTCACCAAGTACTTTGTGTATTGCCTATTTCTTGTGCTTCTACCCACATGACTATCCAAAATTTCTTCTATCTCCTCCTTTTCTAAAGTAGGTGTTGGAATATTCCACTGTGCTTCTATTGTTTCTTCATTAATTCCCCCTTCATGATATTCTGTTAAATATGAAATGTTAAACATAGGTGAAATATGAATTTCATCAGGCAACTCTACCTCATATGCATTTCTTGAATCATGCTTCGTCAGGATCTTGCATGGTCCAAACTTCTTCATCTTTAACTTGTTGTATGTACCAACTAGAAACATCTCCTTTCACAAATGAACCATGAATTCATCTCCTACTTGGAACTCCTTATGCCTCATTTTATGATCTTCCTTGGCCTTATATTCTTAGTTCATCTTATTGATATGTTTCTTCACTTCTTCATGCAAATTCTTTAGGTGCTCCACAAAATTTTCAGCCTCAACACTACTCTTCTCCCCCTTATCCATCTTTCTTAGTTTAGAAGCAATTCTTGGACTACTCCCATACACAATCTGGAATGGTGATTTACCAGTGCTCCTATTGACAAAATTGTTGTAAGCAATTTTTTCCTGTGGTATAATCCAATTCCATCCCTTGGGCTTATCTCCTACTAAGCATCTTAGCAGGTTACCCAAACTCTCATTCACCACCTTCGTTTGTCCATCAATCTTTGGATGGTGTGCAAAACTGAACTTCAAATCTATTTTCAACTTCTTCCATAATGTCCTCTAGAAATATCCAACAAATTTGGTATATCTATCTAAAACTATACTCTTTGGTAGACCGTGTAGTCTCACCACCTCTTTGAAAAACAACTCTGTGACTTGAACAACATCATTGGTCTTATGACATGGAATGAAATGTTCCATCTTTTAAAATCTATCCACCACCACAAATATGGAATCATGCCCTCTTTGTGTCCTTGGCAAGCCAAGAACAAAATACATGCTAATATCCTCCCATGGCCTCTCAGGTACAGGTAATGGCTAATACAATCTAGTATTTTGACTTGTTCCTTTCACCATTTGACATACTCTGCAACTTTGTACAAAATTTTTCACATGTTGTTGTAACTATGGCCAGTAATAATTCTTAGTAACAAGAGCAATGGTCTTATCTTGATCAAAATGCCCAACTAATCCTATACTAGGCTTCTCCTTGATTAGATTCTCTCTCATAGAACTCCTTGGAATGCACAATTGGCTTCCTCTAAAAAATATCCCATCCTAGATTAAGAAATCCAACCATCTTGTCCTATCCAATGTAACAGATTCCAAACAAGCCTTCCAAGCTTTTGTAAAGTCTGGACCTTCAAGATACAAACTCTTGAGTTTATTGAACCCAACAACCCTTATATTCATCTCTATCAACAAATTTTTCCTTCTACTTAAGGCATCTGCAACTCTGTTTGACCTTCCACTCCTGTGCTTCAAAAAAATATAATTTTGCAAAAACTCAACCCATTTTAAGTGCCTTTGATTTAACTTTACTTGACTATTGAGATATTGCAAAGCCCGATGATTAGTATATAAAACAAATTCTTTTGAAAAAAAATAGTGTCTCCATTTCTTAAAAGCCTAAACTATAGCATAAAACTCTTGATCATAGATAAAATATTTCTTCTTAGCATCATTCAAATTCTCACTAAAATAGGCAATAGGCTTACCTTCTTGACTCAAAACAACTCCTATGGCAATGCCACTAGCATCACAATCTACCTAAAAGACCTTATTGAAATTTGGAAGTGCCAAAACAGGTTGCTTTGTAACTTTCTTCTTCAACATATCAAAAAATTTGGCTGCTCCTATAGTCCACTTAAACTCTTTTCTATCCCCTCTCATTGCTTCAGTTACAGGTGCACAAATACTACTAAAATTCTTAATAAACTTTCTATAAAAGCTTGATAGACCATGAAATGATCTTATCTCTGTAACACTCCTTGGGGTAGGTTGTTCAATGATAGCTCTTACCTTCTTTGGATCCATTTTAAGACCCTCTACTAAGACAACAAATCCCAAATACACCAACTCTCTCTTCACAAAACTACATTTCTTCAAATTAATCAACAAATTCTCCTCCCTTAGCTTCTCAAAAAATCTTCGGATATGTATCAAGTGCTCCTCTAATGTCTTACTAAAAAATAAAAATATCATCCAAATAAACAATAAATTTTTTTCCTAAAAATTCTTTCAATACCTCATTCATAAGCCGCATAAATATGCTTGGTGCATCGGTTAGCCCAAAAGGCATGACTAACCACTCGTATAGGCCCTCCTTGGATTTAAAGGTTGTCTTCCATTCATCTCCTTCTCTAATCTGGATCTGGTGATATCCGCTCTTCAAATCTATCTTCGTGAAGTACTCAACTCCACTCAAACAATCCATAATGTCATCCATTCTCGACAAGTGAAATCTATACTTGATGGTGATCTTGTTGATGGCTCTAGAATTTGTACACATCCGCCATTCCCCATATTTCTTTGGTGCTAGTACTATAGGTACAAAACATGGACTCAAACTCTCTCTGATCAATCCCTTCTACAACAACTCTTGCACTTATCTGTTCAACTCTTCACTCTTTGTTGGAGTCATACGATGAGTTGCCTTATTCTGAAAGTTGGCTCCAGGAATCAAGTCCATTTGATGACTAATATTTCTTACTGGAGGCAAACCTTTGGGTACATTATAAAAAATAATAGCCTAAAACTCATTCAACAAATCTGAAACCTCTGCAGGTACCTCATTAGTATCTTCTTTATCAACTCTAGGGATCAATGCAAAACACATGCTCATGCCTCATACCTTCTAGGAACTCTCTTCCATCAACCAAACAAATTCTTGCATTACTACATACCTTTTCCTCTGCCTCTTTCAAGGGATTCAACTTATGATGAACTCCATCCTTTGTCAAAGAATAGGTGTTGGCATGTCCATCATGTACTGCTCATCAATCAAACTGCCACAATTTGCCTAACAACATATGACAAACATCCATAGGCATAATATCACACAATACCTCATCATGGTAATTTCCAATCTTGAACTTTACTAGATGTTGTTCATTTACCAAAGCTTTATGGTCCTTCTACAACCAAGAAATCCGGTATGGATTTGGATGCCTTCTTCTCTCCAATTGCAACTTACTAACCATCTCTTTTGAAACAAAGTTATCAGTACTACCCCCATCAATAATAACAATGCAAAATTTACCTTCACACTTACATCTGGTGTGAAACAAATTCTTCCTTTGAGTTGGCTCTTTCTCCTCATTCAACAAGGCTCTTCTAGTAACTAGAACCTCTCCTCTTTCTACATCCTCAGAATGTGAAGACTCGGCATCTTCATCTACATGTGCAACTCGTGCATTACCCTCAGGTCTTCTATTTGTCCTTCCTTGATGTTGAGGATACTCATAGGCTCTATTTCCTTCTTCTCCACACTAGAAACAAGTTCCACAAAAGCCTCCTCTTCCTAGTCCTCGTCTAGATCTTCCTCTTCCTCTTTGATCTCCATTATTCTAATCACGAGGATGGTGGGTGTTATCTCCTTTCTAGTTTTGGCTGCTATTGGATCCTTCACCCTTCTTTTGATCTTTATTTTGACCTCCATATGATCGTCCACTAGTATTTCCACCACAACCCCCACCTCTTTGCTTGCTTTCAAATCTTCTATTCAAATTTTCTTCTACCTTCAAAGCAAACTAATATGCATCTTCAATGGTAGACATTCTTACCAAACTCAGCTCGTATTGAATGCTTGGCTTCAACCCATTTATGTAACAAGCATCTTTCTCCTTGTTGGCCTTAGAATGACCTGTTTTGATCAAGACTTAGTAGAATTCTTCTGTATACTCCTTAACATATTTTCCTACTTGTTTCAACCCTTGCATCTTCTTCAACAAATCCAAATCATAGTCCCTAGGAATGAACTGTCTCTTCAATTATTCCACCATCTGATCCCATCTTGTTATTTTCTCTTTTCCTCTTCTATTTCTTTCCAACTAGACTTCTTTCCACCATATGCTAGCATGACCTTTCAATTTGGCCTTTGCAAATTTGAACCTATATGAGTCTTCTATTTCCTCAAACTCAAAATACTCTTCCATGTCATTGATCCAATCGATCAACTCCTCTTGATTTAGGTATCCAAAAAAATTAGAAACTTCTATCTTCTGCCTCTTGCCAATCTTGGAAATGGCCCTAATCAGTCTAACTTCTCCAGGATCCATTATATCATGTATTTCCTCTTCCAATGGCTCCTCATCTTCTACCTCAACCTCACTTTCATCTCTTCTTCTGACATTAACTCCTTTATGCAACTCCTCTTGCAATGCTTGAACTTGTCTCTAGAGGGCTCTAAAACCCGCTTTTGTTACCCCAACATTTCTTCCACCACGGTTTCTTCATGGAGGCATCTTTTCTCATAGACCCACAACCACAAGTCCTGGTGTAAGCTGCCTCATGTTCAGTGATTTGTCTACACACTCAGGAAAACCTACTTTGATACCACTTGATTAGGACTACACCGCCCAACCCCACAAAACACAACAATAGACACCAACACAGAAGATGCGAGACACAAAAATAACTCACTTTCAATTATTTTTAGAAAATGAAATTACAGATTAAAAACTTACATGCTACAACCTCATGGGCTTGATTCATTACAAAAAAAATCAATTCTGAAAGAAAATTGTTATTCAGAGCTACAATTTGCACTAATAGAGCCACCTTCTACAACCTCCTCATATCCCTTTTTATTTTACCCAATAACCACCCTAGAATGTTCTAGAAAGTGTAACTTTCCCTTTTGTTTTGGCACAAAAATTCTCGTCGTTTGATTTCTGGCCAAGGAAGAAATTTTAATGAAATTCACTTTTTAGAGGGGCAACTTCGTGAGGCCATAAATTTTGATCCGAGTGTTTGATTTTCTATTATTGCATATCATTGGGAATCTCTAAAAGAGATCTACAACATATGAACCCATCGTAGGTCAGTTCGTCCACTTTTCGAGTTCTTTAGGGGCCTCCAAATTTTTATATTTGAATTTGAAGCTGCGTTGGATAAATTTCTCGGATGGAAACTTTAATTTCTCCCAAACCATTTAAGGTATTGAAGCGATTCTTTCACGATCGTATTTTTTTTCAGAGCTGCTCCTTTGGGTAAATTTTCAGGTCCATACGAGCCCATTTAGGTCTACTTGTAAACTAAAAATAGTAAGTGACCATTTTTTGATGTTTTTGACTTCTAACTATCTTATACCCCTTAAGTGCCATCATGGGACTCAAAAAAACTAAAGAAAATAAAGAAAACATTTTTTTTGGGTGATGCAAGATTGCCCTACACCGCTGGATGCTCCTACATCGTAAGATCTTTGATTGTGACTTTGAGAAGATCTACTCGGTAGAAAAAAATACCTGATAAGTATATTCCATGAGATTTATGTTGCATTTTTTCTCTAGCTAATAGTAGGGATGAACCAAAGCCTAAAGGAGAAACTCTCTCTTCTAATTAATTCACTTGAATAACATCAAGATGCACAATAGATGGATCTGTTTCCTTGCAACCATGTCATTCAAACTTGTTTGACACTTTAAGATGACCTAGATCTAGTTGCATGAAATATTTTCTCATAGAACTATGTGGCATGATAATATAATAAAGGAGTATCCGATGACACATCTAGTTTCACAGTAGGTTTCGTGACTTTTCCATTTGTCTAAGGCATTTATATAGATGCATAAACATGACAACATCCATAATACTAGCCTGACAAAATGAAAGCTAATTCATACATCATCCACACATGCAAAATTACTTAGACATTAACCTGCATACATTCCTCACAATCTGCTCCAACTTCACTGAAGGTTGAGACAAGTTTGGGAATAAGCTTATCCAACATAATCTTGAAACCATGTGAACTGTTGCATTGAGAAACAGTCCTAGCATGTAGTGGCATCACTAGCTCACCAAAAATAAATCCAACTTGAGTGCCCTTCATATATACATTACAACCACCAAGTATATAACAACCGTGTTTGCAAAAGTGCTCTTTACACTAGTAGAATTTGGAAAACAAATGACTACGTGACCAAAACTAGTAGAATATGACAAATAAATGACTAATTTGGTCATTTATAAGTGACTAATTTGGTCATCGGGTAAAATCACAACTAAATGACTAATATCATACAAATAAAAATGACTAAATAAATGACTAATATCAGACAAATAAAAATGACTAAATATATGGCTAAATTAATGACTATTACTCTATTCTTTTTTCTTTCGAATTTGATCATAATCCATAGAGCTTAAACCCCCCTCATGGGACCCCTATCTAAGCAGGCCATTTGGCCGCTTAGGTTGCTTGGTGCACCAAAAATACCTATTGTGTGGAAGGAATTGCCTCTCGGTGCAGTCTTAAGGCCTTCACATATTTTATAAAAAAAATTATAAACATTTACATTCTTTAACTTTTATTTCTCATTATGTTAATGAACCGTTAATGTTTTTAACTATGATTTGAAGCCAGTTTGATTTTCCTGTTGTGTTAGCATGTCAAATGTATCAAAGAGAAATTGTGGTCAATTTCACTAATAAAATATGATTTAAACAATCCAATTGCAATAAAAATGAAGATTGATTCACTTCTATCTTCACTTGCTGATATACTCAACCATCTTAATAATGCGAAATAGAAATAACAATGATCGCTTTTGGTATGCAAATTTTTTCTCTTTCAGGCTTTATATTGTTAATTATTTTTTAAAAATAGAATTATTTATAATCTATGAAATCAATTGTGTGTTGATCATTTCTATAGATGTTATTTTTTATACAAGTTTGAACTCTAGTAATTTTAGGAGCACATCATGCTTGTCTTAATTTTCACAACCTATATTAAAATGACAATGTAGATAGATGAATTTTTTTTCCCTAAAAATGAAGATTAATTTTCACATGCCTTCCACGCAATAGTTTTTTTGGGTGCATTTTAGCAATAGGTATTTTTGGTAGACAAAGAAATTATTTTAAAAAAGGTATTTTTGGTGCCTTGGTCAATCGGGTCATGTATGCATTTGGAGGGAATCTTAGGCAGTTGATCTTTGGCGTAAAACATTGTGATTGCATGTTGGAGGGAAGTTTCGAAGTTTAATCAACAATTTGGTATTTCAGATCTCACGCGCGTTTTAAGGTTTTCCATAACAAAAGATATCAAGCAAAAGCTTTGGTCTGAGAGTATATTGCAAGTATGATGAAGGAAACAACCATTGAATGCAAAGAGTGGTGGTTTCTATTTTTGTAATGCCAGAGCTTGTTGAGCAGCATTTTCTGAGTTGCAACACTAGTATCATTCAAGAAAGGGCATGACATTAAATAAGGTTACAATCTAAAGGTAAGTGGAAATCTTGAATCCTGAAACCTCATGTTGATCTTCATCCTTTATGACAGTGATCTTGATCTTGTATATACTATTCTTGCTTTCCATTGCTTCATTGTTGTTACAATCTTGTGCTTTCACTGATATAATGATAATGCTCTTTGATATTGAATGAATCTCATTGAATTTGACCCCTTTTCACTTTGTTCCATGGTCTTTTACATCTTCTTTATGCATGATATTGGGTCACATGGAATTCATAACTGTTATTATCTCCTTAATTTTTCTATGATCCTCTGACACTCATATGCTTTGATATAAGAGTGATCATTTGCAACTATTTTCTCTCTATATATTGTCTTTCATTTATATCCCTCACATGCCTTGGACTCTTGTTATCATGCTTCAAACTCTATTGAACGAAGCACCAGATTGTCCTCAGTAATGAGATTGTGTATATATACCTATGAAAATAGTAGAAAAATAAAACCATATATCATCTTAATGACATGTACCAAAGAATAAATTGTACTCTACCTCCGAAGATCCAACAACACTCTGTGATGTTGTACCGGGCTAAAATGTAGCAAGCTTTCCTCCAAATCCAAAATTGACACCAACTGGTCTCTTCAACCACTTAGGAGCTTTCAAGAGTGCACCTAAAAAGGGAAAAACGAAAAGATAGACATCATGTATTTGCATATAGGATCCCAATTCATTGGGGGATGTAACATCTTGTCCACCTTTTGAATGAACTGACAGATCTAATTGTGTTGTATCATCAAGAGTGACATTGTTGATTATTTCACTGCTAATATCATCAATGTTGGTAGATTGAGCTTCTTGTAAGTCTTGATTCTTTGTTGACTGCACTTGAAATCCAAGGTGCTCAAGTAGCTTTGTCCTAGCATTTCCTTCATCTTTAAACATGACTCTTAGGAAATTTCATGTCTCCCTCTCTTCTTCCAAACTAAATCAATGCAGAAACCAAAAATTTTCTAGTGAAACAATACAAATGAATGTAAATTGTTATTAATCCCATTCAAAAAGTATCCACAAATAACTAACTGAGAACCCCGAGACTTCTTATCGTACAAAGCTCACAATGATGATTTCTCACCATCTACTATTGCAGCTTCAAACTCTATTGAACGAAGCACGAGACTGTCCTTGGTAATGAGATTGTGTATATATACCTATGAAAATAGCAAAAAAATAAGACCATATATCATCTTAATGACATGTACCAAAGAATAAATTGTACTCTACCTCAGAAGAGCCAACAACACTCTGTGAAATTGTACCGGGCCGAAATGAAGCAAGTTTTCCTCCAAATCCAAAACTGACACCAACTAGTCTCTTCAACCACTTAGGAGCTTTAAAGAGTGCACCTGAAAAGGGAAAAATGAAAATATAGACATCATGTATTTGCATACAGGATCCCAATTTATTGAGAAAATATTATAAGTGAGATTCCCATTTCTTAACTAAGTCATGTATGGTTATCACATAAAGCAACACTTACCGCCCACTTTATGTTTGAAAGCAATTAAAGCACTATACTTGGGTTATTCACAGAGAGTCATTAGTCAAGTACTGTAGTCAACAAATCATGGGAATATCAAACTAGTAGAGCATAGATAGCAATAGTGATCATGCATAAATCTCATGAAAAGATTTGCATCAATTAAGGTAGACGTATTTCGACAATGAAAAAAATCTAGATGAAATAGACCTACCTTTGTAACACTTTCACTTATGTTTGTGATTTTCATTAACAATGAAGGTATATGTAGATTGGGCAGGTACTGTTGGGCTCTAAAGGCCCCTTATTGTGTGATTAAACAATACAAACAATTGGGGAAATGTCATTATATGTAATGACATAAGTTGAGGTTGAAGGTATTATTTGATGCCAATTCAAACAATGGAGGCTCTTGTTGAAATCTACCTCTACCTTCTCATCATGGAAAGGACAATGAGATGTAGTTAAACCATGGAAGTCGTGCATATATTTTGATGAAAAAATGAGCCTGGGCCATCATCACTAGTGTTAGGTCTCAAAATTGCAGGTTTTAAACCATAAGGGGGTGCCAATCCCTTAATACACCTTTGGCCCATGAACAAGGTAAGCAGGATTGATTACCTTCTACTCTTCAGGCTTTGCCAAACCTAGGTGGGTATACTTGAACAATAAGGCAGATTTGCAGATAGATATGGTTCCTAGATTGAGCAATCTACTTACTATGGCATGTGAGATGAAGCAGATGCAGAGTTTTAATGACTAAATACTAGTGAGAGTAATTGGGAGTTCGAGTTTGTGAGTTGTATTTTGTATGTAATATCTAATTATGACCAGTGCCTACTTCTATTGGGTGGATGGAGTAGAGGGATGAATGATGATTTTTGAGATAGGGTTCTGTAAGATAGGTAGATTCACTCTTCAACTTAACTCAAAAATTTGGGCACTTTGAATGTTTGCACCTTATGCAAACATGCAAGTATGTCAGTTATTTGGGCTCTTCTTAGTAATCCGAGTGATATCCCCTTATGCTACTATGAAGTTGTGAAAGGAAACCAATTAAGAAAATCTATTCAAAAGGACTTTAATCCAAACATGAACCTATCAAATTTGATTTCTTAAAAGGAATTTTAATTCTTCTGCACACCAAAACCAGTCACACAACTACAAAAAATGTGTATTGAAAAATTAAATGTATTTCCACACACTCAATTTGAATAACATAAACAACCACTTTAGAGACAACCAAATAGCATATAAGCATATAAATCCACACAATAGTTGAAAACTTGAAAGAAAATCAACAATTATGCATAACCTTCTCCATTATATTTATCTTTGAATAATATGCATTATAAACATAGTTTTTGATATGAGATGGATGGCTGAAATGGTGCAATCTATCTTCTTACTAATGCCTACCCTAAAATGGAAATGATGTGATGATGATCTATTTGTGTCTTGGTCTCTCTTATATATGTGAGAGGCAACAAGCTATAGACTTGTTACAAAAAGTCATGTTGTTTGATAACTAAACATAATTAAGATAATGAAATATTGCAGCAACTAAATGCATCAATCTGTTAATCTCCAAGTAGAAGCCCGTGACCACCTAAGATTTTTTTAAAGCTTCTACTCCATGATACGGTGCTCATGCTGTCAGTTGACTCCTTTGATCCTGATGGTTTCCCTAATGTGTGTGGTGTATCCATACTTTGGTTGAGGAAAAAATTGAATGCAGAGAGGTGATGGATGTATTCTTGTTCAACACAAGTATCTGCATTGGAGATCACCTCTCTCATATCATACTCCCTATACATCATCTTCTCGAGCTGCTTGTGAGTATTTTGTAAAATCATATCCTTGTTATTGATCTATTGTAATGCAACATTCAAAAGCGCATTAAACTCTTCCTTCCAATCATCATATTCTCAAGGATTTCCGATATAATCATAGAGTGTCAGAGTCGAATTGAAGCAGTCAAGATCCTCCATGAGCCTATTATGATATCCATTGTGTGTTTCTACCAATTTGTTGTGTCTGCATTATCTATCCTTTCAGGATTTGCTTGTCTTGAAGCTCTTCTTTCTTTTCAATTATTCTCCCTTGTAATTGTTCATTCTCCTCTATTGCTGAGTATACCTGTTTAAATTGCCTCCAATATTCATCTGCACATTTTATCATCTTATTGAATCTTCCCTTGTTCATTTCGGATGTAGTATTATACTTGATGGTTTTGACTTCCTTCTCCAATTTTTTACATTTTTCTTGAGATTTCAGTTAGCAATTCTTCCAATAGGTTGTATCAGCCATTGCATCCAATACTCTCTTATCTTTCTCAAGCCATGGGGAATACAATTCTGGTGTGGAAGAGGAAGATGATCTTTCTCTTTGATGTGCTAAATCCTTCTTCAACCTATCATTTTGTTTAACCAACTTATCAATCTATGCCTTGGTGAACTTTGCCACATTGACATTCAACTCTGTTGTCTCCATGGGGTTGGTATCCCCTACTCTTTGAACCAAGAGATGTCCAAAAATTTGGTTTGGATTATCAATCACAACTGGTCTTTTGTCATGGGGGTACAGTGACCAAATAAGCAAGGTGGCCTCATCTGGATTGTATCCATATCCTGAATACATCTTGTCACTTGCTTCCTCTGTTAAATTCATTGTTTTATCTCCTCTCTTTCTGAAACTATCAAACACAATTGCAAAGCTTATATCTCGTCTAGGAAAAAAAAATACTCCAACTTCTTGGAGTAACTCTCTCCCTCTCTCAAGAGTGATGGACTCCATCTCTTTGTCTATTTCTTTTTTCAATTCTTACAAAACAACAACTGCTTGTTCAGGAGTGACATCCTGCATCTTTTGGCTCATTTTCTTGCCTTTATATTCATAAAAAAATGATTTAAACTCAGGAGACTTAACAAAATATCCATTAGAAATAAACTCTTGTCCAACCTTGACCCTAACATCATCTGATAATTCATCTAATGCTTCAAATCTTACAACATTGTGTTCCTGAGGAGGCTCATATTGTGCAATTACAAGAGCACTAATTTGTTGTACTTGCTCTTCCTCCTCATCACTTTCCTCATCACTCTCCTCTTCTTCACTCATATCAGTATCTACAGAAAAAATCACATCAAGAGTTGGTTGTGAAGGGATATATTAATCTAAGGGCTCTATATCTTCAGCTTGCACTCCTAAATAGGTTGCATGAGGGGCATCAAAGAAAAATGAAGGTACATTCTTTACCATTTCATCCATTTGAGCAATGAGTTTCTCAATCCTTGCTAGAGGATCCTGTATTTCACCAAATTCCTTCGAATAAGATGAGACATTTCTTCTTTTCCATTCCTCTACAAGCATAACCCTATTATATGTAGTCATTCTTTTAGTGGTAGAGGCTTCATCATGGTTTCTGATTACATCTTCATCTGAGAATACATGCTTATATCCTGATAACCCCTGTGATAACCTTGCTTTGTGAATAAAGCCTTCTACATCAAAATTTTCCCTTTTGTTACCTAGAGGGAGGTTATATTGTGCTAATTTAGCATCAATTTCCTCATATCCCTCATTTGCAACCACTGTAAAGTCTCCAAAACATAAGTTACTGGGCATGATCGATTGTTTGTTGTGTCCTTTGAGGTTTTTGGCATTAGATTTTTCCAATTGCCTCACAATTTCTAAGTAGGAAATTCTATCAGGAACTACTCGTGGCAACAAGTGTGGAGTTCCTTCAAACCCATAAACCCTAATCACTATGCAGTCAGGAAAAGAATACCAGTCTCCCTAGTTATGATTCACCTTATTCCTTGGGTCATTTTCCTTTGGTCTTAGAAACTTTTGCACTCCTGGGGATAAGTTATAATCACACGGATATCCTAGAAACTTCATTAATGGTTTCACAAAAAAATTCTCAAAATAAAGATAATGAGATCTACCAAATCGACTATCCCACAATGAAGTTCACATCTGTATAAGTTTGAGGTTCCCATTTTCATCTGTATCTTTTATTCTCAATTCTTCAGTCTAGACCCTTCTAACATGTCCCTCATGCATGAGCAAATGCATGAATAGAGAATAATGTTTGAAATGAATATATTCACTATTGTTTTTAATCTTTTCAAGCCCCTGGTTTAGGGAACTGGCCAAGTATCTAGCATAATTGAATGACTTGGCATCATTGCTTTGTATGTCTAAAACTAAGACCATTGGGGCAATAGACATGAGGGGTGGGACCTCTACCCCCAAGACCTGACCAGCTGAATAATAAGTGTATCTAAAATATTCTTCAAAAAAGTCCTCATGAAAAGGAGGGTTTTCATTACTCGAAAACCTCCTGAGTTGGCCTCCTTAATTCTTAGGCCTATGCAAGGGTAGTTTCCATCATTTGTAGCTGGTATCCATATGGTGATACTCTGTCAAGAGATCTCTAATCGTGAATGGAAAGTTCATAGGACACTCGAACTGAAACACATTAGAAATTAAATCCTTAGAAATAACAAGCATGTCAGCCCCATTATGTGTTTGGATAGTTCTCCTCTTGGGGTCATATCTGCTAGCTAGAGCTTTAATTAATTCTACATTTACAAACACATTGGGAACCACGAGTCTTCCCAAGTTCAACCTCCACAGGTTGTAGATTGGCTGAAACCTAAATTGTTTCCTGTAATGATACATGAAAAGCTCATACCCACGTCGTGGTGTCCAAATATCCCCCAAGCCTTTATGTTTATCTAATAATCTATCCATTGAAGGATTCATTAGAGCACTCCTCCTGGGTCTTGGCCTTGACCCAGGGCATTGATCTATTAGGTCTTGATTCAAGGGTCTCTTCTTAGTTTTTTGTTTCTTAGCTTTGGATTTTTTTGCATTTTCCTCCAATAATCAAATTGTTAATCTTTTGAAAAATACAACTTCTCAATCGAGATTGGTGTACTTACTTGGGTCTTTCCTCCATTGGTTTCTGCTATGTGAGAACTCCAAGATTTTCCTTTTTGCTTCTATCCTCAGCAAAATCTTCCAGACTATGCAACAATTATGCGATCAACTTGTGATATAATTCACTTCAACTTTGGCTCATAAATACACCACCCGTTTTAGTCTTGTCATCTAAGGGAAGCATTTATTTTTAAATATCTCGACAATGCCTTGAGATGTCAAATTAGTTAGCAATCAATCATCATCGTTGTATTGGCGAGACTGCAATCCTTATTCCACTGATAGCCACCCTCTCCACCGATGAACAATTTTCCTTTGGTCTATTGGCGGGACACCAAAATATATTACCCCGATACACATTAATTCCCCCGATATATAATAATTCTTGATAATTTATGATCATATCGGGCCATCAAGGGAATGTAGACATTCATTCCACCAATGTTCATGTGTTACAATGATGTGCTTAATTTTGTTGACTCTATCGGTCTATCGGGGGGAACGCCTTAGGAGTTAGCCCGATAGGGTGTTGTTACACCGATACTAGGTTATGAACTATTTTCATTGGGCTATTGGCGAGGCTATGATGGGGGTTCCACCGATGATGCATTTTTAGGCTAATAGTGCTAATTTTTGCTTAGGAATAGGTAAAAATTATGGAGCCTCAAACTTATTTATGGGTGTGACAATTTGGCAATGCGGGCTACAAAATGGATCTTTTCACACAAATTTCAACAATTTGTGTTGATCATAAAATTAAAATGTGGTGAATTTTCGTGGAATGTGGAGGATTGGTGGGTGGAGGTGATGCAGGAGAACCTTCACATCACCATGGTTCTCTTTTGTAAATGATTCCATTTTCCATTTGTAGAATTCATTTCAAGAGTCATTTGATAAATATTTGGCAGAAAATGTAAAAGTGCCAACAAAAATCTCAAAATTGCAAAAGATGTAAAAGTTGCATTAAGCAACAATTAGGAGTTAATAGGTTATTAGAGTCAAATCAATAATGGGAAGTTTCAAAACAGTTAGAAATTGATGTAAATTCCTTTAAAAAGGCTTTTGAACTCCTTTTGTGGTCGTTGGTGATTGATACCTTGAAGAAAATAATGAAAAAAAACTCTGTTTTATGCACATTTTCTAGAAAATTGACTGTTTCCAGCCTTTGTACAGATTTTTACAGCCTCAAATGATGGAATAAATGTTTGTAAGTGTTAGAGGGAACAATCACCTTCCATTTCCAATTCGTTTCATATAGATTGGTTCATTTTTAAAGAAGTTATGCTAATTTTTGTAAATACAATCTAAATTATGATCTAGGGTAACAGTTTGCAGTAAAATTCATGTTTCTCACAATTTAACAGTGGGATTGTGCTAAAAATTGGAGAAAAAATGTCCGTAATGATATCCTCTAAAGTATCAACAGAGAGATTGTATTAATCTGCTGATTTGTGAAAGTTATAGGTGACTGTTTGCATGCATATCTGCTTATTTCGACCTAATTTGTAGCAAAGAAGTCCGAACAACAAGCATGTGTTCTAAAACAAGTGTACCTAAAAATGAGATATGTTTTTAATGACCAAAATGGGTACTCAAAAATGTATTTATGTTTTGGAGATTCAATTTAGTTTGAAAGTTACACCTGATTTAGTGCTTTGATTCCCTTTAAGCAAAATTTAGGTTTTTGGTGCAAGCAATTTGTAAATATGATAAAACAGAGGAATAAGGCTGTGTAATTGGTTTATTTCTGTCAAAATGATGATTTTGAAGATGTAGTAGGGTATGGTTTGAGTTTTATAAAGGGTTAGAGTCAAGTTTGAAGAGTTGGGCTTTGTAGCCATGAAGAAATTCAAAGAAATTGAAGTGATTTTCGTAAAGGGTTGAATGAGAATTGTTTTAAGTATTTTTGTTTCTTCCTTTGCCTCTGCATCAGGAGGCTAGTGAAAAATGTGAAATTTTTCAGTTCTAACAACTAGCACAATGAAAAATAACATGCATAGATCATACAAAAAAATAAGAGAGAATAAGAATCAGTAATGGATAACTGAATAGAGCTTGTCTCCAAGAAGACAAATACCACATATCTATGGTGTGCATTACCTAGCTTGACCAAATCAATGTTAATCCTTTAATTTATAATATTCTTTACAATATCCCCATGTTACTACAGTTCTGCCAAAGAATTATGACAAGTTGAATGCTAGTTCTTCAATAATGAAGATATCGTTTGAAGCTAGTTGCAAATTTGCAATGGTTGAAAAAACTCTTTGTTAGAGAGACAAATGAATCTCCTAACATTACCCATGATTGAATAGGCTCTGCTACACTTGAAACTACTAATGCGTGCATATCTAGTCAATTGAATTGTCCAAAGTACTTCTGCAAGAACCAACTCAGTTGTTTTCTGGACAACATATACATCACATTCATTGAGCACACCTCCCACACCCTCCTATAACCACAATTTTCAGGGGATTTCTCATGGTAATTTGGAAGTAAATTTTGGAGACACTCTTATAAAGAAAGCATGAATTCTTCATAGAGTTGTGTAAACATTTAAAATCCTTATCCCTAGAGCCACTCTACCAAATAGAATAAATTATAAAAAATAAAGATATATTTTCCAATTAAAGAATTACTCCAAAATATTACCTAATCAGCCTCCACCAAACACAACCTCTCTAGAATCCATATGATTGTAGGCCTGAAATGGATGCACATCAAAATAGACAAACCCACATTAATTACAAAGATGCTCCTTATGAACAAAAAGGAACACAACTAACTCACCAAGGAAAAAACATAGTAGCATCTAGCATGTAATTCTAAGTTAGGTGAACCTAGAGATAAGCTTGTCAAGAAATACTTGTAGCGTGCTGAAATACTTGTAGAAGATATATATCATGTACTTCTAAGAGATGCTTTTGAACACACACTTGTGATCCAAAATCAATTATGAGTGTATGGCTATGTTAAGTTTGTCCTTTTTGACAATCAGACAAAATAATTTATACTAAATACAATCAAACAAAAATTGACCATAAATGATAAAGTTTTTAAAACAAGAGTGCTTGAGATAAATGAAAGACTCTTCAATAAACCTATGAAGGATAATTGACATGATGACATGACTGTTCAAATTTGATAATCCTTTTGATTCTCTAAATAAAGTACAAATGACTCTTGTCCTTCAACTCACTTATATATAGTAAATCCTTATGTCGCATTTACATTAATTGATTAACACCATATGACTATTACTGGTATATTTAAATATTTTGTATCACCTCTACTCATTCATGACCCAAAATAAACATTACATTCTAGCACTCACCATAATGTTATCTGTGGATCAATCCACTTTCAAGGCTCAATCATGTTTTGACTCTAAGTATCTGGAATTTGCAAGATCCACATCAATCTAGATAAACATCTAGACTTATATATTATCACCTGGCTTCCCTCACATTGCCAGAATTCACAAAGACAATATCAAGCATCTAAAATCAATTCTTCATTTCTACTCCTTCTGTTGTTATAGAAATATTCCAATGCAGTAGCTTATTAAAACCTCCCAACCAACTAATACAAAGTTGTGAGTAGGAATTCAAATGCATCTATCATTTGCTTTCCATTTGCCAATATCATAATTATGAAAACAAGCTCAAATCCTTAAGAAACAAAGATAGGTCTAATCAATTATCAAATGTGGAGTTTTAGCCACTCAGCCAATCAACTAATTTAAGATATGTTTTCTAGATGACCATGTCAATGAACCCTCATCAAATAGAGAAGTAATAAAATAAGGCTAATATCCAACTAGATTGGACAACAAAATGATAAACAAAGGTCATTAAGGATTACCTTGAACAGCTCCACATAGGCTTGCAAATTCATTCAACATAATTGAACTTCTAGTGTGGTTTGTATCATTAAATGTCAAACTCAAATCAGCCAATCAAAAGGGTAAATCCCTTAAATAATAAAACATTGGATATGATCGAGAACTCAAAGCACATACAAATTGATAAAGGATCAACACAATAAGAAGAGACAAAATATACAATGTCTAAGTCTCATACATGTTCAAATTTGGTAAGGTTACCCTGCAAAACCCATTTGTTTGCACCAATGTATAGAGCATTCAATCATTTATCTTTTCCCAAGCTTTCATCCTTATTTTTGATCTAGTTTTACTGCTTCAAAACCTAATCTTAGTCTTTGATATTTTCAAAAAATTCAAATAAAAACTAAGTTGAAAGTTAGAAGCACATTTATAAAAAGTTTGGGTACTTCAATTATCTTACAGAAACAAAGTACCCAACCTCAATGTTGTGGTAAACCCAAAACCTTTTGACTTAATTCACACTTAAAGTTATGATTTTTAGATTTTTACAATTCGTTTTCTGCCTTGAAATTCCAAACTCACAAATCACCTAAGATTGTATCATGGACATGCCATAAACTTCAATTTTTACTTGGATATTTTTTTACTCATAATCCAATAACTTTTTTTTGTTAACAGACAATTTATAAATGTAACCAGTCATGGTGAGAAAATATTTAAAAAATAATTTAACATTCAATTCATAATTTGTATTTCCAACTTGATCTTAATTGGTCTGGATTTCCCCACCTCTTAATGTACATGAATTTAAAGAGCTCATGTTTGCAATCCTTATCCATCACTCATCCTCATGTTCTATCAAAAGAGTGGCTCAAAACATTAATTAAATCTTCTTCCACAACTATACTGAAACACATCTCAACCTTCATATTTTTTATTTTGATTTTAAGACTAAAATATAACTGAAACAACTAAAGAATCAAAGAGAAAACCTTTCACATGAGAACACCTAATCCTCAGATGCAACTCAACCTTCATACATTTTTGTTTTCATTTTGAGACTCAAAATTCAAATATCACAAAAACAAGTGAACAACTAAAGACTCAAATCTTATTAGCAGTGGCACTTTCAAGTTTTACTTTCATAACACAGCCAATGCAGAAGAAAGAAATACAGAAAGCAGCTCAAAGGGATATGAAAGTACAAGTTACATGAGTAACAACCATGAAAACAAACCAAAAAAATAGTTGTATTAGCTGAAATCAAAAACATATTATAAGTCAGAGACGACAAATATTTAAATGCTATTTATTAGTGGTTTACATAACTTGTCTATATTTATAAGTCAGACAACTTGTAAAATGTATAATTTTTGGCATGGGAATGCAATTGGATTGTTGTTGACATTTGTTATTATCATGGACAGGTATTGAAGCACTTGCATGGGCGATAAAGCTTGTTTGGATAAGACCTAGAGACTTTTGAAAAGGCGGGCAAGGAATTCAGAGTTTGCTGCAACGAATTTGAAGTCAGTGAGGCCCTCTGCAGTGAATTCAAAGGTAATTTGAAACCCTCATTGCTGAAAGTAAGCTAATAGGAAACACAAGCATATTCCATTCTCAGTAGGTAAACTTCAAATGAATGTAAGATAGATCTTAGAACAATGACTCATTATATCCTCTTCTTTCTGTTATGTTCTGTACTAAAAGTGACTACTTTCAACAATGTTTTGGCATCTCTGTTTTTAGATTTATGTTTTTTTCTTTAAATCATAAACTAAATTAATACGAGAATGCACAATATTATAGATGGATCAGTGTTAAAGGTTGACTATAGATCAATATCATGCATATGATGAGAGAGTAGCTGATGAGAGGGACATTGACAAATATCCATGTCCATGTAAAAATTGTCTTGGTGGAAAGGTGAAAAAAGGAAATATGATTTATCAACATATGATAAGCTATGGGCATAGTGGTATAAGCCCTTGGGCTCACAATTATTATGAAGATATGATAGAATGGCAAACTGTGAGAGATGAAGAGGCAACAAACATAGATGAAGTGACACCAAACATAGATGAAGAGGCATAAATGTTTGATGAAGGGTTTGAAGTTGATAGAATGTTGAATGGGGTCTAAATGATGATTGGGCAGAGTCAATGGATGATGCTTTAAAGCCTGTGTATGCTAATTGCAAGTTAAGTCATTTGAAAATAATTCTTCAAATTCTTAACTTGCAAGTGGTGCATGGTTGGACAAATGAGAGTGTAGATTAGTTATTGGCATTATTAAGTTCATTGTTACCAACTGACTCCACATTGCCAACTAAATGAAGTCAATGTAAAAATAAAATCAGTAAGCTTGACTTGGGGTATGAAAACATCCACACATGTGTGAATGGTTGTGTATTATTTCACAAAAATCTTGTAAATGAGAGTGAATGAAAGAATTGTCATGAACCAAGGTATAGACAAGGGTTGAAATTAGTTGTGGTTCCTAGAAAGGTTCTTCGCCACTTTCTGATAATCCCATGATTACTTCGAATGTATAGGTGTAGAGACATTTATGAACTTATGCAATGGCATGCCCAAAATAAGAGCACTAATGGAAATCGACATGTGCCTAATTCTAAGATGTGGATGGAATTTGATAACAGATGACCCAATTTTTCTCAAGATCCTTGTAATATAAGGTTGGGTTTGGCTCTAGATGGGGTGAAACCATTCTCAGATCAAAGTAATAAATGGTCAACTTGGCCAATGTTTCTAATAAATTATAACTTGCCTCCATGGTTAGCAACTAAACCATTTTTCTTAAAGTTATCATTGATTGTACCAGGAAAAAAAGTGTGACTTCAGATACAATAGATTCTTATCTAGAGCCATTATATGACGAGCTAATGGAATTATGGAAAGGAATTGAAGCAATTCAATCTTTAAGGGATGGTCATTCAATCAAATTCACTTTAAGATCTTCCTTATTGTTTATGATTCATGATCTTCCTGCATATGGCACATTGTCTGGTCTTTCTATTCATGGATACCATGGATGTCTTGCTTGCAACTCTAAGGATTTTGTGAGGCACTCAAGAAGTTTGCGTAAGTGTATTTATTGTGGACATTATGCTTACCTTAAAATGGATCATCCATATCATCAACAAAAAACGCGTTTCAATGGTCAAGAAGAGAATCGTGAAGCGCCATTGCTAATAACAAGTGATTACATTGTTGAGAATGGACAAAAAAGAATGTCATTTATTGAAAATGATGGGATTGCTGGTAGTAGATATGATCCATGTAATGAAAGTGGTGTAAAATGGTTTTGCATATTGTATAAGTTGCCATACTTTAAGGATATAGCCATTAGGCATACTGTTGACTTTATGCATATTGAGAAAAATATAGCTTATGCTATTATAGAAACTCTTTTTGGTGCTTTTGATACTATTTCATCACGTGAATACTTTCAAAAAATGAAGATTCATCAAAATATTTGGGTTGAAAAATATGATAATGAAAAAAATAGAAAACCTAGTGCTCCTTATGTCTAGACAAAGGAAAAATGTGCACAATTCTTATAGTCGATGTCTCAGACTCACTTTCCCACTGGATATGTAAGTAGCAGCATTAGAAGCCAAACTGACATTAATAGCTTAAAAGGTCTCAAAGACCCATGACTATCATGTCATAATCGAGAATATTTTACCTATTGTGGTAAATATATCAAGTTTGGCAAAGGGGCCAAGATTGGTAATTATAAGGTTGGGCCTAATATTAAAGAGAATGAGTTTACATGTATTAGATCCTTCGAACTTTGATAGTTTGAGGGAGGAGGTTGTTGAAGTCCTTTGTCTATTGGAACAAGAATTTCCACCAACAATCTTTAACATTTCTATGCATCTTTTGATACATCTAGAATATGAACTAGAGCATTGTGGCCCAGTAAGAACAAGATGGATGTATCCTATACAACGATATATGAAGGTTTTAAAAAAAATTGTCTGTACTAGGGCCAAACCAGAAGGCAACATGTCTGAGGGATATTCAATGCAAGAGGCCATGGGATTTTGCACAGAATATATGAAGGATTTTAAAAATGTCAATCGACGTGTATGGGATGATGATGAAGATGAGAGAGTTGCAGATGAAGTATTAGAAGGCAATGGATGTTGCTTCAAGCTATAATATCAAGAAAGAAGTTCAATACATGCCTTTATTCTTCAAAACACATCTTCGTTCGATAAGTAGCACAGGTAAATATATATATATATATATATTTTATTTACTTAATTGCATTTACACATTTATATTATTAATCTTACTATTTGTATGCCATTATTCTATGTAGAAAATATGAAGAAGAGAATCAAACTCGAATGCAACACCGACCTCAAAAGCGCGAACGCCACGATTTGATTAGAGGTGATTCTTTTCCAAAATTTGAAGAATGGATTGCTAATGCAATCAATGATGCAAAAGAAGAAGGTCAAGATATAAAAATAGAGGAAAGTGAGCTTTCACGACCTCCAAATTTATGGGCTATGTGTTTTAGTGGAATGTGGGCCTATGGTAGTCATTTAAGAGTGGAAGAAAAAGACAAAGGAAAGAAAAATTGTGATTGTGTTGTTAGTGTTGAATTTCTTCATGAAATTGAGAAGAAATTTTATGTTGGATTCATCCAAGAAATTATTCAAGTGTATTTTGGTGAAAATAGTCCTATATTATTAAAATGTAAGTGGATCCGACCATCTGCGATACAATTTGATGAGTATGGATTTGTACATACAAATACATGACAATTTTTATCAAAGATAGATGAGTCGTATGTTTCCCCTCTTCAAATTAACCAATCATTTCTAATTGATGATGTAAGAAGCCCAGGTTGGTCATATGTCATTCAAACAAAGTCTTGTTCAAGACAAAAATTCATGGAAGTTGTTGATGTAATGCCTAATGGGCAATATGTTAATTTACAAGAAACATTCAAAGAAGTGGATGAAGAGAATGAGGGACTATTTGAAGAAGAGATTTTGATTACCAATGAAGAAATTGGGAGAGAGAATGTATTGCATGTCACAAATGAGGATGAGGAAGAAAATCAAGTAGATGTAAACACAAGTGATCAGGATTCTGATCTTGCTGGAAATGCATATGATTATTGATGAGCCCCATTTTATGACCTTTTATGTAAGAATTTTATGTTGTTTTAAGACTGTTTTATGTTTTAAGGACATAGACCTTCAGACTAATACCTATTTCAAAGCTTTAATGTTGAACAAAGTTGCTATATGAATGCAATATGAATATGTTTTCATATAAAAATGAGGATGCAATATGAATATGTTTTCATATATGAATGCTTTACTTTGCTTTTCATATATGAATATGTTTTCATATATGAATGCTTTTCATATATGAATATGTATACCATCATTGCTTTACTTTGACAATAATTTTTTCTTGACAGCTCCTCTAGACTATTTACTACTTTTATATATGTTCTTTATCACTGTCATTGTTCTAGCATCCTTTATAAAAGCCATCATTGAAGCATTGTTAAACATTGTTTCTATGTTTTATTTTACACATTTTTTACTAAAATAGCATTGTCTTCCCTACATATGGCATTATCTTTAGCCCTATTTTGTAATATTATTGTATACCATTGCCTTGTGAATTGCTTTGGCATTGATTGCTCACTGCCATGAAAGTATTTCTCATTGTTGTCTTCATTTCTTGGATCTTTCACCCACTGTGGAACTCGTTTCCTCATTGATATGGTATTTTGTTCTCTATTCCTTCACTATTTATAGCAGCAGTATACAATCCTTGATGATTGATCACTATTTTTTGTCAATGCTCAAGGCATCAATATAGTGATTCCCCATTGCAATAGAAGCATTTCCTCATTATATCCCCACTATTTTTGCATTACATGTTGCTCACATCCTTTGTTGTCTTCACATTCTTTTTAATAGTGATATCACTGTTATTAGCATTTGTGCTTCTGAATTTATGCACTAGAAATCACTGTCTCATATGTATCTTTATATACTGTAAGGTCATTGCTTTTTTTTTCTTTGATCAAATGTTCTTCACTGTTTTGCATATATCTTGAAGTTCACTGTTGTTTGAATACTTAGTCCTCAAATCATGGTGTTCCTTGCTTGTAACTCACTGTCCACTCCAACATATTTGTTCTTTTTCATGAAATCTACCCCTTCATGAATGTATGCGGATGTTATGAACAAATTATTACGTAATAGAACAACAAAAGTAAGAATCACCAAATACCATAGACATTTCTTAGTGATGGTGCTATCACCTAAGAAAAGCATTGGTTTAGTTGTACAAAATGGTTGCCATGCTACAATTTCATGTCCATTTAAAATTTGGTAATACATATTTTTTTATTGAACCATGAATGAAAACATTATTGCTAAAGATTTGATGGATTGATTCAAATACAATGCTAAGCTTTTTATGCAACTGGAATTTTTGTAGGGCACCATTATTGAATATCCATTGATTGAAATACCCACAATATCTAATGACTGTTGTTGTTTGCAGTGCTTTAGACTTCGTATGTGTTTTAATGAATGTTCATTAAAACTGAGACCTCATAAACTTGTATTTATGCAATTTCTGTTACGGTTAATTATCTTTGTATCAAGTTGCTAATTTATACATTATTGTTTTTTTGGACATCAGGAAATGAAGAAAAGGAATTTAAGGTGCAAATTAGATGACAGTGATCACAATGCTAAAATTCTAGTGGCAGATTATGAGTGCTCTCATGAAGAACATGTGGCCAAGAATAATGAATATTTATACATTATTGTTTTTTTGGACATCAGGAAATGAAGAAAAAGAATTTAAGGTGAAAATTAGATGATAGTGATCACAATGCTAAAATTCTAGTGACAAATTATGAGTGCTTTCATGAAGAATGTGTGGCCAAGAATAATGAATATTTATCGCATCTTGGTTTGAAAACCAGGCAAGTTGTAAATCCACTAAGTAGTATATTATTTGTTTAACAATGTTTAATGAAATTTTGTAGGCAAGAGCTTTATGCATATAAGACATGATATGATTTTTATTTTTGTTTTACAGGAAAGAAAAAGAGTGCAGAGAAAATGCAAAGAAAAAACAAAAAGAAAGTAAAGATACAGTGTTGCTAGCTCGTAGAAGCCAATGCTTTTGTGATTCAACAAATGTAGTTGGTGAAAAAATAGTTGTGATGAAGTGAAATCTGTGGAGACCAGTATTGATCTACCTACTCATGCCACACATGATGTGGCCAAGGAACATAAAGTTTTGGTTAATGAAAGTCATGAAGAGAGTCCGCTTGCATCTGATGTGCCTGAGAGTGCACTTGTCACATCTACAACTTTTGATGGAATTAGTGGATCAGCCATAAATATTTGTAGTGGTTCAACAAAAGATGTGCCTGCTTATGTTAAAAGACAAAGATTGAGTCAAGATTTATACAGATCTACAGAGAGGAATGCAAAAGAAAGAATATTAGAAGTGAAGAATCCATTCTTGGTTGAGGTATCAAGAGATGGTGAACCCATTGGGAAAAATGCTACAAGGTGGGCCTTGGAGTTGGGCGTAAGATGTAAGGCCCATTTGGATATCTACAAATCAAATTTTGCAGAGCAAGATCCACGAAATGTGGAATATGTTATACAAAAAATGGAAAATGCCTTTAACACTGTTGGTGGAAAAATCTCTAGAAAATATTACAAGCACAAGATGAGACTTCTGATGAACAGTTTTAAATACAATTGCAGAAAAAAAATCATGGAGGGAAAAGAGACATTAGACTCCACTCTATCTCCCAAACAGTGGGAGGCATTGAAATAAAGTATACATGTGTTCCAAAGAATATTTGACAAAGAGTAACAGAGGCAAGAGAGCAAGAGATAATGTGAGGACTGAATATACATTTGGCCGAGGCGGGTTGCAGGCCAAAATCGACAAATGTGGAGTAAGTGTATGGATTATTGGTTCAATTTACATTGTGTTATTTATTTCAATTTTTTATTGAACTAACTATATGTTGAAATTGGCATTGTATTTTAGGTGGAAAACAATAATAGAGAAGCAGGTGTAGAAGATGTTGTCAATTATATGGCAGTACTAGATCGTACTAAATCTAATACTAGTATGAAGAGAAAATCTAGTTCGTCAATAGAGATGTCACAACCATCTGTTGAACACCCAGTAAGAGCCTCTCCAAATCATGTCAACTCAAATGAAGAGTACCAACATATAATGAGTTGCTTACATGGTCTCACTGAGAAATTTTTGCAGTTGGTTGCCTTTGTTAATCCTATAGTTTCTGCATGGAATGACCATAATTCCACAAGTTCAGATCAGGTAAGAGGCTATCCCTCAATATTTTGATTCTCAACTATACCATCTTTATATTGTATTCTAAAGATGTTTGCAAATTTCATAAATGTTTTCCACAACATTCCTTTATAAAATTACTCTTGTGATCTCCAGGCAAAGTATTACGATCATATATAGAACAGTGAATCTATGAAATTTTGCCTTTTGTTTCATTGAAATCCATTGTGACTATTCTAAATGTTGTGACTGTGAGTTTTATGAAAAAATAACTATGAGATCAATGAATGATCTTTTAGGTCTCAAAAGTGCAGGTTCTAAACCATAAGGGGGGTGCCAATCCCTTAATACACCTTTGGCCCATGAACAAGGAAAACAAGACTGATTCCCTTGATATATATTAATTCATGATAATCCATGGTTATATCAGGCCATCGGGGGAATGCAAACATTCATTCCACCGATGTTCATGTGTTACAACGATGTTTTTTCTTTTATTGACTCTATCGGTCTATCAGGGAGGACGCCTTAGGAGTCAACCCGATAGGGTATTATTACACTGATACTAGGTTATTAATGGATTTCATCAGGCCATCGACGAGGCTATGATGGGGGCTCTGTCGATGAGGCATTGTTAGGCCGATAATGATAATTTTTATTTAGGAATGGGGAAAGATTATGGAGTCTCAAACTCATTTATGGGTGTGACAATTTGGCAATGTGGGGCCTAAAGCAATAATAAAACTCTTGAAATTTTGTTCCTTTCTTAGAAATTTCTGATTATTTGCAATTTCAAGCTTCTATACTTGCCTGTATAGGGTTTCCTTGTTCTATTTTGCATTGAATTAGGTGTTTGGGTGATTTAACTTCAATTTTTTTCTAATTTGGTGGATTCTTGAAGAGTTTTGTGCATTTTGTAGTCAAATTACTGAAACAGGTCTGTAAAGACAGAGTTGTGAGTTTGTGAGTCTACAAAAATGGATTTTCACCCATTACACCTATTGTAATCATTTGAGGCTTTGGTCATGATGCCCTAGAGGTGAAAAAGTGTGGTTTTTGAGTGAAATTGAGAGGTTTGAGTATGGTAATGGTTGTGAAACTTGGGGGCAGCAATTTATGATGTAAGAATAAGTTTGTGTAGGCTTTATTAGAGGCGTTTGAGGAGTTGTTGGAGTGTGGGAAGGTTGGGAAACTAGATTTTCATTAAAACCCCCTTGGAATGACTAAAAATGAGGGTTTCATGAATAGGAGACTTGGAGGTTGTGTCTCAATGTAAGAGTTGGGAAATTTGAGGTTTTGTTGCCTAGTTAAGAGTTCCCAATTGAGTTTTGGGTTTGAGAGGAAGATTAAAGAGGTGTTGCTTTGCAAAATAGGCCTAATTGGCCAAGTAGGACAACATTGAAGTCCAATTTTGATGTTGTTGGTCCAAAGAGACCTAAAGAGATTTTGTGATATGTTTTTGTAGATAATAATGGGTGTTTGAAAAGGTGAGAGGTTTGTGAGTCAGAAATTGGCATCATTTATTTTAGCTTTTCAATGACTTGTCATGAGAAATTTCATTATTCCTGCCTTGCTAGATTTGAGGTGTGACCGAAATACTATTAATTGTCTTACTCTTATTATTGTTTTTTCTTTGCTGAGCTCTTCATAATTGTCTTACTCTGTATGTTTTTATAGCTACTTCTTACTATCAAGGGGGTGTATGATTGTGGCCCAATGACAGTGACCTATAACATGCTACCCTTTGCCTTGTATAACTTAGGATATTCATGAAATATGACTATATACTATGACTTTTATGCTTGGAAAGGCTATGTTGACTATTTTTTAAATGAATTACTCCTCATCTGGATATATTTTTTTGCTTGATGGTTAAACTACATGCAGAGCAATTTTATCAAAGTAGCACAAAAACAAGAACACCTTGATGTCAATCATAGTTGTGTTGAAGTTGAGGTAATATAATAGTTGTTGTGGACAAAAATTTATAGCTTTTGCATTCTTTACTTGACTTATATTAACTTTGCATGATGATTAAACCACATGCAGGGAAATTAAATGAAAGCACAACAAAAAGGAAAAGACCCTATCAATAGAGCTCTCGACAAAGCTACACAACTTCAAGACAATGTTGACAGTGATTATGTTGAATTCGAGGAGTATGTGCATGATATTGATAGTACTAGTGGTGTTGAAATTGAGCTGAGTGCTATGAAACATTACTTTTCCTTGATTCTAAAACCCTTCATGTATTAATGACTGTTATGATCCCAAACAGTGAACAAGCTTATAGAATAGTAAATAGACAACTAAAACATTGAATGTAACCCGTAGAACAATCATTGTACCTACTTTGTCACTTTTCAGTGGGGATTGTTGGCACTTCAATACTTTATGATGCTTGACTGTGTTTTAGGGCATTGTAATTGACCTTTTCAACATCTTGAACTTAGTGTGTTGCTTCTTTTATTGGATGATACATGTTGTTCTTTCCTTCATGGATCTGTTGTTAACTCTTCATTCTGGCTATTGTTATTAAAAAAAAAAATATTTTGATATTCTTGCCACTTTCTCTTAATGTCTTCTTGCTATTTAGTAATGATATTTGTTGCTCGATCCATTAAACTTGTTGTTACAGCCATAAAACTCGTTGCCCTTGCACTAAACTCACTGCTACAACCATGAAACTCACTGCTACTACTACTTGTTCATTGGACATCATTCCTTACTTCTTTTTTCATACTCTTACACTATTTTCTAATAGTGAAAGACTTTTTCTCTATTATTTATGTGATCTCTACATCCAACCTTATTTGTTACACCTTTACTGCTACTATGAAAGCCACAGAGAAAGACTGCATTGTTTCCTCAATGACTGCTCTTATTGGTTGTTACATGTTGCCTTGATACATTTTGTTCTTTGTTCTTCTTTATATGTCATCATTGATAGGGTTATGTTGAATGCATGGGTTTATGTTTCAAAGCTTTAATTCCACTACTTTTGTACATCCCAATGTATTTCACCTTCACCTTGCAGTAGTAATAGTGCTCTCATATTACATTCTTTGTTTTTGTGCATTAGCTACCTTTTTTTATGTGTAATAGTGTTGCCATAACCTTATGTTTCTGGTATGCATGCATGATAATGTAGTGTTTATATTTGTATTCTTTGTATTTGATTAACATGAAGCTAATAGTAACATTGTAAGCATTGCTATGAGTGTTGGTTTTTTAGTAAATTAGATTGATCATTGCAATTATTTTTGAAATTTTCCTTTTGCAATTATTTTAACACACACATGCAAGTACTATTTAAGTAAGTAATGGTTGTTTTATTATGCAAATAAGGGTAATCATTACTTATGTAATATAATGTGTTATTTTTTTTCTTTTTGCAGAAATGTATTGATAAACTCAAAGAAGGGGATAAAGATAGGGTGTTGGATTTGTTTGATAGTGATGCTGTGGGTATTGGGCGGATTCACTCCCTATATATTGTATATGGAGTCAACTTGAAAGGAACAAGAGATGAAAATGTAAACATTTTAAAGGTCACCAAGTAGTATACCCCTTGTTTATGAAGACAAAATAGATGGAGTTGTTTTTTCTGAAAGAGAAAGAGGGAACCTTCACACGGTGGCCACTAAAATATTTGCATAAAAATGACATAGTTGAACATGTTTATCATGTACTAGTTGTTAGACATCTTGGCTCACTGCTTTATGCAGTATTTTGAATGTGTTGTTCAGGGATCTTAATTATCATGGTATATTTGAAAGAGTTGGAAACTCTTAGACAACTTTGACATTTTTCATTATATTTACATATATACTCTTAGACAACTTTGACATCTTGTAACTTGATATATATATATATATTGCATTAAAAAATTTATTGCAGATTACCTTTATTTATCATGATGTTGAATCAATCTTTTAATTCTAGCATGTTGTAGCTTGTTCGTATATGTAATATTTTTATTTGCTTTTATGTTTTAGTTCAAGTTTAATATTATGTTAGTTTTGCATTATAAAATTTATGGTATCTAATAAATTATTCATTTCATGACTATATTTACTACCAATTAATGGAAACCAGTAAATAAAAATGACTAAATTAATGACTAAAGTAATGACTAAATTAATTAATAAATATATGACTAAATTAATGATTAAATATATGACTAAAGTAAAGACTAAATTAATGACTAAATATATGACTAAATTAATGACTAAATATATGACTAAATTAATGACTAAATATATGACTAAAGTAATGACTAAATATATGACTAAAATAATGACTATCATGACTAAATAAATGACCAATTAACAACAATCAATGACTAAATAAATGACTACCATGACTAAATAAATGACTAAATTAACGACTAAATCAATGACTAAACCAATGACCAAATCAATGACTAAAATAGTTTAGTCATAAATTTGGTGGTGTTATAAATGACTACAAATAAACCACTAATAGTCACGTGACTAAAATTAGTCATTTATATGCAATTTTTAGTAGTTTATTTAGTCATATATTGTCGTTTGTGTAGTAGTGTTAACAAATGATTCAAAATGCTTGGGTGGTTTACGTAGTAAGTATAACATTGATTTTCATGATAGCAGGAAATCATTTTCATTATATGCAAGAGAGTTTTTCTCTACTTCAACTCTACCAATCTGTTTATCGTATCCTGCCTCATTGAAGTATGGATTTGCATTCAATAAAATACTTTGAAGGGAAACAAGGATATGAAGAATGCTCAAATTCATAGGGTTCCAAACTTCAATCCCTCTTCCTATCCATGTGTATAGAAGACTAAGGTAGATCTTCCCATTTTCATAAAGATTTGGATTTAAGCATAGGCCACTAGAATGGTAGTGTACTAAAGGTGGTACACGAGGGTACTCATTTGGAAGATGAGTATCAAAGAAAAAAAACTAACTTGATATGGAGCGACAATTTCTCCAGTAATTGCAGCCCTAAGTAAATCTATCTAGTCTTCATAAACTCGAACATAAATAGCATCAAGTAAATTATTTTATAAGAGCCCATTCTTGTTGTAATTTCTTTATCCATTGACGCTAGCTACTAGATTCACTGGTTTTGTTAAAAAATAAATGGTCATTGGGAGTGTAACGTTGTCAAACTATTTGAAGTGTCTAATTCATTGTTGTCAAGGGAAGAAACATTAGGTAAAGAATCTTCCTTTATTTTTTTCTTCTCAACAATATGGGGTGTCAACTTTTCTGAATCAGTGAGATTCTTTCTGAAATTTCAACCTTGATCCTCAATTCTACTTTGAGTGTCTTTCAATTCATTTTTTGAAGCTTGTTTTTATGCTTCCTCAATCCCTCCTAGAAATTTTTTTGAACCATATATAGTGTTCAACTTGTCCCCAACATTAATGGAAACATACTTTGACAGATGATACTCAGAACCTCTTATGAGCTCCTTTTCTTGCCAAATGCCTAGTTTAGTACTATTGATTATATTATCTCAAGCATGTGGTCTATCATATAGAGTCTCTAAAATTCTCATAATAAAGGGACCTGCAGTTGAAGTTCCAACAACAAAACAAAGTGTTTATAATTAGAGAAGTCCCCTATAACCTTTGTGGTCGTTTCTTTTTCTTCAGGATTCAAAACTTGAAGAATCTTGATCAAGTGAGGAGTTGCCACATATGTTATAGATTCTTTGCATAAAATATTTACTTTCTTATCCCGAATGAATGTAGGGGTCCTTGAATGCATAGGTTGAGTCATCACCAATATATTGTTGCAGGTGTTTAAACCTCAAGAGCCTAGGGCATAAAAAAAAACACATTTACACCTTCACTAAAAATAAACCATGCATATATTACATGCATAAATTATTGGGCATGTGGAACCTTTCTTCCTAGAAAAAATTCAAGTCTTCATGCTGAAGTGCCGTATTTTTTGCATGCTCTGCAATGTGTTGGATATTTTTTCTACAATGTGTTGAACCTAGATCTTGGACTTCTTCAACCCCTTTCAACAAGAAACCCTAATATTTTGGACCTCATCTTGCTATGTGGATACTAAATCTTGTGCCCTCTTTTTGGTGGGCATAATTTTTTGGATACATTTAAGCCTTAAGGTTTATTTGATGGTTTTCAAACTCAAGGAGTGTGACATAGATTATCAAATCACCTTTGATAAACTTATTTAAATCTAAAGATTAAAATAATTTAACATATTTGGTGACCTCTTAAGGATGTTTTATTTCTAAACAACAAAACAAATAGCCTTAAGTATCCATTGGGCATAAGAGTTAAGAGAAAATTGAGAAAAACCTAAATCCAAACTTTATAACTAGTTGGTAACACCTCGAGAACAACATTAAAATAACACTAACCGTGCCTCAACACTTGGAGAAAATAAAATCTAAAACAATGTGCATCAACACTTAATAACTTGAAAAAAAAAAATCCTAGCCTACCCTAACCAACAACAAAATTTTCTCAAACTGAACATTGACAGGTTCCTTGAAGTAGCTTACTTTTCTCATGAGTTTTCAATCCTTCATGTGCTTATGAACAACCAAGACAAGGTGGAGAAATGAATTTTTTTGACCAACTACCACAACAACTCTTGGAGAATGAAAATACATCTACTTACCTCTTCATATTGGTCATACAAATTGATGTTTTGAACTGAATAAGTAGGTTGAGTTCTTCCTTCTTCATTTTCAACTTTATGCTTGGGTGCAAGCGTGACTTTTGATGCTTTGTTGGCTTCCAACTTGGCTAAATTTCTGATTGGACATCCTTGTGAAAGGATAAACTTTGAGTTCCCCTTACTGGTGTCATGCTTATAGTCTGTTGTCTCATTATTTGGCTACCTTGTTTGCATTATTTCTTGTGATTGATTTGGTGGAGGCATGGAGATTTATGCCTTGTGTTCCTGCTGCTCATGATTATTTTCTATGGGAAATGATGGCTTGACACACTTATTCAACTATACCCTTCAATAAGACAATATGATCATACAACTTGACTCACACAACCAAAAATCACTATAGGACTTGGGGATGAGTTGGACACTCTCAACATGACCAATCATGAACAAATAACCAAACTTTACTCATGGAAACTCTCATTCCTCCATCGCTACCATACTATCCAAGCAACCTTGTAGCACTGCCCAATGAGGATAGTCAATATAAACTTTGTTAAATACCTTAACCAAAAAATGGAACCTAGGTTTAGGCACCTTACATAGACCCCAATAGATCCCCAAATGCGCAATACCAAATACTTAAAGCAGATGCTTCAAAAAGATTGATTTCCAAACCACCCAAAAGGTTGAATTAGGCCTGTATAAAGAAAATTTGAATTGTCAAGGCACACCGCCAACACCCCTTAGCCTTTAACATGTTAAAAAATGTTCCCCAAGACTCTGTATATACTTTTCATCCACCATTGTTACTTAAAAAAAAAAAAAAACTAAAAGAAATGCATTGAAATGATCATTTTCTGGACTGATTCAAAGAAAACCAATGCTAGGTCATCAAATTTCTTTTACCAACCTCCATATTTCACTTTGAAACCAATTGCATCATGGAGAAGAATCTTAAATCCACCATTCCACCAAGTTTCAGAATTTTCCCATGGTGGAATGGTGAATTATTAACATTTTGTGATCAAAACCCTTGTTTTGAAGGGTTTCTGACCTTCCCTCAATAAATAGATGTAACTTTCTTCATTCTTAATGAAAGTGAGCCAAATCACCACTAAATTAAAGAGGAATCTTCCTTCTTTCAAACCATATTCCTTGGAAGGCCGTACAATGATGTACCAGACAATACCAAGCAACAAAACAATAAAAAATGTTGTAAAAAGCAGAAAAAAAAAAGTTTTATTGTATTCAATGCCCCAAAACCTTCATCAACACCCAAACCTCGACACAAGGAAGGCTTTTTATACTTGTAACCATCACTTCCAATGGCCCTCAACTGATTTTCAAAGGAGGGAACCGTTGGTTAATGATAATTACATCATAATGTGGAGATTACTACAAATTTCATTAAGACAATATTGCAATTTTAAAGCATCTTTCCACTGCTAACACCTAAGACCCCCAAAAACATTCAAATAGCTTGGAATTAGCCTTATTACATGTTCAAATCTCCAACCTTGCACTTTCACATACAAATTCAAGTTAATTCCTTCAAAGGATACATGACAACTCTTAGGTGCAAGATGGCAACTTTACACATTTTAAACACAAAACCCAAAAACTCACTGTAGAATATTCAATGGTCTTGATGGACCTTATTCAAGATAGAAAAGACTCAAAATACCAAAACTTAAACTATAAACCACCTAGTCACCTTCAAATGATCAAAAATTGAGGATGAGGTGTAGGTGCTCCTGCACCATTTTCATGCTCATTCTCATCCTCTATCTACTCCAAAACTTGGGATGAAATTGAAATATGTATACTCCCTTCATCTTTGTCAATAAAACAAGGAAGTTCATCAAATGATAATGTTAAAACTTCATTTACATCAGCTCTTTCTTGCTTATTGTCTTAATGTCCCAAAAAACCATGCTCTTCAACTTGTTGTCCTAACTGATCATGCTCATCAACCTCCTTCTGCAAGTCTAATTTTACTTCCTCCACTGTGACATGCCCAATGTTCTACATAGTAACTTTCCTATGTTTTTAACGTCAAGTAAATAGTTTAAGCATCTAACCATTATGAGCAATAAATTTTTTCTTTTCAAATATAAAGATAGCATGCACATTTGAAATAAAAATCATTCCAAACTTTCCCCATTGCATTATATCAAAGTATTACAACTTTTCAATATATTGATTTCATAGTATATAATTTCATGATAACATTTCTCTTTTACAATATTTTTTTTTTGGTGAATAGGCAGCTATCTATATTAATATAAAGATAAAGTTACATATTCACAAAAAAATGGTGGGTGGTAAAAAGGCACACCCCGAGAGTCACATGGGTAGTGCCCAGAAAAACCAAAAAATTAACCTGTCACATGGGCCAAGCCCAAAAGTCCATGATTAAAAAACATATAAAAAGGGCCATTAAGTGGCCAAAGCAGTGCCAGTAGAGCCAAGAGGGTCTTTGTCATCCATGTTCTTCACCCATACATCACTACGGTTTGGAGTGATGTCAAGAGGAGGACCCCAACCATCGTCAACATCTTTTTCCTTCTCTTTATCTTTATCCTCGAGCCAAGGCGAGATTGCAAGCGCTAGACATGGAAAATTTTTACCAGAGTCTAGCCAACCAAAGCTAGAAGCAGGAGTGTCATCAGAGGGCCACTCGAAACCGCCATCGCTGCTCCTCGAAGCACCGCCAGAGGGCCACCCTTGGCTAGCTCGAGGTGGAGGAGAGCGGTTTCGCCGAGGAGGGCAAGAATCCCACCAAAGAGGAGGCTAAGAGAGGGGATGCGTAGAACCACTCCGCTACCAGCCCTGAGAAGGTGACCGACCACAGGAAAAAGTGGGTGAAGTGAGCACCCAAGCAACAGTACACGGGTCATTTCCCCAGTGGTCCAGCAACACTTGCAAGTGAGCAACCTCAAGTGCAACTTTGTTAGCTTGCACTTGAATCTGTAAGAGAACATTAGAACAAATAATAGCTTTAGCATATAATGAAACATTAATATCCATTTGAGAATGAGAAAATATGTAGGAATTTCTATCTTTCCAGATATTGAAAAGGATTTCCACCCTGAAAGTGTGCAAAGTTGGGTAAACTTAGCAAGAATTTTGGGTGAGTCTCCCAATAGAATCATATGCTAGGAGAAAGGCTCTAGCCTAAAGGGCTGAAAGAAGTCATGAATACAAGTCCAAAACTATTGAGCTCTAGAACAAAACCAGGAAAGATGCTTAAAAGTCTCAGCTTACCCACAAAAATGGAAACGAGGGTCTTGGACCCCCAGGTGAACAAGTCGAGAACCCACAAGCAAGCCTTGGAAAAGAATACACCAAGCAAAGTGGGAAAGTTTTGGCTCAACACTTGTAGACCAAGTAGTAGCAAATGCTTTATGCCAGACATGAGCGAGAGATTGAAGAAGCCACCTCTAGTTCAAACTTTGAATCATAGGAAAGTGTGGTGAAAGCCACCTGTAACCAAGTCGAGGCTTGTAATTCCTGAAAGGGGTGTCTGGATACCACTTCTAGTCTTTCCACCAGGGTTTGGTCCCATGAATTCCAACCTTATGAAGCATCTTTGTAGGAATAGAATTCACCAAACCATCATAAGTAGCACGTTCTTGGTTATGAAGCCTGTACAAGGCACAAAATTCTTCCCACGACATGATACGCATTGTGGGTCTATGAAAAATCTATTGCAGGGTATGGATACCTTTTTTGTGGAATCTGAGCGCCTTAAGCCAAGGTGATTTAGCCAATGACTGACCATTGCTAGCAAAAAGAGGTGACCACCAAACATTCTGCTGGTTGAGTGAAAGCCCATCACGAAAACCAGAGTCAACCTAGCGAAGCTAGGGCTTAACTGCATCCCAGACTCTCCAAATGCTTTTAGCCACAAAATTCCCCACAATTTGGACTGGTTTCTCCATGACCATAAGGGTTTGAAAACCAATCCCCTTCTAGGCGGGTCTATGCACAAGAAAGCTTGACTGGATGCAATGTATGAGAAGAATTTTTCAGGCCTCATTGCTAATAAGGGCATGGATTATCCATTTGAAACACAAGGAAGTCCCTTGTCATTGAGTGGAGAGCAACCCTAGTCCTCCAAAATCTCTGGGAAGGTAGCAAAATTCTCAGGCAACATAGTGAAACCCTTTGTGGGAATCAGTAGAGTCCTAAAGAAAATCTCAGAGCAAGTTTTTAAGCTTGTCGTAGGCATCTTTTGACGAGGCCCAACAGGAAGAATAATAAACATGGGTAGCCGCAAGGACCTTGGAGCACACTTGGAATTTCCCCGCCAAAGAGAGGGGCTTAGTAATCCAGTAAGCAAGCTTTTGCTCGACCCTGGAAAGAACAACTTGCCATAATTTAGTCGGAGATGCCTAGAAAGCAAAGGGAATGCCCAGGAACCAAAAAATTTCTCCTGGCCCAATCCACTTCCAATTATACTACTAAAACCAAGGAGGAGTGGGAAGAATAGATGGTCTGTAACACAAATTTATGTGCCACTGAATGGCAGAGCCGGAAGCAAGACAAAAAGTATTAAGGAAATCTCTTTTACAATCTTTTTATAGTAATGGATACAAAAATACATACAACGCTCTACTGAGCTTACTGGAAATAGATGTATGAATTGTCCAGGTGCCTTCCATCAAATCTTGGTCACCAACTAATGAGGAGAAGCATCACTCATGCGCTTTTTCACCAACCATGGATTAACTGCGATCCCCCACACATCTACCAAACTAATAGATGGCCCTACCCTTCGACGAAGAGATTGGTTTGGTAACCTCACAATAATACTGACATTCCCTGAGCTTTATGGTGTGTTCTATACATTTCTAGATCTTGTCATACAATTTCTACAACCTACACATATGGCATTCCTTTCCTAGTATGTAAGCTTGGATCACAGTGAATTGACAATGTAAATAGTGGCAACTTACACTACTTTGTCCAAAGTATTCATCACCCAGAATTATGGAGTGGACATCATAAAACTTCACCCACCTTCCTAGCTCAATTTGTATTGACCATTCATAACCTATGCATAGGTTATCCCCTTACACCATGGAGTAACCTTAACCCCAAGAATAACTTATAACCCTTTAAGTTCACTATGACACTACTTTTAAGTAAAACAAAGTACTTCTATGTCTCAACTAAGTTAAGCATTTAGCTATATAAGCTATATTCATAATATAGTATTTAAAACCACTATAAACACCCATTCCTTAAAACACTCAAGCAATAAAGACCCTTACACTAAGTACATTAAGAAATCTTTCACTTTCAAATAAAGAAGAGTATAGCCTTTCCCTACTAAGTAATTGAATTATTTTCCCAAACAAGACAAACAATGTCACACAATCTTTTCAAATACATAAAAAGAATAAAAGAGTAGAAATCAGCATGCATGTTTATGCAATGCTCCTATTGAGCAAACTAGATTCCTAGCTTAGCCTTCCTCCAAAAATAGCTTGCAACTTAGCAACTATCACTTCTTCCCTTCAAAACTTTCTCTCAAGACCTCTCACAAAAATCTCTCACAAGCTCTCTCTCTCTCTCAACTTAGAAAATCAAAAACTAGCAAATTTAGAAAATAATAGCAAGAAATGTAGATATGTGTCCAAATGAGGTAGAAAACGCCTCTTTTTATACACAAAGGTGAGCAACTACAACTTAGAACTAGGGTATCAAATATAACACTTCTCAATCCAAAAGGTTCGACTCAGCAAGAATAAGAAAAGGTGGTAGCTAAAATCGTTGCACGATAAACACATACACAACCAGATTTTACCATATTGATTGAATCACTTATTTAAATGGACAACAAGAATGATATTCAGAAATGCAAGGTTATTTTCTTCTACAAATCAACTTATTTTGGCCAGCTTCACATTTGACCATTTCACATATTTCAAATTGCTTCAAAACTAGAATTTGTATTGCAGATTTAGACTTCTAACCGGTTCATACTACTCACAAATTGGCACCACATTATACCCTTCACGCCCTATTCCTTTGGTATTTGTTTGCTAATGACCAAGCCAAAGCTTCCTATGCATGAGTATTCACTTTTTCCTTTGCATTTGACTTAGTTTTTGGCAGTTTATCTCACACATTGGTTGGAATTAGATACTAGGTACTTTACCCAACGTTTCCCATATTACATAATACTCAACATTTTAAATGTTTTAAACATCACTTATGTTTATGCACTACTCCAACTTAAGTGCTATTCCTTTTATCTATATGCTACACATAATACTTAGCATATGCTATGTTTAATATGCTATGGGCTTAGGAAATAATTCAATGCAATAGAAATCATTAACTATATATTTAATTTACATATACATAACGTAATATGTATATATGTATATGTGTACATATATATACATATATATATATATATATCAACTTATAAATTTATAAAATACATTATTCGATATACGAATACATATTCACATATTCTCATATTTCACATATTTATATGTACATATATATACATATGTATATATATATATATTTAATATACTAGTATGGACGTATCCTTTTTGTCAATACATATGCGTATGTTAATATATGTGTGTGTGTGTATATACTCATACACACACACACATATATATATCATGCCTTGATATTTAAACACATATTCATAGTCATATTGATTGACATATATACATAAAATGTATATATATGTCACCTTGTCCGATCGATATTTCCATGCATATGGGTAATCCGTCCATGAGCATGCATAGATATGTCTATGTACATATACTCATGCACATTTTTACTCATGTGTATGAGTTTATCGTTGACACATACATATATACATATATATACATTTTATGTATTTATCCCATCGATTAAATAGAAACACATAAAGAAGAACTTGCACATCATAAAGAGACTCAACACTTTTAACCCCTAGATAAGAATGTTCACAATCAAAATTGCAAGAGACTAAAGGTAACTTACTATTCCCCAAGCTACTAACCCGACTTGACCAAACTAGAAGTGTGTGTGTGTGTGTGAAAGAATAGTTTAGGTCTTATCAAAGGTTACCAGACCAATTTATTCTCCTTGTGTGATACTTCCCCTTTCTTCAAGAGGCTTGATTCTATTCCTAGATCCAACTTAGTACATTGCAACAGTAGTTAGCCAAAAATAATACATTCATTTGCATCACATTTCACAATCGGAACATTCATAACATCAAATTAAATCAACATTTATTCTTCATATTTCTAAATCACATAAAGCATAAATACACTTATTAAAATCATTTTCACCCAACTAGGTAAAAGTAAATAAGTAGTAACACAATGGGGTGTAACATATCCTCCCTTGTGAATCATCATCCCCGATGTTTTAAGTACCAGACATAGACATAAACTATAAACTTAAGCATATCAAAATTGCTTTTCAAGAACTCTCAAAAGCATGTAAGACATGAGGAAACTTCTTAATCTTAGCATATTATTCCCATGTGGTTGAATCTTTTGCATATTGTTCCCACTAGACTTTGCATTGCAGAACCTCTTTGTTACATAAGTGAAGCTTATGTGTTCTGAGCACCTTGAGAGGCTCAAATATTACCACTCTTGGGTCTTGTACCTATAAATCATTCCAATCAATAACATGATTATCACTTGGTATATACTTTTGTAGGGATGAGACATTAAAGAAATTGTGCATCCTAGCAAGAGTTGGTGGCAACGCAATTCAAGAGGCAATAGGGTTTATTTCCTCAAGAACCTCGAAAGGACCTGCGTAGCGTGGAGCTAGTTTGGATTACTTTCCAAACTTGATGGAACTCTAATGAGGTTTAACCCTCAACAACACCTTTTCCCCTACTACAAAATTTTTGGGTACCCACTTAGAATCTACATAGCTTTTCTGCCTATCATTGGCTTCTGCTAGCCTCTACTTAATAATTCCTACTTGCTCCTCCATTTGTGACAACATCTCTAGCCCAAGACTTATCCTATCCTCTAGCTTATCCTAGCTTATAGGAGTTTGACATTTTGTGACATACAATGCTTTGAATGGAGACATCTTTATTGAAGAATGATAAGAATTGTTGTATGCAAACTCAACCAATGGAAAGTAATCTTCCCACTTGTATTGATGATCCATGCAGTACATTCTCAACAGATCTTTGAACACTTGGTTGACTCTTTTTGTTTGTCTATTTGTTTCCAGATGATAAGTTGAACTTATGTTCAACTGAGTTCCAAATGATGAGAACATGGTTGTCAAAACCTAGATATCACACGAGCATCCCTACCCGAAATGATCTTCTCAGGAATCCCATGCAATCTAAACACCTTTTGGATAAATTTTTGAGCTATGATAGGAGCTCCATCAATTAAATTCTCAAGAATAAAATGCCCCACCTTAGTTAGCTTATCCACCACCACTAGAATGGTATTGTGTTATTTTCTTGACATAGGTAGTCCTTGCACAAATTCCATGCTAATGAATTGCCACTTACTTTTAGAAACATCATGTGGATATAAAAGACTTGCAAGGTGATGATGTTCTGCTTTTAACCTTTTAAATTCTAAGCATCTTGCAACAAATCTTGTAGCATCCCTCTTCATACTCTTCCAGAAATATAATAGCTTTACATATGCCAACATCTTTGTCACACCAAGATGTCCAAAGTATGGTGCATTATGAACTTATTTCCACACCAAGTGCCTTAACTCCTTTGAATTAGGTACATAACTTCTTTCGTACCTTGCATCTTGTGGATTATCCATGAGTGATTGCTTAAATTGATCATAAAATTCGTCACCCATGGATTCTTGCAACACCTATCCCTTAAACTTAGTTTGAATTGTTACCATTGAGGTGATATAGCTTCTACGGCTTACGACATCTACTACCCAATTCTCTTTTCCCTTGATGTAGCTAATGTTGAAGTCATAGTTAGATATCAGCTCCAACCACCTCCTTTTTCGTGCATTTAGATTGGGTTGGGTAAATAAATACTTCAGACCATGACGATCAGTCTTTAGTTCAAAAGGCTTTCCCATTAGATAGTGTCTCCACATCTGCAATGCATGGACAACTATCACTAACTCTAAATCATGTGATGCCTAATTTTGTTCGTAGGGCTTCAACTTCCTAGATTCATAAGCTATGACTTTCCCTTCTTGCATCAAAACTCCTCCTAATCCTTCGCTAGATGCGTATGTTATGACAATAAAGTTACCCTCTAGATCAAGTACCTTCAATATTGGTGTAGTAGTCAACTTCTCCTTGAGTAGGTCAAATACTGCAAGACACTTTTCCAACCACTCAAACTTCTTACCCTTCCTCTATAATGAAGTAATAGGAAAATCTATCCTAGAAAATTTTGCAACAAAATTCCTATGGTAAGCTAACAAAACCCATAAAACTTCTAACCTATGGTACACTCTTGGGCACTAGCCAACCTTTATCTTAGATGGATCAATTGTAATCCCTTTACTGAAATTACATGAACCAAATACTGCACTTCCTTCTGAAAGAAGGTACACTTAGAGAGTTTTCCATATAGATTGTGCTCTCTTAATCGTTGGAGAACTATCTCTAAATGTTTACAATGCTCCTCTTCATTCTTGGAATAGATTAAGATATCATCAAGGAATACTAATGCAAACCTATCCAAGCAATCTCTAAATTTGTTGTTCATTAGGTTCATGAATGTTGTAGGTGCATTCGTAAGTACAAAGGGTAGGAACGTGAATTCATGATGTTTGTATCTAGTTCTGAAAGCAGTTTTGAAACTATCTTCATCTTTGATCCTTAGTTGATGATAACCAAATCATAGATCAATCTTTGAAAACATTTCTGCTCCTCACATCTAATCAAAAAGATCATCAATACATGGTAATGGGAACTTATTCTTTATCGTAGCTTTGTTAAGCATCTGATAATTTATACATAAGCATAATGTGACATCCTTCTTCTTCATAAATATCATTGGTGCTCCCCAAGGTGAAACACTGGATCTTATTAATCCCTTGGACAACGACTCTTCCAATTTTTCCTTAAGCTCCATTAATTTCATTGTAGTCGTCATATAGGGTAATTTAGATATGGGTTCCGACCATAGTACTAGGTCAATGGAGAAATAAAATACTCTTTTGGGAGGTAGTCCAAGTAGTTCTTCTGGAAAGACATCCACAAATTTTCGTAAGATGGGATACTTCTCCATATCCACTTCTCCAAATTCCACCACTTTTCCTTCTTCAACCTCTTGAGAATCTTGCAGTTCATGATACATGACATCATCTTGAAGGATGACTTCCTTGAATTCTTCTATTTTTTCCATTTTAACTGCAAAGAGTTGGCAACCTTTCATTTTTTCCCTATGTATTTGCACAGCCGAAATCTATCGTAGCTTCACTTCTCTAGGTGTTCCTTGCAAAAAAATTGGGTTACCTAGATCATCTAGGCATTCTACAATTTTAGCATGACAATCCACTTTAGCTTTAAACTTCCATAGCCAATTCATTCCTAAGATGACATCATAAGAACCTGAGTGAGCTACGTACAAGATTACTTCCATTGAGAAACTTGGAAGTTCAACCCTTGCCTCGAATAAACATTGATTTATTGTTGCTCTTGTCTGGTTTGCATACTCTATAACCCAAGTTTTTTCCATAAAACCAACCTTCCTAGAAATTTTAGCTACTCTAGGTGAAACAAAAAAATTTGTGGCTCCAGTATCTATAAGTATGGAAATAGGTAAACCAAATAAAGTACCTGGAGTTTCCACCAGGGTAATTTGGTATTCAGCTTGCCAATTGTCCACTACTACATGGATCCTTCGTTGAAATGCAACCCGTTGAGGAGGAAGTGAATTACCATGTGGTTGTAAACTTGAAGGTTTCTTAGGACATTTATTAGCAAAATGATCCCAACCACATACAAAGAATCCTCTCATTGGTCCCCTCTTTTTCGTTGGTCTATCAAAATTATCACCATTCCCTCCAGCTTTGTTATAGTTACCACTATTGAAATTGTTAAAGTTTTTTCCTCGATGACCCTTCCTTGAATCATCCCAATTGTTGTGGGGTCCCTTGTCCCCTTGCCTTGGAAATTCCTTCCCCTCATTAATCGTCTTTGGAGCTTGATTAAATTGAGGTCCTCTAAACTTCTTTTGATTCCTCTCTTAGTAGTTCGAGGTGGCTTTGAGATTTTTCTCTTGCTAGATTTCCTTCTCATATACTAGGACCATAGTGGTCAGACCATGTACATCCACTTCTCCACCTATTTGGCCATGCAGACCCATAATCAACTTCCTGATACAAAATTGCTCATCTTTTTGGTACATCGGTATGTACCTCAAGAGACGAGTGAACTTTTCCAAGTATTCATTCACTAACATATCTCCTTGCTTAAGATTTTGAAGTTCAATGAAATTTTTATTGAAAAAGAGTTAGGGTAACCACCTCTTTCAAAAAATATCAACAAACTCATTTCAAGTCAGCTTTAAGGAACTGATTCCAAATTCCATTTTCTTGTTCATCCACCAATTAGAGGCTTCTCCTACTGACTAGAAATCACCCCACACTACTTTAGTGACCTCTGAATAGTTCCTTATTTCAAAGTACTCCATTTGAATTAACCAATCCTTAGCTTCTTCTCCATTGGTGCTTCCTTCAAATTTTGAAGGAGTAATCTTTCTCATATCCCTAGATAACGTAGTTACCATTCACTTTCTTTTGGTTCCCTCTGAATATGATTGTGTCCTATCACTTTCTTGATCATTAGATTTGGTATGATTATGGGAATCCTTCCCTTCTTTCTCATTGTTGGGAATTTCTTCATCTTCGTTGTGTGGGACTTCATCTTCCTCTCTTTCTTTTCCCTTCACTTCTTGTTCAAGGTTTCCTATCCTTGCATTAGTTTCATCCATGATTGACAAAAGACGGTCCAACTTAGCTTCGACATTATCCGAACCTTGTCCTACTTCTTGACTCCCTCCAGGATTAGTTCTTGTCCTATTCATTGTCTCAAGTAAAGTTATACCTGGAGGTTCATGTTTTAATTAGATCATATCATGGTTTACTAAATGCATAGAAAACATTTCAAAAGAGAAATTAATCACATAATAATTTTCATTGAGGCTCTCATACACAAGTTTTGATAAAAAAACATAATCTTTCATTTATTCATAAGGATTTCAATATCCTTTCTTTTACATAGAACGGCTATTTAAATAGTCAAGAGGAGAGTATCCATTAGATTCACTTTTAGATGCATAATTATGTGGGATGTAACCCTCTAATTTTTGCTCATCTCTATCCCAAAAAGGATAGTAACCTATAAATTTATCTTCTGATACATGATTTTAGGGAACGTATCCCTCTAATTCACTACTAGAGGCTATAACAATAACTTCAGCCATAGGTACTACTTGAGGGTTCCTAAATATCAATGTTGGATATACACTACATTCTTAGGGCATATCCCTAGAAAGTGTTAATGAATTTGACTTGGCCGAAGAAATAGGAGATTGAAGTTAACAACCTCTTTCATCCTTCTTTTCTCTTGACTGGTCTATGATAGAGTGTGACTAACTGTCTCGGTATCACTTAGCCAAATGGAATTTTCATAGTTGGTTCTCTCTATAGTTCAAAAAATGGATTCCTTTTCCTTCTTGGCCCGTAGGTAAAGCTCATTTTTGATTATTGACTTTCTTGTAGTTAACCTAAGATGCACCATCCTAGAACAAGAATTTCCAAACATTAGACTCATATAATGTTGGAGGAAAAAACATAGCAAGCATATAGGTTCTAGAGTTGAACCTGGTAGCTCTAATACCACGTGTAACATGCCCAATGTTCTACACAGTAACTTTCCTATGTTTTTAACCTCTAGTAAATAGTTTAAGCATCTAATCAGTATGAGCAATAATTTTTTTCTTTTCAAATATAAAGATAGCATGCACATTTTAAATAAACATGATTCAAAACTTTCCTCATTTCATTATATCAAACTATTACAACTTTCCAATATATTGATTTCATAGTATATAATTTCATAATAACATTTCTCTTTTACAATCTTTCCATAGTAATGGATAAAAAAATACATACAAGGCTCTACCTTGCTATAAATAGATGTACGAATGGTCTGGGTTCCCTCCATCAAATCTTGGTCACCAACTGATGATGAGAAGCATCACTCGAGCGTTTTTCTTCCAACCATGGACTAACTGTAGTCCCCTGCACATCTACCAAACTGATGGATGGCCCTACCCTTCAACGAAGAGATTGGTTTGGTAACCTCATAATAATAATGACCTTCCCCGAGCTAGGCAGTGTGTCCTATACATTTCTAGATCTTTTCATACAATGGCTAAAACCTATGCATATGAAATTCCCTGCCTAGTACGTAAGCTCAGATCACAGTGAACTAACAGTGTAAACAGTGGAAACTTACACTAATTTGGCCAAAGTATTCATCACCCGAAATTATGGAGTGGACATCATAAAACTTTACCTACCTTCCTAGCTCAATTTGTATCGACCATTCATAACCTATGCATAGGTTATCCCCTTATGCCATGGAGTAACCTTAACCCCAAGAATAGCCTATAACCCTTTAAGTTCACTATGACACTACTTCTATGTAAAACAAAGTATTTTTATGTCTCAACTAAGTTAACCATTTAGCTATATAAGCTATATTCATAAAATAGTATTTAAACCCACTATAAACACCCATTCCTTAAAACACTCAAGCAATAAAGACCCTTACACTAAGTACATCAAGCAATCTTTCACTTTCAAATAAAGAAGAGAATAACCTTTCCCTACTAATAAATTGAACTATTTTCCCAAACAAGACAAATAATGTCACACAATATTTTCAAATACATAAAAAATTATAAAAGAGTAGAAATTAGCATGCTTGTTTATGCAATGCTCCTATTGACCAAACTAGATTCCTAGCTTATCCTTCCTCCAAAAATAGCTTGCAACTTAGAAACTATCACTTCTTCCCTTCAATAATTTCTCTCAAGACCTCTCACAAAAATCTCTCACAAGCTCTCTCTCTCTCAACTCAGAAAATCAAAAAATACCAAATTTAGAAAATAATAGCAAGAATGTAGATATGTGTCCAAATGAGGTAGAAAACACCTCTTTTATACACAAAGGTGAGAAACTGCAACTTAGAAATAAGGTATCAAATATGACACTTCTCAATCCAAAAGGTTTGACTCAACAAGAATAAGAAAAGGTGGCAGCTAAAATTGTTGCACAATAAACACATACACAACCAGATTTAACCAGAGTGAATGAGTCGCTTATTCAAGTGGAAAACAAGAATGATAATCAGAAATGCAAGGTTATTATCTTCTATAGGTCGACTTATTTTGGCCAGCTCCACATTTGACCATTTCACATATTTTGAATTACTTCAAAACTGGAATTTGTATTGTAGATTTAGACTTCTAATCGGTTCATCGTACTCACAAATTGGTGCCACATTATACCCTTCGTTCCCTATTCCTTTGGTCGTTGTTTGCTAATGACCAAGTCAAAGCTTCCTATGCATGAGTATTCACTTTTTCCTTTCATTTGACTTAGTCAAGATTGGCAGTTTATCTCACATGTTAGTTGGCATTAGATACTATGCACTTTACCCAACATTGCCCATATTTCATAATGCTCAGCATTTTAAATTTTTTAAACGTTACTTATGTTTATGTGTTGCTTCAACTTAAGCACTATTCCCTTTATCTATATGTTGCACGCAATACTTAGCATATGTTATGTTTAATATGCTATGCACTTAGTAAATAATTTAGTGCAATAGAAATCATTAACATATATTTAATATATATATACATAGCATAATATGTATATATGTACATACATATTTATCAACTCATAAATTTATAAAACACATTATTCGATATATGAATATATATTCACATAATCTCATATTTCACATATTGATGCATGTGTGTGTGTGTGTGTATATATATATATATACTAGTATGGACATATCCTTTTCATCAATACATACGTGTATGTTAATATATATGTGTATATACTCATATACTATATATATATCATGCCTTGATATTTAAACACATATATTCACAGTAATATTGATCGACATATATACACAAAATGTATATATATGTATATATGTCACCTTGTTTGATCAATATTCCCGTGCATATGGGTAATCCATCCATGAGCATGCATAGATACGTCTATCTATGTATACTCATGCATGTATTTACTCATGTGTATAAGTTTATCATTGACACATACATTTTATGTATATATCCCATCGATTAAATAGAAACGCATAAAGAAGAACTCACACATCACAAAGAGACTCAACAGTTTTAGCCTCTAGACAAGATTGTTCACAATCAAAACCACAAGCAAGACTAAAGGTAATTTACTATTTCCCAAGATTCTAACCCGACTTGACCAAACTAGAAGTGTGTGTGTGTGTGTGAAAGCTCAGTTTAGGTCTTATCAAAGGTTACTAGACCAAGTTCTTCTCCTTGAGTGATACTTCCCCTCTCTTCAGGAGGCTTGATTCTATTCTTGCATCCAACTTAGTACATTGCAATAGTAGTTAGCCAAAAATAATACATTCATTTGCATCATATATTTCACAATCAAAACATTTCATAACCAAATTAAATCAACATTTATTCTTCATATTTCTAAATCATATAAAGCATAAATACATTCATTAAAAGCATTTTCACCCAACTAGGTAAAAGTAAATAAGCAGTAACACAATGAGGTGTAACATCCACCTATGTGCAAGTGTAACAACAACAAAAGACTCTTCTAGTTCTTCCCTAAAAACCTCCTCTTCTTGTTTACTAAGCCGACTATCTTGGTAGACAATGGGTTTGTCTTTGCAAAAGGCGAATGGTGCTAGGACTAGAAGGCTGATTATAAAGGTCTTGTTGGGTTTCTTGAGGAGGTATACATTTTTTAGAAGGTTGTTCTTGAGAGATAATAGGCTCTTGCAAAGGATGTAGGTCTCTAAAACTTGGAATTTCAAGCTCAAAAGAATAGCTTGAAGACTCAAGAGGCTTACCTTGCTTAAATCTTGGAAATTTGTACTTGGGAGATTCTTCTTTTGTAGGTTGATCTAGAATGTAAGAAGTTGATTGGTCTTCTATCCTTTGTGCTTGGATAAGAAAAAGCTTCATCTACTCTTGTTTGGCAATAATCTCTCTTGCAATGGACTCTTCATATCTCTCCCTTTGGTAAGCCAAATATTTTTTGTGTTAGTGGGCTTGATAAGCCAGCTCTTCTTGTTGCAAGTCAAATTCTTGTTGTCTCTCAATTTCAATCATTTGTTTCTTGAAGTCCAACAATATGTCTTTAATATTTATGTTATCAACATTTTGAGGTTGATTGTGAGGATAGCTACGTTGGATTGAATCAACATGGTTTTCATGGGGTTGAGTTTGGACATATGAAGACTGCCATGAGGTTTGAGTAGGGGTGGGTAGGTGGTAAGTATGATAAGCATGCTAATAACCTATTGTTAATGGGTTATTTGGGATGAAATCAACAATATTGTTATGCCTTGCATAACCACCCCATTTTATTTTGTTTTTGGAACAAAATGGGTCCCCCTTTTCTTTTCTTTTGTTCACCTTTGGTTGTTTGGTTGGGTCTTAGGAGTTGTTTGTTTTGCTCCTAAGTCTGTCTTTTTCTCTGTCGGAGGTGGGTCCGGAACCAAATCTAAATACGAAACTCTTTCAATGTTTCTAGTTCGGATATAGTTCTAACTTCGACTCTGCCTTCTCTTTTGTTTCTCCTTTGTTCTGTTGGTTGTTTTCAACAAACACTTGGGTTGGTCCATCCTCTTGTTTGTTTGCTCGTGCAGAAGCAAAATCAGGATTGGAACGAAAGTATGAAATTTCAAGTTTCCATATTGTGTCCCTGTTCCGACTCCGTGTCCACTCGTTCTCTTCCTTGTTTTCTTGTTGTTTGGGCCGGGTCCAGTGTTCACTCTGGTCCCGCTTCCCTTGTGCTTGTGTGTTTTTTTCTTTTCTTTTTGGTCAGGACCAGAGCCAAACCTAGAATCAAACTTCAAACTTTGTGAAGTTCCATTTTCAGTTTTATCTCTACCCCTGTCCTCTTGTGTCATGTTTTTGTCGTTGTCCTTTTGTCGGGGCTAGATCCAGGGTTGGAAATTAAGTAAGGAACTTTGTGTGGGTTTCTTTATCTTGTCTTTGACCTAGATCCGCGTCTGCCTTACCTTTTGATGCTCCGTAGACTTGACTTAACTATCTGTTCACATCGTTGGCTTCGTCCCTGAACTACTACATTTATGGCATTAAATGCAGCTTGTTTGCACATTCGAATTAATGTTTAAAGGTTTAATCATGTTTAAACTACCTCATTATCATTATTATTTGAATTTTTTAAGCAAACCATGGCCAGGGAAGTCTCAAAAGGATTGATTTGATTGTGGAAGCAAGTTGTGGAGCTAATCTTGGCTAAATTCTGGTCAGTCCTGAGGAGCGTTTTGAGGTAGGTTTCTTTGCTTTTCCTTCTCTCATTTTTTCTTTCGGGTGTGTTGTTTTAGTATATTCATAGGAGGGTTTTGTTCTATGAATTTGCTCGCTTGCTTGTGTTTGGTTTTTCTTTTCTTGTTCTGTTTGTTTGGTCCTTTCTTTTCCGTTCTGTTCCATTTTGGGTTTGTCTTTCGTTTGTCATTTTGTTTTGTTGTTTGTTTTGCTATCACTTTCATGACAGGTCCATTTTTTTGTGCTTTGGTTTTGACTAGGGTTTCAATTTTTGAGGTGTTTCCTTGCTTGGGTGATGAAGTTCGTCTTGAAGCCCTGTTCCTGGTCTTCCCACGTTGATTATGTGTTGTCCGTGTGGGATTCTCGTTATGCCCTAGTTTTCAGAAATAGCGTGTCGAGTGAACTAGGGTTTTGCTCGACAACCTTTACAAAATGACCTTTTCCATGGTTTAAATGACCTTTTGTACGGAGGAGTTGTTGGGGGATTAAATTACACTATTCTTGGTTTCCTTTTAAGCCCATGTGACCCAGGGTTTAAGGTTCATATGACTATACCTTGTGTGAAATACTCTTCGTTTGCTGGAATTATTCCGCTTTTGTTCTATGTGTGTCTTTATACCTTGTTCTTAAGCGGAACTGAATCCTGAGTGGAAGTTGAATTTGGGAACTAACAACTAGTTCTAGTCTGATTCCCATTTTGGTCCCGCTTCTGACCCATTTGGGTTATTATCTTGTTCTGATCCCAGCCCCGCAACATGATGAGAAATATCTTTTATACCTAATACTTCTACGGTTTCGCCTCTGATAAAGGAATAGTTTGACTAAGTAAATATTATCTAAGGAGGATGGAGAAGGGATTATATGATTAACTAACCTAGATGTTTTGTTCATCTAATACAAGAAGTCGCTACAGGAATCAAGAAATGTCGGGGGCATCAGATGAGGCCTCTCAGAGAAGCCAACCGAGTGAAACTTCAAGGCAAGGAGTTAGACCGAAGAAGATCAAGGTGGAACAACTTCCATATACCTTGAGATGTAAGCATAGGGAATTTTCCCTCACGGCTAGCAAAATTGATTCTAACTGGGCTGATGTTACTAACACCAATTTGGGCCCTTTTAAATACGAGGAATTGCATGAGGAGTCATTCACCGAGGAGCATGTCACAGGAAGGACAAAAAGGATTGTTCAATCTAGGTTGGCACATGTTGCACTCTTCCCCCTATCTATCCAATGTCCAGAGTTGATTCTGACAATAGCTGGGGCATATAACCCTACTACTAGGCAGTGTGTGGATGTAAAGGGTAATTTCATTATTGACTTCACGCCTCCAATGATCAAATTCTTTTTAATATACCTGATCCCAAAAATCCTAGGCAATTGAATGAGGCAAAGGCTTTGAAGCTTTACGATGATAATAAGGAAAGGAATAGATTTCACATGAATAAGACTTGGATGAGGGTGGAGAAGAAGTCTCCGACCAAGCTTCTAGACCAGCCTAAGAGGGAAGACTTTAGTAAAGAGATTGCAGATATAATCATGTTCCTTTCTAGGGTGTTTGGAAAAAGGGATGCTTCATTGTTTAAGGAATGGATGTTTCCTTTTATCCAAACTATTTTGGATGGGAGGAAAAAATTTGACTGGTCAATGATAGTATCAAACAACATTCACAATCAAATTATAAAAGTGAGAGAAACTAAGCGTTTCTTTATGACCTCCTATGTATTTTATACAGCTGCCCGAGTGGGGATTTTTCCTAGACTTCAAATAGTGGGTATATTGGGGGAAGCCCAAGGATAGAAGAGAGTGTGGGAATATTATAATCATCTCACCTTGCAGGCATTAGAGCAACACTATAGAAGGATAAATGATGCCTTTCTTTATGTCATTATTAAGAAATTTAATGGTGATGCAGGGTATAGGCTTAGCAGGGAGGCAATGGCTTTTGTGAATGAGTGGGGGCATTGGTTTATCTAGTATCCCACATTCACCTATTTCAAGTTAGCATGCTTTGATGGTCACCCCCATTTGCTACCTAGATGTTGTGGTGATAGGATCATTCTAATGGAGTTTATTTATCAAGCCTTGGCTGTTAATTTCCAGTTTGGCAACAAACACAAGACTGGTTGCCATAAGTTTCCAATGAGGCTGGGAGTCTTTAGCTATCCACACATTTAGGTAGCTAAGGTCATTTGTGATGAATTAGTTTATTTAAAGTTGGGCTTGTACACTGCAAGGAAGTACTATGACCCCAAGCACAAGTTGAGGGCTTTGCTTCCCAGTGTCTTTGATAAGAACTTTAATCTATTGGAGGTTTTTTGGGAGGACTTGCAGGATGAATATAACCTTAGGAAAAAGAATTATGAAAGGATACCTATCCCACTTATGGTGGAGTTTGGGATAAAAGAAGACATTCCAGAAACTTTTTCTGATGATGGGATAGTTTTGGATCTCGGGTATGATGCAAAAAAGATTGGTACTAAGGATCTTGATCCAATAGATTGGAATGTTGAGGAGACAATTGACATAAAGCAGATTGCAAGACCGGTGTTGGATAGGAGTATTCAATGGGTGAGTTTGAGGACTAATCAAGCCGAGGCTCAATCATCTATGAAAAGGAAAGTTGCAGGTACCACCCAAGGATATAAAAGGGCAAAGAGAAGGATGGCACCTAAGGAACCTTTAGAGTTTATTCCTTCTAATACACAAGAGGAGGTGGTTCATTAAGACCTTCCAGAGGTGCAGGAAGATGAAACAATTGCGGAGGTGGGGGCTTCTACATCTGTTGTAGGGGAGGTATCTACTCAGCCCTCTGATGCACAAGAATTAGGTCAAGAATCACCAAAGGGAGCCCTCTATGATGAAGCAGAGGTCTTAAAGAAAATGGAGGATGAAATTGAGATACATAATGTAGAAATAGATTCAGAAAAGACTCCATCTGATAAAGAGCATAATGTATTAACATCTTTTGATATGATAGATGATGCAAGGACCGAACACATATTGACTGAGGAAGATCAGTGGAAACTCTTTGAAGATGCAAAAAGATAAGTTGATGCCAAGGCACAAGTTGAGGCATCAACTAAGCAACAAGAGGAGGAGGGCAAGGAATAATCTGAATTGGCGGTCAAGCAGAAGGAGTTGGAAGATAAGGTCAAGGCTGATGAATTAGCTCAACAATAACAACAAAAGGAGCAGGAGCTCAAGATACAAGAAGAGAGAGATAAGTTGATGATGCAACAGAAGATTCATAACCTTGAAGAGGAAAAGGCCCAGCAAAGAATAGAAAAGGAATATATTGAAGCTAAGCTCAAGGCACAAGAAGAGGCTTATAGGAAAAGGGAAGAGAAAGAACATTTGAAAAGGGAAAGAGAGGCTGTTGAGATTGTTGAATATGAAAATAAGTCCAAGGAGGCATGGGACTATGTTGAAGAGCTGAAGAAGCAGCGGGATCAAATGTTAGAGAAAAAGAAAGAGGAAGAGGAATGTTTAAAGCAGGAGCTGGAGGCTAAAAGGTTGCAAGAGAAAAAGGATAAAGAGGAAGCATAAAGGTTAGCACAAGAAAAGGAACAAAGTGATCAGAAAAATGTGCAGGAAGTTGATTCTCAACCGGGGCTTACATTGTTACAACCTTTGTCTTCCACTATTGTTGCTTCTTCTTCAGCCCAGGCAGCCACTACTCTTATTTCCCCTACTTGGTTAAAACTGGACTTGGAAAGAAAACAAGTTGTTCAACCAAAACCATTGAATTGGGAGGAAATGATGAAAGAAATTGGGAAGGAGAAACCTAAAAAGAAGGCCCATGTTTTTCACTCTACTAGGCTCACTGATGTTGGAGATATTTTTACTGAATGTGCCATACCCGTAATGGAGAAGAGTTATGATGATATGCAAATAATTGATTATCAGTTGGGGGCGGTAAATTTGGGAAAGACTACAAGAAACCAACAATTGAGTTTGATTGATATTGTGGCATCTTCAACTAAATCTTGGATGATCAAAGATAAACAAAGGAAGGATGAGCTTAAGGCTCAATTGGATCAGCTTCATAGGTTTTTGAAAGATGTTTCAAGTCCCATTTCCCAACAAGCTGCTCTTCCTGAATCCCCAGTTTTGTTAACAAAGAAGGAAGCAGATGATTTGGTTCAAATGAAAAGCAAGGTAGGAATGATGGATAAATGGTTGGATAAGCTCAACCAGGAGGTTGATGATGTAGATTCATAAGGCTGCTCTCAAATTGGCAGAGGATCTAGATCAACAGGTCAAGGATCTGGATAAGCAGGTCGATGAATACAAGGAATGTGTTAAAAGGCTTGAAGATATTAGCAAAGTGCCCAAGTCCACATTGCTAGAATATTCAATTCTTGAGCATGGTAATGTAGATTTTATGGAAAAAATTATGAGCATCATAAGGTATAAGTCTAGGGCTATTCATGGGCATCAAGAAGAAGTCCGATAAATGAGCAAAGATTTGAATCAACAGATGGTTGAATTAGAGTCAATTGTGGCCATTTTAATTAACCTAGATTCCTCAAACAAAGAAGGCCTATCTTTGGATAAACTAAGGGAGAGATGGAGGGGTAGGTTTGAGGAAATTAAACAAAAGGGAGACGATGGGGATAATTTATTATTAGATCAATTTATGGATATCAGTGAGGAGGTAAGAACTGCTAGAAGGGAGTTAATCAAGTTAAAGGAGATGCAAAGGTTGGTTTCTACAGAATTTGAAAGGATAAAATTTGAAGGTGATTAGTTAGATGGGCTAGATTTGGGTACTCTTCAACAAGTGTTCTCTAGTTATGATGAGTACATCCTTGAGCATTCAGTGCAAAAGTGAACTGGCTCTTTTCAACATACTCAATATCTGCTTTTCTCCTCTTTTGTGGGTTTTGACATAAGCTCAACTCTGAGTTTAATCCGTCGGTTTCACTTTCTTCTTGGAATATCAGATTTCTTGTTGGCACAATAGAGTAATTAGCCTTGGAACAAGAGTTCATCAGTCCACTTCTGTGTTCAATTCCAGTTCCATTAATTGTGGATCTTGACTGATAATTGAGAAACTTGTGCATGTGGCACCCTATATGTATTATTAGGTTCTACTTTGTAAAGGTCAGCTAATTGAAGGAAGATCAACCACCTGATGATAGAAAATAGAGATTAGATCTAGGATTTCTATGTTTTAGGAGAGATACTCTAAAAGTTCAGTAAAACTTGGTTATTTTAACAGTTTTTCATACATTTTCATGTTATGGTTTTAAAGTTTGGATCTATTTTGATAAGGTTAATGGTACATGATCAATCCATACACCAGTGATTTTTGTTGTGCTTAATTATTTCTTATTTGATGAAATTCAATAGAAGGAACTGGATTCAAGATTATATCTTTGGATTATCTGTGGATGAAGTTGTTATCGTATTCATTTGATCTGTGTTTTAAATGATGAGTGAGTGATTTGTTTGAAGCAAGTTTAGTGAATGTTGATGGTATTTGAATTAGCATTATGGATGTATGCAGTAGCATAGTTTATTCTATGGATTGCATCTTGCTATAGTTGTGGTTAAGTGGGATAAACACTCATTATTGATATGCATGTCTGGATATGTAATAATTTTACTCATGTTTCTTTGATTTCAAGCTCTGATTCACCTTTTTCTTTTATTTAAACCCCCCCCCCCAACGTAGCTAGTTGATGCTATGCAATCCTGTTCCTTGTTACCAACAAAGGCCCCTTGAACATTACAATTATATCAACCACTGAGTGATATCAGCATAATTGAGAACCAATTACCAGGACCTTGGGAGTTAGGTCACCATGTGTTATCTTTCTCTTTTAGGAGAAATAGAATAGTAATATTTTGTTTAATGTTGTTGTGTTGTTTTGACCCTCAACAAGTATGAGTTGATTGGTATGGTTGATAAGGATGCAAAGGAGTAGCATTTTCATGGAATGGAGAATGGTAAAACTTATCTTCACTAAAATAAGACATTATGCAACATTCAAACAAGCTAGAAATTTATTCCAAAAATTCTTCTAAAAGAGAGTGATCAAATTTGTTCTTTGTAAACTAAACATACTAGCACTTAATCTTCTCGAACTAGTAGATTTGAACTTAGAGTCACCACGATGATGAGGATATCTTCCCTATAAGGAAAAATGCATTGAAGAACACACCAAAATTATTTAATGGATGATGTTTGGATCATCAAACTAATCCCAATAGGTGTTACAAAACTATTATCAACCTAAACGTGCACCCTTATTGAACTTAATTCAACCATTCAATGAAATATTGGGATGGCCTCAAGGTATGGGATCCTACTATTTGAAGCCAAACCTCTAGTTATAGAGTTGGTTCTATTGCAAGTATGAGCAAGTTTGGTAGTGTTGTCATTAATGTTGTCATTGATGTCAACACAGTTCAGTATGTTGCAAATTCTACATGTATGGCTGAGATGTTGCTGAAATGTTGTGAGTACATGGAACTATCTTTATGTCATTGCAAATGTGTTGGTTTGATGAGTTTCCAAGTGCTTTTGAGAAAATTAAATAAAGAATAGAAAACAAAAATAAAGAAAGTGTTCAATATGTGCTCTGGTATGTGCTCTGCATTTCTCCTATGTTTATCCAATGCTTGTACAGATATGAAGGCTTGTTAATGGTGATCTCATGGTGATATACTCTAAGTTATAGCTTCTAGTTTGATGGTATGTGAAAGTTGCGTTCAATGGTATGTGAACTGTTCTGGTAAATTTGGTCTTCTATGGACTGGGAGAAATATTCTTGCTCTGCATTTTTCCTCTATTTTGTTTCATATCTTGCGGATCTCGAATATGTCTTGTGAAGGTATTTTTTGTGCTCTAGAAAAGAGGTTTGAATATTGGTGACCCGGAAGTCATATTTTAGTATTTCAATATGAGTTTATACAGTCTGGACGGACTGGTGAAAGATGTTCAGTGATTGATGTTTTTTGCTTTGTTGTGGATGTATCTAGAAGATTCTGGAGTGTATTCTTGTGCTTAATGAAGCATGTTGTGGGGTTTGCGTGTCATATTCTGATTGGGAAGTGTGTCTATCAATGTCTACTTGTGTTTATATTAGGTTTGGCCGACCTAGTGTTTACACTTCATTTGAAGAATAAAATTTAATTAAGGAAGCATGTGGTTGTTTCGAGATATTATTTTTGATCTTGAAAAAAAAAAATTATTGGTCCACTCTTTCCTTTCCACCATAGGAATTTTGAGTTGCCAACCGATTTTGAATTTATAAAATGAGGAAATTATGGTCAACCTTGGAGAATGTTTCTAAGGATGAGGATGGTATAAAAGCAAGTCAAATTGTGAAGAGTTGTATGATAGTGTGATGCAATTGATGAAAGTGCGCCACAAATCATAAGAGCAGAAGTGTGTGTGTGAGTGAGTTGTGATAGTAGTTCTTCATTGTGTTGAAGACACTTTACTGAAGGTTTCTGCAATCCTACGGATGTGCATTAATTGTTGTGGTGGATCTTTTTGTTTTCTTTTGTATTTTTAGGCAGTGAACCTCCTTGTTGGACAGTGAGTCCTTACTATGGATAGTGAGTCCCTTTTGTAAGCAGTGAGCCTTTGTACTTCGATAGTGAGTCCTCTTTTGGGCAGTGATCTCCTGGCAGTGAGCCTTTGTATTCAGTTTATAATCTTTTATATTGTGAGCTAACCCTCACCGTGGTTTTTCCCTCATTGGGTTTTCCACGTAAAAATCTGGTGTTCATTGTGTTGATTTGCTTTCTATTATTTATGTTTCATGCTCTTACTTAATAACAAAATAGTGTGGTTGTGGAATTAATACGTGTTGAGTTTTCAAGTTTGAATTGTGTGACAACTGATTTTCCCCCCTCTCAGTTGTCTTGTGCATATTTAACAATTGGTATCAGAGCTTTGGTTCCTTGTTGTTGAGCTTAACCGCCTAAGGAAGATCTAATGGCGCATAAGTTGGTGATCCCTATGTTCAATGGAACTGACTACAATGACTGGAAGGGATAGATGAAAGGATATATTATCTTCTTTGGTTTCAAGACCTAGAAGGCTGTTGAGACAAAGTATACACCCCCGTCTGGTGGTCTTACTACTACAGATGAGATCACTGCTTATGAAGAAAATGAGAAGGCGAAGTATGCTATTTGCAGTGGTTTATCTAAGAATGAGCGAGCAAAGGTTTCTTCTTTGGAAACTACATATGAAGTCTGGAAGAAGTTGGAAGATATGTATGAAGGAAATGAAAGAGTGAAATTGACAAAGAAGCTGGCGGCGAAGCGTAGATTTATGAATCTGAAGATGGAAGAAGGCAAAGAATTTACAAGTTTCTTTCATAGGGTTGAACTGACTACAAATGAAGTTAGAAATCAAGGAGGAAAATTATTAGATGAAGATATAATTGAGAAGATCTTGATAACCCTACCAGAGTGCTATAGTGATAATATCTCAGTTATTGAAGAAGTATATAATCCTAAGACTTACACTTTGGAACAGTTGTTCGGCACCTTGCAAGCATTTGAGTTGAGGAAGTTCCAAAAAGATGACAAGATAGAAGAAAATACATAAATGGCATTTAAAGCATTGAAGATTGAAGAGGAACCGGATAGAGATGGTGTTGATGAGTTAGAAGCAAACTTCACCAGGAAGTTGAAGAAAGGAACCAGAAAGTATAAAGGTATGTTTCCCTTTAAATGTTTTAGCTATGGTAATATTGGTCATTATGCTTCAAGATGTCAGAATAGAGTTGTGCATAATAAGAACAAGGATTATAAGGATAAGGATAGGAAGGATAAGAAATATAAGAAGTTGAACTATGTTAAAGAAGAGGCAGGAATTTCTGATGATGAATCTGAGAATGAGGTTGATGATAGTGAATGCTTATTCTTAGATTTGGAAAGTAAATATGTATCCACTAACCCTAGAAAATGTGTAAGCAAGAAAGCTCTAGAGAATAAGAGAAATAGGATGGAAGGTACTTTGGTTACCTCTTTTCATGCAAGACAGGATGAATACTACTAGGTAATTGATAGTGGATGTTCTAATCACATGACCAGAGATAAGAGTAAGTTCACTAAACTTGAGAAATATGATGGTGGTTTAGTTATGTTTGGTGATGATTTAGGAGCTAATATTTGTGGGAAAGGTTCAATTAGTTTTGATGGAGTGCATAGTACTAATTATTTATATTATGTGAAGGGTTTGAGGCATAACCTTCTGCTTGTTGGTTAGATGTGTAGTAATGGTTTCAAACTTGTGTTTCATAATAATACTTGTGAAATCACAAAAGGATCTGGGAGTGTAGATATGATTTTTGTTGGAAGAAGAACTCATGGAAACGTCTATCAATTGAAATGAGTTGATGGTCATTGTCTTGTATCTCAAATAAGTAAAAGTCCGTTATGTCATCGGAGAATGGGACATGTAAATTTTGATAACCTGGTCAAGATCAATGCAAAAGAGATTGTTCGAGGACTGCCCAAAATCACAAGACTTGGTAATGCTATTTGTAGAAGTTGTCAATTGGGGAAACAGACAAGTTGCAGCTTTAAGGGAAAAGAGCATTCTACTACTGGAATGTTGGAGTTAGTTCATACTGATCTTTGTGGTCTGACTAGGATTGGAAGCCTGAATGGTGACATATATTTCATGTTGTTTGTTGATGATTATACTCAAATGACATGGGTTTCTTTTCTCAGAGAAAAGACTCAGGCTCTAGATAGGTTTAAAGTATTCAAAGCAAGAGTGGAAAATGAAGTAAATTTGAAAATCAAGTGTTTGAGATCCAACAAAGGTGGAGAATTCACTTCTGGTGAATTTAATGCATTCTGTGAATAGCATGGCATAAGAAGACATTTTTTTTATCTGAGAACCCCTCAGCAGAATGGTGTAGTTGAAAGGAAAAATAGGACTGTATAGGAAGCTACTAGAACCATGATGAAAGAATCAATTGTACCGGATGCGTACTGGAGAGAAGTGATACATACTTCTATTTATGTTCTTAATAGAGTTCAAATCAGATACAACAACACAAAGACACCTTTTGAGTTATGGACTGGTAAGAAACCTACTATGAAGTATTTTAAGGTATTTGGAAGTAGATGCTATATTAAAAGAGATGATGAAAATATTGGAAAGTTTGATGCTAGATGTGATGAAGGAATCTTTCTTGGATACTCTACTACTAGCAAAGCATACAGATGCTTTAACAAAAGATTGAGAAACATTATTAAAAGTGCTAATGTGAAAGTTGATGAAGACATATGCAGACCTATTGAGAGAAGTGAAGTTGAACCTGATGATCCTATCTATGGACATGTACTTGAAGAAAACAAGGAGAAGGAAGATGAAGAGAAAGAAGAACAAGTGGAAGAAGAAGACAGAGAAGAAAATGAACCAGAACCTGCTGTCAGAACTCCTAAGTATGTACAAAAGAATCATCCGGAGGTGCAAATAATTGGAGATAAAAGTGAAGGTGAAAAGACAAGAAGTAGAGTTGCAGCAAAGGTAAATTTGTGTCTATTATCTAAAATTGAACCCAAAACTGTAAGTGAAGCATGTGAAGATGAGAGTCGAATGAGAGCTATGAAAGAAGAGTTGCAAAAGATAGAAAAGAATCAAACATGGAAACTAGTCCCTAGGCTTGTGAATAAAAATGTAATTGGTTCGAGATGGGTGTTTTGGAATAAGCTAAATGAAAGTGGAGAAGTCGTAAGGAATAAGGCAAGACTAGTATGCAAAGGATATTCACAAGTTGAAGGTATAGATTTTGAAGAAACATTTGCTCCTATGGCCAAAATGGAAGCTATTAGGATCTTTTTGGCTTTTTTCTGCCCACAAGGACTTCAAAGTGTATCAAATGGATGTTAAATCAGCTTTTTTGAATGGTGAATTAGAGGAAGAAGTGTATATGGAGCAACCTGCAGGGTTTCAGTTGTCTAACAAACCGGACATGGTTTGTAAGTTGAAGAAGGCATTGTATGGGATAAATCAAGCTCCCAGAGCTTGGTATGCAAGACTAGATAGATATCTAACAAAGCAAGGATTCAACAAAGGTTCTGTTGACAACAATCTTTACTTCAAAGTGCAAGGTAACAAAATGTTGATAGTAGTTGTTTATGTTGATGATATCATTTTTGGTGGAAATGAAGGCATGTGTAAAAATTTTGTTGAAGAGATGCAAAAATAATTTGAGATGTCTATGATTGGTGAATTGAATTTATTTCTTGGTCTACAAGTAAATCATACTGATAAAGGGATATTCATTTCACAATCTAAGTATGTAAAAAAACTACTGAAGAAGTTTGGGATGGATGATTCCAAACCGATTTGTACCCCTATGGTAACGGGATGTAAACTGAGCAAGGATGATGAATATGCTAAGACTAATAAGAGAAAATATAGATCTATGATTGGTAGACTAATGTACCTTACTGCTACCAGATCGAACATTATGCATGTAGTATTTTTAGTTGCTAGATTCCAAGCAGATCCTAGAGAAGCACATGTTGTAGCTATAAAGAGGATATTTAGATATATGAAAGGTACACCGGATTATGGACTATGGTATCCTAAGAGTGATGATTTCACCCTGAGTGCTTATATAGATGTTGATTGGGCTATATGTGTAGATGACCGGAAGAGTACTAGTGGTGGTGCTTTCTTTCTTGGTGGAAAAAAGTTTCATGGTTGAGAAAAAAAGAAGACTCAGTTTCTTTATCCACAACCAAGGTAGAATATATTGTTGCAGCATCCTACTGCACACAGGTTTTATGGATGAAGCAAACCCTGAAGGACATTGGTGTGGTATGTGATGAGCCTATTTCTATTTTCTTTGACAACACAATTGCAATAAACATTTCAAATAATCTAGTTATTCATTCAAGAATGAAGCACATATCTATCAAATATCATTTCCTGAGAGAAAAAGTGTTGGAGAATGAGGTCAAATTGGAGTATGTGACAACAAAGGAACAAATTGTAGATATATTTACCAAGGCTCTTTCGAAGGATACTTTTGAGCATCTTAAGGAGATTTTGGGGGTCATTGGCCCTCCTAACTAGGTACACGTAAAGGTGAATTAGTCCAGTGAATTCACAGATTCTTCATTTATCTGGACTGATAGATGGGTCTACTCCGCTGGGGGAGTAGAAAAGGTTTTCATTGTTGCAGTATGAGTGTACTCCTAAGGAGGAGTAATCAGTGTTGTTGATCTTTTACATTGATGCCAAAGGGGGAGAGAAAGTCATGTGAAAAACAGGTGAAGAAAAAGAGAAGGTGTAGAAGGTGTTCTCCAGGGATAATGTGTAAATTTTTATCTTTGATTGTTTTTCACATCATGTGTTGCCATCAATGACAAATGGGGAGATTGTTGCAAGTATGAGCAAGTTTAGCGGTGTTGTCATTAATGTTGTCATTGATGTCAACACAATTTAGTATGTTGTAGATTGTACATGTATGGCTGAGATGCTGCTAAAATGTTGTGAGTACATGGAGCTATCTTTATGTCATTGTAGATGTGTTGGTTTGATGAGTTTCCAAGTGCTTTTGAGAAAATTAAATAAAGAAGAGAAAACAAAAATGATGAAAATGTTCAGTATGTTCTCTACATTTCTCATGTGTTGATCCTATGCTTGTGCGGATATGAAGGTTTGTTATTGGTGATCTCATGGTGATATACTCTAAGTTCTAGCTTCTGGTTTGATGGTATGTGAAAGTTACGTTCACTAGTATGTGAACTGTTCTGGTAAAGTTGGTCTTCTGTGGACTGGGAGAAATATTGTTGCTCTACATTTTTCCTCTATTTCATTTCAGATCTTGCGGATCTAGAATATGTCTTGTGAAGGTCTTTTTTGTGCTCTGGCAAAGAGGTTTGAATATTGGTGATCCGGAATTCATGTTTCAGTATTTCAATATGATTTTATACAATCCGGACGGACTGGTGAAAGATGTTCAGTGATTGAAGTTCGTTGTTTTGTTGCAGGTGTATCTGAAAGATTTTGAAGTGTATTCTTGTGCTTAATGAAGCATGTTGTGGGGTATGCATGTCATATTCTGATTGGGAAGTGTGTTTATCAATGTTTACTTGTTTTTTCATTAGGTTTGCCGACCTGGTGTTTACATTTCATTCGAAGAATAAAATTTAAATTAAGGAAGCATGTGGTTGTTTCAAGATATTATTTTTTATCTTGAAAAATGTTTTTTATTGGTCCACTCTTATTCCTTTCCACCCTGGGAATTTTGAGTTGCCGACCTATTTTGAATTTATAAAATGAGGAAATTGTGGCCAACCTTGGAGAATGTTTCTAAGGATGAGGATGGTATAAAAGCAAGTCGAATTGTGAAGAGTTGTATGACAGTGTGATCCAAAGTGACAAAAGTGATCCACAAATTATAAGAGCAAAAGTGTGTGTGCGAGTGAGTTGTGATAGCAGTTCTTCATTGTGTTGAAGATAGTGTGTTGAAGGTTTTTGCAATCCTGCGGATGTGCATTAATTGTTGTGGTGGATCTTTTTGTTCTCTTTTGTATCTGCAGGCAGTGAGCCTCCCTATTGGATAGTGAGTCCTTTCTGTGGACAGTGAGTACCTTTTGTAGGCAAAGAGCCATTGTACTTGGATAGCGAGTCCTCTTTTGGGCAGTGATCCCCTGGCAGTGAGCCTTTGTATTCAGTTTATAATCTTTTATATTGTGATCTAACCCTCACAGTGGTTTTTCCTTCATTGGGTTTTCCACATAAAAATTTGGTGTTCATTGTGTTTCAGGCTCTTACTTAATAACAGAACAGTGTGGTTGTGGAATTAATAATTGTTGAGTTTTCAAGTTTGAATTGTGTGACAACTGATTCACCCCCCTCTCAGTTGTCCTACGCCTATTTAATAGGTTCTCTATCTAATTATCTTTGAAGAACTAGAACTAATCATAATCTTACTATAATTTAATAAATGAAAAGGGATAGAAGGATAACTAAAAATTAAAATGTGGTAATGCACCAAAGATAGAGTAAAACTTTGACCTATTTCAAAGAACATAAGGTTCATACAAAGAAGTTGATAGTTTGATACACAATATACAATTTCATAGAGATTCACATAATTATTTTGCATGAATGTAAAACACAACATGCAACCTACAAATATGTGACTTTTTTCTACATGAAGGTATAAAGATGAACTATAGTATGAGGGACAAAACACTATCCACAACAAAGATCAACACCCCCAAAACCATACACAATATATAGAGACAAAATGGAGAAAGGTATATCTTCAACTATTATTGAAAATTTAGGTTCATAATGTCATAAGTCTCTATCTTACAATAGAATAAGTCTGGAAATTCTTTTCTTTAGAAGAATTAGTTACAATACTAGTTATTTGACTAGAAAGAACTCCTGTTTTGAGTTACAATGGATAGAAAAAAGCTTGAAAGAACTACTATGTTGAGTTACATGGTCTATTTCCACAAAATTAGTCTCCCGCAACCAAAAATCCCCTCCCCACTTTAAATACTAACTTTTACAAGGCAATCAAAAACCTCATCTTGAGTTCTTTTGAAGGCTTTTTCTTCATTTTAAACTTTGAAAACATCTAACAAAATATTCAATCAAGGCATAGGGATAATGCAAGTTGACTCCTTCAATTTAGGATGATGCCTAAAAGGACATAATAGGTGTCTTTATTCTCCTAGATGAGCATATGATGGCAAGATGTTCTTATAACTATCATCATTGGTTATAAATCTCCTTGATCACTCCTTGCAAGAATATAGGAACATGTTCCCCTTGTTTCTTGAACCGCCTTGACACTTTGAAGATGTAGAATAGGATCCCTGCTACATTTATGATCTCTAGAAATTTCTCATACTAATCTAAAATAAATGTCAGATTGTCTTTAGCAGTTAAAACATTATTGAGATTCTAATAGTCACTACTACTATAGAAATATGAAAATCCCACCCCAATTGGACTCTCCAAATATAATAAATTTATTTCTCCATTCCAGTGAAACATTGTGGATTTCAACTATCATAAGTAACAATGTATGGGAAAAACTATCTTGGCTACTCTCCTGATCTTTGTGAGATTCGGTGATTTGATTCGGTTCAACTTGTGCACTAGGTTTTTCCACTTGTACATTCAATTTCTCTTCTAGAATTTCTCTCACATGAGGCAGAATATTTGTATCTTCAAATATATTTAATGAAGCATAGTCTATGATAACCATGTACTCTTTATCTTACTTACCCCATGCAGCAAGTCAACCCGTATGTCAACAAACACTTTTGAAACCTTTTTGAAAACATCCCATAGAGATCGACACACTTTGATATGCAATCCATAAGCTTCTTGTATCATTGATTTTCTTGGTTGCCCATGAACTCCAACAACCATATTGATGCTTGATATCTCATCTTGAATAACATCAAGATGCACAATAGATGGATCTGTTTCCTTGCAACCATTCCATTGAAACTTGTTTGACACTTGAAGATGACCTAGATCTAGCTACATGAAATATTTGCTCATAGAATTGTGTGGCATGATAATATAATAATAGTAGTATCCAATGACACATCCATTTTTATGATAGGTGACTCTTCCATTTTTCTAAGGAATTTATATGATGCATAAACATGACAACATCCAAAGTACCATCCTAATAAAAAGAAACCTAATTCATACATCATACATGCATGCAATTACTTAAACAATCACCTACATACATTCCTCACAATTTGCTCCAACTTCACTGAAGGCTAAGACAAGTTTGGGAATAAACTTATCCAACATAATCTTGAAACCATGTAAATTGTTTCATTGAGAAACAATCTAGCATGTAGTAGTATCACTGCCTCACTAGAAAGAAATCCAACTTGAGTTCCCTTCATATATGCATTATAGGCACCAAGTATATAATAACCACACTTGCAAAATTTCTCTTTAACAAATGATTCAAAATGCTTGGGTGGTTTATATAGTAAGTATAACATTTATTTGCATGATAGAAGGAAAGCATTTTCATTATATGCAAGATAGTTTTTCTCTACTTCAACTCTACCAATCTGTTTATCATATATTTCCTCATTGAAATATGTCTTTGCATTCAATACAAGACTTTGAAGGGAAACACGGACTTGAAGAATGCTCAAATTCATAGGGTCCCAAACTTCAATCCCTCTTCATGTCCATTTGTTTAGAAGACTAAGGAAGATCTTCTCATTTTCATAAATATTTGGATCTAAGCGTAGGCCACCAGAATGATAGTGTGTTGAAGGTGGTACATGAAGGTACTCATTTGGAAGATGAATATCAAAGAAGAAAAACCATCTTGATATGGAGTGACAACTGCTCCAGTAATTGCAACCGTAAGTAAATCCATTTAATCTTCATAAACTCGAACACAAATAGCATCAAATAAATTATTTTCTAATATATCCCATTCTTGTTGTACTTTCTTTATCCATTGACACTGGTTACTAGACTAGCTATTTTTGTTAAAAAATAAATGGTCATTAGGATATGTAATACTATCAAACTATTTGAAGTGTCTAAATTCATTGTTTCCAAGGAAAAAAAAATTAGGAAAATAATCTTCCTCTATTTTTTTCTTTTAAACAATATGGGGTGTCAACTTTTTTGAATCAATGAGACTCTTTCTAAAATTTTGGCCTTGATCCTCAATTCTACTTTGAGTGTCTTTTAATTCATTTTTTGAAGCTTGTATTTATGCTTCCTCAATCCCTCCTAGAAAAACTATTGAACTATATATAGTGTTCAATCCATCCCCAACATTAATGGAAATAGACTTTGACAAATGATACTCAGAACCTCTTATGAACTACTTTTCTTGCCAAATACCTAGTTTAGTGCTACTGAGTATATTGTCTCAAGCATGTGGTATGTCATAGACAGTCTCTAAAAATATTAAAATAGGGACATGCAATTGAAGTTCCAACAACAAACAGAGTGTTTATAATTAAAGAAGTCTCATTTAACCTCTATGGTTGTTACTTTTGCTTCAAGAGTGGAAACTTGAAGAATATTAATTCAGGTGAGGAGTTGCCAATGATTTTATAGATTCTTTTTTATAAAATATTCTTTCTTATCCCCAATGAATGTAGGGGTCCTTAAATGAATAGGCTAAGTCATCACCAATATATTGTTGTAGGTCTTTAAACCTCAAGAGCCTAGGGCATCGAAAAAAAACATTTACACCTCCACTGAAAAGAAACCATGCATATATTACATGTAGAAATTTTTGGGCATGCGGAACCTTTCTTCTTGGAAAATCTCGAGTCTTCATGATGAAGTGCCATATTTTTTGCATGCTCTGCAACATGGCATGTTTTTTCTGCAATGTGGTGAAACTAGATCTTGGAATTCTTCAACCCCTTTCAACAAGAAACCCTAATATTTTGGACCTCCTCTTGCTACATGGATATTAAATCTTTTTCTCTTTTTGGTGGGTGTAATTTTTTGGATACATTTAAGCCTTAAGGTTTATTTTATGGTTTTCAAACTCAAGGAATGTGACATAGATTATCAAATAACCTTTGATAAAATTATTTAAATATGAAGATCAAAGTAAGTTAACAGTGAACAAGGGAGTTTATTGCACTCATCTGATTTTTCAAACGGTTCAGTGATCTGGAATAACTTGATTAAAATTGGGAATAAAATAAAATAGGGGATTAGAAGGAGAGTTGGAAATGGTTCAAAGACTATTTTTTGGGATGATATTTGGAACAATGGTCCTACTCTATCTTCTTTTAATCAGCTCAATAAAATTAAGGAGAAGCTAATCTGTGTTAATGGAAGGTATCTGAATGGTTATATTGACTGGGGAGGTGATATTTTGAGTTGAATTTTTTTGGGAACAACCAAATGGGGGCAAGGCTTTAAGGAGAGGAAGACAACAAGGATATGATGTTGATATTCACTTGTTAAGAAATCGGATTGGAGATTGCATATTTTTTTCTTATAATGAGGATTAATGGATCTGAAGAAAACTTATTTCTAGACTATTCTTGGTTAGATTTTCTTATGTAATATGGAACAATCTATTCATCCTTCTATTAATTTTGATTAGAATTAGATGTGGAATCCTAAACTTATCCCTAAAATTAATTATTTTTGGTGGGTTGTTGTTCATGGTAATATCCTTATTATTAAAAATATTAACATAAGAGGATTCTAATTTATTAATAGATGTTCCCTTTGTTGGATGTTTCTGATATGTGATTGTCATTGATGTCAACACTATTGGCCTTAAAGACATTAGAGGCTGTATATGTCAAGGATATTGAGAAAATTGTAATAAATTAAGTTGCAGGTTGTCAGTGGTGAAGTGAAGTTCAATATGTTGGCTAGTTCAGTATATTGATGATCAGAGGTTGTGGATTAAAGGGTTTCTTGTTTAGTATATCTAGTTTATCCACATTAAGTTCCAGAGATCTGCATGAAGATTTTCTCGAGTTATGAGTATCTATGTTTTGATAGTTGTTTTGTTGCTTTAGTTGGTGTTCCTGAAAGAAGATGATGTGATTCTAGTAAGTTGAGTTGTTGTAGATGCTTTTGTGGTGATTCATGATGCTCTTGGATGTTTCTAGATCATGCTCTATCTTTGTTGCACGTCTATATTGATCATTGTGCTCGCGATTGGTTATTTTCTCTTTCATGTTCATGGCCAACAAGGTGATTGTAGCGTGGTGCAGATATTTGAGGCATAATTTTTTATTACGGTTCATGTTTGAGGCTATTGTTTTGGGTCTTCACTATGTTGTGGCTGAATTTGATTGATTCACATTAATAATTGTTTATTGATTTGGGTTGACAGTTTGTATTCATTTTTTATTTTGTTGAAGCTGACATGGAGATGATATTATTCTTAGTTGCAGATATATATAAGCGATTGTTTCTACCATTTGATGGCATGGTGTGAATGAGATGTGCAAATAATGTCTTAATCATTCGAAGGAAAAAGTGGAGTGTGAAGAAGAGTGAGCAGAGTGTGAAGAAGTGTTCACATGCTTAACCGGAACTGTAATCAGGCATTAATAGATGTTATTTTCTCAGTTCAAAATCTTGCGGATGTAATCCAAATGTTTATGTAAGACAGTGTGTCTTCCTTTGGGCAGTAAGCCTTGTTGTATTTGAGCAATGAGCTCTAGGAAGTGTGCCTAAATGCATGTGCATTCCCCATTTATTATTCTTTATACTTTTAATAGGGTATAATCTTGTGGACTAACCTCCACTGTGGTTTTCCCCTAACAGGGTTTCAACATAAATTTTTTTGGTGTTATGTGTGTTTCTGATGTGGTGATGATTTATGCTTTAATGTTTATTGATCAGATATGAGAATAAGTTTAATAAGCTTAATTTTTGTGACAATTGATTCACCTCTCCCCCTCTTATTTTTTTTCCCTTGTGTTGCCAACAATTGGTATCAGAGCAGGTTCCTCAGAAGAAGTTTGATAGCTTGAGGTGATCCGGGATGGCAACATACAAGAAGGATAGTCTGAGATTTGATGGAACTAATTATTCTCTATGGAAGGCTCAAATGGAGTGTCATCTGAGATGCATTGGTGAACCTTTTTGGAACATTACAAAGAATAGGTATATCATCCCACGGAATGGTCCTTCTACTGGTGCTGAGATTAAGGATGTCGAGTACAATATCAGGGCTAAGGAAGAATTGTTGAGTGCTTTGACTGATTTTGAGATGACAAATGTTATTGATCTGAAGATTGCTTATGAGATCTGGAAAAAGTTGGAAACTTTGTATGAAGGTGATGCACATGTGAAGTTTGCTAAGTTGCAAAGCCTGAAACAAAAATATGAAATGTTGAGAAAGGGTGATGATGAGAACATTACTTCTTCCATGCAGAGAGTGAATGAATTTGTGTGTAGTATCAGATGTGTTGGTGGAACATTGGATGAATTAGAGATTGTTGCTAAAGTGCTCAGATCCTTTCCTACTACATACAAATCCAAAGCTACTGCTATTGATGAGATCCAAACTGTGACAAATGTAACCAGAGACATGTTGATTGGTAAGCTTACTGCTTTTGAGTTAAGTGAGTTTGGTGATGCTCTTCCTAAGAAAAAATCCACATTCAAGGCTACTATCTCCGGAAAAGACAAGCAGAGATATGATCTAGGTGAAAGTTCTTCTAGAAAGGTGTTCAATTATGAGCAGGAGATGAGAGAGGTTCAAGAAGAAGAGAGAAAACTAGATGATCTTGAAGCACTTATTGTCAAAAGAGAAGCCAAAGGAGAAGATAAGTATAAAGGGAAGTTTCCTATTAAATGTTTTTCTTGCAATAAGATAGCTCATTTTGCCTCAAGGTGTCCTGAAAGAGTTCCTAAGCCAAGACCTAACAAGCCTATATTTCAAAGAAAGTGTTATTGTGTTGCTGATAAAGGTGTGATAGATGATGAATCTGATAAATGGAATGTAAGTGAGGATGAATGGATATTTATTGCTATCGAGGAAAATGATCTTGTACCTACTGAATCTGCTAGTTGCACAAATGTGGAGAAAGCCCTAGCTACCTGAGTTGAAGAAAAAGATGAATGGGTGATTGACATTGGATGCTCTCATCACATGATAGGTGATAAAAGTAAATTTGTGAGCTTGGAAAAGTATGATGGTGGTGTTGTAAGATTTGGTGATGACAAAGCTGGTGTAATCCATGGCAGAGGATCCATTTCTCTTGATGGTAAGCATAATACTAATGATGTTCTATATGTGGAAGGTTTGAAGCATAATCTCTTAAGTGTTGGACAGATGGTTGAAAAAGGATACAATCTTCAATTCAAGGATGGAAAGTGCAGAATATTGGGAAGTTCTAGAAATGTGATTGCTTCAGGTACGAAAACAAAAGGTAATATCTTTCACCTGAATGCTACTAGTAAAAGTTGTCTGATTGCTCAAGTTGATGAAAGTTGGTTGTGGCATAGGAGATTGTGTCATGTAAACTTTGACAATATTATCAAGATAAGTTCTACTCAAGCAGTGAGAGATCTTCCTAAGTTGGTAAAGCCTACTAATACTATGCAAGGAATGTCAGTTAGGGAAGCAAACTATAGTTTCATTATGGAGCAAACAAAATTGTTTAAATTAAGTGTTGGAGCTTGTCCATACTAACTTGTGTGGTCCTTCTAGAGTCAGAAGTTTACAAGGTTACCGATATTTCATGTTACTCATTGATGATTATTCTAGAATGATGTGGGCTACTTTCTTAAGGGAAAAATCTGAAGCTCTGGAGATATTCAAGATATTCAAGGCTATGGTTGAGACAGAGACAGGTCTAAAGATTAAATTTCTGAGATCAGATAGAGGTGGTGAATTCACTTCCGACGAGGTTAATACTTTTTGTGAAGAACATGGGATAAAGAGACAATTATCTGCACCACAGACCCCTCAACAAAATGGATTTGTGGAAAGGAAGAACATGACAATTCAAGAAGCTTCTAGAACTATGATGTTGGAAGGAAATGTTCCTCATATCTACTGGAGAGAAGCTGTGAGTACTGTTGTTTACACTGTCAACTGGGTACAAGTCAAAGGTGATATCGGTAGGACTCCTTTTGAGCTATGGTTTGGTCATAAGCCTATTGTTAGAAACTTCAAAATCTTTGGGAGTAAATGCTTTATCAAAAGAGATGAAGATATAGGAAATTTTGATGCTAGGAGTGATGAATGAATCTTTCTTGGTTATTCTACTAAAAGAAAGGCCTACCAGTGCTACAATAAGAGATTGAGGAAAGTAGTTGAAAGTGCTAATGTCAAGGTTGATGAAGACATAGTTAGACCATCCAAAACCTATGGATATGATTCAGATGATTAGAATGATAGTTCAGATAAAGGAAAGAAAGTTCAAACTTCAAATCAAGTTCAGATCATTCCGGTGAATCGGGAAAATCAAGAGGAAGGAACTAGTGAAAGTGTAGAAGTGATATCACAAGATCCTGAAGTTCAAGAACATCCTAAGACTCCAAGGTATGTAAGGTTAAATAATTTAGAAGATCAGATTATAGGTGATAAGAACAAAGGTGTTCAAACTAGGAGAAGAATTGTAGAAGAATACTGTTTGATTTCAAAGATTGGGCCTAATAATGTCAATGAAGCATGCAAAGATGAACATTGGGTGGAAGCAATGAAAGAAGAACTACAAAAAAATGAGAAGAATAATACATGGATTCTTGTTCCTAGACCTAAGGAAAAAAATGTAATTGGAACTAAATGGGTCCTTCGAAACAAACTGAATGAGCAAGGTGAAGTTAGAAAAAAAGAAATACTTGTGTGTAAAGGATATTCTCAGATGGAAGGAATTGACTTTGAAGAAAAATTTTCCCCTATTACTAGGATTGAAATTGTGAGACTATTTCTTGCTTATGTTGCTTAAAAAAACTTCAAGGTTTATCAGATGGATGTCAAGTCAACATTTCTAAATGGTGAACTAGAAGAAGTGTATATTGAGCAACCTGATGGATTTCAATTGATTAATTAGGGAGATATGGTTTTTCGATTGAAGAAAGCATTGTATGGACTTAAGTAAGCCCCAAGAGCATGGTATGCCATACTGGACAAGTATTTGTTGAAGCTTGGATTTAATAAAGGTACTGTTGATAGTAACTTGTATTTCAAGATTGATCATGGTAAAGATTTGATTGTTGAAGTCTTTGTTGATGATATCATTTTTGGAGGAGATGATAGTTTGTTCATGAATTTTGCTAATGAGATGCAGAGTGAGTTTGAGATATCTATGATTGGAGAGATGAAATTATTTTTGGGATTGCAAATGACTTAGCTAGATAAAGGGATCTTTATATCTCAGTCCAAGTATGTGAAAGAATTTCTAAAGAAGTTTGGAATGGAAGATTCAAAGCCAGTTGGCACACCTATGGTGACCGGATGTAAGTTGACACAAGATGATGATTCACCTAAAGTAAATCAGACTAGATACAAATCGATGATTGGTGGATTTCTCTATTTGACTCAAACTAGACCTGATATCATGAATGTTGTATGCATTGTTGCAAGATTTCAAGCTGATCCTAAGGAATCTCATGTGACAACTATGAAGAGGATTTTCAAATACTTTAAGGGGAGGGGATAGTTGATTTTGGCCTATGGTATCCTAAAGATGACGACCTTACTTTGAGTGCTTTTACTAATGTTGATTGGGCAAGAGATGTGAATGACATAAAGAGTACCAGTGGTGGTGCATTTTTCTTGGGAAAGAAGTTGATTTCATGGTTAAGTAAGAAGCATAATGTCATTTCTTTATCTATTGCAGAGGAAGAATACATTGTTGCTGCTAACAATTGAACTCAAGTACTATGGATGAAGTAGATGTTGAAAGATATCAGAGTTGTGTATGATGAACCTATTGCTATATTATGTGATAATTCAAGTGCAATTAACATTTCTAAGAATCTAGTGCTGCATTCAAAAACCAAGCATATATCTATCAAGTTTCACTTTTTGAGAAAGAAGGTGAGTGAAAAGGAAGTCAGATTGGAGTATGCACCCACTAAGGAATAGATTGCAGATATCTTTACCAAGTTGTTGCCTAAGGATACTTTTGAGTATCTCAGAGGAAAACTAGGGGTGATTACCCCTCCTAATCAAAACTAAGATGCATTGACTTGCATCAATCTGTGCATTTCACAGTCTATCTTGATCCGAATTGATGTTGTGGTGGCTACTACTCAGGGGGAGTAGTCAGATGTTCAGAAACGTGGTTCAGAGTTTGTGTGGAGAAAATGTGTATCTTTTTCATTGATGTCAAAGGGGGAGAATATTCATGTGAAAAACTTTGTGGGGAGAAGAGTCATGTGAAAGAATTGAGAAAAGAGTCAAAACCTAAGGGGGAGAAAGTGCTAAGAGAAAGTTGCGTTGATGGTATTTTTCACATCATGTGTTGCCATCAATGCCAAAGGGGGAGATTTTTGGATGTTGTTGATATGTGGTTGTCATTGATGTCAACACTATTGGCCTTAAAGACATTAGAGTTTGTATATGTCGAGGATATTGAGAAAATTGTAATAAATAAGTTGTAGGTTGTCAGTGGTGAAGTGAAGTTCAGTATGTTGGCTAGCTCAGTATATTGATGATCAGAGGTTGTGGATTAAAGGGATTTTTTTTAGTATATCTAGTTTATCCACGTTAAGTTTCAAAGATCCACATGAATATTTGATTGAGTTATGAGTATCTTTGTTCTGACAATTATTCTATTGCTTTAGTTAGTGTTCCTAAAAGAAGATGATGTGATTCTAGTAAGTTGAGTTGTTTCAAATGCTTCTATGGTGATTCATGATGCTCATGGATGTTTCTAGATCTTTCTCTATCTTTGTTGCACATCCACATTGATCGTTGTGCTCGCAATTGGTGATTTTCTCTTGCGTGTTCATTTTTTTCATGTTCATGGCCGACAGGGTGATTGTGGCATGTTGTGGATCTTCAAGGCATAATTTTGATGGTGGTTCATGTTCGAGGATGTTGTTTTGGGTCTTCACTATGTTGTGGCTGACTTTGGTTGATTCACATTAATAATTGTTTATTGATTTGGGCCGATAGTTTGTATTCATTTTTTATTTTGTTGAAGCCGACATGGAGATGATATTATTCTTAGTTGTGGATATATATAAGTGATTGTTTCTACCATTTGATGGCATGGTGTGAATGAGATGTGCAAATAATGTCCTAATCATTTGAAGGTAGAAGTAGAGTGTGAAGAAGTGTTCATATGCTTAACCGGAACTGTAATCAAGCATTAGCAGATGTTATTTTCTTAGTTCAAAATCTTGTGAATGTAATCTGAATGTTTCTGTAAGACAGTGTGTTTCCTTTTGGTAGTAAGCCTTGTTGTATTTGAGCAGTGAGCTCTAGGCAGTGTTCCCGAATGCATGTGCATTCCCCATTTATTATTCTTTATACTTTTAACAGGGTATAATCTTGTGGACTAACCTCCACCGTGGTTTTTCCCATAACAAGGTTTCCATGTAAAAAAATTTGGTGTTATGTGTGTTTCTGATGTGGTCATGATTTATGCTTTCATGTTTATTGATCAAATATGAGAATAATTTTAATAAGCTTAATTTTTGTGACAACTGATTCACCCCCCCCTCTCTCAATTGTCTACCCTTGTGTGGCCAACACCCTTTGTTATGAGGATGTAGAGAATATGGAAAATTTGTTCTTGCATTGCTCTTTTTCTAGAGAGCTTTGTTATCAGGTCCTAAGGATTCTCTTGGTTGATTGGGTTTTCCCTGGAACTCTTAAGGATTTTATGATTAATTAGAAAAAAATTCCTATCTCTCATCCTATTATTTTATATCTATGGAGAAAATTCCTCCTTTTATCTCTTGGGGGTTGTGGAAAGAGAAATAAAATAATTTTTAGAGATCAAAAGAGAAACATGGATGTGTTTATGAGCATAAAACAAGAAGTGCAAGAAAACATAAATGATACAAATTATGGATTTTATAAATTAATTCCATCTTATGTAGAGCTCAAAATAAAATAAAACTGGGGGATTAATCAAGACTTAACAAGAATAAATTGGGAAAAGATGTTGTGTAGAAGAAAAAACAAATGGCTCCCTCCTAAGGAAGGATGGATCAAATTGAATTTTGATGGATATTCTAAAGGTAATCCTAGAATGGATACTATAGGACGAGTTATTAGAGATCACACAAGTTACTTAATTGAAGGATTTTCTAGGAATTTAGGTACTTGCTTTAGGAATATGACAGAAGCTACTACTTCCTTGTCAGGTGTAAAGAGGTCAAAAGAGAGAGGTTTTAACCAAATTATCATGGATGATTATTGATATTGTTGGGAATAGGATGCCATTTAATTGCAATCCTAAACATATTTCATGTATCTCCTAAGTCCTTGGAAAGTGTTCCCCAACACTAGGATTAGAAAGAGATTAAATTCAAATGAAATGAACATGTAAATTGACATTTGTAATTATTCCTAAATGATAGGAACATGTGAGGGCATCCAAGAAGAGCTCCTACAAACTAGAAACACATGGGGTGCCCACATGAAAGGTGGAACCCACCTTGTTTCAATTAACTATTTGGAGAAAGATAACACTTCAGTAATGCATGTAAAGATCCTAGAAGTTAGGAATTGATATTTACATGAGTGGAGTTCAGTTCATTTCAGTTTAGTTCAATTCAGTTCAGTTCATTTATGGTTCAGTTATCTTCAATTGCATGTAGTTAGTTTTAGTTCCATGTTAGTTGACTTCAGTTGACTTCAGTTTCATGCTAATGACTTGAGTTGCATGACAGATAATAGGTGGCTACATTCAGCTAAGTGGGGATGATCAATCATGCATCATGTTTGCATGAATTGATGGAGAGATATGTTTTAGTTAACAAAGATTGACTTGGACCCACCTTGGGTGCCCAATTTGAGATCTTGGAGTTAACACCTTTACATGAGAAGATATTTACAAGGCTCGGTTAAGTGGGGCCCATTCTTGGGTGCCAACTTTGAGGAGAAGCTTGGAAGATATCTTTGTAATCAACTTTGAGTTAAGACTTCAGTTTGGGATGCCCAAATTGATGGACTTGGTTTGACATTGTTTTTCATGTAAGAACTCTAATTGCACAAGAATGGCATAGATATTTGTGAGGAGCTTTATCCTCTTGTAATTGTCAACTCTTTGGAGTTTACAATGTTCATAATTGTCTATTTATTGCAGCAAGTTGAAGAGAGTTCTAAGAGAGTACTTTTTTGAAGCATGGCACAGGATGTGTGGATTCATGCTTGGACACATGAGAGTTTATTGCAGGTTGTGAAGAAGAATTGTTGAAGGAAAAAGAAGAAGCTCAAGCAAGGATTGATAAAGAATTATTGTAATCTTGTTCTAAGGTTAAATAATACAACCAATATTGATTTTGGTGGTGGAGTTTTTTCCCAAAATGGTTTCTCCATGTTATATGTTGTGTCACTTCTATCTTTTGGTCTTATTCTTCTACAATTGGTAAAATGAATCTAAACAGATAATAATATACAAATAAATTGTAACAAAGAACACTTAATTAGATCTAAAATCTCATAGTTTTACAAAGTATTAAGCTACAAAATTTACCTTCATTTTCAACATTTGGTATCAAAGCTAACGGTTGGGTAGAGTTTGGGCCACCTTTCTCTTAAAAGTTTTAAGGTTTTATGGCTGTAGTGGGAGATTTTATTATTGTGTTATTGCATATTTGTAAAAGATGTTACAATGTATTTGGGCTGATGGTTGTAAGACCTGGTATGGCTTGCTCAATCCCTGAAAGGAAAGGCCTAGTAAGAGAGGAGTTCTCTCAGGAGGTAAGGGGAGGGAAGTTGGGTTAAACTAGTTCTTGGGTTAGAGTTAGTGGATTAACCTTTAGTGGTATTTAACACATGGTTTTGTGCTAGTTGAATTGGTCCATGGTTTTGGAGCTCATGGTTTTGAGCCCATGGTTTTTCATATATGGATGATCTTCATTCAGGAGATGGTTATCATGATGTCATGAATAGCTTGGTTACATGTTGCAGTGGGAGTTTTTTTTACAGTGATGGTTTTTTGTTTATCTTGTTGCCATGTATAGCTTGGTATCACAGTTTAGTGGGAGCTTTGGTAGGAAATGGTTATCTTCATGCGATTTGAAGAGGTTTTATCATCTTGTTTCATGGAGGACCCTTAGAGTCTTTGGTAAAGGTTTTATTGTTCTTCCTTCAGAGAGGATGTAGTTCTTTGTAGTTTTGAGTATTAATCATTTGCTTGGAGCTTCATGATTATGCAAGTTCCATTTGAAGTTGGCATGGATTGATTATTGGGTGCTCATGGACACTAGAGAGACTTGGGTTAGGTCTAATTTTTCTTATGTTAAGAGATATATGTTGGAATGGTTACTTGTAAGAAAAGCTTTTTCAACAGTAAAGACTGAGAAGCCTACACCTAGAAATGGATATGAGTCCATCATAGACCTGATGAGAAGGTTGTCTATTGTATGCACAAGACAATCTTGTATCCTACTCTTGGTCTACTTGGCAGGTAAAATGATCTAAGAGGTGTTGCCCGCCTGTTTATTAGATGCATTATTAAGATGTATTTTGATTTCTCTTATGCATTGTTGAGAAGTAGATGCATGATTTTATGTATTTCCATGGTTCTCCTTACAATATTCAACTTGAGTTAGTTCTGAGGATTTGGGTAGGAGAGGTATGAGAGATAGTTAGTGGCTTTGGGCATATTCCCTTTTGTTGTGGGAATGTTTGGCTAAGTTTGATCTACTTTTTGTGAGAGGTTTACATCTAAGTTCTGCCATGTTTCATTATAAGTTGAATGGTTAGATGTTGATATCCTTTCAGTTTGGGAGTGTTGAAGGAGATCTTACTTTACACAGTTTGGCACATGTTAGTGTGGTATAAGAACATGGTTTGATTTGCAGCTTCTCTCTTTGTGGGAATAGTCTTCTTCTTGAAGGTTCTTGACACTATGATAGAGGAGTTAGCCACATCCTCTATGTCAAGTGTTATAGGAGGACCTATTAATGTTGTGATCTTGTTTCCAAATTTGACATTACTTGTGAAGTGGGAGTTCCATAAGGTATATGTGTTATGTATGAGAGGGGCACCTCTCTTGGACTGGTTACACTTTACTACAGTGAGTTACTTCAAAGGTTTTTTATCACATGTCTATATGTGTTGTTACCTGGAGTCTTATTTTGCAGGATGGTGGATATACAAGGACTTGTTTGCATATTTGGGTTGCTATGTTGATAGCACGAAGTCCTAGCTATGATAGTTTTAGATGAGCTAGCAACTTGCTATGGTTGTTATTCCAATTTGGTATGAGTGTGGAAGTCACTCAGAGTCTTTTGTTATCATTTGAATTTGATGCTTGTGTTCATGAATAGATTGGTGCAGGTTTCAGTGACAAAAGAAATGGTTACAGAGACTTGGGAAAGGTATTGGTTCTTGGTGCAGGAAGATCATTGGACTTGAGTCATGTGCTTGATTTATAAGAATGATTCCTTTTTTAGAATAATTGCAATGTATAATGTCAAGTGGGAGAATTTTGGGAATAGGATGCCATTTAATTGCAATCCTAAACATATTTCATGTATCTCCTAAGTCCTTGGAAAGTGTTCCCCAGCACTAGGATTAGAAAAAGATTAAATTCGAATGAAATGAACATGGAAATTGACATTTGTAATTATTCCTAAATGATAGGAACATGTGAGGGCATCCAAGAAGAGGTCCTAAAAAATAGGATCACATGGGGTGCCTACATGAAAGGTGGAACCCAACTTGTTTCAGTTAACTGTTTGGAGAAAGATAACACTTTTGTAATGCATGTAAAGATCCTAGAAGTTAGGAATTGATATTTACATGAGTGGAGTTTAGTTCAGTTTAGTTCAGTTCAGTATCAATTTAGTTCAATTTAGTTCAGTTCAGTTCAGTTCAGTTCAGTTATGGTTCAGTTATCTTCAATTGCATGTAGTTAGTTTGAGTTGCATGTTAGTTGAATTTAGTTGACTTGAGTTTCATGACAAATAACAGGGGGCTACATTCAGTTAAGTGGGGATGATCAATCATGCATCATGTTTTCATGAATTGATGAAGAGATATGCTTCAATTAATAGAGATTGACTTGGACCCACCTTGGGTACCCAAGTTGAGATCTTGGAGTTAACACCTTTGCATGAGAAGATATTTACAAGGATCAGTTTAGTGGGGCCCATTCTTGGGTGCCAACTTTGAGGAGAAGCTTGGAAGATATCTTCGTAATCAACGTTGAGTTAAGACTTCAATTTGGGACACCCAAATTGATGAAGGACTTGGTTTGACATTGTTTTTCACAGAAGAACCCTACTTCCACAAGAATGGCGTAGATATTTGTGAGGAGCTATATCCTCTTGTAATTGTCAACTCTTTGGAGTTTACAATGTTTACAAGTCTTTTTATTGCAGCAAGTTGAAGAGAGTTCTAAGAGAGTACTTTTGTGAAGCATGGCACAGGATGTGTGGATTCATGCTTGGACACATGAGAGTTTATTGCAAGTTGTGAAGAAGAATTGTTGAAGGAAAAAGAAGCATCTCAAGCAAGGATTGATAAAGAATTATTGTAATCTTGTTCTAAGGTTAAATAATACAACCACTATTGATTCTGGTGGTGGAGTTTTTTCCCAAAAGGGTTTCTCCACGATTATGTTGTGTCACTTCTATCTTTTGGTCTTATTCTTCTACAATCTTTTGTCTACTTCTACAATTGGTAAAATGAATCTAAACAGATAATAATATACAAAGAAATTGTAACAAAGAACACTTAATTAGATCTACAATCTTATATTTTTACAAAGTATTAAGCTACAGAATTTACCTTCATTTTCAATAGATATTTTAAAAGGAGATTCTTTTATGCCTTGGATGATAAAAGATATGATGGAAGACTACAAAAAATTTATTGGGAATTTCCTTCAGTCCAATATAACCCACACTTATAAAGAAGGTAATGTGGCTATCGATGTTGCTTCTAATGAAGGAATTTCTTGCCCTAATTGGGTCAGTTGGGAGTTTGATCAAATCCTAACAAAAATAAAAGAAGTTATTTCTATGAAAGGTTTACTACTAGAAGGGAGTTTAATATTTTTAATAATTATACTTAATCAGGGTTTCTACACAAAGGATAAGAGGGAAAGTGACGTTCATAGGATGGCTAATACTACTAAAGGCGTAAATCCTCTATATATCAAAGACAAAGATTGAAATATGGTTATTATTAAGGAGGATGGAAACATTGTTCAAAAAGGGATAGGGACTATATATTATAGAAAGGAGTCCTTTTTTGTTGTTTTTTATGTTTATAACTAGTTTGCATGCCTAGATAGTTTCTACCTGCATACTCTTTAATGTATTTTTTCTCTTAGCGTGGCATGTGTGCTTCCTTAGTGATTTGTAGGTGTTTGGTTGGTTTGATCATTGGGACACTTTGTTTTTTGTTTTTACTATTTTTTCTTGTTATGTTGGGATCGGGACCCTTTCCCTGCTTTAAGATCAAAAATATATCTATAAGACACTTCTTTCCAAAGATAAAATTGTATTCAAGGATCTTTGTGTCCTCATCAAACACATCCCTATTTTGGTTGTGGATTCAAGGGTCCTCAAGTATCTAAATATATTTGATCATTAAGCTTCAAGTTCTAAAGATAACAAATTTTGTGACACCCCTCTAACTTGCTATATTTTCTTTGACAACTCAAATACTTTGTTAGACCTTATTTTATGTCATGGCTATTCTATTGCTAACAGTAGAGCGATGATAGACTATATGGATGTGATGATACATTATATGCATGGTGATTATGTTTAATATGCTTTATGTTTGCATAGATGCTTAGTTGTGATGACATTGCTAGATATGCTTATTGTAGTTTAATTGATATATTATCTCGTCAGTTGATGTGACATTGTATTGGTGAAGAGAATGGTATTGCATCACTCGCTTGCGAGTGCCCTATGATTTCCGCGATTCCCTCTTCACGGTGTGTATGAATTATTATCTGGATACATGTACGACATTTGCTTTGGTTGTAGGTTTGCAAGTATAGGACAACAGCTCCACCTGGTTTCACAGGTTTGAGCGTGTCCACTACTTAACAATAATGTTGATTGGGAGATAGTAACTGGTTAACCTTGTCAAACCTTTACCCTAGCACAGTGTGTCGTCAGTCTGTATGTTGGTCATGTTCCTTATCCATGTTGGTCTTGGCATTTTATTTATCGTGCAAGTTTAAATTGTAAGGATTAAATTATATGTTGTGATTAAGTATTTAATTAATATGGAGATTTTATTATAAATTAATTAATTTAATTTAAATTATATTATAAAGTAATTTTAATTATTAAATTAATTGGGAATTAAAATAAATAAGTTATTTAATTGTAAATTGGATTAAATAATTGTTTTTTTAATTTTAAATGCATATTTGGGAAAAGATATTAGAAATATCTTGGTTTGTTAAAGAAGAGATATTTGTTGTGTGAACTGGAAGTTAGAAGGGTTTTGTTTTCTAATTGTCTTAAAATTGATTTATAGAGAGATTGATTGATATTGGTGAAAAAAGATAGAGGTTTTTGGAAATGGAAGAATTGTTTTGTGGTTTGAAGAAATTGTAGATCTTAGAATCTTTTTGATCATTCTAGGAATCTAGTTTATTAAATTCTTGGTTGTGGATTGTTTCTGTTCTCTGGGAAGTGGCAATTCTTCTAAAGGAAGCTTTAGCAGCTCTATTGAAGGTTAAAGGGAAGCTCGACATCAATCTCTGAATCGTCTGATCTTCTGGCACAAGTTCTTTATTGTTTTGTAAATTTTAATTTGAAAGAGATAAGTCAAATTATTATTGTAATGCAAATTGGAAAAGATTAGAAGAGGATTTCATTATCCGTAGAAGCTTTTGTTTTTAAAAGATTGCAGAGAATATTTACAGCCTCTGTAGAATATATTGTAGTTCCTCTGTTAAAATTATTTTTTTGGAAATAGATTTATACAAAAGAAAATTATAGTTAAATTGTTGAACATCTGTTGAATTTAGATCAAATTTAGAAAACCTCTTCTTGTGGAAATAGAATTATTTCCTCTGTAGAAAATAATTGATGAGTTAGGAAACCTTTGTAAAATATTTCTACATTTTTCATGTAGAAAACTTCTTCTATGAAAATTAATTGCCCATCTTGATTAATTGCTTGGATAAATTTATATATAAATATATATATAGATACATATATATTGAAATATATATGTACATATACATATATATTATATATAAATATTTTATTTTATATGAGGATTATATTTTTCCTATAGGAAATTTTTATTTTGGAAAATAAATTGAGAAATTACCATACAACGAATTTACAGTAGAGAGGAAAAAAAGATAATAAAAATTCATTGTGTTTGGCCAGGGGATGAAACCCCCAGCTGCGCACAAGGGTGCGCTGCTGTGAGCAGCGCTCCCCAGATATGTGTGGGGGAAGCGCTGCCCACAGACAACGCTACCTCCCTGTGGAGGTCGACGCAACTAGGGTTGCGTCCCTGCATCTGCTTTGATTGAGTTCATTTATTTTTTTTAATTTTTGTTTTTATTAGTATATATATAATATATGTAATATGATTTAAATTGATATATATATTTTGGTTTGTATCTCTTTAAATGGATACATTTAAAAAAAGAAAACATTAGGAAATATTTTTTGAGTAAATGGATTTTATTTTAGATAAATGAGTTTCTTTTATGGTATAGTTGATTTTATAATTAAATAATATATATTTATATGTATATATATATAATTATATTTAATTATATATATACATATTAAATATATTCGTTTAATGTTTAATTATTACAATAGATATATGCAAGCATGATTAGTTAATTAGAAATGATTAATTATTTTTAATTGTGAAATTGAGTTGATATTATGTGTGGTTGTGAAACTGTAGTTAAACTTTTGATATAATTTCGTTGTTGATTATTAATGGGAATTATGTTTTGAATGATGTATTTTAAATTTGCGATATTGAACTATTGGATTTAGGAAATCTGAATAGTAGTGCTTTTAATTACATGAGATTGTCTATTTTAATTTCTAGTATTTCTGTAATTGGGTACTGTGGCGAATATTTGTTGTAGAGAAAATATAAGTCTTCCAAATTATAATTGTGAAAGGGTTGTCATTTCTGTTATTCGCCTTGAGATTTCCTTGGGTAGTGCATGTAGTTGGATTCAGTATTGGACATCCGTAGGGATGTGCTATCTCTTGTGTTATGTTATTATCAGTTTGTGCACTGTCTACCCTTGGGTGTAGAATGAGTTATTATGTTGTCAATAGGGGAGTGGCTTTCAACGGGGGCCGAGACACAAAGTGGTCCCAGGACAACTCGTGTGGAAGTCAGTGTAATCAATGGAAATTAAATAACCTACATTAGGGGAATGTGTAGTTAACATATTTAACTTGATAATTAGTCTCGCTCATTGGCTCAAGGGCTTGTGTTAGACTTGACATGAGTCGGGAAGGCCTAGAATGGAAAGATCAGTATCTTGTCTTCTCGAAAGATAATCGATTCTACACTGGTGTGCATGTGGGGCCAGAGTTTGTAAGAGGTTACCAAGATAACCCAAGATGGGGTTTGGGACCTAGGAAGATCTCCTTAGGATAACCAATGCAACCTTTGTGATGACACTCCTCCTATGACAATAGTCAATTGTATTGTACAGTGGTTGTACTTGATTTTATGATTCTGGAAGCAATGTAACCCTATGTTTTGTATTTACTAGTATTGTGTAGTTTTGTACCTTTCCTATGTCTAGAGGTAGTAGGTTAGTCTTGGTTACCTATTACTATCTCCTAGCACGGGGGTTGGTCCTACAGGTACCACATGGTTGGGTGGCATGTACCTTACCCTATTGGGTTTTATCTTCATATTCGTGATGGCGGGATCTTCTAGTTCGAGGAGCTTGTGTGTTTCTATGGATTTGTACTTCTCTTATATTCATTGTAAAAATGGACACTATATATTGTATTCTTTATTTGTAATCAAGGAGGATTCCTTGTGTTTTAATTGTAACATTATGTATAATTTGTTCATCGTTGGATTAAATGGTATATATATTGTTTACATGGTGTTGTATCTATGGAAATATGTTCATTACTTTTCTTTGTTTTAGATCTATTATGAAATGGTGAATGCTTTGTTGTATGTTGTTATCATGAGTTAATTCCATATACTATGTTTTAGAATAATTTTGTAAGTTTTGAAATTCACATGTAGACGTGTTGTGTGGCCTAGAGGATGTATGTGTTAGAGTAGTTTACTTCACTTGTCATTGTTACTCTTTTTAAGAAAAAAAATTAGTTGTGCTTCCATAGTGTTGCATTGTCCTCTAGGTTGTGCGATGAGGTTTTACAAATTTTCACCCTTGAATATGTAATAGTATTTTTTTGGTTGGTCTCAGTATCTCCATAGGATTACTATGTGTAACCTCTATTTTTTAACATATATTTCAATATTGATATAACTTTTTAGTTTCAATGATATTTGGATATTCAAATAGTGATGTAATTTTTGGTCTTCATGATATTCAAACCTAGTTATTTGATCTTCATACATATGTAAATTTCTACTATTAATATAATTATAAGGTTTAGTCTCTTTTATTAAAATAAATAAAAAATAATAATGTGTAATACACATCACAAGAATTCTACACACTTACTAAGGGTTCTTCACCCAATTATCCCCTTGGTCAAAAAAACCTTTGTCATGTATCCACATATTCAAATTAAAACAACATAATCTTAGTTCCTCCTTTGCTTTTTCAATTTGCATTTCTTTTCAATAATTATATCTGGCACTTAATAGTAATAAAGCATTAAATATATTTAAAATAGTGCCAAATAATTATAAATAATCAAAAAATTATTTGTAGAATACAAAAATCAATTTTATATTATTAATTTCAAAATATAATTAATCAAAGGTCTAATTACACCAATTTTATAATTTATAAGGTTTAGCATTTTCAAATTTCCAATCCCTCGTGTTAAAATCTTCAAAATAAGTATTTTGGTGTTTAATTATTTTTCAAATGTTGATTCCAATTTACAAGTTGCATTGTGGATTTTGGACCCTAATTGTAACTTGTAAAAATGTTTTGGCTTCCAACTTGCAATCAAACTTTGTACTTCGGTCATATTTTGTAAAATGTTGCAAAACAAAATTGAACTCCAAGAAAGACCAAAAAATACTATTTTTTAAGTTTTTAGGATCAAGCTTTCACCATTGATGATTTTCTAAAGTTTTCAAGAAATTTCAGCTTGGTAAATCAAGATTTTGATCATTTTATAAAAACCCCAAAATTTAGGGCATTTTTTTTTAAAGGAACACTTGGATTGTAATTTAATATTTAAACAAGTTTCCCTAAAATAAAATGAAGGTGCAAAATCAAGAAAAAAACCTAAAAATTATAGAGAAATGTTGTTGAGTACTTGAAATCAAAAATTTGAGACTTTGCAACTTTGCTCCTTTGGGTTATAGGAAATCAAATAAAATTACATTTATGTGCTTAAAGGGGGTTTGGAAAATTTTATAATTTTATAATTTATATTATAAAACTTGACTGACTTTGCCATAAATCAAAATAAAATGTCCCCTTAGGTATTTTGAGCACTCACGACTTCAAAAAAGAGATTTGACAAAAGATTAGGTTAAAATAAAACATAAAAAAAAAATTCCCTCTTAAAAAAATATAAATATCAAGATAGCACTCCAGAGTCCTAAAAATTTAAAATTTTAGAGGGATGTTGTGATGTATCACAATAAATTTCTCACCTCTCATAAAATTAAAATAAACCAAAACAAGTGGGTGGGTGGGTGGGTGCCACCTCACCCCCAATGGGTGAGGTGGTTGGGATCTCAGGAATTGGGAGCTTTATGCAGTGTTTGAAATGAGGTTTTCCAATTAACAACTATCCTCACTCGTGTGTGGTGGAAAATCTAGAATCCATCAGCGATTTAGTAAGCTTTGTGGAATGAGGGAAGGTCCTAGAACTTGTATTTTCCATGATTACCCATCGGCATTCACAACCTGAGTTGGCTTTCAAAGGACAATATGTTCATGGGAAGGACATTATGGTGGTGCATGCAGGTAGGCTCATTTATCTACACGGATTGCTGGATCTTTTCATCGTCATTTGGTTGGAAAATGAGCAGGTTTATTTTGTTGGTTTCTAGCAAGATCTGGAAATGCGGGGTCTGGAAACACCGGTTGCTTTGAAAGGTTCTAATAGGCAGATTTCCTTTGAAGGGAAGATTACCACACTTCACCTTCAATGCCTCATTAGACACCCAAATTATCTAGTCTTTGTGGCCATCTCCTGCATTGCAAGAAAGAGGTTTATGGAGAATGTCGAGGGTTACAGGCTTGATTCAGACATTTCTTCCAGGGTGTTCGCGGGTCTTTTGGATGTTGGGGTTTCTGAGGGTGATTCCAAGTTAATCATGCGAAGGCTATTTAGGAAAGATATGTTGGTTGGTTTGGATAGTGCTCTGGCTGTTGCGTGCCTAGAGAAAGGAATTTTGCGTCTTCGCGATCTGCATTTGCTTGAAGATCCAGATGCACTGGTTAATTATTACCCGTTTCTGTTGGATGTTACCGGGTTCGAGTTAATGGAGCATAGACGAATGGTGCATGTTGGTGTCGCTTTCTTGAAGAGGGATTTTCGTTTGGTCTCTTCGGAAAACTCGAAATGGAAACATGATTTTCGTGTGTTTGCACAGAAAAATGTCTAGTAACTAGCTTTGGGGTTCTATTTGTGTTGGTATGTTTCTCTATCTGGTTTAGGGTTTATTACTTTTGTCTCTTCCTAGTTGACTGTATAGCGGCTGGTTTAGGTTTCAAAATTTTGGTCAATGTGCCTAATACTTTCATGGAAAACTGGTTTGTGGGCTCCTTGGTGTTGTTTCTCTAGGTTCCATGTTATGGGTCTGTAAGCCCAATTTTGGTGGTCGATGTTGTTTATCTGTGTTCCATGTTATGGGTCTGTAAGCCCGGTTTTGGTGTTCATGGAAGTGGGTTTCAATCTGTGACTTCCTACTCATGAAGAAGTATGTAAATTTTGTTAAATCAATATAATTTATAAGCTCTCTTATTGATTAAAAAAAAACCAAAACAAGAAAAATCTTCATTATAACTTGTGCAACATGATCATTGATGCCACTTTAGTCGATATAGTCACATTTAATCCACTTCTAATAAATTTAGGATGGATAAATTATTGGAAAGATAAATTTAGCATTTTAGTATTTCTAAACGTATAGAATAATTTTACAATAATATATGCATATTTTCACCCTGAGTGTGTGTATATGGTTAATTTTTGTTTCTTTCATTTATATGACTTAGTTAAGACAATTTGAAATATCAAGTCTTTATGACTTCAATATGTATGTGGGTAGAGGTCATCTTTAAATACAAAAGTGAGTATCTTTAGACATGATTTTATATGATTACTTGGGCATAGCTCCACTACCATCTATGTGTTTATAGTCTTGATAGAGATACCTCTATTCCCATTCTAGGAATAACTCTACTTAATTATTTCTTCATTTCTTTTATTTTTTCTTTCCTCATTTCACATACAATAAAGTATGCCTCTAATTTCAAGTCCACTATGATAATCCATTTTCTTTCTAACATTTGAAATTTTAAATTTCACTTGGTACCTTAAGCGTGGTCACCTTTCCAAACAAACCTCAACAATATTTAAATTTTTAGAAAGTGAAGGATGAAATATATACAAGATATATTTTTAAATTCATCCATAACTTCTTAAGTATGTGAATTAATCTATGCATATAGATGAAATATTTGTAAAATTTATATCCTAAAAAGTATTTCATAATGAACTTATAAGAAAAATATCACCTATAACAACATCTAAGAAGTGCAACTTGATCCTTCATATGGCTTTGTGACTATTCAATTAATAAATAACAAGATTTTAAAACCAATGTGTTGTAACTGTAATCAAGGGAAAAATAGATTTGTTAATGGGTTAGCACAATAACATTAAAATTCCAATGAAATAACAAAGCACAAAGGAAATCAATATGAAAATAAAAGGAACAATGTTACCATAAATCTTCATCTTCCATGCTTCACCTTTGTTACACCTTCTAGTTTGCAGCAAATCGAATGAGGCCCTCAGATTTCAAATGAGCACCTAAACTAATGTCAAAGCCCTATGCAAAGGTTGAAGGATTTATATAAAAGAAATGACCTCACAATAGACTAAAATGACAATGACTATAAATGATAATAATAATAACCTAAGTTGACAGAATGAGCCTGAGATCTGAGCATGAGATATGAGCATGAGATATGAAAATAAGAACAAAATTGCCATTTTATAAAAACTGCAATTTTGAATGTGTGGCTAGGATGAGAAGATGACAAATACCCTAGAATCAATGGTCAAGATTGAATGTTGTAGTAGGGAATAGGGTTAGGTCAAAATTAGGGCAATGACAAGAAATGAATGGCCAAGATTGAATTATAAAATAATTCAATCAAGGGCTGAAATTAAATGAGATGTCAAGAGATAAGATCTGATTTGGAAGATAAGATTGGCACGGACAAAGAGGTTGCTGGAGAAATTAAATAATAAAAATTATTTAATTTAGGTGACCAATGAATAATTAAATAATTAAAATAATTATTTAATTATAGAAGAATGTGAGAAAAGGAATCATTTTGCATTAAATAATGATTTAATTCAAAATTCAAGAGAGTGGACCAAATTAAATAAATAAAATTTATTTAATTTATGAGAGAAGAGGCTAATGAATAATTAAATAATTAAAATAATTATTTAATTATAGTGGATAGTGGACAAAAATTAAATAAATAAGAATCTATTTAATTTTAGAAAGAAGGGGACTTAATTAGTGACGTAATTAAATAAATAAAATTTATTTAATTAATAATCAAGAAGAAATAAATGACAAAGGGGAATTAAATAAATTAAGAAATTTATTTAATTAAAGGAAGACCTTAGACAATTAATGACGTATTTAATAAATAAAATTTATTTATTTAATAATCATGAGGAATAAATGACATGAATTAATTAAATAATTATGAATTATTTGATCAATAGTCGAATGTGGACCAAGGACATAATTAAATGACTTAATTATGCTAGGACGAAAGTGGTAAAAATGAAGCTTGCAGGCCTAGGTCATTTTTAGGTGTCTACAGTAACAATGTTTAAAGGTGTTATAATAGTGTTGTAACAATGTTTAAAGGTGTTATAATAGTGTTGGATGGTTGTAACTAGCCTAGGGTGCTAGCATATTTTTTCTTGATAGTTCTACTCTTGTTGTAAAATTCTCACCTTAAACTCTTGATATTTCTCACACTTGTATAATGTGAATTTTTATTCCCAATAATGAGATATCATGAACTAGATATGGAGGAAAAAGGGGGAAAGTTGTATTGAAAAGGAGACTACACTATTTGGTATATCTCAACCTCCATAAAGAATTATGAGAAATATTGGGTGTGTACAAGCCTAGTGACAAAAAGTGGATTGTGTGAGTACAAATATGTGTTAACAAGAAGAAAACATGGATATAAAACTACATATAATGGTGTGTGATATTGTGATTAAGATAAAGAGAGATGGAACTTGATGGGATTAATTTATGGCTAAATTTCCTTCATTAGTTTACATCTTTTGTGATTTCAATATGATATGTTTCACAGATATTCCTAAGAATTATATATCTTTTATACCTTCTATGCACTTTAAACCAAACTTTAAGTATGTGAAAATGCAAATATGATATGTTGACATTTGTATGTGTGAATGCATGGATGTTCATGAAATTCGGTATGATTCTATGCTTAATTTATGATTGTTAATGATGTGTATGCCTTAGGATGAAACTAACCTCGTGCAGCTAGAAGAACTATAACCCGCAATAACTAGATTTCCAGCCAGCAGCATAGGGGACCACATACAGTTGCAGCAGAAAGGTCAGAATGATTAAAGCATGATAATTCTAGAGAAGAATGGAGGAAACCATTGAATAGTTAATCATGAGTCACCATAAACACTGAATAAGATGATGGGAAGAAGAAGAATTTTTATCTAAGTAGATTAACCTATGACATGACATTCCTTATGAAACATGTCTCTTTCATGGTGGTTAATCATTACGGAAGAGTCTCAGTTTGATTTCTCTTCTTCTACTTTTCATTTATAGTTTTCTATTACAAATACTAAGTCCTCTCCCTATCTTTGAGGGAGAGTGGAAAATACATTATGGATTTTTTTTCAGTACTAGGATGAATAAGACTCCTAGTAGACCCTATATAGTGGGATTTGTTGTGAGGAACAAATCTAGTTAGTTATCTATTTTAGTTTTTGCTAGTTACTAATTGGTAATAGAGGATTGTTAGTTTTTTTATCTGTTGAATAATAGACACGTATTGCTAAATGAGAAACATGTAGCAAATTCTTGTCAGAGTTCAAAGTTTTCAATGCAATAAAGGAGTTAGTTCAATGTTATGATTTGTTGATTAAGTATTAAGTGTTAACATTTGTTTTGGAGGAAGCAACTCGAGCAAGGGCCACTTGAGGTACTACTATCCACTCTTCCTTTTTTGTTATTATATTATTTCATGCATTGTTGAATTAAGATAGTTTCCAATTTCATGCATAAGGAATTCATGAATATGATTCTATGATTGAGTTGGATTTTATAGCTTAATTGTTTGTTTCATTCTCTTGAGTAATTAGTTACAATTCAATCTTAAAATTTAATAGCTATAGTCTTAAGTGATAAGTACCTATAGTACAAGTAACAACTTAAGTTTATTCCCTTGTTTTGCAAGTTAAACTCATTCATTTCCTTTTCTAGCTTTTATAGTTTCATGTACATATGTAATCACCTATACTCATTGATATAGGGAATGTTAGAATCCATGAATGCACATATACTGCCAGCACTATCAAAAGCTTATGAAGCCCTAGTGGATGATTAAATGAAGCCTCTCATAGAAGATGAACTATTTAGTTAGGAAGTCATCCTCTGAATTGTGTGTCTACTTGTAGCACCAAGTTAATCAAACAATAGAGTAAGCCCTACATTTTTCATGTTGTTGTTGGGGATGGTGCTAAGTTTAGGATTCTCCTACGTATTTTCAATTCTTTTCAAAGCTTTCCTAGTTTAGTAATTTTGTTTTCAACATAACATGAGTTACTAAAAATGTGCAGGAACCATTGAACTGCAAAGTTACAACCATTATATGTGGAGGCATCGAGACACTCTGGGAAGACTTCTTCCCTTAGTACATGAAGTATTAGAGGATATTGGTGAACACAGTGAACAAAGTGAGGGTATTTTTGAAGAATAATCTTCCCTAACACCAATACCTACACCAAAAATAGAGGAGAATTCCCACATACACATTAGCATCATGGTTAAAGCAGCAGCAGAAGACCCACTAGATCATGTAATGTTTGAGTTCCCTATAGCCAACTAGGAGAGAGTTGTTTCTTTGAAGAATATACCTCCTTCAACACTACCTGTCTTCTATGGGTTGGTTACAAAGGATCCAGACACCTTGCTTTTTGAGTTTTTTTGCTATGGTGAAGTTATGACTATACAAAAGATTCTTATAGACTCAAATTGTTTCGAGAAACTATGAAAGATGTTGCTCTAAGATGGTTCATGGGCTTGAGAAGATATGTTGTTCCCAATTGGAACACAATGAAGATAAAGTTCTTAGAGAAGTACCAAGATTAATGCAGATGCATAGATAGAAACAGGGATGACATCTTCGAGATGTCACAAAAAGAGGATGAATCATTGGAAGATTATATTGAGAGATTTTAGTTTTGCCTCAAGAAATCCCATCAAAATAGACTCCCTGATGAATCCCCAAGACTAGTATTCTTAAGGGGAGTTAATGAAGACTATATGAATGCACTCAACCTCATTGGGGTAGGAGACATCTCAAATTTACCATTTGATGATATTTTCAAAATATGTAGAAACTATTCTAGGTCTTTTACCAAGAATGCCAGAGGAGACAGGGGATCTTCTCTCAACAAATCATCTACTGGAGTCTCAAGGGTGGAGCTAAGAAATATTCTATCAAATATGAAGGAGGATATAATTAGCCACTTGACTACATAATTAAATACCCTCCACATCAATAAAAATCAATAAGAAGCAGAAGCAAACCTCACAAAATACCGCCCACACTGTAGATAAAAGAAGAACAACTGCAAGTGCAAGAAGTTGGCCAGTATTTTTGAAGATAAGCAAGGGAAGCTAGAATTTCATGCACTAGAAGATGAAGATGGTCAGGTGTTTTACATAGCTCAATGCAAACCATGGCATCCAAGACAAGGTATTCCCTTGTTGGCTGACAGATTTGTCCTTCAAAAAAATAAATGTAGAAAATGACTCAAAATGCTCGTATAGAAGAACAAATATCATTAACAATTGATTCACTTACAATAGTATTTGTAAGTGCTCTCTGCTTATTTTACAAGGTGTAGATACCTTCTAATGATATGCAATGAATGAGACAACTAGGTATGATTTTAACCAAAAAGTAGAAAAGCTACACAAAAATTTACCCATAACCATGAAAGTAAATGTGATAGGTCAATTCAAAATGAGAATAATGTAGACAAATGATACAAAGCTCATTTATCTTAAACTCGCAACAAGAAATAAGAAAATAATGATTAGCAAATTTCTTTCAACAGATGAATTATCTTGGGCTCAAAGTCCTAGAAATAATCACATACTCAGCTTGATATAATAGATAAACATTAAAGAGATTACAAAGAAGCACAATTCAATTGCAATCAAATAAAATATTGATAAACACAAAGATTCAAAATATCTCTTGATTTCTTTAATGCCCATAAGTGAGCTCAAAGTCTCCACCTTTCTGTATAATAAAATTGTGTTGAAAACCCAAAATTACTACCCTCCTTTCCTTATTCTCCCCCCCGAAAGATAAAATATCCCCATTCATTAATTTAGAGGTTTATATATAGGCACACCAAAACTGTTACATTACAATAGTAACGGACTTGAAAACGACCAGAAGGAAAAAAAGACTGAGACAGGAACAGTTTCAGAAAAGACATTATCATTACGTGTTGTAAAAATATCCATGCATGTTGTTAAACCACTGAAGGGGCCAAAACCCTGAACAATTCTATTTGCATCTCCATGACTAAATTGTGAAATTTAGCATGTTCTTCTTCTTCTAAAATGAATATTACCCGATTGTACTCGACATAGTTGGTTTTCTCTCTCTAGGCTAGTGAACGCAGTTTAGAAATGATTTCGAGTTTTTCTTCTTATGGCCAATTCAAATTAGGTTGCATGATAGGCACAGGTTCATCTTCCCATTCTCTAACCTCACCAGGAAGTACCATCTTGAGAAAATCCTGGAATTGAAAAATGTCATTACCCTTCCTTGCATGCAGGCTTGTTTAATTTTGGTGGTGAGAAGTGATCATTTATTGGCCAAGCGAAACGTGCCAATCTGCTACAAAATCCATTTCACCAACTTCCTCATTTAAGAGTTGTCCTTTCAAAGGATTTTGAAGATTATGTTATATTTCAAGTTGACGTTTCAAAGCATTTGAGAAGACATTCCTTAAAGGAATCATGCAACTTATTTAATGAGTTGACACCTCGAAAGTTGTGCATCCTAACGAAGTCACCCATTTGCTGAGAAGTGGAACTTTATAACCATCAATCGGGAGTTCTAGAGTTTTGAAAACTTCTTATATTTCTGACTACATAGAATATAACTCCGAAAGTTATAAAATAGGTTGGGTGATTTTTGAATTTCAGAACTTGGCGGCTAGGTTAGGAAACTCAGTAGGGCTGCAATAGTTATAATTTTTTTCGGAACCATGATTTGAATATACATGAACTTAATGAAGACATGAGTTTTAGGATTTTTTTATATGGGCTTTGGAAGTTAAAATTTAAAATTTCACAGGTAACATTGGCTCTGACTAGGGACTGTATTTTTGTAGAAAATATAGGGAACTCCAAAAGCTTTGGGGCAGACTAGTCCAAGTCCATTGGGTGTGGAGTCGAAAGAAGAGTAGAAGGACATGGTATTGCTTGTAGAAGGGTGGAGGGGAACCGGGCACAAGCCAAAAACAAGCAAGCCAAAACAAGACAGAGCAGAAAAGGAAACTAAGTTACCAACACAACCAAAACTTCTACTATGTACATGGTCCAAGGACCCTACCTCTAGATAACCCGGTATTTAAGCAAAACCATTCATGGGTTGAGAGAAATAGCAGCCTGTACGAAATAATGTTGAGTAAATTAGGAGAACGCATACAACTAACTTCCAACTAGTGACCAACTTGATTAAACTAAAAAAAGTGACTTCATATAAAAATCTTCTATTAGTAATCTGATTTTCAAGAAGCCAATATTCATTGTGCACTTGTTCTACTGGATGGAAGTAGGCATCTTTCTAAGCAACCTATTAAACCTATCCACAAAATCTTTGATCTTTTCATCTTCTTGCTTATGAATATTAAAAAATTGACCTAACAAATCAGATTCATCAACATGGCCCTTATACCTTCCCAAAAACTTATCCTTTAACGAATTCCAATTAGTTATGAAGTCATCTTCTAAATAACAAAACCAATCAGCAGTAGGTCCAATAAGAGATTCAATAAATAATCTCACAAAAACATCTTCACTTACCCCCAAAATACCGCAGGCAACCGTGTGTTAGAGTAAAGGTTTTAATTTAATCATGTTGATTAAATTACCTTTATTCCTCTCTTAAGATTTCACTTTAGTTGCATTTTGTGACATTTAATAATTATATTAATTATTAAATGTCTACCTATTAGGGTTTCTTTTTAGGGTTGCACAATATCCTTTTATAAGGATTCATCATTGTAATTTACCTCTCTCTCAGATGAATACATTTTTTCAGCTTTCAGAGCACCCTTGCTTGTTTGTCTCCATCTCTTCTTTCTGTGACAGGTTATTTGCATGCAGGTGATCTTCGGGGTCTGTGAAGTTGGCTTTCTCAACTTCTACATGGTATCAGAGCTCCAGACCTGCTGCTTCCTGTTCGATTTCTGAAGAATTTGGAGCTTTGAGGGTTTGATAGGGCTTTCAGAAGTTTTTCAGCTAATTTGAGAGGGTCTTGGTGCAGTTTTCAAATCTGGTTTCCTTGCCCAACGATTTTTTTTGTTTGAAATCAAAATTTTTTAGCGTTTTTTACAAGCGCATGCATCAGCTCTGGCATTTTTTTTGAGGATCTGGGTAACTCCGTTTTTTGGGTGCATTTTGGGCCCAAACGGACCTCACGGTTGCATTCAGAGCGGCCAAAAACCCATATTTTCATATATGGCACGACCTATTTGGGCATAGTTGATCTGGGAGGCAATTTTTTTTTTACTCAGGGGCCGTACGGCCTCCAAGGCACAATTTTCGAGGTTGAAAATTCACGAAAATCGAAAAAAATTGTAAAAAATGGTGTTTTTTTAATTTTCAACGGGCGCTGCCAGTTTAGAAGGGGCTGCCACCTGCCCGCCACCCGGCGGCCACCAGCCACCGGCGGGCCGCCGGTGGCAGCCACCACCGCCGCCGCTGCATCAGCTCCGGCCCCCGCGGGCTTTGAAGGGAAAGCCCTGGTCATATAAAGGACCGGGGGCTACACTCTCCACCGACTGCCGCCCAAACCCCCGCCCCTGGTCATATTGGAAACCAGGGGCTCCGCCGCCAGCTGCCGGACCCTTGGCCGCGCATGCGACCAGGGGCTTATTTTTTTTAGCCCCTGAGGGCTCCTGGAGGCCTAATTGTGCATTTTCAGGAGGTTTTACAAAATTGGGCATAACTCGGGCATTTTAGCTCGGATTTTCAAATGGAAATAGGCGTTGGAAAGCTGGTTCCGAGCCCGATCTAATTGATGGAGGATATTTTTTCTGATTTTGCCGTTTTGCAGTCGTTTTTGCCAGTCAAAGTCAGAACTTGTGTTTTTCACTCCTGAGGGCGTATCTTTTGCGTCCGAACTCCATTTTTTGCAAACGAATAGGCGTTGGAAAGGTGTTTCTGTGCTCTTTCCAGATCTGCAATTTATTTTTCCATAATATGCCCCAGGTACTTTTTATTCAGTTATTTTTGTTTTCACACATCTGTCAATTACTTGGACATTTTGGCACCTGGAAATGATCTGTTTGCGTGGGATGGCTTTATTTGATCTGATTTATCAGTATTGAGGCCAGTTAGTCTCAGATTTTTAATTTGAAGAGTTATCATGGGTTTTTCTACTCACCCTTCAGTTGTATTTCTGAAACGGGGTAATTATGAGTCATGGGCAAAGGGTATACTTACACATTGTAGGTGGCTAAATTTGTTGCCTTATTTGTATGATCTCATACCTGAACCAGCAACTTCAGAGGGAAAACTAGCTTGGGATATCATTAGAAATCACATAGTAGGAGTTATTTTGTCTAGTGTTGATTCTGACACTGTGTGGGCTATATCGGGCATTGATTGTCCTCACTCACTTTGGACACGTCTTTGGGAGATCTATGGAGACCCTAGTCTTTCTCCATTCCCAGAGGATCCTGCTTCAGATTGTCTTGTACCCATTGGTTGGAGAGAGAACACACCTTTTGATCATGATACTTTAAAGGAACTTCAGTATTTAGACACCCTTCTATATTCCGATGAATCAGAGGATTGTCTCACAGTTCCTACTCTTCAGACTGAGATTATACTTGTATCGATCCTCCTGTTGTTCCCGATCAGTTTGATATTGCCTCTTCTTTGGCTCCTATTGATTCAGCTAAGCAGGACATCATACATCTTTCAGACATGGCTACTTGGGATTCTTATCTTGCAGGCATTTCGTCTTTGTTTGTAGAGTCTCACATTGCAGATTTGGAGGATTACTTTGAGGATTTTCAGCTCCTCTTTGTTGACAGCCATATTCCAGCTGTTAGCCCACCATCATCTGTGCATTCAGAGGTTGTAGTTTTTGAGTCTTCAGTTCAGTTTGGATTTGACATCTTTTGTTTCAGTTCAGACAGAGAGATTCTTCAGCATCCTATCATGGCACACATCTTGAGACAGATTGGTTCATCTTTTTTCACAGGGTTTCTTCGACATTGTCCTTTGGATCCGTTTCTTCCCAAGGGGAGGAATATTATATGCCGCTTCAGGATCTCTTTCTGGATTCTACCTCAGGCATCCATATGTGTGACAGGAGTTTCTTCATTGTGGGGGGGCCTTCTAGTCTCTTTCTTTTTCTCCTATGGAGACCATTGTACATGTACTTATATGATAGAAGCTGTCTATGGGGGGTCTTATGTTATCCACCTCCTATCCTTCTGTTATTAGTGCATTTATTTCTTTCATCTCTTTTTGGAGTAGAGTTTTTCCCATGAGGTTTTCTCTATTTCTCCACTTTACAGAGATTTGGTTGTAATTGGGTACCTGATCAGGCCTTGTTGCCGGACCCAAGTTTACTTTCTTGCATTGTAGTTACCTCGCTTTCTTTGTAAACGCACTTTTGCTCATCTTAGGGGGGTGTTAGAGGAAAGGTTTTAATTTAATCATGTTGATTAAATTACCTTTATTCCTCTCTTAAGATTTCACTTTAGTTGCATTTTGTGACATTTAATAATTATATTAATTATTAAATGTCTACCTATTAGGGTTTCTTTTTAGGGTTGCACAATATCCTTTTATAAGGATTCATCATTGTAATTTACCTCTCTCAGATGAATACATTTTTTCAGCTTTCAGAGCACCCTTGCTTGTTTGTCTCCATCTCTTCTTTCTGTGACAGGTTATTTGCATGCAGGTGATCTTCGGGGTCTGTGAAGTTGGCTTTCTCAACTTCTACACCGTGAAGGCCAAAATGTGTTTTTCAACATCCTGAGAACCTTCTCCATCAAATTTTGAAAAATACTTTCTTGATCCTTCAGGCAACGGTGAGTATATAGGTAAAGAAAGAGGACCGAAATGACTTCCCCATGGTTGGGAAGAAGTCAATGCCATAATGCAAATTCAAAAATGAAATCAGCACAGGTCCTAAAACTGAATATTTCTTTGTGCATTACGCCTCATAGAGTCACCAACCTCTGTCCTCAGGGAGGTACCTTAAACTTTTTTGAGGAAAAAGGACATCAATTATTTTTTGTTTCCCTAATGGAGTCGCCAAAAATATGTTGGCTGACAAATTTTTCCTTCGAAAAAATAAATGTAGAAAATGACTCAAAATACCCGTATAGAAGAACAAATATCATCAACAATTGAGTCACTTACAATAGTATTTGTAAGTGCTCTATGCTTACTTTACAAGGCGCAGCTACCCTCTAATGATATGTAATGAATGAGACAATTGGGTATGCTTTTAACCAGAAAGCAGAAAAGGTACACAAACATTTACCCATGACCATGAAAGTAAATGTGATAGGTCAATTCAGAATGAGAATAATGTAGACAAATCATACAAAGCTCATTTATCTTAAACCCACGACGAGAAATAAGAAAAGAATGATCAGCAAATTTCTTTCAACAAATGAATTATCCTAGACTCAAAGTCCCAGAAATAATCACATACTCAGCTTGATATAAAAGATAAACATTAAAGAGATTACAAAGAATCATAGTTCGATTGCAATCAAAGAAAATATTGATAAACACAAAGATTCAAAATATCTCTTGATTTCTTTAATGCCCATAAGTGAGCTCAAAGTTTCCACCTTTTTGTACAATAAAATTGTGTTGAAAACCAAAAATTGCTACCCTCCTTTCCTTATTCTCCCCCCCCAAAAGATAAAAGATCCCCATTCATTAATTTGGAGGTTTATATATAGGCAAACCAAAACTGTTACATTACACAGTAACGGACTTGAAAATGACTGGAAGGAAAAAAGAATCTGAGACGGGAACAGTTTTGGAAAAGATGTTATCATTACGTGTCATAAAAAGATCCATGCATGTTGTTAAACAGCTAGAGGGGCCAGAACCCTAAACAATTCTAACTACATCTCCATGACTAAATTGTGAAATTTAGCACGTTCTTCTTCTTCTTCTAAAATGAATATTACCTGATTATACTCGGCATAGTTGGTTTTCTCTTTACAGGCTAGTGAATGCAGTTCAGAAATGATGTTGAGTTGTTCTTCTTCTGGCCAATTCAAATTAGGTTGCATGATAGCCACAGGTTCATCTTCCCATTCTCTAACCTTACCAGGAAGTACCATCTTGGAAAATCCTAGAATTGAAAAATGTTGTTACCTTTCCTTGCATGTAGGCTTGTTTAATTTTGGTGGCGAGAAGTGATCATTTATTGGCCAAGCGAAACGTACCAATATGCTACAAAATCTTTTTCTCCAACTTCCTCATTTAAGAGTTGTCCTTTCAAAGGATTTTAAAGATTACGTTATATTTCAAGTTGATGTTTCAAAGCATTTGAGAAGACATTCCGAGAAAGGCATCGTGCAACTTATTTAATGAGCTAACACCTCAAAAGTTGTGCATCCTAACAAAGTCACCCAGTCGCTAAGAAGTGGAACTTTATAACCATCAGTCAGGAGTTCTAGAGTTTTGTGAGCTTCATATATATTTGACTACATAGAATATCACTCCAAAAGTTGTAAAATAGGTCAGGTGGTTTTCAAATTTCAGAGCTTGGCGGCCAAGTTAGGAAACTCGGCAAGGTCGCAATAGTTATAAAATTTGTTGGATCCACGATTTGAATATACATGAAGTTAATGAAGGCACGACTTTTAGTATTTTTTTATATGGGCTTTGGAAGTAAAAATTTAAAATTTCACAAGTAACAACCCCAAGACCCCTTGAGCTATAACATGTCATTTCTAGTTAATAATGCAAGTTTTCCTAGTTGGAACCCTCAATATTGAGCCAATGCACAAACCTCACAATGGAAAATGCCCCAATCCAATTGGAATCATAAAAAAAAAACATGTGGCCACCACAAAATTACCAAGGACCTAATTATAATTCTCAATGGCCACCCCAGCAAAATCAATGTCAACCTCAGTGGAAAAGAGGTCGGCAATGGAAAAAACAAAATTTCAACTATTAGTAGCCACAATAGCAAGCCATGATTCCAAACCCTTCAACAACTACACCAAATCCACCAAGAGCACCTAAATTTATAGCACAACCTACACCTAACCCAAATAATAAGCTTTTCCAACAAGTTTATGCCAATGACACCATACACTACCCCACCTATGGGGTTGAGGTGAGTGATGTAGGACAACTTGCAAACATTATGTTGGGAAACATAATTGTCCCCAAGTATGCAAATCCTAGGAGCCCTATAGAGGATGTCAAAATCAATGGTACTCTCACTAAGAATACCTTAATTGACCTTGGAGCAGCCATTAATGTGATGACCAAAGAAACCATGAAATTGTTACAACTAATGGGATCTTAGACCTACAACAACTATGTTAAAATTAGCAGATAATATTATACTCATGGGAGTACCCTGCAAACTTTATGGTATTGCAGCCTAAAGCTAATCTTGTAGGATATCCCCTCATCCTAGGGAGACCTTGGTTGGAAACTGCAAATGCCTTTATAGGTTGTAGGTCTAGTAACATGATCATTTCCAATGGAAATGTGACTAAGAAACTAGTCCTCTATCCACTTGCCCAACCATATATGGATTTAGAGAAAATTGTATGGCATGCCCTAGATGAAGAAGACTAGTACTCCTTACAAACTTTGATGACTATTGAACATAGTCCCTTGTTGGAAAACCAAGATGAAGATGAACTTATTATAAACATCATGCAGAGAAATTATGTTAGGGACCCACAACAACATGACTGTCTAACATGTTTGCAAGACCCCCTGTAGAACATAATTCTCACCAATGCATTTGAGTATATTTCCCAAATTTTCCACATCTTATTGCCACATCATTTTATTCCAAATATAGAAAGTCTTGAAATTTCATCTGTTCAAACATCATCCTTGACTTTAGAGATTATTCCAAACAAGAAATTAAAAGTAAACAGTCATTTGACTGCTACACAATAGACTTCATTGTTGAATGTGTTCCAAGCACATGCAACTACATTTCCATGGGATTACCATGACATGAAGGGTATAGAACCAAACCTATGCATGCATAAAATTTACATCAATGAAGGTTATAAACTGATTATGCAACCCCAAAGGAGAATAAACCTTGTAATTTGTGACATAGTCAAAGGATAATTATAAAAGTCGGATGCAGGATTCATCTACCCAATCTTTGATAGTCAATGGGTGTCACCACTAGTGATTGTACCTAATAAAGGATGAAATGGAGAGTGTGTGTAGAATACCATGAGTTGAATGCAACAACTAGGAAGTACTAGATTCACTAGTAGGAAAGAAATACTTTTCATTCTTAGATGGATTTAGTGGATATAATCAAATTAAGATAGCCCCAAAAGACCAAGACAATACAACCTTCACATGCCCATGGGGTACATATTCTTACTTTGTATTTCAATTTGGGCTATGTAATGCACATGCCACCTTCCAAAGGGCAGTACTGAGCATATTCTCAAACTTTGCACATGATTCCATGGAGGTTTACATGGATGATTTTACAACTTATGGGAATAACTATGAAGAAGCACTTTCCAATTTGGAGAAAGTATTAAAGATATGTCGAGATCCACACCTATCCCTAAGTCATGAAAAATGCTTCATGGTGATGATTGATGGAGTAGTTTTGGTGCATTTTGTGTCCAATAAGGGAATCCAAGTAGACCCCAACAAAATTGAGATAATATCAACATTGCTTGTACCCCAAAGACAAAATGATGTTAGAAGCTTCCTTGGCCATGCTAGCTACTACAAGAGATTCATACAAGATTTTAGTAAACTTGCAACACCACTATTTGTCTTATTATCTAAGGATGTAGAGTTTGAATGGGAAACTACTTGTCAACATTCCTTTGAAACTCTCAAGGTAGCATTAACCAAGCCCCCTATCTTAAGAGGACCAATTTGGAGTTTACCTTTTCATATCCATACAAATGCTTCTAATTTTATAATAGGAGTTATACTAGGATAGAAGGATGGAAACCTTGAGTATATACCATTTATTATATCGACAAAAACCTTCAAGGGGTAGAACTCAACTATACAATAACTGAGAAGGAAATTTCAACAATGGTTCATGCAACAAAAAAAATTCAAACACTACATTACAGTGTATTTTGTATTCATACATACTGACCATACAACAACAAGGTATCTAATGAAAAAACCAATAGTTGGTGGAAACTTGTAAGGTGGTTACTGCTACTACAGGAATTTGATATAACTATTGTGGATAGGCCAAGGAAGGCCAATGTAGTAATAGATATCCTCTCTAGACTGCCAATCAAATTAGAAGATGTTGATGGTTCATTCCCAGATGAGCAACTATTTTCTCTCTCTACATACACCTTGGTATGCAAACATAGCCAACTATCTAGTAGCAACGAAAACACCACCACCTTTGTCACTAAGGGAGGAGAGGAAATTAGTTCAAAAAAAATTCCTTACTCATGGATAGCAGGGTATTTATTCTATACAAGACTTGAAAAACATAATAAGAAGATGCATCAGAGAAGATGAATTATATGATATTCTCATAGCACACCATGATGAACCTTGTGGGGGACACTTTGTAGCAAAGAGGACAAATCTTAAGATTTTGAATACTAGCTATTATTTTCCAACACTTTATAAAGATGTAGTAAATTACACTAGGAGCTATGATAGATGTCAGAGAATGGGAATACCAATAAGGACATATGAGATGCCATCACAACCACAACTAGTAGTAGCAACATTTGATAAATGGGGACTAGATTTTATTGTTCCCATCTATGCAACATCCAATAACAAGTACATATTGGTTTGCATAGATTACCTTACCAAATGGTTGGATGTAAATATTTGCAGTTTGCTAGAGATGGGAATGTGGCCAAATTTATCTATGAAGATATATTCACAAGATATGGTGTTCCCAGAGAAATTGTCACAAACTAGAGGCCATAGTTTACATCAAATTTGATCACAAAACTAGTACAAAATATAAGAGATCAAACATAAAAATTCTACACCCTACAACCCTCAAGATAATGGTCAAGTGGAGGTCACTAATAGAGAAATTGAAAACATCCTAACAAAGACAATGCAACTCCACAACAAGGACTGGGTAGCCAGGTTACCTAAAGTAGTTTGGGCTTACAGGATAACCTGGAATACAACAAGAAGTTTTACACCATATGAGTTGGTGTATGGTAAAAAGGAAGTACTTCCAATAGATTTTAAATAAAATACTCTCAAGATAGTAGTCAAATTGGGCATAGACTTGTCAACAACATAGAAAGATAGGTTGCATAACCTCAATGCATTAGATGAAATAAGAATGGAAGTCATACACCATATTGAAATCATCTAAAAATAAAGAATATGTTGGCATGAATAATTTATTAAATCAAAATAATTTAGTGCAGGTGATTAGGATTTACTATAGATTCAAGGTACAAAGATTCCAAAGGGAAATTGCAAGCTAGATGGCTTGGGCAATATGAGATAAAAATAGTCTTTCCAAATGGAGCAATTTAGTTATAAACAATTGATGATGTATAGTTTTTATTACTAGTTAATGGCCAAAGGTTGAAGCTTTAAAAATATCCATTATAGAAGGATGAGTTTATTTTATCATTACTACATCAATTTGAGCCACAAATATAAAATTTATTAACAACAAGTGGTTCTTTGGTAATATTAGTAGATTAGAAACATAGTCACCCATTGACATTTCATAGGTATAGTTCTATCACACATCTCACATGCACACATTGCACAGGTGACATTCAAATATCTTTATTTTTTGAACCAATAGCAGATGCAACAAGGACCTACAACATCACACCCCTAGGCGATAACACTACAGAAGGGACCTATTACTACATGAGCTCATAGCAGTTTCCTATCAGTCATTTCACATACCCCCATATTAATTACATATACATCACTTCATACCATATCCATTCGCACATGCAGCCATACATATTCCACTTTATTGCATGTAGCCTATTTATTCTATACATATGTAGCCATCCTACTACATTTTTTGACTCCCTTGTACCATGCAATTAATCTCAACTCACACATATTGTACTTTTCATAGCCTTTTTCATCCATCATTCCCATATATTTCCATGTGTCGCCTATGTTGTCATTAATTTCACACCATCATTACACAAAGTTCATAGTAACCATAGTAGATCACTTCAAATCAATTTTTAGGTGACATTTAACTACTTTGCACCAGCTACATTTCAATTCAAACCATTCCTACAACTACACTATGCATTAATTTATCATTATTAATATTGAAGATTATTAATTTTATGCATATTTTTAGTTCATTTGTGCATGCCAAATATCATGTTTAATTTTCCACTACTACTTTATACCTCCGCCAAAACTGTACACACTGAGGACACTTAATAAATTTAGTTGGGGGTAGGGGTATTGATGATTATTCCTTAGTTTTCTTGATTTTAAAAAATTTGTGCAAAAATTTTTTCCATTTCATTTTCCACCATTTTAAAAAGATACAAAGTTCAGAGAGGAGAAACAAATGATAGGCAACTGAATTAAGGAGTGTATTTGAGTGATACAACATACAACCACGGTAGAATTGGTATAACTGGGGTGACAAAGCAAGAATAGAATAGGGAAGAATTGTGAAGTGATTGCAGAATACTGAGGCATTGCAATGGGGTTGATATTATACGAAGGAAACCAACAACACATAACCTACTACTAGAAGACAGACAATGTTTTCCTATCTTCCAGCAAGTTGGTTGGATGGATATTTCTTGAAGCTTACAAAAATTAACAAGGTAATGACCCAAAAAATTTCTAGCACATTACAAAATGATGAGGCAATTGTTAGGGGTCTGAAGGTAGATGCATCAGAGGCGGCTATAGCTAAAGTATTTGGTTTTCCAAGAGGAGAGGAGTTTTTAGTGAGAGTAGACGCCATTATCGTAAGAAATGAATTCTTCTTGCCAAGAGAAAATCTGGACTCTTCCTCACAAGGTACCAAATGTTTGTCTTTGCCTTAGCTCTAGTCTTCAATAGCTCCATACATAGTGTTGGTGAACAGATTTTTCTTTTATAAGATCAAAAACAAAATGACTCTATAATTCCCAATAAGGACTAATCAATCCACAACAGTTGGAGAGATTACCATTGCATTGGTAATCTTCCTCTGAATTTTTATTAAGATACAACTCCCTCTTCTAGTGTAATTTTTATTTTTTGAAAATATATAAAGTGGGGGTATGCTTTTGACTAGAAAGTAAGAAAGGGAAACTAACACCTATTCATAGCCATGAAATATATTCAAATAAAAGTGCTTGAAAACTAAAGAAACTACTTCAATGTTGAAATGGACTAGCAAACAATTAATATTGTAGCTCATAGACTAGACTATCAAAGCTTTCTAACTCAACTCAATACAATCTTAATATTTGTTAAAAATAAATTAATCAAACACCACTGAACAACAAATCCTCAAAGGGAAGGAATATTAAAATGTTCATCTAAGCTCACAGACTTATTCATAAACATTAGCATCTAACTCACAATTTACTACACATAGACAATAAACATTCACAACAATATGTTAAAACTATAAAATTTGGTCCTTCAATTATGATCAATTCTCACTCATGCATCACAATGCAAGGGGGATCAAAATGTCGGACCCTTGCAATATCAAAATAAGACATATTTATAGTTTTTAAAACATAACTGTCATCAAAGTCTTTGAAGTAATTGAAAATAATTGATTCTTGTAAGAATTAGAGTAATCGAGTTCAAAAATACTTCTAAAGACAAAACCAAAGAAACTTAAAGTCATATACTACTGATTTGGTTGGGTATGTGAAGTGGAGGGAGCCTCTCCTTTAGGAAATATTTGTTGAGCAACTGCTATGCATACTTAGTAATCCTTCAAATCCATCACAACAATATGAATTTTTTTTCTGTTGCAAGATGGTTACATTCCTCATTCTTAACTACCAAGTGGACTTTAGCAATTCAAATTGGATTCATTTTGTGTGTGATGAGTATAAGGGAGTCCTCGTGCCATGACAATGTCGAGTCAATGTTGGCCAACTTCTTTAATGCCTCCTTATCGAATACCTACTCCCCTAAATAAGTTTCAATTTCTTTGAAGAAAGCATCCTTTAATTCCTCGAGCGTGATAGGTCCCCGGCTGTCACCTTTCATTATCGTAAATCCAAAATCAATAAAATTCTTACTGAAATTATTGTTCAGGTGATCATGCTCCTTCAACAACTTCCTTTGCTCTAAGAAATTTGATCTTATAACTTCAAGTTTCTATGTTATACTTGTTTTCCACATGACGATCTAAGTACCTTCTTTTGATGAAACAATGTTCTCAGACATAGCCTTTTCCATTCCCATTGCAATAATATCAGTCAATTCATGATCAATCTATAGCAAATGCATTTCCTCCTTACAATTGACCAATTCAAATTTGATCGAATTCCTTGACACCACAAACTCATCATATACCTTTTTTAACCTCCCAATCAAAGGGAGCCCCTTTACTTTAATCTCAAGTACCCATATTTGGAGTTGACCTTTCCATAATAAATGTATTTTTGAATTTTGCATGTCATAGGCTTCCCAGCAACTGAATTGGGATCAAAGGCAAGACTTGCTTGACTCGGAGGTTGAGGAGAGGGATTTGTTAGAGTCTTGAGATAATTTGATAGAAACTCTATGGATTTCTTTATCTCATCCTTATCTTGTATATCATTTTTTGTTCTCTCCACCAACCTTGAGGTTTTGACCTAGAAATTATGAATGTCTCCATCCCTGCTAGGAGGACCTAAGTCTACTTTGGTCATGTTATAGTTTGTTGTTGTAACTTGGCTAGGATCCTTTTACATAGAAGGTTGGGAAACTTCTATAATTAGATACCCAGAAGTTCCATCCTCCATCATCCTAACCATAGTTTTCAATTTCTTTACCTTTAGAGTCCTCTATAAAAAAATTCCTACTACATCCTCTTCTAGCAAAATGATAGGCACTATTTTCCTTTTCCTCGAGAGGGAACTTTCTAACCAAGATGGTGTAGTCGAAGGAGCATCAAGATTTTGGGAAGTTCCATGTGTTGAGAAACGAAGACCTATATTGAGAATGGGAGTTCTCATTACATTATGTATGCTTGAAGGAGAAGAAATCAAATCCTTACCTTTATGTATACCTCCTTTAGGCTTGTTTTCAGATTGATCATGCTTGTGAATGTGAGTTTCCACAACTTCCCTATTGGTCTCATGTTCTTGATTGCTTTCATCTAACTATCATCTAGCATCATCATCCCTTTGTTCTTTAGTTATGACATTATGGAGAGAGCCTTCACCACACATTTTTTCATGTCTCTTACCCTTCTTGGGAGAATCATCCCTATTTCCACTATTGCCTGACAGGGACATGTTTTTTATTGGTGATGTTGGTGCAGGAGAAATTGTGCTTGTATGAATAGCACCTTTTTTTCCTTGATCTCTCTTCTTTTTTGATGGGGCCTTAGTTTCCACTTTCTTCTTGGCTAACCAAACTTTTGTCCTTTTCAATATTGTCAAAATTTTGATATGAATATCTTCAATTTCTTCACTATTCCAATCGACAGGTGGCAAGGGTTGTGTCTATATCCATTTGACATAGGTTAGATCAGTTAAATTAGAGTCTTCATCTTGTATTCCCTTTATATTCCAACCCAACTTTAAGTTGGATATCTATACCAAGGAGAGCCTCATCCAATCTCTTTTCCTCACTTCATTGCCATCCACACAATCTGTCCAAAAATCTTCAAGGTGAGGCATATGATAATAACTAGGATAGAGGTAAAGATGATTCCTTACATAGTTTTTGTTGTAGAATGGGAACATTCTCTTATAAGTTCCAAAGGAGTCTAACTTTGCAATATCTCTCTTTAAATTAAGGGCATTAGACTGAGACTTGCATTCATAATACCCTAAATCAATTAGGAATAGAATCCCATCCTTCTTTCTATCTGCACACCTTTTACTTACCTCTACAACTTGATGACAAAATTCTATCAAGATGAATTTATCTTCCACATACCTATGTAGCTTAAGAGGGAAATCATCGAATCCACCAACCCTAAGATAGGTAAATGTCTAAAATTGTATAAAAAGGCTATCATACTTGGTAACTAATTGGAAAGCCTCAGGAGATACCCTTTTACCTAGATCACCTTGTAATTCCATAACCAATTTTATACTGAATACATCATTTACCCTTGAGAAATTCTTATAGCCTTTTTCAAGCTACAAATTAGGGTAATAATCATAGATTTGAATTTTCTTATCAAAATCATCCATAGGGTTTAGGCCAATCTAGGTTCTTGTACAGGCCAGGACATAGAAAAGATAAGAAGACATGTAAAATGGTCTATTAGCAACAATACTCCTTATTGTGTCATCCAACCTATCACTAATTATGATGGACCAGTCCAAATATTATTGGCCAACACAGATAACCTATATGAAGAAATGCATCCACTCTTTGAAGTCGTGAGCATCCATGCTCCCTTTAACCCTATGCAATAACATGATGATATCTAAAATTTATTCCCTGAAATGTGATTTATGCATCTTCTTAGGGAGTTGTGATTTTCCTTTCTTGGGAGTGTCAAACCATTCCTTTGTGATACAATTCTGATAATACCCCTTCTTTTCTAAAAATTGACACTAAGACAGGGTAAAATTGAAATTGGAGTATACCTCCCTCTCTTGGCAACCTAAAACACTCATTGATAGTGGCTCTATCCAAGGTTACTAACGAATTGTTTTCTTCAATGTGAATTTCTCTCGTCTTAGGATTATAACAAGATATGCATTCTAACACAAGCTCAATGCATTGTATTGCTACTGGGAATGTAGCAGCCTGAAGAAGACCACTTTCTACTACCCTTTGAGTAATTAGGTCCCTTTCTAGCTTATGAATTCTCTCCCAAAAAACATCTAGATTTATATGTCGTAACCTTGTATCACCTATTTCAGGTAGAGAGGTATCTAGAACAAATAAATTCTCATTCCCTCAACTATTTATGTTTCATTTTTCCAAAATATTAGCCTTAAAAAAGAATTCAACAATGCTATGTTGCAAAAAGCAATATCCAATTACCAGAGAAAGATTTAGGAATGTCACTTACCTAGTAATATGCCACACATTCTTGCTCGAACTACTTCTTCAAGTGTCGATTGTATGTCTGTCCTTCTTAGTTTCTGAAATTACACTTTCCAAAAGGAATTATTATGTCCCAAATGATACCTTAATTCTACATGATCGAGCATTTATTTTGTCCACTTTAGAACTAGCAGCATTTAATGTTTGACACATATGCCACTTGACACCACTATCGAATAACCTTGATACGTTCAACTAAGTTGGATATTTGAATGGCTTTTGAGAACATCATCAAAAATTGACAAAGTTAGAAAAATTTGGTCAAACCCAAAAAAGATCGTCCTTTATTCACATACCTCTTCTTAATAGGCTTCACTTTGGATGATGTCCTCAACGCTTATCGAAATTGGGAATGGTTAGAAAAGGAATGCTGGTCCCAAAATACTTTCTTAAAACTATGAAAACCTGCCTTGTTTCATAGATAACCTTTTGAAAAGAAACTTCTTTGCAAGAAAAACAAGTTATAAAACCTGAGTGGTAGCCAAAAAGGTATTGACAATTAGTTGAAAGATCGACGCCAAAAAGAAAATAATTCAAAAAGGAAGCCAAGTTGATGGAAAGAAAAGTTATGAGTGCAGGGAATAATCGTATTTTCTCTCTCATCCATTAGATTATCATCCCCGAGGAAATGGGCAAGCTGAGTCTAGTAACAAAAATCTAATGGCTATCATGAAGAAGTTAATGGCAAGTCCACTTAGTGAAGTAATATGTGGTTGTTAGAATATGAGTATTCCCTACACTCATAGTAGGGTTAATTGGCCCCACAAAGTCTAATCCCCATTGTTTGAAAGGTTCTTCAATTACTATCGATCTCAATGGAAGTGTGGCTAATTGGGATCTACTTGCAAATCTCTTGCATTTCTCACAATTTTCCACCTAGCGATAAGCATCTTTGAACATGGGCCAGTAGTAGCAGTACCAAAGAATTTTAATATCTGTAACAGAGGAAGAGAATTTTCCTCCATAAGCTTCTTCATGAAAATCTCTTAGAAGCTTTTGTTGCTATTCTTTATCCACACACCTAAGAAATGTCTCATCTAGAGCTTTCTTATAAAGATTATCATTCCAGATCACGTACTTGGATGCCTTGAATTTGAGGTTCCTCCTCTCTTTCGAGGAAAGGTGTGAGGGACACTCTCCATAGGTAAGGTAATGATCCACATCAAAAAACCATGGATCCTACAAACTTACAAACAATATTGTCAGGGAAACTTCACCTTCCTCTAGCTCATTTTCAGCAATAAGCTTATAGAGTCCCCTGCCTCTTACCAGCTTAGTAGGCTTGATATGTAAGTCATAATCTTACACCTTAGCTGCCTAGGCACCTCTTTTATTGCAGCCAATCTCTTATTGTATGAGTACACTCTTCACTGTTGCATCAGGAACAAAAACTTTGGTGTGAGAATGTAAGATGTAAAACCTAAATTGCTTGACTTTATTCCAAAATCATCTTTCTCAACTTGGGAGTAGTTCAATTCATGCTTCTTTAGTGGAATGCTCATAAATTTAATGCAAGCCTCAATATTTTGACCATTCTCCTGGAGGAGAATTGCAAACATTGTGTGTTCTGAGGCATAACAGTAGATGATAAAATATTTATTAAAGTCTAGATGTATTAACACCAAAGCATTGATGATGGCTATCTTGATATCATCAAAGGCCTATTTTCCAGCATTGCTCCATTTAAAGCCTCGGTTCTCCTTCATCATGTAGGCTATATGCTTGGTGATTTCTAAAAAATATGGAACAAATTTCTTTAAAAAGTTTACTTGTCCGAAGAAAGATTTCATGCTAGTCCTATTAGAAGACTTAGTTGTTGAATGACTCTAACTCTTTCTAGATCAATTATAATTCCTTCCTTGGAAATGATGTGTCCCAATATTTTACCTTCTATAACTCTAAAGATCAACTTCTTAGGATTCAAAGATATGCCATGTTCTCTGAATATTTGTAAAATTCTTTCTAAGTCCCTAAGATGGTTTTCCCTTTTCTTAGAGAGCATGATCAAGTCATCCAAATATATAACACTAATCTTATTTTATAGATCACCAAAAGACAATTCCATCGCCCTCTAGAATGTATCCCCAACATTGATTAACTCATAAGGCATTCTATTGTAGGTGAATGTACCCCAAGGAGTGACAAAGGTGGTCCTATGTTGGTCTTCTTTGTCCACGTTTCAATCTAGTTATAACCAAAAAAAAATTCTAGCATCGACATCATTTCGGATCCATCCATCATTTGCAATGCATGATCTATCACCAGAAGTGGATAATTTTCCTTTAATGACGATTGATTCAAGTTCCTAAAATCCATGAAAATTCTTATCTCTCCATTTTTTCTTACAGACTGGAACAATATTAGCCACCCAATTGGAGTGATGGATAGGGTAGATGATTCAAGCCTTGAGCATCTTGTAAATTTCTCAAAAGATGGCATTAGTAACCTTCAGGTTATAATTTCTCTGCTTTTGTCTTAAAGGTGGCATACCAGGTTTGAGGGGTATGTGATGCCATAATTGTCCACCCTTGAAGTTTTTCAAATCGTCATAGAACCAATTGAAAAAATCCTTATATTTTAGTAACAACTAAATCAACATAGGCCTTTTATTAGTAGTACAACATTTTCCAATATATACCAGCTTGGGGTTATCCAACATACCTATATTGATAGATCTGTATTCTTCAAAACTATTTACATATTCAACCATCTTCTTCTTGATGCATCTATTATGTTTTTCAAACAACTGTTCCAGAGAAACTAACCCCTTGGGTATCTTATTCCCCTTCAATTGAACCAAAACTTCTCCTAGCTCTTTCTTCTTTTTTGAACAAAACTCTTCACGCATGGTTTCATTGCCTTCAAATTATACTTCTGCAAACATCTTCGTGCATTCCAAGAAATCTTATATCTGCTTGTCATTTTCAAAAAAAATACATTTTTTTGCATTGTATGGAACATTAGGCCAATATATTATTTCAATCTAGTATGCAGTATCCTTAAAATCAGGATGAAGGCGGAGTAATGAGGTTGAAATAGCCAAGGAGTCTACTCTAGTATTTTGTTCCCTTAGGACTGCTTCAATGGAGAAGGCATCAAAGGATTCCATTTCATCCCACACTTTGTTTTTGTAATGTCTTAACCTATCATTCTTGACATTAAACACCTTCCTCACCTATTTTACAATTAGTTCCACATCACCCATTGCCCGCAACTTCTTGATTCCTTTTTCTTTAGCGAACGTCATTCCCAATAATAAGGCTTCATACTCAGTAGTATTATTGGTATTTTATTCCAACTTGTACGAGGAAGGAATTATATCACCATTAGGTGATACTAACACCACCCCAACACCAGAACCAAAACTGGAGCAACTACCATCAAACTCTAGTGTCCATAACTTGGAAGAGATGTCAGGACCAAAAGAGGTCTCACTGTTAGTGTATTTAAAGAATAACATATAATTTCCAAATCTAGAATCTATGTATAGAATTTGAGAGTGTGGATCATCAAACTTCAGGACAGTGAATTTGGTCTTAGGTTCTAGTTCCAAGTAGATCTTTTTATTACCAAGAGAGATAAACACCTAGGACCAATACATCCATTTTTCCCCTCCTAAATCTTTGCAGAAACTTCAATTGAGAAGCATACCATAACTTGTTGATATATCTATGACTAAGATTGTCAACTTAAGCCTCTTGTTAGGATGGGCTGCCAAGGCCACCTGAGCATCTTTGATCTTCCCTACTAAAGGGACTTGCTTGGCATCCATTAAATATCATTTTCCAAAGGTTTTTGGTAATGAAACCCCTCATGCTTTGGCTATGTCACAAGGCATTACCTTATCTAATGCTCCAAAATATATGATGAAGTTAATCTATGGAAAATTATGCATAAGGCCATATAGAAAGGATTAAGTTTTTGATCAAGTGTGGCCGAAGTAGTATTTTTAGTAGCTAAAGGTGATTTAGAGGATGAGGTTTCATGTTTCACTAGGTCTTCTTGTACTAGGTTAGCTTTAGAATTTCCAGACTTAAAAAACCTTACTATCCTATCCTATTCACCAATGTTTGCCTTCAAATACTTGGAAAGTGAGATTTGAATTTTTGAATTTTTATAAAAATCTACAATATCAAAAGGAGTTGTGCTTTTATCAAGGGCTTGAATAGATGGAATGTTTGGAGCAATGTCTGGAACTTTATGAGAACTAGAAGCAAAAGAATGGAATTTGAAAGGGGTGGGAGTTTTATTGGAATCTAGAATACCTTTTTTATTCAGGTTTTGTTGGCCTTGGGTAAGCATCGTGCAAGAAGCATCATCTAAAGTGGTGTACTCATCCCCACCTCTTTCAGTGTCAGGGGTAAATTCCAAGAAATTAACTTTAGATTCATCATATTCTCCTAATGTAGTTTCCTCTTCACTACTTGCCTCTAATCTTCCTCAAGTCTCATTCATCTCCCAATGCCTTCTCAACTTAGGGAAATTTTCCCCTTAATGCTTGGCATTCTAATGAAAACTACACATATTGCTTCTACCCAGAGGTGCTTCTATTGCTAGCCATTGTTGCACAGGAGGAAATTGCAACTATCTATTATTTTTTCCAAACTACTAACCCAAATTCCTTCTCAGAATATCCTAGTAAGGTTGCTAATAAGACTGGACATTTTTTGTTATTTGCCTCTTGAGACAGGTATCTACCCTCCGCTCTGCTTGATTACCATATTGGAGTGTCCATGAATTTTCCATGCACCCAAGTCTAATGGGTATCTTGGATATTATTCTAGGATCTATAAAACATTCAGTAGCTCCAGTATCAATTAAGATAGAGATAGAATGGCCATAGAGCTTACCCGTCAACTGAATTAGTGAAGCATGATATTCCACCTGTCTATTATCCACTATAGTGTGGATCTAGTGATTCTACTAATAGCTTCCTTCCTTCTACGACTTCGGCTGTTGAGGACAATTTGAGGAATAATGATCACCTCCACAAGTATAACATCTATCTCGATGCCCTCTCCAACCTCCTGGCTTGTCCTCTCTAAAGCCCTTTTTCTTATGGTCATCCTTACCCTTACCCTTGTTTGCTTTCTTGTTCCTTCCACCATTACCATCTTCACCCTTCTCCTACAACTCACTTCCCCTCTTGAGATTACGGATCTGATGGCTCTTGTCTCCCTTATGAAATTTCTTCTTCCCATATAGCAACTTAGAATTTGAGTAGTTACAAAGATTGGATAGATGTTGCAGCTTTTGTTCCTTTTTGGTGGCTTTTTGGAAGACTTCATTCATGGTTTGAGGTTTGTGCATATCCACTTCAACTCCTATGTGAGGTCTAAGTCCCATTATAAATTTTAAGATATGAAACCGTTCATCTCCCTAATACTAGGGCACATATTTCAATAGGTTGATGAACTTTTCCCAATACTAAATCACAGTCATATTTCCCTAGGTTAAGTTCTGAAATTCTGTCACTTTCTTGTCAAGGAAAAGTTGTAGTAACCATCTCTTCTTGAAATCTTGGAGGAATATTTCCTAAGTGATCTCAGCAGGCCGAAGATTTTGTTCTAACTTTTCACTATCCCACCAAGTCACTGCTTCACCTAAGAGTTGATATGCAGCCCATTCCACCTTGGTTTGTTCAGAAACGTTACGAAGCCCAAAGTATTTTTCCATTTCTATAATCCAAGCCTCAGCTCCTACTTTGATAGCCTTACCATCAAACTTTGGCGGTGCTACTCTTTTGAGGTCTTTCCCAAGCTCTTCCTCAATTCATCCACATGGACTTGCCCCTATACCACTGTCTCCTTGATTTCCTTTTGTATTCCTGCGGTCCTGGTCCTCGCGTGCCACTCAGAACTCTTAGTCTATATGATCCACATGAGACTATTGTCAATTCAAAAGCTCTAGAATTTTCTTCAATCTCTTGTTTTGTCTGTTATCAAAACCACTACCACCCCTGACTTGCCTAGTGGTCACCATGTTGTCCCACACTTATCCTGCAACACAGTCACGTTTATTGCATCTCAACACAAGATTCTATGAATAAATGTTCTTATGCTACAATACATAATTTTCATATACATAAATCCCTCAATATAGAAGACATACACATTCATGCATCATACAAATTTTAGAGTCTCTCCTTGAACACACCAAAAAATATTATATGATTTTATTTATATTTAATGTGAGTCAATAGACCCCTATTTACAATAGACTTCTTGTTACATCATTATGATTTCTCGGTATCAGATTGAGGACATTCCTCTAGGTAATCATCTAAGTTTACTTCAAACTTTGCAAAAGAGGATAGTTGAGCACGCAGGATCTCCTTTTCCTCTTTAGTCAACAAGGGTGCATTGGGTCCACACCCTAGAGGCCAGTCCTGGATTGCAAAAATATTTTTGATCTTAGATGATTGCTTCTCCTCAATCTTCAAGACTCTCTCTAGCTTGAGTCGTCTAAGAGCCTGAGCTAAAGTTTCGTCATCGATATTTTTTTATTGAACCTTTTTCTTGGAGTTTCCTTCCTTTACATCATTCTTACGTAAGGTTCTAACAGTTTTCCCTTTCCTTTGTCCTGCCTTTGACCTTCCCATTCCTGTATTCAATTCAGGTTCGATCAATTCTCAGGACATCCAAATTTTGGGTCAAGGGTCAACTACCCCTAGTCAACTATGGTAGACTTAAAAGGCCTAGAGTTGAACCCTAAGCTCTAATACCAAATGTAATATCCCATTCAAAATTATTACTTAATTAATATTATTGTAAATGACACATGAATATACTCCAAATTAAAAAGACATAACTAGTGGCTAAATTCAATCATAGCTACACATTTCCATTTAAAATGAGTCAAAGATTCTTATATTCGCTTCAAAATTCAAATTACAATATCAGGTTTGACTTGGCTACTAAGGCCTCAAAGTCATTACATTGTACATTTTCCCTCAAGTACATGAATGTATTACATCAAATTACATGATAGACTATAATAGTCTTGTGAAAAACTAAGGTTCTTCTTTGATGATCACCTCCACTGGTGGACAAGAACATGGTTGAAGTGATTTACCACCCAACCATGAAGCTTATGCTTCCCCAATATTCTTTTCACTTGAAGAATGCCTGACCCTGCACAGAAATTTTAGCAAGAGAACAATCTGCAAGGTGGAATCTGATGTGTGCCCATACATCAACATGCAATTTATATCTATAAGTTAGAAAAGAAAATGCAAGACATATGCTAGGAATGGCAGAGAGTGAAATCACAAAGTTCATACATACATAATGAACTATATTGCTTGGCCAAGCATAATAAATGTGTTGCAACAACAACAAACAATAGGTTCTGGTAAAGCAAACCTATCCTCTCTGAACTCCATTTCGGCACCTATCCCGGAAGGTAACTTTCTACTATATATATCTCATAACAACTATCTACCCTCTAGCAGGATTTGTACCCTAAGGTGCTCTAGTCAACTAAGGTATCATTGTTGTGTTCAAGTATTAAATATTCTTTCACAATGTCTTCAAAAGAAGAAACAGAATACTAATTTATACTCTAAATAGAAATCAAATTTATGATTCACAAAGTAATTCAACACTCAGTCATATCATTCTTATGACTATTTTCTACTTATCATCTTAAGCATTTTCCTTTTAAAAATGTACTAAAAACAAAAGAAGGTATGTCACAAGTATGTGTATGTACATAGATGAAGTCTATGTGTATACACATATATGTGCCTACTTATGTTTAAAATTTGTGCATACATTCTGAAATAATTATGAAATTCAGATTGCAATCTTAAAGTAGTATTCCATTTGATGTTTCTTGTCAAAAATAAAGAATTAGAACAAGTCTATACTAATAGTTTCACACTTATTTTTATTGCATTCTCACAACTGTGATACTCTAACATTGTTGTTTACATAAGAACATTCATTGTTTAAACAAAATGACAGTTGTTTCCTACTAAGCAGTCATAAAAAAAGTTGTTTACATATGAACATTCATGGTTTAAGTAGAACAAGTATTGTTTCCTACTAAACAGTTATAAAACAAGATGTTTGCATACGAACATTCATTGTTTAAACAAAACAAGTATTGTTTCTTACTAAACAGTTATAAAACAAGTTGATTGCATATGAACATTCATTATTTAAACAAAACAAGTATTGTTTCCTACTAAATAGTTATAAAACAAGTTGTTTGCATATGAACATTCATTGTTTAAATAGAACAAGTACTGTTTCCTACTAAACAGTTATAAAACAAGCTTTTTTTAGCTACAAGGATAACTTTTTAACAAAACAGAGTCGTTTGCTAAAGAATAACCACTGTTTACATCAACACAATATTGTTTCAAACTAAATAGTTATATTTTAAGATAAATAATGGTGTTTACTTTGTTTGCTACTCTCAAGTTGTTTACATGCTAAATGATCACTTTACAAGTAAATGTTCATCATTGAAATACAAAATGGGTTTCGACTATGAATTGAAAATAAACAAGTCAAATAGCCTAGTTTCAATAATAAGGACAAAATATCTAATATTCAGATCTTGAACACTTTCATATCTAGAAATTCGATGAGAAACTTTAATAATATAAAGAAAACCAAGTTTGACATGTTTGTCATGAAATTCTTGAGCAAATATTTCAGTCAAGAAGGCATAGAAATTTTAGGTTTCAACAATACTTTTTCCTATTAAGGCTACAACAAGTCAACCAAGGTTGCTCTGGATTCAACCCATTTCAATGGTCAGGTGGTTCCATTCTTAACCTCAAAAGTTATATTCAAATTTTCCCTTATGGGCATCCTGGCTTATCCCATAATGCATGCAACAATATACATCATGCAAACTCAAATCTGAATGTTATTCAAAGAAAAATAATCCTATTGATCATGAGGATCGATTCCTTACAAGGTTACAATGAAGCCCAAACTTATACATTCCATTGGTTCTTTAAATCGAGGGAAATACTCTTTATGAAATTATGGTTTCCACATTTCTCAATAATGAACATTTTTCCCCTTGCCATTATTGGCCTAGCCGATAATGGAAGGCAATACGCTTAAAATAAAACACAGTCGATACATTTTAAGGTAACAAAGAGAATTATATCCTCTTTCATAGGTTTAGAATGTGAACCTCTACATAATCAAACACCAAAAGGTATGCATTCGATTGGAATAAGATAATCAATAGCCATGATATGGCTTACATTATCATGCAAACTTATGTAATAGTCACATCTTAAGGGTTTGATGCCTCATTCTAGCACAGAAGGCTAGCCGATAAGGCTCCATTCTAAGTACTAAACAAAATAAGGTTGTAAGCCATGCAATCTCTAGAGGGTGGTCACTGAGACTTTTCCTTTAGCTCAAGTCGAGACACATAGACAGATACTATGCATGTTACTATGCTATCAGTTGTTCATCAAATGCAGTGACAATCACTAGCTAAACATGAAAAAAAGAGATAGTGAAATCGATATTGTTTCAATAAATCGAATTACCTCAATAGTCAAGCTTTTTGGACAAATATTTCCTCAAATTTTTCCTACCACTACATACTCTTCTCTACCTTTTTGTTGCTTTTTGATTCTTTCCCAAATTGCTCCCTTCCTTTCTTCTACCACTGTCCATTCTAAAATGGTAACCACGTTTTCTAGCATGCAATTGGGTGCTACCATTATGGATTTTCCTACCATAGTTTCCAACCTCTAATTTTGAATATTATCTTTATGATTTCAGTAGGCAACATCCATCATGGATTTTCCTTGAGATTTTTCATTGATTTCCACAGTCTGATTCACAATATATCGGTTATCAACTTTGAATTCAACATAAATTTGAATATATATACGTATGTATGTATATATATATTTATGTAATATATATGTATATATATACATATATTTATACATCTATATGTATTTAAATGATTTCATTCACATTTACCTTGTATTCGAATAATGTATTTACATATATATATATATGCATGTATATTTATGTATTCATATTTATTTTACTTACATATATATATGCATTCATGTATAAATTGTTTGTTTGGAATGGATTATAAGTTCCATACACTATCATTTAAAACAAGAAACTTGAATTTTCATTTCGAGCATCTATATATATATATATATTTATTTATTTATTTATTTATACTAACAAAGGAATTTTCTTTACAATACTCACTTTCGTTTCCTTCAAAAACACAGAGTTTGAGTAGAAAATTTAATCTACAAGCCATTCATTTTCAAACACTGAAACAATTCAAGTTAGGAAATTACGTTCTCTTATATATGTAAATTAGTTCAAATGCAAGTCATCATGTCATTTGTGGTGTGTGCACCCAGATTCCAACTGGCTTACCATTCAATCCAGCTAAACAATCCTACTTCAACTGTGTTCTCATCCTTAAACCTTTCACCCTGCAGCTGCACACACTTGCACTTGAAAATTGATCATTAACGTTCAATTCTTGGTAACATATAAAATAATTTCCAAAAGTTCGCAAAGTCAACATCAATCAACTTCTTTCATTCAATTTTTTGAATATTCCAAAATCTTCATTTAATATTTAATTGAATTTATCCAATAATTCAATTTACCATATAATGATAAATAAGCAATAAAATTGGGTTATGACATCATCTTCTAGTCCAACGACTAGTGTTTGAGCAGCATCCAAGCCTACCACTATGTCCCTTCTTGGGTGAAAGCTGATATTTGGTGGCATGGCATTGAAAAATAAGCACTTCAAATTCTCTTCAAAAGGTTTCTTTTCCTATTCAAGTCAGTTTATTGTCCTATTGAATTGATCCATGAGCTCTCTCATTGTTTGATGTATCTCTTTCTTTGACTGGGTGAGCTTGGCCAAAAGAGTGTGTTCATCCTCTGCATCTTAAAGTGATCTTCAAATTTTTTTTCTCATGCTAGCCCAAGAATTAATGGATCCATTAGGAAAATGGTAGAACCATTCAACAACAGCATCTGTTAACGATTCTACAAAAAATATTATTGCCACATCTTCATGTTGAACTCCTAAGACACTACATACGGTGAAAAAGGCATTCAAATGTTCATCAGGGGTAACCTTTCGATCTCCCCTAAACTTTGGAATTTTTTCCTATATCCCTTAGGAAGATTGTTCAATTGAACTCCAAGGGCCAAGGTACCAATGGTTGCTCCCCATGGCACTAATTGGTCCATTCTCTGATTAAGGTTGACAGTCACAGGAATGGAGGTTTTGTGCAAGACCAAGGTTTGACAAGTGACAAGTGGATCGGTAGAAAGGGGAGAATTTTCTCTGATAGGTGAAGATGGACTACTTCTAGATATGAACTTCCTCCTTGGCCTTAAAGCCTCATCAAACTCACCTCTTAACACAACCTCAAAAATGGGATCAAGGAGACCTCTCCTTTTTCCACTTTTGGTATAAGTTTTAGACTCCAGCATGACCAAGAATTTCAAAACCAAAGTATTGAATCTTTCACAATTCACCTCCCCAATAGAGTCACCAAAAATCTATTGGTGAACAGATTTTTCCTTTATAAGATTAAAAACAAAATGACTTTATAATTCCCAATAAGGACTAATCAATCCACAACAATTGGAGAGATTACCATTGCATTGGTAATATTCCTCTGAATTTTAATTGAGGTACAACTCCCTCTTCTGATGTAATTTTTATTTTTTGAAAATATATAAATCGAGGGTATGCTTTTGACCAAAAAGCAAGAAAGGAAAACTAACACCTATTCATAGCCATGAAATAGATGTGAAGAAAAGTGCTTTAAAACTAAAGAAACTACTTCAATGCTGAAATGGACTAGCAAACAATTAATATTGTATCTCACAGACTAGACTATCAAAGCTTGTTGACTCGATTCAATAAAATCTTAACATTTGCTATAAATAAATTAATCAAATACCACTAAACAACACATCCTCACAGGGAAGGAATATTCAAATCTGCATCTAACCTCACAGACGTATTCATAAAAATTAGCATCTAACTCACAATTTACTACAAACAAACAATAAGCATTCACAACAATATATTAAAACTAAAAAATTTGATCCTTCTATTATGATCAATTCTCACTCATGCATCACAATGCAAGGGGAATCAAAATGTCAGACCCTTGGAATATCAAATTAAGACATATTTATAGTTTTAAAAACATAATTGTCATCAGAGTCTTTGAAATAACTAAAAATAATAGATTCTTAAAAGAATCAGAATAATCGAGTTCAAAAATACTTATAAAGATGAAACCAAAGAAACTTAAAGACATCTACTACAAAATTGGTTGGGTATGTGAAATGGAGGGAGTCTCTCCTTCAAGCAATATTTGTTGAGCAGCTACTACGTGTACTTGGTAATCCTTCAAATCCATCACAATAGTAGGAATTTTTTTCTATTGCGGGACAGTTACATTCCTCATTCTTAATTGCCAAGTGGCCTTAGTAATTCAAATTGGATCCATTTTGCATGTGATGAGTACAGGGGAGTCCTTGTTCCATGACAATGTCGAATCAGTTTTGGCCAACATTTTTAATGCCTCCTTATCGAATACTTGCTCCCCTAAATAAGTGTTAACCACTTTGAAGAAAGCACCCTTTAATTCCTCAAGTGTGGTGGGTCCTTGGTTGTCAACTTTCATTATTGGACATCCAAAATCAGTAAAATTCTTAGTGAAATTAGTGTTCAGGTGACCACACTCCACCAACTTCCTTTTCTCTAATAAATTAGATCTTATAACTTCAATTTTCCATGCTATACTTATTTTCCACATGACAATTTGAGTATCTTCTTTTGATGAAACAATGTTCTCAGAGGCAACCTTTTCCATGCCCATTCCAATAATATCAATCAATTCATGATCAATCTATAGCCAATGCATTTCCACCTTACAATTGACCAATTTAGATTTGATTGAATTCCTTAACACCACAATCTCATCATATACCTTTCTTAACCTCTCAATCAAAAGAGGCCCCTTTACTTTAATCTTGGGTAACTAGCTTTGGACAACCTTTCCATAAGAACTATTATTTTGGATTCTACACATCATAGCCTTCCCAGAAATTGAATTGGGATCAAAGGAAGGACTTTCTTGACTCAGAGGTTGAGGAGAGGGATCTATTAGAGTCCTAAGAAAATTCAATAGAATCTCTATGGATTTCTTTAGCTCATATTTGTCTTGTCTATCATTTTTTGTTCTCTCCACTAACCTCGAGACTATGACCTAGAAATTACGAATGTCTCCATCCCTACTAGGATAACCTAAGTCTACTTTGGTCACATTATAGTTTGTTTTTGTAACCTGGATAGGATCCTTTTGCATAAAAGGTTGGGAAACTCCATAATCAGATGCCCAAAAATTTCATCCTCCATCATCCTAGCTATAGTTTTCAATTTCTTTACCTTTGGAGTCCTCTACAAGAGTTGTCCTACTACATCCTCTTCTAGAAAAATGATAGGCACTATTTTTGTTTTCCTTGAGAGGGAAATTTCTAACCAAGATGGTGTAGTCGGAGGAGCATCAAGATTTTGGGAAGTTCCATGTGTTGAGAAATGAAGAGCTCTATTGAGAGAGGGAGATCTCATTACATTATGTATACTTGAAGAAGGAGAAATGTAATCTTTATCTTTCTTTATATCTCCTTCATACCTACCTTGAGATTGATCATGTTGTTAAATGTGAGTTTCCACAACTTCCCTATAGGTCTCATGATCTTGGTTTCTTTCTTTTGACAATCATCTAGCATCATCATCCCTTTTTTCTTTGGTTATGACATTGTGGAGAGAGCCTTCACCACACATTTGTCCATGTCTCTTACCCTTCTCAGGAGGATCATCTCCATTTCCACTATTTCCTGACAGGGATGTGTTTTATATTAGTGATGTTGGTGTAGGAGAAATTGTGCTTGCACGAATATCACTTGCTTGTTCTCAAACTCCTCTCTTCTATTTTGATGGGGCCTTAGTAGTTTTCATGTTCTTCTTGTCTAACCAAACTTGTGTCCTTTTCAATACTATCAAATTTTTGACATGAATATCTTCAATTTCTTCACTGTTCCAATCGATAGGTGGCAAGGGTTGTGTCTATATCCGTTTGACATAAGTTGGATCAATTAAATTAGAGTCTTCATCATGTATTCCCCTTATATTCCAACCCAACTTAAAGTTGGATATCTATGCCAAGGAGAGCCTCATCAAATCTCTTTTCCTCACTTCATTGTCATCCACACAATCTACCAAGAAATATTCAAGGTGAGGCATATGATAATAACTAGGACCAAGGTAAAAAGGATTCCTTACATAGTTTTTATTTTTGAATGGGAACCTTCTCTCATAAGTTCCAAAGGAGAACTTTACAATATCTCTCTTTAAATTGAGGGCATTAGACTAATACTTGCATTCATAATACTGTAAATCAATTGGGAATAGAATCCCATCCTTCTTTCTATATAAACACCTTTTGTTTACCTCTGCAACTTGATAAAAAACTTATATCAGGATGAATTTATCTTCCACATACCTATGTAGCTTAAGGGGGAAATCATCGAATCCACCAACCCTGAGGTAGGTAAATGTTTGAAACTATATAAAAAGCTATCATACTTGGTAACTAATTGGAAAGCCTCAGGAGATATCCTCTGACCTAGATCACCTTGTAATTCCCTAACCAATTTCATACTAAATACATCATTTACCCTTGGGAAATTCTTAAATCTTTTTTCAAGCTATAAATCAGGGTAATAATCATAGATTTGAATTTTCTCATCAAAATCATCTATAGGGTTTAGGCCAATCCAAGGTCTTGTGTATTCCAATACATAGCAAAGATAAGAAGACATGTAAAATGATATGTTAACAAAAAAACTCCTTATTGTGTCATCCATCCTATCACTAATTATGGCGGCCCAACCTAAATATTGTTGGCCAGCATAGATAACATGTACGAAGAAATACATCCACTCTTCAAAGTCATGACTATTCATACTCCCTTTAACCCTATGCAATAGCACGATGATATCTAAAATTTCTTCCCTAAAATGTAATTCATGCATCTTCTTAGGGATTTGTGATTTTCCTTTCTTGGGAGGGTCAAACCATTCCTTTGTGATGCAATTCTGATAATACCCCTTATTTTCTAAAAATTGACATTGAGATAGGGTGAAATTGAAATCAAAGTATACCTCCCTCTCTGGCAGCCTAAAACACTTGTTGATAGTGGATCTATCCAAGGTTACTAGCAAATTGTTATCTTTAGTGCAAATTTCTCTCGTCTTAGGATTATAACAGGATATACATTCTAACACAAGCTTTGTGCATTGTACTACTGGGAATGCAGTAGCCTAAAGAAGACCACTTTCTACTACCCTTTGTGTAATTGGGTCCTTTTTTGGCTTACAAATTATCTCCCAAAAAGCATCCAAATTTATATGCCCTAACCTTGTATCACCTATTTCAAACAAAGAACTATCTAGACCAACCAAATGCTCATACCCCAGGTATTTATATTTCATTTTTCCCAAATATTCACCTTAAAAGAGAATTCAACAATACTATGTTACAAAAAGAAATGTCCAATTACTAGAGAAAGATTCAAGAATGCCACTTACCTTGTAATATGCCACCCATTCTTGCTCGAGCTACTTCTTTGAGTGTTGAGTGTATGTCTGTCCTTCTTAATTTCTGAAATTACACCTTCCAAAAAGAATCATTATGTCCCAAATGACACCTTAATTCTACACGATTGAGCATTTATTTCATCCACTTCAGTACTAGTAGCATTTAATGTCTGACACATATGCCACTTGGTGTCAATATCAAATAACCTTGATACATTCAACAAAGTCAGATATTTAAATGGCTTTTGAGAACATAGTTGAAAACCAATGAAGTTAGAAACTTCAGTCAAACCCAACAAGATCATCCTTTATATGCATACCTCTTCTTAATAGGTTTCACTTTGGATGATGTCCTCAACACTTCATTGGAATCGGGCACGGTTAGAAAAGGAACATCAATTCTGATAGACTTTCTCAAAACTATGAAAATCTACCTTGTTTCATAGATAACCTTTTGAAAGGTAACTTCTTCACAAGACAAACAAGTTATAAAACCTAGGCAGTAGTCGAAAAGGTATTGACAATTGGTTGAAAGACCGACACAAAAAATAAAATAATTCAAAAAGGAAGAGCCTGTTGTGGCTGCTCCTAAGGGGGAAATTCCCTCTAGTTCCCCTACTACATCATCTACCTACAGCATGGGCAAACCAAAAGAGAAAAGTTTGTAGGAAACACAGCCTGCAGCCTCTATTGAATAGCCTACAATAGAAAGCAATCCAAAAACCCCTATTTCTAAGAGGCCACCAGAAAGTAAAAATATAAAGGGTGGATCTTCTTCTTCTACACTTGAAAGGGGGTAGGAAAATCCCACACAATATAGGAGGCGATTGCATTGCTTAATAAAGAAGGGGTCCATGAGAGGATCAATTAAAAAGTAGAAATAATATGTTGTAATTGTAGAAACTGTTGAACAAGACAACTAGGAGGGGGGGTGAATTAGGTGTATCAAATTTAACCTTTAAAACTTCCATCAGGGGTTAGATCTATTATCATTCGCAAATCCTTTACTCTGCTAATGTGATTAATCATTAAGTGCAAAAGTATAAACAAAAAGAAGTAAAACCATACACAATAACACCATATTTACTTGGAAAACCCAATAAGGGAAAAACCGTGGTGATGATTATCTCACAATATAAAGAATATCAAAACTGAATACAAAGGCTCACTGCCAAAATAGGACTTACTATCCGAAACAGGACTCACTATCCAAAAAGGGTTAACCACCTAGAGGGCTCACTTCCACAAAATTATAAAGAAGATAGAAGAGATTTGTTATAGGAAGAAAAAAATCTCAATGCAACGAAGATTTCCGCCATATTTCACTCACACAATCACAGACATGCTTGAATGATAGAGTACACCTTCAGCTCATTGCCTCTAGAAACTCACCACTTGAATTTTGCACTGATATACTCAAACTTGCATCACACATACACTATTTCACATCCATCTTGCATTTATCTTACTCTTGCATTCTTTCACAAACATCTCAACTTATACTTATATTGTCTTCAACCTCAAAAATCATCCAAGGTCGGCCACACACCATTTGTATTTACAAATTCAAATTAGGTTGACACCAAAATATTCTACAGTGGAATTAGAATGAGGGTGACCCAAACACACACTTAGTGAGGACCTAAATAAGTCCCAACATGCCTCAACATGCTTCCATGAACTTCGTAAGTATTGTTTAACACAAGGTTGGCCAATACCTATGTAAAACACATAAAATAATTGAGCATACGCAACCTTAACATGATCCAATATCTCTGGATAACAAAATTAGCTTGAACATGATCTTATCAGCTTATTTCTAGAACTGCAAGACAAATCTGGAGAAACTACATTTCTCCCAGACCACAACCAAATACACATAAAAGCATAGTACACATACTGGTGAAGATATCTCACACTGTATGACAATCTAGAAGCCTAAATTTTGGATGCAACCATCAATAACCACGAATAATATATCTGAATCACACAAGCATAAGAACACATCTCAGAGCACAACTTAGAGAAAATAAATAAACCTTCTTTATTACAATTTTCTTAATATCCTCAACATATACAATCAATAATCGGTTTCCATGACATCAATGACAACAACAACCAGTTGACAACCAATTGAAATCAATGACAATACCTTCATACTTGAAACAATCTCCCCCTTTTTCATTGATGGCAACACATGATGTGAAAAACTATCAAAGATAACATAAAAACTTTGAACCATCAATCTCCAAGAATGCTTTCTCCTCACTTTTTTTTCACATGATACTTTTTCCCCCTTTGACATTAATGGCAAAGGAAAAAGATATTTTGCATTGTTTTCCCCTTTGACATTAAGAACATTACCAGTACATAATACTCCCCCTTAGGAGTACACCCAAACAATTCTTCAATGACAACATGTGACACTACTTGCTCCCCCTGAGAGGTAGCCACCAAACATCAGTCCAAAAGAAGATAGATCCATAGACCCACTAGATTGATGCATTTCCATATGCATCTAGTTCAAGAAAGGAGGGGAAATAACCTCTAACTTCTCCCAGAGATACTCAAAATTATCTTTAGGAAGAGCCTTAGTAAATATTCCAGCAACCTAATCCTTTGTAGGTACATACGCAATCTTTACTTCATTCTCCACAACCTTCTCTCTCAAAAAGAGATGCCTTATTGATATATGCTTTATCCTTGAGTGCATCATTGGATTCTTTGAAATGTTAATTGCACTTGCATTATCACAGAAGATAGAAATGGAATCATCATACATTACTCTGATATCCTTCAATGTTTGTCTCATCCACAAAACTTGTGTACAACAAGATGTTGTAGTAATATACTCAGCTTCTGTAGTGGATAAGAAAACTAAATCTTGATTTTACTTAACCATGACACCAATCTACAACAAAGAAAGAATGCACCACCACTTGGACTTTTTTTGTCATCAACACAACCTACCCAATCTACATCTGTATAAGCACTTAGTGTAAAATTAGTATCTCTAGGATACCATAAGCCATAATCCAAAGTGCCATTCAAATATCTAAATATCCTCTTAATAGCAGCAACATGTGTTTCTTTAGGGTCTTCTTGAAATCTAGCCACAAGAAAAACTACATGCATGATATCTAGTCTAGTAGTAGTTAAATACAACAATCCTCCAATCATAGATCTATATTTTCTCTAATCAGCCTTAGGTGAATCATCATATTTACTCAATTTGCAGCTAGTCACCATAGGAGTGCATACCGATTTGGAACCATCCATCCCAAACTTCTTCAACATTTATTTTATATACTTTGTGTTAGAACTATTAAAATCTGATAGTTCTTTACATATTTTCATGCCCCCTAAGTCTCCATATGAGTCTTTCCTTAGGCATTCTTCCTTCATTTCATAATTATTTGCTCATATTTTGACTCATGCTTGGCCCCTAGATCATCTATCTATGCATTTTCCACCTTTTGGTCTCTATCGGCATAAGGTCTCCCATTGTCTCCCTGACCAACTATGTTTTTTTTGCTAATACTTTATGTTTCAGGTGTGTCGGCATGACAGCAGTGAGGTCTCCCCGACCCATTCTTCTTCTGGCAAACGTCTATTGCCTATCAGCAAGAATTTTTTCTTGTTTTGGCGATTGGAGTTTTCTTCTACTGGCAGTTATCGGCATATGTTATGGCTTTCGGGGTGGTGTCTTACCAAATATCACTTGTTTCCCCGACTTTGCATTTTGGTGGTTCATCGATATAAGTTGAGTGCCTTCAGTATAATGTCATGGCGAGGTGAGTTTGTCTCACCGACGGTGCAAAAGGTTTTCTACCAAATGGTTTTCGGCAGGAGTCTTTTTATGTCTCAGCGAGGATGAATATGACAATGATGTTGCTCGGTGTAACCTTTTGGTTTTGGCGAGTGGTCTTAGCGAATACCATATGTCTCGCCGACTTCACATGGAGGTGTTTCGACCAAGCTAGGGGTTTTCGGCACTAGGTCTCGGCGAGTGACCTCTGGTCTCGCCGATGGAAAACATGTAGATCCTTGTCGACATAGGTGTTTCCTTGTCTTGATGATGCGGGGATAGTTGAAGACCTTTGGTGAAGCATTAGATAGTCTACAAGGCGTCTCGCCAAAGATTTAAGGTTATGGTGACATTCATAATGGGCACTCGTCAGTAGGAAAGTCTTTAAGTCACGGTGACATTCTGAGTGGATAAGTATTTTCAATAAAGCAATGTGGAGTCTGTGAGAGGTCTTCCCGATATCATAGAGCTACAGCGATACACAAAGGGAACTGGGGGATACTTCTTGGCTTCGGTGTGACCAACGGAATGTTATAGCGACATATAGAAGGTGACAATACATATCGGTAAAACATAATGTGATCTACGGGACATCTCCCTGACTCGAATAAGTCACAGCGAAGGAAAAATACAAGGGCGGAGTGATTAATGAGTGAATTGCCTTTGGCATAGCTGTTGTGTTGTCTCGCTGACTATCTCACTGGTGAATAACATAAATACAATTCCTATGGCTGACGTGTGAATTCGTATGACCGTTGCTGGCTAACATATTTTGGGCCCGAATTTTGTGCTGGGCTGACATGAGTTCTCAATTTGATATTTTCTTCAAATGCTTGTGTATAAATAGGCATTCTTGCAATTGTATTGGGGGAGCTATGAGCTATTTAGATATACAGTAGGCATTTTCTGATGGATACAGTAATATAGATTCATCAGATCAGAGACTAAGTTGCATGTTTTCAAAGTGGAGGTATTTATGAAAGTCAATTGATGTTGCTGCACATTTTTGGTCTCAATTATCTGTTGAATTTGATGAAAGTATGGCTAAGCTGTCTCCAAGATGAACTCTTTCTGGTTGTTTAAATTGATATGACAAGTTTGTATTCGATTTATCAGTGCACATTTGTTGTACTTGTGTGATTGATTGATTGGTTCTTTCAAGTAAAGACTAAATCCTTTTAGCTAATCACAATAATCAGAGAGATTCAATTGGATTATTCAAGTAGAGCTTACTAGTCACATTTTTGCATGTTTATATAAGTTGTAAACAAAATATATGCCAGATAGTTTGAGTTTTCTCCAGAAAGTGTTGCTCATTTGATTTCATTTGACTTTGCATACCCAATAAGGCACTAGTCTCTACATTTTATCATTTTTTATTTCATTCATTCTCTTTACATCTTTCAAAATTGAGCATTTTAGAATCTAGACCAAAGTATTGTTACCGTTTTCAAGTTGAATTATAATTGTTCACTCCCATCTACCTTTGTGAACAAGTTGTTATATGAAGATTGATTACAATTCAAGTCTGCATTATTCATAGAGGTACACCCCCCAGGTTTTGCAGCACCTAAAGAGTAGAAGGTTGAATTCTTCCAACCTTGTATGTTACCCTAAAGCGTATCAGGAGATTGGCAGCCTCTTGAGGCATTCAGTCTGCGTTTTTGAGAGCTAACAAATTGACGACTCTGCTGGGGATACATTCAAAATCAAAGCCTTAATCATAGAGTCAGGAACTTTGTACAGACTCCGCTGGGAATAAGAAGCATTAAGTATTTTCTCATTTTTGATAAAAGTGAGTGGCGACTCTGACAGAAATTTTTGCAGTTGTTCATCATGAATGGAAGAAGATCTCAGTACAGGGGTGGTCATACTGGAGCTCCTGCTGGCAGCAGTAAGTGGACACATAAAGATGACAAAGCTGATAAAGGAAAGAGGTTCAATGATGACATGTGCATAACTGATAAAGGCAAAGCACCAAGAGCACATTGTGAAACATATAATTGTTATGATACATGGAGAGATAATTCAAGTGCAGAGCCTTGTACCCCAGAAGATCAAAGAAATCCTTTCCCTTCTCTCGATCCTCAGAAATTGGTTGTGTTTGAAGCTAGAAAGAGGCAGGAATATGATCTAGAAATGTAGGGTGATCAGAATGAACCTATTGATCATGCATCTCCTCAAGAAGATTATGAATCTTTGAGTTTTGAAGAAATCAAGGTGTTGTTTGAATCCCAAGAGAAGGAAAGAAAAGAATAGGAAAAGGCTTGGATGATACAAGCAATAAAAGAATCCAAATTGCTGAAAGCACAAGTTACTGATCAGACAGCCGATTGCCCCCCAAAGTATGTACCACCTCATAAGCAGGGTAGTCATGGTGCAGGGCCATCTAATCAATCGAATACTTAGAACCATCAGACTGGGAATCACTTCAAGCAGCCAAGTCAGCCACCTCATATTCCCACACAGCATACAAATGTGCATCTGCCTCCTGGTCAACATCACGCCCCTCAGCATAATGCACAATATAACAATCATATGCATCAGTATCAATATCCACCTATCCCTCCCCCTCACCAATATGCAGCAATGATCAAACAGTTTGATTTGGCAGGTTTTAATCTATGCCCTTACCCTATGGATAGCAGCTGGAGAGGTATGATTCCCAAATTTGCAGGGAGCAATGCAATCACTGCTGAAGAACATCTAAGGAATTTCAATATGTCCATTCAAGACATAGGTATGCCACATGAAGATTTTCACATGAGGTTGTTTATGATGTCACTTATTGAAGATGCTAGGGAATGGTTTAATAGCTTGCCAGCATATTCAATTAATTCTCTCCGAGCATTTCAAGACAAATTCTTATAGCAATATGGGAATCAAAATGCTCCAAATGCAGCTCTTCATGAACTGGTGAGGATTCAGAAAAACCATAATGATTCAATTTATGAGTTCAACCGAAAATTCAACAAGTTGCATACTAAAGTACCTCCTGGATCGAGGTTGCCAAACTCTATTGCATTAAGTATTTATTTAAGTCCATTCAATCCTAAGATAGGGTATGAATTGAGAAGTAGATCCCCAAGAGATTTGGCTGAAGCACAGAAAATTGCATTGACAATTGAAAATAACAGGAAGGCTGCTGGTATAACTAATAAAAGAGACAACCCGAGGCCTCCTCAGCAATATAATTATCAGTACAGACAAGAGAATACATACAGAAATGAGAACAGAAACAAAAGGCCAAGGTTGCATGATATGCCTTACAATACAGACTGGAAAGATGGGAAACCTGTAACGGCCAGGCAAAGAAATAAAGAGACTCCTGATCCATTGAACAAAAAGGGAACTTACATGGTGAGTAATAATTATTTCTGTGAAGTTTGTAATTAGCCACATTCTCTAGACTACTGTGTTGTAGCTCAAAAGATGCAAGAAGAGGGAATGTTAATGGAGGATAATGAAGAAGATCACAAAATTTACTTGACTTCAGATACTTTTTACCATGTTGAGGAAGGATATTCATCTTTAGAGGATGAGGGCTATGAGTATGATGTTTCTAGTCAGAAGTATAATGTCCATATGGCTGAACAGTAGATCTTTTTCGATTCTAATGAAGACTACACAGAGCCACATCTTGTTGAATCACCTGTTCAGTGCAATGTAAGGAGACTCACTAAAGATGAAATGGAGAAAATAACTGTTGCAGCAGTTGAGGATGCAAGGAGTAAATATTGGTTGAGAAACAGAAAAGTGAATGAGCTAGATGGAGTTCCTAGGGGAATTTTTATAAAAGATCAAAAGACAACACAGGAAATTTCAAAAAAACCAGGAAACAAGCAGCATAATAAAATTGAACAGAAACTAGGCCAAAAGGAGGAAGTAAAAGAATTAAATAAAGAAATACAGATGCCTGACTAGTCTAGTAAAAAAGAAAAAGAAGAAAATAAAAGAGAAGCGCCAGAATTAAAGAATATTTTCAAGGTGGAGGGCTCCTCTTTTGATTTCACACAGGCGTTATCCCAGGTAAAAATATATGTTCCACTACTTGAGATGATGAAAATTAAAGAATATAGGGATATTGTTGTTCAATTGATAACAAATGGAGAACATGTGAATGCTGAAAATAAAATAACTGTTAAAGTAGTCAATAGGCAGGAGAAAATAAATAATTTTGAAGTCTGCTCGAGTGATATATTATCAACTCCTCCTCAAGTTGATCCCTTCTTTACTATGTTGCTTATTAATAATAAATTGTTGAGGAATTGCATGATAGATTCTGGTGCTGCTATAAATATTATACCTATAGGAGTAATGAAACAACTTGGCATGTGGGTTGATACATGTGAGGGGAAGTGCTATGCAATGGATAACAAACTTGTACCTATGGTAGGCATTATGAGAGGTGTTGAAGTCAAATTAGCTACTTATCCACAGGTGGCTTATAATATAGACATAACAGTGATTGATACTCCTCCTCAGTTTGGGATGCTTCTATCAAGGCAATGGACAACAGCTGTTGGTGGAAATGTTCAATTTGATTTATCTTATACTACTATTCCAGGGAATGGACAGGATGTCAAATTATATAGAGAACCAAGAATGCATCAGCTTGTTGACTATGTACCTCAAAATCAGATTAATTGTTTCTGTGATGTTGATCTTGGAAGTTTTAAAATTGAACCAGCTCAACCAGAATTAACCAATAGTGATTCAATTGAAAAGCATGTGGCACAAAGCTGCAATGAAGTATGGAAGATGTATTTTGATGGAGCATGCAGCCAAGAAGGTAATGGCGTTGGGATTGTTTTTGTTTCCCCTGAAGGTACTACTTTTAAATATTCTTTCTTGCTGGCATTCGAATGTACAAACAATGTGGCAGAGTATGAAGCTTTATTGACAGGCTTGAACATAGCTGTGAAACACAAGATTAAGTTGCTGGCTATTTTGAGCAATTATGAGTTGCTTGTTTCACAAATCAAATTGAAATATGCAGCAAAGCACAAAAGATTAAAACAATATATGAATATTGTATGGGATACAATTGAATTATTTGATATTTTTTCAATTGAGTGGATCGACAGGTCAAAGAATATAATGGCTGATTTCTTAGCAAATGTGGTGCTCAAAAGAGATGATATTACATTGGCTGGGGTATCACAGATTGAGTTTAAAACAAGGCCTGTTGTTTCTAATAATATTTATAACTGGAAAGTTTTTAATGATGATACTGACCTTTTGAAATTCCTCAATTGTATAGATCAGTATGAGACATAGGAAATTGATTTTAATTCTTTTGTTGAAGAAGTGGATGGGAAGAAAATTGTGTTTGGCAAAGAGATATTGCAGCTCAAAACAAATAAATTACCCACGAGTCTAGTGGCATTGGAGAGGTTGTATGATGGAAATGATAGATCTCTAATGAAACAAACACCAATTAGAAGAGAAGATATTGAAGAAGTCAACTTAGGGACTGAGATAGCACCAAGAAAGGTGTACATTGGAAAGAAGATCAGCCCGATAATTAGAAGAATGCTAATAGAGTTGCTGAGAAAGTACAAGCATGTTTTTGCTTGGTCTTATGAAGATCTGAAAGCATACAAGGAAGATTTATTTCAGCATGAAATACCACTGAAGCCAGACGCCAGGCCTTTCAGATAAAAGTAGAGACCTATAAATCCAACACTGGAGCCTAAAATGCAAGAGGAATTGATAAAGCTCAAGGATGGAGGAATTATCAAACCAATCAGACATTCAATGTGGGTTTCAAATCTGGTTCCTGTGAGAAAGAAGAATGGTGATATCAGATTATGTGTGGAATTCAGGAATTTAAATATGGCATCTCTCAAAGATAATTATCCTTTACCCAATATGGAGGCCATATTACATAAGGTGACAGGGTGTGAGCTATTGTCCATGATGGATGGGTTCTCTGGGTACAATCAGGTTAAATTCAAGGAATCTGAGCAATACAAGACAGCATTCACAACTCCTTGGGGAACATATGTATACATAAGAATGTCATTTGGTCTCACTAATGTTGGAGCAACTTTCCAACGAGCTATGGATGTAGCATTTGCTGATTTGATTAACACTATCATGGTGGTGTATCAGGATGACTTGACTGCTTATTCGAAGAAGGTTGGAGATCATGTGCAACATCTTGAAAAGGTATTTATTAAAGCTCTTGAATATGGTATTAGTTTAAATCCAAAGAAGTTTCATTTTGTAGTCACAGAGGGTAAGCTCTTGGGGCATATTGTTTCAAAAGAGGGAATTAGAATAGATCCTGAGAGGGTGGAAGCTATTGATAAAATTTCTATTCCCAAAACTGTCAAGGCAATACAATCTTTCTTTGGAAAAATTAATTTTGTCAGAAGATTCGTTTCTAACTTTGTTGAGATCATCAAGCCCATATCTAAAATATTGAAGCTCTGGATGTTTTTATGTCTATCAAAAGGGCTATCAAAGAGGCTCATGTTCTAAAGTCTCCAGATTTTACAAAGCCTTTTCAATTTTTTTCATTTGCCTCAATGCATACTATCGTTGTTGTTATGCTACAAAAGAATAATGATGGTCATGAACAGCCTGTGTCCTTTAGTAAATCATTACATGGGTCTAAATTGAAGTATGACATAATGGAAAAACAGGCTTTTGCATTGGTAAAGGCCACAAAAGCATTCAGACCATATCTTGTTGGAGCAAAGGTGATTGCTTATGTCTCTCATGCTGTTGTCAAGGATATTTTGACACAATATGAAGTTACAGGGAAAAGATGCAAATGAATCAACAGGATTCAAGAATTTGACATGGAGATATAGATCACTGAGCTGGTAAGAGGCCAAGGCTTGGCTAGGTTGATGACAGAAACCAATATTGAGGCAAATCAGATTTGCAATGTTGAAGAAGAGGCTGCAATTGCAAGCATTGAACACACTCCTTGGTATACTAATGTTATGCATTATCTTAAATACATGAAGTTTCCAGATGGATTGAGTGACAGCCAAAGGAGAACTTTAAAGTTGTAGGCATCCAAATATGTTTTTATGGATGGCGATCTATTTTGGAAAAATAGGGATGGCTTATTGTTGTTATGTTTGGATGAATCACAGGCCAAGCATGTTTTGAAGGAAATGCATGAAGGAGTTTGTGGAGGTCATTATTCAGCAAAGACAACTGTGCACAAAATTCTCAGGGTTGGGTATTTCTGGCCAAAGGTTTTTAATGATTCTTTTATATATGTGAGAAAATGTGAGGCTTGCCAAAAATTTTCTGGGAGATTGAAGTATCAGGGTACTTTGCCACTTCGACCTTTGCAGGCTGATGCCCCTTTTCATCAATTGGGAATTGATTTCATTGGAGAGATACATGAGAAGTCAAGTGGAGGACATAGGTGGATACTTGTTGCCACTGATTATTTTACAAAATGGGTAGAGGCAATCCCAACCAAGCAGGCTACAAGTAAAGTTGTAACTAATTTCTTGATGGACAACATTATCACCAGATTTGGTACACCATTAAGGTTAATCACAAATAATGGGATGTGCTTCAGGTCAGATGAATTCAAAAGCTTTTGTGATAAGTATGGCATTACTATTTCTTATGCAACTCCTTATCATCCACAAGCCAATGGTCAAGCAGAGTCCAGCAATAAGAGTCTCTTGAAGATTATAAAGAGGATGCTGGGACAAAACAAGAAGGCTTGGGATTCAAAGTTAAAATTGGTTGTGTGGGCTGATAGGATCACGATGAAAAATGCAATTGGAAAATCTCCATTTGAATTAGTGTATGGAGCATAGGCTAGGATGCCTTTGCAGAATTTGTTACCAGTCTACAAGTTTGTTTTGCAAGAAGATTTGGAAGTTCTTGAACCCATGGATGATAGAATGGAGCAACTTGCTGAACTTGATGAAGTAAGGAGGGAAGCCCAAAGTCAAAACATGAAGCTATAGGCACAGATGAATTATCTATTTGATAGGAAGGCAAAGAATAGAAAATTTGAAGAAAATGATTTGGTGTTGATGTGGAATGCAACGTGTCAGGAGAAAGGCAAGCATGGTAAATTTGAAGCTCTTTGGCTGGGACCTTTTTTTGTTGTTGGAAAGAAGGGTGAAGACTCATATTATCTACAGAACATGGCCGGTGAAGATCAGGAATTGCCTGTTCATGGGCAATTCTTGAAGTTTTTCTTCTCTTGAGCAATGCAGAGGATTAAGGGTTGTCAATGCATGGACAACTCTTGCTTGTCCTCTTTAAAATTATTTTCCATGCATAGTAGTTTAGGCCTTTGCATTCATCTCCATCTTGCATTCAGTTTGCATTCATTCCTTCATTTCCATTTCCATTATGCTCATTGGCTCATCATTTTGTGTCTAGTCTGCTCACCCAAAGATTTTGGATCCTTGCAATTATCTCACTATCATTCATCCCCAGACGGAGCCACTGTTGGAACTATTAAAATATGATAGTTCTTTGCATATTTTCATGCCCCCTGAGTCTCCATATGAGTCTTTCCTTAGGCATTCTTCCTTCATTTCGTAATTATTTGCTCATATTTTGACTCATGATTGGCCCCTAGATCATCTATCTATGCATTTTCCACCTTTTGGTCTCTATCGGCATAAGGTCTCCCATTGTCTCCCCGACCAACTATGTTTTTTCTGCTAATAATTTATGTTTCAGGTGTGTCGGTGTGACAGCAATGAGGTCTCCTCAACTTGTTCTTCTTCTGGAAAACATCTGTTGCCTATCGGCAAGATGTTTCTCTTGTTTCAGTGATTGGAGTTTTCTTCTGCTAGCGATTATCGGCATATGTTATGGCTTTCGGGGTGGTGTCTTACCAAATATCACTTGTTTCCCCGACTTTGCATTTTGGTGGTTCATCGGTATAAGTTGAGTGCCTTCGGTATAGTGTCACGGCGAGGTGAGTTTGTCTCACCGATGGTGCAAAAGGTTTTCTACCAAATGGTTTTCAGCAGGAGTCTTTTTATGTCTCAGTGAGGATGAATATGACAATGATGTTGCTCGGTGTAACCTTTTGGTTTCCGCGAGTGGTCTTAGCGAATACCATATGTCTCGTCGACTTCACATGGAGGTGTTCCGGCCAAGCTAGGGGTTTTCGGCACGAGGCCTCGGCGAGTGACCTCCGGTCTCACCGATGGAAAACATGTAGATCCTTGTTAGCATAGGTGTTGCCTTGTCTCGGTGATGCGGGGATAGTTGAAGACCTTCGGTGAAGCATTGGATAGTCTACAAGGCGTCTCACCAAAGATTGAAGGTTATGGCGAGATTCATAATGGGCACTCGTCGGCAAGAAATTCTTTAAGTCACAGCGACATTCTGAGTGGATAAGGATTTTCGGTAAAGCAATGTGGAGTCTGTGAGAGGTCTTCCCGATATCATAGAGCTACAGCGATACACAAAGGGAACTGGGGGATACTTCTTGGCTTCGGTGTGACCAACGGAATGTTATAGCGACATATAGAAGGCGACAATACATATCGGTAAAACATAATGTGATCTACGGGACATCTCCCTGACTCGAATAAGTCACAGCGAAGGAAAAATACAAGGGCGGAGTGATTAATGAGTGAATTTCCTTTGGCATAGCTGTTGTGTTGTCTCGCCGACTATCTCACTGGTGAATAACATAAATACAATTCCTATGGCTGACGTGTGAATTCGTATGACCGTTGCTGGCTGACATATTTTGGGCCCGAATTTTGTGCTGGGCTGACATGAGTTCTCAATTTGATATTTTCTTCAAATGCTTGTGTATAAATAGGCATTCTTTCAATTGTATTGGGGGAGCTATGAGTTATTTAGATATACAGTAGGCATTTTCTGATGGATACAGTAATATAGATTCATCAGATCAGAGACTAAGTTGCATGTTTTCAAAGTGGAGGTATTTATGAAAGTCAATTGATGTTGCTGCACATTTTTGGTCTCAATTATCTGTTGAATTTGATGAAAGTATGGCTAAGATGTCTCCAAGATGAACTCTTTCTGGTTGTTTAAATTGATATGACAAGTTTGTATTTGATTTATCAGTGCACATTTGTTGTACTTGTCTGATTGATTGATTGGTTCTTTCAAGTAAAGACTAAATCCTTGTAGCTAATCACAGTAATCAGAGAGATTCAATTTGATTATTCAAGTAGAGCTTAGTAGTCATAGTTTTGCATGTTTATACAAGTTGTAAAGAGAATATATGCCAGATAGTTTGAGTTTTCTCCAAAAAGTGTTGCTCATTTGATTTCATTTGACTCCGCATACCCAATAAGGCACTGGTCTCTGTATTTTATCATTTTTGATTTCATTCATTCTCTTTACATCTTTTAAAATTGAGCATTTTAGAATCTAGACCAGAGTATTGTTACTGTTTTCATGTTGAATTATAATTGTTTACTCCCATCTGCCTTTGTGAACAAGTTGTTATATGAAGATTGATTACAAGTCAAGTCTGCATTATTCAGAGAGGTACACCCACCAGGTTTTGCAGCACCTAAAGAGTAGAAGGTTGAATTCTTCCAACCTTGTCTGTTACCCTAAAGCGTATCAGTAGATTGGCAGCCTCTTGAGGCATTCAGCCTGCATTTTTGAGAGCTAACACTTTGACTGTCAAATAAAAATCCCTTTTTTTGTTTGATTGATTTGTAGCCCAACAAAGAAATTCATCTCACCAAACATAGACATCTCAAACTCTTTTTGCATCTCTTCAACAAACATCTTGCACATTGTTTCATTTCCTCCAAAGATAATATCAACATATACAACTACTATCAATATTTTTTCATTTTTCAATTTTGAAATAAAGATTGTTATATGTCATACCTTTATTGAAACCTTGCTAAATCAGATATCTATCCAACCTTGCATACCAAGCTCTAAGAACTTGCTTCAATCCATATAAAGCTTTCTTTAATTTTTGGACCATATCTGGTTGATCTGGCAACTGAAATCCTTTTGGTTGTTCCATGTAGACTTCTTCCAATTCACCATTCAAAAAATGCAAACTTTACATCCATCTGATAAACTTTAAAATCCTTATGTGAAGCAAATGCTAAAAACATTCTAATAGCTTCCATCCTAGCCACCGGAGAAAAGGTTTCCTAAAAATATATACCTTCTACTTGTGAGTAACCCTTACACACAATCCTTGCCTTATTTCAAACCACTTCTCCATTCTCATTCAACTTGTTTCTGAATACCCATTTTGATCCAATTATGTTTTTATCTGCCAGTCTAGGAACCAATTCCCAAGTTTGATTTTTCTCAATTTGCATAAGTTCTTCTTCCATTGCTCTCATCGAATGCTCATCTTTACATGCTTCACTCATTGTCTTAGGTTCAACTTCAAATAGTAAACAAAAATTTATTTTAACAGCAGCTCTGCTTCTTGTCAATACTCCTTTTCTCTTGTCTCTAATGATTTGATTTTATGAATGATTATTTTGCACATATTTAGGTGTCTTTGGGGACACCACTAGAGCTTCCTCTTCTTCATTCTAATTTTCTTGTTCTTCCACAACTTCTACTTCTCTATAATCAGGTTCATCAAATACATATCCATCAACTTCAATTGAATTTTTCAATGCTTCATCAACCTTGACATTTGTGCTTTCTACAATATTTATCAATATTTTATTGAAACAGTTATAAGCTTTGCTTCTAGGGGAGTATCCAAGGAAGATACCCTCATCACACCTTGCATCAAACTTCCCTAAATTCTCTTCATCTCTTCTAATATAACATTTTCTTCCCAATACCTTGAAATACTTGACAGTAGGAATTCTTGCACACCATAGCTCATAGGGGGTCTTAGTACTGTTAGCTTTTGCTCGAACTTGACTGAACACATAAACAACAATGTGAATTTATTCTCTCCAGAAAACTTCTAGTAGACCTGCCTCAATAATCATTGATCTAGTAGCTTCTTGAACCGTTATGTTCTTTCTTTCAAATACTCCATTCTACTAAGGAATTCTTGGAGCACATAACTATCCTTTTATTCCATGAACTTCACAAAACATATTAAACTCACATAATAGGCTTTGTAATCCTTGGTAAATCTCTCACAACTTGTACAACACTGATTCTCACCATATTATCAAAATTCATGTGACACATCCTTCGGTGCCATAACCAATTGTCATTAATTTGAGACATAAAGTAATGTCCATCAACACCCTTAAGTTGATAAATATTTCCTTTAGACTTCTTTCCAATAGAAATCATTGTTCTAGATCCTTTCCTTATTTTACATTTATCATCCTTGAACACAATATTATATCCTTTACTACACATTTATCCAACACTCAAGAGATTATGCCTTAAACCCTTAACATAGTATACATCATCAATATTGTACTTTCCATAAAAAATTATTGAACCTATCCCACAAATCTTAATATTAGTATCATCTCCAAACTTAACTAGGCCTTCATCATATTTTTTATGTTTAACAAACTTACTCTTATCACCAATCATGTGATGTGAACAACCAATATCAACAACCCAGTAGTTCTTTTCTTATTTAGCATGAAGAGAAAAGATTACAGTATCTTCAAATTTCTCTGGAGCACTTTCCTTCACCTATATTTTAGTATTAGAAGGAGTAGATTCATCTTTTATAGCCAAGAACAAACATTCATTATCTTCAAAATATCCATAATCATATTTTTCATCAAAAATACCAGCATCTTCATTCACATAATATGCTCTCTTGATCATCTTTCCTTTGTTATCTTTTCCTTCTCTATGTTTATTCTCCTTAGCTCTTTCCAGACATCTCAAATCATAATGACCAATTCCTCCACAACTAAAACATTTGAAAAGTAACTTACCTTGATACTTATTAGAGCCATCTTCCATTCTTCTTACAAAGTTAGCTTCCACTTCATCAAAGTTTTCTTCATCCGGATCTTGAGATTTTGTAGCCCTGAAAGCAGTTTTTGTCTTTGATCCATTTCTCAAGCTAGGATTTCTCATTCAAATGATGTTAGAGTACACAACAACTGATCTTTATTATAGATCTTATAATCTAGAAATTCTTCAATAGCATATACCTTTTCACTATATGCATCAGGGAGAGTTCTAAGAATCTTCTTTACTATCCTTGATTCATCTACTGTTGCATCGAGTCCTCGCATTCCACCTACCAGCTCATCCACTCTCTGTACATAGGATTTAATCTTCTCATCTTCAGACATATGCATGATTTTGAATTGTGCCTCCAAGTTCTGGAACTTTTCTTCTTTAATATTTTAACCTCCTTCATGAATCTTTTCCAATGCATCCCAAACCTCTTTAGCAGTCTTTAGATTTTCAACTTTAATTAGTTCGGAATGTGAAAGACTATTCTTCAAAATGAACTTTTCCTTATTGTTCGCTTCATGATCCTTGATCTCATCAACTGTACTTGGACCATTAGTAGGAGCAGTGTATGCAGTCTTATAAGCTTTCTCAACATCATATCCACAGTATTCCATATATCCTTCCATCTTTTTCTTCTAGAAGGCATTGCCAGTCCCATCAAACCTAGGACACTTAATAGTGATCTTGCTCGCCATCCCAGACCTTCCTTAAGTGGTTAAGTGCTTCTACAAGGAACCAAACTTTGATACCAATTGTTGAGCAAGACAATTGGAGGGGGGGTGAATCAGTTGTAGAAAATTTAACCTTTAAATCTTCCACCAGAGGTTAGATCTATTATCATTCACAAATCCTTTACTCTGGTAATTTGATTAATCATTAAGTGCAAAAGCAGAAACATAAAGAAGTAAAACCATGCACAATAACACCATATTTACATGGAAAACCCAATAAGGGAAAAACCACAGTGAGTATTAGCTCACAATATAAAGAATATCAAAACCGAATACAAAGACTCACTGCCAAAACAAGACTTATTGTCTAGAACAAGACACTGTCTAAAAATGGTTAACCACCCGAAGGGCTCACTACCGTAGAATTACAAAGAAGATAGAAGAGATTTGTTACAGAGAGAAAACAATCTCAATGCAATGAATATTTCCACCACAGTTTGCTCACACACTCGTAGACATGCTTGAATGATAGAGTACACCTTTAGCTCACTACCTTCAAAAATTTGCCACTTGAATTTCACACTAATCTGCTCAAACTCACATCATGCACACACTATTTTTCATCTATCTCACATCTATCTTACTCTTGCATTCTTTCACAAACATCTCAACTTATATTTACACCATCTTCAACCTTGAAACTCATCCAATGTCAACCACACACCATTTGCATTTACAACTTCAAATTAGAATGATGATGACCCAAACACACTCTTACTGAGGACCTAAATAAGTCCCAACACACCTCCATGAACTTTGTAAGTAGTGATTAACACAAGTTCAGCCAATACTCATGTAAAACACAAACAAATTTAGCATACGTAACCTTAAGACGATCCAATCTCTTTGGATAAAAAAATTAACTTGAACATGATCTTATAAACTTATTTCAAAAACTACAAGAGAAATATGGAGCAACTAAATTTCTCCCAAACCATAGCCAGATACACAAAAAAGCATAGTACACATACTAGTGAAGATATCTTGCACTATATGACAATCCAAAAGCCCAAATTCTAGATGTAGCAACCATCAATAACCACGAACAATCTATCTGAGCCACACAAGCATAGGAACACATCACAGAGCACAACTCAGAGCAAACTAGAAAACCTTCTTTATTATAATTTTCTCAATATCCTCAACATATACAATCAATAACCTCTTTCCATGATATTAATGACAACAACAACTAGTTGATAATCAGTTGACATCAATGACAACACCTTCATACTTGAAACAATTAATAGATGCAGAATCATAGGGGAATTCCCTTGTTAATGAAACAAACACACCAATTGTATAGCCATCATATTTTTCTAGCACTTCTGAATCAGATTCAAAAGATATTTTTGTAGCCAAAAAGATGAGAAAAAGATCTCCAAAAAGCCCTATTTCAAAGGGTTGTGAATATACAAGTGAAATGGGAGATGAGTAGTTTTTGGAGAAGGATGAGGAACCTTTTATTGAAGAAAGAAATGTTAATAAGGAATTGCAAGAAGCAATGAAAATAATAAAGTAGTTGGAGGAATTGTTAAGTACATACCAACAAAAGGACAGTGAGCAAGATGTTAGAATTAAAGAATTAGAGAAGAGACTCCACAAGTTTGAGCATGGGTCAAAATTAGAGATATTAGCACAACTTGACATGGTAGAGGTACAATGAAAAGAACCAATATCCCAATGCTTAATTCCCCAAATTAAAACCCCCATTGGACCAAAAGTAGTGTCCCAAGGTATTGAACTATGAAAGAGAACACAAGAATTCTCCCAGAAAGAGAAAGAATGGGCAAGGGAGAGAGCTAAATTGATATCCAACCATACCAAGGCACTAGAAAAGCAAGAAATAGAAGTGAAAAAGTTGAAGGTGAAGTTTGAAGAAATAGCAAATAAAGTAGTACAATTATTGAAGTACGGGCCACTTGCTAGAGTCTATGCTTTGTTCTTATAAGATGATTTTTTATCTTTTCAATTTATCCAATTGATTAGTGATCTTCCTGTAGCAATGAAAATGAAATACTTTTTTTTAAATGCTTTCTTCAATTACACACCAGACATACAAGATCAACTGTGTGAGTTCTATCTACACATTACGTTCTTTCAAATGGCACTGCTTGGAATCCATTGATGTTTGTAGGTGATCTCCAAATAAAAGCATTGGAATCTATATTAGAAATGAGCATCAAAGGGGCACAATTCTACAAGAATACCATGAAAGATAAAAATCTATTGCCTTATAGCTTAGGAAGGATTCATTGGATCCAAATGCAGTAATAGATCAATGGTTAGAACTCTTGGATTACAAAGGTATTGGAAAGAAAATATTGGATATCAAAAAATAGGAGTATGCAAGGATGAAGGGATTAGCAATAGGAACTATTAATGAAGCCTTTAAATTTATTTAGAAAATATGGGAAGAGCTTTCACTAGAGGTGAAAAGAGAGGAGACACACTTTTCCTATAACTATATTGCTTTGATTCATAGGTCTCACAAGTATATAGACATTGCACTGAGAGTTTCATGGTTTCCACTTGGCTTTCACCCTCCTAAACTCCTATTTCTAGTACCACATTGGACATGGAAGAAACAAGGAGAAGATGAAGCAGTAGAAAATAAAATATTGGTGAATCTCTCAAATCAGAAAGGCTATTATTTCAAGCAAGTCAAGGGAGTTGACATTGCAGTTGATTTCAGGGAGATAACTCGACAATATAACCTCCAACCTTAAAAGTTTCTTGAGGACAAGTAATAGCTTAACTTTGGCCTAATTTATGTCTAGATTTCCTTCATTAATTTATATCTTTTATCATTTCAATTTGCTAAGTTTCACAGACATTCCTAAGACTTATACATATTTTATACCTTTTATGAACTTTAAACCAAACTTCAAGTATGTGAAAATGCAAATATGATATGTTGACATTTATATGTGTGAATGTATGGATGTTCAAGAAATTTAGTATGATTCTATGCTTAATTTATGATTTTTAAAGATGTGTATGCCTTAGGATGAAACAAATATCTTGCAGCTAGAAGAATTGTAACCTGCAACAACTAGATTTCTAGCCCACAGCATAAGGGACTGCAGACAGTTGAAGGGGAAAGGTCAAAATGATTAAAGTGTGATAGTTCTAGAGAAGAACGGAGGTGACCATTGAATAGTCAACTGTGAGGCACCACAAGCACCGAATAAGATGACAAGAAGAAGAAGAAGTTTGATCTGAGTAGATTAACCTATGACATGGCATTCCCATGAAACACGTCTTTGTCATGGTGGTTAACCATTAGGGCAGAGTTTTTGTTTAATTTCTCTTCTACTTTTCAATTATGGTTTTCTATTACAAAGACTAAGTCCTCTCCCTATCTTTGAGGGAGAGTGGACAAATACATTATGGTTTTTTTTCAGTCCTAGGACGAATAAGACTCCTCGCAAGCCCTGTATAGTGGGATCTGCTTTGAGGAGAAAATATAGTTAGTTGTTTGTTTTAGTTTTTTCCAGTTACTGATTGGTAATAGATCATTGTTATTTTTTTGTTATCAATTGAATAATAGACATGTATTGTTGAATGAAAAATTTGTAGTAGATTCATGCCAGAGTTTAAAGTTTTCAATGCAATAAAGGAGTTAGTTCAATGTTATGATTTTTTGATTAAGTAGTAAGTGTTGACATCTAGTGTGGAGGCAACAACTCAAGCAAGAGCCACTTGAGGTACTACTATCCACTCTTTCTTTTCTATTATTAGATTAGTTCATGCATTTTTTAATTAAGATAGTTTCTAGTTTCATGCATGAGGAATTCATGAATATGATTCTATGATTGAGTTGTATTATGTAGCTTAATTGTTTGTTTCATACTCTTGAGTAATTAGTTACAATTCAGTCTTAAAATTTAAGTTACAGTCTTAAGTGATAAGTACTAGTAGCACGAGTAACAACTTAAGTTTATTCCCCTATTTTGTAAGTTAAACGCATTCATTTCCTTTTATATCTTTTACAATTTCTTGTACATATGTAATCACTTATATTCATTGATACAAGTTGTGTTAGAATCCATGAATGCACATATAGTGCCAACACTGTCAGAAGATTATGAAGCCCTAGTTGATAATTAAATGAAGCCTCTCATAGAATATGAATTGTTCAGTTAGGAAACCATCCAATGAATTGTATCTCTACATGTAGCACCAAGTTAATAATACAATAGAGAATCCCCATAGAACTAATCATAAATAGGGATTATAGTGATAGAAAATGGTAGGGAATGGTTGAAATTTAGTTAGGAGAGGATTATTAAGGTTTTTATTATTTAAGATTTTTTTATGGTGTGGGAAATTGGTTTCTAGTAGTTTTCTAATGGAGAAATGAGGAAATAGATGGGAGAAAGAGAATGAAAGAAAGAAAGTCACAAGGGATCCATATTTTGATGCCTCGAGGAGGCTTCACATTTTTTTGATCTTCAATATTTAACTTACTACCTTGGTTTTGTTTAATTCACTTATGTGTTGGAGAGAAGTTAAAATAATTTTTATCAATAATGTGAATGTGTGGGTATTGGAATGAAAAGAAGGATTAAAACGAGGCTATATGCACAAATGAGTGGAAAAATATTTTTTTGAAATATGACTCAAGAAACTAGCACCCACCTAGCATGTGTCTCCTTGTAGTACCAGGGATCTAGATTTTTTGACCTAGTAGATAATAGGTTTATAAGGTTAAGACCAAGTTTACGTTGTTCTTCATTTCTAATGAAACTAAGTGAAGAAGCAAACTAAAATGGAGTAAAATAAGTCAAAAGACATTGCAACTAAAATTTTGTAAAGGACATATGTGGGTGACCATGTTACTTTGATCTTATCTTCAAAATTACCTTTAATTCTAAATGCAAGTATGTATCTTAAAATACAGATTACTAAAGGCACATAGTTTTTGTAGAATAGAGAAGGTAATCCCACAAAACATGGATGAACACACTAACATGCATGAAAGTACTAAATAGAAATATAAAACTAAACACAATGGATACATTAATGAAAATAAAACAATAAATACAAGGTACAACTCTAAATAATCCATGTGGGTACTATGATACATTGGGGAGATAAGGATAGAAAGGAGATATATGGAGTATTTCATAGTGAGAGAGCGGGCTATGGATGGAACACTCAAGAGAATACCAATACCTTGGAAAATATTTTCCTATGTTGCAACCATTGAGATGTGAGAGAGATAAGGAATGAGAGTGGATAAGATTGATAATATTATTGTTAATGAATAAAGGGCTAATCTAGGCCATTTTTTTATAGTGGTCAAATTATGATGTTGATATGGTCACCACATAGCTTTATAAGTATACCACCAAAGGAATTAAGCCAAATCCAAAATAAAATGTGATATTTACGACATCATTCTGTTGGATCTCTATTGTGTTTATAGTTTGTCCTTGATGACAAAATCTCTTTCAGTTAGTTCTCTTTGATGATCAGTCTCAGGATGGTTCTCTTTGCATACCACTGGTGTATTTCACATGATTACAAGCCATTTGATTACATTCTTTGATCTCAAATTTTTTGAAGGCATTACATTTACCTTGGTTCTGACATCTCATTTGTCTAAAGGTATTGGTTGTTTCTCATTCGGGCTTACTCATTTCAGTGTGAGAATGGCAGGGTCTCCCCGATCCATTTTTGAAATGTTTGTGTTGCCTATCGGCAAGACATTTTTGATGTCATGTCGATTGAATTTAACATACTAGTAGTTGTCGGCAAGACCTCCTTTTTGTTTCGGCAATAGAAAGTGATCTCTATCAGCATATGTTATTCCGTCGATATGTGGTCTCTACAAAATTGGTATGTCACACCGATCGGAGATTAAATGGAAACACATCAGCAAGAGCTTAAGGCTTTGGTGAAGGGTCATAGCGAATGTGCAATGTCACACCGACCGCCGTTGGAAAATTTCCTTCGGCAGGACTTTTTGGAAGTTTCGGCGAACAAGTGTGAATTCGGGGTGTTTCGGTATGACTGAAACAATCTACAAGATGTTTCCCCGATAGTTTGAAGTTACAACGACTTTTCGAATGACTTCTTTCAAATTTCTCATCGGTGAGAGATGTTCTCTTCGGAATAGGTCTTCCCAAGAGCAATATGTTACGGCAACAATGTGTATCAAGTGACCTTTGGTGAAACAAAATCTAATCTATGAGAGGTCTCTACGATATCATATGGTCACAGCAAAAGTGAATGAAACTAAAGGGCATATCAGTGAGAAGTTTCCTTATGTCTCAATGAATGAATAATACACTAAGGAAGCCCATCGATGAAACTTAATGTTGTTTGTATAACGTCTCCCTGACAGTATAATGTCACAGCGACACACAAGTGGATGAAGACTTTCGGAAAGACATGGTGTGCTCTACAGGAGGTCTCCCCGATATCATAATGTTATAGCGAATCACATAAGACAAAAGTCTTATGTCGGTGTGAGAACATTAATGTCTTGGCGATCTATTGTGAGCACGGGGCTATCGGCAAAATAAAGTGAATTCTCTATAGGGTCTGCCCGATAACGAAGGGTCACGGCAAAACAGAAGGAACCAAAGTATGATTAGCATTTGAATTTCCTTCGGCATAACGTTACATCGACGAAAATGAGAGTTAAGGGAAAAAATTTGTGATTATTCTTTTTGGCTGGGTATGGAACCCTAGCCTGGCCACCATCATGAGAATTTTAGTTTCTGTTGTTGTTGGCTGTAACGACTTTATCAGTGGTATATGGAAGTTTTATTTGGTACATTTTTGACTGGAAGCTCAACATTGGTTGATGGAGCCATGGGAGTTGCAGATTTGTCTATGGTGGGCAGTTGTGCTTTTTAAGCAGTGAAATGATCACATACGTTTTAGATTTGTTGAGGTCGGCTCTTAGTTGGGTGAAACGGCTCTTGTATTGGGAAATCAATTTCACCTCGACTAATAATCTTGCTAGGTACAAGATGAAGTTTTCTTTTATAAACAACTTTGTTAACTTCAGTCTGAACATTCTCAGGTTGGTTGTTTAGCCGTTACTTCTGAAGACAGTTACTTTTCTGGCATTTAAATCAAAAAGATGTATAAATAGAAGCAGAAAACTATGTTTTTTGTTCGGTTGTTGTAATTCTAAGATTATCATTCCTTGGTTGTATGAAAATGTATGGATAAAACTTTGCAATAAAATCCGAATAACAAGATGCAGAGATTATAAATTTCGTCTCTACGTAGTATTTTAGGGATTTAATTATTGAATCTTTAAGGTATTCTGTAGACAAGAAAATAGAGAAATATGTGCTTAGCTGAAAACAGAGAAATCGTCTAAGTTATCATTGTTGTTCAATTCATAATTTGAGGGGTTGGTACTCCTTGAGATAGATATCTCTAAATGAGGGGTTGGTGCTCCTTGAGTGGGTGCTCAAAAATTAGCCTATAAGGCATTGTGAATAATTGATTAAAAGATTAAGCCTAGAAGGAATTTAGGGAGTGGTTTTTATACCCCAGGAGGGTTTTCCACTCGGCAAACTTTGTGTCACTTTGTTCTTCTATGTTCTCACTGCTTTATTGTGTTGTTGTTTCAGTACACTGTTGGGATTACTACTTTTCTCAATTTTGTTTATGAATGATTACATTCAACTCATGAATGCATTAATCAGAATAATATTGAGATCAAATCTGAGCTATGTTTTTGAATTTTTGAAAATTAGTCAAATCTGTTAAGACACTGATTCACCCCCCCCTCTCAATGTCATTTTAACTCCAACAATTGGTATCAGAGCGTAGGGTCCTTTGATAGGTTTTAATCACCTTGGATTGATCTTGGTCTTGGAGTTTGTTTTTAATGGCACATTCTCAAGACGGTGCCTCTGTAACCAGAGCTTCATTATTTGATGGAACAGATTATGTGTTCTGGAAAATTAGAATGGAAGCTTTTCTTATTTCTTTTGATGTTGATGTTTGGAGCATTGTTTTAAATGATTACAATGTACCAGATACTATTCCCACTAATGCTGCTGAAAAAAAGAGGTATGAAACAAATTCCAGAGCTAAGCATGCCATCTTGTGTGGGTTAACTAAAGATGTGTTCATTAAAGTCATGCATTGCAAATCTTCTCATGGAATCTGGGAAAAACTTGAAACTATATATCAAGGGAATGAGATTCAAACTGTCAAAAATCATTACACTCAAACATCAGTTTGAGGAGTTGAAAATGAAGGATGATGAAAAAGTGGTTGAATATTTCCTAAGAGTTGATGAAGTTGTCAATTCAATGAAAGGTCTAGGTCAAGAGGTTAATGAATTTGATGTGGTCACAAAGGTTGTTAGAACCTTACCATCCAAATTTGAATCTAAGGTTTCAGCCCTCGAAGAAAAGAAACACTTTGATAAGCTTACCTTAGACAACCTACAAGGAATACTTACTGCCTATGAAATGAGAAATAGCAAAAACAATTCAACAAGAAAAGAAACTGCCTTTAACACTGAAAAGAAAGAAAAAGTCAGAGTCAGTGAATCAGAGTTGTCTGATTCTAAAGAATCCCATTTTGTTAGAAGATTTAAAAAGGGATTAGGAAAATATAAGGGAAAACTTCCCTTTAAATGTTTTAACTGTGGAAAATAGGTCACTTTGCTGCAAAGTGTCCCTATGATGATCAAATCTGTGACATCGAGACAACTGAAAAACAGCCTAAGAAGAAGGCCTTCAAACCTAAACGAAACTTCAATTTCAAAAAGAAGAAAAGTCTATTTAGTAAGGATGAATCTGATATTGAGTCTGAAGATTCATCAGTTGAAGAAGATGAAACTTTGTTCATGGCTGAAATTACTTAGCAAAATGATTCAAACACTATTGATGTTGAAGAAGGTGAAGTAGATCTTGAAAGTGAGCTGAAATGTGCTTTACAAGAGGTCAGAAAACTCAAAAAACAAGTTCTTGCTCAAGAACATAAACCAGATCAAGAAATGGTCTCTCTGAAAACTCAGCTTGAAGAAGCTAAAAGAGTTGAAGACTGTCTTCAGAGACTGTAAGCTACAAAGATCAAGAAATTCAAAAACTGGAACAAGAAGTAGTCTGTCTTAGGAAGGAAATTGAAAAATATGAAAGCACTATAAAACTGAATGAGATTCTCAGCAAGCAGAAGATGTATAAAGATAAAACTGGTGTTGGTTTTGAAAAGGGTGAATGCTCAACTGACAATGTAAAACAAAACCCCTCTTCTGAAGTCAAAGGTTCAGGTTCAAATCACTCAGAATTTGGTAAGGATCATGTTCAGTCTTTAAGAGGTAATAGATCTTCATACAGAGTCAATCCTTTCTTCTATGGTTATTGTTTTTTCTACAACAAATTTGGCCATAAGGTGAGCACTTGTAGGCTTATGAATCCTAGAATACCTAGGTTTGGTCTTAGGAAACACTATGGTTTTGTTAGACAAATCAGATGTTTTAAATGCAATACCTTGGGACATTCTGTCAAACAATGTAGAACTAATCTGCAATCGAAACAGTAGAAAATTAAAAAGGTTTCGAAACCTAAGACAGTTAACAACATTGAACAAACTATGTTGGTTCAAACTTCTTTTCATTCCAAGAAAAAGGACTTATGGGTCCTGGACAGTGGATGTTCTAACCATATGACTGGTGACAAGGATATTTATAAATCTTGAAGATTATGTAGGTGGATATGTTAAGTTTGGTGATAACTCTAGTATTCAAATTAAAGGTAGAGGTTCACTCCTTCTGAATGAAGACACTCCTATCTATAATGTGTACTATGTGGAAGATCTCAAGCACAATCTTCTAAGGGTTAGTCAAATCTATGATAGTGGTTATCATGTTCTTTTCACTTCGAAGGGATGTGAGATTAAGAACAAGCTAGGAAAGGCTATTGCAGCTAGAAGGAGGACAAAAGGAAATGTGTACAATCTTCTTGACACATCAAGCAATGACAATAATCAAGGTATGTGTCTAATGGGCCAAATTGAAGAGAATTGGTTATGGCATAAAATATTAGGAAACATAAAATTTGAAAATCTGGTTAGAATCAGTAAAAATCAGAATGTTAGAGGTCTACCAGTTCTTAGCAAGCCAAAAAACTTTGTGTGCAAAGAATGTTTAAGTGGTAAACAAACTAAAATCAGCTTCAAAACAAAAGAACATTCTTCTTCAAAACCTTTACAGCTTGTGCATACTGATTTATGTGGACCAACCAGAACAAGGTCTATTAATGGTGAAAGGTACTTTATGCTGTTTGTGGATGATTATACTAGAATGGTTTGGGTCACATTTCTTAAGCACAAATCTGAAGCCTTTGAAAGGTTTAAAATCTTTCGCAAATTGGTTGAGAAGGAATTTGATTTGAAACTTAAATGTCTGCGATCTGACAAAGGAGGTGAGTTCACTTCTCAAGAGTTTATTGATTACTGTGAATAGCACGGCATTAAAAGACAATATGATGCAACAAAAACACCTCAACAAAATGGGGTAGTTGAACGTAAAAATAGAACTGTAAAAGAAATGGCTAGAACCATGCTAGATGAAGCTAAGTTATCTGATATGTATTGGAAAGAAGTTTTTCATACAACTGTATACATTTTGAATAGAGTGCAGCTTAGGGCGAAATCTAAACACACTCCTTATGAACTTTGGTATGGAAAAATTGCTTCTTTCAAACACTTTAGAATTTTTGGAAGTAAGTGTTTTATCAAGAAAGATGATGATAACCTTGGGAGCTTTCAATCAAAGAGTGATGAGGGTATCTTTTTGGGATACTCAACTCACAGCAAAGCTTATAAATGCCTTAACAAAAGGCTTAATAAGATTGTTGAAGTTGTTAATGTAAAATTTGATGAATGACCACATTTGTATGCTAAATCTTTGCAGGATAATGAGGAAGAAGAACTTGAACTAGAAATAATTTTAGAAGGAACTGAAACAGCAAAGCCTAATACTGATTCAGCAAGCCCTAAAAATGAAACAAGTCCTAAAAAGGTTGCATCAAAAGCTCTAGCTAAATATCACCCCAAAGATCAGATTATTGGGGATAAAAATGCAGGAGTTCAAACTAGAAGAAAGGATACAAAATATGATGAAAAGGCACAAATTGCTTTTTGTTTAGTTACTCAGTTTGAGCCTAAAAATTTTAATGAAGCTCTCATAGATTCATGTTGGATTAATTCTATGCAGGAAGAAATTGATCAGATTGAGAAAAATCAGACTTGGGAGTTAGTCCCAAGACCAGATGACAAGAATGTCATTGGAGGAAAATGGATATACAGAAACAAGGTTGATGAAAATGGTAATGTTATTCGCAACAAAGCAAGATTTTTTTGCAAAGGCTATGCTCAACAAGAAGGTATTGATTTTGGTGAAACCTTTGCACCTGTTGCTAGACTATAATCTATCATAATATTCTTGGCTTATTTTGTTTACAAAAACTTTACTGTTTATCAAATGGATGTCAAAACTACTTTTTTAAATGGCTATTTAGATGAAGAGGTCTATGTTGAACAGCCTGAAGGATATATTTGCAAAGATAATCCTGGTCATGTTTACAAGTTGAAAAAGGCCTTTTATGGCTTAAAACAAGCACCTAGAGCTTGGTACTCTAGGCTGGACAGTCATTTGCTTTCAAATGGTTTTGTTAGTGGAGGTGTAGACAACAATCTTTATGTTAAAACTAAAGGTTCTAATATTTTGGTTGTTGAAATTTACGTTGATGACACTATCTTTGGCTGCAACAATGTTACTTTGAGTAAAAAATTCTCTTAGCTAATGGAATCTGAATTTGAAATGTCATTATTAGGAGAATTAAATTTCTTCTTGGGTCTTCAAATCTCTCAACGTGAAAATGGAATATTTCTTTCTCAAACCAAGTATGCTAGAGAGATGCTTAAGAAATTTCAGATGGATGAATGCCATCCAGTTAGCACTCCAATGGTTACTGGATGCAAACTTACTAAGGTTGATGATTCTCCTGATACAAATCAAACTGAATATAGATCAATGATCAGCAGTCTTTTATATTTAACCGCCTCTAGAACTGACATTATGCAAGTAGTTTGCACTGTTGCACGGTTTCAGGCATCACCTAAAGAATCCCATGTCACTGTTGTTAAAAGGATTTTTAAATATATTTAGGGCACTCTTGATTATGGTCTTTGGTATCCTAGAAGCAATGATTTCTCTTTGATTGCTTATACTGATGCTGAGTGGGCTAGTTGTTTGGATGATAGGAAAAGCACCAGTGGTGTTGCATTCTTTCTTGGTGATCGTTTAGTGGCATGGCACAACAAGAAACAAGTATATGTTTCTCTTTCTACTGCTGAAGCAAAATACATTGTTGCCACTTCATGTTGTACTCAAGTTCTTTGGATGAGTCAGATTGTTTCAGATATGGGTATTGATGTTTCTAAACCTGTTTCCATTCTTTGTGATAACACTAGTGCGATAAATATTTCAAAAAATCCTGTTATGCACTCTCGCACTAAACATATTGCTATCAAGTTTCACTTTCTTCGAGAAAAATTTTTGGCTAATGAAGTCTGCTTACAGTTTGTTGGCTCACAAGATCAGGTGGCTGATATTTTTACTAAGCCCTTAGCTAAAGAGTTATTTGAAAGGTTAAGACTTTGATTGGGAGTTATCTCTCAATCTTTACTTCTCTGATTTTACTAGCATTGGCTTAGGGGGAGCATATTATCTATTTTGATTCACTTACAGCTCTCCTACAATCTTGATTTGCTGCACTGTTACTCTTTTTGCAGCTGTTTCTCATGATATTTTGGTTGGCTTCTCAATTGTGTTTCATGGCAATGCACATTCTTCTCTTCTATTCTTTGTCATTGAGGCAAAAAGGGGGAGAGTCATTTGTGTTTTTCCATCAAGGACAAAGGGGGAGTTTGTTGGATCTCTGTTGTGTTTATAGTTTGTCCTTGATGACAAAATCTCTTTCAGTTAGTTCTCTTTGATGATCAATCTCAAGATGGTTCTCTTTGCATACCACTGGTGTATTTCACGTGATTACAAGCCATTTGATTACATTCTTTGATCTCACATTTTTTGAAGGCATTACATTTACCTTGGTTCTGACATCTCATTTGTCTAAAGGTATTGGTTGTTTCTCATTTGGGCTTTACTCATTTCGGCGTGAGAATGGCAGGGTCTCTCCAATCCATTTTTGAAATGTCTGTGTTCCTATCGGCAAGACATTTTTGATGTCATGTCGATTGAATTTAACATACTGGCAGCTGTCGGCAAGACCTCCTTTTTGTTTCGGCGATAGAAAGTGATCTCTATCGGCATATGTTATTCTGTCGATATGTGGTCTCTGCGAAATTGGTATGTCACACCGATCAGAGATTAAATGGAAACACATCGGCAAGAGCTTAAGGCTTCGGCGAAGGGTCATAGCGAATGTGCAATGTCACACCGACTGCCGTTGGACAATTGCCTTTGGCGGGACTTTCTGGGAGTTTCAGCGAACAGGTGTGAATTTGGGGTGTTTCGATATGACTGAAACGATCTACAAGATGTTTCCCCAATAGTTTGAAGTTACAACAACTTTTCGAATGACTTATTTCAAATTGCTCATCGGTGAGAGATGTTCTCTTCAAAATAGGTCTTCCCGAGAGCGATATGTTACAGCGACAATGTGTATCAAGTGACCTTCGGTGAAACAAAATCTAATCTATGAGAGGTCTCTACGATATCGTATGGTCACAACGAAAGTGAATGAAACTAAAGGGCATCTCGGTGAGAAATTTCCTTATGTCTTAGTGAATGAATAATACACTAAGGAAGCCCATCAATGAAACTCAATGTTGGCTATATAACGTCTCCCCGACAGTATAATGTCACAGCGACACACAAGTGGATGAAGACTTTCGGAAAGACATGGTGTGTTCTACAAGAGGTCTCCCCGATATCATAATGTTATAGCGAAGCACATAAGACAAAAGGTTTATGTCGGTGTGAGAACATTAATGTCTTGGCGATCTATTGTGAGCTTGGGGCTGTCAGCAAAACAAAGTGAATTCTCTATAGGGTATGCCCGATAACGAAGGGTCACAGCGAAACAGAAGGAACCAAAGTATGATTAACGTTTGAATTGCCTTCGTCATAATGTTACATCGATGGAAATGAGAGTTAAGGGAAAAAATTCATGATTATTCTTTTTGGATGGGTATGGAACCCTAGCCTAGCCGCCATCATGAGAATTTTAGTGTATGTCATTGTTGGCTGTAACAACTTTATCAGTGGTATATGGAAGTTTTATTTGGTACATTTCTGACTAGAAGCTCAACAATGGTTGATGGAGCCATGGGAGTTGCAGATTTGTCTGTGGTGGGCAGTTGTGCTTTTTAAGCAGTGAAATGATCACATATGTTTCAGATTTGTTGAGGTCGGCTCTTAGCTGGGTGAAACGGCTCTTGTATTGGGAAATCAATTTCACCTCGACTAATAATCTTGCTAGGTACAAGATGAAGTTTTCTTTTATAAATAGCTTTGTTAACTTTAGTCTGAACATTCTTAGGTTGGTTGTTCAACTGTTACTTCTGAAGACAGTTACTTTTCTAGCATTTAAATCAAAAAGATGTATAAATAGAAGCAGAAAACTATGTTTTTGTCCGGTTGTTGTAATTCTGAGATTATCATTCCTTGGTTGTATGAAAATGTATGGATAAAACTTTGCAATAAAATCCAAATAACAAGATGTAGAGATTGTAAATTTCTTCTCTACATAGTATTTTAAGGATTCAATTATTGAATCTTTAAGGTATTCTATAGATGAGAAAATAGAGAAATATGTGCTTAACTGAAAATAGAGAAATCCTTTGAGTTATCATTGTTGTTCAATTCATAATTTGAGGGGTTGGTACTCCTTGAGATAGATATCTCTAAATGAGGGGTTGGTACTCCTTGAGATAGATATCTCTAAATGAGGGGTTGATGCTCCTCGAGTGGGTGCTCAAAAATCAGCCTATAAGGCATTGTGAACAGTTGATTAAAAGATTAAGCCTGGAAGGCATTTAGGGAGTGGTTTTTATACCCCAGGAGGGTTTTCCACTCGGAAAATTTTGTGTCACTTTGTTCTTCTGTGTTCTCACTACTTTACTGTGTTGTTGTTTCAATACACTATTGGGATTACAACTTTTCTCAATTCTTTTTATGAATGATTACATTCAACTCATGAATGTGTTAATCAGAATAATATTGAGATCAAATCTGAGCTATGTTTTTGAATTTTTGAAAATTAGTTAGTCAAATCTGTTAAGAAATTGATTCACCCCCCCCCCCTCTCAGTGTCATTTTAACTCCAACACATTCTTGCTTATATGTGGTTGCCACCCTAATGGTCAAAGAGCCTAGATCAATCTAGGTGATGAAATTATATGGATAGTGCATATAGAGTGTGTGCCCCTTAAATTGATTGGAAAAAGGAGAGTGCCGATTAATGTAAGGTAAATTCTAGGGGGAAGAAAGTAAAATGGAAGGGTATATGTGATAGTGGAAAATTTAATGAAAGAGGGAAACATATATGAGATTCCTCAAATGATAAATAAGGATACCCCAAGTGGTGGAAAAGTACTCAATGTATATAATAAATGTTGAGAATCATGAGTAAGTGATTGGGTGATCAGAATAAGAAAAGAAAAGGGGATCATATAAATGAGTTTATGCTCCCAAATCATAGGGATCAAGATGAGGTGCCCCCCAAGGGAAGATATCTCATGATAAAATTAGGAGAAAGGAAAATGTGGTGATCATTATTAAGGTATGTAGAGATATGTGTGATTATGTACAAGGTCATCACATGTGATAATATAGAAGTAGAAAACAAGATTTAAATTGATTATAAGTACTACATGATGCAAGTAAATTGGAGAGAACAATTATTCAATTGGTACATAAAGAAACATATTAAAGTGAATTGATATGTAAGTATAGAAAAATGGAGAGGATAATATATTTTCAAGTAGAGAATGATCAATCATAGAGGTGTATATAGAGAAACATGAAACATTAAAGTACATTATAGGAAGGAAGCATGTTTGAATAGTGTCATAAACAGTATGATAAATACACATAAAATACCATTAAGGATTCTCTAAAGAAAATCCAGCTCTAATAGGATACAATCTATATTTGTCTTTAACCTAGACCTATCCTCCATGTTTTCCATAGACTATTGTATATACATAAGGACGAGGTAGGAATTATGGGATAATAAAAAATAGTGATTGAGATGGAGTATGTAAATATTCAAAACATACAAAGGACACAAAAGATAAAATTCCCCTAATGAGTAGAAATTATGTTTCCCTTATGTAAAGGGTGAAAAGAGGGCAATTGAGATGAAAATATGAGACTAGTCGAAGTGAAAACATGATTTAATAGATATGTGTGACAATGGGAGAGGGGGTGAATTTAAGGTAACAACCACAAGGTAAAATAAAAGAGAAATTAGTCATAAAATAGACATATCAAGAAATATAAGGATATAAATTACATTGAAATAATATAATTTAGGGAGTAAAGGTGATGCCACTAGGAAAAATAGATATAAAAAAATTATCCTCATAAAGAAGAAAAATAGAGACGAGTAATAAAATACTAGACTACAAATTGTAAAAATATTGGGTTAATGGGTATGATGTGCAATAATATAGGATAAAATAGATAAAATAATTCAAGAACAAGAATAGTCACCAAGGGATCTATATGCATTATATCCACAAGATGTGACAAGTGTCAAGGAACCATGATTATGAGTAATATGTATCATCATTCCCAATAGGAAAATAAAAATGACAAAAAGAGAAAAAGTGATCCTAAAGAGGTGGTATACAACAAATAAAGTAGGGGAGAGGTGTGGCATATGTGACTTGACATGAAAAGGTAAGAGGTTCCCTAATACTTGACAACCTCCCTATGATGTCACATAGGGGAAGACACAAATAAGAGCAACATAAGAAAGATATATCATGAACAATAATGAACAAATAAAAGAATCCAAATATATGAAGTAATGATTAGGTAGGAAGAGGAAATTTTCATAAAGAAATTGTGGTACAAGTATAAAAATGAACAACATATAGAATAACACATTACAACAATAGAAAATGGTATGAAGAGGCACTAAAGTCAAGTTATAATCAACCAAAAAAATAGGTGTATTATTCATCAAATATTGTATCATGTACACAACCCTACAAGGATAATTTTTATAAGTATACCACATAAAAATAATCATTTCAAATAAATTCAGAATAAAGAATTAGTAGATAGAGGAGGAACACTTTTAATGGTCATACATAAAGGGTGGTCAAAGGGATGTACATGACTCACAACTATAGTAAAATAAGTAGAGTAGAAGTGACATGAGAATTGGAAGAAGGATGATTCATTCTTGGGATGTTATGATGGTCATGACCATCATCATGTGTGTTATAGGTGAATGTTAAGTCGTGTGTTGTGTTAAGTTCTTCTATCTAATAAAATATGTTATCATGAGAAAAAGTGAAAGTTCATCATAAGGAAAAGTGACAATGAAAGAACCCATCTCTCATGATAATGAATGGTCCACTTAGTACTCATTGCATCTAGGTGATGCTCATAGAGGTGAAGCATTGGGCCTTCCCGAGAGGTCACCCATCCCAATACTACTCCATCTCTAGCACACTTAACCACAGATTTTTCTCCAAGGTTAATACCACTTAGCTTGCAACCCCATTTTTAAAACTTCAGCAAGTGTTTTGCCTTATGAACCATTCATTATAGAGCACCTTTAGCTCATCAATTGATAAGTAGGAGGTATTTTCCACAATTGGAGTAGTACTAGGACGGGTGACCTCCCAGGAAGTCCCAATGCTTCACCTTTGTGAGCATCACCTAGATGAAATGAGTGCTAAGTGGACCATTCATTATCATGATAGATGGGTTCTTGTGAACCACTACTCATGAAACATGGGTTGATGAGTTTGACTCATAAAACTACATAGTTGAGTCTTGATAGCAATATCACAATAAGACATGTTGTGGAAAATACCTCCTAATTATCAATCGATAAGCTAATGGTGCTCTATAATGAATGGTTCATAAGGCACAACACTTGTTGAAGGTTTTTCAAATGGGGTTGCAAGATAAGTGGGCTTAACCTTGGAGAAAACTCTATGGTTAAGTGTGTTGGAGCTAGAGTAGTATTGGGATGGGTGACCTCCTGGGAAGGCCCAATGCTTCACCTTTGTGAGCATCACCTAGATGCAATGAGTGTTAAGTGGACCATTCATTATCATGAGATATGGTTTATTGTGAACCACTACTCATGAAACATGGATCGATGAGTTTGATTCATAAAACTACATAGTTGAATTCTAATAGCAATATCACAATTTGACACGATGTGGAAAATACCTCCTAATTATCAATTGATGAGATAAATGTGCTCTATAATGAATGGTTGATAAGGAACAATGCTTTCTGAAGGTTTTGCAAATGGGGTTGCAAGCTAAGTGGGCTTAACCTTGGAGAAAACTTTGCAGTTAAGTGTGTTGGAGTTGGAGTAGTACTATGATGGATGACCTCTCGGGAAGGCCCAGTTCTTCACCTTTGTGAGTATCACCTAGATGCATGAGTGCTAAGTGGACCATTCATTATCATGATATATGGGTTCTTGTGAACCACTACTCATGAAACATGGGTCGATGAGTTTGACTCATAAAATTACACAGCTGAATACTAATAGTAATATCACAAATTGAAACGCTATGGAAAATACCTCCTACTTATCAATTGATGAGCTAAAGGTGCTCTATAATTAATGGTTCATAAGTAACAACACTTGTTGAAGGTTTTCTAATAGGGTTGCAAGCTAAGTTGGGTTAACCTTGGAGAAAACTCTGGTTAAGTGTGTTGGAGCTGGAGTAGTACTAGGATGGGTGACCTCCCAAGAAGGCCGAGTGCTTCACTTTTGTGAGTATCACCTAGATGAAATGAGTGCTAAGTGGACCATTCATTGTCATGAGGCATGGTTTCTTGTGAAATACTACTCATGAAACATGGGTTGATGAGTTTGACTCGTAAAACTACATAGTTGAATATTGATAGGAATATCACAATTTGACACATTGTGGAAAATACCTCCTACTTATTAATTAATGAGATAAAGGTGCTCTATAATGAATGTTTCATAAGGCATAACACTTGTTGAACTTTTTTCAAATTCGGTTTCATGATAAGTGGGCTTAACCTTGGAGAAAACTATGTGGTTAAGTGTACTGGAGTTGGAGTAGTACTAAGATGGGTGACCTCCCAGGAAGGCTCAGTGCTTCACCTCTATGAGCATCACCTAGATGCAATGAGTGATAAGTGGACCACTCATTGTCATGGGATTTGGATTCTTGTGAATCACTACTCATGAAACATGGGTTGATGAGTTTGACTCTTAAAACTACACAGTTGAATCCTAATAGGAATATCACAATTTGACACATTGTGGAAAATACCTCCTACTTATCAATTGATGAGATAAATGTGTTCTATAATTAATGGTTCATAAGGCATTACACTTGCTAAAGGTTTTGAAAATTGGGTTGCAAGCTAAGTGGGATTAACCTTGGAGAAAACTCTATGGTTAAGTGTGTTGGAGCTAGAGTAGTTCTAGTATGGGTGACCTCTTGAGAAGGCCCAGTGCTTCACCTCTGTGAGTATCACCTAGATGCAATGATTTCTAAGTGGATCATTCATTATCATGATATATGGGTTCTTTTGAACCACTACTCATGAAACATGGGTCAATGATTTTGACTCGTAAAACTACACAGTTGAATCTTGATAGCAATATCACAATTTGACACATTGTGGAAAATACCTCCTACTTATGAATTAATGAGTTAAAGGTGCTCTATAATGAATGGTTCATAAGGCACAACACTTTCTAAAGGTTTTTTAAATGGGGTTGCAAGCTAAGTGGTCTTGACCTTGGAGAAAACTCTGTGGCTAAGTGTGTTGTAGCTTGAGTAGTACTGGGATGGGTAACCTCCTAGGAAGGCCCAATGCTTCACCTCTGTGAGCATCACCTAGATGCAATGAGTGCTAAATGTACCATTCATTATCATGATAGATGGGTTCTTTTGAACCACTACTCATGAAACATTGGTTGATGAGTTTGACTCATAAAACTACATAGTTGAATCTTGATAGCAATATCACAATTTGATACGGTATGGAAAATACCTCCTACTTATCAATTGATGAGCTAAAGGTGCTCTATAATGAATATTTTATAATGCACAACACGTGTTGAAGGTTTTGCAAATGGGTTTGCAAGCTAAGTGGGCTTAACCTTGGAGAAAACATTATGGTTAAGTGTGTTGGAGTTGGAGTAGTATTGGGATGGGTGACCTTTCAAGAAGACGCAGTGCTTCACCTTTGTGAGCATCACCTAGATGCAATAGGTGCTAAGTCGACCATTAATTTTAATGAGATATGGGTTCTTGTAAACCACTACTCATGAAACATGGGTCGATGAGTTTGACTCGTAAAACTACACAGTTGAATCTTGGTAGCAATATCAAAATTTGACACGCTATGGAAAATATCTCCTACTTATCAATTGATGAGATAAAGGTGCTCTATAATGAATGGTTCATAAGGAACAACAATTTCTAAAGGATTCACAAATAGGGTTGCAAGCTAAGGGGGCTTAACCTTAGAGAAAACTCTATGGTTAAGTGTGTTGGAGTTGGAGTAGTAATGGGATGGGTGACCTCCTGGGAAGGCCTAGTGCTTCACCTCAATGAGCATCAGATAGATGTAATCAATTCTAAGCGGACCATTCATTATCATGAGAGATGGTTTCTTGTTAACCACTACTCATGAAACATTGGTCAATGAGTTTGAGTTGTAAAACTACACAATTGAATCCTGATAGTAGTATCACAATAACACCCTTGTTAATAATATATTGTAATTTATTTTAAAATGTTTTCATTGATTTGTAGAGTGATTTAACATATTATGGAATGAGAAAGAAATAATTAGCAAATTATTTTGCTTAGAAAGTTTCCTAGATGCAAGAGGTGGAAGAGTGATTAAGTTATTTTCCAAAAGAATTGATTAAGAAGACATGAAAAAATCATTTCCTCATGTTTGTCTTTGAATATGGGAGGAAAGGAATTAATGTAGATAAAATATATGTGAGGATCCATGGGAGGGGTGGAAGGATAAGTGCTACTAAATTTTTCAGGAAATTGCTCAACCTCAATGTCTAGTAAAGATGGTATGAAATAGAATCTTGTAGGCCAAGAGAATTTTTACTGTTAATATCATTTAAGGGGTTATCAAACAAGAGAAGTTGGAGTAAAGAATTAGAACAATGAAATTCCATGTGAACAAGCAAATATAAGAAATGAGAAGTAAAATCCTTAGCACTTTCACTAGGATCTTGTTTGTAGTGTGCTAATTGTATGAGAGTTCCTTCAAGCTCCATGTTGCATTAGAAGTAGAATGTGAAGGCATACACAAGATCAAAAAAATAACATATGGAACTAGGAGGTTAGGTGAAAAACCAATAAAAATATCATTTATCAAGGCAATAGGAAAGAATTCATATAAGACAAGATTGTCACATGCACAAGTTAAGAAAAGAGTCCAATTTCCTCACATGATGAATATGGTAGATCAATGGACATGGATTTATTTTGGCTTAGTTGTTAAATTCATAGATTAAGTCATGATTCAAAATTCCATAAAATAGAAGGAAAACCAATCCCAAATCATAGTTTGGACAAAATTATTTCTTGTGAAGAGAAATCTAAGAATTATCAAGGTTAATCAACATAGTAGTCACATTGGCAGTAGAAGCACATCAAATATTTTTAAGAGTTTCCTTGGCCATTATATTTTTCAAAGTGTAAAATACTGATGACACTATAAAAAGATAATGTGGGAATAATAAAAGAATGAGAAGAAAAAAAATTGGATGAATTTATGCAACGAGAAGTAGTAGAACAAGTGAGAATATTTAATTACATATCAAGCTCCTTAATATTTGTACACATAAGTCCAATTAGAAGGAGGGTAATATTTGTACCAATTTATAAGGAGACATTACAACAATAAAAGGAGAAGAGGGGGGAATGCATCTCATAAGAAATGGAAAGTAAGGATGTTATGGAAGGAGGATATGTATAAAGCAAGGAAATGTGGGACAATATTAGGAAGGGAAGATATTGGTGGTAACTTAGATGAAGGAGGTAGTGATATATCTTATGGAGGAGGCATAGAAGGAAAATTGGTAAAGGTAACACAAAATTAGGATAGGGGGGAAGAAAGAGATGGTAACTCATAAGTGAGATGGTAGCTCATAAGTAGGAAACACATACTCTATAAGAGGTAGTATAATATTAGGAGGGAAAAAGGATGAGGGAATGTTATGGGAAGATGGTAACAAGGTATCTTGGGGATGAGGATGTCAAGGAGGAAAAGTGGGTAAAATTGGTATAAAATATGAAGAGCAAGAAGGAAGAGGTATCTTATAGGAAGGAGATAAAAAAGACTCTTGTGGAGTGGAAAATATAAGAGGAATTGAAAAAATGTGGTTCAAAATGGAGAAAATTCCTATAAGAATGATGAAGTGAATCCATTTCTAAAGAACATGACTTAAATACAATAGGATAAATGGGATAATAAGAAAAAGGAGAATTATTTACGTCATAATGTAATTCATCCCACGTAATATTTGAAAAGTGTTCAATAGTGAACATAAGTAACTTAGTCCATGAGACTAATACCATTCACAAGGGAGAGAAGGGTTTCATAAACATAATAAAAGGGTACAACATGGTATGAAGTAGGAAAAAGTGGAGGATAAACTGTAGGGTAACCATAATATAGTGAATTCTACATCATCACATGAGAAGACTCACTAAAGATATCAAAATATATATTATCAAGAGAATAACACAAGCCATTTGGTGGGGAGGGGACCAAGATAGTGGAAGGAGAAATAATAAGTGAATGGAGAAGGGAGAATCAATGATCCCCGTCTCAATATATTTCTAAGAGATATATAGTAAGATAAGGAGGATTGGAGTGGCATGAATCAACATCAATGCCTATATAAAAATGAATGCTTGTAAAAGTATGAAGACATGGTGGAGTTGGAATGGTGGGGAAATTATCATCATCTATGTCATGATGAAGTGCATATTAGGTGTAATAAATGGAGGAGAAGGTGGGTAATAGCTATCAATAGAGAAAGTGACATGATAGCATGCAAGGGTTTCTAAATTATTGGGATGTTTGATAATAAAACAAGAGAAGGTGGGATAGTGGGAAAGAATAATTGAGATACAATTGGTAGAAATAAGAGAATTCAGGAAGTCTAAATATGATCAAGGATAAAAAGGGAGATGGAAAAAAGTTGATAGGATAAAAGTGGAATTAAGAAAGGATGTATGAGGAGAGACTAGGAACATGGGAGAAACCATGAGTATAAAACATGGAAATCCAAGGGTGAGAGGGAGTGACTATTGAAGATAATGAGCCTTTGGAAATATTGAAAGGGTATTGTGAAGACGGAGAGTGAAGGGAAGAATATTATTATGAGTAAACTAGGTGTTGGGAAACTTAGATGGGATATTGGAAAATGTTAAAGTGGGGTTGTGAAGAGTGGAAATGGAAAATAAGGGGGTGGAGAGGGGTAATTGGGATAAGAAGTGGTGTTGTGAAGAGGTAAGTGAGGTGTGTGAATGTGGTAAGAAAGTATTAAGAAAAAAAATGTTGAACACCTGAAATACTGAGAGGGAGTGAATTAGTATTCTTTTAAACCCTTCAAACATTTAAACATCCAATCTACATAGCATATTCAATTTTAGTAATGAAAGAAAGCATGAAACATCCAACAACATCACATAACACATGAACACCAATATTTTTATGTGGAAAACCCAAAATGGGAAAAACCACAATGAGGATTAGCTCACAATATATTATAACTAGTTATAGTATATTTACATAAGTGCTCATTGTAGGTGGACTCACTGTACACTGAGAAAAAAAGAGATAGAAGAATTTTTTTGGATCACAACCTAGATTGAACCATTACAATTGCATTTGTCATATGCACATGAATTACAATTCCAATGAAGCTCAATAAATTGACTTTACACACTTCATTTGATTTTGATCTAACACTTTGCTTGCCTCTGCATTCACATCACTCTGATATTCTACTCAACATTCACAACTTAAATTCGCAATGTATTCACATCATTCACATCACTTGCATGTTTATAATATATCAAAACATCGAAAATCATCTAGCTTATATATCCACTTCAAGCATAACATTAATTAGGTCGGCCCAATTAGGTGTATCATATAAAATATACAATATATGATTTTTCAGTTCAAATCGTTCCACACACACCTCACACCAAGATTCAATCCTTAAAACCATTTGAAATAGGTCAGAATAGACCTATAATAGCTCCCACATAACTCCACAATAATTACTTAACCTTCGCATACCTTCAAACCTATTAGGTCGACACCACAAAAGACCTAATACAAAAATTCTCCAATTATAAACTCATATTCGGACATGTGAACCACAAAAATGTTATGCCATCCAAAATTCACACTCTATTGACATCTGTCAATATCTCCTTAAGTCCACAAAACAAAAATCCTATCCACAGAGAAATGCAGACTCTCCAACTCGTATGCATTGTATAGGAAATGACTATAACTGCTAGGTCGAACTTTTGTCATTCATATATTTCAAACCAAAAGCCAAAACAAGATGGAATTTTGGAATTAGATGCTTCTATCAGCCAACAAAAACATAGTAGAAATACAAAGTAAAAATTTAATTCACAAACCAATGAAGACCCAAAAAATAGATGTTATGTACCTAGAAACATTGGTAAAAACACTTAATCATTTTTCATCACAATTGGCTTCACCAGATCAAATCATCTTGCAAAATTGTCTTCCAAAAACATACCAAATCATGTTAGAACCAAGAAAACTGATTTTTACCATGATCTATATTGGAGCCTAAAAATTCATACAAACTTTAGGCTATCTTGAGACTCCCATAATGAAAAAATTGATCTCAGCACTCAAAGATACAATAGTGAAATCTGCTCAAATGGCAGGTACATTAAAAAATCACAATTTGGGGCCTCTTCAGTTTCATGCAAAATCACTTTGTAGACATGTTCATCTACCATATGTGAGTAACCACACCTAATTTCAGCTTCCTACAATCTAATTTGACAGAGTTTCAAAAGGCCAAATTGAAGGATTCTGCGAAGGTTTGTTGTCTACATAGTAAAATCTGCCAAAAGGGCTACTTTGGAGGGAAACATTTATCAACTACAAGATTTTCATGACAAGCCAATGAGTGTCTTGAATTGTCCCTATTTCAATCTACCTCCATGCAAATTTTTAGGGTCATAGCATCTAATTTCGTATTTTTTTGAAGCCAAAACCAAATGGATTTTACACAGTTTTGACATCTACACTTTTAGAAAGTTCTCACATAGGTCAACTTTGATGCTTGATATTTGGTGAAGGAAACAAAATGATAAAAAACCCTTTTTCCTACATATTCATGTGACCTAAATGAGCTAATCTCCAAAGTTATAGCTTCCCAGAATCAGGTTTGATAATTTTTTCAAAATCACATGTTGGTGGGTCTTAGTTGAGTTGGAAAAGTGCAATTTTCAGAAAATATTGAATAAGCAACTTTAGGCACTAACAATTTGCAATCCAAAAGAATTCATGCAAATCCATCTAACAGCCATACTCACCTATCATAGCTCAACATGTTCGTGCAATTTTGTGACTTTTGGAAATCATCTAATCAATTTTTCTAGGCAATTTTGGAGGCTACTTGATCCATTCTAAGCACAATGCAAAATGTTAGGAAGCAAGTTATAAAGACTACTCACTCAAAGGTAGGGTGCATCATGAATTCTTGATGGAATAGTTGTTGTCATGAGACGGGGTATGACATTTTCCCTAATACATAGTGGTTTGGGACCTCGGTAATGCTAAGGAACACCAAATCAAATGAGATGCATCTAAATCTAAGCGAGATCTTTTAAATCCCCTTGATGATCTGATTAATGATCCACATAAATTCGTTGGGGTTGGTAAAAAAGCATAAGAAAATGGAAGGTATGGTAAATAAAATGAACTCCAAGGAGATAAACTTAGTAGTACAAGAGAATCTGATCACAAATGTCTTAGAGTGGATCCAAGTAAACTTGATGTGCTCAAAATATTATTTGGGTTATGTTTGGGCCAGTTGAAGTTTTAAAATTTTCTTCTAGGGGAACGTGGTGACCTCTTGGCTCTTGTTGATTCTTTATATGGATACCATATTGAATGGTTGGAGAAAAGGTTGTTAGGATATACCATTATATCACCATCAGCTATGGAATTGCCAATTCAATAAAAGATTCATAAATTCTCTTGTGTTACCATCATCTCATTTAAAATCTAGGGAAGTGTTGAATGCCTTAATATGGAAGAATTGATCAAAAATAAAAAGACTTGATAAAATATCAAATATAAAAGTATATGCATAGCAACCCAGAAAATGACCATAGATAAAGGAAGTCTCAAGCTTATATATAAGACATCTTATTCTCCACAAAAGTGTTGACTATTGAGATGAAAGGGATTTAATGTACTGCACTCAAATTATTTCACTTTGAAATACTAAGACAATAAAATTCATTGAAGTATCCAGTAATACTCTGAGTAAATCCATTATGAACGTGTGCCAATTCATTTCAAGTGGCCTGCTTGGAAGAATACCATGAGATGTGACCCTAGATTTGGGATCAGGAAGATGCACTACAAGGGGCAGTGTTTTCTGATGTACATACAATAACCCTGGCTACCACATGTAGATTATTCTATCGATCAAACATTATTCTTTGTCTCAAAATAGTCTTTGGCATGTTGGAAGGATTTTTATTCTTGGAAATTTTGATGCACTACATGAACTGGCGATATTGGCAACAAAATAAAGATGCATCTTCTTTTATCCTTTGTAGATGAAACGACTACCTTTGATTTCTAAATCGTATCAAAGGTGAGTATTTTAACTATAGGGCATCTTTATATGGTGGAATGGTGTCATATGCTAGAGTGCATTCTTTGAGCCCCTGCCAGTTAGTGGAGATGCTCTCAAAGGGATTAGGAGTGACAAGAATTTTAGCAGATGCAAATTAGAGACTTGGGTTCAAAGCTTCAAGGAAATGCATCCATTTTACAAGTTGTCGAACATAAATTTGGCCCAAGAAGACACGAAGTGATCATAACTATTTATAAAGTAATGAGGAAATGTAGAAAATTCAAATATATGTCTATGAGTCATGAATGACAGCATTCCAAGGAGCCTTAAAGCAAGGCATCTCACACAATCGGTATAAATAAGGATATCAATACAGGATTTGACCATGCATTACAACAAGGAATTATGATTCATCATGAATACATTCAGATCAGAAAGAAGTGTAATATGGGGCTTAATCAGATTGCAATGTTTGAGGGAAAAGTTACAAATGAAGAAGATAAAGTAAAAAGCATGAATAATGCAGAAATTGCGGCTTTCAAATGTTGATCTACTCATGGGTGTTGTAACATGTCCTTCGAATCCTCCTATTTTGACTGAGTTTATTCTAATAGGTGCTTATATGTACCAACATGGATGGAAGTAATGAGAAGAGAACCCCTTAGACAATATTGAGCAAAACCCACATCGTGGATATCATCAGATGAGCTTGATTCTATAGATATACACACTGAACACAAGCTTCAAGCTTTAATGCTATAAGATAATGACCAGCATCAGTAGAAAGATACAAGGAACTGAGAAGAACAAGGAGTCCCGAGGATTTGGTGACTCATCAAATAAATACGTTAAAAGGATTACAAAGTGTCACAGACAATGCACAGAGGAGGAAGATCCATCCAAGTGACTTCAGGCATTTCCTCCACTCCCACAAACAACCTGGTAGAAAACCCTAAAACCAGCACAGCAAAGCAAAACTTCATCGGAGAGACCAGCTGTATCATTGGGAGTCACTTTGAACTTTCAAGTATCACCGATAGCCCAACAACGATTACTTCATTGGTGAGAGAATCAAAATCAGTGGAGATAAAGATAAGTCTCCTCGATGCTTTGAGTTACCCCGATACGTGAATACATATGGTCAAAGTGCAAACAAAAGATTGAATAAAATGTGTTTATAATGGAGAACAATATTACTTTGAGAAATATAAACTTCACATTTTTACCAAGGGGATTTTAAGGTGGATGATTATTTTACCCACGAAAAGAATAAAGGGTAAAAATTATAAAATATTTGCACTTGGAGGTGGAATATTTTTCACCAAAGGAATTACGAGAGTGGGTAATTATTGTTACGTGAAAGACATATTTATTGGGTGAAAATACAAGTGTTGGGATAACAAATCAAAATTAAAATTCACAAAGAGTAAAAAGCAAAGGGAGCATAAAAGTTATGAAGCGTGTGATTATTTTACCTAAAGGACATCTCAGTTAAAATATAAAGTGAGAAAATGTTAGCAAAGGAATTAAAGTTAAAGTATTGTGAAATGATTTTCACAGGAAACAAAGATAATGAAGATTAAAGTATTTTAATTTGTCGAAGACAATTAATTAAAATAAAGTGAAATGCTGCAACGGAAGAACGAGTAAAGGGTCATAACCCTAGAAGATATAATGTATATGTGCTAGATGAAATCAAATGAAGATATTATTAGAATTAGGAATTAAGCAGTAGATAGGAAATTATCAGTAGTTGGGTAGGTTGATCAGTTGCCTCATTAGAACATCATGTTGTGTATTACAAAATTTCTTGAAATTATATAATGGAGAAGAATGCATAAATCGGTGGTCCATCACTAGTGTCAATTGTTTGTTGTTAATATTTGATTATTTGGTTGTCTCCATATTGGTGTTTTCTTATTATCTAAATTGGAGTTTCATAACTCAATTTATCAAAACACATTTGTTGTTCTTGTGTGGTTTCATTAATTGGTTTCTCTCAGAGAATTAAGTATCCTTTTAATAGATCACAATAATCTGGGAGTATCACTTGAATCAATAAAGAAGAGCCCTATAATCAATAAAATTATCACACTGTCTCCAACTTGATTCTATCTTGTTATTCAGATCTATTTTTGATTTGAGAGGGTACATTTGTTGCTTTTGTGTGATTCAGTTGACTGGTTCCTTCAAAAGGATTAAAAATTCCTATTAATTAATCACAGTAACCTGGTAAGAATCATTTGGATCAATAAAGAAGAGTCTGATAGTTACATTCATGCACATTTATATGAGGTATAAAAATCACAAGTGTCAAGCAATTCAAATTGTAGCCAACAAGTAAGTCACATATCATTTGCCTTTTGACTCCATTAGCCCAACAGAAGTAGGCACTGATCATACCAATTCCATTTTAGAGTTTCATAAAATCTTATCCATACATTCACATTTCAAATTTCAGTAGGAGTATTTTAATAATCCTTCATCTATTCCACTTTATGCCACTGTGGATAGATCCTTAAATCCAATTAAATCACACAACCCTTAGATCTGTTATAGCTATCAAGGTCCATCTACCTAGGTTTAGCAGAGCCTGAAGTGCAGGGAGTCATCAACCATATAGGTTAACTCCATTCATTGGTTTAAAAACGTTGCAAGTCTAATCATAGAGCCTGGCATCCTCTTAGGATTTGTAACCTGCATTTTTGAGATCCAACAGATTGGAAACTTTTTTGGGGAGAACTTGAAGAAATCCAGTAGCAAACCGTCTTTCCTTATAGAGTCATGAATGTTTTTTGCATCCTTGTCATATCACATAATTGAGTAAGGGGATTCCACTAGGGTAAACCAAGAACAAATTCAAAATCCATTTCATTTTCCTACTCTTGGAAAAAGTAGGTGGTGACTCTATAAAAAGAAAATTTGATGAAGGATACAGCAAATAGTTTGAAACCACAATATTGCCAGTCAGAAATAAATATCACAAAGTGAAGTATGTATAGCAATTTTTTCTTGTCCCATACACATTATGGTGCAATTGAGAATTTTGGCAAAGGAGGTAATGCATATCATTCACAGCAAGACATTTATGCACCACAGTCATCAAACCAAATGAATGTTTATCCTGTCCCTCCTAGAAAAAGACTAGTAAGCTACCAAGATCATCAATACAATCCATATCCTGAGCATTATACATATCAATACCAAGCTCCTCATCAGAATGTGCAAAGCAATGTCATCCCCCGTGGAAGTGTAAATCAAAATCTGCAGCAAGGTATATATCAGAATCAACAATCTGTGGAGAAAAATGATGAATGTTTACGTATTCAAGAAAGAAGAAAAAGTCTTTTGGACACCTTTCTTGACATAAGGAGACATAAAGGAGAATCTGGGCACTCTTTGTTCAGCAGAATGGCAGATATTTGTAGGTAAATAACTATTAATTTCCCACCTAGTAGGTTTGATTTCATTGAGCAGTTCATGAAAGTATATGAGCCTAATTCAATTTATTGGCTTGAATCATGGATACCAGTTGCTTTTGATCAAATAGATGAATGGATTGGCATTGTAGATAAGAAAAGGTATGAAGACAATAGTGATATCATTGATGAATGTGGGGAAGTTGATCAAATGATTCAGCCAATGGAGGAAACATGTAAAAGTGAAGATTGCAATGAAGTTTCTTCATATTCAAATGAAGATGAAATTATGGAAGACCAATTCTCTACCTTGGAGGATGATTGCAGTATTGAAGATATTGCTGAGAACACACCATCTAAGGAATACATCAACAATAATTCAAATGATATGAAGGAGCAACCATGTATGCATGGTCATAGCACTGACAATACTAAATTAGAAGCTGAAACAAAAGAGCACAATTTTCCCTACAAAACTAAAGAGGGAAATGATTGTGAGCAATCCATAGAGGACAGGTATTCAAGTGAAAATGATTGTTATGACAGCCTGCATGATGAGGATGAAGATATAGCCGATCTCTCCTGCATAACAGATTGTGACTATGAATGTTATGAAGAATCCATTGAAATCTAGATTTTGATGACAATCATGTGGATTTACAATTAAGTGATTATTATAGCTCTTATGGAGATCAGGAGGAAGAAGCAATGGAAAATGTAAGTCCATTTGATAGTAAGAAAATGAAACCCCCAGCTGCAGTTGAGTGCTATGATGACACAATTAATGAAGAAAAATTTTGTACACCTAAAAATGGTTTTCATTTTTTTTCAAACCTATTGTATGATGAAAAGATAGAAGAAGATCAGATGATATTTTTCCAAGGTGTGCCAGAACATGAATTTCATGTGTATTCAAATCCACTTTATGATTAGGATGAAGTATTTTCTAATAATTAGGGTGATGTACCAATTGGTGAAGCAAATGAAATGAGATTGATGCATCTGAATTACCATTTTTTGATAGTGAAGAATACAACAGCAATGAGATGGGTGTAGAGGCATGTTCACTCAGTAGTGAACAAATTTCAAATCTGTTGATAGTCGAATATCAAAAATACACACATAAGAATGATTCAAAAATTTCATCTACAGCATGCATTTGCTTTAATAGTGAAATTATTTTTTGTAACAATGATGAGCGAATTCTTGAAGCTAATCAAGATCTTATATCTATCTTTGTTCAAAATGGAATATGTAAATTAGAATTGGAGATTCTTGAGAATGACACTAAGTTGCACATCATGGATAATGCCTGTTCAACATCAATTGGCTCAAATATACATAATGATGACTGTGTGGATTAGAAATTCACATCACTTCCAATTAGTGATATGGAGGAAATAAAAAAATGTTTCAGATATAATCGTCCCAGAAAATGTTGATATGGAAAAAATTCCAGACTTATGTAAGAAGGATTGAGATAATGGATGTTTAGTCCAGCGGGGAGGTCATTCCATGATGCATAATGAGAAATTTTGCATTGAACATGAATACACTTTGTATGATGAAGATAGCAAAGATTTATCACAAGATAATGGAAATTATGAATTGTAGAATGGTAAAAGGAACATGAGTCAAGCTGAACACGGTGTTATTCTGAAAATTTTCAATGACAATGGATATAACAGGGTAGATTGTATGAATTTTTTCAAATGGAACTTGATGAACCCAAACCAAACCAAGGTATATGACAGGAGAAAATAGGGGCCTTTTTTTGGTGGCCTTGTGCCATCAGCTGTGGTATGATTTTGCAAAATCATACCAATTCAAAGCAAAGATGAAGTTTGTCTTTGTTGCCCAATAAGTAAAGCATTTGGTCTACTTCCCTAGAGACCTGGGTTCTTGCTATTCCCACAAGGAGCATACATCCCCAAACAGGATCCATTGTTGGAGCCTAAAAATTCATACAAATTTTAGGCTATCTTGAGACTCCCATAATGAAAAAATTGATCTCAACACTCAAAGATACAGTTGTAAAATTTGCTCAAATGGCCTACTTTAAAAAAATAACAATTTGGGGCCTCTTAAGTTTCATGAAAAATCACTTTGCAAACATGTTCATCCACCATATGTGAGTGACCACACCTAATTTCAACTTCCTACAATCTAATTTGACAAAGTTTCAAAAGGCCTAATTGAAAGATTTTGCGAAGGTTTGTTGTCTACACACAGTAAAATCTACCAAAAGGGCTAACTTTGGAGGGAAACATTTATCAACTACAAGATTTTCATGACAAGAAAATGAGTGTCTTGAATTTTACCTATGTCAATCTACCTCCATGCCAATTTTTTAGGGTCATAGCATCTAATTTGGTATTTTTTTTAAGCCAAAACCAAATGGGTTTTACATAGTTTTGACATCTACACTTTCAAAAAGTTCTCACAGAGGTCAACTTTGATGCTTGATATTTGGTGAAGGAAACAAAATGATAAAAAACCCTTTTTCCTACATGTTCATGTGATCTAAATGAGCTAATCTCCAAAGTTCTAGCTTCCCATAATTAGGTTTGATATTTTTTTCAAAATCACATGTTGGTGGGTTTCAGTTGAGTTGGACAAGTGCAATTTTCAGAAAATATTGAATAAGCAAATTTGGGCACTAACATTTTTCAATCCAAAAGAATTCATGCCAATCCATCTGACAGCCATACTCACCTATCATAGCTCAACATGTTCGTGCAATTTTGTGGCTTTTGGAAATCATCTGATCAATTTTTCTAGGCAATTTTAGAGGCTACTTGACTACTCACTCAAAGTTAGGGTGCATCATGAATTCTTGATGGAATATTTGTTATCATGAGACGGGGCATGACATTTTCCCTAATACATAGTGGTTTGGGACCTCGGTAATGTAAGGGAACACCAAATCAAATGAGATGCATCTAAATCTGAGAAAGATCTTTTAAATCCCCTTGATGATCTGATTAATGATCCACATAAATTCATTGGGGTTGGTAAAAAAGCATAAGAAAATGGAAGGTATGGTAAATAAAATGAACTCCAAGGAGATAAACTCAGTAGTACAAGAGAATTTTATCACAAATGTCTTAGAGTGGATTCAAGTAAACTTGATGTGCTCAAAATATTATTTGGGTTATGTTTGGGCCAGTTGAAGTTTAAAAAATTTCTAGGGGAACATGGTGACCTCTTGGCTCTTGTTGATTCTTTAGATGGATACCATAGTGAATGGTTGGAGAAAAGGTTGTTATGATATACCATTATATCACCATCAGCTATGGAATTGCCAATTCAGTAAAAGATTCATAAATTTCTTACATAAATGCTCTTGTCTTACCATCATCTCATTTAAAATCTAGGGAAGTGTTGAATTCCTTAATATGGAAGAACTAATCAAACATGAAAACACTTGATAAAATATCAAATGTAAAAGTATATGCATAGCAACCCATAAAAGGACCATAGATAAAGGAAGTCTCAAGCTTATAAATAAGAAATCTTATTCTCCACAAAAGTGTTGACTATTGAGATGAAAGGGATTTAATGTATTGCACTCAAATTATTTCACTTTGAAATACTAAGACAATATAGTTCATTGAAGTATCCAGTAATACTCTGAGTACATCCATTATGAACGTGTGACAATTCATTTCAAGTGGCCTGCTTGGAAGAATACCATGAGATGTGATCCTAGATTTGGGATCAGGAAGATGCACTACAAGGTGTAGTGTTTTCTAATGTACACACAATAACCCTACCTACCACATGTAGATTATTTTATCGATCAAACATTATTCTCTGTCTCAAAATAGTCTTTGGCATGTTGGAAGGATTGTTATTCTTGGAAACTTTGATGCACTACATGAACTGGTGATACTGGCAACAAAATCAAGATGCCTCTTCTTTTATTCTTTGTAGATGAAACAGCTACCTTTATTGCTAAATCAGATCAAAGGCGAATATTTTAACTATAGGGAATCTTTGTATGGTGGAATGTTGTCATATTCTATAGTACGTTCTTTGATCCCCTGTCAGTTAGTGGAGATGTTGTCAAAGGTATTAGGAGTGACAATAATTGTAGCAGATGCAAATTAGAGACTTGGGTACAAAGATTCAAGGAAACACATCCATTTTATAAGTTTTTGAACATAAAGTTGGCCCAAGAAGATGCAAAGTGATCATAACTATTTATAAAGTAATGAGGAAATGTAGAAATGTTAAATATATATTTGCGAGTCACGAAGGGCAGCATTCCAATGAGCCTTGAAGCAAGGCATCTCACATAATCGATATAACTAAGGATATCAATACAAGATTTGAACATGCATTACAAAAAGGCATTATGATTCATCATGAATACATTCAGATTGGAAAGAAGCATAATATGGGGCTTAATCAGATTGTAATGTTTGAGGGAAAAGTTACAAATGAAAAAGATAAAGTAAAAAGCATGAATAATGTAGAAATTATGGCATTCAAATGTTGATCTACTCATGGGTGTTATAACACATCCTTCAAATCCTCCTATTTTGACTGAATTTATTCTAATAGGAGCTTATATATACCAACATGGATGGAAGTAATGCAAAAGAGAACCCCTTAGACAATACTGAGAAAAACCCACATCGTGGATATCATCAAATGAGCTTGATTCTAGAGATATACACACTGAACACAAGCTTCAGGCTTTAATGCTATTAGATAATGACCAACATCGGTAGAAAGATACAAGTAACCGAGAAGAACAAGGAGTCCCGAGGATTTGGTGATTCATCAAATAACTATGTTAAAAGGATTAAAAAGTGTCACAGACAATGCACAAAGGAGGAAGATTCGTCCGAGTGACTTCAGGCATTTCCTACACTCCCGCAAACAACCTAGCAAAAAACCCTAAAACCAGCATACCAAAGAAAAACTTCATCAAAGAGACCAGTCGTATTGTTAGGAGTCACTTCAAACTTTGAAGTCTCACTGATAGCCCAACAACACTTACTTCATCGGTGAGAGAATCAAAATTGATGGAGATAAAGATAAGTCTCCTTGATGCTTTGAGTTACCCCAATACGTGAATACATATGGTCAAAGTGCAAACAAAAGATTGAATAAAATATGTTTATAATGGAGAACAATATTACTTTGAGAAACATAAACTTCACATTTTTACCAAGGGGATTTTAAGGTGGATGATTATTTTACCCACAAAAAGCATAAAGGGTAAAAATTATAAAATATTTGCACTTGGAGGTGGAATATTTTTCACCAAAGGAATTACGAGAGTGGGTAATTATTGTTACGTGAAAGACATATTTATTGGGTGAAAATACAAGTGTTGGGATAACAAATCAAAATTAAAATTCACAAAGAGGCAAAAGAAAAGGGAGCATAAAAACTATGAAGTGAGTAATTATTTTACCTAAAGGACATCTCGGGTAAAATATAAAGTGAGAAATTGTTAGCAAAGGAATTAAAGTTAAAGTATTGTGAAATGATTTTCACGGGAAATGAAGATAATGAAGATTAAAGTATTTTAATTTGTTGAAGACAATTAATTAAAATAAAGTGAAACACTACAACGAAAGAGCGAGTAAAGGGTCATAACCCTAGAAGATATAATGTATATATGTCAGATGAAATCAAATGAAGATATTATTAGAATTAGGAATTAAGCAGTAGATAGGAAATTATCAATAGTTGGATAGGTTGATCAGTTGTCTCAATAGAAAATCATGTTGTGTATTGCAAAATCTCTTGAAATTATATAATGGAGAGGAATGCATAAATCAATGGTCCAACACTGGTGTCAATTGTTTGTTGTTAATATCTGATTATTTGGTTGTCTCCAGATTGGTGTTTTCATATTTTTTAAATTGGAGTGTCAGAACTCGATTTATCAAAACACATTTGTTGTTCTTGTGTGGTTTCATTAATTGGTTTCTTTTAGAGAATTAAATATCCTTTTAATATATCACAATAATCTGGGAGTATCACTTGGATCAATAAAGAAGAGCCCTATAATCAATAAAATTATCACACTGTCTCCAACTTGATTCTATCTTGTTATTCAGATCTATATTTGATTTGAGAGGGCACATTTGTTGCTTTTGTGTGATTCAGTTGACAAGTTCCTTCAAAAGGATTAAAAATTCCTATTAATTAATCATAGTAACCTGGTAAGAATCATTTGGATTAATAAAGAAGAGTCTAATAGTTACATTCTTGCATGTTTATACAAGGTATAAACAATCACAAGTTCCAAGCAATTCAAATTGTAGCTAGCAAGTAAGCCACATATCATTCGCCACTTGACTCCATTAGCCCAACCGAAGTAGGCATTGATCATACCAATTCCATTTTAGAGTTTCATAAAATCTTATCCATACATTCACATTTCAAATTTCAGTAGAAGTAGTTTAATAAGCCTTCATCTATTCCACTTTATGCCATTGTGGATAGATCCTTAAATCCAATTAAATCACACAACCCTTAGATCCACTTCAGCTATCAAGGTCCACCCGCCCCGGTTTAGCTTAGCCTAAAGTGCAGGGAGTCATCAACGGTATAGGTTAACTCCATTCATTGGTTCAAAAATGTTGCAAGTCTAATCATAGAGCCTAGCATCCTCTTAGGATTTGTAACTTGCATTTTTGAGATCCAACAATCTCCATATCAAGATACAATGTTGACATCAATGACAACACTATAACACATAATAGTATACCTTGTGCGTATCCTACATGCTCATGTTTCCAACAACAACATCAATGAAAATCTTCTCATTCTTCCAACAATCTCCCCCTTTTTCATTCATGGAAACATGCCAAAACATCTCCAAAATATTCTCCAACATATTCTCCCCCTTTGACATCAAGGACAAAGGGTTTATGCAAAAAATTTCCTAACATATACCAAATCTCCCCCTAAGAAATATATACATGTGTACAAACTAAAAGATTGGATTGACTCCCCCTAAGTCATGTACCAAAGCAAAAACCAAAAACTTGTACTGGGAACCACTCTATATAATCTGCATATGTGCAATGAATCTGAAATAGAAAAATAGAAATGTTTTCAACCAAAGGAAGTTGACTCTTGAAGTTTTTGCACATGATTCTACCAATCCTATTTTCCTTCTTCCCATGTCTTCTTAGCTACACCAAGCAATATACATTGTGTTTCAAATTCCATTAGTATCTCTTCTCCTTCTTTTGGAGTGCTAGTTATTGAAGTCATCCGTGTAGCTTTGTTAGCACTCAAAAAGGGCACTTGAAACAAATATGAATTTGGAATTCACCAATTCCCTTAGTTCTCCAAAGTACAAAATAATGTTCTCCTTTTGGGATTGCAGCTAGAAGAATCCATTATGCAAATCTTCAATGTAAGTGCTTATTTCTCCAACCAGGTCAAGTACCAGATCATAGGTACTGGAGGCATTATTAATCTGAGACTCAATGGATTCTAGTTTACTCTTGATGCTCTCTGTGGCTCCAAGCCACTTCATGCAATATTAGAATAGAGCCTTTGCCTCATCCACACAAACTTGTGCATTCTTAAAATTTTCTTAAAACTTTTTGTGTGCAAGAGCACACTTCTCAGTGATTTCCATCATCTTCTTATCATTCATTTTGTTTTAAATTTCATTCTCTACTTGTCCTTTAAGACCAGAGGAATATTCTTTGAAAGTATCAATTAATAGCTTCAAATTCTCCATACCAGAAAGTGAAGTTTCAATGCTTGTATTGGTTATAGCCTCTTGCAATGCCTTCACAACTTCTTCCATCATCTCTCCACTCTTTTAATGTGTTTCGATGATCTCCTTTTGGACAGATACATGGAATACATCTCCCAACTAAATCTTGTGGAGTGGGGAAATCTTATCAAGATCTACATTTCCCTATTGTATAGGTAGTTGTAGTAGTTGTGTTGATACAACAGGCTAGAAGTTGAGTTGCATACTAAGTAGATTCTTCAAGGAATCTCCAAAGGAGCTGAAGGATTCACCAGGAGTCTTTGTTATCTCCACAGCTTTCTCTTTCAATTCCTTTTCCTTATTTTTTCCTGAGTTCACTTGAGTCTCTTCTTTTGTTTTTACATCTCCGAATGCATCCTCATTCTTATCTTCATCTTCCTTCTCATTATATTCTTCTTCTTCTTCTTCTTTGCATCAACATTCTCTTCATCACCATCCTTACTTACATTCTGCTCCTCTATAGACTTATCTATGTTATCCGGAGGAGGTATCTCTAGTTTTCCTTGAGCATTTTCAACATTTTATTCAAGTACTGAAGGAGGAGAGGTATCCCCCTTTGTTTCATCTTCCTCATCATTCTTCTCTACTTCATCTTCTTTTGTCAATTCTTCCACATCGGAAAGAACATTGTCATGTGTATACCCTTCATCTATTATATGCTCATGTTGAGCATCAATTTCTTCTTCTTAATCACCTGTAGTGACTTTCGGAGCAATTTCTTTTGAATTCATTCCATATTTTTGTGCTATAAATGATATTTTATCAACTTTCTCCTTTTAGATCCTTTCAAACTCATTTTTATCTCTACCTATAAGGGTAGTTACCCTTTTCTTTACCCTGAATTTTGTGTTGTATAACTCAGCCATTGTGACTCTATTTTCCTTTGAGAGAGGAGCACCAACTTTCTCCAATGCATATTATTTTATTTTTCCTTCTTCTTCAATTGCTTTTTGTCTTCTCTTCACCAAGACATTCCATAGCTCCGTAGAAAAAAAATTAAATGTTTTTCATATCAACTTCTAAAATAATAATATCTTAATAATTTCCTCAATAATGGTGGCCTTATCCACCTCATTTGCTTCATTGTATAGGGTTTCAGTCTCCCCTAACATCTCATACTGCAAAATGTTATTGAACAATGCTTCTAATTTCACTAGGGAGTGAGGTCTTACCGGTTCTATCTACTTTTGCTTCTTCATTTCATCTAGAGTCTCCTTCTACTTTGTTTTTTCTTTTTCTTTTTTGGAGACCCTTTTTTGTAGCTTTTCTCCTTCTCAAATGCTTTTTTGTAAATAAATTTGGTTAAATAAAATCACTTTATAGCCCTTTGAATTTGACCTAATTTTTGTTGCAAGTATGAGCAAGTTTGGTGGTGTTGTCATTAATGTTGTCATTGATGTCAACACAATTCAATATGTTGTAGATTGTACGGTATAGTTGAGATGTTGTTGAGATGTTGTGAGTACATGGAGCTATCCTTATGATGTTGCAGATGTGCTGAAATGATGAGTTTCCAAGTGCTTTTGAGAAAATTAATAAAGAGAGAAGTCAGAGTTATGAGTGTGTTCAAAATGTGCTCTGGTATGTGCTCTGCATTTCTCCTGTGTTGATTCTATGCTTGTGTGGATCTGAAGGTTTGCTAATGGTGATCTAGCAATGATATCTCCTGAGTTGTAGCTTCTATTTTGATGGGATGTGCAAGTTACATGTGAAAGTTACATTCACCGGTGTGTGAGTTGTTCTGGCAGAGTTAGCTTTTTGTGACTAGGAGAAATGTTTCTACTCCACAGTCCTTCGTTGTTCTATTTCAGATCTTGTGGATCTAGAATGTGTCTTATAATGGTGTTCTCTGGGTACTGGCAAAAAATTTTGTGGTTTGGTGATCCAGAAGTCAAGTTTCAGAGTTGTTGTATGTGTTTGCATAGTTTGGATGGACTAATGGAAGGAGTTCAGTGTTCGAAGATCATTTCACTTGTTTTGGATGTATGTAAAGGAACCTGAGATGTGTTCTCATGCATAATGAAGCATGTTGCATCATCTTCATGTTATCTTCTTGTTGGGAAGCGTGTACATCAATGTTCATTTGTGTTTTCATTAGGTTTGGCCAACCTAGTGTTTACACTTCATATGAAGAATAAAATTTATTAAGCGTGTGGCTGATCTAAGACATTATTTTTGGTCTTGGTCAAGTATTTTTATTGGTCCACTCTCATTCCTTTCCACTACGAGAATGTTGAGTTGCCGACCTAATTTGAATTTATGAAATGAGGCATATGTGGCCAACCTTGGAGAAAGTTTCTAAGGTTGAAGATGGTATAAATGCAAGTCGAATTGTGAAGAATTGAATGATGATGCAAATTGACAAAGTAAGCCACAAATTAAAAGAGTAGAAGTGTGCAAAAGTAAGTTGAGGCAGCAATACTTCATTGTGTTAGATTCCTAAAGGGGGTGAGTTGAAGGTTTCTGCAATATTTTAATCAAGGTTGTGGATGTGATTTAATTGTTGTGGTGAATCTTTTGTTCTCTTTTGTATCAGTAGGTAGTGAGCCTCCCTGTTGGACAGTGAGTCCTTTCTATAGGCAATGAGCCTTTGTATCTAGACAATGAGTCCTCTTTTGGTAGTGAGCCTTTGTAATCAGTTTTGCTATCTCTTTATCTTGTAAGTTAATCCTCACTGTGGTTTTTCCCTTATTGGGTTTTCCCCATAAAAATTTGGTGTTCATTGTGTTGATTTTACTTTATGTTATTTGTGTTTCACGTTCATACTTAATAATAGAATAGTGTGGTTGTGGAATTGATAAGTGTTGAAGTTTTAAGTTTGAATTTTTGTGACAACTAATTCACCCCCCCTCTCAATTATCTTTCGCCTTTTAAAAATTGGTATTAGAGCTTTGGTTCCTTGGTGTAGAGCTTAACCGCTTAAGGAAGATCTGATGGCACATAAGTTGGTGATCCCTATGTTAGATGGATCTGATTATAGTGATTGGAAAGTGTAGATGAGAGGATATATCATTTTTCTTGGTTACAAGACCTGGAAGGCTATTGAAACGAAGTATGTTGCTCTGACAAGTGGTCCTACTACTGCAAATGAATTTTTTGCTTATGAGGAGAATGAGAAAGCGAGGTATGCCATTTACAGTGCTTTATCTGAAACTAAGCGAACTAAGATTTTTTCTTTAGACACTACTCATGAATTCTGGAAGAAGTTGGAAGAATTGTATGAAGGAAATGAAAGAGTAAATTTGACAAAGAAGTTGATGAAAAAGCGCAGATATGAAAATCTGAAAATGGAAGAAGGTGAAGAGTTCATAAGCTATTTCCAAAGGGTTGAGATGACAACAAATTAAGTTAAGAATCAAGGGGAAAAACTGACCAATGAAGATATAATTGAGAAGATCCTAATCACCCTACCAGATTGCTACAGTGATAAGATCTCAGTTATTGAAGAGATGTGTGATCCTAAGAAGTATACTAAAGAACAGTTATTTGGCACCTTAACAGCATTTGAGATGAGAAAGTTCAAGAAAGAAGAAAAGACAGAAATAGCATTTAAGGCAATGAAGATTGAAGATGATCTGGATAATGATGGTTCTGATGAGTTGGAAGCAAATTTCACTAGAAAGTTGAAGAAAGGTACCGAAAAGTATAAAGGTATGTTTCCCTTTAAATGTTTTAGTTGTAGTAATATTGGTCATTATGCTTCAAGATGTTTGAATAGAGTTGTACATAAGAAGAACAAGGATTATAAAGATAAGGATAGAAAGGATAAGAAATACAAGAAGTTGTATTATGTTAAAGAAGCCAAAAATTTTGATGATGAATTTGAAAATGAGGGTGATGATAGCGAATGCTTATTTTTAGCTTTGGAAAACAAATATGTATCTGCTAACCCTATAAAATGTGCAAGGAAGAATGCTCCAAAGAACAAAAATAATAATATGGAAGGTACTTTGGTCACCTCCTTCCATGCAAGATAGGATGAAGACTACTGGGTGATTGACAGTGAATGTTCTAATCACATGACCGGAGATAAGAGTAAGTTCACTAAACTTGAAAAGTATGATGGTGGTTTGGTCATGTTTGGTGATGATTCAGGAGCTAAGATTTTTGGGAAAGGTACAATTAGTTTTGATGGAGTACATAGCACTGATGATGTATATTATGTAAAGGGTTCGAGGCATAACCTTTTGAGTGTTGGATAGATGTGTAGCAATGGTTTTAAACTTGTGTTTTAGAATAATACCTATGAAATCATAAAAGGATATGAAGATATGGTTGTTGTTGGAAGGAGAACTCATGGAAACATCTATCAGCTTAAGGGAGTTGATGGTCAATGCCTTGTATCTCAAATCAATGAAAGTTGGTTATGGAACTAGAGAATGGGACATGTAAACTTTGATAATCTAGTCAGAATTAGTTCAAGATATGTTGTCTGAGGTCTACCTAGAATCACAAATCTTGTTAATACTATTTGCAAAAGTTGTTAGTTAGGGAAACAAACAAGATGCAGCTTTAAGGGAAAAGAGAAATCTACTACTAGAATGTTGGAATTAATTCATATTGACCTCTATGGTCTGACTAGAACAGGAAGCCTAAATGGTGACAGATATTTCATGCTCCTTATTGATGATTATTCTTGAATGACATGGGTAGCTTTTCTTAGAGAGAAGACTCGGGCCCTAGATAGGTATAAAGTGTTCAAAGCAAGAGTGGAAAATGAAGTGAATTTGAGAATCAAATGTTTGAGATTTGATAGAGGTGGAGAATTCACTTCTAGTGAGTTTAATATAATTTGTGAACAGCATGGTATAAAGAGAATTTTCTGCTCTGAGTACCCCTCAGCAGAATGGGGTAATTGAGAGGAAAAATCAGACGGTATAGGAAGCTGCAAGAACCATGATGAAAGAATCAAATGTACTAGATGTGTATTGGAGAGAGGCAATGCACATTGTTGTTTATGTTCTTAATAGAGTTCAGATTAGAGGAAACAACACAAAGACTCCTACTATGAAGTACTTTAAGGTGTATGGAATTAGATGTTACATTAAAAGAGATGATGAAAATCTTGGAAAATTTGATGCTAGATGTGATGAAGGAATTTTTATTGGGTACTCTACTACCAGCAAAGCATATAGATGCTTCAATAAAAGATTGAGGAAGATTGTTGAAAGTTCTAATGTGAAAGTTGATGAAGACATGCATAGACCTATTGAGATAAGTGAAGTTAAACCTGATGATCCTATCTGTGGACAAGTACCTAAAGTGAATAAGGAGAAGGAAGAAGAAGAGGAAGAAGAATAGACTAAAGAAGAAGAAAATGAACTGGAACATGTTTCTAAGACTCCTAATTATGTGCAGAAGAATCATCTGGAGGAACAGATTATTGGAGATAAGAGTGAAAGTGTGAAGACAAGTAAAGTAGTAGCTGAGGTAAATTTGTGTTTACTCTCTAAAATTGAACCTAAGTCTGTGAGTGAAGCATGTGAAGATGAGAATTGGATGAGAGCTATGAAAGAAGAGTTGTAGCAAATAGAAAAGAATCAAACATGGGAATTAGTTCCTAGACTTGTGAATAATAATGTAATTGGTTCAAAATGGGTGTTTCGAAATAAGCTAAATGAAAATGTTGAAGTTATAAGAAATAAGGCAAGACTTGTATGCAAGGGATACTCACAATTCGAAGGCATATACTTTGAAGAAACATTTGCCCCTGTGGCTAGAATGGAAGCTATTAGAATGTTTTTGGAATTTTCTGCCCACAAGGATTTCAAAGTATATCAGATGGATGTCAAGTCAAAAAATTTGAATGGTGAATTGGAGGAAGAAGTATACATAGAACAACCTGAAGGATTTTAGTTATCTAACAAACTAGGCATGGTTTGTAAGCTAAAGAAGGCATTGTATGAACTGAAGCAAGCCCCCATAGCTTGGTATGCAAGATTGGATAGATACCTGACAAAAGAAAGGATTTAACAAAGGCTTTGCTGACAATAATCTTTACTTCAAAGTGCAAGGTAACAAAATGTTAATAGTGGTAGTATATGTTGATGATATCATCTTTGGTGGAAATGAAGGTATGTGTAAAAGATTAGCTAAAGAAATGCAAAAAGAATTTGAAATGTCCATGATTGGTGAGTTGAATTTATTTCTTGGTCTTCAAGTAAATCAAACTGATAAGGGGATATTCATTTCACAATCTAAGTACATGAAAGGGTTGTTGAAGAAGTTTGGAATGGATTACTCCAAACTAGTTAGTACTCCTATGGTGACCGGATGTAAGCTGAGTAAAGATGATGAATCTACTAAAACTGATTAGAGCATATACAGATCTATGATTGGTGGGTTGTTGTATCTTACTGCTACCAGACTTAATATTATGCATGCAGTATGTCTAGTTGCCAGATTTCAAGTAGATCCTAAAGAGGCACATGTTACAACTATAAAGAGGATATTTAGATATCCTAAAGGTACATCGTATTATGTCCTATGGTATCCTAAGGGTGTTGATTGCACCTTGAGTGCTTATACCGATCTAAATTGGGTTGGTTGTGTGGATGACTGGAAGAGTACCAATGGGGGTGCTTTCTTTCTTGGTGGGATATTGGTTTCTTGGTTGAGTAAGAAACAAGACTCAGTTTCTTTATCCACTACAAAGCCAGAATATATTGCTACAACATCTTGTTGCACATAGGTTTTGTGGATGAAGCAAACTCTGAAAGACATTGGAGTAATATGTGATGAGCCTATTCCTATTTTTTGTGACAACACAAGTGCTATAAACATTTCAAAGAATCTGGTTATGCATTCAAGAACAAAACACATATCTATCATATATCATTTCCTGAGAGAATGAAGTCAAGTTGGAGTATGTGACAACAAAGGAACAAATTGTAGATATATTTACTAAGGCTCTTCCAAAGGATACTTTTGAGTATCTTAGGGAGAGGTTGGGGGTCATTGTCCCTCCAAACTAGGTGCACATGAAGGTGCATCAGTCCAGTGAATTCACATATTCTTCATTTATCTGGATTGATGAATGGGTCTACTCCATAGGGGGAGTAGATAAGGTTTTCATTGTTGCAGTATGAGTTAAATGGGTGTACTCCTAAGGGGGAGTAATCAAAGTTTTTGATCTTTACCATTGATGTCAAAGGGGGAGAGAAATTCATGTGAAAAATAGTAGTAGAGGAAGAAATGGTGTTCTCCCAGAATATTGTGTAGGATGTTGTCCTTGATGGTTTTTCACATCATGTGTTGTCATCAATGACAAAGGAGGAGATTGTTGCAAGTATGAGAAAGTTTGGTGTTGTTGTCATTTATGTTGTCAATTATATCAACATAGTTCAGTATGTTGCAGATTGTGCATGTATAGTTGAGATGTTGTGAGTACATGGAGCTATCTTTATGATTTTGCATATCTGCTGAAATGATGAGTTTCCAAGTGCTTTTGAGAAAATTAATAAAGAGAGAAGTCAAAGTTATGAGTGTGTTCAAAATTTGCTCTGGTATGTCCTTCGGGTTTCTCCTGTGTTGATTCTATGCTTGTATAGATCTGAAGGTTTTCTAATGGTGATCTAGTGGTGATATCTCCTGAGTTGTAGCTCCTAGTTTGATGGGATGTGAAAGTCACATTCACCGGTGTGTGAACTATTATGTCAGAGTTAGTTTTCTTTGAATGGGAGAAATTTTTCTACTCTGCATTCCTCTATTGTTCTATTTTAGATCTTGTGGATCTAAAATGTGTCTTATAATGGTGTTCTCTGGGTATTGGTAAAGAAGTTTGTGGTTTGGTGATCCGGAAGTCAAGATTCAAAGTTGTATGTGTTTGCACAGTCTGAATGGACTGATGGAAGGAGTTCGGTGTTCAAAGATCATTTCACTTGCTGTGAATGTATCTGAAGGAACCTGAGATGTGTTCTCATGCATAATGAAGCACGTTGCATCATCCACATGTTATCTTCTTGTTGGGAAGCATGTACATCAATGTTCACGTGTTTTTTCATTAGGTTTGGCCGACCTGGTGTTTACACTTCATATGAAGAATAAAATTTTATTAAGGAAGCATGTGGTTGATCTGAGACATTATTTTTGGTCTTGGTTAAGCATTTTTATTGTTCCACTCTCATTCCTCTCCACCACAAAAATGTTGATTTTCCGACCTAATGTGAATTTATGAAATGAGGCGTATGTGGCCGACCTTGGAGAAATTTTCTAAGGTTGAAGATGGTATAAATGCAAGTCGAATTGCGAAGAATTGAATGATGATGCAAAGTGATGAAGTAAGACACAAATTAAAAGAGTAGAAGTGTGTGAAAGTAAGTTGAGGCAGTAGTACTTCATTGTGTTAGATTCCTGAAGGCAGTGAGCTAAAGGTTTCTGCAATCTTTTAACCAAGGTTGCAGATGTGTGTTAATTGTTGTGGTGGATCTTTTGTTCTCTTTTGTATCAGTAGGAAGTGAGCCTCCCTATTGGACAGTGAGTCCTTTTTGTAGGTAGTGATCCTTTGTATTTGGACAGTGAGTCCTCTTTCAGGAAGTGAGCTCTTGGCAGTGAGCATTTGTAATCGATTTTTGCTAACTCTTTATATTGTGTGTTAATCCTCACCGTGGTTTTTCCCTTATTGGGTTTTCCATGTAAAAAATTTTGTGTTCATTGTGTTGATTTTACTTTTTGTTATTTGTGTTTCATGTTCATACTTAATAACAAAATAGTGTGGTTGTGGAATTGACAAGTGTTGAAGTTTTAAGTTTAAATTTTTGTGACAACTGATTCACCCCCACCCCTCTCAGTTGTCCTGCGCCTTTTAACATTTTTGTGTTGAATGCTTCAAACAATAAATTTGATAAACCTTTCACTGTGTACACAATCACCTTCAAGTGTTCCACATATTTTCACATTATTATATTTTCTTTCATAGTCTTCTCCAATAGATCAAGCATATTGATCTACATCACATATCTTTATGTTGAAGCATCAGCACCATTTTCTTTAATGGGGATAAAATATTTTCATTAAAGATCCCCTTGATCTAAAGCTTTTAACTTAGTTTTTGGAGGAAAGATCTGCACCGAATGATGGTACATCCGATGTAGATTTGTCCTTAACCTCAGTCTCTTCCTTCTTTCTCCAAATCTTATCCATCTCCTTTGTTTCTATTGGATCAATCTTTTATATTGGCTCATTCTTATTTACCAGATTATCCTTCTTCATATTTATGCTTCTGCAAAACTTGGAAATATGTCCAGGCCTATTGCAATTGTAACATATGAAATTCTTTTGACCAGTATTCCTTCCATTTATTCTAGATATGCATTAATTATCTTTATGCCCAAATCCATAGCATGTATAATAGTAGCCTTTAAAAGATTGAACCATTCTACCATTGTTATAGTCATTCATCATTTGACTTCTGCACTCATTAGCTCTATGACCAAATTTCTTGCATATAAAGCATTGACAAAAAAAAATATGGAAGATTTTGATTCATTTTGCTTCTACATTACATTGCCTTATGTCTAAATCTATTGCAAGAAAACATAAACCATTAAAAGATGGGTACCTTTGTGCATTTGGTTGTCTGACCGGTGGTCTTATAGCTTCATTCCTTTGATTTCGGATCTACTTGCCATTATTCTTCCTATCTTCAGCATTTGATGTCTGATTTGATTCTGAACTTTCACCCTTGTCAAATCCTAAACCTTCTTTATCTTTAGAGCCTTTCTAATTTGCGGTCATTTCATCAATATTTGTAGCACTCATCTTGAATTTTTCTTCATGACTCCTTTCTTTCTCCAGATATGAGCTTAGATTCACAACTTCTTGTTCAAGCTTTGTGCATTCCTCAGATTTTCTTTTCACCATCGCATTTAAGCATTCTTCAATTCTTTTTTTTCCTCAACTTGCACCTTCAAACCAGTGATAGTTTAATTTCCTTGCTTTAATTATTCACTAACTTCCTTATGCCTTTCTCTAAACTTCTTGATTTTATCTCTCAATTTTTTGATGCATTCATCTGCTTCTTCGACATTTTCTTTCAGATCTCTATTTTCACCTTCAGTCCTTTCAAGATCCTCAAGGGAAACTTTGAGTTCTCCATTTATGTCAAATATGCAATCTTCTTCTATAGATCCAACAATAGGAATCTCTTCTAGTGGAGTAGGTAATGTTCTAATAGCCATGTGTTCAACATCCAAGATCTTCCCCAAGTAGTTAAGCTCCTTCCAATGAACCAAGCTTTGATATCAATTGTTGAACATCCAAAATACTAAGAGGGGGGTGAATCAGTATTCTTTTAAACCCTTCAAACATTTAAACATCCAATCAGCATAGAATATTCAATTGTAGTAATGAAAGAAAGCTTAAAACATCCAACAACATCACATAACACATGAACACTAGGATTTTTTTTTGGAAAACCCAAAATGGGAAAAACCACGGTGAGTATTAGCTCACAAAATATAATAACCAGTTACAGTATATTTACAGAAGTTCTCATCACAAGTGGATTCATTTTCTACTAAGAAAAAGAGAGATAGAATAAATTTTGTGGCTCACGCCCTATATTGAACTGTTACAATTGCATATGTCATATGCATGAATTACAGCTTCAATGAAGCTTAATAAACTAACTTTACACACTTCATCTGATTTTGATCAAACACTCTACTTTGTTTTGCATTCACATCACTCTAATATTCTACTCAACATTCACAACTTAAATTCACAATGTTTTCACATCATTCACATCACTTTCATGTTTCTCATATATCAAAACATTGAAAATGATCTAGCTTATATATCCACTTCAATCATAACATCAATTAGGTCGATCTAATTAGATGTATCATACAAAATATACAATATATGACTTGTCAACTCAAATCCTTCCACACGTGCCTCACGCCAAGATTCAATCCTTAAAACCATTTGAAATAGGTTGAAATGGACCTATAATAGCTCCCACATAACTCTGTAATACTTACTTAACCTTCACATCCCTTCAAACCTATTAGGTTAGCACCACAAAAGACCCAATACAAAAATTCTCCAACTATATACTCATATTCAGAGATGTGAACCGAAAAATTCTATACCATCTAGAATTCACACTCTATTAACATCTATCAACATCTCCTTAATTCCATAAAATAAAAATCCTATTTGTGGTGAAGTGCAAACTCTCCAACTCATATGCACTGCACAGGAAATGATAGTAACTACTAGACTAAAATTTTGTCATTCATATCTTTCAAACCAAAATCCAAAACAAGATGGAATTCTAGAATTAGATGCTTCTATTAGCCAAAAAAACATACTATAACCATAGAGTGAAAATTTAATTCACAGACCAATGCGAACCCAAAAACTGGATGCTCTCTACCCATAAACACTGGTAAAAACACAATCATTTTTCGTCACAATTGGCTTCACCAAATCAAACCATCTTGCAAAATTGTCTTCCAAAAACATCCCAAAGCATGTTAGAACGAACCAAAATTATTTGCACCATGATCTCCATATCAAGATACAATGTTGATATCAATGACAACACTGCAACACATAATAGTATACCATGTGCTTATCCTACATGCTCATGCTTCGAACAACAGCATCAATGACAAACTTCTCATTCTTCCAAAAAAAAATGATGAAGAAAGCAACCTAGGGTTTGAGGAAATGAAGAACAAGTAGTAAAATAGGAAAAGAGGTAGAAAGTGAAGAAAAGAAAAATAAAAGAGAAATTATATGTTAGGTAGTGTGCACACTTAAAAAATGGGGCATAAGGTATCCTGTTCATCAAATGAAAGTTAGAATTTAGCATCCCATAATTGTATAAGACCTAGAAGATAGCTAGATTTCTTTCTTTTAGACTAATTATTAAGCAAATAAGATTGTAAATCAATAAAAATGAAATTAAGTTAATATGAGTGACAAATAGAAAGTATATACACTAGGAACTAAAAGGCATAGATGAAATTGCTACAAGAAAAAAAATCTATATAAAACATATACACTTAATATGACAAATCTTATGCTAGAAATGTAAAAACAAAGGTTGAAACTATGTTTTATGCAAATTTGGGCTTGAACGAATAACCTTTTATATTTTGACATTATAGCTACACTACAAGGTTTTGTTACTTGCATTGGGCATTACAATAGTGTTGGATGTATGCAATTGCCCTGTAAGGGCGCCGATTTCTTTGTTTTTTGTATTTTTAAAATTTTGGAAAAGGATGGGTTGTAAAGGAATTGTCTTAGTTAGTCCCATGTTTGGTATATTTCAACCTCCACAAAGCACTATTGGAAAATTTGGTCTACATACCTAGTGACAAAAGTAGGCAATGTGTTGATGTAGATCAAATTCACAAGCCTTATTAGACTAGCGAAATTTACATCCAACACTAGTTTAAGTTAACAATTTTATTTGTCAATTAAAATCAAATTCAAATTTACACAAGAACAATGGATACAAATTCAATTCACTCCACTGAATTAACATAAGTATAATGCTTCTATTTATATTTAAATTTAAATGATACCAGAATTTAGTTACACTTCAATTATTTTAATTGATTCTACAATCCTTAGTCACAAGAAAATACATTTTAAATCTAGCAATTTAAATTTAATTCATTGTATAAAATCCTCTATATTCTTATTTTTATTCAATAATCTATTTTCTATGATTTACTTTTCCATAGCTCCCATGTGCTTCTTCACACACTTCTTCCCACTTCTTTTCCCACCATTGGCTTACTCTAGTTTCCTCTCTTACCCATGGCTCCTTCTCCTCTCGAAACTCTTCTTAATCTCAACCAACATTCACTTTGCACCATCACTATGGTGTGTGGCCTATATTAGTTATACTCTACATATTTTTCTTGTCTTTTCCTTCTTCCCCTATACTTGACCCCCATACTTCATTTTTCTTTGTATATTTTTCTCTCTCTTCCCATATCGTGCCCCTCCTCTTCATCTGCTTACTTACCTCTCCCTTCCAAAGGTAGTGTGGCCTCTTGTTTTTATCTCTCCTCTCCAACACTAGTTCCTTTCCTTTTATTATTTATTTTCTTATATCGCACGCACCCAAGTGTGGCATGGCCTACTCACTTTTCCTTCATGTTGTGTGGTATTTATTACCCAATTCCTCTCGTATCATGTGCACTCCTCTCCCTATGTGATGGTTATTAATTTTTTATTGTTTTCCCATTAACCATGCAACCTCCTCTCTCTTTTCCACACACCTCTTCCTTTTTCTGCATACACATACATCTTACCAGGTATGGTGCAACCTCTCTGACTCTCGCCTCTGCAATTTTCTTTCTTGGTAGTTTTTAGACCTCCTCCCCAAGGCCAACCTCATCCCTTTTATATTCAGTTCCTTCCAAAATGTTGCCTTGTACACTTGCTCTATAATTTTTTTCTTATCTAATTTTAGTTCTCATACTCTCCTATTATTCATTTGGACAAAAATAAATAAATAAATGAGTTTGTTTCCAATATCTAATTTTTATTTAAACTCGTGTACAAACCACAAGCTAAATAAAGCATGAATTCTCTATCTCTGTCTAGCATTAAAATAGAGTGAAAACCTCAAGCAATTTCTTATTTAATATTAATGCCAAAGTTGACCTTTGAAAAATCAGATTTCAACAAATATCAATCCTTCACAATGCATATTGGAAAATTATAGTTTTTTAAATGAAATGAAAAAATGTTGCCTTGCTCACCTCCAAAGATCACAAATCCAAAATTGAAACCAAAACTAAAATAACACATCAAACTAATACACACACACACACACACATATATATGTGTGTGTGTGTGTATATATATATATATATATATATATATATATATACATAATAGAGTGAAAACCTCAAGCAATTTCTTATTTAATATAAATGCCAAAGTTGACCTTTGAAAAATCAGATTTCAACAAATATCAATCCTTCACAATCCATATTGGAAAATTATAGTTTTTCAAATGAAATGAAAAAATGTTGCCTTGCTCACCTCCAAAGATCACAAATCCAAAATTGAAACCAAAACTAAAATAACACATCAAACTAATACACACACACACACACACACATATATATATATACATATATATGTATATATATATATATATGTATATATATATATATATGTATATATACATATATGTATATATATATATATATATATATATGTATATATATGTATATGTATATATATATATATATGTACATGTATATATATATATGGTATATATATACATATACATATATATATATACATATATATATACATATATGTATATATATATATGTACATGTATATATATACATGTACATATATATATATATACATGTACATATATATATATATATACATATATATGTATATATATATGTGTGTGTGTGTGTGTATGTATACATATATATATTTGGGTGATGTAAATTGCCAATTTTCCTAGATACTCTTGCATCAAACATATTGGGTAAAACTTTTGTGAGATTGAGCTCACAAAATAGAGTTGAGTAGTAGGACTACTCTTTCAAATTGCTAAAAACTTGCAGCATACTCCCATGCTATGATAGGTACCCCACAAAGTTTCTTTCTTCAACTTTTCCAACACTTCATCGAAACATTCACCATCTTCCTCCACTAAATCTTCCCTTCAATTTTATTTATCTTTGTTGAATCTCTTCCATCATGAATTGAACTTCGTCTACAATGAAAACTTCTCATTCTTCATCTTGTGGGATCCAACTCACCACAAACCATCCACCTCCACCCAATGCTTATTTCTACCTCTCCTCTTGTGGGATCTATCCACCATACCGCAACCACCTCCACCAAAATTCCTTCCAATTCCTTACTCACCACTTTACCTACACACATATAAATATCAATATTATGGAAATTAAATATTTCCATCATCCCCTCATCCACGTTTACCTCTTCTTCTTCAAACTCTATGTGTTGCATTCCAACATAATTATCTTTGCCTTGCTACACCACAACCCTCAACACCTTCATGACTTCTTCTTCCACTATCTTCAATTCAATTTGATGAAAAACATCATACACTTCATAATTACAAGATATAGGAAATCCAAAATTTACCTCATCTTCTCTTGATGCTGCAATTGTTCCTCCTATACTCTCAGTTGTAAAATCTTTAGTTTTGTCAAGTCATTTGTTGTCCCAACTACTACAAGATTTGGAATGATTGCAAACACATGTTTTCTCTCCTTCCAAGTCCTTCAAATATTGTTTCTCGAAAACAAAACAAATATTGGAGCTGCTCCCCACTTCCTTTTCTCTATCCTTCAACAGATTTAAAACATATTCTCTGGCATCCTTCTTTATTTCATATGTATTTAATTTACCATCATGAATAACTTGTCTATCAAATTACCACGATCTTCCCAAAATGATATGACATGCATCTATTGACATAATTGTTGATATTTTTATCATACAGTGACAAAAATAGTCACTAAAAGGCTATAGGGGGGTTTCAAAAAGTTAAGTTTTTATCCCAAGCTTTTGGTATTCTTAAAAAGAAAAAGACAAAAGAGAACATTTAATGTTATTTTTGCCAAAAATGAAAAAGGGAAAATAAGAAAAGAAATGAAACTTTGATTAAGTAATTGAGTGCCAAGAAGTGAAGGGAAGAGGTTTCAAGTTGTTTTTTCCTCCATCCACATAGCAAGAGAAATTTAGGGTGTTTTTTTTTGTTGTTTCAAGTTTCCTCCATGAAAGTAGAGAAATACCAACACTGATGATTACTATTGAAGGAGTCAGAGCTTTAAGGGTGTGTTGTATCTACATTCGGAGGAGTTGTGGCACATTGTTGAAAGCCTGAGTAGGTTTTGGACAGGTTGCAAAAAGGGAGGAGTAATCTCAAGAAACAAGGACAGATCATTTCCCATGTGTTAAAAGGTTTTCAAGAGGTATTTCTCAGCATGGCTTCATTAACAAGTTTTTTACCATTCCCATTAAATCCTGACTTTGTTGTGAACAGATTTCACATTTTCCACATGTTGCATGATAACTTTGTAATGAGACTATGTAACGGATCACAACATGATAAATGCATGGGTCAAGGCTATAGGTTTGAGATGAGAATTTAAGAAAATCTATTGTAAACTTATTCTTTCCAACACCTAGTAATTGCCAATGTTTTCATTTTATCAAATATACAGTCATTCTACATTTTGGTGGGTTTTAAATTCCATATTGACAATGTTAAAACATGAATATATAGCTCTCTAAGCTTTATCTATGAAAAAATTATCTTTCCCCATCCCTACCAGACCTGTTTGGTTTCATTATTAGTTGGTTGAAAATGAAGTTCTTTACTCAAGACAAGATAACGTATATTTTTGAAGATGATAGTAATGAAGATCCCTGTGTAAGGAGCATGTTTGAATGTTCACAGTCCAATGACAGGCATGATGTAAAGGATAGTCCATAAAATGTAAGGTTGTTCCATGGAGCTATTGAAGGTTCAATGAAATCATGTTAGTCATTTTAAGGATAGAATGTTTGAATGAAAGGAGGTTGAGCTTTTAACACTCTCAGGGATAGACATTATCAAAGACATGGAAGCATAAGAGTTGTTGATGCAACAAGAACAATTTATTATTGGTGGCAATATCCTTTGTGTGATATTTTAATTAAGTTTTTTTCAAGCCTATCATTTCTATGATTACACAAAGTGTTGGGGCTAAATGAAACATGGAAATGACCTTCAAATAACAAAAATATTGCCATGGTCCTTGTGAAGATGACAAATATTAAAGGTATGAGATCAAAAGTCATTCTAATGAAGATAGAGCTATAAGGATTAGGCCTGAAATGGATATCACTATCACCTTGAAAGATAGACATATGCAAGTCATGCAATAAAACAACAAATGGAGGGTACAATAACCATCTCAAGGTACTGGGAAAAGTTGCAGCAGTCATCAAATACCAGTACCATGTAAAGAATAGTTCAAAGAGTTGATACAATTGATTTGTGCAAGAAAGGAAAGTTCAAAATAGAGGCAAAAGTAAGATAGGAATATGAAGGTCATGCCACAGGTAATGAATCTAAAATGATGGTTAGTAAAAGATAGTCATTAGGAAAAAGGGTGAATAGTGACAGTTTCAAAAAGAAAGCAGATCTCAGACTTAAAAAGACAATGTTGAACAGTAGTGAGCAGTGCTATCAAGTAGAGTATATGAGGACTTGGTGAGACTTGAGAAAGATGGACACATGTTTTGATTTACTGTTTTCTATTGGAGCAAGAAAAGAGTAGAGTTACAAATCATCTTCCTTGGAAAATTATACTAAGAGAAGATAGGATGTTACATTTCAACTCTATTCCTTTTCTTACTAAGTCTATGATATCAATAGTTTTGCTGCAATAAAATTTTCAAAGAAGTGGTAGAGATTGGTGTGTCAAAGGACAACATATTATAATCCTTCGATAAAATGCAGAGAGAGTAATGTCATAGTGACAATGATCCTTATGCCACTAGGTTTTGATGACTACTTTGAAAAGTGAAAGACAGTGTGTAGCATAGGGCAATTTGATAGACAGAAACAAAGCATTTAAATGACAGACCTCCATTCATGGAAACAATACCACATAGGGAAGCAATGCCATACAAAGCTTGCATTAATGTTGAATCTTTCATTTCATAGCAGAGAGGACTGTCAAGTAATACAAGAATATTGTTGGTAGATGGACAGTCATGTCATGAAATCTTAAAATCAAAAGTACTCACAATCACAAAGGGAAATGGCAAGCTCATGACCTTGAAGTGACAAAGTCATAGTTCACCTTCAAGGAGTATAGATTCACTATGAAAAGAGACAGTGAACTGTGAGGAGAATAGTTTTGATGGAAAAGAGTAGGGTTATAAAAAGTATTAACAATCTTTTGGTGAAATGGACAGTGAATTATAAAGCGACAATATTGAGGAAAAGTGCACCTCAGAGATATTTGATCATGAGCCTAGAATGAGGTCTTGTTATCCTAGAGGTGGTAGGGGTATTGAAGATGCATACATGAGTGATGAAATTATAGCCATGCATGAACAATGGATAATATAGGTAGAAGAAAGTATGATTTCAATACTAGTATTAAGTGAATGAAATCTATTTTTCTTTTACTTAGAGGACAATGTTCAGTTCAAAAGGGAAACAATCTTGCAAAATCACAATGCTCAGAGTGAGAAAACATGACAATAATTAGTGTGGGCACAAGTGGTATCTAAATGCATTATCAAGTCCAATGGGTAGACAAGCATCTAAGAGGTAGTTTGAGGTGGTTAGATGAATCTTTCAAGCACTTATGAGGGTTCTAGGTGTCCAAAACCAATTCCATCCGACCCAAGGCAATTGGCCATCATGGAAAGTAGATTTAGGAGCCATGTGGTGACTTGAGCAGCAAGTGGAGGGTATCTAGGAGGAGGTTGAGATGAGTTGTTCATGTGGTGGAGTAAAAATAGGGGCATTTGGGGACTTTTTCCAACTATTTTCAAGCAACTAGGAGCAAAATTAAAGGCCCTATCCATGAGCAGGTCAAAGAAGGTGGTTTTTCTTCATCAATGAAGCAAGTCGGAGTAGTTTGGAGGGGTCTTTTGGCCAAAAATCAGTTACATCCAACCCAAAAGCAATTGAAGACTAGATCAACTTGGAAGCCAAGTGCAAGCATGAAGTCTAATTATTGGACCAAGTCTCCTAATCCATTCTTCTTTCTTTATTTATCTCCTGATTCTCTCTCATGTGTTGAACGGATATAGGAAAGTTTGAACTTAGTTTCAAACTAGTTCTTACTTGTAATTTGAATGATTTGTAGCTTGCTCAAGCTCTTCTCAAACTGAAAAACAAGCATTGTAACTCAAAACCAATCAAGCATATGACTGAATTTTTTCATGTAATTTCAATTTTCAATCAATGAAGACAGTCTATTTTGGCTCAAAACTTGTGCAATGCTTCTTTGGCATCAATTTTAGTTCAAATTCTACCTTTTATGTGGCTGGTTATATATGTTTTATTGGTTCATTTTGTTGTGTTTTATCTCAAAACATCAAAATATGATAAAAAAAAAAAAAAAAAACTTGTAAATAGATTCAAACATATTCAAACAGGTTTTAAACTGTGGAAAAACTTATTGGGTTGTTTTGATTGTGAAATCTCTCATTTTCATTCCCGAACATCATCAATTGGTGCTCTTTCTATGAAGTATTGATGGGTGATATGTTAAAAGACATAGGTTGTGCAGTAGAACTTTTAATCCATTGTAATTCCAAAACAACAAGTTATAGGTCTTAGAAAACAATTTGGTGCATCACCTAGTTAGTTGTAGTTAATCATTTTCAGCCATTTTTAAGTTATTTTCAGTCTCCTTCTAACCCTTTTCCTTCAAAATAAGTAGGATTGATCAAGTTGTAGGTGATCAAGCAAGAGGAACCAACCTTTTATAAAGGTTCACTCCAAGTTTCAGGAAATCCACAAGCCTAGGAGTGTTCCCATGTATCAATAGGTAGCTAATTTGATAGCTTAACACTAGGGTGCATACTTTGTTGATAACAATTTTTAGCATTCCCAGTGGGACTACGAAATGATTTTCAGTTCTTTTAATTCATCAATTCATTGTTGTTTGGTGTGTATAGTAGCTGATTTATTCTGTTTGAGGTGTTTCAAATGCATACATGGCGACTCTGAAGCTATGGTTTAGTGAAAACCAGTGTAGAAAAACTTATGAAAAGGATATATACAAGAGGAAGTTCCATTCCTTTTGAATATTTGCAGCTGTCACCACTGAGGAGAAGTTGAAGAACAATAAAAAGAACTCATGTTCCATCAAAAAGAGTTCAATAAAAACCTCCTAGTTTCAGACCAACAATAACAAGTGCATCTATACCTTCAATTTTTGTGTTTGTCAATCCAATTTAGGCCAATCTAATTACAAGATAGTTTGCATTTGTGTCATTTAATGAGAGAATCCCATTAAAACTCACTCAACATGATGACATCCCACTTGCAACCCTTAAAAATTTTCCTTCTTTTATAAGAGAAGATCAAACTACTCCCATTGAGCATATCAGGGATGTGGCCTCACTATGTGGAGTCCATCACATCACTGCAGAAAATGTTGTGGTTAGGTTGCTAGCTACTTCACTAAAAGGGAAAGCTCTTCAGTGGTTTAGAGGACTGGCAGTTGGCTCTATTACAACATGGGATCAATTGGGAGATGCACTGAACAAACAGTTTGAAGACAAGTTTGATCACTTGTCACCAGTTGAACAAATGACTACAATCAAGAGAGCTCCTCAAGAGAAAATGAAGGACTTCAACTTTCATTTTTAGAAGACATGGAACAAAATTCCTATCATGGTAATACCTTCTGCAAAGCATACTTTTCTTTATTATTTGAAGGCTCTTAATAGTGACATTTTTTCTATGATACAATCCATGGGAAGTACTTCTCTACCAGATGCATTTGACATTGCAGTGAGGGCCGAAAACAACCTTATCCAAGCGGGTAAGATAGCACCTAGACCACCTATGCCCATATTCCCATAAATTCAACCTTCCATGCCTTTACAAATGCCACCTTTGGCTGCTATACCTGTTGTCCTTGCATTACCAGCACCAAATAATCAGACTTTTATCCAAGAAAAGGCCACTCTTAATCCATCCTTTGAATTTCAAGAGATAAAAGGCCTCATTCAAAAGCTTTGGTAATGAATTCATGAACTTGAAAAGGTAGAAAAATCAAAATTACAAACCTTATCAAGCCCCATGTTAGGCTTCTTATCAGGTTAATCAAGCTAATCAGCCTAGTAGACCTCAATACCAAGCAAATCCACAAGGTCAAAGGCAAGCTTTGAATGCTATGCCATACCAACCTTATAATCCTAATGCTGCAAGTACTTCTAGAGAGTTGGTACCAGTACAAAAAAACTTGGCTCAGGAGCCCGAATGGTGTTTCCCATGCAACCAACCTCACAACCAGGCTACGTGCACCAATGGTGTCATCAATCAAGCCCTCATGGTTCAAAGTGCTACTGCTGCTCAACAAAATTTAGTGTTTGATGTAGTTGAACAAACACCACCTATGCATGGAGATATTCATAGAGATGTCTCTCTGATGAAATTTCAGAGAGAAGAGTTTTGTGGGATAAACACCTCCCAAGCACCCAATCAGTCCTACAACTCTATTGCAACCAACACAAGGTCAAAAAAGAGGTTCATTGATGGTGGAAAGCAAGCTGATATTGGCTCTTCTCAAGAAAAACAAGTTCCAAACATAAGCCAAGCAGTTGTTGGTTCGTCTAATGGAAAAAATATACACATTTTGGAAAGAAACCAGGCTGTAGCAAGTAAAGAATAGCCTAGAGATGCAATGAAAACAACACCTATTCAAGGAGAATTTTTTGTTCCTAAAGCACAAATCAAAGTAAGTATACCTACTTTTAGCATTCTTGACCATATGAAGAAGGCTAGTGTGACTATGTCTATGTGGGATTTATTAGCCATACCTGGGAAAAAGGACCTTCTCCAATCAGCTTTTTCAAAGCTTAGTGTTTCTAGTGAGCTCCTACTAGTGAACCATCGAAGGTTGTGTTTACGGATGATTCCAAGAATGGTATGGAATAGCAAGAAAAAAAGGTTAGACCACCCCCTTTCTATGTGTATTTGATCGTTGGAGACCACCTAGTTCATAACTGCATGATAGACTCGAGAGCTAGTAATTCTATCATGCCTTAGAAAATTGTTGACAAGATAGGAATAGAATACCAACCACTTGAGAAAGGGGTAGTATAGCTAGATGGTATTGTTGTTAACACAGTTGGTGTCATAAAAAACTTGAGTTTAACATTGCATGCATGCCCAAACTTTTCTGTTCCTCAAGATATCTAGGTTATTGATTTGCCTCCATACTTTGCCATATGCCTATCCAAGGATTTTACTGCCAAGATAAGTGGGTACTTGTCTTTCGATTGGTCCCACATGCTTTTTAGGACTAGATATGGTACAAAGGTCACTATCAAAGCAGATCCTATTGCAAAATACCATCTTGAGCCTTATGTACTTGCTGCCATAAATGCTAATTGTCTTATTTTTTACCATGATGATCATCCTATGATTAAGGAGTTGGATACTCAAGTAGAGGGTATTTTGGATATAGTTTTAGATGAGTGGATTGTTGAAAATAACCAAAATGATATGAGTAAATAGCTAGAAGAGGTAGGACTTGGTGTTTACATGATGCATGAACCTGATTCTTTAGTGCCTAACTTAGTAAAGAGTGATGAACAATAGTCTAACCATTAAGATAACAAGGTTTGGAAGTTGTTTTTTGATGGCTCAAGGAGAAAAAATGGTGTTGGTGGAGGTTTCATGTTGATATCTCCTAAAGGTGAGAAGTATAATTCATCTTTTAGGTTCACTTTCATCTATACTAACAACACAACAGAGTATGAATCTTTGATTTATGGTTTGTTGTAGGAAAGAAAAAGGAAAATCAGTTGTCTCCAAGTCTTTGGTGACAATGAATTCATTGTCAACTAGGTAAGAGGCCTCCATATCACCAAAAATGATGCATTAAAATGTTACAAGCATAGAGTTTAGGATTTAATAGAAGAATTTGATGCATTCAATCTATTGTTCATTCCTAGAAGTAAGAATAAACATGTTGATAGGCTTGAAGTCATAGGTGCACAATATGATATCCCAAGTAGCATGAATGATACCAGTAAATAGTAGTATGTGAAGGTTGTTATTAGGCCTTCTATTCCTGATAATCATGTTTTTTGGAAAGTTTTTGAAAGTGACTAGCAAATTGTTAATTTCTTAAGAGAAGAGGTTGATTTTTCAGCTGGAAATCAAGAAATATTCCAACAGCAGTATGAGGACCAGGTTATATAGCTAAAAACTAACAAGTTACCCAAAGGATTAGTCACTTTAGAGTTTATTTGTAATTCAAATGACTAGCTAAGTGTAGACAAATGACCTAGGCCTGCAAGCTCTATTTTTCACCTTCTTCTTCCTAGCATAATTAAGACATTTTAATTATGTCCTTGGTCCACCTTTCTTTAATTATTTAATTTGACATTTCCCTCTTTTAGTAAATAATTTAAATTAATTATTTACTCTCATGTGGTCCCACCTTTTGAATTAAATTAATTTTTAATTCAAAATAGTCATTTTCGTCAAGAATCAAATAATTTCCATTTATTATTTGATTTTCCAGCCACCTCTTTTTTTCTGCTAATCTTATCTCTTGTCACATGCATTGTCAACCCTTGATTTGATTTTCTAAAAATCAATCATGTACATTCATTTTGAATTTGACCTAATGTTTCCCTAACCCTAATTGTGGGTTGTCAAATTCAATTTTGTCCATTGATTCTAGGGCATTTATCAACTTTTAATCTTGGCCATTCATTCAAAATTGCATTTTCTATAAAATGACAATTTTGGTCTCATTTTGTCATCTCATGTCATCTTGCAACTTCATGTTGTCTACTTCTCATGCAATCTTGTTTTAGGCACTCTTGTCATTTTCTTGCAATCTTGTCATCATAGCTCTTGTCATAGGCATATTTACATTTCATTTGGCATAATTTAGACATGATTTAGATGCTTACTAGTTACTGTTATCAATAGTTTTGCACCCTGCTGAATGCAATATTCAGCAAACTACTGAAACATGGAAACCTCTTTCAGATGTGGGTGATCTTACACGAAAGAGGAATCTCCAGAGTGAGTTGGTTCTCTGAATGATGAATTCTATTCTAAAACAGCTTCTGAGGAAAGGGATGAAGAATATATGAACATAAAAACCTATTTCTAAAAGATAATTCACCAAACTTATAAGAATTCAGACCTAACCACTCATAACAACTTCTCTATTGCAGTAATCCTCACAATCTCATTGGCACACATCCCATCAGTGATTTGCATGAAGATCTGGAAAACAAATACAACATGCAACCTGAAACATGTAATTCTAAAACACCACCTATAACAGCAAGACATAAAAGGATTTCAATTTGAAAACACAAGTACATCAGATTGCTATTACAAAATTTGAGACAGAAAATAAGGAGAAATTTGCTGCTCTATTAAAACTAGAAGAGTGTCAATCTGTCCAAACTGAGTATCAAAAGGTTTACAAGCTCCCCAAAATGAGTAAGGGCAAGAAACTGATCTAAACTCCTGAGAATGGAGAGTTGAAAGACTAAATCTCTCAAAAGAACTCTCCAAGAAACCCTAATCCGAGCTCAGAAAAAACTCAAGGAAAAAAAAGCCTCAAACAAACTCAAAAACTGCTTTAAAGCATAAAAAAACACAAAGCTTTTATGATTACACTGTGAAGCCTCTAAAAATAGGAAAATCCTGCTTTAAAAGTTCAAAAAACACCTTATCTCTCCAAGATAAGTTTGGAATCCGACCAAGAGGAAAAGGTCAATAAAAGATCTGCTAAAAATAGCAAGAAAACATAAAGCAATTTATAGAATATCGCTTCTATGCTTCTGCTTTACAAGATGCAGATTTTTTTTAATTTTGTCTATTTTTGCAACTCAAATATTTGGAAATCTTTTGCAAAAAGAAAGAACTCCTTATCTCTCCAAGATATCACTCTGATTTTCTCAAAAAATCATAAAAATACATTACATAATGTCATATTCCTATCAACTCCAAAATTGATTTCTCCAAAATCAATTAAAAATAAAAACCCTAAAACATTGACTCAAGGCTTAAGGTATTCATAATTCTCTCTAATTGCTCTTCTTTAAAACAAAGCCCTAAGGAAAAAGTCCATATTTCTCTAAGGCAAAACAATAAGTCTTAAATACTTAAGACATCACCCTAGCATAGAATTTCAGCCTTACATAATCATTGATTTAGACTTAGAAAAAACATAAGGCATAACTTAAAATTTTGACCCCTCTTTGAATTTCGACATATGCTCAAAACTGAACAATCTGGATGATGATGATATTCGAATTAGGCATGAGGAAATAGGGTCAAACCCTAATTATCATTCATTTCACCCGTGACTTGAGAAGAAGGAAACTTTGTCTAAGAGAAAATTGTCCCCATGATGGTGTTGGATTCGAGCCCGTGTGCTTCAGAAATCTTCCCTTGCTCTCTAGTTGACCGAATCTCCAGTGGGTGAGCTTCTTTTCATGGTGAAATAGCTTTTCCACTTCATTATTTTGAGTATCAAAAAGCCCTAAGGGTGCGGTCTGCATAAGTTTGTTTATGATCTTCTATTCTTTCTTTGACTTCTCCATACCATTATGAATTCGAGCTCGACTTCTACAGCCCATTCTATGAAAGCTTCGACTTGTGCTCTTATTCTCCTTCATTGTGCAGAGGTAAGCTTGGTGTCCTTAAACTTTATGGCTTCGTATTCTGCTCATTTTGGCCTCAAAGTTGTGGCTAATATACTCTATGTGTTTCTCGTGCTGCTGTGTAAGCCTGGCCTTCATTGTGGGTTCCATTCACCAGTGAGAGCTCGGCCACTCTTCAAAACTCGAAATCATGCCTTGGGAAGCTAAAGAGGAAGCTATGGCCGCGGCTTTAGACTCTAATTTAAGCTAGTAATTTTCTTTGCTCTGTAGAAACTCTAAAAAACTCTCTTTATTTCATGAATATTTTGGCCATGTACAGGCAGTGCCAAAAGAGCACTATAGGAAGCATTCTTGCAGATTTTGGGCTTGACCTAGAATAGAAAATCTCCATTATGTTAATTTAATAACATTTATGTTTGTGGGTATCACAAAAAGTTGAAAAAATTTGTATTTTTCTTCCATTCAATTCCAGATTTCACATGGTTATCTCTATAATTATTTTTTTCTGCATTTTGAAACCAACCCTGAAAATGGGTACTTGGAATTTTTAAGGGAAACTACCCTTTCTTCTTTCCTGAGCTCGATTTATCCCAGAATTTTTCATATTTGTAGTCATACTACTGTTTTCATGAAAAACCCACATGGGTATCATAAATTATCCTACTTCTGCACTCTTCGAAAGCAAACCCTCATGTGGGTATTCGAAATTTCTGAAGAAAAAAGCATTTTTTGTGTTCTGAAAGCATTCGAGACTACGAAGTAACTGTTACTCATTTTATCCATATGGCTCGAGCTAGAACAAACAGTGATTTACCCCACACTTCTGAAACAAAACAATATCATGGGTTTTGGAATTTTTCAAAGCAAAAGCATGTATTTAATTTCTGACAGAACTCGATCTCCCATACTTGCTTGAAATGGTGATAAACTGTATACTTACTTGCATTTCTTTCAAGATCTTGACTCAAAAAACTAGTGACATTTTGTATTTATATGACCTTTCTTGATAGCTATAATACCTGAGCTCAATTCACGGAACTGTTATTGACATGGAGCTATAAACTATCCTTAAAAAGAACATCCAACATTCACATTCTGAGAGTACTCTCCAGGCACTAAGAATCTGAAAGATCTGTCTTGAATGCACATTCTGGAACCTCATATACATATGAAGCTCGAAACTGAAATTCCATTATGGTCTCCTATTGCATTTTGTGCTTATCTTGTAGATATGACATAAACTTTACCTCACTGTTTTGTCAAGACCTTGACTGAGTAATCTGGAAATGATCAACATCCTGCATATTTATTATATTTAATTCATGGCTTGACCAATTACAAGTGATGTCTTACTTGACACTTGTAACTCACAGAAAAAAAAAAAAGAAAGAACATCACATTTGATTGATGTCCTTGACTAATCATTGACACACGATCCTGTTTGAGGCACCATCACAATCAAAATGAGTTCACTGCTTTTGTTGTATCTCCTAATAACTGGTACTCCATATTTGAGTATTGTATCACTGATGCTCGTTACTATATCTGGCTACTCCCTTGCAACAGAAATTGTCATAGTTAAGATCTGAAATCACAAATTGATCCAAAGTGAACTCCCTTTTTTTTGTTTTAGCACTTATGCAGGGCTTTAATCTTAACATTGAATCATACTGGAATGTACCTAGTATTCAGTTCCTAGGCACAACTAACACCTCAAAACCCTCTTCTGGAAACAAACTGTTTACTCTTTCCTTAATTTTAACACAGCAGCTTTCACTTCCTACACTCGAATTCTGCATAAGTTTTTTCCATTTTGCTTTTGAATTGAAACATTGCATCAATATGAACCACTTTTAAACACCAGTTCAAATGTATAACTGGTAACTCAGAATCATTCTGGAAAGAAAATACTTGCTCCTCTATTATTTTTCTAGAAGATCACTTTATTATTACCATTGACAATGCAGTATTTCTTCACCAGTCAACTCAGAACTAGAAATTTATCTAACACTCAAGTGCACTGTCTGTATTTTTTCTCGTGAGCAACATGGTACTCTTCATGCATTTTTTATATTTCACTGCTCAAACTGCTCTCAAAAACTGTTCTCTTTGATGATGAAAAATAGAACAAATCATTAAGGCATATGTATGCCTATTCACTATCCAAAAGAGAAATAATGAATTGAAACTCACATGACATATGATTATAATCAGCACAGAAAATGAAGTAATTCAGCAATTTCTGATGCAAATGCATTCTGTTAAATTCCTTAAGTGAACTAAACTCACTGTTCACCTGTAGCATTCAGAAAGAAATGTTGATCGTTATGAATGCACAATTGGTTTCGTTACTTGATGGATAACTTTGTTTCACTCTTTCAGTTGTATTTCACTTTGTTTGATGTATATGATGAAATATCTTTCAAAAATAGCCCATTTAATGCATAGGGCAACATGTCGGGCTCTACCCTTGTGGGAGCCCGTTTTACTCCACATGCTCGGTCTTCAAATAATGTTCAACTTCATGACTTTACCTATACCTGCACAAGGAAACAAATAGTGTTAGCATAAAAAATTGAACATGTTGATTATGATGTTGATACTTCTCCTTCAGCTCACTTCTTCATACCGCACTTGACTGATTGTTTAAATGTATAGCTAATAGTATGTTGTACTATTGTAGGTGCATCATATAAGTTATGTCATAGTCAGAGCCACTGACACCCCTCTTTTCCTCTTATAGGTCAAAGAAGCTCGAGACGACGAGGTGCACCATTCAACATCAAGCGTCAATAACCAGGCAATGACAACTATGTTGTTGCTTATATGTTTTCCCTTTTCCATCTTCAGTAGTGCAATGTGTTGTTAGAAATGCATTGTCACAGTCATAGTTATATCCACGGCTTGTGTGGATCTTTGATTTCAATTTTTCTTTTCAGTTGAAAAGAAAATGCATTTATACAATGTTGTAATACTATTCTGATTGTGAAATCAAATGAAGCCTTGTAAAAACATGAGTTCTTTTTTAAATGAATAAAAGCATCTGAAATGTTATTTTGCACATGTACTCAATTTTGTATTTCTTTTAAATCTGCAACATCTGAATGGCACTCTGCAACTCCATAACTTCACTAAAATGCATAACTATTACTTAATGCAAAAAGTAATGCGAAACAACATTTAAAATCCAATCTGCAATTCCACTTTATGGCAAATAATAATCAGCCAGCTGCTCCATTTGAGTTGAGGCGAAAAATATGTAACAGTTACATTTTAGCTTAGTATTGCATGTTGTCATTTCAAATCCTTCAACATTTGCTTAGGGCTTGTCATTGTCATTAGATTGCTCATCATAAATATGAGGGCAACATCATATTTGCAGCAAGTTGAGAAGGTATAATGGAGGTCAGCCATGGAGAATGAAGACATTTTGGTTAGATTGTTTCATTTGTTTTCATGTTTTTCCTTTGCACTTTATTATCACTTTGGGTTTTTATGTTAATGCTTTAATTTTCTAACCTTAGGAAAAATTCCCTTAATTACATTAGTGAACCCAATGCCAAAATCATGCTTTCTTTTTTTTCGTACGACATTTTTCTATTTTGCAGGTACATGTATGGTCGCGACGCATTTGTTGCCCAGAACAACGCATTCACTCTATTGTGATGCATATTCTTTGCATGGTGACGCATTTTCTCGGCTGTGACGCATTCAACTTGCAAGTTGCCGCATTTTTCTGACAGATTCCAAAACACAAAATCGAGCCGCATTCGCAGTATGGAATGACGCAATCACTCTGCTATGACACATTCGTCTGGTAAACTTTTCCTTTCGGGTTTTTCCAGATTTGACTTGATTTCTTTTTGCATTCTACTTTTCCTTTCTACAATCTATAGTTTAGGAATTTTTGGTTACTAATGAGTGGTTGCAACATGTGGCTTTGAGTATTTTTGTGGGTCCAAGACATCTTCTTTGTGAAACTACTAACTTGTGGTTTTGTAGGTTCGATTGTCCAAGGCTATCATTTTTGAAACATTGTGCTTATTGATTTCTAGAATAGAAAAAACTTCAATTGGTGCACTAAAAAGAACTCCGCTTGTCCTTTGCTTGATTGTGTTTGGGGTGGTAGGTGATTATGCTCTCACCTTGTGCAACCTAGGTGATCAGAAAACCAAACCCATCCATCTTTATGTTTACTTTGATTTAATAATCGAAGTATCCTCTCCCCTTGCGCACTTGTGTGATCCTGGGTGTAAGATAAGCAGTTATTGACTCTAGAATTTGGGTCTTCCTTGGTGGGAAAAATTACTCACCCCAAGGCAACTCATACTGGAAACATAGCTCTTTGGCCAAGCTATCCCCGACCGGTATATAAATGTGAATCCTAAGGAAAAGCCTAGGATTACGAGTGCGGATGTGTCATACAAACAAAGTAGGATTCCCCAAAACCCTATTGAGTGTAACCTTTTTAGGCTGGAATCCCTCCTTTAACGGAGCTTAATCTTTGCCCCACGTATGGCCACTCGAACGAGGGTCCCAAACTAAACACCTTTGTGTAGTAGCCAAAATTCTTCTATTTGCTAGCGCAGCAACGGTTGTTGTGAAGGCATCCACATTCTCGCAGTTCTTAGTAGAGGTGTTCAACCTACCATGGGAGATTTATAGGGGTTGGAAGTTTGGTTGGCCTGAGAATTAGTGCATTGTAAGGGGGAGCTCGTGCAACCAAGCTTCTAGATTCACACGCTAAAAATAAGTGTGGTTGGGGAAACCCGCGTGGAATCTAGCGAATATTGTCTTGGCCTAACTGAGGATCGCACTTGTCTTCATTGTGCTTGTTTCAAAAGAAAAAATATTGTGTTTGTCGAGTGTTTTCAGACATTCAAAACAAAACAAGACATCACTTTCAGATCTGGAAACAAACAGTCAACCTCAAACAACTCAGAATTTTGACCAAAATTGCAAACAAATCATACTTTTTTCTTTCTGCACCCATCTATTGCAATGCATTCATTTTTTTGAACTGCATTCACCTTGAAGAACACCACATTCACTCTGTCAAAATGCATTCGCCTTGCAGAACACCGTATTTTCCTAATACACACTACATTTTCTTTTTAAAAAGTCGCATCTATAATACTAAGCCACATTTTGTAACCCCGCATTTGTTGAAATCAAGCCGCATTTGTTATATTGCAATGCATCTGTGACTTGGAATGATGCATTCGCCTGACAAAAACAAGTCTTTGTCACAGACCAGAAACCGAAGTTCAACTTGTCCAAACTGCCCATAAACATCTTTTTCTAGAAGCATTTTGTCAAAAGAAAATCAGAAAATTGCTCAAATCTCTCATTTCTTGCACACTTTAACTTGCATCTTACCATAGGGTTATCTTTTCAAATCTTATTCTCATCATTAGGCCTCACCATTTTCATTTTCTATCATAAACCAACACTTAGGTCCTCATCTCATTTTTCATATTTTAGATTAGGACAACCTTACCTCACTTAGAAAAATCTTGACTTTCAAAAGTAGGTTATCATTGGACTTATTCATCATTATCTTCTTTAGTCTTTTTCCTTTTGTGAGATCTTTCCAACTCATAAATCTAGTTAGGAAAACTCACTTGTGATTTTTTCCTTGCCATTTAGTCCTTCAAACAAGTCCTTTGATATTCCAAAATTGAGACATAGATCAAGCATAGGGTGGTTAATCAACCTTCTTCCAAATCATTTAGACCTTTGCATTTGCATACTTTAGACATTCAAATCATTTTAGTCCTCACCTTGCATATCTTATTCTTAAAAATCCAAAAAAATATTGTCATAACCTTCCTCATAGTCCTCATTTGGCATTGGTCATTTCCTTAGTCAACATTTTCATATTGGTCCTCATTGTCACCTTGGAATTTGACATCCTTTCTTCACAATTTTATCACCTTGCATTGTCATCCTTTATCAAAAATCCAAAAACATAGTCTTGCATTGTCGTCCTTTATCAAAAATCCAAAAACATAGTCTTGCAATGTCATCCTTTATCAAAAAACCCAAAAACATAGTCTTAGATTCGTCATCCTTTATCCAAAAAATATAGTGTCATTTAGTTGTCATTTTCATCCTCTTCCTAATTTGAGCAATACCTTATATGGTTGAGACTAGGCTTCAAAGAAAAAGAGGACAAATGACTAATTTTGGACAAGACAACAACACTTACATCTTTTCCAATGACGTGAATCAAAAAATGAACCAAGACACATCTTTCATCAATCCTTTTAGCAACATGAACATTCCATCTTCATCACGAAACCCTTTTGAACCATTCATACAAAGAGACTAACGCAGAAGACTTAGAAGCTACAGTGCAAAATCTTGACGTAGCCTCCTTTGTAGAAGACTTAGTCTTACATGACCCTCAAAGATATCTTGCCATGCTCTTAGACCAAGGGGTCAAGTTACCATGTGGCTTTGACATTAACACTTTCAGACCAATATCACCCGACCATAATGTCAACAATACAAACAACATGCCCAACACTAGTCAACCTCAATACAATACAAGCAATGCTTCTGTTGGTGCTACCTCGCAAATTGCCACAAGTACCATTAATACTACCTCCAAGGACACGACCAATCAAAATAATTCCAATTCAATCAATGCAACATTCGTTGGAGGAACACCAACCATGTCACAAGCCATGACACAATTAATGCCAACAATGTCTGCAATATCGTCACAATTAGTTGGTGCCACCTTTGGGTCCTCGTCAATGGGGGAAAGCTCTTCAAATCCTCTATTTGGAGCTTCATCTAGTGCCATGGGGGCCTCATCATCAAATCCTTTCATTGGTACCTCATTCAATCCCTTTGGAGGAAGTAAATGACGTGTCTTTATTCGAGGGCCACAACCAAATGTTAACACGTCATCACAATTTAATACCAATACATCCCAAGGGAAAAACATGAACATTCCCCATGGACAATTCCAACAATTTGGACAAGGCAACCCAAATACACAGCACATGGCATCATTTGGACACTAAAGTTTCATGGTCAACATATTCCCCAAATTTTGACGCAAATGGCTGGAGGGCACATTTTGGCATATTCATCACATATTCACACTCATCAACAAGTCCCTAATCCAAACTTTCAATACCAACAACATGCGAGCCAAAACACATCATACATCTCACAACACATCCCACAACAAAACACCAACATATTTTCAAAACAAATGGGGACCCATGGGATACTTATCACTCCCATGTGTGATGCAACAAATAATCCCATAATTGATGCCTTGATAGCTCAAGTGGCTCACTTACAAAAGACCATAGAAAACATGCAAGCGTCCGACAAGAAGTCACACATGTCATATGACCTATGCTTATATCATTTTGACACAAATTTGTACATGCCACCATTCCTTCCTAGATATGTGGCACCACATTTTACCAAATACAAGGGCAAGACAAATCCTGTTGAACACATTCAAGAATTCACAACCAACTGTATGGACATTTCCTATGAACATACTTACTTGATGAGAATTTACTCTAAGAGTCTTACTGGACCTACACTTGAATGGTTCTCCACTCTAAAAGGGATAAAAACATGGGACGAACTTAAAGACAAATTTGTAAAAAACTATGCATATAACATTAACATGGACACCTTCATCACTAGCTTATGCAATCTTACACAAGAAGATGTTGGTGAAACATTTATCCCATTCTTCCAAAGATGGAGAAGTCTAGCAAGTCGTTGCCACATTCACATACCTGAGAAAGAAAAGGTTGACATGTTTTTCCAAACACTCCTAGGCCCATTGAAATATGGATTGCAAGTTCATTGTTGCACAACCTTCACAAACCTAGTTGAAAAAGGTGTCCAAGTTGAGAAATCCCTCATTGCTAAACGAGAATTAAAATATGGTCCTAAAAACACAAACGCAAATCCGCCCACAAACAAAAATAAGTATTGGGTCAAAAATAAACATGTTACCAATGATGGCATTGTTGATGCCAAGGTTGTAAACGCGATGGGACCAGTGCTTTCTCTTAAAGGATTTCAGCCACGAAACAAACCAACAAAAATACTAACACCCCCCAACAATAACCAAAATGGTCAAAATCAAGGACAACCCCGCCAGACAAGACAATTTATGAAAAGACGAACATACACTACTTTGGGAGAGCCAATTGAGGATGTCCTTAAGAAGCTCCTTCAAAATGGTCTCATCACACTTGAGGACCCTAAGCCATATGACCCAAGGCAGTTTAAACCATCATGGTGGGACGATAATTCTTTTTGTCATTACCATCGGGCTAAAGGGCATAAAACATCTTCTTGTCGGCAACTAAGAAACATTGTACAAGACCTCATTGAAAATCGTGTAATTAAAGTGGGTGGGCCACAATTTGCATCCAATGCAGACCATACCATTCACAAGAACCCACTGCAAGACCATGGCTCTAATAAAGCCTCCACATCAGGTCCCAAGACTAATAACAATCAAGCCAATTATGCTCGCGTTGCATTCGATTATTCAAGAGGAACCATCATTAATAATGTTTGAAATGATGACAAATATGTTAATACCATCACTGTCAAAAGAGCACCTGAATGTAATGCTACTACTTGAAGTGGAAAAATCACCATACCTCCTCGACATCCAAAAATTACAATACCCAGTCCATCTGCAAAGCAATCCCAACCTAAGAGTCAATTTAACCTTATTGACCAACTAGGAAAAACCCATGCACAAATATCCATACTCGAGTTGCTTCGCATTTCACCCGCGCATAAGGCTATACTTGACAAAACTTTGCAAGAGTTTGTTGTCCCTCAGGACATTGATGTCAACCAGTTTGAGGCCATGGTAGGTTATCTTACTACACCCCATCGTATAATATTTTCAGACCAAGGTTATTCATCACCAAATTCCAACCATAACGACGCATTACACATTGAGGTTTTCATCCATAAGAAGGTCAGACGAGTTTTAGTAGATGGCGGAGCATGACTGAATATATGCTCCTTAAAATTGGTTAAGGCCCTAGACTTTTTTGATGCTTGCGTAGATGCAACAAAGAGAATAGTCATAAAAGTGTATGATAACAAGGAATATTCCTCTCTAGGTGTGATCACTCTTCCCATCAGATTTGGACCAGTCATTGTAGACACAACTTGCCAAGTCTTAGATCTTGAATTACCTTATAACATTTTGCTTGGCCGACATTGGATTCACACCCCCAAAGTTGTTCCCTCCACCTACCACCAATGCCTGAAGTTTCCCTTTGATGCCACAGAAATCACCATATATGGAGACCCGATCCTTTTCAATATTGCACCAATCTAAGGGGTATCTTTGAACATCAAGTGCCCATCAACCGAGAGGATCCTAGCTCTTCTTCTTCCAAATTCATTGACCTGTCCACACTCACATCATCATCCGCATCCACTCTATCCACATCTTCTACCACGCCAACATCCTCCTCACTTCCTAAGGCTGAGACCACTGTTAAGATCTAGGACCTAGGCTGTGGAGAATTCAAACTGAATATAGCATATAGCATCACAACAATACCCAAGTCTCCTAAGGTATATGGTCGATTGTGCTTCAAAATGGAACCTAAAGAAATTTTTAAGGTGCTGCCAAAAATAGTTTTCATAAAATGGGGAGACATGAACAACGAAGACATTGCCGACATAACAGGATGGCTTTAAAGAAATGGAAGACTTACCCCCATTACCAATTAAGATATATGGCAAAGGATATGACATGATGAAGGATAAAGGCTACAATGGAACTAATGGCCTTGGTAGGAATAAAACTAGACAAAGAGATCCCATAGAGCCTTCCAAACGACCAAAGTATCTTGGGTTAGGGTACGTTCTACCCGAAAATAACGATCGACGTACCAATGGACTTTCGAGTGAGAGCATGAATGTTTCAGAAAGTGTCGAGACTATTGAGGAATCCCTTACTGAAACTAACTCCCATGAATGGGAATATGGCTCCCAAAAATCCCTAAGTGATTGTTTCCTTGATGAATTGTTCCTTGAATCTGGAGAACTTAGATTTGAACAAAGATTTTGGCAAACGTTTAAAATTGATACAGTTAACAATTTGAAAATCCCAAGGAAACAAGAAAGTTGGGATAGACTTTTTGACCCAAGGAACAATGACAAACTTGAGTCACCTTCTTGTCCTATTAGCCATACACCCGACCTATATGCCTAGCCACCTGAACTTAATGACCATCATCAGGATTCACCTGAGTTGTCACATGACGCTGCCAACCACAATGATAGTTCTTTTGTCCCTTATTTTGACAATCAGTATGATTCAAGTGAAGGAGAATATTGGATAGAATTTGATTGGGAATTGGGCGATGACAACTTCATTTTCAACATCTTTGAATCTGTCTGCATGCTTTTCGTGTCCTCTCCACAATTCACCAATACTGAGGATGGTATCTCCTTAGTCTACCCACAACTAATTGATTGGGACCAACAAGGCCCGCCAATCATGGACATATTTTAGAATGATGAGGCCATTGCAAAATTTATGGGACTACATGAGGGAATACTCAGTGGTGATCAAAAGGTTGGATTTTCTATTGACCTAGATTGTGCAGCTTACTTTGGGGAGACTACTCCATCCTCTAGTCGCAAAATGAAAAGTAAAAATAAAACAAAAAATGAAACGTCTTTAGGTGAAAACCGAAAGGCACCTTCTGACGACAAAAAAGTAAAAATAAAGGACGTATATGTGGGTGAAAACCTCTCTAAGGCGCCCAAAGATGGGGGACTGGAATTTCTTCCCGTGACTCAAGAGAAATCAACAATGCTCATAGAGGACACCATAGAAGTCAACATATCAACAGCAAAAGATCCCAAAATGGCCCTCTTTGCGGCATCCCTGATAGAAGAAGAGAAACCTAAGTTCCACAAATTCTTTGCAGAGTGAAAGATTAATTTTGCATGGTCATATGTTGATATGCTGGGGTTGGATCCAAAACTAGTTTTGTACCATTTACCACTACTTCCAGATGCTAAACCAGTAAAATAGAAGTTGTGCGAAATGCATCCTCAGATTGCCCTATTAGTCAAGGTTGAACTCAAGAAAATGCTAGACACAGGATTCATATAGTCTATTGACTATGTTGAATGGATATCCAATCTTGTACCAATCATAAAGCCTAATGGTCATATCCATGTCTGTACAGATTTTAGAGACTTAAACAAAGCATGTCTGAAAGATGACTTTCCATTTCCAAACATAGATATCATAGTTTACCTCATGGCAGGATACGAGATGATATCCCTCATGGATGGTTTCTCAGGTTATAATTAGATTCATATTTCCCTTGAAGATCAACATAAAATAGCATTCACTTGTCCTTGGGGTACATATTGTTGGAATGTCATGTTGTTTGGTCTTAAAAATGTAGGTGCCACGTATCAAAGAGCTATGACAATGATATTTTATGACATGATGCACAAGATAATGGAGAATTACGTGGATGACCTTTTGGCTAAATATTTGACAAGAAAATATCATTTGAATGTGTTAGAAAAAATCTTAAAGAGACTAGAAGAATACAAGGTCCGCTTGAATCTGAAGAAATGTGTCTTTGGCGTAACATCAGGAAAACTTTTGGGATACATAGTTTCTCGTAGAGGCATTGAGGTCAATCCAGCCAAAGTGAAATCAATATTAGGCATGCCTCCTTTGAAAGGGATAAGTGAACTCAAGACATTACAAGGTAGGTTACAATCCATCTGGCGCTTCATAGCACAATTGGCCGACAAGTGTCAACCATTTCAGTATCTTTTGTGCAAGGGTATCCCCTTTGTGTGGATAGATAAATGTCAAGAATCCTTTCAACTAATAAAAGATTATCTCTTGTCACCACCTGTTTTAATGCCACTTATTGAAGGGAAACCTTTGATTCTATACATTTCTACAATAACTTTAGCACAGGGGGCATTACTGGCACAAAATGACCACGAAGAAAAGGAATGAGCCATTTACTACATTAGTCAGACACTGGTTGGATATGAGTTAAACTATACGTCCATTGAATGTGCATGTCTAGCAGTTGTCTTTGCTGTTCAAAAGCTAAGACATTATATGTTGAATCACAGGACATAGTTTGTGGCAAAGATTGACCCCTGAAATATCTCTTGAGTTGCGCAGCACCGACAGGATGTCTAGCAAAATGGGTCATGATCTTGAGCGAGTATGGCATTCAATATGTGGAAAGGAAAGCCATAAAAGGACAAGAGATAATAGACCAACTGGCAGATGCACCTGTACAAAGTGATCATCGATTAGTGGCAGGCTTTCCTAATGAGTCCATATTTCATACATAACCTAAGTCACCATGGAGGCTATACTTTGATGGGTCTCATACTAGTCATGGCTCAAGGGCAAGAATATTGTTTATCACTCCACAAGGAGACTCCATCCCTAAGTCATTCTGCATAGCTTTCCCATGTACAAATAATATTGTGGAATACAAGGCACTTGTGACAGGACTTAGAATGGCCATAAAATGGAAAATTAGGACACTTCTTGTTTATGGAGATTCTTGGCTAGTCATCAACCAAGTTAAGGACAACTATGACACCAAGGACAAGAAATTAATGCCTTACAAATGAATGATTGACAACTTCTAGACATATTTTCACATGTTGACTTTTGAACAAGTTCCAAGAGCACAAAATAAAGCAACAAATGCAATGGCTACAATTGGTTCTCTCATAGACATCCCCAGTAATGTGTCACAATTTGAGTTATTGGTAGAACAGTAGTTGGTCCCTGCATATGATATCCCAGAATTAGAGATGGTATGCAAGCTTGTTGGTCTTGATTCTCCCTGGTATCAAGACATTTATGACTATCTCAAGTCCCAAATCCTTCCCCCCAACCTATCCAACAACTAGCGAAAGTCCTTTATATGAAAAGCCACCTGATACACCATTGTCAGTGACACCCTTTACCATCATAGCTTTGACAACACCCTCCTTCGATGTCTCTACACTACCGAAGCATGCACAACCTTATGCGAAGTACATGAGGGTATATGCAGGTCTCATTTGAGTGGTCCTACTCTAGCCAAAAAGATAACGAGACTTGGGTATTATTGGTCGACCATTGAAAAAGACACACTTGAGTTTGTCAAGACTTGTTGCCAATGTCAGATACATAGTGATTTAATTCATGCTCCAACATAAGAACTTCGGTTGATTACATCTCCATGGCCCTTCACACAATGGGGACTTGACCTCGTGAGAAAAATTCACCCTACCTCTTCCAATGGCCACAAATTCATTATCACCACCACTAAGTACTTTACTAAGTGGATCGAAGTCACCCCCTTACATACATAACTGGAAAACAAATTTCTAAATTCATTCTCAACTACATCATTTTTCGGTATGGTATTCCACAGTCCATCATCACAGACAACGGACGTCCATTCAAAAATCAAGACATTCGTGAGTTATGTGAGTGATTCCATATACAACATCATTTCTCAAAGCCATATTACCTGCAAGGAAACAGTCAAGCTAAGGCATCCAACAAAACCATCCTTAAAATTCTCAAAAAGATTGTCAATGACGTTGGTTGTGACTGGCACATCCAACTTAACCCTGCTCTGTGGGCTTACCGCACCAACATTCGCATGCCTACAGGAGCCACTCCATTCACCCTGGTCTTTGGAGCTAAAGCCATATTGCCCATCGAGGTTGAAATTCCATCCTTAATAGTCTCCATGAAGGGTCTGATAGACGATGAAGAATATAGAGAGTCATGACTACATGAGTCGGACATGTTAGAGGAAAGAAGACATAATTCCCTGAACCATCTATAGGTGTATCAGAATCGGCTATTACAGTTATAACAAGAAATTCATGGTCAAGAAGTTTGACATTGGTGATTTAGTCCTCATGCAGAATCCTAAAAATTAGGCTGACAGAGAAAAACCTAGCAAGTTCAAACCAAATTGGCTAGGTCCTTATGTCATCATATCCTCTTTTGGTTCTAGAGCATATCAACTAGCTACCCCAGATGGAAAACAACTGACAAATCCTATCAATAGTCTACATCTTCGTAAGTTCTATGCATAGCATTAGAAAGTTGGACCAAAAACCTTAAAAAATACAAAAAAATTGAAAAATATAAAAAAATCATCACCCTGATGAAAACCTGGCAAACAAGCGTCTTAGTGACACCAAAAAAATAAAAAATGACAAAAATAGTAAAGAGAAATAATTCATCCAAAAGTGAAAACCTGGTAAACAGGCACTTTGGATAAGTACCATGGTGAAAACCTGGCAAACAGGCGCCATGTGTAGTCAGTCATTGCTCTACCATCTACTATCACTCTATCTGCCTTAGTCCATAATAAACAATCACCTTTCTGACATCACCTTGACACCCATCACAAAAACCCCGTCATTTTCTCCCATGGTTGATAATGATTGGCATAAAGTCTTGCATATCACTCATCTGCCACCCCACACATGTCCTTTCTACTAATCTTGGACCTGACTAGGGGAAAACTTTCATCATGTGACTATAGTGGGTATTGCACATGGTCTTGGCAATCAAAAAAGTTCTAAAAAAAAATCATAAAAATCATAAAAAGTCCTAAAAAAAGACCTAAAAATCATAAAATGTCCTTAAAAAAGACCTAAAAATTGAAAAATGTCCTCAAGAAATCCAAAAATAATCAAAATATCTCCAAAACCCAAAACAGAGTCAATGTCAATTAATTCAATCAAGTTAGTTGAGTTAGCCATGTTATTCAGTCTTGGTCATTTGTCTGAACTACGTTGTATCTGCCCATTTGCTACGTAGGCAAGGCTCAACTTTGATCCCCTGAGACATTAGGTCAATCCTTTTAGTTTGTCAAAATAAAAAATCATGGCTCAATCTTTGGTCATCAAGACAAAGTCATTGGTCGTGTCGAACTACGAGGTCTCTAAGTGTATGACGTAGGCAAGGCCATCAATCAATGAGCCCCCGAGGCCGCACTAGGTTAGTCCATTAGGGTTCATGACACTACGCTGGAACACACGTCAAAAGTTTTCAAGTCAAACAAGTCATCTCAAAAAAATCAAACTACTACAACCAACTCTGGAAATTCTTCAATAAACACATCAAACACATCAGCATGTCAACATGTAGTCAACAACAGTCAACTTGCTATCAAAACTTCATTCAAACTTCAGACAATTTTTGTCAAAACAAATCAAACTCAGTCAAAATTAGTCAAACAATCAACTCTTGGTTATTCTTCAGATGAGTCCTTTTGAAGAACAACCTTTGTCATTTGTACCTTAGGATGTGTCCTTCCTAGGTACCATCACTATCATCTAGAATTTTGAGGGATCCTCTTGACATTTGAGGATTGATCCTCTTAGCATCGACATTATTCAGGATGTGTCCTTCCTGAACTTTGACATTCGGACATCGTCAAACATGACACCTTTGACATTTTCAAACATGGTATCCTTGACATTCGACAAATTTGGCACCTTTTGACACTTCAACATCATCAAACTTGACACATTGACATTAAAACACCTAGCATTCAGACACACTTGGAAAACACTTAGCACTTATCTTTGGCTTTTTCATCATGTTACTAGTTTCTCAGCGATGTCCTGACAACGGGATTTAGAGAAGCAACGATGTATCATGATGATTGTCTTATCTTGTCTTTTTAGGTAGTCATGTTGCTAGTTCTTCGAGGATGTCCTGGTAATAGGATTTAGAGGAGCAACGATGTTTCATGACTTATCTTTCTTGTCTTTTTTATGCTTATGGTTGGTTATGACAAAAAGACTGGGGCAACCACACTCTATGAGTCATGATCATCCTTGTCTGTGACTGCTTGTCTTATGTGATGGTACGACCTTGCACACCTTGATCTACATCATATCATGGTGTTTGTTGGCCATTACAATAATCTGCCCAATGATGATTAAGAGCAATAATTAGTAAAGTCCTATAGTAATATGTTGAAGGATTTGGTCTCCGCGCTAACATTCCTCTTCTCTTGTCTTGTCATCCTGTCTCATCCATCTCACGATGACATCCTGTGACATACAAAAACATAAGTGCATACATGATCATATAGGCATTGCATTAGGTCCTTACATACATCATCTATATCATTAAAACCTCGCATCACATATTGCATCATACATGCATTAACATAATCATAAACATGACATCCATCCAAATAAATACATTATGCATATCATCATTATTCATGGCATAGCATCATCATGACATAAATAAACATCACATCTCTGTGACATCACATCATAAATGCATACATGACATGGCATATAAATAACAACATCATCACAGGAATCATAAATGCATAATTCATATAGACATCACATGATAACCATAATTGCATCATCATAATAATCATCACATAAACATACATCATAATGCATAAATCACAGCACATCACATAACACATATAGGCCGCATCAAAACTGCATCATATATATCACCTCAAAAATGATGTCACAAGATAGAGTCATGAGATATCCCAAAAATAAGAGCTCGCAGGCTTGATGGTCAAACATAAATGTCATAACATAAGTGTCTAAACTCTCCTAATGCAAGATAATAATAAACATGGCTATGTCGAGCTCTCCTCATCCCCTCAAGGAGAAGATCTAGGTGACTGATGCTTTGTCAAGGGAAGGGATGTCACCATAGGTACTGTAACCTGTGCCTGGGAAGCAGAAGGATTTGTTACGGTGACCTATACTAATGGCATCATCTTTGTGGTAACATGAGGCTGTGAAGACACTGCAACTGATGGATCTATCATTGGAGGCTAGCTGTGCGATGACCTATGCCCTGACCCAGTGGAACCATGATTGTGACCTGACCTGTGACTCGAGGCATGCTTGTGGGAGTGGCTAGACTTGTACCCCTGATGAATGTCCTGAGGAAGTGGATCCCAAACACTACTATGACTCTTGTTGTTGTTGCCACTCCCTGACTTGCTACCACTGCATGTCCTCGCCTGAGATCGTATCAAGGTAGGATCTCGCCTCTCAGGTGGAACTGCCTGCTCATATAACAACATGTATCGTCCCAGATGGGTGCTAACCCTAGAAAACTCTCGTGTCATATCCACTAACAATCATGTGCATAACCATGCAAACTTTGTGCACCACTGAGTTGACTCGTGTTGGCGGATCACTACCCAATCCCACTCTACTCTGACCACCTCTACCTCTGCCTGCAAGGCTTTGACCTGCACTGTGCTCTCGTCCAACCTCCTCTACAAGTTTGCCACCCGCTGATATGTAGTCGCATCATGTGGAAGTGGTGATCTTGAAGGTGCATCCTCCTCCCCCTCTACCATCCTCCACCTCAGTAGTTGCTTCGCCTCATTTATGGCATCATCGTCATATCCTCCTCTCCTTCGACTCCCTCATCCCTTAGTATCTCAACCTCCATCTCCATCTCCTATCTGACCTCCTCATCTACCACATGCACCACCTATTTGGCCTCCTCCTATACCACATGCTCCTCATGTCTCTTCTCCTCAGCCACATGCTCCTCCTATCTTGGCTCCTCCTCTCTCTCCTCCTCCTCAGCTACCTCGGGGATTGGTACCAAGGGCACTCGGTCTACATGTTGTCTCACCCAACTAGCCTACCTCCTACCGTCTCCTCCTCTCCTCCTCCTCCTACCATATCCCCCATCATCTCTGTCATCTCCATCTCTCCCTCCACCCCTGCCTCCATCTCTCCCTCGACCTCTGCCTCTCCCCTATCTCTGGCTTGGCCTCCTCAACCACCTTGCGGTACACGTGGTATGACTGATCTCTTATCAACAGGTTTCAGTCCATCTGGATCTGTCAAAGACACTGGGCAATGAGTCTGCCACCATAAATCATAATCTGATGTGGTCCCTGGATTTGCAACTCCTCTACTCCATCCCCACTATTGTGCTACCAGCCCATCAATCTGTTGCTTGGTAAATGGCACAAATATCGATGGACCCTAGGCTACCTCTCTTAACAACCTAGCATACTCAGTTGTACCCATGAGAACACCCTGTTGCTCGCCGAACTATCGTAGTACCCTCTGCGGTAGGTACATCTTGATAATCAACTAGCTCTGCACAATTTGGCCAATCAAATATCTAAACTTCCTACAAAAACTGAGATGATCAGCCTCATCCTCTCACTGCCCACAGGCCTTGTAAGGACTCCAAATGAACGAAATCATAGTGTCAATCCTATGCCTCCAGTAGCCTATCTCACCAACTCAAGTCTGTTGCAATGCGCCTGCATAATAATAGATGTATGGCATGTCATCCGCCAACTGTGGTCTTTGGATAGGCGGACGAAAAATAGCAACGTACTCTCACGCCCAGATCATCAGGATTGTTGTCCCGCAGCTAATGCTTTGTGCTCTCCCGTAGGCCACCTCATGTAACTGAAGATATAACATCCCCAATAGGCAAGGTCCCTAGGCATATACGGTCCTGTCCCGTCTCATCCCGACAAGCACATATCCCCAGTCAATATAAAATCCATGTCCTCAGCGGTTAGGAATCAATACACCTCTAATCAATGTAGCCAATAGGGCATCGAATCTCCCATAATGCTCTACCATGAACTTCCAACGGATCTCATAGCCCTCAATCCCCAGCCCTGCACCTTGATCATGGTAATAGGTTGTGAAGGTCTGATACCCATGTTGTGGGTCGTACACTATCTGCTCTCCTCGAATTGGCAGGTGAAGGATCTGATACACGTCCTCAAGGGTCATAGTAGCCTCCCCCATCAACAAATGGAAGGAGCAGGTCTCTGAATGCCACCACTCGCAAAGTGCAATCATAAGCCCCCTATTTTCCTGAATAATGGGCTTATAGGTGACATAGTAAAGTCTTGGTCGCATCAATCGTCATCGCTCTCTCTCCCGCAGTTGATCTCGAAATCTATATGTGGATGGCCTACTCTCGCACGTATAAATCGGCGATAACTGTCTTTGCACATGTCAAAGCACGCATCGGCACCTTATTGAAAAACACCATTATCATTTATCTAACTCAAGCATTTAAAATTTGAAATTAAACAAAGTCAGCCTTGGTCGAAGTCAAAGTCAAATGCATCGCGTTGACTTCATTTGCGTCATAATAAGGCATTTGTGTCACTTCTTACAATGATAGCATCTTGATCCGATGATTGTGTCGCTCCCGCTTACATTTGCATCACAGCAGAGTAATTGCATCACAATTTTTGTCACATGTGCCACTCAGTTCAAATGCATCACTTGAGTCCGCGAATGCGTTGTAATATTTTGAATGCAGCATTAAACCCTTCAATTGCAGCGCAACTTGGAAAATGTGTCACACTTCATTGTTCTAATCTAATGACCTTTCGCATTTGCGTCGCGATGCATTGAATGCATCGAACGTGCACGCGAATGCGGCTTATGCGCACGCATATGTGTTGCAGCGCATTTGTTATTTGACCTAAAACCCTACAAATGGCATGAAAAATGATGAAATGACAAAGATAGGGGTACGTACCGCTGGCTCTGAGCCCTCTGGTTGCCTATAGGTCTGCACGATCTCCCTGCGGTGCTCGGTCACTGAAATCACCATCTTCGCCAAAGTCCTCCTTGCTCTGAGCTCTCAAATTTACTAAGGTGAAAAGTGAAAATGAATTGACTTTTACCCCATTTTCAACCTATTTATAGGGTCAAAATGGCATTTGTCAAACCTTTTATTACTGGAGGCCCTTTTGACTGACTTTGACTACCTTTTTGGCTGCTTTAAACTCCTCAAAATCTAAAACCGTCTGCACCATCGCTTTTCTGGTCATCAAATTCACTTGTCGGGACAATTTCCAAATTATTCTATCCCTGGGCCAAAATTTAAAAATTTTCCCAAGGGGGCATAGATATTTTGTACCTTCGTTGGGGCATGACTGTGATTTATTTTCTTTGTCACAATGCGACAGGCCGTATTATGACAAAGAGGGGCAAAATGTAGACACTTAAAAATGACCTAGACTTGCAAGCTCTATTTTTCACCTTCTTCTTCCTAGCATAATTAAGACATTTTAATTATGTCCTTGGTCCACCTTCATCTATTAACTAAATAATTTATAATTATTTAATTAATTCATGTCTTTTTATTCTTCATGATTATTAAATAAATAAATTTTATTTATTTATTCAATACATCACTAATTGTCTAGAATCTTCCCATAATTAAATAAATTTCTTAATTTATTTAATTATTTTTATTCATTATGTCTTCCTGATTATTAAATAAATATTTTTTGTTTATTTATTTAATATGTCACTAATTCTTAAGTCTTCTTATAATTAAATAAATTCTTTAATTTATTTAATTATTGGTCACCTTCTCTAATTAAATAATAATCTTTAATTATTTAATTTGACATTTCCCTCTTTTAGTAAATAATTTAAATTAATTATTTACTGTCATGTGGTTCCACCTTTTGAATTAAATTAATTTTTAATTCAAAATAGTCTTTTTCCTTAAAAATCAAATAATTTCCATTTATTATTTGATTTTTCAGCCACCTCTTTTTTTGTGCCAATCTTATCTCTTGTCACATGCATTGTCAACCCTTGATTTGATTTTCTAAAAATCAATTATGTCCATTCATTTTGAATTTGACCTAATCTTTCCCTAACCCTAATTGTGGGTTGTCAAATTGAATCTTGTCCATTGATTCTAGGGCATTTGTCAACTTTTAATCTTGGTCATTCATTCAAAATTGCATTTTCGATAAAATGGCAATTTTGGTCTCATTTTGTCATCTCATGTCATCTTGCAACTTCATGCTATCTAGTTCTCATGCAATCTTGTTTTAGGAACTCTTGTCATTTTCTTGCAATCTTGTCAACTTAGCTCTTATCATAGGCATATTTACATTTCATTTGGCATAATTTAGACATGATATAGATGCTTACTAATTACGATTTAGCTTAGTAAATTGCATGTTGTCATTTCAAATCCTTCAACATTTGCTTAGGGCTTGTCATTGTCATTCGATTGTTCATCATAAATCTGAAGGCAACATCATATTTGCAGCAAGTTGAGAAGGTATAATGGAGGTCAGCCATGGAGAATGAAGACATTTTGGTGAGATTGTTTCATTTGTTTTCATGTTTTTCCTTTGCACTTTATTATCACTTTGGGTTTTTATGTTAATACTTTAATCTGCTAACCCTAGGAAAAATTCCCTTAGTTACACTAAGGAGAGAAAAATCCAGCTTACAGATCAGCCAAGAACATTATGAAGAGGTTGAAATCTTCAAAGGTAAGCTCCTGAAACTTGGCAAGATTTGTACCAAAGAAGAAAAAGAAGCTTTTATATTACTTTGCCAAGAATTTAGTGATGTTTTTGCATGGGAGTATTTTGATTTGAAAGGATTTAAACCCAATCTTGCACACCATACTATAGAACTTGAGACAAATTCCAAACTATTAAAGAAAAAGCAAAGACCCTTGAATCCTAAGCTAGATCCACTCATGAGAAAGGAGTTAAACAAGCTAATTGAGAGTTCCATAATATTTCCTATCAAACATACCTCATGGGTGTCAAACTAAGGAAAAAGAATGGTGAGATTAGGTTGTGTGTGGACTTTACGGATCTTAACTGAGCCTCACTCAAAGATCACTATCCCTTACCTTCAATGGAACAAATATTGCAAGTAGTTTCAGGATTAGAGAGGTTTTCCTTGCTTGATGGTTTTTCTGGTTATAACCAGATTTTAGTCAAAGAAGAAGGTCAATATAAAAAAGCCTTCACCACAAAATGGGGTACAATGGCCTATAAGAAGATGCCCTTTGGTTTGTCCAATGTTGGTGCAACTTTTCAGAGCTTAATGTGCAAGATAGTGCTGGTATATTTAGATGATATCACAGTTTACTCCAAGGAACCAAAGGATCATCTAAATCACTTAAGGAAATTTTTTGAGAGATGTAGAGAGTTTTGTGTTTCCCTTAATCCTATAAAATGTGTGTTTCTTGTTCATGAAGGGAAGTTGTCGGGCTGTATTATCTCAAAACATGGTATTAATGTTGATCCTGAGAGGGCAAGTGCTATTCCAGCCCTTCCTTTACCAACACATAAGAAGGGGTTGCAAAGTTTCCTTCGTAGAATCAATTTTGTTAGAAGATTTATACCTAATTGTGTTGAGTTATTGAAGCCTCTAATAGTTATGTTAAAAAATAATTTATCTTTCAACTAGACAAGGGAAGGTAAAAAGAGTTTTTAAGCAATAAAAGAAGCATTATACTCAGCTCCTACTCTCTTAAATCCTATTTTTTCTAAGGATTTTATCTTGTATGCATATGGTAACATTGATAGTATCTCAGCTATGTTGGTACAGCAGAATGACCAAGGTTTGGAGCAACCTATAGCCTTTTTCAGTCAAGGGCTAAAGGATTATAAGCTAAGGTACACCTTTGTTGAAAAACATGTACTTTCCATTGTTAGAAGTTTGCAAAATTTTAGACATATGCTCTCTAACAATAAAGTGAAGTTGTTGGTTGCTCATTCTAGTGTTAAAGAATTTTTTTTGAGTAAATACTTGGGAGAGAAAAGAGCTAGTTGGATTACTAAAGTCATGGAATATGACATAGAAATTAAGGTAACCAAGCCAGTTCGTGGTAAAGGCTTGTGTGAGCAGCTTGTTGGTCATTCAAGTGAAGTGGAAGAAAATGATGAGGAGGCTATCCTAGCTCTCCTAGATGAAGAACAAACTACACCAACTTCTCCAACAAGTTGGGTGCAAGAAATGGTCCATTTTTTACAAACCGGTGAGTATCCTCATGGGATGGATAGAGCCAAAAAAAGGTATTTCAAGCTGCAATCTATTCCCTATGTTCTTTTAGATGGTATACTCTTTAAGAAATATTTTCATGGAGTCTTATTGAGATGTATAGAAGTTGATAAAATTGACAAGATTTTGCATGAGTTCCATGAAGGGAAAATTGGTGGACACTTTTCACCAAGAGTTACAGCCCTTAAGACAATGAGAGAAAACTACTTTTGGCCTACTTTATTCAAGGATTCACACTTGTGGGTAAGGAAGTGTAAAGAATGTGCCTTATTTGTAGGTAAAGAGAAGTTAGTAGCTCTACCATTGCACCCAATTCAAGTTGAACAACCCTTAATCAAGTGGGGTTTAGACTTCAATGGAGTCATCAATCCACCCTCAGGTGATGGCATAAGTGGTTTCTTACAGCCACTGATTATTTCAAAAGGTGGGTAGAAGTTGTGCCTCTTAAGGAAGCAAATGAAACTGTTGTCTTTTACTTCTATGAGGACTTGATAACAATATTTGGTACACCCGATTTGATCATCTCAGTAATGCCTTAGCATTTGTGGGTACAAGGATAAGTGAGAGGGCTATCTGGAATAACATATTTCTGAGTAAATCTTCAAATTACTATCCTAAAGGTAATGGACTAGCTGAGTCCACTAATAAGAACTTAATCAGAATCATAAAGAGGACCATTGAAGATAATCAGAGAGCATGGCATACCAAGTTGAAATCAGCTCTATGGGCTGATAGAATCACTCCCAAAAGGTCAATCGAGAACTCTCCTTACATGCTGGTTTATGGGAAAGAATCAATATTACCTGTCTCCAATGAGCTTCTAGCTCTTGACTTGGTCAATCAACTGGATATGTTAGAAGAAGAGCAAATGGTAGCAAGTTTGGCACAGCCAGTTGAGTTGGAGGAGAAGAGAAATGAGGCTATAAAGACTATGGAAATCCACCAAGCGCAAGTCAAAAGGTCTTTTGACAGGAGAGCAGCCCCTAGAACTTTAAAAGAGGGGGATATTGTCTTAAAATGGGATGAGTTAAAGAGAAGGCCCAGAAAGCACTCCAAGTTTGATTCTATTTGGAGTGGGCCATACATGATTATGGAGTGTAAACAACACAATGCCTTTCAGCTATCCAAGTTGGATGGAGAAATGGAACCAATTCTAGTTAATGGGATTCATCTCAAGCATTGTTTCTAAGGTGCTTTCAACCTTTTGTGCATATTAGAGTAGGTTTTTAGGAGTCCAATAATTGTTGGTGCACATGTTTTGTCAAAAAAAAAATTCCTCCAAATGCAGGTTGCACATTTGTTTATATTTTGAGTAAGTTTAGAGTAGTGGTTTTAGTTTGCTTTCCTAGTTTTTGGGTGTCTTGCAGTTGTTGACTGGTCTGGTTTTGATTTGTTTCAGGTCTCTTGTTGACTCCATGCCTAATGGATAGGTTTAGGCAGCTGGTCTTTCATGTTTTAGTAGGAAAAATTCCATCAAAGGTCACCAAAGGTGTTGATATTTTTGTCATACATTGACAAAAATAGTCACTAAAAGGCTATAGGGGGTTTCATAAAGTTAAGTTTGTATCCCAAGCTTTTGGTATTCTTAAGAAGCAAAAGAAAAAAGAGAACATTTAATGTTATTTTTTCCAAAAATGAAAAAGGGAAAATAAGAGAAGAAATGAAACTTTGATTAAGTCTTTGAGCGCCAAGAAATGAAGGGAGGAGGTTTCAAGTTGTTTTTTCCTCCATCCACATAGCAAAAGAAATTTTGGGTTTTTTGTTTTGGTGTTTCAAGTTTCCTCAATGAAAGTAGAGAAAGACCAACAATGATGGTTACTATTGAAGGAGTTAGAACTTTAAGGGCACATTGTATCTACATTTGGAGGAGTTGTGGCATGTTGTTGAAAGCTCAAGTAGGTTCTAGACAGGTTGCACAAAGGGAGGAGTAATCTCAGGAAACAAGGACAGATCATTACCCACGTGTTAAAAGGTTTTCAAGAGGTATTTCTCAGTATGGCTTCATTAACAGGTTTGTTACCATTCCCATAAAATCTTGACTTTGTTGTGAACAGATGCCATATTTTCCACATTTTGCATGATAACTTTGTAATGAGAGTATGCAATGGATCACAACATGACAAAATCATGGGTCAGGCTATGGGTTTCAGATGAGAATTTAAGAAAATCTTTTGTAAACTTATTTTTTCCAACACCTAGTAACTTCCAATATTTTCATTTTATCAAATATATAGTCATTCTACATTTTGGTGGGTTTTAAATTCCATATTGACAATGTTAAAAGATGAATATATAGCTCTCTAAGGTTTATTTGTGAAAATATTATCTTTCCCTGGATCCCTACTAGACCTATTTGGTTTCATTATCAGTTGGTTGAAAATGAAGCTCTTGACTCAGGACAAGATAATGTAGATTTTTGAAGAGGATAGTAATGAAGAGCCCTATGTAAGGAGCATCTTTGAATGTTCACAGTCCAATGACAGGCATGATGTAAAGGACAGTCCATAAAATGTAAGGTTGTTCCATGGAGCTATTGAAGGTTCAATGAAAGCATGTTAGTCACTTTGAGGACAAAATGTTTGAAGGAAATGAGGTTGAGCTTTTAACACTCTTAGGGATAGACATTATAAAAGACATGGAAGCGTATGATTTGTTGATGCAACAAGAACAGTTTATTCTTGGTGGCAATATCCTTTGTTTGATCTTTTCATTAAGTTTTTTTCAAGCCTATCATGTCTATGATTACACAAAGTGTTGGGGCTAAATGAAACATGGAAACCACCTTCAAATAACAAAAATATAGTCATGGTCCTTGTGAAGATTCCAAATATTAAAGGTATGAGATCAAAATTCATTCTTATAAAGACAGGGCTATAAGGATTAGGCCTGAAATGGATATCACTATCACCTTGAATGATAGAAATATGCAATTCATGCAATAAAACAACAAATGGAGGGTACAATAATAACTATCTCAAGGTATTGGGAAAATTTTCAGCAATCATCAAATATCAGTAGCATGTAAAGGATAGTTCAAAGAGTTGATGCAGTTGATCTATGCAAGAAAGGCAAGTTCAAAACAGAGACAAAAGTAAGACAGGCATATGAAGGTCATGCCACAGGTAATCAATCTAAAAGGAAGGTTAGTAAAAGACAGTCATTGGGAAAAAGGGTGAATAGTGACATTTTCAAAAGGAAAGCATATCTCAGACTTAAAAATATAGTGTTGAACAGTAGTGAGCAATGCTATCAAGTAGAGTATACGAGGACTTGGTGAGACTTGAGAAAGATGGAAATGTGTTTTGGTTTACCGTTTGCTATTGGCGCAAGAAAAGAGTAGAGTTGTAGGTCATGTTCCTTGGAAAATTATACTAAGAGAAGATAGGATGTTACATTTCAACTCTATGCCTTTTCTTACTAAGTCTATGATATCAATAGTTTTGCTACAATCAAATTTTCAAAGTGGTAGAGATTGGTGTGTCAAAGGACAACATGATATAATCCTTCCATAAAATGCAGAGAGAGTAATGTCACAGTGATAGTGATCCTTATGCCACTAGGTTTTGATGACTACTTTGAAAAGAAGTGAAAGAAAGTGTGTACCATAGGTTAGTTTGATAGGCAGAAACAGAGCATTTAAATGATAGACTTCCATTCATGGAAACAATACCACAAAGGGAAGCAATGCCATAAAAATATTGCATTAATGTTGAATCTTGGATTTGATAGCAGAGAGGACTGTCAAGTAATACAAGAATATTGTTGGCAGATGGATAGTCATGTCTTGAAAGATTAAAAGCAAAAGTACTCACAATCACAAAGGGTAGTGGAAAGCTCATGACCTTGAAGTGACAAAGTCATAGTTCACCTTCAAGGAGTAGAGATTCACTATGAGAAGAGACAGTGAAGTGTGAGGAGAATAGTTTTGATGGAAAAGAGTAGGGTTATAAAAAGTATTAACAATCTTTCGATGAGGATAGTGAACTGTAAAGGGACAATATTTAGGAAAAGTGCACCTTAGAGATATCTGATCATGGACCTAGAATGAGGTTTGTTATCCTAGAGGTGGCAGGGGTATTGAAGATGCATACCTAAGTGATGAAATTAGAGTCAAGCATGGACAGTGGATAATATAGGTAGAAGACAACATGACTTTAATACCAGTATTAAGTGAATGAAATTTATTTTTCTTTTACCTAAACGACAACGTTGAGTTCAAACGGGCAATAATCTTCCAAAATCACAATGCTCAGAGCAAGAAAACATGACAATACTTAGTGTGGACACAAGTGGTATCTGAATGCATTATCAAGTCCAATGGGTAGACAAGCATCTAAGAGGTAGTTTGAGGTGGTTAGATGAATTTTTCAAGCACTTATGAGGGTTCTAGGTGTCCAAAACCAATTCCATCTGACCCAAGGCAGTTGGGAATCATGGAAAGGAGATTTAGGAGCCATGTGGTGACTTGAGCAGCAAGTGGAGGGCATCTAGGAGGAGGTTGAGATGAGTTGTTCATGTGGCGGAGTAAAAATAGGGGTAGTTGGGGACTTTTTCCAACTATTTTCAAGCAACTAGGAGAAAAATTAAAGGCCCTATCCATCAATAAGTCAAATAAGGTGGTTTTTCTTCATCAATGAAGCAAGTTGGAGTAGTTTGGAGGGGTCTTTTGGCCAAAAATCAGTTACATCCGACCCAATAGCAGTTGAAGACCAAATCAACTTGGAAGCCAAGTGCAAGCATGAAGTCTAATTCCTAGACCAAGTCTCCTAATTCATTCTTCTTTCTTTATTTCTCTCCTAGATTCTCTCTCATGTGTTGAAGGGATATAGGAAAGTTTGAGCTTAGTTTCAAACTAGTTCTTACTTGTAATTTGAATGATTTTTAGCTTGCTCAAGCTCTTCTCAAACTGAAAAACAAGCATTGTAACTCAAAACTAGTCAAGCATATGACTGAATTTTTCATGTAATTTCAATTTTCAATCAATGAAGATAGTTATTTTTTATCAACACTTGTGTAATGCTTCTTTGGCATCAATTTTAGTTCAAATTTTTCCTTTTATGTGGCTATTTATATATGTTCTATTGGTTCATTTTATTGTGTTTTATCTCAAAACCTCAAAATATGATCAAAACAAACACTTGTAAATAGATTCAAACATATTCAAATAGGTTGTAAATTGTGGAAAAACTTATTGGGTTGTTTTGGTTTTGAAATCTCTCATTTTCCTTCTAGAACATCATCAATTGGTGCCCTTTTCATGAAATACTGATGGGTGATATGTTAAAAGACATAGGTTGTGTAGTAGAACTTCTTTTAAGCCATTGTAAATCCAAAACAACAAGTTATAGGTCTTAGAAAATAATTTGGTGCATCACCTAGTTAGTTGTAGATAATCATTTTCAGGCATTTTAAGTTATTTTCAATCCCCTTCTTACCAATTTCCTTCAAAATAAGTAGGATTGATCAAGTTCTAGGTGATCAAGCAAGAGGAACCAGCCTTTTCTGGAGGTTCACTCCAAGTTCCAGGCAACCCACAAGCCTAGGAGTGTTCACATGTATCAACACGTAGCTAAGTCGATAGCTTAACACTAGGGTGCATACTTTATTGATAACAATAACATCGCACATGCTTTCATCTTTGTAATTACCAATTTGAAAACTTGTTAGAAATTGTTCATTCACCAACAAATGATGCTCCTTTTACAACCATGAAACTCGATATGGGTTGGGATGTTTGTTCCTCTTTATTTTTATCTTGTCTATAATTTTTTTGGATACTATGTTGTTGGTGCTACCATTGTCCACAATAACTTTACAACATTTCTCATTCACCTTACACTTCATTCAGAATAAATTTCTTTTTTGAATTGGTTTTGATTTCTCCTTCTCTAGATTCAAAAAGGTTCATCAAAATATCAATGATTCTCCTTCTTCAAGATCCTCTCCATGCCTTGGTGAAGTCTCAACTTTATTTTTATCCTATGCTATATGCACTCTTTCCTCTTTTCCCTTTCCTCCATCATGATATATTTGTGTACATTCAAATGCTTGATGTCCCATTTCTACACATTAGAAACATGTATCCCCCAAAACCTCTTCTTCTACCTCTTCCAAATGAACCTCTTCCATGAGAGTAATCTCATCTTCCTCTTGTTAAGTCTCTTCTTCCTTTGTCTTTTTGTGTGCTTGCATGATATGTGCTTGCATCATATTGCTTATTTTTGTAACCCTTATCACTATTGGATTGTTCTCTTCCACATGAAAATATACCTCTTTGTTGGGAGTTATTTTTTTGTCTCCTTACTATCTTCTCTTCTGACTTCAATGCATAGTGATATGCTTCTTCTACACTAGTTATTCTTATCATACTCATCTCATCTTGAATGGAATTATGTAGCCAATTCACATACCTTGACACTTTATCAACATCATCTTCTACACGTCCAACTCAAATGTTCAACTTGTAGAATTCTTTGATGTACTCCTACACATTCTTCTCCCTTTGTTTCAAATTTTGCAACTTTTTAAATAGATTGATTTAGTAATTTGCAAGCAAGAATTTTTCCTTCAACTTCATTCTCTCCCAAGATTGAATTTTACTTTTCCTCCTCACTTCCTTTTAGTTTACACATGATCCCACCATAGGGAAGCATGCCCCTTCAATTTTGTGTGTGTGAACTTCACTCATTTTGGGTCTTCAACCAATTCATAATCAAAGTATTTCTCCATCTCTAAAATCCAATCAATCAAGCCTTTGGGAATCAAATTCCCATTGTAAACAGGAGCATCCAATCGAGGTTTTCTACTAAGCTTAGTCATTTCTCTAAAAAATATGCTCTCTGTCACGTTCTCTCCTTTATCCTCTAAATCAATTTTGGGTGCTATAACTTCTTCATCATCATCATTGATATCCATAGTCGAAACTCCTCTTCATTGTGCCATTTCCATTGCATCCAACCTATTTGTGATGCCTCTCAACATCTCCATGACTACCAGGCCATTTCATGGCCCTCTTCCCCCACATCCTCTTTGTGCCATGCCATTTACCCTTAGAAATTGCAAGTTTTCCTCTCTTTCAATATCCCACAACACCACCTCTCAAGGTGTTCTCCAACACTACCACAATATTACTATGACACCAAATTATGAAGATCGAATTCATTAGCCTTATTAGACTAGAAAAATTCACAACCAACACTAATTTAAGTTGACAATTTCATTTTCAATTAAAATCAAATTCAAATTTACACAAGAACAATGGATGCATACTTGATTCAATCCACTGAATTACCATAGACATACCACTTTTATTTACATTAAAATTTAAATAATACCATAATTCAGATGTAATTCAATTATTTTGATTAATTCTATAATCCTTAGTCATAGGAAAATAAATTTTAAAATATGGCAATTCAAATTGAATTCACTGTACAAACTCCTCTATATTATTCTTTTTCTTCTACAATATATTTGCTATGGTTTACTCTATCATAGCTCCCATGTGCTTCTCTACACACTTTTACCCACTTCTTTTCTCACTACTGGCTTACTCCAGTTTCCTCTCTTACACAAGACTCCTCCTCTCAAAACTCTTCTCAATATCAACCAACATTCACTCTACACCATCACTATGGTGTGTGGTCCATAGTAGTTTTACTTTGCATATTTTTCTTGTCTTTACCTTTTTCGCTTATTCTCGACCTCCATACTCCTTTTCTTTTCCTTCATACATTATTCTCTCTCTTCTCATGTCACACTCCTCTTAATCTAATTTCTTACCTCTCCCTTCCAAAGGTTGTGTGACCTCTTCATTTTATCTCTCCTCTTTGATGTTGATTCTTCTCCTTTTCTTATTTATTTTATTATATCACACACACTTAAGTGTTGTGTGACCTGCTCACTTTTCCTTCATGTTGTGTGGTATTTATTACCCAATTCCTCTCTTATCATGTGTGCCCCTCCTCTTCCTATGGGATGGTTATTAACTTTTTATTATTTTCCCATTAACCATGCATCCTCCTCTCTCTTTTCCATGTAACTCTTCCTTTTTCTGCCTACACATACATCTTACCAGGTATTGTGCAACCTCTCTGACTCTCTTCTTTGCATTTTTCTTTCTTGGAAATTTTTATACCTCCTTCCCAAGGTCACAACCCTTAGTTTTTCATCCCTTTTGTATTCAATTCCTTCAAAAAATGTTGCCCCATACACTTTCTCCATAATTTTTTATTATCCAATTTTATTTTTAACTCGTGCTCTCCTATTCTTCATTTGCAAAAAAAAATAAAATAAATGAGTTTGTTACCAATATTTATTTTTTGTTTAAACTCATGTGCAGACCAAAGATAAACGAAGCATGAATTCTCTATCTTTGTTTGACATTGAAATAGAGCGAAAACCTCAAGCAATTTCTTATTTAATTCAAATGCCAAAGTCGACCTTTGAAAAAAATAGATTTCAATAAATATCAATCCTTCATAATGCATATCAGAAAATGAAATTTTATCAAATGAAATGACAAAATGTCACCTTTCTCACCTTCAAAGACCGAAAATCCAAAATTAAGACACACTCCAAAATAAAAACCAAAACTAAAACAACACATTGAACTAAATTTTTTTTGGGTGATGTGGATTGCTAGTTTGCTCAGATGCTCCTACATCATATGTGTAGAGGTTTGTGTTCACAAGAAGAAACCATAGATTACAAACTATATACAAGTGTTACATTATGTTGTGATAGAGATAAAGAGAAATTAAAATGATCACAAAGAGAGATTCTAGTGTGGAGAAAGAGAAGGGAAAGGTTCTGTAGCATCATAAATTGTCACCCATGGCAATTTCACATTATGTTTTGCTCCCCCTAAGTGCATGGAGCTAATTGTACACCTAATTTCCTAAATTATGCATTATGTGTCCTATTTTATTATTTTCCAATAAATTGTAAGTATAAAACCAATGCATTCATTTAATATTTTATCCCTGATACCTTAAGTCCCACAAAATAGGGTTGGGACACAGTCCCCTAGGGCGACTTAGTCCCCCTATTTTGCCTCCAAAATTACAATATTGGCTATCAAAATTTATTTTTAGGAAATTAGAATAATTGCATATAAATACCTAGTCATTTAAACATTTGAAATCATCTAGGAAAATTATTGGAGAATTTATGATCAAGCAATTATAAAGCAAGCCAAGAGCATTCAAGAAAAAATTTATTGCATCAATTCAACATCAAATCATCATGTCAAAATGTATGTTATTTTTTTCATGTTCATGTCATCATATTGTTTGTGAGATCTAACCCTTGTAGGTTTTCAAGCAAATCAAGCAAACAACAATCAAGTCTTGAGGAGATGTGCATGACTTTAGTCCTTCAAGGAAGTCATTTTTTTAGTCGTGAGTTGTCGTCTATTGTTGATTCATCATTCATTTTATCATTTATCCTCTATCCCTCAAAAGGATAAGCTCTCCATCATTGACATTTCCATTGTGCAAGTGGAAACACCAACACGGGTTTTGACTAATGCAATCCCCTATATGGCACAACCCTTCCTCTCTCTTAGAATGTGCAGGTTTCAGATTTGAAGAATATTGGGAGAAGTTTGAAGGTTGATTATTCATTGTTGCATTCAAACCCTACACCTTGACAACAAATGGAAACTTATTTACAACAACATCCGAAAAATGATCTGACAGTGCAACAAGTAGAAAAAGAAGGCTATGATCTGACACCAGAGGACTATGAAATTAGATCTATGATTCATCCACTAGAAAATTATCGCCTAGTTCATCTTGGTCCTCAAAAATCAGCTCCAAATTCATATCGCAGGTGCATAGTAATCTTCTCAGTCCGTTTTTTATGTCTAAATTTCTCTGTGACTTTCTAGATCTACTATTTTTACATTAAAATAGTTATTTGCATTATTAGCCTAGTCACTTCATTCCCAATTCCATTCCAAGTTTGGTCAAGGGTAGGTTGACTCACCTTTCAGGTTGCAAGTCAATCTTATACCTTGTCCAAATCCATCAAACCCCCGCTACCTCAAATTTTAAATGAAATGATGAGGAAAAGTGCTAAACCCTAGAGTCAAATCCTAGGGCTCCCACTTTTTCTTCATTTCAGGTTAATATTAGGTTAGGAGAGGATTAGGAAGGATTTTTAGATTTAGGGTTTACTTATGATGAGGGAAATAAATTTTTAATATCTCTTTAGTAGATGGAAAATAGATGGGATAAATGGGAGGGAAGGGAAATCACAAGAGATCCATGGATTAATGGCTCATGTGGCTTCATAATTCTTTAGTCTTTTCTCTTCAACTTGTTATCCCACTACTCTAATGAATTCTCTATTATTCATGTATGTGTTTAGGGAGAAGTGGTACACAATTTCTAAATGATGTGAATTTGCGAGGGTTGGAGGGAAAATATGGCTTGAAATATACACACACTAAGTGTGAAGAGGGGAAATTATGATCAATGAATTCAACAAAATAAATGAAGCAATATCAATAACTAATTCAACAATCGAAAGACCTAATCTTAATGAAGTGTGTGCACAATGAAAAAATGAAAGAAAATAATGTAAAATAGCTACTTTACCTCCACCAAAATGCCTAGCCTTACTCCATTGTAATATGTAAAATTATGCTAATTGAATAGTATATGGATTGCTAAAATATGTAGCTTAACCTTATTATAAAAAAATCATAAAATGAGTATAGTATGGATGCAAGATTCATAAAATTTGTGGAGAGACTGAATGGCTAAATGATGGGTGTTTTATAGCTTTTAGAGATATAAAATCAACGGTGTAGGATGTGAGATGAGATCAATGGATGATAATTATTGAGAGATCATGAGGAACGTGCATCTGACATGTGTCAGAATGAGGGGTTGTGATGAGGAGTTAAGTGGCTACCTGAATTAGAGGACTAACTACATGAGAGGATGAAGTGGAAGTGAGTGAGAGTGAACTAAGGTTGATTTTTAGTCAACTCACTAAATTTACAGATGGTCACTAAATTTAGAGTTGGAGGAATACAAATAGAATGATATATTTAGGAAATAAATAAAGTAATGATTTTATTTATTTTTAGAGGAATGTGCAAAGTCAAATTAAATAAATTAAACAATTTATTTAATTATGTTTTTTTTTTCAATAAAAGGCTAATAGCTTGTATATATTATTAACTTATAAATATTAGTTACAATAAAGCTTTGCTCTTCAAAATTGATCAGACTCTTATCAAACCCAGTTGGAACCAGTTACAACTATTTTAATACACATATGCTTATATGTTGTATACATAGTCATTAACATTAGGATAGAGGAATAATGTAAGATTTAATTAATGTGGATAAGGAAAATGAAGAAATAATTAAATTATTAAAATTATTAACATGGATGAAGAAAAAATAATTAATTAAAAAATATTTTATTAAGGTTGATGAGTGAGTGAAATAATTCAATAATTAAAGGCATTTAATTAAAGAGGGAAATGTGTTAGCTTAATCAAATAATTAAAAATTATTTAATTAATGGTGATGAAGGGGTTGATTAGTGACGATGATGGGAAATGATCTTGAATTTAGAAGAAATGTGTTTAGACATTTTTAGGTGTCTACATTTTTTCCCTCTTTGAGACAATGTGGCATGTTACATTCTTTCAAAGACATGTTGCTGGTATAAAAAAAATTAGGTGATAATTTGCCCCAATGTACCCTAGTGGACCAAGGGTTGAAGATTGGATGGTGGGTTTCACTTTCAAGAGATTGAGTAGAAAAAATATTTTTTAAGTTGATCTCATGATAAGAAAACATAATATTTTTATGGAAAAGGGATGAGAAAATGAATTTGGATGGAAAAAAATTGGGGGATAAGGATTTGGGAATGAAGACAATGGAGAAGATTAAGGCTAAGAGTGAAAATTTGAATTTTTTGATGAAGATGAGTTAGTATGGAAGAATAAAGTTAAGAATGAAAATTTGAATTTTGGGAAGAAGATGAGTTAGCATGGAAGAAGAAATGAGATAGAATGAAGATAATGAATAACGAATGAATTTTGTTGATCAAATATCAAATAGTGAAAGCTATGAGTAGGTAATGGGGTGGATGAAGGATATGGGATGGAAAAGTGATTTTTCTTTTTTTTCTTTTGGTTATGCTAAAAAAATTTAGTGAACAATCTTTATTTTGATATAGAAAATAGACACTATGCACCAAGATTTGAAGAACCAAGGTGACATTGTACTCATTGTATGGACTTTGACTTTGCAAAAAAAAAAGATAATCCTTATTCATACTAGACATACCAAAACCTTGTTTGAATGTGTGAGACAATAAGACTTAGAATATGATAGTCTTAGTACACAAAAGGTATGAAGAACCTGATATGAAAATGATGGTTTTTTATGCAAGAAGCTACCTCGACACACACAAGGAAAGTATTCACCATGGTTGTATTACAAGAAAATCCCACAAACACAACCTATGAAAGAAATGATTCCCCATTTTGTGCTCCTCCTCCTAATGTCACTCTAGACCCTGTTGATGTATGGGGGAAGCACTTGGATGACAGAGACCCTCCTGGCTCTGTTAACACTGCTTTGACCACGTGATGGCCTTTTTATTTTATAATTGTTATGATTACAGACTTTTGGGCTTGGCCCATGTGAATCTGGTTTTTTTATTTTCTGGGTGTTTCCCATATGACTCTCAGGATGTGCCTTCTTACCACCCACCTTTTTTTGTGAATATGTAAATTTATCTTTATATTAATATAGATAGTTGCCTATTAATCAAAAAAAAAAAGATCAAGGTGGCTTTGAGTACCAGTCTAAGGAGACAAAAAGATAAATCAAAAGGAAATATCGACTAACAAAACATATCGAAGCCATCATATCTCTAGCCAAAGAGATTATAATTTTTATCCTGGATTGTACCTATTGTAGGAAAGATATATCCATTAAGGTATTTGTTGATGGGTGTTTTTGCACTTCTCAACACAAACAACACACAAGTGTGATGCCACTGTTGAAAGGTGAAAATATGCAACTAAGTTTCAGAAAATCACCCCAAGGTCTCTAGGCTGTTAGGTCACAACAATGCATGGAATAGCTCAATGGTTGATGTGATTTGCTGGTAATCACAAGGGGAATTTATGGCTCACAAAGCTTGGAATTTTTGGGTCTGCAATGGAGTTTCTAAGTTCTCGACATGAATGAATAGTAGCTACACTTTCATGACAGTAGTCTGAAACTCCTTGTATTCATCAGATTCAGTATTGTTGTGATGCTTGGGATCCTAATCTAACATGGACTTAAAAGAAATAGAAAAGGAGGAAAGGGTTGAGAGAAGTTTCTAACTCAAAACCAGAATGAATAGTAACAATGGAGGATGCTATAGTAGACAAACTCCCATAAAACAAAGTTTTGCTTGACCAAGAGAAACCTACAGCTACACAAAACTAGTGCAATCTTCAAGGGGTCTTTGCAGATTTTCAGGCTGTATATTCACCTATTTAGCATGAACAAATAGTTGAACTCAAGTGCACCAAATAAACATGCTCAGACTAACTTTGCACAACAACATGTCATCAACAAATTACTAAAAGTATAAGCTAGGAATTCATCAATTACTGTAACAACAACCACCATTAAAGTCATCCAAGAAACTAACAAACTAAAAGAAACATGGAGGCTGAATCATGCCTGCATAATGAGCAAACTCAAAGTAAACACCCAACTTCAATTCAATGCTTCCTTCTATTGCTACAAAATTCCCTTTACAACAATTCACCACCACTTACAAATGAGGAGAAAGCCCCTATTTATACTTTTCAAAAAGTGAAATGAATGGTTGGGATTCATTTACAATGAATGGCCCAGATTCAATACAACTTAGGGCTTCGCCTACCCCCAATATATTACAATATAAAAATATACTTTTTGGTCTCTTTCTCTATTTTTTCTTCTAGTCTATTTTGTCCTATAGCTATTTTGTCTTCTAGTCGCCTTCTCTGTTGTAGCTGAAAATTGTTGAAGTATGCCTCTTTGTTGATGTTATTTCCAGCATCTCTTCATTCAATTAGGTAAATCTTTTGTAGATCTGTATCAAGGATAAATAGAGATATCATCTCCCCTTGGTCCTGGTGAGAAAACAGAACAGCTCACCCCCTTTGGTTGTCTTGATTGGAAGCACCTTTCCAATGGTGGTATTGCTTGATGGAAATTCTTGAACGGGGCTTGTCCTCTAGGCACTCAGATGACATCCCCTCATCCCACATCAAGAGGTACACAAATCCACCCCCTTTTGGCAATTTGAAATATTCCTCCTGATTAAAAATTCTTCCATAGGTACACGTCCCTAGCATATGTGAGAGCATCCTCTCCTTGGCACGAACTCGTTGGCCTGTATTTTGAACACCAACTCAAAATTCAAATCCCCTTTGCAGTATAATACCTGCGGGCAACATTTACAATGCATAATTAGAGTGGCAACATTAAATCATTCAATGGACAGAAATATTTTCATTTATTCCATGGTGTCCCTACGAAATTCCATTCAAAGTAACAAAGTATTCCTTTTAAGATGGCACAATTTTAATACCCTTTTACAAATACCTTTGCATAAGATCTATAAAATGTTGATTAGTATTAAAAGAAAAAGGGCTTAGATCTTCATTATGAGCAAACAAATAATGTCATTACTTATAACAATAAGATAATGGAACTTTCAGTGTGAACCCTTTTAAATTACCAATCTACCAACCTTCATTGCTCACATTAAGATAAATCTTTGTGGAGTGATTAAAGGGGATACTTAGATATTAATATTCCTTTTGACTTACATCAACCTCCAACCTTCATGAAGACATGTTATTCCCTAATTTGGCTTAGTGAATTCCATTACGAATTATGCCATTCTCCTCACGCCCATTCATTTTGCATCTTCTCACATAACGGTATTAAGCTTTCAACTCCATATAAAATCCCTTTTAAATAGAACCCATGTGCCCTGATTATCTCCCATAATCATGTCACATATTATGGCATAATCCAAGCGAGGTAGCAAGACGTCGTGTATGGGAAAGGACGAAGCTTGTGCCTCCCGTAAGAATATCATGTGGGACTTCCGTTGAAAAATGTCATTGTGGGCAGTGGAAAGGGTGGCGGATTCCGCACCACATGAGTTTGCATGGCATGGAAAATGGAGCATGGAAAGGCGAAACAATGATGCCCAAAGGACGATGAGGAGAGAAGCAAAGCTCGTAAAAGATAAGTCTGAAACTCCCATAGGTGAATTACATTCTTGATAAAATGATCCATTCCCAATGTTTAGATGATTTGCCAATCTTTTGTACTTTCAGCAGAGAATAAATGACCCCCATTTTCCTGATTCGATATTGCTTGTGGAAGACCCTTAGTAAACAATTATGGGCAAACATCATTGCACAGCTGACTTGCATGAAGATTGGAAAAGAAGCCACCGCAAATGCTCTCCCATCATTAAACACCCTTTCACGTGGCACCACTATCATAAGTTTACTCTATAGACTCGAAACTTGATCAACAGGAACTGTAAGATTTAAAGATCATTGTCATAGCAATGTGGGGGGTGAATAATGCTCTGGGGCCCCTTCATGATGGACCAATTTCTGCTATAAATAATCTTGTAGACAATACACTCAACATCACTATCACCATAAAAAGAGAGGGCCAAACTTAATTGCAATTGCTCGTGAATAATTTAATCATGTTCTCCTTGTCTAGTAAAAATGGTTCATTCATTATATGTCACTTCATCCATCTGAGAAACCCGTATGACAATGCTCGCTGAAACCACCAACCACCAAACGATTTAACCAAAGGGTCAGATAATGTGCCATAGAAACTCGATCAGATTTTCCCCTGGGTGATGTAAAGAGAGAGATAATTGAACCGTATGGTCTCCATGTCACACCTACTAAAGGATTTTTTGAAATATTGCAAGCACACAAGACCCACACAGGACCCCATAAGAAATGTAGAAGTGCCATTTCTGACCATTCGATGACCTTGACCCATTTTTACATAAATCTTCATAACAATTGAATTGATGATATCATGATCCTCCTATCGACACTCCAATTAAACCTAATAAATGTGGCCAATGATCAATCCTAATCAGATTGCCATTCATGCAAGCTAGGCCACTTGTCTCAGACAAAGTCCTCAGAGAATAGAGTGTTGAGGGTTGAGGTTAAAATACTATGTGTGGGCATCAACATCACTTGCGGGGAGAAGTTGCAGGGATGTCATGTTGGACGACAGAGGAATCTACAGCCTCCGCAATGCGAGACTCCAAAAAAGTGATCTGCGGGAAATAGTATGCGGATAGACGAATGTGGGTAGTTGTTCAAACATAGTCGCAACAAACAAAATTGTGAGCAGCGGCCTCCATCACCTATATCTCTGCCTCCCATTGTATAAAAATCATTTCCTACATGCATAAATCTTGAATACATAGAGGCTATCACAACAGAGACTGAGGGTGTCGATACTTGTTTTAAACATATGACACAGGCATTAGACTTGCACACAAACTTGCTTTTGAAACTTCGATCCGAGAATCATTTACAACTGCAACTTATGATGTTGCGTCCCCAAAGTCTATAGTCGATCGGATCTTCAATGAATGGACCTGTGAAGAATGGATAAACGATTAATCATAAAACTCTCTAAAATCCTTAACATTACAAATTCTTACCTTTGGGACCAATCACAACCAACGGGCCATCTTGTTGATATATACTCCTTCCTTGAATGTTTATCACTCGTTCCCTCTGTACAAGATTTCATATGAGCACAATAGGCTTTTCAAAGTGGATCGAGCTTTCTCATCCCTAGGTTTTGTTGATATACCAAGATTACTGCCTTCATGGAAGAAACCACAAGTTGTGGGAATAGGATGTAGACATTCCGTGTATCTCAACTGTCTATGAAAGAAAGGAGGTAGGTTTCCCATGTGGGGACACCATGAGATAGCAACATTGTAGGCGACAGATTTCGCATTGGCAAAGCGCTTGTGGGAGAAAGCTTGCAAGAATCTTTCTTAAGACTATCATTCAAAAGGAAAGTTAAGTGGGGGGCTCCCGAAGGCTGAATGTCTACAAATCATGACGTGTCATCCCTTCTTACCAAACTCACACACCCCCAGAATCATTCTACATGCCCCCTACTTATATCCTTGAATTTCTATGATAAACACTCAATCCGCCAAAGATGTCGATCAAACATATTACCATTCCCACCATTTAAAGTGAAGCTTTGCATAATTCTTAATTCACACTAGTGACCTTACTGCGGGTGACCTCGACCTCCAATCATCAATATTGTGAATCCTCATTCTTATCAAGCCATGAATGTTTTGAAGGGTAGGTTGCTCCCTTTATTTTGATTGAATGTAGGAATCTTACCATTTAAAAACCGCATATTTCTCCTTCTTCAATTTGGTGCTTTCCTTGCCCTTGTAGAATGGTTTATCCATCATGTATCGTTTCATCCACTTGAGGGGCTCATTTAATGATGTTTGCAAAAAATGTGAACCATCAAATGCTTTTAAACCAAGATCTCGCACATACATCTCAGCACCACCCTCTTTCAATGATACATTTCCAAAGCAACAGTTTATGAGAGATATCATTCGCAACTCCAAGATTAAATTTTATAGAGCAACATCTGACTATACAATTTCACTATGATTCTTTTAATTGTCCTTGAATGAAATCCTCTTAGCAGACTAACACCCCTTTCCCATTAACTCAATGTTTGAATACATCATTATATCCATTTGCAGGGTAGTTTTTGTAAGTTCTCATCAAAGTATGGTTTGCATGTTCCCAGTGGGCCATTCTCAAAATCTAGACATGCACTTTGGTAATGCATAAAGGGTACGAGAATGCCACTCCTAATCACCATAGAGAATGATGCAAAGGGCATATAGTGTTCACACACGAAGGACCCGCAAAACGAGCGCAGAGGAAACAGTACGGGAATCCGATAGGAATGTCATTTGAATGGCTCGATAGATGAATGTTCTCACTGGGTAAAAGTCCATCTGCAAAGGGGGGTGCAGGATAAATAATGAGGGAAGTCATGATAAGATTATAGTTAGAATGGTAGCATGAGTAACGACTTTTAGGACAATGATCTTTGCATCCCAGGAAACACCCTGGATCTAAATTGTGCAAACTTGGCTTAAAAGAACATCAGAGGCATTGTAATAAGCATTAAGATCATAAGGTTTGTCAAATTCAAAATGTGTAACATTCGAATGTGGAAGCCAAAGGGGTCGTCACCGGGACACCATCGGCGGAAGCAATGAGTGGAAATTCTGCTTTGAAAAGGTGCATGTCGAATACCATAAGGAACAATGAAATGGGAACATCGGTCCACAAATAGACCTCCACTAAGGGAAACCCACAACCCAAGACTCGAAAACGGCAGAGGATAAGGAAAATTTTGTATCACAAAAAACCGCAAGGTTACTTCCACAAATTCCCAAAACCTCTCAAAACTTTAGTGAATGACCTAAGTACGATGGACTTTGCAATTTTAAGGATCGTGATCACCCCAACCTTAGAACAGGGGAAAAAAACCTACAGAAATGTGACTCAGCTGGCGAAATGCTCCAGAGCATTTCGATGAAAAACTAGAATCATGAACCCTAAATCTCTGGTTTCAACCTTCACACTAGGGAAAACAAACTCAGACAGTTGACCAAAGGATCAAAGTCACTAGCCAATCCAACCTTCTGTATGTTGAAAATCAAAGTGTGTGCAAATGTATTAATTTTTGTCCTTAAGTCACCACGGGAACCTAAGCTCTGTCAAGTTAAGCTACGTGATTTATTATAACTCCAAAAGCATATGGGACATTGCCTTGCTACCAGTCAACCATTCATAGCCCCGACGAGGTTGTCGTTGTGATTCTCCTGAACATAGCTCTACTACCACCCAGGCATCCATAGCCCCTGTAGATATATTTGTATCCTCCTAAAAGTTGAATTTAATTCTTTTGATTTTCATTGCTTTTATTTTTTTTCTTTTTGTTCATTTTGATTTTTTCTTTTTCTCTTCTTTTCATTTCAACCCACAAGTAGTGAAGCTTGCACTCAGGGCTAAGAATCACAGTGGCACTGAAGAAAATTTTTAGATTTTTCACTTAACTAGACTTCACAAAGGAGCCTACAGTGACCTCGGGATTCTTAAAGTGTGTGATAGATATAATATTTTAGAATACATCAAAATTAGATTAAACCAACAGCTTATCCTCTTTGAGTCAAACATCCAGATCATTTGACACAAATAGAAGACCTTCACTGTTCACTCTAAAAACTTGATTGAAGTTTCTCAAAGAAATACTTAGAACAACCCCAGGTAATGAAACTATTATTGTGCACACAAACATGCCAACTGAAAGTAGAGGGACCCCGCAAAGAAGCAAAGCAAATCAAACCAAAAGAAAACTACCCTAAGGCAACCACCTACACTAACAAAAGAGGGAAAAGCAAAAGCAAACCGAAGGGAAGCTACTCTATGGCAAACCAACTAATCTAACAAAAGCAAGAAAGCGAGCTATGTACAAATAAACCTACACTACTCAAACTGAGCTATGTACAAAGAGATTCACAACAAACCACATTTAGGCAAGGTGAACTAAAACTCATGCTTGTAAGACCTTGTAATGCATGTGCAATTAACAAGGTGATCATTGTGGTTCTAAGCGATGTGAATTGATTCTTATATTCAAAAAGATAAAACTTTAGATTGCAACATTCAAATTCAATAACAAATTCAAGAAAAACCAACAGCTGAGGAGATTCATTAATCCCATGGTCAATCCATAAGCAAGTTCGTCTTCTGTCATTCTCATAATCAAAATAATAACCATAGCTATGATTATTCACAGGAGCAAGGAAAGATAGAACCTATATTTTTCCATGTGATGGAAGCAGTATTTGACGATCCTGAGCATGTGCGGCATCATTGAACCATGCATCGGCAACTTCCAAAGGACACAATTGATGATGCAACATTCCTCTCACATTACGAATCTGCAAATCACAATTGAAGCTATCAGGCAGTAGACACTATGAAGAATCAAAATTTTCAAATTTAAGGAACATTCTACCTGATTTTGGGTTTGCATAAGGCTAGGAAAATGATTCAGCCAACCTATCTTCCAAACTCCCAATGGGACCCACAACCTCCATTGGCTATTCCTCAAGGAGATACACACTATCATACTGATCACTTGCAGCCCTTGTGTCCACTTGATTGTTGTCATCAAATGGAAGCATGTTGTCCCATTTCATCTCCCTCATGTCAAATTCAATTTGATAGTGCTCCATGTCATAAAAACATGATATGGATGAATCTGTTCTGCTACAATCCTCGGAATGTGCAGGTGGAGCAGCAATAGATAGGATGGAAAGACTCCCTGTTGCATCCTGTGGTTGAAAGGGTCTATCACCTTTATGGGTATCCATCAAGACATCCTTGCTTTGGTCTTCTTTGCTTTGCAGTTCATGTGGTCCATTAGGATATTCACTCATTTCCTCTCATTCACTACTATCGTAGATAGAAATGGTATCTTCTTCCCAATCTGGGAGCTTGGATGCTTCATCATCTAAAGGTTTGGGTGTTATACCCTCATCACTACCAACCTCTAAAACATATCCTTGTTCTCTGTCATTATATCTCCACAATATAGCTCCCAACGGAAAGAAGTCATCAATTGATGGTACCTCTTCAAGGGAACCAAAATTTGATATGTGATTTTCCTCCAAGGATTCCCCATAAAGTCGATCATCAATCGTGTATAAATTATCCACCAAGGGGAAGGACTCTTGATGGCCAATCAATGGTTCAATACCTGGGTCTATCCTATCATTGGTGGGATTGTATTGTTCATCTTTTGTTGCTATCCCAAAGCCCTCTTGTGAGTTGCACCCAGCTAGACTGCCTCTTGGCTTGAGTTCCTTGACTTTTGATTCACTTTTGAAAGCAACAGCAGAAGGTCTTGCATTGGGCTATTCCACTTGTTCCTTGACTTGCCTAATGGCTTCTTAACACAACTCACATGTGAACTCTGAAAGTGCAGAATCATGGAGCCTACACAACCCAGTAGTAACAACACCTCCAAATCTATCTGGTATCATAATTTTTCCCAGTCTCTCATGAGCCTCGAGATAATTTCATTATATCTCTCCAATATTAGATCTTCATCAACATTTGGCGAGGAAGTTTGATGGTGGACTGCCTCTACTTTTGGTTTGTTCCCACTCCTCTGGATCTCCCTTTTCAAATGCCTGATCACCTTCATCCATTGAGAAAAGGTCTTCTAATCCCATTTCACTTAAACTTTCATCAAGGCTCTTTGTTGTCCCAAGGGGTTCAACCCCTTCTGTGGTTGTCTCAGCACTCACTTCAACAAAATTGAATGGTTTAGCTTCAATGTGTTCTCTTACAAATGTTTGTTGTTCTTTTACCTCAATAGATGACTCCTCTTCATTGTTGATTGGCTGCTCTATCTGGTTCAAACAACTTCTAGCTTGATCAATGATGTCTACACATGAAGGGAAAGTTAGTTTTCAATGAGGTGCATTACGGGCTCTGCACCACCCAGACATCAATACTTCTTCTAGTGTCCATCCTCGCTGCTTACTTGTTCCCTAATCAGCTCTTGAAATGCTTTGGCTACAATATCGACAAGTTCTTGTTTTCAATCAGTAGGAGCCAACTGTTGGTGCACATCCCAAAAGAATATTTCTCCCTGCAGTGTCATCTCATTTCTACCCAGGAAGGTTAGACACTCCAATTCATTATGTCTACAAGTGTAATGAATCCTACATCTGTCTGCCAAGGCAAAGTGGTGCAATGGCTCCTTCAATATCCTACTTAAATATTCTTGAAGTTGAGTGATGTTGATATGAAATTGCTACTCCATCTTAGCTCAGCTCTTGTTTGTCTTAAACTTTTTTGATTTTAAAACTTTTTGCCTATGATGAGATCTATCTATCTCAGATTTTCTTGAATGTGCATTCAACTTCCAGCTTTGCAGCTTTGAGCTCAGCCTGCCCTCCTTCTAGCGCCAATTTTATTGATGGGTGTTTTTGCACTTCTCAACATAGACAACACACAAGTGTGATGTCTCTCTTGAAAGGTGAAAATCTGCAACCAAATTTCATACAATCACCCCAAGGTCTCTCGGGTGCCAAGTCATGACAATGCATGGAATAGCTCAATGGTTGATGTGATTTTCTAGTAATCACAAGGGGAATTTATGGTTCACAAAGCTTGGAATTTTTGGGTCTGCAATGGAGTTTCTAAGTTCTGGACATGAATGAACATTAGCTGCAATTTCATGACTGTAGTCTAAAACTCCTTGCGTTCATCAAATTTAACATTATTGTGATGCTTGGGATCCTAAACTAACATGGACTTAAAAGAAATAGCAAAAGAGGAAAGGGTTGAGAGAAGTTTCTAAATCTAAACCAGAATGAACAGTAACAATGGAGGATGCTACAGTAGACAGACTCCCATAAAGTTGAGCTTTGCTTGACCAAGAGAAACCTACAGCTACACAAAACTAGTGCAATCTTCAAGGGGTCTTTGCAGATTTTTAGGTTGTATATTCACCTATTTAGAATAAACAAATAGTTGAACTTAAGAACACCAAATAAACATGCTCAAACTAACTTTGCACAACAACTTATCATCAACAAATTACTAAAAGTATGAGCTAGGAATTCATCAAATATTGTAATAGCAACCACCATTAAAGTCATCCAATAAACTAACAAACTAAAACAAACATGGAGGTTGAATCATGCTTGCATAATGAGAAAACTCAAAGTAAACACCCAACTTCAATGCAATGCTTCCTTCTATCACTACAAAATTCTCCTTACAACAATTCACCACCACTTACAAATGAGGAGAAAGCCCCTATTTATAGTTTTCAAAAAGTGAAATGAATGGCCAAGATTCATTTGCAATGAATGGCCCAGATTCAATACAACTTAGGGATTCACCTACCCCCAATATATTACAATATAAAAATAGACTTTTTTATCTCTTTCTCTATTTTGTCTTCTAGTCTATTTTGTCCTGTAGCTATTTTGTCTTCTAGTTGCCTTCTCTGTTGTAGCTGAAAACTGTTAAAGTATGCCTCTTTGTTGATGTTATTTCCAGCATCTCTTCATTTAATTAGGTAAATCTTTTGTAGATCTGTATCAAGGAGAAGCATAGATATCTCCCCTCGATCCTGGTGAGCAACATCGCACTAGTGAATAAACAGAACAACTCCCCCCTTTGGTTGTCTTGATTGGAAGCGCCTTTCCAATGGTGGTATTGCTCGATGGAAATTCTTGAACAGGGCTTGGCCACTAGGCACTCAAGTGACATCCCCTCATCCCACATTGAGAGGTACACAAATCCACCCCCTTTTGGCAATCTAAAATATTCCTCCTGATTAAAAATTCTTCCACAGGTACACCTCCCTAGCTTATGCGAGAGCATCCTCTCCTTGGCGCGAACCCATTGACCCATATTTTGAACACCAACTCGGAATTCAAATCCCCTTTGCAATATAATACATACGGGCAACATTTACAATGCATAATTAGACTGGCAATATTAAATCATTCCATGGACATAAATGTTTCCATTTATTTCGTGGTGTCCCTACGAAATTCCATTCAAAGTAACAAAGTATTCCTTTTATGATAGGTTGGTACTTATGGCACAATTTTAATCCCCTTTTACAAATACCTTTGTGTAAGATATATAAAATGTTGATTAGTATTAAAAACAAAAGGTCTTAGATCTTCATTATAAGTGAACAAATAACGCCATTACTTGTAATGATAAGATAATGGAACTTTTAGTGTGAACCCTTTTAAATTTCCAATCTACCAGCCTTCATTGCTCACATTAAGATAAATCTTTATGGAGTGATTAAAGGGGATGCTTGGAGATTAATATTCCTTTCAAATTACATCAACCTCCAACCTTCATGAAGACATGATATTCCCTAATTTGGCTTAGTGGATTCCATTACAAATTATGCCAATCTCCTCACGCCCATTCATTTTACATCTTCTCACATAATAGTATTAATCTTTCAAGTCCATATAAAATCCCTTTTAAATAGCACCCATCTACCCTAATTATCTCCCATAATCTCGTAACATATTACGGCATAATCCAAGTGAGGTAGGGAGACATCGTGTGCAAGAAAGGATGAAGTTTGTGCCACTCATGGGAATATCATGCAGGACTGCTTTTGTGGACAATGGAAAGGGTGGTGACTTTTGCACCACACGAGTCTGCATGGCATGGAAAATGGAGCATGGAAAGGAAAAATGATGATGCCCAAAGGATGACAAGGAGAGAAGCGGAGCCTGCAAAAGATAAGTCTGTGACTCCCATAAGTGAACTACATTCTTGATAAAACGATTCATTCCTAACATTTAGACGATCTACCAATCTTTCGTACATTCAACAGAGAATAAATGACCCCCCCAACACCTGAGTTGATATTGCTTATGGAAGACCCTCAGTAAATGATTACGGGCAAACATCATTGCATAGTTGACTTGCATTAAGATTGGAATGGGAGCCATCACAAATGTTCTCCCATCGTTAAACACCCTTTCACCTGGCGCCACTATCATAAGTTTACTCTATAGACTCAGAACTTGAGCAGAAAGCACTACAAGATTTAAAGATCGTTGTCGTAGCAATGGGGGGGAAAATAATGCTCTGAGGGCCCTTCATTATGGACCGATTTCTGCTATAAATAATCTTGTAGACAATACACTCGATATCACTATCACCATAAAAAAAGAGGCCCGAACTTAATTGCAATTTCTCATGCATAATTTAATCCCACTCTCCTTGTCTAGTAAAAATGGTTCATTCATTATATGTCACTTCATCCATCCGAGAAATCCATCTGACGATACCCGACGAAATCGCCAACCACTAAATGATTTAACCAAAGGGTCAAATAATGTGTCATAGAAACTCGATCAGATTTTCCCTTGGGTGATGTAAAGAGAGATAACTGAACTATATGGTATCCATGTCATTCCTACTAAAGGATTTTCTGAAATATCACATGCACACAAGACCCACATAGGACCCCGCGAGAAACGTAGAAATGTCATTTCTGACCATTTGATGACCTCAACCCATGTTTACATAACTCATCATAACAATTGAATCAATGATATCATGATCCTCCTATCAACACTTCAATTAAACCTAATAAATGTGGCCAATGATCGATCCTGATCAGATCGCCATTCATGCAAGCCATGCCACTTATCTCAAACAAAATCCTCAGAGAAGAGTGTTGAGGGCCAAGGTTAAAATACTATATGCAAGCGTCCATGTCACTTGCGGGGAGAATTTATGGGGATGTCATGTTGGACGGGGGAGGAACCTACGACCTCTGTGATGCAAGACCCACAAAAGCGATCTAAGGGAAATAGTATGCGGATAGACGAATACGGGTGGCAGTTCAAATATAGCTGCAATGAATAGAACTGTGAGCAGCGGCCTCCGTCACCTATATCTCTGCATCCCATTGTATAAACATCATTTCCTACATGCATAAATCTTGAATACATAGAGGCTATCGTACCAAAGGCTGAGAGAGCTGATACTTGTTTCAAATGTATGACGTAGGCATTGAACTTGCACACAGACTCGCCTTTGAATTTTTGATATAAGAATCATTTACAACTGCAACTTATGATGTTGCATCCCATATGTTTATAGCTGATCAAATCCTCAATGAATGAAATCATAGAGAATGGATAAATGATCAATCCTAAAACTCTCTAAAATCCCTTAAAATTAAAAATTCTCACCTTTGGGACCAATCACAACTAGCAGGCCATCTTGTTGATATATACTCCTTCCTCAAATGTTTATCACCCATGCCCTCTATATAAGATTTCATACGAGCATGATAGGCTCTGCAAAGTGGATCGAGCTTTCCCATCCCCAAGTTTCGTTGATATGCCAAGATTACTGCCTTCATGGAAGAAACCATAAGTTGTGGGAATAGTTTGCAGACATTCCATGCATCTCATCCGTTTGTGGAAGAAAGGAGGTGGGTTTCCCATGTGGGGACGTCATGACATAGTTGCGTTGTAGGTGACAACTTTCGCATTGGTAAAGCCCGTGTGGGAAACAACTTGCACAAATTCTCGTTAAGACCGTCATTCAGAAGGCAAGTTAAGTGGGGGGCTCCTGAAGGAAAAATGTTCACAAATCATGGTGTGCCATCCCTTCTTACCAAATTCAAATGCCCCCATAATCATTCTACATTCTCCCTACTTATATCCTTGAATTTTCTGCGAAAAACACTCAATTCACCAAAGATACAGATCAGACATATTACCATTCCTACCATTTAAAGTGAAGCTTTGCATAATTCTTAATTCACACTGGTGAGCTTACCACGGGTGACCTCGACCTCCAATCATCAATATCGTGAATCCTCGTTCTTATCAAGCCATGAATGTTTTGAAGGACAGGTTGCTCCCTTTATTTCGATTGAATGTAAGAATCTTACCATTTAAAACCCACATATTTCTCCTTCTCTAATTTGGTGCTTTCCTTTCCCCCGTAGAATAGTTTATCTGTCATGTATTGTTTCATCCACTTGAGGGGCCCATTTATTGATGTTTGCAGAAACTACGAACGGTCAAATGATTTTAAACCAAGATCTTGTGCATACATCTCAACACCACCCTCTTTCAATGCTACGTTGCCCAAGCAATAGTCCATGGGAGATCTCATTCGCAACTCCAAGATTAAATTTGATAGAGAGATGTCTGACTATATGATTTCATTATGATTCTTGTCCTTGAATGAAATCCTCTTAGCAAACCAACACCCCTTTCTCATTAACTCAACATTTGAATACATCATTACATCCATCCGCGAGGTAGTTTTAGTAAGTTCTCATCAAAGTATGCTTTGTATGTTCCTAGTGGGCCATTCTTGACATCTAGACATGCACTTTGGTAATGCATAATCGATTTGTATAGCCTCCATGTCGTGCCACTAGATGACCTTCCAAAATGTCATAGGTACACCAGATCCATAAAGGACCCTGCAAGACACACGTGGTTGCGAGAGTTGGAACACAAGTTTTACGTAAATGAAGGCAACACTAGGATGCGAGGATGAAGTGAGTGGGCACTAGGGCATGTGTGTTGTAAAACCATGTAAGGAGACTTGACCTCCATAGAAGGGAAACAAGCACAGTCAGGTAGCCAACTTTTGAAATCCATCCTCTAATTACATTACTGTGGCCGCTTCCACTATAGGTTGCCAATCCACTTTATCACTTACACCTCACAGGAAGAGTCTTCGTCGATCTCTAGCTATGATAATAAACCTCATGATCACCCAAAAAGGTGTGGGTCCTTTGGATGCTATTATTCTTCACAAAACTATTGTTCAATGGAAAATTCAAGAGAAGTTCGATGCTTTCAAGTGTCATTTGATGACGTTATGTGGATCAATATCATGCCACAGAAGACAAAGCGTGATTACTACTCATAGTGTCAATTCATAAATTCAAACACACTCCCTTATAATGCTCTCATTCTTGATAGAACTATGGAAAGGGGATGCGGGTCTCTGACGCCACTATGCCGCTTGCGGGAAAATGTGTGTGGGGATCCACTACGGGGATGCCGCATATGAAATCCATTTAGGATGACACAAGGAACCATAACACCTACATAGAGATAATCTATGAAGATGGGAAAAGTGTGCGGAGATATCATGAGGAAATGTCATTCTAAAGGTGTGGTGAACGACAACCTCCGTGGTGAAAACACCCAAAAACATCAAGGGCGGGAAATTCTATGTGGGGATCCACCAAGTAACCACCACTCTTTAGGGTGCGAAGCATCACGACACCCACCTCATAAAGGTCTGCGAGATGCAGTAAGTGAGAGCACAAGAGTCGGAGGCAGGGAGGATAATGAGAGAAGATTTTGTGGGGATGCAATGTGTTGAAGCTGTTAAAATGGATCCAGAGGTAGTGATTCCTTCCTTGCAGAGATCCTTGCCTATTCAAATGCATCTTTTCATCAGCCATCCCATTGTAAAGTTGATCCATAGTCATCAGGGATGTAAATGCTACCCTCAATCAAAAACGTGTAGAACTTACAGATACCCAAATTGTGCGAGGAGGGGAACATGGGATGTGAAAAAGAAGAGAGTGAGGCTGGCACCTATGAATGTTGTGCAGATAAAGGGTGTGGAAATGTTGCTCCTAATTTCCATAGAGAACAACGCAAAGGGCATACGATGTTTGCATGCGAAGGACCTACAAAATGAGCACGGAGGAAACAGTGTGGGAATCCGATAGGAATGTTGTTTGAATGGCTCAATAGATGAATTTTCTCGTAGGGTAAAAGTTCGTCCACAAAGTGGGGTGCGGGATAACTAATGAGGGAAGTCATGATAAGATTTTCGTTAGAATGGAAGCATGAGTAATGGCTTTCGGGACAATGATCTTCACGTCCTGGGAAACACCCTGGATCTAAATTGTGCAAACTTGGCTTAAAAAAACATCAGAGGCATTTCCATAAGCATTAAGATCATAAGTTTCATCAAATTCAAAATGCATAACATTCAAATGTGGAAGCCAAAGGGTTCATCACTGGGACACCATCAGCGGAGGTAGTGAGCATAAATTATGCTTCAGAAAGGTGCATGTCAAATGCCATAGGGAATGACGAAATGGGAACATCGGCCTGCAAATGAACCTCCACTAAGGGAAACTTGTAACCCAAGACCCACAAATGACAAAGGATAAGGTGGATTCTGCATGGCAGAAACCCGCAAGGTTACTTCCGCAAATTCTCGAAACCTCCCAAAACTTGAGTTAACAACCTGAGTATGATGGATTTTGCAATTTTAAGGATCGTGATCACCCCAACCTTAGAACAAGGGCCGAAAACCTATAGAAAATGCTAACCAACCAGGAGTAAGGAAAAAGAGAAGAAACAAAGGGGGTCCCTACCTTCAGTGGGGTGGGTGTGCAAAACATGCACAACAATATTGATTTGGATGATGAATTAAATGATTTAGGCAATAGGTATGTAGGTAGTGGGTTATTTCAACAATGGTCTTAGCTTGTGATTTGTCATGAAAGATCGATATTTTTTGTGATGCATTGTTTTATTTTTCTTACTTTATCAAAGAATATTGTGATGATGATGTTATTATGGGTGATGATTTTATCATGGATGAGATGGATGGTGTTTACATATATGTTTATGAATATTGAAGTATGTGTTTATTGGTTTATTGATAGAAGATGGTGGTGGAAATGATAATGGTAAAATGATTAGGGTGATGATAATAATGGTGATGAATTATGAAGGGATATGAATGTGTAGGGATATCAACGATCTCTTGAGATCTTATCATTAACTAAGCTAAAGTTGATTGATAACATTGTTGATGATAAGAAAAATGCACGGATTATGTTGTTAATGATAAGAAAGACATGATGATTGGGAATGCTACATCCCAATGATAGTTTCTTGGATAAAATGGATCAAAATTTGTAACAAGGCTAGGAAAAGCATGTGTTAGATGATTTGATATCACACTAGAGTGTAGGTGAGATGAGATTGATTGGGCTTATTTGGATTATGGTTGATGGAGGAGAGTTTGATCAAAAACTTTTTCATGGGATGGTGGAAAATGCTCGAAAGTTTATGTTTTTTTGTTTTTTAGTATATTTGTTTTTTGGATTTTTGGAATATGTGATTTTTTTTGGGTTTTTGGAAGGTGTCTAGATAACTAAGTGAGCTAGAAGACATATATAAATATCTATTCCAAAGTAGGATGTAATCATAAACCCCTAGTGTCTAACAATGTATGGGACACTATGAGTGGATGAATTGACTATTGTGATGGATGGATACATGAAGGACATGGAGGATAGGCATTATGTAAATATATAGGATAAATGATTTTACTCCCAAGGAATATCTCGTAATAAGATAACATGTTTTACCTGAGCTAATTTTTTGGATAGTGATATGTAGGTGATGGTATGAGATGGGATAGTATATGGTCAAAGGAAAATGACCATGTCAAGAGTTTTCTAAAAGCACGTTTTGAAGTATATTTCCCTATTCATTGCTAGGATCAATATGGATATGGAAGATGGATGAAAATGAAATGGATTGGATGGATAATAGTGTTAAGATAAAATAACATGATGTATGAGATAAGATGCTCCCAACTAGAATGATACACAACTAATAAATTTTGCACATCACACCCATGAGTGGGTTTGCATCATGGTACTTGCCCAAAGTGTCATAAGAATGGTTTTCACTAGTGGATGGATTATTTTTCTTTACTCTTTTTCATCTTTTATTTTTAATTTTATTTTTTTGTTACACATGGTGCTTGTAAATAGGTTTTCACCATGGTACTCATGTTACATCGGTGGTTGTCATTGCACCAAAAGATCGACCTATTAATGCTTGATACAACTGTCGGATTTATACAAGATCCACAAGAGGAAATTAAGCCATGTCACGAACCCAAGTGTCACACTCCACCAAGGAGACCAAGGGACACACCATCTTGCAACAATCCCCCCTAGCACAAGCGAGGGATTCAAACCTATGACCTCAGCTCCGATACTAATTGTTACAAAGATGGTTGTTGTTGCACCAAAAGATTGACCTGTTAATGCTTGATACAACCACCAGATTTATACAAGATCCATAGGAGGCGGTTAAGGCATGTCATGAACCCAAGCGTTGTGTTGCACAAAGGAGACCAAGGGACACACCATCTTGCAACAACTCGCCCAAGGTGCCACCAAAGAGGTTTTCACCAAAGGATAATTTTTATCTTTATTTTTTAATTTATAATTTTTTATATTTTTGGTTTCTTTTAGCAATCATCAACTATGTAGGACCACTTAGTGGTGTTGATGTAGATGCTGCTATCATAATGTGCCAATAATGTCCTACCTTGAGGAGTTGAATTTACTAAGATAAGGGCACTTATATATAGCCCATGGATTTTATTGTGATCCTTATTGATGATAGGGTTGGCTTTATCTAAATAGATAATCGTGATAAAGTGTCATTAGAGTCCTTATGATAAAGTGTTGCTACTAGGACACAATGAATGTTGGATTTGGGATTTTTGGCTTTTAGGCAAGATGTTGGATTTTGATGGGGGATGTGAGATGTGGATGAATTATTTTGTAGTTTAGATTTAGGATTTTTTATTATATAAACTTAGGATGGTGGATGATGGCGTGTTTGATGTGAGATCTTGATTGTGTTTGGAACCAATGGTTTTATATATTTTGCATGTTAGTATTGAAGACTATTTTGAAATAGGTAGACACTTGTGATAGTTGGAAGGCCTTTTTTGATGTGGCTCCATAGTTTCATTGAATATTGGATTTGGATTTGGATAGGATGCTTTACATGATCCATTTCAAATTTATGTGTCCACTTTGACTTTTAGGTTTATTAGCTTCAAATACCTGACCTTTATTTTGATCTTTTTATTTGAAATATTTTTTCTTTGGCTGGTCCCAATTAGTGGGTTGAAGGATTTTGGAATGATGGTTTATGATGTGGTTGGGAGGAACTTGTTGGAAACAACCTTATTGTAAGGAATATTCATGACCCCTATTTTGATGCTTACATTAGATAAAGTTATCCCCAATATCATGAAGGTACTGCTAACATCAATAGACTTCTCGATTAATGAATAACCAAGACCTTGATATTTAGGATTACCAAAAAATTGTATTGGATCCATTATAACTTGTTCATGTATGCCTAATACTTTTTATCTACATTGCATCCATTGAAAAATTCTATTTGTAATAGGATATGAGTTGTGTTGGAAATAAGATGCTAACTCTTATTTATATTGTTGAGAATTATCAATGGTGGCTATCTTCTCATAAGTAAGAGATTTATTTGACAAAAGTGAGTGATCTGATTTGATATGATAGTGGTGCTTCATCTATCTTCATGCATGTTTCTTCGTCATTCTATGAGATGTGGATCAGATCCATAGTAGTTTATTGATCAATATCTTCAACATGAGTTTGAGGACTAAGGAAATTAGCTTGTTTCTCAAAATATGTTGTTGCCTCAAAGTTAATAAGAAAACCCTCTTTATGGTCATTTTTTGAAATAGAATCATGGAGTCCCATGAACTTAGCTATAGCTTCATCAATTTAAAATATGTCTAGAGAGAAAGTCTCTTGTTTTGGATGAACAAGGGGGAGATTGTCTGTATGTCCAAGGGAAGAATGTGTCTCATCTACGAAAGTGGAGGTTATTGGAACATGGATGGGGTAAAATTTAGTTTTGGTATCATGGATGGCATGGAAAGGGATGATGGGATCATAGATGGAATGGAAAGGGATGATAGGATCATTATGGAATTCTAGAGAGATGGGATCTTGATCAATGATAGGATGAGATTGGACTATTTGGGTAACTTTATCTTGATTCATTTCAAATATTTCTTTCTTATGCTTTGGACCATGTTATAGAAATAAATTTGATTCTAATAGTGAGGTATGATTAAGAGAATCTTGGATAGCCTCAATATGTTGTCATGGTGGTAATGGATTTTCAATAGGAATCTTTGAAGTAGGTATGATAGGTGATGGAGGGAATGATAGTATTTGGCCTAGGATTTCTTGATCATAACATGTATCAAATTTTAGATTACCTTTGAGTTCATGATTATCTATCATGGATAGACCTTAGAGAAAATCCTAAGAGGTGTCATTACTAGATGAGTTGTTTGATGGGGATGGTGTGGATTGATGTTGTGAATATTTTGGGGATGAAGGATTGGAAGGAGAGACATAATTCTTATGGAAAAGCTTCTTCAATATGACTTATTATGGAGTCAAATGAGGTGGATATGTTATGGCTAGGGATGTTGTTAATGCAATTATTTTGGGATGATCCACTGCTAAACATACATATGATTTTGATCATGCTTAGGAAAAGTATCTTGATATATGCCTAATTTATCATTATGTGAGCTATGTACATTGTTGATGTGATTATTTTTGAATGGATTGTTAGGATGATCTTCAACAGTGATGTTGCCTTGGTAAAAAAATTGAATGAGATTTTTTAATTTTAAACAATCAGGGGTCTTATATCCTTTGGCCCGGTGATATTCACAATAATCATTATCTTTGTACCACAAGGATTTGAATTGAGGTTCATATTGTCCAATTTCAAGTAACCTAATGAGACTAGATTGGGAATTTTTTTGTAAGGTCGATTTGATGGGCTCCCCTAGAGGAGTGTAGTTTCGTTGTGGCATACAGTTCTGGCTAGGTGGTCCTCTAGGAACGATGAAACCTTCATTATTTTGCTAGAGTTTAATGATGATTGTTTATTTGATTTTGGTTGTATGTTTTTATCCCATAGGTGAGGTTTTTCATTAGATTGAGGGTCATTGTTCTTGTTTTCCTTATAGATTTTCACAAGATGCTTAGCGATGAGAGATTTTTAAATGGTTATCCCTTTATCTATAATTTCTTCAAATGTGTTAACACATTGAAATTATAAATGAAATCCTATCTCTTGGTTTATATTTTGAACAAATATGCTCACAAGTTGTTTTTTAGGTAGACGTCGTGGGAATTTTCTCGCCATATTCCTCTATCATTGTAAGAAAGTAGTGAATAACTCTTCACTATTTTTGTTGGTGTTGCATAAGTCATCCATAATAATTTTAGGCTAAATATTGTAAAAGTGCCAGATAAACTTTTAGCAAGTTAATGAAACGTCTTGATGCCATGTGGTAAATGAGAAAACCATTCTATAGCTTGTCCTCCTAAGCTTTGGGGAAAGAAGCACATTAAGTATGTGTCATTATAAGCAATCTCTAGGAAAGATATGTAGAACTCTTGTATCTACTCTCATGGATCTCCCCTTCCCTTATACATGTCAAATTTAGGGATTTCAAAGTTGTGAGGAAAGGCTATCATAAGTATTGTTTTATCAATTGGGTTAGGACATATATCTTTAATGGTGCAGCTTTTTTTTATTTTTCCTAATTGCATGGCAATAATATTTTGATGCAAGCTTTGGATTTGTAATGCCCAGTCATTTATTGTGTAAATGGGTGGTTGGTTAGAAGGAATGTACGTTTGGTATTATGGAATGGATGAATAATTTAACGAAGGGCTTTGATTTTGGGGATGTTTTGTTGTTGTTGTTGAATATTGTATGAATTATATGAGAGATTTTGAGTTTGGGGAATGTGTTGTTATTGATGGATTTTGTATGAATTGAACAAGGGATTTTGTTTTTGTGGAATAAATTATTGTTGTAGAATAGATTGTTGTTGGTGAATGTTGTATAAATTGAATGAGGGATTTTGGTTTTGTGGAATAGATTATTTTTATGAAATAGATTATTGTTGGGGGATTTTGTATGAGAAGTTAAGGTTTTGAGGTAGGTGTGTATTTGTAGGGATGGTGAATGAAATATATTGAGATTGGAATTGCGATGAATTTGGGATGTTCGTGTTTGTAGGTATGTTAGACGAGGAAATTCATGAATGACTTGGGATAAAAAGGTTGTTTAGAATGAATGGGGGTGTATGTGCTCACGCTTATATTTGAAATTTGTGATGCATATGGAATGTTTGTAGGCACATGAGATGTGATAGTTTTTGAAGTGAATAGGTTGTTTGTATAGTTTGAGGTGATGAGTTATGAAGAAAAAGAAATATTGATATTTTGATTTAGTGAAGGAATTTGGGGATTTGCGATCGATGTGTTTGTGTGATAAAGTGAATTTACTTATTATTTGGAAACAAATATAAAATTTGTGTCATGAGATGGTATGGATGGTTGATTTGATATATTTGGCATTGAATCTTTTGGAATAGCTAAATTTATATATTGAGGTGTAGGTACACTTGCATTAGATGGAATATGGGATGGTATGACATGTATAAGGTCTTGTTCCCTAAGTGTGGCAATATTATAATATGAAGGTAGTTTAGCACCATTTTGTGTAGGTCTAAGAAAATATGAGTTTGGGTCTATGGCAATGAGAGCATTCAATGCTCTTTCTACAATGGGATCTTGTTGCATCTCTAATAGTTTCTCTTCTATTAATTCCTTATATTCATTTGTGATGTCTTCTATGATAATCTATGGGGATTGATGTTGTGGTGTTTGGTACTCACTAGGGTTGAATAAATGAGAAGGTGTTTCAATCTCATATTGTGCTACCCCCATGGGTGTGGTGAGGTTTGATCCACTTGGATTAGACTCTACAAGTTTCTTGTGTTGTGACCTTGTAATAGGTATAGAAATTTGAGGACCTTATGAAATATTGATATAAAATGGAAGTTGGATGATGTGATATGTATGTTGTTGTTTCTAATTGGACTTTATGAAAGATACATTTGGTAGATTTGGACAAAAAGGATATGTTGATATTTGTTAATTAATGAGAAATAAAACCTCAATAAGTCAAAGTAAAACTAGATCTTCATTTGGATAAGTGTCAAGGATGTTTTTCACTTGTACTAGACTAATGAGTCCAATTTAAAATGATGATGGTGAGTTTACTAACTTAGAAGTAGTCAAGACTCCCAAGCAAATTTTCCCATAAATGTTGATTCTAACTCAACTATCTACTTAAAATAGGTAACTTTCCAAACAAAAAGATAAATTAGAGATAAAAGATGGAATATCTAGATGAGATTATGACTATTTTCATTGTTGGTTGTTGGATGTTTGATTTTGATGATGATGATGATGTTTGTCCAAAGTTAGGGTAGTAACTCTAAAATTCAAAAAAGAATGATATGAAATGGATGTGAATATAAGTTTGTTGCTGGAAAAATGGACAATGGCTACAGGTCAAATGTGTTACAAGTCGCAAATCCTAGATTTGTTTGATCACAATTTCTAGAAGTTGAATTTTTAGAGAGTTTAGAAAATTTAAAGACAGTCAAAAGCATCACTCTAAGTCTTGAATGTGCAGTTGTGGGTATCAAATGTACCACATAAGATATATAAAATGTGTCAAAGTAAGCTCAAATGTGACATAGTAGATGTCAAATGTGCCACTATGTCAAAAAGTGGTTTCAAGTTGATATAACAGGTTAAACTAGATTTCAAATCAAATGTGGTAAAGTATTATTAGATGATCAATTTTGTAGATTAGATGTGCTAAAGTAAATTAAAATATGACTCAATATAGTCAAATATGCTACAAGATAATCAGAAGCACAATAGAATAGTCAAATGCACCATTGTAGCTATCAAATATGCCATAGTAGCAATCAAATGTGTAATTCTATCTAAGAGATGTAAAAATAGAATGTTAGGGTTTCCAAAGTGCAATGGTAAGTCTCAAATGTGTAATTTAATCCTCTAAAGCATAATTCTAGACTCATAAGTGTAATTCTATGTAACTATTGGTAAAATTTGCAAGTTATTGACTAAATTTTGACATTTTGTTGGATTGATTTTGACAAGTTATGTCTGGAAAGAGATAAAAATAGTATATAATATAGAAAATAGCTCTAAGTTAGTAGTACAAACGGTATTAACGGGTCTTCACAAGAAAACACACCAAGAATTGCAACTAGCTATGCATTAAGGTTGTGTCGCACTAGTGTGGGCCCAAGAATAAAATATTGTGGGATTATGCATGTGCATTCCACTCTCAAGAGGGAATAGCTAGGTCTCCAGTGGAACAAGGGCTCACCTTACTTCTCTCTTGAATATTTTGACACCTCCAAAGAAATTTTATCTCTCCTCACGATAGTACACATTGAGTAACTTTGGGCATGATACTGTACCTTGCACCACAACTAGATTAATAATCACCGGTCTTAGGTCTCTAAGAACAAGGTTCATAGTGGTTTTGAGAATAGTGAGCCCATTTGATAGTGCCCAAGACTAGGGGGTCTCCCCTCTTCTCATCACCAAACAAGTCTTGGCAAACCGAGGGTTTTGTGGCTTGGCTTGAACGACGCTTGCCACACTTTTAGGTACAATTTTTTCTCCCCCCCTTTATATACCCCACTAGTAAATATGGTTGAGGTCGCCCTTGGGATGATGAAAACCCCAATAAGGCCCCTTATTGAAATTAAAAAGTTGATACTAGCTTTTTTCATTCTTAGGTTTGCACGAAGTGTAAGGGAAGAGCATACTTTACCAATACTCCTTGGGTGTACTTGACAAATGTGAACAAAGAGTGATTCTTATCACTAAGCATAAGGAGAGAGTATACACACTAGAAGTTCAACAAACATGACATATAATTCATTAATTAAAGCCCAAATAAAGTGTGCAACTAATTTAGAAATCAAAGCAATTGAAATTTCCCTACACCAAATTTTGTCAACAGTCTATTTTTACCAGTCTTCTCCCAATGATTACCAAGCTGCATAGATTGATTAGTTCTATGAACACAAGAAAAATTTAGGGTTATAAAATATAAATCAATGAATCAAATATGCCATTATATGTATCAAAAGTGACAAAACAAAATTAAAAGTGAAACTTTACCTATTAATTGCATCATTATACCTATCAGATGTGTCGTTCTTTGTGTCAATCATTTCATAATCAGATATGACACTATGAAAATATACCTGCAATAGAGAAAAATCTAATAATCAGATGTATGCTTGTAAGTATCAAATATGTCAAAGTATTGTCAAAAGTGCTTGTTTGCTATCAAATGTGTTGTTTCTCTATCAAAAGCACCATTATGGGTTCAATTGTATTGTTTTGAACTTGTAACCTAAAAACTTCAAGAAACTCAATGCAAATGTTATATCGAGGACATGGGTCCCACCAAGCATGCCAACATGTGAATAGGGGAAATTCTAATCAATGAATTGAAGAAAAGAAATAAAGCAATATCAATAACCAATTCAAAGATAAAAAGACCTAACCTCAATGAAGCATGTGCACAATGAAAACATGAAAGAAAATAATGTAAACTAACTACTTTACCTCCACAAAAATGCATAGCCTTACTCCATTAGAAGATGTAAAATTATGCTAATTGAATAGTACATGGGTGTTTCAAATATTTAACATAACCTTGTTAGAAAAAGTAATAAAATGAGTATAGTTTATATGCAAATTCGAGGAGAGATTGAATGACTAAATGATGGGTGTTTTATAGCCTTTAGTGATATCAAATCAATGATGTAGGATGTGAGATGAGATTGATGGATGAGAATTGAGAGATGATGAACATGCACCTAATATGTAGTAGGATGAGGGGTTGTGATGAGGAGTTAAGTGACTGCGTGAATCAAAGGACATACTACATGAAGGGATGAAAGGGGTGTGAGTGAGAGTGAACTGAGGTTGAATTTCACAATAAATAAATAAAATAATAATTTCATTTATTTTTAGAGGAATGTACAAAGTCAAACTAAATAAATTAAATAATTTATTTAATTTTATAATAATAATTAGCTAATTAAATAATTAAAATTATTTAATTATGTGAGATGAGATAAATGTGTAATTTTAATTAAATAATTATAAATTATCTAATTATGGGAATGGAAGAATAATGTGATATTTAATTAAATAATTAAACTTATTTAATTAATGTGGATAAGGATAATTGAAAAATAATTTAATTATTAATTATTTAATTAATATGGCCGATACTGGCATGGTGTGATGGTTTAAAGGTGGCATTGGTGTTCTTGCCACCAAGGTTCAAACCCCACTAGGCTGGTATTGTTGAATGGTTGTATTTTGGTTCATAGCTCCGGTTCAAAAGCGTTTACCCCTTGATTAAAAATTATTTAATTAATATGGATGAGGAAAAATTAGAAAATAACTAAACAATTAATTTTTTTAATTAAAGTGGTTGGAGAAAATAATTAATTTATTAAATAATTAAAAAAAATTAGTTAAAGTTGATGAGTAAAAATGGTTAAATAACTAATTTTTTAAATTAAAATGGAAAATGTGTTAGCTTAATCAAATAATTAAAATTATTTAATTAATGGTGATGAAGGGGTTGATTAGTGATGATGAGAAATGATGATGAATTTAGAAGAATGTGTTAGACATTTCTAGGTGTCTACACTAAGTTTTTGGGAAAAGTTTCCAATAAAAAACATTATAATATTTAGGGCACAAATAGGTAGAAAGAGTTACATTTTAAAATTTGTTTTAAGACACTAGCACCCACCTAGCTTAGGTTTCAGAACACTAGTGCTCAAATGGTGTACATGTATTTCTAGTACTAATATTTTAGAGTTTCTAAGATTGAGACCACTTGCATTGTTTTTTATACTAAGTAGGAAAAAATTAACCTTAACTTGGTAAATAGGGATTTACTTAAGGGTAGGTGTTGTAGGGTTAACAAAAATACACAATAATGGGTCAAAACCTTAAGAGAAAGGGAAAAACGATATGGGAATGGTGTATTTTTTAAAAATTAGAATAGTATTCAAAGATCATATCTAAAGTAAATTCTTGAATGGTAGCCAAGGGTGGGTTGGATAGGCACAACTAGTATCACGAAATAGGGCACAACCTTATGAGAAAAAAACATATCAGTAAACTAATAATGAATAATAAGAACTTAGCAAAAATTAAAGAGTGATGATCACGTCTACATATGAAACCCTGAAATATTAAAGATATAAACCTGTAGACATGTAAAAATGACCTAACACTTATCACACATCCTAAATGACATTTTCTCATCATCGACGTCATTATCACCTAATATCACTGCATTTCACATCAATTACATCAAAAACCCTAATTTTCTCTATTAACTAAATAATATTACATTATTTAATTAATTCACTTTTTTTGATCATTTTTGACTAATTAAATAAATTCCAATTATTTAATTAAGTCCCAATCTAACTTATTCCTCCTGATTAATTAAGTAACACCAATTATTTAATTATGTCGCTCATTTACCCTATTCCCCTAAGTCAATTATATTATCACCACTTAATAGTTTAACTAAATCACTTTCCCCTAAACTTGAATAATAAAATTAATTATTCAAAAAATCATTCAAAAAGGTCAAACAAAACAAATACAACTTTGTTTGCAAAAGTCAAACATGACTTGCACATTCAACTCAAAAAGGCTTAATTAATTACCCTCACCCACTTTTATGATTGAGAAAATTATGATCCACTGATCGCTCACTCTAATTGGATGACTGATCCATCTACTTCTTAACTAATTAATCTATTTCCTGACTAATCTATCTATTTCATGACTGATTCATCTATTCTTCAATCCCACTGAAGGCTCAACATGATTTCCTCAATTCCACAGATTAGTCCATCTATTTCCTCTAATTGATCAATTACATCCTTAATTGATTTGATCACAGAAGCTAACTAAGCAATCTAATTCCTCTCAACATCTTTCAACTGTTGATCGAGATCTTCTACTACACGAACCTAATCGTTCATCTCAAAATGTAAAATCTATATAACAATCATCTTCATCCTCAAAAACGATCAAAGAATTGACATCTTTTATGCAACGAAGTAATGTTGAATCACCATTGGATTTCTTAGAAGCTTTTATACACATCTTCGATCAAAATCACACCACATTGGAGCTTTTGCAACGCACAAATGGAGGCTTCACATTGATACAACAACAATCCAACATCATTGTGAATACACTTCGACATGAGATGGGTAACAATATTAATTAATTGAATTCCTTGTATGTTCTTTGATTGCATTGCTTTAGTTCACTGAATTTAGTGATCTCATATCATTCATTTCATGAGTAATGGATATGAATCTTAATCTTTGTTTGAATTAGATTAGTTTAATTCATTCATTTTGATTTCTTTATGCTTATTGATTTCCCCCTTACACATTCAGGCACACCTGATGGAACCATGGTCCTTAACACTATCGTTTGTATGAGTTTTAGTTGAGCAGTTGTAGGTTCCAGCACACATCTATCATTTTTTGAAACACAATTGAAAAAATTTCACGCAAAAGCTACAAGATTTTCACGTGGTCGCTCCTTCATTTCTGCCGCAATTGATCTTTTTTCAACCACTTTTGCTCCAGAAACAGGGCCGCTTTTAAAATTTTGGACCACAGTTGTAGATGATAGGGGCACTTTTGAGAAAGATCAAAGTTGATGAAAATAACAGGGCCGCTTTTAACTAAATTTTTTGCTTTTGCTCTGTGTTTTTTCAATTTAAATCCGCAAACCAATTTTTTTATTTCTAACGCTAATAGTTGCTTGTTTCGAATGTTCGAAAATTTCTAGCATTGATTATGCAGGATTTTGCAGGAGCATGGCATGTGTTTATCCAAGAACAAAATAACGATTTTATTGCAGAGAAGGTGAATGGTTCAAGTCCAACTTTTCAAAAGCTTTCATAGTTTATGAAAAAAAATTGATTTGGTGATTAACAAATGAACCCCACAACTTGCACACTTTCAATTTGGTGTTTTAAAAATAACTTTTCAAAAGCTTTATAGTTTAGGAAAAAAAATTGATTTGGTGCTTAACAAATGAACCCCACAACTTGCACGCTTTTGATTTGGTGCTTTAAAAAGAACTTTTCAAAATCTTTCTAGTTTAGGAAAATCTTTCGACTTGGTGCTTAACAAATGAACCCCACAACTTGCACACTTTCGATTTGGTGTCCTAAAAGTAAATTTTAAAAGCTTTCATAGATTAGAACAACACTTTATTTTGATTCTCATAAAATGGAATGCTTTCTTCTGACCAACTCTTTCATTATGTTGACGAAATAAATGATTTTATTTTGTTGACCACATTAAGACGAGGTTGTTAGAAACACTCAAGTTGGTGCTTAAATTTGGACAAATACATTTTGGTTTGCATACTGCTATCTACTTGCTTGAAATCCAGAACACGTCAAAATTGGTGCACATAAAAACAAATTGCTATCTTGTTCACACTCCATTCATTTTTTTCAATAGCACCGCTCGAGGGGCTTAAAAAGAATATTGCAATGAATTGTATGTTGTGTCTTCCATTTTTGGAAAACTAAGTGTTTATCCTCTCACCTCACGTCTTTTGGTAATCTTGGGTGATGAAAAGCATTTTGAGTTTTGCACTTCTTTCATTTTCAAAGCATTACCTTTAGAGGGTCTACCTTTGAGACACATCCCATGTTGGAGAACTCAAAGGCGAAGTTCAAAGCAATTTTTCACTCAGGCCGCTATATAAATGGTCAAGGATAAATTCCAAATGACTTAATCGGCGATTACTTTTCCATCAATGTCATTCACAAAAGGGGAGGTACCATTGTGTATATAGAGCCTCGAGTAAGTTGGTTAAAGCCTTAAGTGGCTTGTTAGATGCTAGCAAAGCGTTGGATCCCTTGAGCATGACTAAGAACCAATGCAGTAGAGGCCACCTTTTTAGCCAAAACATTCTTTGAAAGTGGTGCATCAAAATTCACTTCCGATAAGTTACTTACCGAGTCTGATTTATGGTTGAGATTAAAACACTCTCCATAAGTTGCATGTAAAATCATCCCTTCGGGGCATGAGGTAAGCCCACCTAAAAGAACATGTTATCTCTAGGTTGTAAATTATCTTCATGAACTTGCCAAAATTCTTGGTTACTTTGGACATCAAACACTTTGCTTGATTTAAAATGAACACATGAAAACAAGCATTGAACATGGTTATCAAACATCAAACCCTTTGGACTTAGTGTGAATATCGTTGAAAAGAGCCTTATATTTGCACTCCTTAAAAGATATCTTAAACAAGTCTCTTAGCTTTTGTGGAAAGAGACTTTCTTAAGCTATAGACATTTAGGGTCAAATAGCTTTGATTGTTGTGTTGTACTATCAATTGCCAAATTCTAAAAAAAACACAAATCAAATCAAACAAAGACATCAAAAACTTCAAATTTATCCAAACTACTGCCAAAACAGAAACTTGTAAAATAAATTAAACAAAGGATGCTATTGCTCATTTTTCTATCGTGTTTGATCTAAAACTAGCCACAGTTGACAAAAAAATGCCACTATTGTTCTTTGGTTTTTGACAATAACTATCAAAAACTTTGATGCCTTTGACAAATAAAACATAATTGATCTAACATTTCCACTATTGATCTTTCTAGTACCACACTTGACCCATTTTTCTAGCCACAGTTGATGAAAATTTGGCCGTTTTTGCCTGCACAATTCACCAATCATAAAACTTGCAATAGAGGCCACTTTTGATAAATCATACCCTAGTTTCCCTTCAAACTTGGCCGCAATTGACAAAAATCTAGCCGCTTTTGACATAAATTACCACTACTATTCTAAAATTGTTGCTTTTGCTTTATTTTCTGGTGAAAATCAAAAGACTAATCTGAAACTAGTTACAAATTTTTTTGGGAATGAAACAGTTAGACACCCAAAACACATCATAATCAACATCAGTCCACATCAATTTACGAAATCAAACACACCAACCTAGTTTTAGGATTCAAAATCAAAACACAACTTTTCATTATTTCTTCACTCAAAATTCTAAGATATCAACATTTGCTTGAACATTAAGACTAGTTCAATTAGATTCTTCAAAACATATCCTCTAGAAAAATGAAGTGAAATATCAGTCCAAGTTTTCAACATTTTGAGTCCCAAATATAGCATCATTTCCAAAACATCCAAAACACCACTCAAACTTTAGGGTCTTGAGTATCACGAGAACCATATCAAAACATCACTCACTTTATGACCATTTGGTGTCCTACTGTTCCAATTCAATAACCAGATCTTACGAAACCTATCATACAACCAATTCTCACGCAAATTGAAGGTGAATAATCATACATTATTAGTAGTTTGAGAAGTTTCATATTTGAGAGAAAGGAAACACCAAATCAGTGGAGAAACACAACTAATATCCTAGACAAAGAAGAACAAAAATCGGATCTTGTAGCCGAAAGGCCCATATCACCACCTCTTGCATGGAAATAAATACCATCCTTTTAAAACAAAAAATCCAAAACAAACACAACACCATTTATTTAAAACAAAAAATCCCAAAGAACAAAGCATTAGTTCATTCCAATTTTTAGAAATCACCAACTTTCACAAAGGCTTGGCACTTGTTTATGACAACCATGAGATCTCAACATAGAAAAAAGATGGAAGCCAACAAAAGTAGCTCTAGCATTCCCCTAGTGAAGACCACAAATGATGGAAGTGACCCATGGGGTTATAGACCAAGTGACCTTATAACTCCTTGAAAGGAACCCACATTTAAGGCAACACCAAACCAACCACCAAGTGAGGAGGAAGTAATCCATAAACAACAAGAAAGGATGGATAATTCAAACCAAAACCTAAAGGACGTGGTCATAGAAGAAGTGGATAGTGAGGAAGAATTAGATGAGAAAGAATTCTTTCAATACTATAACAATTCCAAGGTACTTAAAGCAATGGACACACTGCTAGGAAAGGATCCAAATTCCTACTTTAAATTAGCACAAAGTGGTGCTAAGCTACCTATAAAATTTAATGTGGAAGGTCTTAAGGATCCTAACCTCATTCCCTTAGGGGATAATCAGTTTTGAGAAAAATATCCAAACCAATGGAGATTCTGAACATGCCGCCATTCTTCTCACAAAGCAATGATCAACCTAAACAACAACCAATGGACAACCCTTTGTTTAGGAAATTGTCCCAAATCGAGCAAGCATCAATGGCCCAATAATATCAAGGAGGTCCAACTCAATACATGCCACAAGGTAACATCCCACCACAAGGACAATACATACCACATAATGCATCATATATTGATCTTTCAACCAATATACCAAATCAACAAGGTGTACCACCAACACACTACCAGGGTAACCTTCAAAACAATTCATCCCATCAACAAGGAATGTCACCAATGCACTACCAAGGTAACCTTCAAAACAATTCATCCCATCAACAAGGTGTACCACCAACACACTACCAAGGTAACCTTTTGTAAGAGAGAGGGACCAACCACGTCAAGGCTCCAGGTCATGGAGAGACGAGAGCGAAGGGCTGCCCTAACTTACCTCACTCTAAAGGGATATTTTTGGGTGAGGACCGAGAATGAAGAGAACTATGAAGTACTTTTGTCACTCTACAAACCTAAAAATCTACTTGGGGCTAGAAGAGCTGGTTTCTGGAGTCTGAAATGTACCTCAAACAGCTCTTTGTCTGAGGATGGCAACACGAGTCTAGGACGATAGTGTGGTGCGCTGACATCTCTCTGGCATGCTAACGTCTATATGACCAAAAAACATAAAGTACAACAGAAAAGGATAGAAACCTACTTAACAATTTAGCTAACTAATTTTGATGAAAAATACAAAACGATAAAGTATAGAAAGTAAATGCAAAAATGATAAAATAAGTAGATGAGAACTAGAGTAATGAAAACCAACTCACTGAAACATTAGTTCACCATGGAGCTCCACGCACACATTCACCTACATGCAAGAAAGAAGGGTGAAATTGTTGGGGATATATAGGGATTTTCCTCAATCGAACCCCCGCTTTGGTGTTTCCACCTCCATGGACAACCAGAAAGCAACATAGTAGAAAATATGATAAAAAAGATTAAAATTACACTGAACACTACAAAAGATAAAGTTACTCTATCAAATCACAAAGGAAGGAGTGAAGAGTTACCACCTCCACCCAAAGGCTCTCCAGGCCAATGAAGGGAGAATGCAAGCAACGAACTTGGCATAGTCACCACAGCTACAATAGTGATGAAGAGAGGTCTCAAAAGACTCCAAGCTTGCAACTTCTATGGTTTCACCACACATGCAAAAGTGAAGTTGATGGGGTTTATAGCTACTGCAATGCTCAAATGGACTTGTGTAGATTGTTGGAATTGTGAGAAGTTGAAGTGAAAAAATTCTCGTGAATTTGAAGAAGTTAAGTGATGTGTGAATGAATGCTTTTGAAGGCCAAAATAGAAGAGAGGAGCCATTTTTTGGGTTGATTGGTCGCACAAAGGCATTACAATTCGACCCCAATCGGATGTGTAGTGTCTATGTGGACTCTAGATGCAAGAATCTATCAAGGACGACAACACCCCATGCAGACATTCGTGCACTGCGCTCTCGTCCCTAACGAAAATTCCCCCACCAACACACAAAACACACGCCAAGTGGATGCATCCTGGATGTGTGATGTGGAATTTCACCTTCGGATTTGATTTTCTAAGGTGAGAGTATGTGAAAGGGGAATTTACACAAGGGGTGTAAATTCAATCCTATACATTTCTCCCCCACTTTAGCAAGCACAAATATAGATGAGCGTTTGGTAAAGTAAATCAAAGAGATAGAGATGTATACCTGAACCGTTGAGGAAGTATATTGTGATCTGGCGAACTCAAAAGTGTAGGGCAGGTAAAGGACTCCACAGGTACTCTCTCCTGAGGAGTTTCGAACAAGAGGACTCCATAGCTCTGCAGAACTATGAAGTTGCACAAAGTACACCCAAGGCCCTCAGACCAACAATGGACAAATCCCACAGGATGTAAGCACCTCACAGGTCTATAGACCTACAAGAAGGAATTCCCCCAAGTACTCTCTCATGAAGGAAGCCTAGTGAAAGGGGAATTTGCAGAGTCAGACTAGAAAGTAGCTTCACAGGCGCACCTGTAAAGCAACATGTTAATATGTAGATAAAACATGTCAGAAAACAAAAAGCAGCCACACAGGAAAACAAGCATATAGTCATGCAGATAGTCAACAAATTGAAAGGCTTTCAAAGGGGTCCCTCGGGAACCCTTAAAAAGAAGAGGGATCCACTCAAGGGATGCATTGTTTGAAAGTGAAAGAGCATTTTTCAAAAATCAATTCGACATCAAGGAATCCTTTAGAAAGACATTCACTCCATCAAAGAATTCGAAAGGAAGAAAATTCCCCCTCGTGAGGGGAAGGTCGAGGCTTCTCTGCAGGAAAAGTTGCTCCCTCCTTGGAGGAAAGTTCTTCAATTTTTTTCTTTGTGAACCCATGATGAAGGAAACATGCTCTGCTAGGGGGTCCTTGTTGAGAATGTGATTTTTGAAAAAAGTTTGAATTTTTTTTTTAGAAAAGATTCGTTAGTCATCGAATGCGTTTTCTAAAAATCAAAGTTGACATTGTAGCCCCCCTTAGGGTGGTGCATGTTGAACGCAGAGGCACACGACATCCTAAGGAGAGAAAAGCAAGAATTGAAAAAGTGATGTTGCCTGCGAGACATAGCGAGATGTCACTGTGGTAATGTTGTCACACATACAAGGGACAACGCATGAACACCACAACATCACAAATCAAGCAAATACAAAACTATAAAAAGAAATAATAACATTACATATAAAGGGCATAGGGGCGATCTAATATTTCAGGGTCAAAGCTGCTCATGAATATACATAAGTATAGTAATAGTATATAGATGAACTATCATCAACCCCCTACTATATCAGACCATACGAAGAATGCACGAGAAGACAAAGTAAAAGTAAAAAATTGGGTCAACATGGAAGGGAATCCTAAATTCCCCCAACACTTTGCATCATCCCCAATTTACCGAAAATAAAAATACATAATAGAGGAAGAATGATGCCACAAATAGAGGAAGTTTACGACACATAATCACTCTTGTATCCAAGCACCTACAAGGGTAACAAGGGTCATCCAAGAACACATTATGCAAGCATGGGGGAACACATCACAACAAACACACCTTAATATAAAGGTAAAGAAGAGGCCTCCCCCTAACACTCATTGACCAAGAGGTCATCCCCTTTTGTAGTGGTGGAATATTAAGGGGAGGAGCTTCTAAACCTCCCACAATAAGGGCTAAGGAAGAAGGCCCCGCATGGTCTCTCCACTCGGCTCTTATGGAGCAATGGTCAATGATTTCACAAAGATCGTTGACAAGGTTGGGACCTCTTCCAAAGAGTTGAACATGCACTTTATGGGAGTGCCATGTGGTACCTCAATGGATGGGGAGAACGGTGCCTGAGATTCACCTCTAGGCTCACAGAGTGACTCGAGAGCTGTGACAAACTCAGGGGAAGCCAAAACTTGCTCCATCTAGCACAGGACCACCCTCTAAAGAAGGTGGGCTCCTCTTACGCCCTCCATTTCTAGAAGGTACAACCTCTACTTTTTGCTTCGTCAGAGGATGTGAACTCCCCATGGACAAGGCAAGAGGTACAAAAGAGGAGGAGAAAGCCGCAACAAACACCAACGAGATATTCACATGTCCATGGGTTTAGAGAATCGTGGAATGCCCAGAAGGGACATAAAAAGAGGCAGATTGACCGAAGGAGCAATAAACACCTGCACCTTTTTAGGGTCAGGTGCACTTACGCTCACAGCAGCAGCCAAAAGCGGGAATGGATTCAATTGAATGGAAGTAGACGAGAGGAGAGAGGAGGACACAGCAAGAGGCCCTAAAATAGGGGTGGTCAACTCCTCTTCCTTCCTCTGCAAAGTGGCCTACTCAACCACTAGAGCCTTTTTCCAGCACTTGCGCTCACACATAAGGTAGTTTATGTGACTCTTTGAGCTAGAGGTCGGGTGTTGGGAAGGGACAGAAGGCTCCTGCTCAACCATAGGGGTGTCCACCGCGACTGTTTCTAGTAGAGGGACAAACTCCTAAATGGGAGCAAGAGGAAGAGGTTGAGAGGCAATTGGGGGAGTCAGCTCTAGCGCCTTAGTGGTGAGCCTCTTCCCATTCACTAATTTAGGAGCAGGAGCGATGGGAGGCCGCAGAGGTCGAGACACAGAAGACTCTCTGTGGGGACCCTTTCTCCTACCATACAGGCAGGGCCAAGGTCCAATAGGCACAATAGGAAGATCTGATATCCTAATCTTAGCTTTGCGCCAAGAAAGCACCATCAGACTTCTCATGTGGAATCCAGGAGTGGACATCCAAAACTCTCTTCATAAAGAGGAGTGGAAGAGGCACCCTAAGGACGGGCATGCCTCTCCTTTCCCTTACGAGAAGAGGAGGTAGCTTGTTGTTGCACTATCGAAGGGGTCACTTTCGGTTGTCCTTTACCCCCAGTCTTACACTTCATGTAGTTTTGGTAAAGTAGGTCTATTCTTAGGGGAAGCAGACTGATCAAGGTGGGCCAAAAATTATCCAATGAATAGCCCCCACGGGACACCAACGACTAATATCTGGTGTCATGCATGAAGTGCACAAAACCTTCCTAGGATAATTTTAAACACTTATGAATGACATAAGTGATTCCATTCATGGAAGATGTGGACAATGATTTTGGATTGCCCAACTACTTTAGCTCCTTCTAGGTTTTCTCACCTAAAACGAGAAAGGAATGGGGTCCAAAATGCAAATGTCTACACTCAAGATTAATGTAAATGAGTTGTAATATGTCTAATTATGATGTAATAGTGCACTAATCTGAAAATAAAATTATTTAATGATGCAAAACCTAAAAAATGTGAAGTGATGGAAAACACACTGTGATATGCAAAAACACCTAAAAATGCAAGTAAATGATGAAATAACTTAACAGAATTGGAGAGGTGCACCTAGAATTTATAATCTGATGTGGACAGATTCTAGAATCCTAAAAAATTGACTAAAAAAGTTGACTGGGATGCTTACGCCAAGCTGGGCAACTTAGTCTCAGTTTCGGGAAAAACTTGTCGGAACTGGAATCTGCCAAATGGGTATCCAAAAATGCAAAAACCACTTTTCAAGCCTAGCAGTGGGACTTAGTCCACCTACAGATTTTGAGAATTTCAGGATAGGATCCTATAGCTTCAGGTCTACACTTGCTTTTCTGACAGGGGTCTGCTCTTGATTCTGCAAAAAATGGGATAAAAGCAGCCTCCAAGCTTGAATTAGGGTTATGTTGACTTAAATAGCTTTGATGACTTCTTGACCACTTTTCAACACCTATTTATTTGACAAATCTACCTACAAAGTCTACAAACACACATTCAAAGAGGGAAAAATGGTTAAGGATTAGAGTATAGGGGTTTGCCTTGGTCAAACCCCACTTTGGTAATCAAACCCTAGATAATGAAATGAAATGTGAAGAAAATGATAAATAAACAACATGCAATGGCATAGACTTACCAAACCCTTGATGTGTAAATATGAAGATATGCAATGAAGTGCTCCAATGGATGACTTAATTGTGCTTCGAGTGCTTGAAGACTTGAGAATGATTAAGTTAATTGCTTGAGTGAATGCTTGAATGAATAGGTGTTAAAATGAGAGGAAAAACCCTTATTTATATTTGATCTTACTAAATTTCATGAAAATAGCACATCAGAGGTGGACCTCAAGGGTTAGAGAATGAAATCCCACCATAAATTTGAAATAATTTTGAGTTTTGTGCCAAAAAGGACTAAGTCGCCCCTATTGGCGACTTAGTCCCACTTAAGAAAATTAAGTGGGTGTCAAGAATTACAGGGCATTAAATGTTTTCCAACGGGAATATCCTCAAAAACACACTTAAGGGGGGTCGGAAAGTGTATTAATGGGTCATTTAAACATGAGAAAGGGTTGAATTAGTGATGACAAGTCTAGAAAAGCGTGAAAGTGGGTTACAACACTTTGAAATAAGACTTGGTAAGTGATAAAAAAAGGGGTCATTTAGGTGAATTATGATGAAAGGGTCCTAGAAAAGTGTGAAAGTGGGTTACAACACTTTTACAAGACATCCTATAAGTCTTAATGATTGAAAAGGGTCCAAGACCTAATGTGAACGTGTTGGCCATATTACAACATTAAATCTAGGCAAAACCAAGCCAAATTCCATAAGAGAGACTCAAGTGAGCATAAAAATGTCAACTATACATTTTTTGGTAACACATTAAGCCCCCACTTTAGTGAGAGGATGAATTTGCTTCAAACTCTCACTAAAGTAGCCCAACGTGCACATCGAGAGGGATCCTAATGCACACATGTTGGTAAGATGAGACAACAATAATGAAGAGGGATGATCAAGCCCCCAGGATCACGATCCCATGGAAAACCAAACATAAGCGCAAAGGAACACACATGATGATGAAAAGGGATGAAAGAAAGCTTTGATCGTATTTCCAACCTGTTGTGGATTAGATCTAGGCCATTTGTTTGGAAAAAGAAATGTGTACTCACTCTGGGGAAATGAAACTCATGGCTATCCTCCTGGTGAGAAAGCCCAAGTATACTCACTCTAGGGCCACAGAACTTCTGGTTGTCCATGGGGTGAGAAATCCACAACATACTCACTCAGGGGCCACAAAACTTCTGGTTGTCCATGGGGTGAGAAATACTAAAAGGTGGCTATGGGGAATGTCATGTCGTGGAATGGGCTTCCGGCTCAACCATATGAAAGTTATACCTCCTGATAACTTTAATAAGGTACCACAAAGACAATGTCGTTTCATGCTTCATGAGATAAGCAAAGCTTCATTTGCTTAGAACTCATGAATAAATGCAACGGTACCATAGGCATGCAAGTTGTGTTATGCAAGGTGGCCATGTAAATGCAAAATGTAACATGCAAAATAAATGTTCAAAGGAGTCTTATTTAGATCATGTGAGGTCTATAACTTCGGGAACATTATGTCTAATGTCTCTAAGAGAGGACCAATCAAAGAATAGAATATTCACAACTTAGGGGATGCAGTGCATCGCATCAGGTCACTAAGATGAATGTAATATGCTAAGATAGATCACCCTCATGGAGGACACTATACCCAATTTCATCCACAAAGTGACAAACACATCTTATGAAGTAACAAGGTTGCACTAAGAACCAAGAAAAAGAAAAAAAGAAAATGAATAATGCCAATTTATGCCTCCACTTTAAAGGAATTGCTACACATCGTGCTGTGAGAAATTACTTTAAAGTAGCAAATGAAAAATGCAAAAATAAGACATGAGAGCCAACTTGGAAAGCCTCTATGCCAAGTCATACATTTCTGAGTAAGGTTGTGTCATGTGAAGGAAGAAAAACAAAAGAAAGAGGGATTTCCCCCAAAAAGGAACACACCAAAGACATAAGGGATCTATGGATTTGGGGTCAATATGTTCGTTGTTGTAATGTTTTTATGAAAGAGCTCTGAATTGTCATCATTCCCCAAATACATAGAACTGGAAGAATGACACAAAGAGAGTGAAAACAATAGAAAAATAAAGTCCATTTTGGGTCAACATGGAAGAGACATTGTGGTCTCAATGCTTCGCATCGTCCCCAAAAGGAAAAACACAACAAAAAGTGAAAAAGAAAAGAAAAAGGACCGATTGGGTCAACATGGAAGAGACATAGGTCATCTCTACGCTTTGCGTCATCCCCAAAAGGAAAACACAAAACAAAAGACAAAGGAAAAGGGATCATTTGGGTCAACATGGAAGAGACATAGGTCATCTCAACACTTTGTGTCATCCCCAAAAGGAAAACACAAAACAAAGGCGAAAAAAGAAAATGAAAAATGTACGACATATAGAAGAATAGAGGTACAAATAGAGGAAATTCACAAAGAGAGATAGAACATTAAACATCACATCACGAGGGAACATGATATGCACATATAGAAAAGAAGAAAAAGAAAATAAAAGAAAAATTCAAAAGGTTAGCGAGGTGAATGCAAATCAGTCCTTTCAGCACTTTTGATATACTTGATGTCCATTTTATGCATTCCTAGTGGCTATGCCTCCAACTTGACAAAACCATATAGGCAATTCTTCTGGCAAGGAAATGATGACAAGCGTAAGATTGCCCTAATTGCTTGGGAGAAGTTATGCAAATCCAAAGAAGATGGGGGACTTGGCTTCAAACACCTGGACCTACAGAATAAGGCCTTGGGAGAAAAATTAGTGTGGTGGATGCATAGTGATCCAAAAAACAAGTGGGAAAAAATCCTATACCAGAAGTATCTCAAGAACGATAATGGGGGCAACATCCTCACAATATCAAATCCCCCTCCTAGATGGAGAATATGGAACTTTCTTCAAAAAAGAAAATTGATCATATGTGATTTCATCTCCTGGGACATCAAGGATGGCAGAAAAGCTCTATTTTGGGAAGACTCTTGGGCAGGATTCCCTAACTTGGACAGCTCCATCGAGACGGGGGAAGTCAAGAGAACACTCAAGTTATTATGGGGCGAAAAGGTGAAGGACTACTTGACCCCAGATCCCAACAATATAGTTTGTAAGTGGAAATGGAGAGACTTTTGTACCCTCAATTTTCCCCCTGGGGAAGTTCAAGCTCTTTCTGAAGCCCATAGGAAGAGAACTCTATCCCTGAGAAATGGAGCCAACACAGTGATATGGACGGGGTCCAAAACGGGCTCTTATAATGTACGAGATGGCTACAGAAAACTATATAAAGAGCAAGTAAGGGCAGTGGAGTGTCTTCCTCTTCAATTATGTTGGATTAGCATATGTCTTCCCAAGGTAGGTACCTTTGCATGGGGGACACTACAAAGCAAAATTCTAACTGCTGACAGGTTTCAAAGGATGGGATTTCATGGTCCCTCTTGCTGTGTCCTATGTGAACAAGAGGAGGAAATAACCAACCATCTCCTATTGGGATGCGAGTATGCTCAAGAATGTTGGTGTTAGCTATGTACAAGATTGGGTTGGGCTTGTGCATTGCCAAAGGATCTGCTCAGTTGGTTCACTACTTGGCCAACTCTAAATAGGAATTCGGTCTTTGGGGATGTTTGGACAGCCAGTATGTCAATAATGGTGTAGGAATTGTGGAAAGAAAGGAACAGGTGCCTTTTCCAAGATAAAAAGATGCTTGTTGAATCCCTCCTCAACAAGATTGAGGAAATAATAATAGAAACAATGAATGCCAAATTGGAGCATAGAGCATCGAAAGACAAATACTTTTCTAACTGGGATGTAAGGTTGCGATCTGCTTGGCCCTCGCTATGAATCCCGCCGTGGGTGGGGAATGGAGGAAGCAAGGCAATTCAGGAAAGAGCCTCAGTAGTTTGGTCTCCTCCACTTGTGGGATGGCTAAAGCTCAATTTTGATGGAGCCTCAAAAGGAAACCCTGGCCTCTCTGGCGTAGGTTGTATTGTAAGAGATTAGCAAGGGAAGACAATTCTATCCTCAGCTAAACATCTGTTGGATGGAACAAATAATTAAGTAGAATTAATGGTAGTCATTCATGGGATGAACTTATGCAAAAATCTTGGAGTAAGAAAGATTGCAATTGAAGGAGACTCTTGTAAATCTTGTAAATGTTCTCAGGAAAGGTGTGACTCCCAATTGGAGGCTCTAAGGCCTCCTTTCCAGAGCAATTGAAGTGTTGAGCACCTTCGACAGATACACCATCAACCACATCTACAAGGAAGGAAATCGAGAAGCGGATGCTCTAGAAAATCAAGGGGTAACAGACAGATAAGATTGGTTCCCATGTGTCAAGTGTGGGGGTCATTGTATCAGGTTGGCCAGTTTGATACATGGGAAAATTAGGCGTCCGAAGAGGACAAGGACAAGGGCCAAGACAAAAGTATCACGTCAGCCAACCTAATTGGGGAATTCACCACCAAACAGAGTTGATATCTCTGCCAAGGTATTGAAATGGCAATCAATGCCACATATGGAAGTGGATTTAATGTGAGTTGGAAAAGCTCACAAAACATCGAGTGGTTGCATTGGAAAAATCAGAAATGATATGCTCAAGTGATATAGAACAAATCAAATTATGGTAAACTCACACTCAAAGCGCATAGTACTTCCCTTTGTTGGTTGGAGGAGCTAAGAATGGAGGTAGGTACAAAAGACATTAAAAGCATAATTTGGCCCTCAAATTTGGTGTGGATGAAGTTTGGTTATTTAAGGAGAAATCTCAGGCTTCTTCTGTACACAAGATGGAGACCCCATAAAACTAAAATGTGTGAAGTCGGAAGCAACATTCACTGGATTCATCACAGACCAGAGGTTGAAAAACATTTGCCAGAACAAGGATATTTTGTGCCTTGAAATGGTTTGAATACTACTCAGGTGAAAATTTTGCTTAGACTCAAGCAACAAAACGCAAGCGAATTCCAACATCTCATCGCATTTTTTGGCGTTGTTGTTGGACTTGAACACACCAAAAGTGAGTTGTCTGATTCTATTGCGGATGGTGTTTGTGGCTATGGTCTTGGAGGAGGATCTGGACGTGGTGGCAGTAGCGAGGCCTGGTTTTGGGATTTCATTCCTAGATGACATAATTAAAATGTTCCAATAGGGAATCCAGGTGGATTGGTAGTCGTTTATCATGGACGTGGAGGGAGAATAGTTGGTTCGCCATCGACACTGGGCTAGGATTGGAACAGACTTCTTGTGCAAGCGCCTGGGACTGGTCGAGGTGAAGGGTTTGCAATGGCTAAGGGATTTCATGGATCTGGTAGAAACCATGAATTTCTATGATGAAAATGACCGACTATGCTTTGTGGTGATTGCCTAAATTTTGCGATCGACGGGGGGATGACTAGGTGTATAGGGGGCTAGTTTGAAAGTATTTTTTTGTATCTCTAGAAATCTATTGGCTGGATCGACTCAAAAACATGAAAACTAGTTGTAATTTTGCTCGAAATTGATATATGCAACTCGTCTGTGTTTTACTCATCAAAAAAAAGAAATGTGAAGTGTTGGAAAACACATTGTGATATGCAAAAACACCTAAAAATGCAAGTAAATGATGAAATAACTGAATAGAATTGGAGAGGTGCACCTGGAATCTGAAATTTGATGTGGAGAGATTCTCGAATACTAAAAAATTGACTAAAAAATGTTGATTGGGACACTTACGCCAGGTTGGGTGACTTAGTCCTAGTTTCGAGAAAAACTTGTCGAAACAGGAATCTGCCAAATGGGTATCCAAAAATGCAAAAAAAACTTTTCAGGCTTGAAAGTGGGACTAATCCGCCACTGGTGGTGACTTAATCCACCTACAAATTTTAGGAATTTCGGGATAGGATTCTGTAGCTTCAGGTCTGCACTTGCTTTTCTAACAAGTGTCCGCTCTTGATTATGCAAAAAACGGGATAAAAGCAGCCTCCAAGCTTACGATTGTGTTGAATTGAATAGATTTGATGACTTCTTGACCACTTTTTAACACCTATTTCTTTGAAAAAAATTCCTACAAAGTTTGCAAACACACATGCAAAGAGGGAAAAATGGTTAAAGGTTAGAGTATAGGGGTTTGCCTTGGTCAAACTCCACTTTGGTAATCAAACCCTAGATAATGAAATGAAATGTGAAGAGAATGATAAATAAACAACATGCAATGTCATAGACTTACCAAACCCTTGATGTGTAAATCTAAAGATATGCAATGAAGTGCTCCAATGGATGACTTGATTGTGCTTAGAGTGCTTGAAGACTTGAGAATGATTAAGTTAATTGCTTGAGTGAATGCTTGAATGAATAGGTGTTAAAATGAGAGTAAAAACCTTTATTTATACTTTATCTTACTAAATTTCTCAAAAATAACACATCACAGGTTGACCTCAAGGGTTAGAGAATGAAATCCCGCCAGAAATTTGAAATAATTTTGAGTTTTGTGCCAAAAAGGACTAAGTCGCCCCTATTGGTGACTTAGTCCCACTTAAGTAAATTAAGTGGGTGTCGGGAATTACAGGGCATTAAATGTTGTCCAATGGGAATATCCTCAAAAACACACTTAAGGGGGGCCGAAAAGTGTATTAATGGGTCATTTAAACATGAGAAAGGGTTGAATTAGTGATGACAAGTCTAGAAAAGCATGGAAATGGGTTATAACACTTTACAACACTTTGAAATAAGACTTGGTAAGTGATAAAAAGGGGTTATTTAGGTGAATTATGAAGAAAGGGTCCTAGAAAAGTGTGAAAGTGGGTTACAACACTTTTACAAGACATCCTAGAAGTCTTAATGAGTCACAAGGGTCCAAGACCTAATGTGAACATGTTGGCCACATTACAACATTAAATCTAGGCAAAATCAAGCCAAAGTCCATAAGAGAGACTCAAGTGAGCATAAAAATTTCAATTATACATTTTTTGGTGACACAAAAGCTAGCCAAGGTATGCCTAACTTCACCCTGAACAAATCAGATTTTGGGATAACATCAAAGGTTGTGTTCACAGCCCTAGGTCCATCTAGGATGGAAAGAGTTATTGACCCATATGGCTTGAGAGAGGCAATCGTGAGTGCGAATGGTATAATTTGTTTCTTCATACTCCTCCCTTTGTACTGAATTTAGTTGCAATGTCTCCTTTGTAATAACATTCACTTGACTTATGGGGTCAACTAGGACCCCTTTCACAATGTTCCCATTTAGACGAGCGGGAATGTAGAGGGGAGAGGGCTTGTTATTCAAGGGCATGTCCTGTGAGGTGAATGTCGCGTTTGGAAAACCAATCTAAAGTTGCGGGGAAGGAATAATCGTGACCATGTTAATGTACGCCGAGGGTTACATAGAAGAATCAAAGAGGTCAATAATTAAGTTATCAGAGTGAGACAGAAATGGGTCTTTGTATATCTATAACTCACTACTGGATTTTGCCACCAATTTATTTGCATTTTGTTTCATCCCATCGAGACGAATGGTACTGTCATCAATGTGATCCTGTATCTCGTGATGCAAGTGCATACAACATTCGACATCATGTCCATTCACTCGATGGTACTGACAAAATGAATTCCCATCATACCAATCAAGATAAGATTCCTTGAGAGTTCGAGGGTTTTCCAAGGTTATGATCTTATCCTTCAACAATTTCTACAAGATGGAAGAATAAGATTCCGCTAACTTTATAAAATTTATGTTGCATCTAAGGCCATTATCATTTGTCACGGTGACTATATTCGCAATAGCGTTTCCCTGAGATTGATACAATAGATTTTCCTTCTAAATGGGAGAGCGAGGAGGATCCCTCGAACTGAACTATCGTCTACTGATATTCTCATAACGCTACACACAGATGCACAAAAGAAGGGTCTTTCATGAGGGAAAAATTTTCCTGCCAATGTCTCTACAAGTTACCTATGAACACCTTCTACACATCAAAATTAGGCAGCGGGTACAAGATTTTTGAAAAGAGGACTTGATATGGTGCTATGAAATCAGTTATCTTCTCATTACCCCTTGCTTACATCAGATGAGATTTGAGAAGGTCATCTTCGGTTTGATGTTGGCTTGGAATTGTCGAAGAAACTAATTTACCAGTTGATCAAATGAAAATATAGAATTTTTGGGCAAGGAACAACCCCACTCGAGTGTTGTATCCTTGAGAGATCAAGGAAATAATTTTTCCATCAACACGTCATGATGGAAGAAGTATGTACACATGGCATTAAAGGCGGACACATGTGCTTGTGGGTCCCCTTTGCTGCCATACTTCTCAAACTTAGGAATCTCCATTCCTTGCGGGAAGGGAGTACTCAAGATTGCTACCGAAAATGGGCTATGTTAGAAGAAAGGTTGAAAGATAGGCTGGGCAAAGGCCTGGGAGAGACTCACCAGCTGGTTTTGCATTCGATCCATGTTTTGAAGAAGGGAATTCAAAACAAGGTTAGAAGATAACAAAGGACTAGTGGAACCTCTAAAACCACCACCACCAGAACCACCTCTAGAGCCACCTTTGAGGCCACCACTATGACCATTGTCGAAGCCACTACCACCGGTATGGCCTCCACTGCCACCTCCACTATCAAAACCACTACCATGGCCTCCACCAAAGCCACCTCCACGAGCGTCGCCTATGCTACCAAATCCATCACCACTTATTCCATGAGAGCCCCCACTGCTAGAGGTAGTAGGGGGGTGAAACTGAACCCAAGGGGTGTTTTATTCACCTTGAGAATGTTAGGCCTTTGGGAAGCGAAAGAGACAATGATTGAGGGCCCTATTTTGGCCATGCACACAGACATATTGGGCATTGAAACACCTATTTTTCTTTCATATGCATCGAGCATTTTCCCTTGGGTGGTACCTGATCTAGGCCTATACAAAAGGATATAAGCTTCAATTAGATCGAAAAGTTCTCATAGAAACTCTATGCCTGTTCGATCTTTCCCTAACAAATGTATCACCTCGCTAGTAATCCTAGCGACTCTTGCCATGCTTGGCACTTTTTCTAAATGTTTTACAAGGTCTAGTAATCTATTATCTAATGCCATAAGGTTTTCCACATGAATACACACAACATCATCCTCATCTACGGATGAAGTCATAGGGGATGCTGGAGGGGTGGGCACACAAGTGGTTTCTTCCATGAAACCCATCTTGTCAGCATAACTTGTAGAAAACCAATGGTACGGTTAGTAGCTAAACCAGTGGAAAAATTGGAGGTAAAAATAGAAGTGACCTTCATCTTTTCCATCGGTAGGTGTCGCATGCTTCTCCTAACAATGTACTTGAAAGTTGTGGACTAGGTTGTGATGCTAATAAACCTTCACAACACTTAGGGTTACCACAACCACCAGGTGCGAGGGGAAAGTCTCAATACGGGCAAATGGATAGATGTTGTTCACATTAGGTTCACCAAAGATGTAAGAGAGGGGGACCAACCATGTCAAGGCTCCAAGTCATGGAGAGCCGAGAGCAGAGGGCTACCCTAACTTACCTCACTCTAAATGGATGTTTTGGGGTGAGGACCAAGAATGAAGAGCACTATCAAGTACTTCTATCATTCTACAGACCCAAAAATATACTTGGGGCTAGACAAGCCAATTTTTGGAGTCTGAATTGTACCTTAAACAACCCTTTATCTGAGGACGATAGCGCGGGTCTGGGATGACAACGCGATGTGTTGATGTCTCTCTAGCGCATTGGCATCCATATGGCCAGAAAACGTAAAGTACAACAGAAAAGGTCATAAACCTACTTAACAGTCTAGCTAACTGATTTTAACAAAAAAGACAAGAATGATAAAGTACATAAAGTAAATGCAAAAATGATAAAATAAGTAGATGAGAACTAGGGTGATGAAAACCAACTCACTAAAATGTTAGTTTGCCAGCAAGCTCCACTCACACGTTCACCTACATGCAATTAAGAAGGGGAAAATTGTTGGGGTTGTATAGGGGTTTGCCTCAATTAAACCCCCACTTTGGTGTTTCCACCTTCACGGTTAGCCAAAAAGCAAAAAAGTATAAAATATGATAAAGAAGATTGAAAGAAGTACATTGAACACTATAAAAGATAAAGTTACTCTATCAAATCACAAAGGAAGGAGCAAAGCGTTACCACCTCCACCTAAAGGCTCTCAAGGCTAATGAAGGGAGAATGCAAGCAATGAACCTGGCAAAGCCACCACATCCACAGCGGTGATGAAGGGAGGTCTCACAAGACTCCAAGCTCGCAACTTCTATGGTGTCACCACACATGCAAAAGTGAAGTTGATGGAGTTTCTAGTTGTTGCAATGCTCAAATAGACTTGTGTAGATTTCTAGAATTGTGAGAAGCTAAAGTGAAAAAAATCTTGAGAATCTGAAGAAGTTAAGTGATGTGTGAAGTGAATGCTTTTTAAGGCCAAAATGGAAGAGAGGAGTTGTTTTTCGGGTTGGTTGGTTGCATAGAGGTGTTACAATTCGACCCCAATCGGGTGTGTAACATCCCTATGGACTCTGGATGTAGGAATCTATTAGGGACGGTAGTGCGTCGTGTAGACGTCCGCACACCGCACTCACGTCCTTGAGGAAAATTCCCCCACCAACACACAAAACACGTGCCAAGTCCAAATGCATTCTAGATGGGTGATGTGGAATTTCACCTTCGGATTTGATTTTCTAAGTTGAGGGTATGTGAAAGGGAAACTTACACAAGAGGTGAAAATTTTCTCATGTACACCTTCAAAATAATTTGTCCCAACAACAAGGTGTACCACCAATGCACTACCAAGGTACCCTTCAATACAATTCATCCCAACAACAAGGTGTACCACCAACACACTGCCAGGGTACCCTTCAAAACAATTCATCCCAACAACAAAGTGTACCACCAATGCACTACCAGGGTGCCCTTCAACAGAATCAACCATAGCAAGTAGTACCACCAACTCACTATCAAGGTACCCCTCTTCAACACAATCAACAAAGAATTAATCCTCCTTCCAGACAACGAGGACTTAATCCTCCTTGCATTCAACAAGAACTTAATCCTCCTTCCATACAACAAGGACTTAATCCTTGATCCATTCAACAAGGACTTAATCCTCCTTACATTCAACAAGGACTTGACCCTCCTTCCATACAACAAGGACTTAATCCTCCTTCCATTCAACAAGGACTTAATCCTCCTTACATTTAACAAGGACTTAACGCTCCTTCCATACAACAAGAACTTAACCCTCCTTACATTCAACAAGGACTTAATCCTCCTTCCATACAACAAGGACTTAACCCTCCTTATATTCAACAAGGACTTAATCCTCCTTTCATATAACAAGGACTTAACCCTCCTTCCACCCAACATGGTTACCAAGGTCCTCTACCTCCACAATACCCAACCTATGACCAAACGAACATTTTGGGACAACAAGGCTACTACGCACAAGGTCCACAAACAAATGTACCAAACACAGAGGTAGGCATGCAACTACAAGCCCTAAGTCAAAAGATATTGGACATCCAAATTGGAAAACCAAAGAAGACCTACACTCTACAGGATATATGTATGTTCCCTTTTGATCGCTCTATTACTATGCTCCCCTTCATGAAATTTTTTGAAATACCAAAGTTTGACAAGTACAAGGGAAAAGGTGATCCGATAGAACATCTGCGAGACTTCTCGATAGATTGCATGGAAGTGAAAAATAATGGTTCCTACCTAATGATACTTTTTCCACGCGTTCTTACTGGTCACGCTATGGAATGGTTCTCTCATCTACCACCAGGTATTAAAATTGTTGATGAATTGTCTAACAATTTTGTGAACCACTTCTCATTCAACATAGAACGCGATGTCACCATCACTGACCTCTCCAAGATTAAACAAATCCAAGGGGAATCCTTTACATCCTACCTATAAAGATGGAGACATAAAGCTAGTAGATGCAAGTGGCCTATTCCCAACAAAGAATTGGTGGATATCTTTATTTCCAATGTCCAAGCAAAAATCAATTATCAACTCACCATGTTGTGCCACAACAACTTCAAAGAGACTATTGAAAAGTGACTACACATTGAAAGAGCTCACATAGCAAGGGGAGTCATTAAACTAAACAACTCCAAAGACAACCCTTCTAGTTCGAATGATAAACCCAAGATTTGGGCCAAGAACAAAAATGTTACTAATGATGGAGTAGTTGATACTAGATTTGTATTGAATGTGAAAAATCCCAATGGATTGCAAAACAAAGCCCAAGTTGCACAAACAAGCTACGCTCCCAACAACGTACAAAACAATCAACTCAGCTATCCCCAAAATAATCAATTAGATAACCAACAAAAAAATCAGGGAGGACAACAAAGATAATATACCCAACCAAGGAGGAAATTTACTCTTGATGAGGAGAAGCACTTGATACAATCATGCACAAACTAGTTCAACAAAATCTCATCAAAGTCAACAAGCTCACAAACTATGAAGAGCCAATTTTTAAAACACCATGGTACAATGAAAAAGACTTATGTGAGTTCCACAAGATCAAGGGACATACAACGAATAACTACATGATACTTAAACATATAGTGCATAACCTAATCAACAAGGGAGAAGTTAATGTAGAACATCATCCTGGAAACAAAGACCTCAAAATCTACACAAATCTTATTCTTAACCATGCTAAGAAAAATGACAAAGGGAAAGAACAAGACTATCACGATGCCAACTACACCTATGGTGACACTGTCCTAGGTACCCTCTCCCAATTAGATGACACTAGAGTCAATGTGCTAACTATAGGAGGCATGGACCCCAAATGTAACATAACTCCCCATTGAGGGAAAGTCACAATACAAGGAGCCCCGCCTAAACTCACAACTAAGTCATCCAATGATTATAGTATTTTGGAACAACTAAAGAAGTCCCTCACTTTGATCTTCATCCTAGATTTGTTGAAATTATCACTTGCACATAAGAAAATACTAGAGAAATCTTTGGAAACATTAATCCCTTATGACCTCAATTCTTATTAGTTTCAAACCATGGTTGGAAAAATCACGGTCACTCATCATTTAGTCTTTTCTGAGAAACATCTTCCACATAAATCATTCCATAATCGAGCCCTCTATATAGAGGTAGGTATCCATAAACATAAGGTCAAAAGAGTATTGATAGACAACAATGCAGGTCTAAACATTTGTACCTTGAAATTTGTTAAACAACTAGGGTATTTTGATGATATAATTGACAAGAGAAAAAGCATCACTATAAGGGCTTATGATGATCTCAAAAGAAATTCAGAAGGAACCATCAGGCTTCTTGTATAGATAGGACCGACAACAACATAAAAAACATGTCAAGTATTGCTACCATATAACCTTCTTCTAGGACGCCCATGGATTCATGCACTAGACAAGTAGTTCCTTCAACATTTCTTGATAGTGTCTAAGATTTCCTCACAAAGGAAAGGAGGTTACAGTATACGTTGATCCTGAACCCTTCCACTACTGTGCAAAATTAGAGGAGAAATACAACAAAATCTAGCAAGTACCTAGTAATGATATATCATTCCACTCCTCATATATTAAGCCATCAACACTACCATCAACCTCAACTAAACCCTCATCAAGTGAGCAACCTAAATCTGATCCCAAGATTTGTAACATCTCAATCCCAACCTCTGATATCAACTAGCAAATTTTTGCTGAGTATAACTAACTAGTTTGCATTCAAGAGTTTCCAATCGATTTCAACCGAATCAATTAAAATTTTCAACTAACTTCTAAGTTTCCAGTTTCAGCTTAACTGAAACAACTAATTGTTTCACTAATCATTTATCGAAAGAACAATAACTGAATAACTATCAAACTAGGGTTTCCTTTGTAGTGAGATGGAAAAGAAAACCAATTTTGATGTCATTTCATTATACAACTCATCAACTAACTTTTAAACTACCAATCCCAAATGAAAGGAGAACTATAAACTGTAAACATATACATGAAATTACAGAAAGATATTACTACTTTTCTTGCTTCCAAAAAGTAACGAACAAATAAGTTACAACTATTAAACAAATGTAACAGTTGTCTTTCTTAGGGTTTAAGAAATGGAAACAACTGCCAGATTTCATTCGGCTATAATTAACTAACTAAACCATCTAGGGTTCCCATTATACCAATTAATGAACAGAGGAAAATAAATATCTTCTTTATATTCATTAACTAAATTCAGATCTTTCATTTTAGCAAAATGATTCAAATAACTGTTTAACTGCAAAATCTTACAACAAACATTTAACATGAAAGAATAACATTCATTGCATAAATGAGAGTAAACTTTAACGAACATTGCATGTACCTGGATATATGAGACAGAAAGGAATACACTAGACATCATCTTCATGATGTTAAACTTGGGCATGTTTATCAATGAGGGAAAGAGAATTATCATCAGGGGCTTTACCGCCCAACCAAGACCTATTGATCTCCCGAGTTTCTTCAACTGAAGAACTCACCTTCATGAGGGTAATCAACATGGATCAAATTATCGTCACACCTCTAAGCCTGGTGTTAAGGACTTATACCTCCTGATTGACCTTCCTAAGGGTACCTCCCAACTAGATAGATCACTCTGATAAGTGGTATATCTGGTACTTGATAGCTGACAGATGTTGAATTTAGCATCGTACTTTGGACAAGGATTTTTAATATTACTGGCACTCCTATGCTGATATCTCTGGCACTCCTATGTCAATATCTCTGGCACTCCTGTGTCATCAACATTCTGACCCTTGCTCGACATGACAACTCTCATATCAAGTTCTAATTTTTATAAAAGCAATTTAATTACCATTTTTTCTTAGTTTGAGGTTATAACTTAACCATCAAGTTTCATACATAATAAAGGAGATTCATTGGAATAGAGGATTTTCAAGTCTCTCATATTTATCCCATAATATACTCGGTGAGCAATAATATGCACAAAACCAACTTCTAATTAGAGAGGAGAGAATTCGGTTTAACCCGGTAGATCAAGTTCTTTAGATAATTTTCAAATGGTTCAATTGAACCCAAATTCATAATCTTTTCTCTCATTTAAGGTTAAGTTAATATCATTAGACATATATTTGTAAAGAGAAAGAGAGAGATAGTCTCAACTCCACAACTATCACTTCTTTTAAGACTAACTGCCTTCTTTAAACACAATTGTTATCATTGAGTTCTTATGTACAGACGACATATTCAATTAAATGGTCTCACAGATCTTACAATTCAAACGGATTTTGGTCTCAAGTAAGGTTACAACATCTAGTTATTCCTTCTTAACTCCAAATTGTATCAAAACCACAAGGTTTATGTGCCAAAAGAAGAGATTTAAACAGTGAGGAGTTTTAAAGGCCACTTTTATATCTCACAAAGGTTCGGAGAACATGGAAAAACCTAAGGCCAGTGACAAATCAAGTTGATCAGGTGAAGTTCCCTTTTTAGATTAAAACCCAACATTCCTCAAATACTTAAACAAGATTAGATCACAGCAGGGAAAGAAGAAATCCATAACCATTTCAAGATTCATCTTGCCTCAATCATTCAGAATTATAGAGATGAGGTAGAGAATAACAGTTTCAAACAAAGAAAACTTTCCTCTCAAGAAAAACATAAGTTTTAATCTTTTTATAATCAAGGTAGAACACATTTTCTATTCTCTGTCCCAGTTTGGTATCACTCTTCGTTAGTCAAGAAAATATTAACCTAATGGCCAAATTTGAGTTCCAAGGAAGATGACATAGGTCGAAGAAGCTAACAATTAGAAGTTGAAATTTGCTCCTCACAAATTGACTAAAGATGGCTTATAAAAAGTGGAATAAAAGAGTTTAGTCTCAGTTTGAGATAAGGAAAACAGAGCCAGAGCAATAGTAAGAGGCTCAACTGAAATGTTTTCAGACAAGAATGGAGATGAGATTCGATTAAACTATTGTTCCATTTTATGAAGCTTCCAACAACAAAATCTTATTCCTATTCTAATTCGATCTAGCAATTTTCATAAAGATCATTCATATACAAAATAATATAATTTTGTTAAGTGCTAAGCAAACAAAGTAATCATTTTAAAAATCCATATGTGCCTAAGTAATGGATTAGAACTTGCAAAAGTCCGCTTGGAGTTTCCAATGAAAAATAAAGATGACTCAAACTGAAGCGACGCTTTCCCAAGCTCAGCCACAAAAGTAATTTCTAGGGCGTCGCCTTCAGAGGATTCAAGTACGAAAAGAAGAGAGGAAATAAAATATTAGAAGCAACACTTAAAAGTGTGGAGTATCAAACGCGATTTCCAGGCCAAGATTGAAAGATTGGCTTCATAGAAATTAAGAAGTGAAAAGCTCAAAGAAATTTGATGGCGAAGGTAGAACTATCGAATGAATGAGGAGTGTGAAAAAAAAGCAAGGGTCTCTAGCCTTCAATCTTGAAAGAGAATCCATATGACCCCTCCCATCAAGACCTTCAGGAGGTTGCGCCTGCATGGCTTCCCTTCTTAGCCGTTACCAAAGATACGAAGAAAACTGGCGGGGAACCTCCTCACAAACATACCACCGACGACACCCAACAAAGATTCAATTCAATTTCAACTTTAATCCTTATTTTTATTTTTATATTAAGCTTGACGAAATAAGAATTATAGCTATCATGGTTAATTTATTATTTTATAACCATTGTAAATATATATATTTATATACCCATAATTGGTTCGCTCCATTTTCAAGAAGATATTGTTAATAATATTTTAAATTATATCTATTATTTTTAATTAATATTTGATAACCATTAGCAATCTCCTTTAAATAATTAAAGATTTATATATTTAAATTGGCTTATAGAATAAATAATTATAATGAATTGTTTTTGGCCAAGTTACAACTTCGATACTTGTCATACACTGACTCGTGGTAGACGATAAAATAGATCCAATATTGTTAACCATGTCCTCTCCCTGATGATATTTCCCTTTCTCTCGTGGTGGCGACAATCTTGCATCCATTGACAAGGATTATGGTTAGATTGTTCTCAACGGCTAAATAATATGCATTTAAATTTAATCTCATGATCTCATTCAACTTCACATGAACAATAAATTCACTTGCAAAATAAAGAGTTCATTAACATTATAGTTACAATAAGAAGAACAACTATTGCATTCTCAATGTCATAATCACATGATAGCAGTTATTTGCAAATAACATTGCATTCAAAATATATAACCAACATAACGACCATAATTCCATCATCATTAACATGTTTAAGTCGGAGGGGATGTAACAAGATTCAAGTACTTGACAAGGGTAACATAAACTAGCATTTCAATCAAACCTTTTGCATTGGAATGCTTCCCCCAACACCAAAGGTTTATGGAGGGCCTAAGGAGATCAAACATGTTCAAGCAATAATAATGGTAGTCAAACCCATGATCTTTACCAAGTGGGGAGATATGAAAGATGAGGAAATATTCAAAGAGGACTTCTCGTCAATAATCTACAAAGAAGAACAAGAAGAATTGGAACAACTACAACCCTTTCCAATTGATCCTAGTAGTAAAGGGTATCAAATGGCTAAACAAATGGGATACACTGGAAAAGGTGGCCTTGGGCAACACAAACAAGGCAGATGGGAACCTATTATAGTAGAACAAAAAAAGAACATGGGATTAGGCTATGGTTTGATACATGTGGTTACTCCAAACACTAGATGTGCCTCTTTCGAGAAAGGATCTCCTTCTACTGACGTTAAGACATTGGATACATTCCATCTTATAAACAACGATTTACCAATTAAGGACCTATTTGAAAGCTTTAGCATAAGTATAATCCCTACCTGACTTAGCAAACCTATACCTAAAGACTATACTTATGAAACAAACTCTAATGTGTATGAATGGGATTCCCTTGCTTCTAGTGATGACAACCTAGATACTTAATGAGAGAATGATGCCAGAGCTATATTGACCATTTCAACAACTTACGTAAGCTTTACAAATAATGATGATAGCTTACCCCTATACTACCCACAGTTAATAGATTGGGACCAACAACATCATACACATGTTTTGGATCAATTCCAGAATGTTGAAGCTGTTGCAAAGTTTATGGGACTTTGAACCAATATACCATCAAGAGATCATAAATTAGGGGTTTTCATGGAACTTGAATAAGAAGCATATTTTGGAGGGGAGATTGTGTCCTCTAGTCGCAAAAATGAAAAAGACAATATAAAAATCACAATGAGATCCCCTAGGGAAAACCATAATGTGGCTCTATCGGATCTTGAAAAGAGAAAAATTGTTAAAAAATGAGGTGTTTTCTTAGATTAATACTCTGTAAAACTTTAATATTTCTGATCTAAGTAAGCTTTTTCTTTGTTACATATATTCTTTGTGGGTGATTATCTTGATTAATCCATTTTACTATTGTAGAATGTAGAGAGAAGTTGATAGAAGAACTAGACATGATATTAGAAAGATTACACACGATATAACGTGGAGAAACCCTTTCGAGAAAAAACTCCACCAAGAATTATTCTATTATTCAATCTCTGAAATACAATAGCTCTAATTCTTGCTTGAGGATGCTTCTTCTATCTTTACCAATCTTCTTCACACCCGCAAATAACAATTATGAAAACTTTCTTCAACTTGAATGAGATATAGAGACAATATGCAACCTTGTAATCTCCAAATGGCGATAATTACAATGCACAAGCTCAATCCCTTGAAAAGGTACGCCATATTGCTTCAAGTTGAGTTATTTTGTGAAGACTAAAGCTTACAACATGTGCTTCATGCATTTGGGCATCCCAAACTGAAACTACAACTTATCCTTCACTTTGGTGATAATTCCAAAGCTCTTCCTCAAAGTTGGTGCCCATAAGTAACCCTACTTAACTGAGCCTTCAGAAATATCTTATCATGCAAGAGAGGTAAATCCAAGAAAGCATCTTGGGGGCCCAAGTTGGCTCCAAGTGATTTCTAGTTAACTGAAACATTTACTCAACACCATTCATGCAAGAATGGTCATCCCCTGTTAACTGGAGGTAGTCCCTGTTATCTATCATACAACTCAATGTTATTAGCCATGCATTCCAATTTAACTGAAGTTAACTAACATACAATTGAAACTAACTGAAGAGAACTGAACCATAACTGAACTGAATTGAACTGAACTGAGCTGAACTAAACTAAACTGAACTAAGCTAAACTAAACTAAACTGAACTGAACTAAACTGAACTAAACTAAACTGATTTTGAACTGAACTGAACTAAACTGAACTAAACTAAACTAAACTAAACTAAACTGATATGAACTAAACTAAACTAAATTTCAAGCATGCAAACATCAAACCCTAACTCCTAGGATCTTTACATGCATTCAGAAGTGTTAACTGTTACTCTATATAGTTAATTGAACACAAGGTGAGTGTCACCTTACCATGTGGGTGTCCCATGTGCCCCTATTATTTAGGAACTCACTATGGATTCCCTCACATTCTCCTTACATTTAGAATTAATTACAAATTTCAATAATCACGATTATTTCATCAAATATTAATCTCATCCTAATCTTAGTGTTGTTGAACACATTCCAAGAATCTAGGAGATACATGAAATAATTAATGTTTAGGATTTGCAATTAAATGGCATCATATTTCCAACATTCTCCCACTTGACATTATACATTGCAATTATTCTAAACAAAAAATAATAAATTTAAATCAAGTATAGGACTCAAGGCCAATGGCCTTCTTGCACTATGAGAACTTATTTGTAGGAACTGGCTTCGTAAGATAATCTACAACATTAACTAAAGTGTCAACTTTTTCAATTAATACTTCCCACTCTCAACCATTTCTTGCACAAACTGATATTGAACATCTACATGTTTAGTACGAGCATGATACATAGGATTTTTGGCTAAACAAATAGCACTCTGACTATCACATTCAAGCCTAACTTGCTTGCAATTAAAACCAATACCTGACCCAAGTCTTTGTAACCAAACTGCCTCTTTAGAGGCATGTGTGGCAGCCATGTACTCTGCTTTTGTGGTGGACAAAGCAACCGTGGGCTGCCTCTTACTCATCCAACTAACTACAGCTCCAAACAAAGTATACACATAACCACTTGTCAACCTCTGACTGTCCAGATCTCCTACCCAATCTGAATCAACAAACCCCTGTATGTCCAATGATCTATTCATAATATCAATATTATTAGAACCATGATAAACTAAACAGTAATCTGAAGTCCCTCGTAAATATCTAAAGACCCTCTTAACATAATTCCAATGTTCTTTACTAGGGTTAGACATAAACCTACTAAGAACTCCCACTGCTTGTGCTAAATTTGGTCTCGTACAGACCATTGCATACATTAAACTACCAATTGCACTAGCATACGAAATTTTAGACATTTCTTCAAAATCAAAACTAGATTTAGGACTCATATCTAAACTTAACTTCGTGCCAACTGGTAAAGGAATATTGACCGGTTTACTATCTTGCATGTTAAATATTTTCAAAATAGTATCAACATGATTACTCTGACTTAAGCAAATCTTTCTGTTACCTCTATCTCTACTGATCTCTATACCAAGGATATATTTTGTAGCCCCTATACCTTTCATCTCAAATGTGTTCAAGAGTTGTGCTTTCAATTCTCTGATCATTACCTTGTTACCAATAAACAACATGTCATCAACATACAAGATAATAATTAAAATTTGATCATCAATAATTTTTATATAAACACAATGATCTCCCTCACTCCTAACATAACCAATTTTTAATGCGAAAGCATGAAACTTATGGTACCACATTCTGGGTGACTGTTTCAATCCATATAAAGATCTCTTTAACCTACAAACCAATTCTTCTTTTCCTTTTACAATAAAACCTTCAGGTTGCTTCATATAAATCTCCTCATCAAGATTCTCATGCAAAAAAGCAGTTTTCACATCCATTTGCTCAATTTCAAAATCATAAGCAGCATTAATAGATAAGAAGAATCTAATAGAAGTTAATTTAGCAATAGGAGAGAAGATTTCATTAAAGTCAACTCCCTCTCTCTGGGAGTAGCCCTTGGCTACTAATCTAGCCTTGTACCTTTCGAGATTACCATCTGCACCAATCTTCTTTTTAAAGATTCATTTACAATCAATGGCCTTTCTATCTTTGGGAAAACTCTCAAGATCCCATGTGTCACAAGTATCCAAGGATTCCATTTCCTCATGCATAGCTTGTGACCAAAGCTTGTTCTCGTCTGAGGACAAAGCTTCCTTGTAAGAATTGGGTTCATCATTAGTACTCATTAAAGCAAAAATACAATGAAAATTAGGTGGGCTATACCTATCAATAGGATTTCGTTGTCTTGTGGATCTCCTCAAAGGAGTTTCTTCTTGTTCCTCAATATGCTCATCTTGAGCCTCTATTTCAGAAGAACTCTCTGAACTCTCTTCTTCCAATTCATCCACTTGTTCTTCAACATGTGGATCTTGTTGCTTCTCAGTATTTGTCTCAAAATGCATTGTTCGAGAAGTATCCTTCTCCTTTGGTTGTTCTTCTCCTAAATAAGCTCTAAATTCCCTGAAAATAACATCTCTAGATAAAGAAACTTTTCTTGTTAGTGGATTCCAAAGCTTGTAACCTTTTACATTTTCACCATAACCTATGAATATGCATTTTTGTGCTTTAGGATCCAATTTAGATCACTTTTCTTGAGGCACGTGAACAAAATCCTCACAACCAAAGATACTTAAATGTGCAACACTAGGTTTCTTACCTAACCACATCTCATAAGGAGTTTTATCTTCAATAGATGAACTAGGGGATCTATTGATTAAATAATAGGAAGTACATACCACTTCAACCCATAAGGACTGTTCAAGCTTAACACTACTTAACATACTCCTAGCTCTTTCCATTAAGGTTCGGTTCATCCTTTCTGCTACTCCATTTTGTTGAGGTGTATATGGAGTAGTTTTCTATCTCACTATTCCTGCATGCTTACAATAATCATCAAATTCCTTAGAACAATACTCACCACCATTATCTAATCTCAACACTTTTATCTTATGATCTGATTATTTCTCAACCAAAGCCTTAAATTCCTTAAACTTATTAAACACATCAGATTTGTTATGCATAAAATATATCCAAGTGTATCTTGAGACATCATCAATAAATGTGACATAGTATCTAGATTTTCCAATAGAGTCAATATCCACAGGACCCATTACATCTAAGTGAATAATCTCTAATAATCTTTTAGCTCTATTTGTACCACTAGGAAATTTAGATCTAGATTGCTTTCCAAACACACAGTGCTCACAAAAGTCATTTTTGCCAATATTATAATTATGAATACTGTCAACCAAATTTTTATTAAGAATGGTCCTAAGACCTTTTTCACCTATATGGCCCAATCTATGGTGCCATAACATACATGTATTTTCAGCTTCAGTTACATTTGATAAAATATTTACATTGGAGGTATTCAGCTTAAACAAAGTCCCAATTCGAGATCCTTTAGCAACCACCATATTCCCTTTCACCAATCTACAACCACCCTTGTCAAATGTCACATGCATTCCAAAATCATTAAACTTAGAGATAGAAAGAATATTCCTTGTAAGTCCTATAATATGTAAAACATCATTAAGGGTCTTAACACTACCATCATTGAAACACAAATTTACCTCTCCTTTTCCAACAACCTTTGTTGTGTTGTTGTCTCCAAAGAAGACATCTCCTCCATCATATGCAGTATACTTAGAGAACCACTCATTTCTAGGAGTCATATGATAGGAGCAACCTAAATCAATAAGCCAAGAGTTATCAACAACAGTATTAGAAGAAATGACTAATGCATCATTACTGTCATCGGATTTTTTTGTAGAAGCATCAATACTCTTCTTCTTGCTCTTACAATACTTTTTAATATGTCCAGGTTTTCCACAATTCCAACACTTTACTTTACTCTTACTAGGGATTTTTGACTGTCCTTTAGACTTACCCTTTCCTTTCTTGTCTGCTTTAGATTCCTTCTCTTTAGGCCTACCTCTTACAAACAAGGCATCTTGGGAGCCAGATTTATATTTCCTCCTCATCTCCTCTGATAGGAGAGTAGGAATGATGTTTTCGATCTTTGGATCTACACCATTACCACTAATTGCAACTATTAGATTTTCCCAATAATCTGGTAAAGAGAAAAACAATAAAATGCACTTATCCTCATCCTCAATCTTTACATCTACAAATGCTAATTGATTGAGAATTAAATTGAAAGCATTTAAATGTTGTGCTATTGAATCACCATCTTTCATTTTCAATGAATATAATTGCCTTTTCAGATACAACTTATTTGTTAGACTCTTTGTTTGATAAATGTCTCCTATTCTTTTCCATAATTTATATGCACTGGTTTCCACTAAAACATTTAAAAGAACAACATCAACAAGACACAATCTAATTGTTCCTCTTTCCTTTTTATCTAACTTAGCCCAATCTTCATCTAACATAGTTGTAGGTGTCTTTGTCTCATTATTAACCACTAACCATTGATCTCTTTCTTCAAGAAGATCTTCCATTTTTAATTTCCACATTTCATAGTTAGAACCATTGAATCTTTCAATATCTAACCTTGAATTCATTGTAACAAAAACTTAATTCCAAAATTAGAAAATTACTAAAATAATAAGAGCTCCCACTAAGCCAATAAATCCTTCAAACTTTAAGAGAAAGGCATCCCAATACTCTACCCAACCTTAGTTCTGATACCAAATGTTGAAAATGAGGTGTTTTCTTAGCTTAATACTCTGTAAAACTTTAATATTTATGATCTAAGTAAGCTTTTTCTTTGTTACATATATTCTTTGTGGGTGATTATCTTGATTAATCCATTTTACTATTGTAGAATGTAGAGAGAAGTTGATAGAAGAACTAGACAGGATATTAGAAATATTACACACGATATAACGTGGAGAAACCCTTTCGGGAAAAAAACTCCACCAAGAATTATTCTATTATTCAATCTCTGAAATACAATAGCTCTAATTCTTGCTTGAGAATGCTTTTCTATATTTACCAATCTTCTTCACACTTGCAAATAATAATTATGAAAACTCTCTTCAACTTGAATGAGATATAGAGACAATATGCAACCTTGTAATCTCCAAATGGTGATAATTACAATGCACAAGCTCAAGCCCTTGAAAAGGTATGCCATATTGCTTCAAGTTGAGTTATTCTATGAAGACTAAAGCTTACAACATGTGCTTCATGCATTTGGGCGTCCCAAACTAAAGCTACAACTTATCCTTCACTTTGGTGATAATTCCAAAGCTCTTCCTCAAAGTTGGCGCCCATAAGTAATCCTACTTAACTGAGCCTTCAGAAATATCCTATCATGCAAGAGAGGTAAATACAAGAAAGCATCTTGGGTGCCCAAGTTGGCTCCAAGTGATTTCTAGTTAACTGAAACATTTACTCAACACCATTCATGCAAGAATGGTCATCCCCTGTTAACTGGAGGTAGTCCTTGTTATCTGTCATACAACTCAATGTTATTAGCCATGCATTCCAAGTTAACTGAAGTTAACTAACATAAAACTAAAACTAACTGAAGACAATTGAACCATAACTGAACTAAACTAAACTAAACTGATTCTGAATTGAACTAAATTGAACTAAACTAAACTGAACTAAACTTCAAGCATGCAAACATCAAACCCTAAATCCTAGGATCTTTACATGCATTCAAAAGTGTTAACTGTTACTCTGTATAGTTAACTGAACACAAGGTGAGTGTCACCTTACCATGTGGGAGTTCCATGTGTCCCTATTATTTAGGAACTCACTATGGATGCCCTCACATGCTCCTTACATTTAGAATTAATTATAAATGTCAATAATCATGATTATTTCATCAAATATTAATCTCATCCTAATCTTAGTGTTGTTGAACACATTCCAATAATCTAGGAGATACATAAAATAATTAATGTTTAGGATTTGCAATTAAATGGCATCCTATTTCCAACAAAAATAAAGGATGAATCTAAGGGTGAAAACCTCTCTGAGGTGCCCAAAGATGGAGGATTCAATCTCCCTATTTTTGAATATCAAGAGAAGTCAACACTCCTAGTTGAAGAAGCTAAACCTATCAATGTTGGCACATCAGAAGCACCCAAGATCACATATCATGCAACTTCACTTGATCCTGAAGAAAAGGTGATCTTCTCAACATTCATCAATGAAATGGAGATAAACTTCACATGGACATATGCAAACATGCCAGAGCTAGATCCAACATTGGTCATACACCACCTAGCTATTTTTCCTGGAGCTAACCCATCAAGTAGAAGCTACGAAAGATGCATCCATAGACAACACTTTTGGTAAAAGTAAAGCTACAGAAACTGTTAGAGTTGGGCTTCACTAGACCAATTGATTATCCATAATGGATCTCGAATCTATTACTAGTATCAAATCCCACTGGGGGCATAAGAATTTGCACGAACTTATGAGATATAAACAAAGCTTTCCCGAAAGATGACTTCCCTCTTCCCAACATTGATATCATTGTAGATCTAACCACGAGACATGAAATGCTATCATTGATGGATGACTTCTCTAGATATAATCAAATAAAAATATCCCCTGATGATCAACATAAAACAACATTCACTCGTGTGTGGGGGATCTTCTACTGGAATGTCATGCCATTTGGTCTAAAGAATGCAAGGGAAACCTATCAGCGAGCAATGACTACAATCTTTCATGATATGTTGCATACAATTATGGAATATTATTTGGATGACATACTAGCAAAGTCCATCAAAAGAGAAGACCATTTGACCAACCTTGCAAAAGTGTTTGAAAGGCTCAAACAGTATAACTTGAGGCTCAATCCAAAAAAGTGTGTATTTAGAGTAACATCTGGGAAACTACTAGGATACATAGTATCTAAAAGAGGCATCAAAGTAGATCTTGCAAAGGTAAAATCCATATTAGAAATACCTCCTCTAAAGACATTGAAGCAGCTAAGAATTCTATGGGGGAAATTGCAATCCATCAGGTGATTCATTGCATAATTGGCAGATAAGTGTCATTCGTTCACCCATCTGTTACACAAAGACATCACATTCAAGTGGGATGGTAGATGTGATCAAGCATTCTATCAAGTCAAGGAGTATCTACTCACTCCTCCAATATTAATGCCCCCTATTCTAGATAAAGCAATGATACTCTATGTATCTACAACACAAGCATCATTAGGAGCTCTCTTAGCATAGCTAGATGATAATAACAAGGAAAGAGTGGTCTACTATATCAGCCGAACACTGGTCGGCTATGAATTAAACTATTCACTAATAGAAAGAGTGTGTCTCTCTGTCATCTTTGTGGCACAAAATTTGAAACATTATATTTTGGACAGACAAGTAAAGCTAATCTCAAAAGTAGATCCACTAAAATACCTATTAGCAAAAGTGACTCTAACAAGTAGGATTGCTAAATGGATGATGATGCTGAGTGAGCTTGACATATAGTACGTAGACAAGAAATCCATCAAAGGACAAATCATAGCAGATCAATTAGCAAAAGCACAAATGGAAGATCACCAGCCTCTCACAATAGACTTCCCAAATGAAAGAATACTACTAATAGAACAGACATGTCGTTGGACCTTACAATTTGACGGGTCCCACACTCAACATGGCTCAGGAGCAGGTATCTTATTTTCACGCCACAGGGAGATAGTATACCTAAGGCTTACAAAATTGTTTTCCCATGTACAAATAACATCTCAAAATATGAAGCACTAATCATAGGAATCGAAATGGCCATCAAATGGAGGATACAAGAATTGAAGGTTTATGGAGACTCTCAACTGGTAATTAGGCAAGTAAATGATGAGTATCAAATAAAGGATGACAAGTTGATGCCATATAAGAGAATGGTGTACAGTTTCAAACAATATTTTGTCACCATCACCTTTGAATAGGTTCCCCAGATCAACAATAGAGCAGTCGATGCTATGACAATCATAGGTTCGCTTCTCGATATTATGCAAAATATTCCTAAGTACAAATTCCTTGTGGAGCAACTGCTCATATTGACATTCGATATCCCAAAATCAGAATTGGTTTGTGTTGTTGTTGGTCCTAAATCACCATGGTAGCAAGACACATTTTACTATATCCAACATGGTATCATACCCCCTAATTTATCAACAAGCCAAAAGAAGACCTTTGCCCGTAGGACTTCTCGATTCACAGTCCTAGGAAACACCTTATATCGTCAAAGTTTAGATGGTACTTTACTCTGATGTCTTAATGTAGAAGAATCACAAATCACCTTACAGGAGGTGGTACATGAAGGTGTTTGTGGGTCCCACTCTAGTGTACCTAACCTAGTACAAAAATTGCTAAGAATAAGGTACTATTGGCCCTCCATGGAACATGAATGCATTCAGTACTCAATAAAATACTGTCAATATCAACAACATAGTGACCTTGTTCACACACCGATGTAGGAGTTGAGACCTATCACAACACCATAGCCTTTTTCACAGTGGGGATTAGATTTGGTGGGTAAGATCTCTCTCTGCTTCATCAAATGGGCATAAGTTCATTATTACCACAACAAAATATTCCACGAAGTGGATAGAAGCAATTCCATTAACATACATCATCGAGAAACAAATATCCAAGTTCATCTTGAATTATCTGATCTGTCGATATGGAATTCCCCAAACCATCATAATAGACAACGAAACCCCATTAAAAAACATATATGTCAAAGAGCTTTGTTCCAAGTTTTCTATTCAACATAGATTCTCCACACCCTACTACCCCCAAGGAAATAGCTAGGTTGAAGAGTCTAATAAAATCATCCTAAAAATCTTGAAAAAGACTATTAATGACGTCGACCATGATTGGCATCTACAACTGAACCCAACCCTATGGGCTTATCGAACTAGTATTTGTGCACCTATAGGTGCCACACCTTTTTCCTTGGTCTACAGATTTGAACATATCTTACCTATCAAAGTTGAAATCCCCTCACTACATATATCACTGAAAGACATGGTCAACAATGAGGAATATCAGGTCTCCATATTGAATGAGTTGGAACTCTTAGATGAAAGGCGTTTGAGAATTTTAAACCATCTTTAGATTTATCAGAATCGACTCAAACAAAGCTACAATAAAAAGATCAAAAACATAAGCTTTCAAGTTGGTGACTTGGTACTCAAAAAGAATCACAAGGTACAATTGAATCAAGATGGCAAAGGTAAGTTTGAACCCAATTGGTTAGCTCCTTTCATCATCACAACAAGCTATGGCTCTAGAGCTTATCAATTGGCTGCTCTTAAAGGAGAACCTTTAGCTGAACCATTGAATAACAACCATCTTAAAAAGTTATATACTTGAAACACTTTAGAGTATCCGAACAAAAAAGATAAAAAAGCAAAAAAAAACAAGAAAAACAATAAAGAGAAATAAAATGTTCTTTGACTGAAAACCACTTTGTGACACTTCTAGAAAAGGTACCATGGTGAAAACTTGGTAGATAGGTAGTATGTTTAAATAAGACTTGCATCGTTATCTATTAGCACTATCTAGAGCATTCACCCATTTGTCCCATAATAAAACATTCACACCAACCATAGCATGATGATTGATTCAATGTTGAACCTTGTTGCACCATCAACATTCGTCTCCCCTAATGAAGGTAATCTTGTCTCAAACTGGGGGAAACTTCCCAAAATTGGTAGTGGATTGGATCCTTGTACATCCCATCATGGTCAGAAACTATCAAAATAAAAAAAATCCATAATATAAACCAAAAAACAAAATAAAGTCAAAAACATCAAAATCCCAAAAACATGTTATGCTTTGAGTCAACACTAGTCAAACTACATAGTCTTTGTGTGTATAACATAGGCAAGGCTTATCAGCCCTCGGGGCCTTACATCAGTCCCCTCAGGTATCTATCATGCTTTCTTTTAACTTGGTCAAAAATTTCAAAATTCAAAAACATTTGAAAAATAGAGAAAAGTCAAAAACATGTTCTTATCAAACCAAGCGAACTATGAGCCTTTGCGTGCACAACGTAGGCATGATGAGCCCTCGAGGCCCTAGGTTAGTCCCATGAAAACAATAAAAACAACATCAAATAAATTCAGAAAACCAAAAAGGTCCTATCTACATCATCACCAACCCCAATAAAATTTTCATCCATAATAAAAAATTATCTCACTCACCCTTTGACAATGCAAACAACAAACAAAACAAACATCAAAATCAAAAATTCCAAAGTGAAGATCAAAACAATTAGACAACTATCAAGTGAAAACAATGCCTAAGTATTGTATAACTAAAAATATGTTATACTTCTGTGAATCCTTGCATGCAAGGATACTCAATAATGAGTCCTTGCAAATCAATTCACAGCTCTCTATCCGAGAAGAGCATGGATTGATATTGTGGCCCTCAGATTGACCCAGTTACCCCTGCAAATACAGTCTCGGAACGAGAGATTCAAAGAGGAGAAGCAAGAATGCCAATCTCCATGAATCCTGTTCTTGCAATGCAACAATGAAAACTAATCTAAATGACTGAAAATGCAATAAACAAAACTAATTTATTGAAATGAAAATTGATCTACATGCAATGCCATAAATGAATTACTTTGCAAATTAATCTACTATGAAGATTAAGCTAAAATGTAATATTAAACTATATGCTCTAAAACTAAGATGCTTATAAAATCAAACTAATGTGTAATCTCAAATGATAAAATTCAAGAAAATTTGTAGCATAAGTCGATGTAAAAATTCGTGATTTTTTTGAAATGAGAATGAGAGGCTCATTTTATAGGAAAAGTGGAATTGAAGGCAAATTCAGAAGCAATGTGGGATAAATAGAAAAATAGAAACAAATCTTGATTGGAATTCTTTTTTAGTTTATTTCCCTTTTAACTGATTTGTTTCCATTTTTTTCATCACAGGATATTCTTGAGAGGATATTTCATTTATTTTATTTAATTTAAGATGATAATATCTCTTTTAATAAAATAAAATAAGATTATGTAATTTAGAAATGAATATTAATAAAATAAAATTATTTAATTAAAAATAGATTTAATTAAATAGCATCATTTTATTTAAGTAATATTAACTTCAATTAAATAACATTATTTTATTTATTAAAAGGATTTATTTCTTTTGATTAAATAAAATTAATGAAGCACTCAAACCTTAGGGAAAATTGAAACATTTGAAATAGTTATGAATTGATTAAGAAATTTGATTTGAAAATGCGACAATCATTGATTCAGAAAGTTGATGTTGACAAATTAAATAAATGGGGCCCAAAGTCTAGGTGACCATTTTAGGTTGCATACAAGTATAGACTACCATACCCACTTGAAAATCATATCAATAGTCCTAAACATGAGTCTTAATGGATAAAACATTCCTACAATAGACATCATCAATGGATTTCATCATGAAACATAAAAAACAACTATGGCAAGTGATACTGCAACATTGTTTATCTTTTTATAGTCTTATCTTTTTGATTTATCATAATACCACATTCCCAAGATCTCTCGAGGATATCCATAAGGATTTAGAGAAGAAGGAATGGTGGTATTAACAGTCAATTTTTGTTAGTTCTATTTGCGAGATGTTTTTGTGATACTACCACAATGAATACTTGCTTTGTTTTATGTATGGAAGTTGTTTTGAGATAATTCATGTAGCAGTTGCATGTTAGGTATTTCATACCTCTTTGTGTAACTGGTCCAATTTTTTTTAACACAACTCAACCATATACTCTAACAAGGTTTCTGTATGTCTGGTATGAGCAATAATATTCTGTGTCGAGTTAAAGTCCACACAATGGATACAAAGCCACCTTGGTTATTAATACCCTGGTGCATCGTGTTTTTTTGCTACATCAAAAGGATTGTTAAAGATACGAAGCCTCTATGCAAAGAAAAAGAAAAACTCATCAATAACTAACAAACATCAAATTTATATTTATCATCCAACATTTCTTCTAACTAACAGCTCCATCTTGCATCAAAATATCATTAGTACCACATCCATCCTGCATCCACAATTTCATTAGTACATATCAACATCCATCGTATACATAATAAAACATAATATATCATATAGATATAAACCATCCATCCATCCACATCATATGCATCCATCAGAAAAATACTTAAAAACATGAACATGCATACATCATCATCCATAATCATCTCATAACATATAATAAAGCCGAATTGAAACATGGTATATCTCATATATATCATCAAAATTGAGAATGTCATATACATCATCAAGTAACATGTGCGATATCATATACAAAGATATACATATATACAAGGCCTCAGTTGGGCCGATGAATGTATATACAAAAAATCATGTCTATAACATAAGTCTCTGATACAATGAACATCATAAAAGATCAGGAAATAAATAGTCCTATTACCTGGCTAGAGGTGGGGACCTTCGATGATCATGACTTTGGTGAGGAGAAGGTTGTGGCATCACTAGCGGCTGATCTGGCTACCTAATTGACTGATCACCTGACTTGGCTACAATAGTAGATATATTAGGCTCACCAAAGCGAGGACATCTCCATGCTCTGGGAACAAAAATCTCATACAGAGTCTGGTAGTAGGTGGCCTCCCTCATAAATTGATCTCGCTCTACTCTAAGAGCATCACGATTTTCCCTAAGGGTATCCCTCTCAACAATAATAAACTGCACCTATTCCTCGACAACATGATGTCATCCAATCTTAGTATCTTGTTGCTACCTCAAGCCATCTCTCTCCTACCTTGTAGTGTCACGCTTAGTAGTCAAAATGACAACTTGTGCCTCGACGACCTGTCACTGCACAACCTTTGCATCTTTGGAAGTTGTCAATTGTATAATTTGGGTTGCTACCACTGCTTCCCCAGGTGAAGGAAGAGGAACCTATACTTGATCCTACTACATGGGGTCATCCTGTTGATCCTGATGCCCATCCTGCCTCGCTCTATCAAGCTGCTCCACAATAATCCTGACTCACTGTCTCTCACCCGATGATTGGTAATGCCTGCTCTCCCAATAGTTGGTGCACCACCAGCAGGATCTGTGAACTAGAGAGGAATCTGACAATCCCACCATTGATCATAATCTAGTGTGGTACTAGGATCTGCATGTCCTATAGGCCATCCCCATCCAAATGGGGAAAGTGCTCTAAACTCAGCCACTACTACATCATGATTCACCTGCAACCCCCGCATCCTGACCTCTCGGGTGGTCCTACCAAAATGAGCCTGATAATCATCATCTAAACTGATGGAGAACTCTATCAAGCAAATATCTCTTGAGTAAAGAATGAACACAACCGATCAACCATCATGTCTATTTGCAAAATGGAAGCTACTCTTGGTCATCATGTCATCCATCACAATCCAACCACAAATTCCAAATGAAACTAGGCATGTCATCTATAACACGACACCAGTAGGATAGCTTCCTAGGCTAGGTATAATGAATAAAATCACCATATCTGTAAGAGTACGGATCCTCTAGATCTCAATCCAAGATACCATCAAGTCTACCGACTGGGATATGCTCCCAAGCCCACACATGCAGCAAGGTAACCCTAGTAGAAATTGAATTTCCTCCTTGGTAGGCAAACTCATGTACGTATTTGTAAAGATGAGCATGGAGACACAAGCCTCATGCATACCTTGTACCATGCTCGAACATCTACTCAATGCACACACCCCAACCGACGAGAAACTGTCTGCCTCATCGATCAAGAATGACGAACCCTGAGACCAAAGCACATAGAACTAATGAAACAAGATGTTCGTACCATGCTCAAACATCTACTCAATCCACACACCACAACCGATGGGAAACTATCTACCTCACCAGTTAGGAATGACGAGCCTCGAGACCAAAGCACATAGAACTAATGAAACGGGATCTACACTGCCAATGAATGGAGATAGGTCTATCTCTGACTCCCGAACCTAAAGATGCCTAACACCAAAAAATGTCGCATAGCTTGTGTACCCTATCCTACAAAATAGGTCACAAGCTCTCCATGAATCGAAACATGGAGATCCTCCATACATCCTTTAAGGTGATGGCGGCCTTGTCGATCAACAAATGAAAGGATGACGACTCAAAGTGCCACCTCTCAACGAGGGTAGTCATCATTGCTCTATGACATCTAATCACTGGCATGTAGCATATATGTCATAGCCCCACAACGTCTAGTACATATTGCTCAAGCTTGTGGAACCCAGTGATCAAATCAAATAATGCACATGACCGTTGCTCTCTTTAGTAAAGCAGTTTGAGACTTGCCTACAAACATTCAACCCACGACATTAAGAATTTGCTATGAAAACATGAAACAAACCTAAGACAATGAACAAGCTAGCTCAAACTTTCAAAAACATTAAAAGTGGTTACTTTTTTGTCAAAAGTGAACCTATTTTTTTCAAAAGTAGTAAGGAAACTCAAAAGTGGTACAAGCAACAAAAATGAAAAAGTTTCTTAAGAGCGAACAATTTTCACAAAGGTGACCATTTTACATGGAAAATATCAAAAGTGGACATATGAGGGAATTGTTGGAAATAGGATTCCATTTAATTGCAATCCTAAACATTATTTATTTCATGTGTCTCCTAAGTCCTTGGAAAGTGTTCTCAAACACTAGGATTAGAGAGAGATTAATTTTGGATGAAATAATCATGTTAATTGACATTTGTAATTAATTCCTAAATAATAGGAGCACATGGGGCACCCACATGGAAGGTGGCACTTACCTTGAGTTTAGTTAACTATTTGCAGTAAGAGATAACACTTTTGAATGCATGTGAAGATCCTAGGAGTTAGGGTTTGATGTTTACATGCATGAAGTTCAGTTCAGTTAAGTTCATATCAGTTTAGTTTAGTTTAGTTCAATTCAGTTATGGTTCATTTGTCTTCAGTTAGTTTTAGTTGAATGCTAGTTGACTTCAATTAACTTGGAATGCATGACTAATGACTTGAGTTGTATGATAGATAACAGGTGACTTCTTTCAGTTAACAGGGGATGACCATTCTTACATGAATGGTGGAGAGAGATGTTTTAGTTAACAGAAAAATTTCTTGGACCCACTTTGGGTGCCCAAGTTGGCTTCTTGGAATTAACTCCTTTGCATGTTAAGATATTTCAGAAGGCTAAGTTAAGTGGGCCCACTCTTGGGCGCCTACTTTGAGGATAAAGCCTTAAAGATATTTATGGAATAAAGGTTGAGTTACTACTTTATTTTGGGATGCCCAAATGGATGAAGATGTTGATTTGGCATTGTTCTTCACGGTTAAACTCTACTTGGAAGAGATAGGCGTACCTTTTATGAGATAGGGATTGAACTTTGTAATTGTAACTCTTTTGGAGTTTACAAAGTTGTTTATTGCCTATATATCTCAAGCAAGTTGAAGAGAGTTTGTATTAGTTGATTGCAGGTTGTGAAGAAGATTTGTTGAAGGCAGAAGAAGCATCTAAAGGAAGAATTGGAATTATTGTAATCTACTTCAGAGATTAAATAATACATTGATTCTTGGAGGAGTTTTTTTCCCGAAAGGGTTTCTCCATGGTATATGTTGTGTATCTTCTAATATCTTGTCTAATTCTTCTACAACCTTTTGTCTTCATTCTACAAATGATAAAATGAATTAATCAGATAATCACCCACAAAGAATACATATTTAGATCAGTAAGTATAATAGTTTTACAAAGTATTAATCTATATAAACACCTCAATTTTCAACATTTGGTGTCAGACCTGAGGTTGGGTAGTGTATTGGGATGCCTTTCTCTTAAAAGATATGAGGTTTTTTGGTTATAGTGGGAGCTTTTACTATTTTTTGTTATTGCTGATTTTGGAAAATAAGTTTGTTACAAGAAGTATATATTCTTGCTTTAGAGGATGGTTATCATGTGTCATTGAGAGCTTGGATTCATAGGTTTGGTGTGATCTTATGACATAAATGTGGTTTTGATTATGTGCATCATGATGCCATGGGATTGCTTAGTGTCACGGTTCAGTGGGAGCATTTGGCAATGAAGTGGATTCTTGGTTGTAGGATGGTTTTGTTATTATGTCATGGTATACTCTTGATTAGCAGTTTAGAGTTGTGGCATGGTGCATGTTATGATAATTTTGATCATGAGGAAATGTCTGAAATTCCATATGCTTTTGACAATGATGGTTTGATGTTTATCTTGTTGCCATGTATATCTATGTATCACAATTCAGTGGGAGCTTTGGTAGGATATAGTGATATTCATGAAGAGGATGGTAGTCACAATGTCATGTGTGACTCGGTGCCATGGTTCAGTGGGAGTTGTTGACAGTGACGTGGATGCATCATTGGTAAGGTTATCTTCAGGTGATTGGGCATATGTTTTCTTGGTTTAGAGTGGTTGCTATTATGCCATGGTTTACTCTTGTTGCATTTAGAGTTTGGCGTTGTTCTCTTGAGACTAGGATGTTTAAGTGTGTTATGGTACATGTGATCTCCTAGGAGGATATGGTTAGATCATGGATGTCATGTTTATGTTCAAGATTAGAGCTTTGACATTGATCTTGCATAGTTCTCTTAAGTATTGGGTACATTGATCATTTGCTTGATTACTTCATGATAGTGCTATGTTGCATTTAGAGTTTGGCATGGATTGGTTGGCTATAGGTCCCTCATGGATACTTGGAGAAATAGGTGAGGCTTAAGTTCTCTTATGGTAAGAGATATTTGTTGGAATGGTTACTAGTAAGAAAAGATATTTTCAACAGAAAAGACCGAGGAGCCTACACCTTGGTTGAACGTGAGTTCAACAAACTCAACGGTTTCACATGCCTCCAAAGAGGCAGTTTGGATACAAAGACTTGGGAAAGGTATTGGTTTTAATTGCAAGTAAGTTAAAATTGAATGTGATAGTCAAAGTGTTATGTGTTTAGCCAAAAATGCTATGTATCATGCTTGTACTATGCATGTTGATGTCAAGTATCACTTTGTGTGAGAAATGGTTGAGAGTGGGAAGGTATTAATTGAGAAAGTTGACACTTTAATTAATGTTACAAATTATCTTATGAAACCAGTTCCTTTAGATAAGTTCTCTTGGTTTTAATCATTTGCTTGGAGCTTCATGATTATGTAGGTTGCATTTGAAGTTGGCATGGATTGATTAGTTGGTGCAGGAAGGCCATTGGCCTTGAGTCTTGTACTTGATTTATAATTATTCCTTGTTTAAAATAATTGCAATGTATAATGTCAAGTGGGAGAATGTTGGAAATATGATGCCATTTAATTGCAATCCTAAACATTATTTATTTCATGTGTCTCCTAAGTCCTTGGAAAGTGTTCTCAAACACTCAGATTAGAGAGAGATTAATTTTGGATGAAATAATCATGTTAATTGACATTTGTAATTAATTCCTAAATAATAGGAGCACATGGGGCACCCACATGGAAGGTGGCAGTCACCTTGAGTTTAGTTAACTATTTGGAGTAAGAGATAACACTTCTGAATGCATGTAAAGATCCTAAGAGTTAGGGTTTGATGTTTACATGCATGAAGTTTGGTTTAGTTCAGTTCAAAAGTGATAAGAAAACTCAAAAGTGATACATTCATAAACATCAAAAGCAACAAAAATGATGCAAAAGCGTAAAAAGTTCCTAAAATTATTGCTAACGCCTAAAAAGTTATTGAATGCAATAATTACTCAAAAATGAAAAGGCAAAAATAGGAAAGGAAAGGGTACATATCATTGCACCGATGCTAGTAGGCCTCTTGAACTCACGAACCACATTTATGAGATGTGGGGCTCCTCGAATCCTCACCATAGCACCTCGACAATCGTAAAATCATGAAATCTAGAGATAAGAAATTACTAAAGGCTCAAAATGCAAATGAGGTAAATTAAACCCTAATTGTCTATTTTTACCCCCCAAACCCTAATTTTTTACCTAGGAAACCCTCCATTGAAATTAGGAGCTCTCAAGAACATCTGAACTATCAACGAGGGTCCTATAAGCTTAATTTTTCATCCTCTATGCATCTGAACTAAAATTAAACATTGTCACAAGCCTGACCTAAAAAATGATTTTTCCAACCAACCTCTTCAGGGGGCAACCCAACGTCCTACCATCATTTCGTTGGCCACCAGGGCATAGTGGGGCATATAATTTTTTTCAAATCTTGACCTTAACATCAAATTCTTTGAAATAAAGCAACATGTACTTTGTCTCAAAGAGGGGCAAAATGTAGACATGTAAAAATGACCTAACACTTATCACACGTCCTAAATGACATTTTCTCATCATTGGCATCATTGTCACCTAATATCACTGCATTTCACATCAATTACATCAAAAACCCTAATTTCCTCTATTAATTGAATAATATCACATTATTTAATTAATTCACCTTTTTATCATTTTTTGACTAATTAAATAAATTTCATTTATTTAATAAAGTCCTAATCTAACTTTATTCCTCCTGATTAATTATTCCCCTAAGTCAATTAAATTATTACCACTTAATAGTTTAATTAAATCACTTTCCCCTAAATTTGAATAATTAAATTAATTATTCAAAACATCATTTAAAAAGGTTAAACAAAACAAATACAATTTTGTTTGCAAAAGTCAAACATGACTTGCACGTTCAACTCAAAAAGGTTAATTAATTAATTCAATTAATTAATAACTCTCACCCACTTTTATGATTGAGCAAATTACGATCCACTGATTGCTCACTCTAATTGGCTGATCGATCCATCTATTTCGTAATTGATTCATCTATTTCTTAACTAATCCATCTATTTCTTGACTGATTCATTTGTTCTTCAATCCCACTGAAGGCTCAACATGATTTCCTCAATTCCATAGATTAGTCCATCTATTTCCTCTTATTGATAAATTAACATCCTTAATTGATTCGATCACATAAGTTAACTGAGCAATCTAATTCCTCTCAACATGTTTCAACTGTTGATCAGGATCTTCTACTACGTGATCCCGATCGTTCATCTTAGAACCTAAAATCTATATAACAATCATCTTCATCCTAAAAAATGATTGGAGAATTGACATTTTTATGCAACGAATTAATGCTGAATTGCCATTCGATTTCTTAGAAGCTTTTACACACATCTTCGATCAACATCACACCACATTGGAGCTTTTACAACACACAAATGGAGGCTTCATATTGATACAACAACAATCCAACATCATTGTGAATACACTTCAACATGAGATGGGTAACGATATTAATTAATTGAATTCCTTTTATGTTCTTTGATTGTATTGCTTTAGTTCATTGAATTCAGTAATCTCATATCATTCATTTCATGTGTAATGGGTATGAATCTTAATCTTTGTTTGAATTAGATTAGTTTAATTCATTCATTTTGATTTCTTTATGCTTATCGATTTCCCCCTTACACAAAACCCTAGGGTGGTGTAACATCAAATGGTTTCATAAAAAATATAATATGAAATGACCTTTCCCTAAGTTGATGTAGGATAAATATAAGCAATTAAGAAAAAATCAACCATGATTAAAATATAACTAGTTTGGAATGATAAATTCATGTAAATTCAAGAAATACAATATGAGAGATAGATGTCCCCATCTATAGGAATGATGGAGAAGAATAAATTTGATATCATATTGAAATTTAACCACCTTAGGACTAAAAATAGACCCTCCATTTCTAGAAAACTCCTTGGTATTGTCATAGTCTTTGAATTTTATGCAAATTAATCATGTGGATATGGTGACTTTTGAGCAACAAAGATTTGTCTTACATATCATGGATTAGACCTAGAAAATTACGCTCTTCTACTTTTCAACTTATTGAATCCTCTACTTCATGCTATTTGTTAAGGACTTGTGGTGTTTAAAAATACCTCAAGGAAATTACCATATTGTGAGTATCACATTCTCCTTGGTTGATCCCTTTATTATATCAACTTCATGCTTATGGAATGATCAATGATAACACTATTCAACCATACTAGTGTCCTAGAATAATTTGATGTAGATTAGGCTCTTTTTATTTATCTAAAGAAAAGTGTTCACAAAATGATACTCCTTGTATGCATATGATTTTGAATAATTTATGGACAATAAATGGATGCACATTGAAAACCAAAAATTATCATTACATAGTAATAAATCGCATGAAATATGTACTAAGCCAACTCATGGTGAGAATGGAATAAGTAGTAGTTGACATTTTATTTATTTTTTAAAATAAAATTTTAAGGTCAACTTAGCAAGGTGTAGAATTAATCTCACACCATGAGATTGAATTAAAATAATTAAATGCTAATGCTGGCGCAATAGGTGAATTCCAAGACATGAAGGGCAATGATGGGCATAATAAATGTTAGCTACATGGGAATATGTATGGAAAAAAATGGGATAAGGTTATATATGTGAGAATATATAGAGGTAAGAATACATGGAGGATTGGGGATGAGAACAACTTCATGTGAGATAGGGTCATTTGTATTATGTAATTGTATTAAGGTATTTCAAATAAATAAGCCCAAAACTAAATGGGAATTGACATGAGTATAAATGTAATTATGGCTTACAATTGTAAGGAAATAAAGTTACCTTACATAAATATCTATGTCAAATTAAGTGTAACAAGTAATAAGAAAACCATGAACCTAGATATTAGGAGTTGAGATGAAAACACTAAACAAACATGTTTATAAATAAACAACAAAATCAATGAAGAGGATATGGGTACTTAACTCTAGTACTTGATGAAGAACATTACGTTTTCGATGATGTTATATAATGATTCACTATGATTAATAGTTAGACCTGTATTAGATGAATCACAATAGATTATGAAATTCACATTTATTTGCTCTAGGTTTATCCTTTGACTATGAAAATGATCTCTGAAGTTGTATACTTGAACCTTTTTTACATATTCAAAGTCATATTGCAACTTTGAACTCATTACTTTGTTTCTTTAGAAATATGTTTGCCTCTTCTATTTGAACATGGTGATGATGATAAGCATCAATACAACTTGCCGAGTTATGCATGGGAGGTGAATCACTCCCCTCCCTTTGTCGTAGTCAAACTCTTTAATTGATTTAGCAATTTTATAGAAGTTGAAAGATACACCATGTAGAATGTATATGCATAGTTTTCCCTTAACAATGAAAATTCTAATGCAATGTTAGATCATGATGTCACGAATTGGTTCCTCCATAATCAAAATGAGTTAGAGTTTGTCCTTTTATACAACATCGAGCAAATTTAAATATTTTGTGCTCAAGTTGGTGAGTAATGACTAGTTAGGAATGAGTTAGCATAGTTCCATGTTTAAATCTAGTTTTAGAAATTTCAGTGTTGTAGTTTTAATTCAAGTTCAAATCCACACCTATAGGTTTGACTTAACATAGGGGATAATGATTATATATATTAGATCTAGATCTTTGGGATGTGTGGATTTAGGTTTAGTCAAAGCTTAAAAATATGTTTGCCTCTGCTATTTGAACATGGAAATGTTGATAAACACCAATACAACTTGCCGAGTTATGCATGGGAGGTGACTCACTCTCCTCCCTTTGTCTTAGTCAAACTCTTCAATTGATTTACCAATTTTGTACAAGTTGGAAGATACACCATGTAGAATGTATATGCGTAGTTTGCCCTTATCAATGAAAATTCTAATGCAATGTTAGATCATGATGTCATGAGTTGATTCCTACATAATTCTTTAATAATCAAAATGAGTTAGGGTTTTTCCTTTTATACAACATTGAGCAAGTTTAAATATTTTGCACTCAAGTTGGTGAGTAAAGACCAATTAGGATCGAGTTAGCATAGCTCCATGTTTAAATCTAATTTTAGAAATTTAGGGGTCATAATTTTAAATCGAGTTCAAATCCACACCTATAGGTTTGACTTAATAGAGGGGATAATGATTATATATATTAGATCTGGATCTTTGGGATGTGTGGATTTAGGTTTAGTCAAAGCTTACGTGAATTTACCATATTTCATGTAGAAATACACCATATGTGGTGAAGACAATAAAGTAGGTACAACCAACCAAAGTGAGTTCGAACAAATAGGGAAAAGTATTAAGCACGTGCCTTTCATGCTTAAAATACAATTAAAAACTCAAATATTTAAAAAAAAAGTTGAAGAAATTAGAGTATCACAAAGTACTTTTTTGTTGCGTAATAAAAAACATTGCTTGTCATCACATAGTGATTATGAAACCAAAATTGACAAAAAACATTTATTTTCCTTAAAGGAAACTAGCACTTAAAAAAAAAACTACCTCTATGATTAAAAAAGACCTTTACTTATCTAAAACCATAATTTGATATAGAAACCATAAATACTACTTTTACTAGTTATTCTCATTTGTCAAAACCTAGTCTATAATGTCTTGTACCTTCTTTGATATGCATCTAAATATCAACCATGTCCCAAAACCTCCTCTTCCTTGGTTGACGACAGAAAAAAGTTGAAAAAGTTGAAAAAATTATATCATGAAATACTTTTTTGTTGCGTAATATAAAAAACATCGCTTGTCATCTCATAATGATTACGAAACCAAAATTGATAAAAAAACACTAATTTTCCTTAAAGCGAAACTAGTACTTTTAAAAACAAAACTACCTCCATGATTAAAAAAAAAACCTTTACTTATCTAAAACCACAATTTGATATAGAAAGCTTACATACCACTTTTACTAGTTATCTCATTTGTCAAAACCTAGTCTATAATGCATCGTACCTTCTTTGATATGCATCTAAAGATCAACCATGTCCCAAAAACCCCTCTTCCTTCGGTTGACGGCCCATTGAAAAAGATTGGAGGACTTCATAGGAATAAGACTTTATGTAATTCAAAATGAAATGATAATAAAAAGTAAATGGTCACCATCTAGTGGCGTGGGGCCTTTGCGATAAATCCAATACGTTCATTTTCATAAACTATAATATTAATTTCCGTCATTGAATCACTAATAAAAATATAATACTTATTTATTTCGTTGAATCACTGTGAAATATAATGGTGTCGTTGAATGATTATAAAATATTTATTCAAGCGATAAGGTTTGAGTTGTTAATAAATAGTGTGGTCCTAATAATAATGTCGTCCACGAAAAGTTAAAAATTGGTTGTTCAAGAGTAAAGTTTTTTGGCCACATGTTAGTACAAATGAAACGATGAGTTTTAAGTACTTTTTATTTTTCATTTTTTAAAAATGTTTGGATTATAGAGAAAACTTTTATTGTTTACGAGGTTAAAAATAGTTTAAGAGATAGTAGACTCAGTCATTTTAGATTTTAAATTGTTGATTGTTTATTAATTATGTTGATGACAATTTTTTATGTTTTCTCAACTTTTTCTTTTTTAAATCATATTTGTAAAGTGTAGTTAATTTTAACTTTTTCTTTTTTAAATCATTTTTGTAAAGCGTAGTTAATTTATTCATGTTATTGATCTAGATGTTAGTGTAAGTTTCATAGTCTAAAATAAAGTGTTTCTTTGATTGAATTGCTCTAATTGTACATTTCCTCCCTCTTTCTATTCTTCTTAGTTTCTTTTGTTTACTTGTTTTACACCGAAAATGATGTGAGTTAGTTGTCATTTGAACTATGAGCATCTTTGCTCGCTAAGTGATGTTTGCCCTTCTATAGACCTTTTAGTGTTGAATACATGTGAGGTTGACACCAATATAACATTTCCTCTTTCTTCTACTATCTTTTTCTACATATACTTGCATAATTTATCCATAACAAATATCTTTATTTTTATGTCATTATTTAGACATGCATGCATGTTGATATTCCATTTGTTTATTCATTTGATCTTTTGTTTCATCCAAGTCTCCTTTCCCTTGTTCTAAATTTCTTTGGCAACAATCTTAGACCATGGATATCGACATCTCTACCTTTATAAGACAAATTGCAAAGTTACGTTCTAAATCAAAAGTTACTCTTTAACTAAGCTACCGCAAGTAGGGGACCAATCTGTCAAGTCATCTAAATAAAAAATCTTCATTTAACTAAGCAACCACAAGTAGGGGACCAATCCGTCAAGTCATCTAAATAGAAAATCTTCATTTAACTAAGTAACCACAAGGAGGGCATCCAATATGTCAAGTCATATAAATTAGAAAGCATCATTTAGCTAAGCTATCATGAGTGAGGGATCCAATCCAACAAGTCATATAAACTAGGAATCACTATTTAACTAAACTACCACAAGTAAGGGTTTGCATTTGTCAAGTCATTTAAATCAAAAGCCATCCTTTAACTAAGCTATCATGAATATGAAATCCAATCCAATCCATCAAGTCGCCCAAAAGCTATAGTTGATCCAATCACACTTTCGACAAGTCATCTTTTAACTAAGAAATCACGAGTAGGAGATCTAATCCATCAAGTCATCTAACCCAAAAATTGTCATTTAACCAAGCTACTAAGAATAGAAGATCATATTCGTCAAATAATCTAACTCATAAATAATCATTTAATTAAGTTACCACAAATAAGGAATCCAATTTGTCAAATCATCTAAATCAAAAATCATCCTTTAATAAAACTACCATAAACAGAAAATCCATCCAATCACACTTCTGAAAAAATTAAATGACAAAATCCAAATAAAACTATACACTTTTGAAGTACATACATAACATTCTAGAGTGCGCATGTAGTGATTTAAGCAAAAGTGCAAGAGTGGGGGGATATCATAATGGTGTAGTGTGAAGATTTAGAGTCTAGTCTTTTCACCCAATAAACATCTACACAATTTCCCAAAAATATCACTCCGCCGCGTGCTTAACAAATTTACTAACCCAAAGTTAGAGGCGTTTTGGCGTAACTTGTACTTCTCGTTCTAACCATTTGTATGTCATTTCAAATAAAGCCAAATGTTTGAGATGTCAAAGTTTGCCAAAGATAGCCATTACTTGTATTAAAAGGACCACCTTATTTAGCGGACCAATAATTAGGTTGAACTCACCTGCTCTGGTTAATTAATAAAATTTGTGTAAAGCCAGATACTCCGTCGGACCGGAGAAGAAAAAAACCAAAAAAATTCCGGATCTTTTGAAATTACGGGAAAACCAAAGGGAGGGATAGTTGGTTCATTTTTTAGAAACAAAAAGAAATAGTTTTTTTATGGGAAGGGTTTGTTAAAGAAAGGGGTAAATCAAAAGCGACATCAATTGCCTGGTTTTTCTCAGATTTAAATGAGAAAGTGAGTTGATGTTTTGCTGATGTTAGTTTGGGTTTTTGCTTTCCCACCATTGCTGTAAGTCTTTTCAAAGGCCGTATGATTAGTAAGGTTCGGGCTTTGAACGGAGAAAATCTGAGTCCGAGAAACATATTCGGTTGGTATTGGACAAAAGGCAGGCTTATAAAATAACAAGAGGACCCACAGTGGGGGCGCCATTGACGACTACAGTAGTGTGCATACAGGCCTCTGATGTGACCGCGACAATGGAAAAGATATGCTCCGCCACAGACACGGCAGGTACGTTCACTCTTGCGGAAGCGGCAGGAACAGGAGAAGCCGCTGCTGTCCATGCGACCGCAGCCCCGAGTGAGGCGGAGGCGATGCAAATGCAGCTGAGTCGCCATCCCGTTGTCTATCCAGAGGCGCTTGCAAAGCACGCGGAGGTCGTTGCAAACAGAGATTTATTCATGTCCACGCTCACAAGCTTTCATGCCGCTCTGGGGACCAAATTATCGTGAGTACATAAATATATCTATCTGCTTTCACAGAATGTTATTTTCTTTTTGACTTTCAGCCTTATTGACTCTGACCATGGTTCTTTTCTCTCCATTGTTTGTGTGAGACTTTCTGGTACTTAATCGTTAATATTAGCTGCTAAATACATGATGACTTGTATTAGGGACATGGCCGGAAGGCTTTTGTAGAGGAGGCTCAGCTGGCCAACTCTATTAAAGAACTAAGACAGGTGCAATGTTTTTGCAGCTCTCGTATTCTTTTTGAAAATTTATCACTCCCCTCATAGGCCCTTACATTGAGAGTGGCCTCTGAAGATTAAAAATCACTTTTGCACAAGTGCGCCTCTTAGTGTGGCGGACACTGAAAGTGCCTTTACCGTTTGCTATGGCACATAGGTTAAGCGCTAAGTTGATTTTTTGCTCTTTTGCATCACAACTGGCGCCCATTTTCTTAGATCTAAGTAAATTTTAACTTATCCCGTGATTGCCTGGGTGCTGATCAAATTTTTAGACTGTTGAAGATTTGTCATGCACTAATTCCACAACATGAATAAACTAGAAACGAGGGTCACCTGATTTATGACTGTTAGGTGCATATGTATTGAACTCCTATTGGAGGGTACAATCTCTTCGTTCTTCTTGTTCATGGAGGTTCCATGAAGTCAAATAAACTCCTACGCTTAAACAAACTTTTTCCCAAAATCCTACTGCAACGGCTACTTACAAGGACGACTTTCAGAGGATCCTAGCAGTGGGAGGGTTTAAATACTGTGGAACTTGTTAGAGGAATTTTAGGATTTTGTTTTCCAAATTGCAAATATTTGAACTTCCAATAATTATATTTTACTTACATTTTCTAGTAGTTATTGGTGCATAATCCAGAAACAGTAAATAGTGCAGATTTTTAGTTTTCCTTGGGATCACTTTGCCGTGAAGTTCTCTGAAGCTCTTCAAGCAGGACTTGCAAATAAAATTGCAGTAGAACACTATATTACTTTGCAGAAATAAAAGAAATTTAGTGAAAATGAAATCCTGACAATTTACATCGGAATAATGTAATATTAAGAGGTTGGAAATATTTTTGGTGTGGTGTTAGAATTTCATTTTTTATCGAAACTTTTTACTTCTAGATAAGTTGAATCAATGTGGTGAAGCACATGAATGGTTTTAAATATTTTTTAAATACCATGTGCCGACTAATATGCTTATATAACTGAAAAGATTTGAAGTAACATTTAACAATCAGTTATCTCCACTCAAGTGGTGAATAAATTAGTGCTTCTGTTCAGAAAATGATTTTTGGAAAAGTGAAAAGGAAATACAATGTTCTTGTCTATGTAGAAACAATGACCTATGTGTTTCTATGTAATGAATGCATGTGATTAAACACAGTGACACACTATGGATGCCGATTATACCCAGTTTGTAATTTTATTAAAGGATTAAAGGTTTTTTGTGGGATTGATGATATGACATCGGCATCCGTTTGGGCAAGCCCATTTTATACCATCATCAAATTCTGTTCATTAAACTTGAGTGGCATCTTTACCATGCTTTTATTTTCTGCCTACTTAGTTGTTTCCTCTATCTTATCTTTAACATGGGATCAGATGTTTGAAGTGTTCATTACATGTTTTATGAGTCTATATGAGCCAGTAGTCAAATGTGCCACTCATAAACTGGTGTGGGAAATAGTAAATGGGTATTTTTCTAATTTTTTATGCATACTGCTGACTTTGCAATTTCAGTCGTTCTTCCTTTTTATGTTAAACCATTGTGTGATGGTTAGATTGGTCAGTCTGTAATTTGTATATATCAAGCCTCCATTAATATGTGCTTTCCCCTATTTTAAACCAACAAAAATCATGGGATGGTATTAAACTATTCCAACAACTGAAAAACCATTCCTTTTTAACCAGAACAATTGAATCGTTGACACAGATTTCATTAGTGCTCTTGCTTATAGGAATTTTGTGAATATACAGATTAAAACTAATGCAGAAAGTGTCTTGAGTTTTAAATATATGCTTGAAGACATTTGAGGGTGGTTTTGCAGTTGTGTTCTGCCCTGCTGCAAATGAGTGCATAAAAGGAAAATGGAAGATGTATGGCTATCAGAATCAATCCAGTTATCATCTCCCAAAATAAAATTGTAGCCATATTAAGTAGCCACATTTACTGATTGAATTTTCGATGGAAACAGGTAACCTGCTCTTGGATTTGGCTTTTGGTCTCCAGCTATATCTTTATGAAATCTAGAGTTTAACCTTGGAAAAAGAAAAATAGTTTTTATTCTCTATGTGAATGTCCATATTTTGCATGCTAATATTTTGAGAATAATAAATCCTATTTCTCTGACTTGGTAAAGACAAAAATGTATTGATTGAATTTAGTCTACACCTTGTGACTTGTAATTTTTATTGATATAAATATTTTAGAGGCCTGAATAATTCTTTATTTTCTTACCCCTAGTCATATTGTTAGAATGTTAAACCCATCTTAGTTGAGGCTCATGGAGTTACCAATTCCTTAGTTATGCCTTTTTCTTATGCTTATTTTATCTTTATCTTCTTGCCCCTAGTCATATTGTTAGAATGTAAAACCCATCTTTTATCTTATGCTTTTTCTTATGGAGTTTTTGATTCTTTGGTACACCTTTTTCTTATATTTTAATAATCACCCGTAATTTTTTTTTTGGAAAACTTGTTAGCTCAAAACAAAATGAAATGCCGAGCATTTCCTTTCCACTTTCTAATCACCAAGTTCCTAATGTGGGCAAGGTGAGAGCATACAGTGTACGGGATTACAAATTCTTTTGAAAATAAGAAGTTGAAAGGAGTATCCACTTATTCAGTGAGGTTAGCCAGCACTTCTATTTTTCAGTGGAAAAGCTTATACGATAGTGAAAATGCAAGCAAGCTCATCGACTTTTCAATGGTGAGCAAATACAACAAGAAAGAGCAACTCTCCCACTTTTCAGCGGTGAGTGAATACAATAAACTAGAGTAACTCTTCCACTTTTCAATGGTGAGTGAGAACCAATAAGCCACTTATTTAGTGGGGTGAGTAACAACAAAATACCAAGAGCAGCTCACTAGTGGTACTACCACTCAGTGTTACAATGTTAGCTCATTTGAAAACTTCTAAATTCAAGATAGGCATCTGCTGTTACAAGTATGGTCATGAAAGAAATTGATAGAACATCCCCACATGTATCACAACATCAAAGAACTAACCACTCATCTTGAACTAACAAATATACCTCAAAGATTGGCAAATAGATGGTCGGTGCAGGTCTGGAAGAGGTCTGAAACCTTGCTGTTACAATTTGGACAACAAGATATAAACTCGGGAAACTTCACCAAATCACTCCCACACACACCCACAATGAATGCAAGCTCAAAGATTGTCAAATAGATGGCTGGTGCAAGTCTGAAACCTTGCTGTTACAGTCTGGACAGCGTGATATAAACTCAAAAAACTTCACCGGATCACTCCCACACACACCCAAGATCTATGCAAACATTCACCAAAACATAAATCTCAAAGTCTGCTATCAAAATATTTTGAATTATCTTCTTTTTGAAACTTTGGAATTGGAACTCCGTTGAAGCACAATGTGATTCTTGAATAGAACCACTCCACTAGCTAGGGATTATCTTTCAATTTTAAATGAGGGTTTTCATCCTCAAATGATTTTTGAAAGAACTTGCAGGTTCAATTCGGCAGCATAACAATATGTGTAATCTTTAGCATATCCAAATGAGCACCCAACACTTCCTTTTATAGCTTTTTTCTTTGCTTTTTTTGAAAAAGCGTTTTTTGTTTCTTCATCATTTTTTCAATAAAAAAAAAGAATTTTGCTTTTTTGCTACTTTTTTGAAAAAATACTTTTTGTTTTTTCCAAAAAGTGTTTTTTTGTTTTTTTGTTGATTTTTTCTCGAAAAAACACTTTTACTTTAAATTAAACAATTCGTTATGCACAAACATTTAATCACCTTTTCCATCAAATTTCCCTCTAAAATAAAATAAAACTTTTTTCATGTGCAAGATCCCCTTACTTCTCCTAAGCATCTAAAAGGGGAATTAAAATACCTTTTCGAAAAGATATTACACTTAAGTTATGAAAAATAATGATTAAACATTATAACTCAAGTGAATAATTTTATTATTTCACCCCAAGTTGTGGAAAATTCCTAAACACATTAGAATCCAAATTAGACTACGCCACTATGATATCAAGGCAATAGGAAGATGATTGAAATCAACTTGGTGACTTTCTAAAAATAGCTTGCTCCTCCAAGAAGTTTGGAGAGCACCCAAAAGGTTGAAAATCAATTTTGAAAGCATCAAAGGGCTCCAACTAACCAACTGAACTCAAACCCAAGAACAATTGCTCTGCAATATTGAACAAATGCTTCTCCAAGAAGGTTGGAGTTCTCCCTAACTAACCAATTAGCCTCCAAAAGACTTCGAAATTGGTTAAATGTGCAAATTGGCTAAGCACCAAAAGGGGATATTACATATACTTATTTGCTTTGGGTAGTATGTAATGTGTATGGAGTCTACCCCTATGAATTACCCTCATTGTTATATCCTTTTGTCAAATATTTAAATGGTGTGCAAATGAAGGCAATGCATCTCACCAATTCATCTAATACATTCTGATTTCATTTCTTATAAAGTGATATATCTGTTTTGGTGTCTTTAAACTAATAAACACCTGCACATATTGGCGTTTGGTATTTTGCTAAGTTACCGGTACATGGCATTTTGACCCTTGGTTCGGGTATGATTCAATCCGGATACGAAATTCGGGTCTGGTACAATGTAGGTACGTCTAGGAAACGATTTTGCTTCTGTGGAAATGATTAGGGTTCGAAACCTTGTCTGTGGATTTTATTTCATCGTACCCGGTTCGAACCTGGGCATAATCCACGTCGTTTCATTCCTCCCTTGGATGGTTGGGTTGTTTCGTTCGCTTCTCTTCCATTACAATTATTTCGCTTACTTCTTGCAACGACTTTTGGAGTTCATTCACTCCTCTCCTGCCACTTACAATTATTTTGCTTCCTTCCTCTTAACAAAGGTTTTGCAATGATTTGCCGGTTGTGAGAATCAAAAGTCGAGGACAAAATGCTGGGTCAAATAAATGTTCATTCTATTTAAAATGTTTATTGTTTTCATAATATTAACATTTAATCGATTAAATATTTTATTTAAAATATATAATTATTAATATATTTAATTTATTTTAAATATATTAATGTCAATATGAATACTAGGAATTTTAATATAAGTTATAATAATATTCACATTTATATTAATATATATAAAATTTATATATTTTATATTAATGTATATTTATATTTCTTATATATATTCAATCATATAATTATATTTATTTTTATGGATGTTAGATATATTTCTTATTTCATTATATTTATTAAAGAAAAGTTGTATATATATATATATAATTTTTATATGTTTTTGTATGGACGAACCCAACCCCAAAAAAAGTTTCGCTCGAACCATCGAACCCGAACCCGAAACCAAACCGGTAACTTAGGTATTTTGCTTGTGGAGTGAAAATTTCTATTTTTTTTGTTTGTATTATAAATTTATACATAGTTTAACAATAGCAAAATTGCATATACATCAGATTTTTACAAGATATATCAGTTTTAAATCTGCCATACAAGGACAAAACTAGACTATACTATTGCTGCTCTATATTAACGCTGTTGTATACTATTGCTATCTCATCATACTATTAACATTTTTTAGGAAGAAGCATTACAGTAATTCCTACTTTCACTACAGTTATCCATATCAAAATATCCCAGTGGAGGCTCAATCTCTATTGGATCTGAGTTGGATCTCACCACCTCTATCGTCAAGTCTTCGTCTTGGTTTACATGAAACCTTGGGGCTCCCTAAAGTCCCAAATCTTTCTTCAAAGTTTCCAAATTGTATTTTTTGTTGTATTTCCTTTGGAAAGCCAAGTAGTTCTCTCTGAAGGAAAATGTTGTCATTGGTGTTAAATGGCTAGTGTCACGCATATTTAATCTCCTTCTTGCTAATTTCTATTTTTTCATCTTTCATTAACCTTACAAATTTTGCTTTTGATATTTTCCATCGTCATTGTTACCTACACAGATAAATTGTTAAAAATGAGTCTTCTAGAAGACTTAGTAAGTACTCTCTGTTTGCCTTGAAATTTTTACTCCTGTTTTGCTTTCCATAAGAAACACAATATTTCAATAGAAAATAACAGCCAAAACATGTTAACAGATTTTTCAGCACCATTTATTTGTACAAACAAATTTTTTTGTTCCTTAATCTTTCCTAATCCCCCCCATCCATCCAAATCTGCACAAAACATATACCATATTTCTTTTGCATAAAAACAATAAAAAAAATTATGAGCAACATTTTCAAGTTTTATACACAGGTTACAAATTTCCACATTTGAGACAAAATTTGAATATGGCAGTTTTTGTAATAACAACATCCATTTAAAACAAACCTTTTTTTGGTTCTAATAAAGTTCAGTTTTTTCACCTTCTCTAAAGTTCCAACATTTATTTACATGCTCAACAATAGCATTTGATTCACATAATGTATTATAAGTGGTTTTGGGTTTCGAATTGAATAGCTCAATGCCATCCTTCCAGTTGTATCCATCCAGGGATTCACATTGTTCTTTCTCATAGTAGGATTTTGCCTTGACAGGGAATTTCAAAATTTTGATTGAGTCTTTGAGCACTGAGTATGTTCTCCATTGTGTAGGGGGCAAATCATACTCAAAGCTTAGAGTATCCCAAGACTTAAGGCAAGCATTACATAGAATGTCTTTGAAGCAAATTATACCTTTTCTTTCCCATGCTCTAGTCGAGCATCCTTGAATTAATGCAATAGGTTTTTCTTTATGGTTCAAGTTCCACCAAATTGATCTATTAACACATATTTTATTACGATCTTTGTCATAATTTTTGCATTTAATTATCAAATTTCTTATTTTCTTCCATGCTTTCCATATGGTTTTGAATACACTAGAACCTTTAGGATTAATAGGGAAATTTCCTAATAGCAAGTCACATATAGGGATACACCTCCAGTTTTTCGCTTTTTTTGGAACAACGTTCTATATATAGTTCTTGATTAGGATTTTCTATAGTTCGTTACCTTCTAGTGATTTAATAATCCACTTATTAGCAAGTGTTATGCCTTGCTTTTTTAAGTCTTTAAGATCGATACCTCCATTTTCTATGTTTAAGTAGCACCAGTCCCAATCGACCGCATGTTTCTTTTTGTTTCCTCTACCATTTGACCAAAGAAACTTTCTTATTTTCTTTTGAATTTCTTTGAGTTGATAACTACAAAATAGCCACACTAAAGAGTAGTACAAGGTATCGAAAGACAAGATTTTTTGACAAACTTGAATTCCCCCCGCTAAGGAAAGGTATTGATTATACCAATTGCCAAGTTTTTTGTCTATTTTGCTTTTTTACCCAATTCCACATATCATTCAAGTTTGGATTAATCACAAAGGGAATGCCTAAGTACTCGACTTGTTTATGTGGACCACCCCATTGTGTTTTGTACTTGATAAACCGATTAGGAGGGGTAGATACCCAACTTAACATTATTGACTTCTCTTTGGATATTTGAGCGCCCGAGGCATCACAAAAAATATTCAATTTTGCCATTAACCTTTCAAGGTTTTCTTCATCAAGCAAAACAAATAGGGTTGTGTCATCAACAAAGTGAATATTCATTAATCACTATCATTAGGCAGTTTTAATCCTCTTACGTTGGGATTATATATAGAATATCTTAATAAATAAAAAATGGCCTAAGAAGTGATTACAAATAGTGTAGGGGATAGGGGGCATCCTTGTCTTATCGATCCCTGAAGTGTTATTTGACTTGTCAAGGCCCCATTTATATCAACCTGTGCAGTAGCATCTTGCAATAGTAAATCAACCATTTTACAAAATTCCATTGGGAAACCAAAAGCTTCCAATGCCATTAGGATGAAGGGCATTCGATTCTATCATATGCCTTCTCGAAGTCGAGTAGAAGCATTCCAATTTTTTGATTGCATCATTTAGCCCAATCCATAGCTTCCCAGCTTGTTATTAAGTTCTCTAAAATATATCTTCCTTTAATTAATCCAATTTGGGTGTAACTAATGATTGAGGGGAGTATGTCTCTCAACCTCAAGGTTAAGATCTTTGCTAGAATCTTATATGACATGTTTAATAATGTTATTGGTTTCCAATTTTTTATTAGGGTCTTGTCACCAACCTTGGGAATTAGCTTAGTTACTACTTTGTTAATTTCCCTACCTAGAGAACCTTTATTTATTGCTTCCTTGTAAACCTAACAAAATTCTTCACTAATCCAATTTATATTATTGCTTCCTTGTAAACCTAACAAAATTCTTCACTAATCCAATTTATATTTTTCTTTTCGAACTCAATTGGTAGGCCATCAAGGCCCTAGGATTTATCAAGACTAAAGGTTTGGTTGGTTTGGATAATTTCTTCCCTTGTAATTACTTTTTTGAGTTTTTTCAGCATAACTTCCAAAAATCTTATTTGGTATTAGATTTTTGCATATGTCTCTTGCTTTTTGGGCTTGAGAACCATTCACTTCTGAGGAGAACAACTTGTTGAAAAATGAATAGAATTGGCTTTGCACTTGTTCAGGATTAGAGACCAATGTGCCTCCTTCCCAAAGACATTCAATTTTTTCTTTTATAAAATTGAAGATTTTTTTTGTTCCTTTATCCTCATTGTTTAACCAATTTAACTTTGCTCTTTTCTTTGAACTTTGGATTTTCCTTGATTGAAGATTTCTCAATGCATTTTTACATTTAACTAGTTCTTCATTAAGTTCTTATTTTGATGGGTCGTCTTGTAGTTTGCATTCAAGAAAAAGTAGCTTTTCTTGGAGAGCATGTTCCATGTGTCTGCAATCCAAAGCTTTTTTCTTACCTATAGTCTAGAATAGTAGAGCCCAACCTTTAACATTTCTATTCCACTTCTCAATCAGGTTCAACTCCTTTAGCATCCATTTATTAATTTCTCTTAAGGCAAACACAACATTATTGCAATCTTCATCCCTTAGGAGTTAGTGTTTAGAAGGAACTTTTCTTTTTTAATTTTTTCTTGACTTTGGTTAGTATCTATTATTCTAGCACTAATAGGGTGATGATCAAAAAGAGTACACGGGTATACCTTAACTCTTGAATCATTCTCAATCTTATAAAAATAGAAGTGATCTCTATTAGCATAAAATCTGTCTAGTCTACAGTATATTCTTTTGTTACCTTTTTGAGCATTACACGAAGTAAACCAGATGGTTTTGGCAATCTTTTTAACTCCTTCTAAGGGGTCATAAAGCTTAATTTTATTTTTCATTTTGTTCCAAAAAAACATTTCATTCCCTTTCCAATCCATATCTATACCACCAATTCTGTCCTTTTTGTTTTCAATCATGTTAAAGTCACCTCCTACAATCCATGGGATGTTGTAAAGATCACACATCTATTTCCACAATTCTATTCTTTCTCTATAGTCATTAGAGGCATAAATAGAACATATTCCAAATTTGCTATTGTCTTTTTTTATGACAGCCCAAACTACCTTGTTGCAAGGAGAGGATCCAGATTCAGTTACATATCTAGACCATCTATTGGCTAGTAGAATGGCTAAACCACCTTTTCCCCTATCATGATTGGAGACAAACTGGGACACATCTTTCCAAACAACTATGAAATTGTTTTCTAGGGTGAACTTGACAACTTTAACCTCTTGGAGGAGGACAACATCTTGGTTTTTTTCCATATTTAGATACCTTCTTACAATGTATTTTTTGTCAAGGGATTCCATCCCCTTGACATTCCAACTTGTACAGTTAAAGATCATCAGCTTCCATGCTTTGAGGTTCCTCTTTATTGTTCCTAAAGTTATCAAAGCATTTAGGAATGCATTCTTCTTTATTTTTATTCTTCCTCTTAGGATAAGGGTCTTTATCAAATTTTCTGATCTGCCTCTTTTGTTTCATTTTCTTTTTGATCCACTTTGAACCTGTAGGAGGGAAGATATCTTAATTTCATTGTTTCGAGTTAGAGGTTGAGTGGCTTTATCTAATTTGTATAACCTTTGGTTTGCTTCTTTATCGAAGTCTATGTGCACAAAGCCAACATCTGAAGTCTCTCCCATTGAACATTAGATCTTATCCTTTTGAATTGGGTTGATTTGAATTTCTTTATTTGAAACTAATCTAAGAACATAAATATTCTCCTGTTTTGGATTAGTGTAAGACACTGAAATATGCCAGGTGTCATTTTCCTCTTTATTGATCTAGCGCCCTTCCAAAACATCTCTCGTTTCTTTTTTCTGAGGGTTTACTTTCGTTGTTAACTTATTGTCTATAGTTAACTCAAGGGCAACATCACTTTGCCCCAACTTAACTAAAGACAATTTAGGGCACTTTATTGTTGAAATTCTCCACACTTAATAAATTGTTATTAGAATGCACTTCTGCGTTCAAATTCTTTCTAGCTTCATGTCTGTCGACTTTTAGAGAAGAGATTATATTGATAGCAGTTGAGCTACCGACAACATTTTCCGTTTTAGAGTTTGCAAATTTTTCTGCTTTATTAGTGGCACCATTCCATTGGCATTCCCCATTAGCATAGGTTTTTAACATTTGTTTTTTTTGAGCTATCCTTTGCTTAATTTTGTCTAAAACCAATCCCTAGGCATTTTTTTTGTGCCCTTGCATACTGTTGGTTTCAACTTTCAACTATTGACGATGTATTAAGGATACCCATATGGGTGTCAACTTTGGGGGGGGGATGCTTTATCTCCATATTTGGAGTCCCCCATCTGCAACTCTTGCATTACCTTTTTCGAGACTTGGTCAACATTTAACTTCTCTGGATTTAGTGCAAATTCTTTTATGATAACAGATTTTGGGGCAATTAAGGTGTTATTTTTGGAATTTGCTTCTTCAGTGCCTTTATTAATGATAGAATTGTTATTATTTGGTATGACTTTACACCCTGACGCAAATTCTAAGAAATCTTTTCCACCTACTATTACTACCCCTTGGCTAGGGTTTGAGGAGATAGGGACCATTTTCTAGTTAGAGCTTTTTTTCTTCAAGATGGGGCAATATCTCCTAACATGTCCTCTTTAATAGAGAAAACATGCATTTAGTCTACCCATAAGTTCAATCTTACAAATAAAATTTCTCTATGGTTTCTCTTACGATCTCTTTAGGAATGTCCATTCCTAGAAACAGAGCCATCAATAATCTAGCATCCATATTTAACAAAGCCGATTTTGTTTCTCCGATTTTCAAAGCATTCTTTATTGAGGAAACCAACTAGGGTAGGAACGCTCAATATTGGGGCGGTACATCCTTCACCGTCACCTATCTTTGGTATGACAAAGCTAGAACTTCCTTGTTTAAAGTGTTAGTAGATCAAGCTACTGATTTAAAACTAGCATTTCCAATGTTCTAAAATTGTTTCTCGATCGCTTTTTCTTTGTATAGCATGATCTTTAAAGAAAATTAGAAACAAACCCTTTTACAACATTCTACAGAAGGTTAAATGAATCCCAATTTTTTTGACCCAGATGTTATTGAACCAACCAACTAAAATTTTTCTTGTAGGAGTTTTGTTACAATCTAGGGCTGCTAGAAAAGTTGCAATATTACTTAGCCTAGTTTCCTCTTTGCCAATGGCACACAACATGTCAAGATTCAGAGAAAGAAACAATTTCTTAGGGCAACACCAAGAGCACTTACCTGCTCCTTCGCTTGCCAGCCTTTTAGAGCATCCACCATCTTCAAAACTCATAAACTTTGTCAAGGTTGGGGGTTTTGTAGCCTCTTCACCAACAACAACATTCTTGAAGGATTTCTTAACACCTACTAAATTTGCTTCATTGGAATTAATCAACCCTAAGGACAACTCAGAGCCATTGGGAGACCCGATCGACAAAACATCATATTCCATTAATTTTGAGTACTTTCGCCCTTCTAGGGTTCCACCCACAATGAATTAGGCAAAGATAAACACCAAAATGGCAACGCTTGGAGAATATTCAGGGTACACTGGCATGCAGGAAATAAATGCGAAAGCAAAATGAAAGGAAACGAGGAAAAAAAAGACAAAAGGAGAATACATAGGTTAGAATGGCAAACCCAAGTGGCCTAAGGCCAATGAAGCCACTTGTAGAATGCTCACACATCCATCTTGAGAAACCTCAATTCTTAAAATTTCTATTTGATATGGACCCATGTGTATTATTTGACATAGTATGAGGGCTTGGGGTTCAAAACTCCCTAAGTTTTGGTCCTTTGTTTCTATTGAGGAGCATGAAGGAGTGGCAATTTTTTATTGTATTGGTTGCATCTTTTCTTTTGTTAAGGGTCAAGTTTTCTAAAAAATGGAGATTTAACATTTTTGGTAAGAAAAGGGCATATTCAGACTTCAAGATACTCACTCTTTATATAGATAGAAACAAAGTTGAATATGTTTGAAAATAATTGAATTCATGTGGCTTTGTTGATGTGAGGATTTGTTTTTGTAGGAGATAGAGGGATTCTATAGGGAGTCATTTTTAGCTGCAACATGGATTAGATCTGATTACATTTTAGTATTCCTTGTGCATATTGCTAGGGGTCTATTTTCAATTCACCAAAAAAATTGTCTATATAATTTTTGATTCACCAAAAATTGTCTATATAAGCCCTCAAATATGCTTTGGAAGATTTTCAAAGCTTACCTCATTAAGGCTACTTGGTGATTGTGTAGAGAGGGGCATGTGATTGAGGAACATTGTGGAGTGTAGTACATGGTTGTATTCTTGACCACAATTGGATGATGGGGCATATTTATAACAAGAAATTGTTAAAACCATAGTTTGCTAATCACTTGTTGTGGTAGCAATTGTAGCTAAACTAACATGCCCTATGTTCTAAAGGGTAGCTTGCTAAGAGATTGGAACTTCGATCCTTGCTTGGTGAGATTTCAACTATTTTTCTTGAAACTTCAGGGTGACACAAGAAATCATGAAGATGACGTTGTCAATTTGATTCAATGTGACATATTGTGATCATCACATGGAATGGTTTGGTTAGATTTTAGGTGGTACATTTTGCAAATTCTTTGAAAAGAAATGAGTAGTTCAACATGTTTTTGAGTGTTGTTGGCCAAATTTTGTCTTGCTTATAGCTTGCTTGCCTAGTTACTTGCTTAGTCATCAGTTTAGTAAGCATAGGTTCAACCAATTTGCACATGACACTTTTTAAGATACAATAATACCTTTATTAACATATAATAATACATTTTACTTGATAATATTTAAAGGTACATGTCATATCATTCGACCCCCTTGGTAATGCTATGGTATATCATTCCCAATGATGTGGTAATGGTGTGCTAGAAGTTAACTTGATTAAAAATATTTACCATGTACTTGATTTGAGTGTGAATATGCAATTTTTTATTAAATATCGTATCAAGGCAATAAAGTTGAATTCTGGTCAAATAAGATTGTTGTGAAGAGTATAAGCAACAATTTTAGGTTATTGCAAGTGGTAAGCTTGATAAGTAAGCTAATAATTGCAAATTTTTATGATTCTAAGACGTGTTTTTTATGTCAAGATTGTAGTGGGGGATGCATATAAGCATTTGATATTCCCATCATCCATATTAATGGTTTAGATGAGATTGTGACATCAAGTTTAAGTGCAAAAGGTTCTTTAGTTGTATGTATTGAGGATCTTTTAGAGAGTGATAAGGTCATTTCAAGAGAAGTTTCATTACTTATTTCCTTGGAGTGTTATGTGGTTGTCTCTAGTAATGTTTAGGTTCTAGCTGAGAAGTTTCAAGAGAAGTATATTCATTCTTCTAGTGCTTAGGCTAATGTAGATTAGGATATGCCTATGCATTATTTGGAAAGTCATTTTGTTGTGATTATTATTGAAATTTTGAAGGTAAATGAGTTTGTTCCTAGAGACATTATATTAGTTGGGCATTAGAGAGATATTTGAGTATTATTATTTTGGAAAATATGACTTTGAGTGTCTTAACACATGAGACCCATATTTATGGGGCATGCTAGTTGTCTTGAATTGCCCATGGATGTGACTTTGGTTAGGGTGATGGAATCCATAATCAAGATGGTGTTATGAGTGAGAGCATTTGGCCATCCTCAGTGATGGACCCTCTATAATATTTGTGGGTGGCCTTATTTGTGTGGGCCATTCTCTTGAGTTGGTGCTAGTATGTTGATTTCATGTTTTTTTCAAGAGTTGATTTGAGAGGATGTTGTAGGTTATGTGTTAGAAAATGATGCTTCATTCCTTTTTTGTGATCACTACAGATCATGGTTTTTTGCCTTGGAGAGGGCTTTTAGGATTGATAGATACTTGAGGCAACTTTTCATGAATTTGGGTTTTTGCATTATTATGTTCCTTTGGAGAATATGCGCATTGAATTATTGACTTGCTCGATTTGCAGTCATATCATTGGATTTCATTTGATTATTTGTTTCTAGTGACCTACTTTGTGCTTTGGGTTATTATGGTTTTGGAGTATTTTTAAAAAGTTGATAGCTTTGATTAGCCGAATAATGTTTTTGGATTTGTTGTACCCAATCTACACGTTGGTTGTGTTACATAATTATTTTCCATATTTAATAATTAAGTCATTCATGTGTTAAAGTTGAAGTCGGAATTAGTCATTTCCAGTCATGTGATGAGGTCATTATGCCAAAGTCCAAAAATGTTGTATTGTCAAACCTTATAGTTTGTTTGTCAATTTTGATTTTTTTATTAATTATTTATTAATGACTTTAGTAGCTATTTTTAGCATCTTCTTTTTATAGTTTAGAGTTAGCTATTGTTAGGCTGTCTATCTAGTCAATGTGAAAGAGGTGAGCACTGAAAGATAAATTATAATATTTCAATCATTAGTTGACTTGTAGTCCCATATTAGAATTAGTGGATGACATAATTTTAATAAAGCTTGCACATTAGGCAAGCTATTGTAGTTAGAGTTGAAATAAGTGCTATTTGCACTTAGTTTCATTAATGTTAGTTCTTATGCGTGCATATTGTTGAAATTGCTATTCAGTGTTTTAGTCAATCTATAATTTGTTGTTTATTCAATGGGATTTAGTATGCCTACTTTGCTTCTAAATTACTATTGAAGTGTTTTATTTTATGTGTTAATGTACCTTTAAGAGTTAAATATCAGTTAACAATTATTGAAAGCTTTTGTATTGTATTAATTGTAGTGTTGGTCGCATGTAGCTTTGAATGCAATGACTATGTTTAGCTTATAAAGTTTGGTGTCATTTAATCCTTATGTGTACATGTATTGTTTTATTTTTTAGTTTTTAATTTTAACTGAACGGTGTAAGCGTGTAGTTGTAAGATTTGTATTAATTCAAAAAGCATGAAATCCTTTGTATAGTGTTGAAAGTGTGTCTTAGCCTTTTACCCTAGGCAAAACCAAAATGATGCACTTCTACATTTTATCTATCATGAATGTGAACCACCCTAGAAATCATTTTAAAGATGGTAAATTGTAAGTACATATTGTCTAGATTTAGATTAGTTTTTTATTTATGGGGAGCTTCCCCTTATAATTCAAAGAATGGTTTTATTAGACATTTATTTTGTTTTGTGTTGCACTAAAAGGTGTGAATTAAAACACCACTAAGATTCAAAGGTTACTTTGACAAATGGCCATCATTTATTAGCTCTTGTGTTTCGGGAGCATTGCTTATCCTTCTTAGAGCATGGTTTGCTAGTTGAAGATTCTTTTGAAGAAGATTGTGTTACTTAGTTTATGCATAGTTAGTTGAGACTTTGGTTGATGAGTATATGTACAACTATTTTGCAAGAGGATTTGTTCTTCAAATGGCTAATTTGGTGAGGAAATTATTACCTCTTTGGGAAGGGAGGGTGGTGGTTTGGGTGGGTTGGCCTTTTTCCATTGTGGTTCCTATGTGATAGTACCAATTTCTCTTCCCTCTGGGAGATGGATTCTTAGGGCTAGTGTGTGAGATGCAAAATTTGATGATTGTGAAGTTTTTTGCAATACTCAAGAGACGCTTACCTTCAATTTTATGTAGAGAAATGGATAGTTTTGCAATTTTTCATCATGTTGGGTTGTATGGAGTTACTTATTGTGGTATATTTTTGGGACAGGCCCATCTTATTTGGGTTGATGTACCTTGTATATTCATGTTGAGACTAGTGCCTTATTGAGTTGGGCTTTGAATTGTGTATATGTAGAGGCAATTCCTCTCACCATTTCACCAATTCATTCAGACTTAGTTTCTTATATTATAAAGTTATTTATTTCTTTTGGTGTCTTTCAACACCTCTACACGTTAGCGTTCATTCGTTTTGTTTTTTGGAGTTTATGTTTCTATTTGATATGGTTTTGTGTGTATAATTGAACACATGGCATATGGTCTTGTTGATCAACATTTTATAACCTTAAGTTTAGGTTCCTTTGGTAGGTGCTGCTGGTTTTGCAACATAAATGGGAGCAAGGAGTTCGTTCTTTTTGTAGTTTCTTGGTAGAAGTTGTTTAGAAATTTCAGTTTGAGAATGTTGTGTATCAATCTTTATTAACATATAATAATGCCTCTTAACTAATAATATTTAAAGGTATGTGTCATATCATGTGCCCCTCTTGGTAATGTGTGGTATATCATTTCCAATTATTCATTACCATATTTGTTATTTGTAATGACCCACCCTAATGTTTTTTTTGATTATGCAATATAAAGATATATGTGCAATGCAATGTCTTTGACACTTTTTGATCACCAAGATCCCAGAGTGGGCAAGGTGAGAGCATATGATGCTTCCAACCACACAGCTATCTAAATGAATGCAATTACAAAAGTAATGGCGGCAAGCCAATCAAATCACGTAGGTGGCATAGCCAGCCTAATCAGCATCTCTTCGACGGACTATGTGAATAAGAAGCAAGCCACTAGCAGAATGTCTAAGCTTGGGTCAGACCAAAACTGATCGATAGTGCCAGCTTGTGCAATGCCAAAACGGGCTGAATCAACACCAAAATGGTGGATTATGAAATGCTATAAGAATTGACGGTAAACCATCCAGTTTTACAATATGGGATGCATGTAATTTTAAGCCATTTGACGGTTAAACCATTCAAAGTTTTACAAATTTTTTTTAAAATGCATACAAAGATAGCCTTTGATGATACTACCATTTGGGGTTTACAAGATTAATATGGAATGCATTACAAAATAGCATGAAATTGCTGCAACAATAGGTTTATTATTATGGTCAGACTTATAACATTGCTGCAAGCACACAAATCTGCCCCAAATACTTAGTTTAAACATAGAATATCATTCTACAACATCAAATCATTAATCCAACTGAAGTATACCTCTAATAGTTGATGTAAGTCTGATATCACTTTGTAGTTTGTTCTGCTGCTCAGAACACTGTTGACAACTCACAAAAATCAGACTGATGTACTGTTGATAACTCAATAGAAACATCATTCAGACAACTTAAAACAGAATCTGGATGTATACCAACACATCCCAATTGATCTTACTGTTCTTTGTGACTGCTGCAAGACTGAATCATTGTAAACATGTCAGAACACCAAGGTAAACACTCAGAAATTCATGATCAGTATGTCTAGCAGACCTTCCAACACATATGAATTGGAAACCCACATCAAAGTCACTCTAAACATCCACAGGGCATACCCAAACAAAGCATGTAACTGAAAATCATACTGTAATAGAAAAATTAGATTAGTGCAGGTTTGAAATGGAGTATTTTAATTGCTGGTACAGCAGGTACAAATTTATAGAAACTGCATGCAGAACACCAAAGTTCACCTTGAAGTGGATTATTTTGGTTTCCCAAGGATTAGGTGCCTCCAACCAAGTTAAAATAGGCTCCCAAAATGGAGTGCTTCACTCCAGCTCTTCCCATGTGTCGTGTCCCCATTCCTCATTGAGACCCATTCTCAATTTGGAGGGAAATAGTGTTTTTAAGCACTCAGTCTGCATTTATTAATATTTCAAAATAATATTAAAATGATAATAATATTTAAAATAGCCCAGGACGTATTTGGCCGACCCATTTGGGAAGGCATCTATATTGTATATATATATTGGATCTTTTGGAGGAAGTAATCATCATGAAATTGGAATGACAATTTGATTGATCAGTGGAGACGTCCCGCTCTGCTAGATCGTCGTCCAGGTGAGACGGAAACCTTACCTGGAGTTTATGATTCTGATCCTCATCACATCGCTATCTAACCCATACTTTCCATTGCAAATTTGTAATTGAGATCGTGATCCATAGAAGGGCTATCTTATTTCCAATTCATGCGATAGAGATTTCGAGAATCAGCTGGGGTAGAGGTGGCGATTGGGAAAGTCGTGGCTGAGCCCTAGGCTCTGGCCACATTCACATACACAGCTATTCACAACACCGAAGGTTGCGCCTGGCAGAGGTCAGTGCCATTAACAACTGAACATTCATGTCATCGATCTCCAGAAAAGCCCGTGCGAATTAATCCCTGGAGCGACGGCGTAAGGTGCTGTCTATAGCCACAAAATGTCCAATTATATCTGCTGTAGCATGATTGACAATGAGTGCACACATAGATATATATCCATTGCTAAATCGAATTGTCCAATTGTCAATTCGACTGTCATAATCCTGTAGATGTTGCGACAGTGATAATATTCTGCTATATATATTTATATTGACAACTTGAGCATTGTTTCCGGATTTGAGTTATTGCGGTGAGCATTTACTTAATTATTAGTGTCTAGTAAATCAATATTCAAACCTAAGTTTGATTTTTGCATCTGTGAATATGATTTACTTCTATTATCGCTTGGGAATTCGTGTGCTTGGTATCAATTGATTTTCTATTGCGATTGAGTGATTTGTGTAACTTGTGGCTACTTATGATATCGCTGCATTTGTAATACTACTGCGATCCACTCTACCATTGGGTCCTTTGGTTCTCAGATCTAAGTATTTATCTTGGCACTTTCATTACCTGTGGTTGCAATTATTAGTTGTGATTTACATTTGAGTGTCATCAGTTAGGGCTGCTGGGTGGAAACCCTGTCCAAAATCTACAGTGGTATCAGAGCTTCAATCCTGCCAGCCTGAGGGTATTTTATGCAACTGATTCAAAGGGATCAGCGAGCTATTGAGAGGGAAAGAGGAAAAGCTGAAGCTGAGACATTTGGAATAGGAGGCAGATGTAAGATGTTTGATAAGGGTGATCGATGGGAATCTTTCTTGAGGCAAATGGCTCAAATGCAAGAGCAAATGGCCAAACAACAAGAGCAAACAATGCATATGATGAACATGCCGATGTAGACCATGAATACAATGACGAACACCCTCAGATTTGCGCCAAATAATGGTCAAGAAGGTAGCCATTCTAATTAGAATGGACCTGAAATTGAGAGCAGTAAGGCTACCCAACCCACACAGCCATCATTTTTGCCCAAAAATGGACACACAAATGGAGGAGAGGAGCTGAATCTTGTTGGAGGTGATGTCCATTCAAGTATAGATGCCTATGTACAACTTGATCTGGATTTGAGAAACCAAATCTCATTTATTCAGTTTCACAATGCAAGGAGTGGTTCGAAAAGGGGACGACTAGTACACCATTCCAATAGAGATCTGCAGCATAGGCTGAGCAAGTTGACTCTCCCAACTTTTGATGGTTTGGGGAAGGTTATGACACGAGCTTGGGTACAAGAGCTGGATACATACTTTTCACTCAGCCTTATGTCTGAATATGAAGCAGTCAAATTTGCCATTCTGCGTTTGGAAGGTATAGCTCATGAATGGTGACATCATGGCATTGTGACACAAGGGTTTAATCTTGTTACTACATATGTTGATTTCACACAAAAGCTCATAGAAAGGTTTGATAGAAGAGATCTAGAGGTATACTTCAAGGAATTGACACGGTTAAGGCAATAGGGGATAGTGGATGATTATGTGGCAGAATTTAGGCTTGCAGTTCTGGTTTTGGATGTGACAGATAGAAGATTGATGTTCTTGTTCATTGAGGGGCTATCAGAGCTTTCTATGGTTTGGTGAGAGCTTTAGAGCCGATGTCTTTGGAGGAGACTATTCAAAGAGCCTTAAGCCTTGAGGATTCCGCCATGAAGAATACATTTATGCTCAAGAGTGCACCAACAGGGCAGCCAGAGAAGTCACCTCGCGAGATTATTCCTCAATCAACGAATCCACCATCGAGGTCTAGCAGGATGGACGTGTCTAAGAACAAGCTCTGAAGGAAAGGGTTATGCTTCACTTGTACGGAGCCTTGGGTATTGTTGTGACCTTTTTCACACATCGCCCCATCGCTGATGGGGACCCCCAGTTGCCTGTTGGTTTTTAGGGTTCTGTCTCCTTGCAACGGTTACATGAGATCACTTTGCCAAGAGTTTCAGGTCAGTTTGCCGAGAGTCACCCGAGCCGAGTCAGTAATTCATGCTTGAATCAATGCGTAGATGTCATGGAAGCGCTCAGAAGGCCCAAGAGACGAAGATCGACTGTAAATTCGGCCAATTCTGACACTTCCTATTTTTTAGGAAAAGTTGCTTTTTCGATTTTTCATTTTTGGCATTTTTGGACCAAACGAGGTTCCCTATTTTTTAGGGTTGCTTTTTCTATTTTTAGAAAGTTTCTATTTTTGGAAAGTTTCTATTTTTAGAAGGGTCCCGAGTTCTGAAAACGCACTCAGAAGTTCGAAAAACTCAATAGAACTCTCAGAAAATCAAAATGAAAAATTTGAAAATTTTTGAAAAATCTGGAAAAAAGTTCAAAAAGCATGAAAATCAGACCAAAAACGTTCAAAAATCTGGAAAAACCAGTCAAAACCAGTTCAAGATCAATCAGATCTGAAGATGAAATCATGAAAATCAGTTCTTAAATGGTGAAATTTGTGAAAAATCTGCTCAAGACTGGAAAATTTGCCATAAAGGAAGATGTGAAGGTCTGAAGGGTCATGGAATTCGCCCAGCAGCTAAGGAGGATGTCCAAAAAAGTCTTAAAGTCCGCCCTTGCATCATGAAGCACATCCTTGACCCCTTTGAAGTCCGCCACCCATGTCCTTGCATGCTCTAAAGTCCGCCATTTACTCTAAAGGACGTCCAAAAGGCCTTAGAAGTCCGCCCTATGCTTGAGGACTCGTCCAAAATACTTAGGAAGTCCGCCCTTAAAAGGTGGGACTTGGCTGAAGGCTATACAAAGTCCTCCTAGGCATGAAAGTAAGGAAAAATCAACATATTTGCTAAGTGTTGGCGCCCAGCTAAGGAGAGTTTTGAAATTTGCTAAGTATGAAAGGTGGAAAATCCTTTCCAAAGGGATAAAATGATGAATAAGTGTTAAGAAGTTAAGGAGATCCGCCCTAGAAAAGAGGGATATCCCATGGTGCTCGTCCTAAAGACTTACAAAGTCCACCATATGCTTGGAAAGAGTTAGCAAGGTGCTAAAGAAGTTCATGATGCTTGTCCAAGAAGCCAAGGAGGTCCGCCCAAGATGATAAGATGGTAAGATTTTTGGCTAAGTGTTAATGCCAAGTCTAAGAAGAGGTTCGAATATTTGCCTAAGTACAGAGGCTAAAACGATGGAAAGTTGAGATTTTTGACCAAGTATCACGACACTTTCGAGAGGTCAAATGCCAAGTTTGAAAGAACACGTGCTAGAGATGATTAGGATGTGGCAAAGAATAAAACGGAATGTGCCTAACACGATGAGGAAAAGAGGTAAAATTTGCCTAAGTATGGAGAAAATGTCGAGAAGTTGTCGACTTTGACCCAAGAAAAATGCGCAATGCAGGGAGAAAGGTAAGATCGTCCTTGGCCAGAAGGAAGGAGAATATGTCAGACGTCAAGAAAATTCGCCCAACGAAGACATTCGGACAAGGATATTGCCTAGAAAAATTCGACTGAGCAAGAGAAATATTTGACTTTGGCAGAGAAAATAAGCTTAAAATTGCTATGGCAAAGAAAAACAGGGATCTGGCATAGAATTTGTTGACGGAATGGCTTGAATTTTGGTTTGGCTAGACGAAATTGAGGATAAAATTGGAAAATACACTCTTAGCCAAGAAAAACGAAGAGGAAATCGAAATAGCCATGGGTCGAAGACGAACGGGTTGGAATAAATTAAAATATTTTAATATTTTAATAATTTATTTTCAATGCCTTGGACAAAATCAAATTCGCCAGACAATGTTTTGGAGGAAAATAATTTGTGCCGGCCAGAGATAAAATCCGAAGGGCAAAATTAAATTCACCATGGCTTCAGGAGAGAGAGTGGTAAAAATTCAGGAGAGAGAAAATCTGAATTTGTTTATTTTATTTCTTGCAGGTGGATGACGACGCGAGGCGAGTCTTCAAGGAAGAAGCAAAGGCATGGAATGGAGACAAGTCTGCTTCAAGCCAGATAGAGTGACGGAAAAAGATGGCAAAACCACTAGCAAATCCGACTTTGCTCAACTGAGAAATGGCACAAGCATGATAAAGTTCAACTTCTCCCTAGAAATGTTTGTCCAAAGTGGCTTGAAGTCTGACTTAGGCCGAGAGAGAAAACGTCCAAGCTCATGTGAAGTCCGCCCAAGGAGAGGACGAGAAAATTGGCTACAAGAATTCACTAAGTGTTGGACGGAAAACAGGAAGGATGAAGAGGAAAATAAAGAAGAAATGAATAAAATCCTTAGCACAAGCCAGATTTAGAATTGAAGGCAAATCCACAGGCAAAGTTCATCCAAAACCTTAGACAATTTCTCGGCACAAATTGGAGAATTCAAAGAGGAAATCCAGAGGAATAACATCAACCCAGTTCGGACAAGAGGAAGAAATCAAAGTCTCAAAAGGAATCCAAGCTAGGAAGGAACAAGCACAACGGACAGAGTCATTGGCAGGGAAAATATTCTAAGGCAAAGCACATGAAGAAAAACGAAGCAACCAAGGAAGACATCCAGCACGCTGAGGTGGCGCCTCGTCATCTTCCAACCAATCAAATTGTTCCAAATCAGTATGCAACAACATTCTATTTTATTGTTGATTTATATTTAGCAAAAGGGACAAGTGTCCTCAAATGAAATTTTCTCATTGGTCGAAAGTGACAAACCCTAATTAGGGTTTTATTTTGTAATCTTAGCCGTTGATTTGAAATCAATCTTGGCCATTGAATTGTAATTGGGGAGCCTATAAATTGAGCTCGCCCCCTCATTTGTAAAGTGTGGAGACAGATTATGTATATTGTCGCATTGAGACTATTTTGAATGATAAAAGCTCTTGAGCATGATTTGCCTTGAATCACTTCTTATTGTTGAATAGTAAGCGAGGTTACATATTGCCTTCCGCCATAGATTAGAGTTAAAGTTAGATTAAATAGAATTTGCTTTGAAAAGTTGTTAAATTGAATGAGAGATTGATCGTATTGATTCAATGGTGAAGTGTAGCTCATACTTTTTTCGAATGGATGATTTGCATTCGATTTGTAAAGTTAGCCTGAGCTCTTAAACGTGGAAGCTTAACTTCAACCTCATTCGAGGTTTGAAAATTATTCTCACAACCCCTTGAAGATTGCACCCATTTTGCGTATGTTGTCTTGCAGGAGGCGAAACAAAGTGTGGTTTATCCTCTTCACCGAGTCTTTATTGTCTCTTGAGTTCCTAGGCTTAGACTAGATTCTCTGAACCCTATTCTTTTTGCCATTTTTTTTTGAGATCCACCTTGAAAGTCCTAATAGAAAGCCTTTAACGACAAATTCCCTAAGTCCCGAACTTGTGCAGACTTTCTACGTAAGTCCCCTTGTTTATTACCAGCATTATCACAACGACCATTGAGCTTATCCACACGTCGAGACCCGACTAAAGAAACCTTGGAATCGCCTATGCGGTGGTTTTTCAAGAGAGGATAGAGTGTCTTTGGACATTTTTATTCTGATGTTTGGTGGATGATAAAACACTCATCAACAGGTATCAAGTCACAGGTGTTTGGGGAAAGGACACATCCATTATATCGAGGTAGTCTTTGATGATGACACTGAGGAGGGAGAAGGTGGACTCACAGGCTTTACTAATGAGGAGGTGCACGTGGAGACATTGGTGGGAGGACGTTCGGGGGGCACTCTTGCAACACTTTCAGGTTCAGCTAGGTATCACTCCCTTTGCATTAGAGGGGACTTACAAGGGCAAAAGGTTACAGTATTAATAGATAGTGGAGGCACCCATAATTTCATTGATGAGGGGCTTGTGACCAAGATGTGTCTTAAGGATTGAGGACTTTGAAGGGTTTGATGTATCAGTGGCAGGAGGCTACACTCTTCCATGCAATCGTCAAATTCAACACATGGAGTTGGTCCTAGGGGGACAACGGGTGCAAGAGGATTTCTACGTAGTAGTCATCAGTGAGTTTGATTGGTTTTGGGAGTGCAATGGTTGGACTTGCTTGGGGAGTACACAACAAACCACCTGTAGTAACCCACCCTAATTTACTATGCAATTTTTTTTTTTAATTTCATGACTCTAAGTGAACAAGCATTTCGTCGAACAATTGCCATCCTGTTGTTATGGTCTTGTTTTCCGAGTGATTTCGATAGATGAATAATTGTTTGTTCATAAAGAAATCACAAGAGTTTCACCGATTTACATACAAAAATAATAATAGCATTCTACACCAGATTCAAAAATAACATATCCTTGAAACCTCAATCTTTAATTATTAATATTGCAATTGATAAATATACCATTCTCAGAAATAAGAAACTCAAAAATTACATAAACTATGACATGCTGACCTGAGTTTGTTTGCAATAGGGCATAGTGCGATTCACTTCCCCATACAACCACAAACTGCCTTATGACTCGGGCGAACCCTTCACGAGGTAGCTTAAACCTTTACGACACCTTCCAAACTTAATATCACACTTCCTTAATAAGTGTGGGCCAAGGGAATTAAGCAACAACCAATTAGAGGAGAAGGGCTACTAATAGTAAAAGTTTGAACTCCACGATTCTACCAATACCTGTGTCACCTCACAAGAATTTATAACCATTCACAGACTTGGAAGTTGTGGCTGGAATAAGACGAATCTGCAAGGAAATGAAGTGGCTCCTAAAAGATTAATTGTACAACATCCAATATAAACAACTCCCGGTTATTAGTTGCTGATGCGATTACACAGGGAAACAAGCGGTTTAATCACCCGAACTCCAATTTTCCACACAACTCTATCCACGGTTTATGAGGCAGAGGGTCTAAAATTCTCCTTAGATAGATTGCGACTCCTTCCCATTTTACCCAATAGCCATTGATTTAAAAAACACTCTTTAAAGAAGGCGTTATTCATGAGTAGCGGCAAAAAGAATAAAAATGAAAGTTTTTTTCTTTAAAATAATATTACCGAAAGGTCCCTTCTAAAGCTAAACCTTCAGTGAATGGAATACTCAATACTTGACCACCGTATAAAGACTTTTGAGAATCCAACGACACTTAGGAAATATGCACCCCTTTTAATTTTGAATGACTCCCTCCATGATCATATATGATTGCTAGAATAGCTACCTAAAGTTAAGATAATGTCATCGACTTCTTTCCTCCAATTGCAGTAGTTAAATATTATAGCCCTTACTACTGGAGCGACTTCCTCTACTAGAGTTCCGCCAGACATAGAAGTTTCATGATTTCATTGAATATTGCATGAGCCCATGGATAAGCAGTGACACTCAAGAATATGGTTAATATTGACTCCTTTAGAAGACATCATGTTTAAACATTTTGGCAATGTAGACTTGAATAAAGGATGCGGCTGGCATGTAAATTACAATTTATTTGTATAGCCTCTAAAGACTTAGAATAAGCACAATAGTAACTGGAAATATAAACTCAATCATTCAAAATATACTATCACCCCTATTTGCAATAGCTGGAGCATACAATAGCTACCAGGCTTAAATAGCCCGACTCCTTCACAACATTGGGTCACTCACTCAAATAAACAATAAATAAACTGACATCTCCATAACCTTAATGGTGCGGCTTGAATTAACTATACGTCTGAGAAGACACCTTATCAAATATCACAAGGAATACTGAATTCTTCATTGATAGGAATATCTGCAGCCCCCATTCCCAACCTTCGAAATGGATAACAAATCTTGAAAGAACTTTGAAAATTGGACTTGGACACAATCTCTTGAATTTTCAGATAATTCCTTAACGAAACTTTGAATCAAAGTGCAAATTCTGAATTGAATTCACCTACAATTTGATTTGGGTTTTCGTTTGAATCAACAAACTTGAGGGTTTCCGTCCTCAAGCTCTTGAACCAAATTCTCCAAGAAACCAAAAATTAACCTAGCATCCCTTGAAAATGAGCTTCTCCAAATCTTTTATTCAGCTTTCCGTAACCGCTCCAAGATTTCTTGAAAACCATATTCAACTTTTTATTTTAACTCCCTATTTCCCCCTTAAAAGTGACTATTAAATACTCTAACTTTCTCGTCTTAAGTCACTTTTACACTATGAAATAATTAATTTAAATTGTCTTTTAATTTTAACTCTTTGCAACAATTTAAAATTAATTATTTAATTATAGTTTTGGCTTAAAATAACATTGGGGACATTATAGTCCACCCTTCCCAAATATTGCTTGTCCCCAAGCAATGTCAGCACAACTACCAGGCCACCAGATTAAGACAACCCGAAACCATTTGTGATTCTGGCATCCCAAACCAATCTTTGAAATAACCTATCAAGTTGTCGTTGCGCCACTTTGATAAAAACCATCAACTCCTCATACCAAATCCAAATGGTTACAATCAACAAAGTAACATCAAAAGATACATGGACTAGCCAATTCTTCTCTAAAATCGATAGATTTTTTCTTTAAAATAATATTACTGAAAGCTCTCTTCTAAAGCTAAACCTTTAGCGAATGGAATACTCAATACTTGACCACCGTATAAAGACTTTTGAGAATCCAACGACACTTAGGAAATATGCAGCCCTTTTAATTTCAAATGACTCCCTCCATGAACATATACGACTGTGGAATAGCTGCCTAAAGTTAAGGTAATGTCATTGACTTCTTTCCTCCAATTGCAGTGGTTAAATATTATAGCCCTTAATACTAGAGCAACTTCCTCTACTAGAGTTCCGCCAGACATAGAAGTTTCACAATTTCATTGAATATTGCATGAGCCCATGAATAAGTAGCGGCAGTCAGGAATATGGTTAATATTGACTCCTTTAGAAGACATCATGTTTAAACATTTTGACAATGTAGACTTGAATAAAGGATGCGACCGACATGTAAATTACGATGTATTTGTATAGCCTCTAAAGACTTAGAATAAGCTCAACAACAATTGGAAATATAAACCCTATCATTCAAAATATACTATCACCCCTATTTGCAATGGCTGGAGCATACAACAACCGCTAGGCTTAAATAGTCCGACTCCTTCACAACATTGGGTCACTCACTCAAATAAACAATAAATAAACTGACATCTCCATAACCTTAATGGTGCGGCTTGAATTAACTATATGGCTGAGAAGACACTTATCAAATATCACAAGGAATACTGAATTCTTCACTGATAGGAATATCTGCAAACCCCAATTTCCCAACCTTCGAAATGGATAACGAATCCTGAAAGAACTCTAAAATTGGACTTGGACACAATCTCCTAAATTTTCAAATAATTCCTTAATGAAACTTTGAAGCCCAATGCAAATTCTGAATTGAATTCACCTACAATTTGATTTGGGTTTTCGTCCAAATCAACAAACTTGAGGGTTTCCATCCTCAAGCTCTTGAACCAAATTCTCCAAGAAACCAAAAATTAATCGAGCATCCCTTGAAAATGAGCTTTTCCAAATCTTTTATTCAGTTTTCCGTAACCGCTCCAAGATTTCTTGAAAACCATATTCAACTTTTTATTTTAACTCCCTATTTCCCCCTTAAAAGTGACTCTATTAAATATTCTAACTTTCTCGTCTTAAGTCGCTTTCACACTATTAAATAATTAATTTAAGTTGTCTTTTAAATTTAACTCTTTTCAACACCTTAAAATTAATTATTTAATGACAGTGTTGGCTTAATAAAATTGGGGACATTACACCACCAAACCAAGGAGTTGAAGTTCATATCTAATGGGAAAGAGGTCGTTCTTCGAGGTCTCTCCAAGGCAGGCCCTAAGGAAGTTTTAGCCAAGAAGATGGAGGGGTCATGGGAAGAAGCTGAGAGCTTTGAGCATCCAAAATCGAAGTTGCTCGAGGGCAAGCAACATTTGGGCGGGGAGGACTGTCATGTCCCCATTTTTGATTGAGGCCCATTCTCAATTTGGAGGGAAATAGTGTTTTTAAACACCCAATCTGCATTTATTAATATTTAAAAATAATATTAAAATAATAATAAGATTTAAAATAATATTAAGCAATTACTTATAAATTATTGAATAATAACATTTAAATTTAAGATAGCCTATGACCTATTTGGCTGACCCATTTGGGAAGGCATCTATATCGCATATATATATTGGATCTTTTGGAGGAAGTAATCATCACGGAATTGGAATGATAATTTGATTGATTAGTGGAGACGTCACCCTCTGCTAGATCGTCCTCTAGGTGAGATGAAAAGCTTACCTGGAGTTTATGATTCCGATCCTCATCACACCGCTATTTGACCCATAACATCCATTGCAGATGGAAGCACTATCTTATTTCCAATTCATGTGATAGAGATTTCGAGAATCAGCTGGGGTGGAGGTGGCAATTGGGTGAGTTGTGGCCGAGCCCTAGGCTCTGGCCACATTCACATACACAGCTATTCTCAACAACAAAGGTTGTGTCTGGCAGAGGTTAATGCCATTAACAACTGAACATTCATGTTGTTGATCTCCAAAAAAGCCCGTGTGACTTAATCCCTGGAGTGACGTGGTAAGGTGCCGTCTATAGCCATAGAATCTTATATCTGCTGAAGTGTGATTGACAGTAAGTGTACACATTGATATATATCCAATTGTCAATTCGACTGTTATAATCCTATAGATGTTGTGACAACGATAATATTCTGCTGTATATATTCATATTGACGGCTTGAGCATTGTTTCCGGATCTGAGTTATTGTGGTGAGCATTTACTTAATTATTGGTGTCCAGTAAATCAATATTCAAACCTGAGTCTGAATTCTACATTTGTTGAAGTTGCATCTGTGAATATGATTTACTTCTATTTTCACCTGGGAATTCGTGTGCTTGGTATCAATTGGTTTTCTATTGTGATTGGGTGATTTGTGTAACTCGTGGCTACTTATGATATCCCTGCATTTGTAATACTACTGCGATCCACTCTATCATTGGGTCCTTTGGTTCTCAGATCTGAGTATTTGTCTTGGCACTTTCATTAATCATGGTTGCAATTATTAGTTGTGATTTACATCTGAGTGTCATCAGTTAGGGCTGCTGGGTGGAAACTCAGTCCAGCATCTTACACCATGTCCCTTATATGATGGAAAAACTTGTACGATTTGCTCCACAACCTCCTTCAATCACTTCACAAAGCTCACATAACTTTTTGAATCTGCATCATACCCTTGCACACCAAAAATATGTCAAAACACATCAAAAATCAAACACAACTGGAAAAATAATTTAAACATGCAGCCCAAACTGAGAAAACTTCATTTTCAGCACCAAGGCAATCTTTGAACGAAATTGCTCCAATAAATGTTGAGGGTTTTCATCTCCAAACCCAATATCTTCAGCACATTGGTGGTCTCTATCCAACTAGGAGGGTTTTCATCCCCAAAACTGGTGTTTCTAGAGGGTTTTAGTCCTCAAGAAGTTTGAAAAGAACACAAGTTCTGACTCAAGCAAAATGAAAATATCATATTTAGTATAACCATTCTTCTCAATACCCAACCTCCTTTTATGTCTTTTTGTTGATTTTTTGGGAAAAATATTTTTTTTTGTTTTTTCATTGCTTTTTTTCGAAATAAATACTTTTTACTTTTTCATTGCTTTTTCCAAAAAATGCTTTTTTCTTTAATAATAAATTAAAGTTACTTTTTGAGAACTTTTAATTCTACATTTCTATGTTACTTTTTAAATAATAGCCTTTTAAGTCACTTGTACCCCATTCCTAGTGCTAGCAGTTTTTAGCCCTTTTTTAGAAATACTTTATGACATAGGTCATCCTCTTTAAAAAAAAAAAAAAAACATAAGCTGTCTTTTTAAAATAAAATTACCTTAAGACAACTTAAATTATTTATTTAATTAATTTTATCCACACATCCCAAGGTTTTTGGAAAAGTTGGAGCCTCCAAGGATGTTGTGAATCTCCAAGAATTGTGGAATGCTCTCGGAGTGTTGAAACTATATCCGAAAAGAACCATTGGATTTCTCTTGGTCCCTTGAATTCACTGCCATTATCAGAATTCCTTTCTGAATAAGTTGGCGTTCTCGAAGAATCTTGGAACTTTCAGATTGAAAAAGGGACATTATATTATTAAACTTTCCCCCAAATATGGATTTTGCATTTGAGAGTCTCATAAGTGGAGTTTTTTGAAGTTGGGTATGTGGGTGCATTGATTCTAGTTTGGCAAGTCTTCCTAGATTTTGGGGACAAATATTTGAGATTTTTGTTGAAATTAATATATGTACTCAAAGAAGTTGAAATTTATTTTAAGTAGTACAAATAACTTGATTTGGGCTCCATGATCAAACATTGAAATTCTATGCGTAATGATTAAAATGCTTATAATTGGAACTTTAAATAATAAAATAGAAATGTCAACTACAAAGAGCTGAAGCAAACACACATTGAGAATCCATGGATCCAATGACTTCTTGATGTGATAATTAGCTAGTTACAAAGAAGCATCTATCATTAGGAGGATTATGTGCAAAGGGTTGCATGTACATAAAACAATGTTATTTTCTTTAGTAAAAGCATGTGCATGGGCTTTTGCTCGCACACCATGCAATGTACTTTAGGGATAATTCTATAGAGGAATTATGGTAAAAATAGGAGGTTGAGCATTATATAAGCACACCTCCTATGCATATGAGAGAACAGATTGAGAATGGAGAGAAATTATTTCATATTCTGTATTAGGTTAAGAAAAGAGGACAAAGGAGGTAGTGTGAGAGTTTTGGGTAAGGACAGCTTATGTGTATGTAATATGTGTTGTGAAGTGAATGATGAAGCTTCCATATTGTGTAGTGATTGATAGGTTGAACTCGAAACCTTGAATCAATATTGGGCCATTCAATTGCACCATGCACCTCAGGTGAGACTACCCTTCCAAGCGTTGTTGGGGCTCCTCACGAATTAGCAAATTGCTATACAAGTTGTATATTGTTGGCTAGTATGGTCATAGTGCACAAAGGGGTAAATTTAGTCAATACGACCCATTTGATATAGTGATACTTGTACCATATCATCTATTGCAAATATTAAATTTATTCATGAAGCACAAGGCACAAATTACAACCTAAAACTCAAAACTAGATGGCAATAAAACATGCTTAGTTGCATTGAGCAACAAGCATAGTAATCATGGTCATTGTAGATAATAATGCCATGAAATGACCTCATCATCAAAATTGCTAGACTCATCTAGCTATTGCAGTGGGACCCAAACCAATCTTGATCGAACACCTTGGTCCTCATTAATCTACTTTGGCTCCTCAATAACTACATCACACTATGCTATTAAACTCTCCTTGTATTCAATGATCTTGTGATTAATGAGACACAAGCCATTGTGTACGACAACAAGCTTCTTGGCTCTCCTAGAGGTAAGTCTATTCCTCTTTATAGATTGGATAAAGTTACATCTAGATCAATTTCTTTTATCAAAAGATGTACTAGAAATATTTGACAAGAGATGAATAGAAAGTGTAAGAAGCAAATATGGAGGCCATATATATCTGCTACTAGTTTACTTGTTTCTTTCATGCAAAACTAACCTATTTATCTTTGCCAAACTCTTGTAGAAATTGAGTTTAATGAATTTGTTCCGTTGAGATTTGATGAAGGCAACATCCTTTTCACTATACTTTTTTTATTGAGGGCCTTCATACCTTCTCTTTATTAATGGAAACAACAGTACTAATCTCTCCACAAAACTATACAAGATTCATTGCATATGCAGCTATCTATAGCTTCTTCCTCCTTTGTTGAATGATGGATTGAATGTGCTGATGGTAGAACAATGAGGTGGAGTCCCTTTGACAAAACATGTGTTTCATTTGGCCAAGTATGTATCTATACACTCATAAACCTCTTCATCGACATGAGATATAATGGACTCACTCAAGTTTTTACTGTTCGTGGGTGCATTGTTCATGGCATTCATACAATAATGGGTCCAATAGATGTGCCTATAGGTAGCCTTTTGTGAAGCCCTAAATTTCATAAAATGACAAATTTGGGTGTTTTGTTGTTTGGAGTCTAGGCAAGAGGACCATTTCATCCATATCTTTATTAGAGACATAACGTGTTTCTTTGTTGTAAGAGATCACCGATTATTGCAATGTCAAACAAGAAGTTTGATCTTCAAAATTTAATGATGCCACTATCACATTGAGTTAATGAAAAATTTTAATTTTGGGAAAATGCAAAATGGAAGGAAATTTATCCTACAATGGACTCTGGGAAAAATCATAATTTCAATTCTTGAAATTGAATTGGTAAGAAATGAATTTAGAAAGAATAAGAATGCTATTATTCTGCACACCTTGAATATAGCAAAGGCTCAGTTTACCATATTTAAATTCTAGTGAAATGATGTGAATCCTAGATCAAAGGCTTGTGACTTGTCAAAACTTGTCAAATTAGAAAACTACTTAAATTCCCTAAAATAAAAAATTCCATGTAAAATACATTTACAAAAACATATGAATTGAACTTGTAGAATATTAGTGAAGCGTTTTCTATTAGATTTGAACAAAAAAATACAATGTTACATCAACATGTGAATACAGCAGCTGATAATATGATATGAACCTCGTGATGATTGAAAACCATTATAAAAGAATTACATTTCCATGCAACTTGCAACAATTTATATTTTTCTCTTCCTTGTATACATCCTAGTGATGGTTGGGGTCTTATTTGTAGTCTGTTATTGCTCCATAATGACTTCTTAGGATCACTAACATCCTCAACCATGATTTCATTCCATCCAACTCTTGCTTCTACTTTTGCTGCACCTTGCTTGCTTGCCTTGCAAATCAGCAATTTCATCTTCTGTAAACATGGTTTGCTCATGCTAGACAATCTAGTCACTCTATGGATCAATGTTATCCAAGTGAATTGCATGATGACTATTTTAACCCTCCACCCATTTTGAGATATAAGATGAAGGTAGTATGAATAATGGCGAGGTCGTTGAGGCACCTCTGTGTCAACTTCTTGTGCTTATTCATGTGAATGACATCAAACAGGTTTCAATTGTGCTCACACTAGAAGCACTATTAGGTTGGGACAAAATTTAGAGGGGTGCCATTTGAATATTTGGGATTTTTGTGCCCCAACCTTCCCATCGTTCAGCTCCAAAGAAAATACACAAGTTTGTAATTAAACAATAATTGTACACATTAAAGATTTGAAGTGAAGTGAAGATTGAGATTTTTTGTTCTTTGGTGTTTGGGTGGTTCTCCCTTGGATAGCTAGTGGCAAAAAGAAGCCCCTCTCCTTTGCATGTTTGTATCACTACAACTCTACAATAATTTGGTACCTCACCTCTTCCTCAAGTGTCATCCTCTTAATTCATGTTGTGAGGCCCTCCATACCCTCTTCATTAGTAGTCTTCAAGTCCTTTGTGTAGAAAAAATTGGGGTTGAGGTAGTACATTGTTGTATAAATTTGTTGAAGTTGGCTGTTCCATGTCTGATCACTAAAGTTCCAAATGAGTTCAAATTTTCTTCTATCTCCCTTGAAATGCTTTTGGATTTCCTCTTTGTCCTTGTCCACGGCCTCATATAGGTACCCCATTGGATTTTGCTTCTTATCCACCAATTGCAAAACCTTGACTAAAGGTGTTGACACCTACAAACGAATTAAAGTTACAATTAAAAATAAAAATTCACAAAAATTGAACAATTTCTACCAATTAGAATTTGGGAAAAGTGAACTTAAATGATACAATTTAAAATCTAAATAAATGTTTCAAGTTTCCTTGATGATATCATTAGCACTCTTTGTGAAGTCATGATAAAAAATTGTGTGTTTGCGACCCTCTTTGCGTAAGTCTTTTTCGAATAGGAAGAATCCATCCATTGTTGGCTCACAAACATATGCTTAAAAGTTTTAGTAAATCATAAATGCTTGGCAAGGTAATCAAGAAAGTTACAAACTGTGTGGTGTTCTTTCACCCAAACTCCTTCCCTTCGGCGTGATCTCTCATCAATTGAAACACCCAAGGCTGATTGTAGGTGTACTTGGTGATGTTCTTGGCATCTTCCACTACAAATTTCACCAAATTAAGTTTGCCTATGTCCTCCAACAAAAGAGCTCCTAAAAGTGTTTTCTCTCAAGTACTATCCTTGCTGCCACATACATTGTTGCATTATCCGTCACAACTTGGACCATATGTTCTATACCGACATCTAAGGCGACCTCCTCAACATTCAACCTAGATTCTTAGTATTCTTTACTTTGTTAGAGGCATCGATGGACCTCAAGAACACCATTTGGCCATTTGAAGTCACTAGAAAGATGACAAGTTTTCAGTTACTTCCGTTTATCAATCCGTCTTATAATATTGTGCATCCATTCTTGTGCAAATATTTTTTGCTCTTCCACCATTGTCTATGCATTTGCATTACTTCTTAGAGCAACAACCCACTTAACTCATATGGACTAGGTGCTGTGAACCCTTTCCTTGTGATGGTCAAGACTCGGTCAAGACTGCGACCCAATTCTTTTAATATGTGCTTCTTGCCATGTTGAACAAAAAGTGTTGTAGTACCAAGAATTCAGACAAGTTGTGCCTGCTTCATCATGTTTCTTCTTGTTCCATTCTGGTGTATTTGTGGAACAAAAGATTCTTGTGACTCCATTTGGTTGGAGCTTGGTGAAGTGGATGTGCTGCGAATTTGTGGACCATGAGAAGAGCCAACAATCGTTGTATTTTTTATTTATTCTAATTCTTGCACCATGTTGGAGTTTATCACTTTTCCTGTGGTTGTGACTGTCCTCATCTTCTCTAAATTGTTTTGGTTTGTCAAAGCAAGGGCCACATGTATCACCCATGCAACCTTCAGTGCAATGTTTAGACACAATTTGATGTCCTGACCAACAATCTATGTAGGGTGGTATTTGAGGCAATTGATGCCTCCCACTCATTCTCAACCACAATAATTGCAAATGACTGATTCCATGTTTGGTGTTGGTATGCTATGCTTCTAAGCAGCATAATTGTTTCCAACGCTTCAATTTGCACTTCAAATTCTCGATGCCATTGGATATAAGGTGCAAACCTTGACTTAAAAGAACAAAGAAACAAATTTAATTGCTGCAAACTCTAGCATTGAACAAATAAAAAAAATTACACAACATAGCTTTGAAAAAATAAAAAAAACAAATTTCAGAAATGCAGAACCCAAGCTAGTTGAGGTTAATTTGAATGCAAGTAAAACATGAATGTACATGTAAATGACATCATTTTTTAATTGCATGGAAAAAGTAAAAAATGTTAAACAATTTTGAAAAAACTTAAAAAAAAAACTATACTTGAAAAATCATTCACAGTCTCTGAATTGTTGTTTCCAGAACTGCATAAAATAGCCACAAGAAATCAAAGGCAAGTGATTGCTGTGTGAGTGAGAAGTGTGGGTGTGGAGGGCTTAAAACAAGAAAAAAGAAAAAAGAAAACACTTTTTTTGGTGTGTTCCCACATGCAGGTTGTATTGCAGAGGTGGGGCAGAGTTGCAGACTTGCAATCAGCAAGAACTCACTGAGACTTTCTGTGAGTAAATGGACAAGTTACTCTGCCCACTCTATAGCTCATGAGTATCACAGGTTAAGTGTGTTTTTGGTCCATGCTGTGAATCATGTCAATCAATATGGTGCCCAAGTGTAATACTTTTTGCAGAAAAAGTCCAAGAGATGAATAATGTGATAAATTGTAGATAGTTGAACCTGAAATTAGTTTGACAAAGGCTTCTTACAATTTTGTGGAAAAGCTTGCTGAAATTTTTTAAGAGCGTCGTTACATCTGTTTGTATCTCACCTTGAACTAAAGTACCAGCTTTTACAAATGTTATAGGGCTGCTTATACTGGAAGAACAGTGGTGTAAAGTTGAAGATGAAGATGCATACATGAAGCATTTCCAGGAGAAAGAGAGGATGTGGTTGTGGTTACGAATTTTAAACGTGGAAGAAATTACTCAAAAATTACTAAATTAGTAGAAGTAATTCAGAATTTAAATTTTACTAGATAATCTGATTAAAATTATATAGCCATTTTGGTGAAATTAATCATGTTGAAGTAGTGTGGATTCAAAAAACAATGAAAAAAGACAGAGGAAGGGATTCACACAATGGAGAATAGTAGAGGACATGGCAGCCTTCATCATCATGAAGGCAGTTTTATGTGGCAATGAAATCCAAGATAGCATAGTGTCATTTTATGGCTACACCTGAATATTCAGCAGCTCCTTGATTGATTTAAGTTCATTGTTTCTAGAGAAATAAAGCATATGAATGTAGCAGAAGTTATTTTCTATGCTTGTAATCTATATTTAATCTGTATTAAGTAATAGTTCTTGGAGACAGTTGTATTCATGACAATTCAGAACGTTTATATGTAGCTGGGTTAATAAATCAAAATTTTCTCTTGGCTACTTAGATAGCAAATGAGAAATGTCTCTTATTCTGGTATGTGCCTAAGCTTTAGGGTCCTGGTGGCCTTAAAGGGCTGCAATGGCTGTTTAATATATATATTTATCTCCCAATTTCGTTTCTTTTCTTTAGATCATCTTGGATAAGTAAATTTCCTTAATATAATTTGCGAGGCATGTTCTTTTGGTAGAGGTGTATTCGTTTGATTCTCGTTTCAAGTTTTGTTTATGGATTGCTAAACTGAAATTAGTTCTGTTTGTTAGTTTGGAGTGTATTCTCTTTAGTAGACTCTAGTAGCTGCCTTTTTGTTGTATTTTTTATTTTATTGAGTTGTCTGTTGTTTATGGGCTGATTTGATTAAGACTCCTTTTATATGCATGATGGTAGAGTGCGTGGAGGATTATATATTGGTGGTTTCCAATTGTGGTTGAATTTAGGAGGGATGGCAAATAAAGGTCACCTTTTCGTGATAAGGTGTTTCGCTGATTAGCAGTGCCTTTATTTTGTTGGCTGTGACAGTTTTAGTTTGTAGTTCCATATAACCCTAAGTTTTTCTAAATTTTTACTTTTTGATGCTAATCATGTTTGCTAAGTTAGGATGAAGACTTTATATATAGTTACAATACTTTTCACATGCTTGTGAAGGGACTGAGAGATATGATATCAAATAGAAAAGATTTACCAAACTGGCCGATCTCGTATTTAAAAAAATTATATATCAATATGTCAGATTTCAGGAGGGATTTTAATGTACCTTACAATTTTAGATTATTACTTATGAAAAATTACGTTGCACATTTGCTGATCTTTGTATGTTTGTTAAGGAAGACTTGACACAAGTCACACAAGATTGCTATTAATTCCTCAAGCTATTGCTGGTATTGTAATGTACCACCCCAGGTGGACACTTGCAATTACAAATTTTCTGCCTTGGTTAATTATTTGTTTCCTGGGTTTATGCTCTTTAGATGGTTCTCAAATAGTTCAAAGATATAGTTTGCCAGGTAATGCCAAAGGAAACACAATTGCAAGATAAAGAATATTGACAAACTACTATATTTAAGTCAACTGCTGTAACAAAACTCTTTATTTATGTTCTTTTTCAAATCAGATTTACAATTCAGAGCTTGTAATACAAAACTTAACCAAATCTGATCAACAACACTTGCACAACAATAACATCATATCTGGAATCCAGTGTATTAAATCTGCATGTCTGAAAATCTGTACCAGCTAACTGCAACCTCTCAAATTCTAACGCCTAGCTGCCAAGAAGGGTTTCTCCACCTTATAATTGCTAGGGGATGATACCAAAGACTTGGGCGCCCCACAAGATGAACTCAGCAACAACCAAACTTAGGCATTTTTCTCTAGAAGTCAAATGCCTCTCCTTGTAGATGGAACGACCTGGCTGTAGGAGTATGGTGCAGCCTAGAAAATGCAAAAAATATGGCCCAGCAATGAACAGCAGCATTAACGTAGACAGCAAATGATAATCTTCTGATTTTCAATGATGATCTCCTCAAACCCTTTTAAGAACTCCTGGAATAAACTCTTAAATCTGCAATACAAAAGCTCCACATGCCAAGAGAGATGTTGACACAGCCAACAAATAAAATCCTCAATGATAGAACCCTTTAATATTCTGATTTGCAATAATAAATCTTTGTAACCCTTATGAATCTTCTGAACTTCTTTACCAATTAAAGCACAAGTGCAGCCTCTGATTGAAGCCACCAACAGTTGCAGCCTTCAAGTGATCTTTCACACCCTCAGGTAGCATGAACTATGAAGATACCACGTTCTCCAAAGTTAAAGATTGCAGAAAAACCCTAGTTTTTCCTCTCCACACAATGCTTTGACCAAATTCACAAGTTGAATGATCAAGAATGAATGAAATCCCTTTTCAAAAGCCTTTATATAATATTTAATTTGCATTTTGCTTCATCTCATTTAATTTCACTTTAATTTCATTTACTTTTCCCTCCATTTGGTGCACAATATAAAGTAGACTTTATTAAACACTTATATCTCCCTTTAAATAATGCTTTATCACTTATAATAATGTATACTTTAAAAGCATTTAATATATCATATCTTAAAGTGGGCCCCCAATATAACTTAAATGCACTTTAAATAATTGACTTCATAATTCATTAAATAACCCCCTCATAATAAAGTCAATTAAATATTTAAATGATGTGCACTTTTTAATTAATTAATTATTATTATTAAAGTACAACTTTAATAATAATAAAAATGCCATAACTTCCACAATAATGCATATAATTCAATTTCATCTGCTCTAGGAGGTAATCCACTGCATCCACTGCGCATCCAACTACCTTACTAAAAATAGTAAGGGTCCCTCTCTAACATCCAGTGATTTACTATAAATAGTAAGTCCCTCAAAACGGAACCAGAAACTCTTGAATATCAATGCCTCAGAACATATGAAGGATCTAGAGAGATAAACACTTACAGCTGCCACCTGAAGAGCTCCATGACGCCCAAACTGGACCCTCTAATCCACCACACTAGCCTATGAGGTTCAAATGATAGGCTAATCCTTCAAACTCTGATGCTCACGAAATTGGGGACATTACAGGTATCTAGAAGAGGATTGCTTTGATAAATGATTATGACTAAGTTACCGGTAAGTCCCTCAAAACGAAACCAGAAACTCTTGAATATCAATGCCTCAGAACATATGAAGGATCTGGAGAGATAAACACTTATAACTGCCACTTGAAGAGCTCCATAACGCCCAAACTGGACCCTCTAATCCACCACACTAGCCTATGAGGTTGAAATGATAGGCAAATCCTTCGAACTCTAATGCTCACGAAATTGGGGACATTACAGGTATCTAGAAGAGGATTGCTTTGATAAATGATTATGACTAAGTTACCGTTTCGGGTATGGGTGTGAGTATGGGTACAAGTACCGATACAAAAGTACGACAATTTTTTTCCTTAGGTATGGGTGCGTGAATATATATGTGTGTGTGTGTGTGTGTGCGCGCGCGCGCGCGTGTGTTCAAAATTATAAATTATAAGAACAATGATGCTCATAATTGCCAATAAATAGAATACAACATAATTTTGACATAATAACTTATAACAGTTCAATTCATGATCACTTTCACAATTACAGTAATTGATTCTCCTTAAAAAAATATAATAGAGAAATACAAGTTCAAAGAAGCCTGTATACCTTACTAGTTTCTTGGTCAATATTGATCATGACTCACTGAAAAGTAGAATATTGCACTCAATGCAGCATAATCAACAAACCAAATAGTCAATGTAAGTGGTACAAAAGTTAATGCTGTCTATGTAGCAGAGATCTTTGGTCAACATAGTCAATATAGCAAAGCTCTTTGGTCAACACTGTCAGATAACCGCATTTAAGAAGAGTCAACCAAACAAGGGTCAATGTTGAAGATCTGGTGTGCTGATTCACAAATGATGTCAAATTAGCAGTCTGGCCCAAACATTGTCTTTTTCCTCCTATGAAAGTGCTGGTCAAATGAGAGAGTAAATGGTGGAATGATGCATTCACGAAGATCAATTAATGCTATCTACACATGTTCAATTAGAAACAATAGCCCTAGTTTTTTTTAAACGGTGGTTATAAGTTCTTGGTCTGCCAAGACAATATCAAATTTATTAGAAAACAATATTATATCTAGTAATTGATGGTGTCATACTCCTTTCATAGACCAATGTTATAATTTCTGTTGTTTTTCTCTTCTTAGACTATGGGGCTTCTGCTGGGTGTGCCCAAGGTATTGCCCAAGCGCCTGGGTTCTTACTTCTTTGTGGGTCCTTCATAGAAAGGACCCATAGAGAACCCAGGCGCCCAGGCCATACCCTGGCCATACCCAGGGATGAACCTGAACCATACTAGGACCTGAACCGTACCCATAACTTAGGATTATGAAAATACAATCTTATTAAATATTTATAGTCACAATGTTTCTAAATTTCCATAATTCAAGTAGACATTTTAATGGTGTTTTGAAAATTGGACAATTTGCAAGAGAACTTTGTTTTCCAAATACATTAAAATTACTTTTATCTTTTCATACTTCAATCGAATGTGGCCTTGCTTATATATCCAAAAAGCTTTAAGGATGTCCTTTCTAATTGTTTAACTTACATTACTGTATATTGCCACGAATACCATATTATTATATCATTTTGTATATCAATTGTAGCTTCATTCTAATTTATGCTGGAAGGAGATTCAGTTTTTTCACTCTAGGTGATTTATTTTTCATTGTCTCATTAGTCTCATAATCCAATTTTTAGTTTTGTGGTGATATTAAGATTATTTTGTTTATCGTTGTCTTCAACTGAGAATCCTAAGTCACAAGTAATTGGTGAGCCTGCATTTTTGTACAAGTATATTAAGTGGAAGAGTTTGCAGCTGATTTAACTCATTGATACTGAAATTTGAAGAGAGGTATGAGTTAATCAGGGAGTCTCTATCAGGCTTGCTGATCTTGAGGGGATTAGTTAGGGATATGACAGCCGATTCATCTCGTGATGATATAATGTGTATGAGCTCAGTTACCTATTTTTGCAGTGTGAGGATAGAAAGTCTATGATTTGAAGTCAATGACATTAATAATACAAGCTACTGGTTCATCTTATTGCCATATAATATCAACTATTGCCCCCACTTGTTGATATTGATACCAGTGACACAATGTCTCAACAGGAGAAAATGAAGAAGAATGGACAGGATATTTTCCTTTGATTATCTTATTTGATCAATCCAAAGCAATCAGTGCTGACAACTACATGAAACTACTTTTGGCAGACAAGCAACTTTAAAAACTAGGATACATATTCAATGGCTAATGAATTGGAATCCTGTTGAGATAACAGGCATGCTCAGGAATCAGAACTAACCATACAATTGCACAAATTAATCAATCTATTCTCATTTCACATATAATACGATTCAATCCAAGTTGAGAAAAATGGGACAGGATTCAATCTCCATCTAAAACAACATTTCACATCTCAACATAAGCTTTTGTTACCATCTTACTGAGATGATACTGGTAAATGAAACTTTAACCTATGGAAGCTGGTGGTGTAATGTTCACATTTGTATGGAGGGTGTTATGACTTTGTGTTTTTTTGACTTGGATTTGTTGATTGGTTGATCTAAATTCGTGGGTTATTGGCTTGACAATTTCTTAATTTTCATGTTGTAAGGTTAGAAACTGCTGAGCAAAGCTAGAAACTGGTTCCTTTAATTCCGATTCTAACTCTATTTGTAGAAAATTGCATATGAATGCAAAATCTTCTGTTGTTAGAACTCAAATATCAGGTAACAGGTTGCTAATGTGCTTATGGATCTCATTTGTGCCATAAACACCATATACCTTTGATTGCCATTTGTTTCAAAATGCTGAAAATTGTTAGTCTATTGCAGTCAGCTCTTTAGTTCACACTTTTTTATTTATTGCACTATTTATTACATGATTCTTGGGTTTGACATGCTAAAATAGATTTGCTTTTTGGATATGTAGAATTCCAAAAATTGGAGGCAAGGATTTGGATCTTCATTTTCTGTACAAAGAAGTAACTTCTCGTGGTGGCCTGCAAATTGTAAGATTGATATTTTCTTCTTTGAAATCTTTTCTTTTCTACTATTAGGATTTTGAATATTGCCATGCAACATTGAGTTAATCTTTTTGAAAAGCTTCTTAGAAATCTGCATGATCTTTTTTTGATTTTTTATGTTCTCATTTGCTTTGATGTGGACATTTAATATATCAATTGTTAATTGCAAGATTTTACATTGTTATACTTAGGAAGGCACCCCTGATTTTAAAATATTTCTTGATTTGGAAAATCTTCTATTTGTCTGTTGGTAGTTAAGTTATTTTACTTTTATTCATTACATGTATGTATTTATCCTTGACATTGATCTTGTAGGCACTCGTACTTTTTGAATTGATGAATCCGGGTTGCATATTAGAGAGAGAGAGAGAGTTAGTAACTACTGCTTCATAAAAAATAGTGGCTTGGCGACAAACTGCAATGCAGCATGTCCATGACAACCTTCATGATCTAACATTATATTATCATAACCTGCACATAGTCAAAAATAGAGCTGAAACTTATTCAATAATATGTTAATTTATACACCCGGTTAATTTACTTGGATTACCTATTGCTAATACAAGTGTTTCTTTCAAACATGGCAAAATCACCCCATCCAAAACACTTGTAGTATCAAGGAATGGCCAAAAGAATTTAGGAAACAAATTAATATGATTTCCTTGATCCATTATTTCAAAATTGATTTTGTAGGACTAATTGTTCCTTTGATATTTTATTTCGAAATGAAATCATAGTTGAAGGTAATCAAGTAAGTGTTAGAATACATGTAAAAACTTGACTTTCACTATTCATGGCATGTGGCCAACTCCAAGTCCACTCAGAATAATGTGTTATACTATTTGATGATTTATTGGGATTCAATTATTTAGTTTTGAATCAATTTTCTTCCAGTCATATTTCATGAGTAGTAGCTCATTGGAACCCATCTCTCATGACCATGAATGCACCATTCATCACTTGTTGCATATAGGCGAGCACATGTATTCTCATGAGTAGGACGAATGCCTGGACTTGAGCAATTATTCATCGACACTACTTCATGCTGATTAGTGACAACTTTGTGGGAGCCATGTTTGGTATCAAGTACTTTTTGCTGTCTAGTTTGATGATGACACTTCAAGTTCTAGCCCCATAGATGTCATGCAGCTTGTACATGTAGGCTTGCTCATGTAGAACATCACAAACATCAAGGTGTGCCAAGTCACAAGACACCTCTTTTTAAAGGGTTTGGTAGAAGAGGACAAATGATATTTTTGATTGACACAAATGTGATTGTCTGGACTCACCCAATTGATAGTATATGGATGCAATCGAGGCACCTCAGTTTTTAAGGGTTTAATAGAAAAGCACAAATGTGTTTCTTGACTCACCCATTGGATGATATAAAGATGTAGGTGAGGTGTTGTTTCGCAAGTTCAATCTCTTGATTGTCTTGACAATGATTAAGCTCTTTTGACTTCTATCCATGATAAAATACAAGTCCTCATTTGTCAACATTTGAGTGAAATAGGTGTTTCTCATTCTTTGGAAGCAAGGCCTTTTCAAAGGCAATGGTGATATGTGCTTCCACGTTTAATGATGAACTTTGCTTCACTTTGCTTGAGCAGATTTGTAGGTAATGATTTAGAATATCTTTCTTGCTCTTGTGATTCTATCAGGAGAGACTTGTTGGTGTGATAGTCCTTTTGGTCATGCTATATATTCTTACAAGTTTTGCACTAGATGCTTGTGTCCTTTTGGAGGCATCCTTGCTTTGTTGCCTGACTACCAACTTGTTATCGTCTCCCTTTAGCTTGGCACTTGTGAAAGAATCTTATTGTTGGGCTTGAATCTCATCGATTTTTACTGCATAAAGGTATGTAGTGCCTACAGTTTTGATGTTTTGAAACACCATTTTTGTTTCTATGTAGTGATGAAGGCTATTGTTTTACTTGGGGACTCAATGCTTCTTAGATATTTTGATGTTGAGTTTTTTGGACAACATACGAAAAGTATTGGCTGAATTTTGTAGCAATTGTTGCTTCATTTGGTGTAGTAGTTACCTCTAGATATATTTTCCTTCACATTAATTTGAAGGAAAAAATTCTTTTTTGATGGTTTTCACTAAATCACCCCAAGTAGGATTAACTTTCATCATCTCATCAAAGTGAAGTTTCCTTGATTCCTCCTTGTTCAGTGCGCTAGCCTCCTAATGCTTTTGATTGTGGGGTTCAGTTTGGAGGATGACAATTATGATTTTCTTTAAATTTAAAAATTTATTTATAGAGAAATAATTTCTGAATTATCCATTGATCAATAATTTTTCTATCATGGCTTGTGAGGTGCTTGGGGTTTTCTGTAACACTTGTGGAAATTGACTCATCATCTTTTCCCATTGTTTTTTTAGAGCCTCCTTGATTATCTTTGCCATTTGTCTTTTAGACTCAACAACTTGTTCTTTTGTACATATATGCAATCATTTGGCCTTTTGGGGAGGTAGGTTGATGGATCTTGTCTTAAACCTAAGTTCTTGATTTATTGACCAGTCTTGATGGTACATATAGGAGTGAATAGTCTTTGATACCATAGATTTGAATAAAAATGGTAACATAGGGAACAATACACTAGTTGCATAACTATATGTATTATAGATAGCAATTTGACAAGCACTAAATAAAACAAATTGACAATTTGAATATTTGAACAAACATGAGTTTTAGTTAAGTTGATAATATAAACAAAATGGGCAAATGATGTAGGAGAAATTTAGGGCATCTACTTTGCTTATATGGTACAAATTTAGCTATTATATAAATTTTGTATAAAAAACAAAAATCTAATTAAAAATAGTAAATTAGGGTTCTTAGTAAAAACAAGAGAGTCACCACACTTGGTTGTGAATTGTGTCTCTGGAAGTTAAAAACAATAAGAGAAGAGTGAACTTATTAAAAAACTCTGAATGTTAACTAGAGATACTTATTTTTGTATCCCCATTTGTTGGGGGCATAACCCAATTTCAAAACTGCCATTTACTTGATATTTTGTGAGTCAATTTTTTGGAAAGGTTGATATAAATTCTAGTGGAGGGTGAATTATATTTAAACAACATTATCATAGGCTAGTTAACATGATAATTCGCATCAAGAGCTTAGATAGGCCAGCTTACTTCAGTGCAAAAAGTGTAATCAATTCAATGGTTTCTTGGGTTGGGATGATGTGGAACAAGCTTTCTTAGGTAAATGGAAACATCTAAAGCTTCATTTTTGAAAAGGGGACCAAGAAGTTTTCAAATTGGACTTGATTATTAAGGTGCAAATATATCATTATGAAGAATAAAATTCAATTCCTTGATGAGTTGGTGAAGAGCAAAATAACCATACCATTTTTGTTCAATAGAGATGAGAAATAAAGATGAGAAATAAAGATGTGATGATAATTATACACTTGGAAGAATAGCATTTAATCTCTTGTTGAGTAGGAAACCCTAAACTATGATCAAGAAAAGAAGGAAAAATGTTGAAGAGCTCTTCTATAGCTAGAGAAGATTCAATCGTATATGTTGATGGATGTATTCAAAACGAGAAGGTCATCTCTATAAACATTGGAAGTAGCTATAACTTCATCAATTGACTTGGTTAAGCAATAGTAGGTTCAAGCAATGAATATTAGAGAGATAGGGGAAGACGGTTAGAAGGTTCAATTGTTTGAAGATTTGAAGCTCACAATGGGCTAGTACATTTCACATTGGTATTTTTTCATTATTCCTATGGATAGCTTGCATATAAAGTTTGAGAATTATTACCATTAATATGGAAAATGGGTTCATCAAGGTTTTGGTAAAAGAAACGAAAAATGACACTGTAAGGTATTACTCATCAAATTAGTGATGGGCATAAGAAGCATGAAGAAGAGGAATCTAAAAAAGGACACAAGAAAGAATATGATGAAGAAAATATTGAAGAATTTGAAGATCATCAAAAAGTGTATAAGAATAAGAAGAGAGCATTAAAATAGATCTGAAGAAAGCACAAGGAAGAATTCAAATAAAAGAATAAGGAAGCACCAAAAGATGAAAATAAAGAAGAATATAGAAAAGAGCACAAGGACTTGGGACATTGTCAAGGAAGATCACACCATTATTTTAACAAGAGCTAGAGGAGTCAAAGGTTGAAGAAATAAACAACAAAGAATAAGAAGTGAAGAAGGGTACAATATAGACACTCAATTCACTATGAGAATAACATAGAGTATTAGAAGATCAATGCCCATGGGAAAAGAGGAATCTAATATCGATATGGTTGACATACTTAGAGAAATAATGACTGAAACAAATTCAATCATCAATGGAATAGCAACTATATTCAAGCTTGTAATTAAGAGAAGTACATTAGAGGTATGGGTTCATAACTTCCATAAACTATCAAAATTTAATATGAATGGATGGATTATAGAGCACAACTTCAAGTGTATAGAAAATTAGGGATAGCTTTTTACTTGGTCTATACTCATGTTTCAATGGGGAAACATGTTGAGCTAGGTGGAATTTTACTAGAGGAGGGAGGATGTTCTGCATCTAGGGCTATAGTATTATGATGTACACAGGGTTATGGAATAGAAAGCCTATAGCATACATAATTCCTTTTCAGATAGGATAAAGCCCAATGGTTAGCTTAGTTTATTTATAATTAGTTATCAATTTCCCTAAGTGTAAAAGGTCTACCCTCCCACTCTACTAGTGAATAAGTGGTTATATATACAGAGTATATCTATCTTTTTTAATCATAATGGGTCTTGAACTATTGTTCACTTCTTCTGTTCACCTCTTTTTAGAAAAAAAAAAAAAAGAATAATGATGGGAGATATCTTGGAGTGATCCATCTCAATGAATTATTATTGTATAAACGTACCTTAAAGCTATATTTGGGTCATCCCACAATACTTTGTCCACTTTTTTGGCCAATATGGGACATTGAAATCAACATTTTCAATCAGATTTTAACTTTCTATCATCTGTAGCAACTAAACCATTAATAATTTGAAGATGATGTGAACTAATAATTTTTGAGATTTTTTTAATGCAGATTGTACATGTAATTTTTAAAAAAAATTAAGAGATGATTTGTGATTTTTTTAATGTAAGCTTTAATATCTTAATTTTTCTAGTTAATAACATTTTTAAAAAGTGGTATTACTTTGGTAAAACATGCCTTTATTTGTAGAAAGGATAAAATTATAAATTTTAAATATAGAATCCTAACATAAATATCTAGTGCACATATGTTTTTTCATAATTTATTTTGGTAGCTTTTAAAAGTGAAATTAGCTATAATTCAAACATAGGTTAATTTGGTAACACAACTTTTTTTTTTTTTATTTCATTTGAAATAACTTTTATTTTCTTTTGTTCAAATGAGAACATCAATACCTAGTGCACAATATTTTTTATAGTTTTTTTTCTATATTTTTCTATTTTTCCACATGTGTGAAACAAAGACTTTGATGTTAAGTGAAAATCCTACATTGACTAGAAATAGAAAATAAATATAATAATGAAATTAAATATATTCAAAATTATACCTTCTGGAAAGCTTACAATAAGGGCTACATACAAAATCAAATTTCTAAATGGCTTCATTTTATCAACCATAAAATGAATCAAAAGTGGTTTTTTGTCAGCATTGTGATAAGTGTGGAGAAGACTTTGTTGAGAGTTTGATTTAAGACAAGGGGGGTTCTATCCAAGGGGGTGCGATATAACCCTCCTCAATTATAAACCTTTAGATGGAACCTCTCAAGGCTTAAATCAATATATTTTCTAAAAAGTATGTGATTTCAGGCAAAAATCATGATTGGACGCTATTGTGGCAGCACCCATCTACTTTTTTTTTTAGTATATTGAGAACAAATTGACCCACCATACATGATGCAGCATTTCTAATAATATTTATAACAAATATCTGCATTTTAAGTTATTTGGTTTTTATCATAATATTTAATAGCATTTCTATCTTGCTTAAAATTTGAAAAATTGGGATGTAAAAGTTTTGTCCGTTTAGATTATCCATGTGCGCTCTTCAAGGACCTCTAACAATAACCCTTGATGAGAAGGCATGGTGTGTGCCATCTGAATATTAGGTTAAAATTAATTGTTTTAAGAATACAAGTTTAGTTTGTTTGACATCTTTGATATAGTTTCGATTACTAGCTCTTACCATATATATATATGAAATTATCTTGTTGGATCATATTTCAAAATAAATACTATTTAATTTTTCTTTTTACTTGGAAACAAAAATTGTATTATTTGTTTAAAAATATGAATTCTGTACTTGTGAAATATGTGTGAACATGTTACCCAAAACTCATAAAAGATTGAAATTAAATATTATTAATAATGATGATGACGACATTTAATATCTTTTAAACAAAAGTGGTCTATATGTCTAGTGAATATGAATGATCCAAATATACGTAATGTTCTATCTTTAACTTCACTATGTGGTACATTATTGGAGTTGATATTTTGTTGTTAACTCCTTTCATGTTTCTTGAAATTATCGTTGTTTAGCAGTCATTCACTTTCTACATATTATCACCTAATCCTTTTCTTGTCTATGAATATCTAACTTAAGAAGGCAACACAAGAATTAAGATATGGGGCTATTCTTATTCTACATTTATCATCCCATCCTTCTTGTGTATGGAATATCTTAAGTAAAAGACAATGGAGGGAATAAGATAATGTCAATACATAATATAAGAATGAAATTAGATAATTTTTTATAGTATCATGTTTTATATTTAAACCATAATGTTTAGACCTAACTCAACAAAAAATTGGGAAGTCACTTTTTGGTTGTTCTTGAATTCAGTGATGTTGTACCCAAAATAAAATTTTTGCTTCAATAATGGCATTTTGATTAAAATGGTCTAAATCTTGTAAAATTGTTGTCAAAAGTCAGTTTTAGGTCAAACAAAGCATGGGCTTTTTGTGGGTTTATTGTCTAGAGGATACTTGCAAATTTTGAAAATTAGGGTTTCTGGACCCTTGTTTTTAGGAAAAACCCTAAAAATAGGATCTTTCCAGAAATGATTGAAAATAATTTTGATTGGCTTATTTCACTTCACGATCACATTGGTCAAGTCGGAATCAAGAAAAAGTCAGTTTAGCTTTGGTGGGTCTACTCCACTTTTTCAAGAGAAAAGTTAGGACCTTTGAGGTCGTCAATGGCAGATGGCCAGATACCGGGTGTTGAAATCTAAGCCTCAAACACTTCACAGAAGATTCTATGGCGAAAGATGCTCAAGAAGATGCTTCGCGACGGAGGGGATTTTCAAAAGGAGAAAAATGTGAAAAATATTTTAAGTCTGGAAACATGATGCCTTGTTACAAGGGAGATGCTTGTGCAGTCAACGCCCAAGTCAACTTTGCAATGTCTGTACACGTAAAAATGGTGAGTGCAATCACAATGGTGAACGTATTCGCGTCAGCAGCAGTAATGCCTCAACGTAGTCAACTCAACCTAGCAACACGGTGATTGCGAAGCGTGAAGAATTGAAAATCATCAAAAAATGATCAAGTTTGGAGCCAAATGCGCCTTTGTTGGCTGGGGGCGCCCTTGATTTTGAGATGCCAAATGCAATTGTTAACATTCACAAAATTAGTCATCTACTCCAAAATTCCGCTAGCTTTCCAGCGAATCATCAAACGAATCTGACCGATTTGTCAAACACCGGCAAACGACATCAGAGGCAAAAGATGTTGAAGGTCAACAAACATCCAAAATGGCAATCTTTTATGGAAATTGCACCCCTGTAGCCCAGGGGCACCCAAGAATAAAGCCTATCAGATGTCAATTCTTGAAATTGTTATCTTTAGATGATCTTCCCGGCTTCAGTCTAGCTTCGCAACAAATCTGTTCACCAGTCCACGAGTTAATCGAATGACAGTAGCTATTGATCCAGCAAGCACGCAAAACAAAGGATGAAATGAAAGTCAAAAGGTACCTCTGCAAGTCAGGGGCGCCTAGACTTTTGGACAATCAAATGAGGTTTTCAGCAGTTGTCTTCTTCAAGAGATTTGCTCAGAATCCTTCTAGCTACATGATGAATCCAGTGGTTAGCTCTCGGGACCTGTCAAACGCCTGTGAATGAAGATCAAGCGTAAAACTCTGGAGATGAAAGCAAGTTGAAAAACATGCAAATTTGGTTAAGTGTTGAGAAAAACACACCCTTCTTGGGAAGGGCGCACAACTTTTTGGGGCCTTAGATGCAGCTTTCTGACTTCGTAACTCCCAGGAACATCTCTTCAAAGTTGTTCAATCTCCGCGATGAGATCATCAGCACGAACATCGAAGTAGTCAAACTCCTGGCAACGAGGGTCAAACTGGAGCATTTCGTCAAAGGTTACAAATTGCAAAATGTATCTCAAAGATCCAATTTCGCCCTTGCAGGCCAGGGGCACCCTTGAATTTGAGCTTCTTAAATCAACTTTCAAATGTTGTAATACCAATCATTCTTTCCGAAATTGAACTGGTTTTCTAGTCCATATCTTGGCGTGTTCGCGGGAGTCGTCAATCACTTGTAGCTGTAGATTGAAGCATGAAGGGTCAAATTGACTAGATTAAAAAGCATTCAAAAATTGGCCAAGTCTGGTGAAAAAAGTACCCTTTTGGCAAAAGGCGCCCAAAATTTCAAGCTATCAAAACTAGTTTTTGAGGTTTGCAGCTCCCAGCAACATCTCTTCAGACTTGATCCAGTTTCGTGATGAATCTGTTAGCTAAGCTTTAGGATCAACTGGGCATCCAGAATTCTGGGTCAAACGGAGGCAGTTCGTCACAACAGCAGTTGAAAATTTTTAAATTTTTTCTAACTCCCTCAAGCTTGGGCGCCAAAAGTCAAAGTGGGCCCAGTTGACTTTCAGTTGTGATTTTTGCATGCTTCCTCTTGCATATGGCATCCTAAAATTAGAGGAGAACTTTCAGTTAATAAGGCATGCACGAGAATTGATTCCTCAATTAGGGTTGGCGCACCTAACTGGCACTCCCACTTCCAAAATGGTTATTTATTCTTGCAAGGGCATCATTTCTCGATTATTTCTTGCAGGTTGAAGCTAAAATCAGCTATTTTCTCTCCAACGCCATTTGAAGGAGCAAATGGAGGCCATTTTCAGTGTTCTTCGCAGTTCTAGTTTCAGATTGCATAGAGAAATATTTTTCCATGTTTCGTTTTTCCAGTATGTTCTTACCAAGAATTCATCAGATTGGGATTATACAGAGGCGATTTTCTTGAGGATTGAAAGAGGCAGTTTATAACTTCTATCTTCTCACCCTCACATTTCTTCTATCCTTGTCTTAGGTTTTCTCTTGCATGTCCAAGTAAACGACAAATTTTCACAAATCTTGCCATTTGGGTTTGTTTAGTACAGTATTGGCAACAAAACCCATGGGCTAGAATTTTTTGGAAAAATTGCCCCGTTGCCCCCTATTTTTAGGGTTTTCGGAAAAAGTCATCATTTCAAAAAACGGAGAAACTAGGTTTGATCAACTCTCAAGCATCAACAAAACCCATGTGCCAGAATTTTTTGGGAGAAGAAAGCTTCTGAAGCACCTGCTGTCCCTTGTAGCTTCTGCTCTGAGAAGTCATTGCATGTCGAGGGAAAAATCACTTTTTCGAATTTCTGACGTTGTGGGTTTGTTTAGAAAGATATTCTCTACAAAACCCACGTCTCGGAATTTTTTGCAAAAATTGCTCCTCGATAGGGTATTTTTAGCCTCACTAGAAGCTATTTTTAGCTTCATCGGAAAAGGTTTCAGAACATATTCGTGTTTACAGCCGACAGTCTAGTTTTTCAATATGCAATTCACTCGGACTAAATTCAAGACCAAATTGGTCTTGATTCATGATTTCATCAAAACAATTGATACTGATTTACATCATGTGCATCCAGAGGTTGACTTGAACGCTTCAAAAGGAATAGACTCGACTACACTTCAGAACATTGAGCAATTTGGGTTGCTTGAAGCGGCCTCATTTCCGATCACAACACAGAGTGTAGAGTTTGTAATTGATTGTGTAATGCATTACAACCCTACTGCACGAGAAATTCAATCAGTGGATGGGCGAATGATATGCAGTCTCAAGCCCAAAGACATCGAGAAGTGCTTCGGTATTCCTCCAAATACAAATAATTTGGTCATATCCATGGAGGAATGTGAGAAGGCGTTCAATTCTGAAAGGGAAAAATGTTAGAGAAGAATGGCAGAGAGATGGCTCAAATAGAAAAGAAGTAATTTGCCAAAGAATGTGGGTTGTGGAGAGTTCATAGATGAATACGTGGTTATGATCACCCTACTCAACTGTGCCAACGATCAAGCAAATGCCAACAAGTTTCAGTCATGGAAGTATTACATCATGGCCCAACTTGTCAATTGTAAGGAACACTATGACTAGGCTTCTTTGATCAATGACGTTCTCCACAAACAGATGGCTAGTTTCTTGGTTGCTCACGAATTCCACGTGTTCATACCTCGTGTATTTGATAACCTTCCAAGGCCAATTTAGAGGGTAGAATATTGTGGGAATTCTACGTGTACAAAAGGTTCATCAGTATTACTCGCAGCTTGAATTCACACAGTCAGAACGTCACTCCAAGCGGGTGCATGAATCATTCCTAATGTACACAGTGAGGAATCTTGATCGTGAGTTACATATGCATATTTCAGCAGAAGCCAAATCGGTGATGGTAGATTGGGTGGATTGGTTCATTCAGTTCCCTACTCTTACCTACATCCGCGTGTATGGATACTCTGGTCATCCAACCATGTTACCCTGTTATCCATCAGATAAGGTGGTGTTCATGGAATTTCTACGACAGTTGCACGAAGTCTACTCCTATATGCGCATTAAACGCAAGACAGCTACCACTTTTCCATTACAGATGGGGATTTATAGGTGTAGGTTAGTAGTTGGCGCCAAGGCTATGAGCCATGAGATGACGAGACTTAACCTTAAGTATCTCATCGAAAGACGCTGATATAACCCTTGGGGTCACTTTTTCAGCACGCCTTGGCAGCTGCTCTTCACACAAACCTTCTATGGAAGACTATTGGTTCAAATGTGAGGATGAATATGAGGTACGAAGGCGCAACTACAGCAGGTTCACCCTTTCACAGATTTCTGATTTTATGTCAGAGGATGTGGAAGGGTTATCAGATGATGATGGGGATGTCACACTTCCTCAATTCTTCAAAGATCAAGTTGACATGCAGCCGCTTCCAACCGTTGGTTGGTACGCCAGAGAAAGCACCTTTGTTAAGAAAAGAACAAGCAGAGTTGTCAAAAATAGCATACTTCACTTGGATAGCAAGAGGACAAGGAAGGTAGCCATACCAAATACAGAGCCGCCACCGGTTATTACTTCACTACCTTCCATGTCAATATCAAAACCCAGACAAAAGACATGGAGTAATCCTCCTAAAGGAAGTAGAACATTAGGGCATACAAAGGGAAAAGCACCAGTTGCTGATATAAACCAGCAAAAACAATGTGTGGGGATAGCCACAGATACAATTAAGAACGTGCCAGAAATAGAAGTAGAGCTTCCCATTCCGTCACCACCACAGTAGTCTCCGGTTCGCATCGACTTGGAGCTAGACTTGCCACCACGTAGCAATGCTTCAACGCATTCTCGCTCATCAGGAGTTCCTAGGACTAGCACCAATCCTTCTAGTGAGATTAGTCGAGATTCGTCTTGGCTTGAGAATCTCTTGGGTAGGAAGAGGAGGCAGCCATCCTATCAACTGGACTTTGCAGAATTTGATTATGTCTATCAAGACACGATAGATAAAAAGTGCAAAAAGCTGGTTCATGTGGAAATGAATGCTGACAAAGAGGTTTTAATTGAGACTGCTGCACCACGAGAGGACAAAAACTTGGATGAGATAGAGGTTGATGACTTCACATTGATAAAGGTCAACCTTGGTAAAAGCACATGCCAAGTAGATGTGGATCTCCTCGAAGTTGCAATGGTAAGCATAAAGGAGAGAGTGATAAAGGATGGTGAAGATAAAGCAGCCCTCAAGGTTGAAAACTAGCAGCTTCACCAATATATCTCCAACCTTATGCACAACACTGAAAATGTCACCGCCTTGCTCCTGCAGATGTTAGAGTTACCAACAGAACAAAATCAGCTAAGTCAATTGGTTGTTTATGGGAAGTGCCTGAAAGACTGGGAAGAAGAGTTCGTCACAAGGGGCCGTTTCATACTTTCAGAGTTGTACCAGTTGAGGTACAATGCCCACGAACTTCGTACAAAGATTTAGGATTCGGAGTAAGACCTAGCGGTTGACAAACCACAGAATGAGATCATGATCTCTCACTTGAGGATGGCATATGACTCGGTTACTATAGAAGAGGATAAGGAAGCGCTTTTTACTTGGAGAGAACAACAAATCTTCAAGGTAAAAACACATGAAATAATTTCTGTAGAATTGACCGAGAGTAGAGAAAAGGTGGCAAGTGCTATCAAGTTCGTAAGAAGTTTTGTATCACAAGTCCCTTGCTAGTATCAATGTGAGGATGGTGAATACATTGAGCTTGCCGACGTGCAGTCGGAGTTTCAAACTCTCATTCATAGTATTTTCAACGGTGATTTAGTTGGCTGTAAGTTGCATCAACTTGCAGTCATGTCAGCACAATTTGATGAAGCGGCCAAGAGTGGAAGAGAATTGCAAAATCAAATCACAGGCGGTGACGAGATGCTGCGAAGACATCGAGTACTTCAGAGGAGTATCAGTGTCTCAGATGGTGATGCTGTTAACAGCTTCTTGGAGTAGTTAATTGCTCGAGATTACAACCAGTAGTCAGGACGTCCCACCTTTTCAAGATAGACATTAGACACAACAGTTAACTTGATGCCTCTTTCCAAGTTAACTCGCTGTCTCATCTTTTATGCATGTCTATTTTGGAGTCACCTATGTACATATGGAGTTCTAGTTTAGTTTAGAATCAGTTAACTGAAGTAGTTTTTCTAGTTAATTGTTAAGTTACCTGCATTTAGACATAGGAATAAATCTTGCATGTTAGCAAGACTGAATGTTAACTCAAGGAGATTTTAGGGTTCCCTACTCCTTTGTGCTTCTATAAATAAGAGCTCCTTGTTCATTGTATTTTAACTTTTGCTTGGGATAACAAATTGCTGTGCCACCTTGCCTGCAATATTGCTATTCTATATTGGTTCACTTTGTGTAAGAATAAGATTGTATGCTAATTAGTGGCTGCATATCCTTGTTCAGTTTATTGTTTAATGTCATGTTATAAAGCTGGTTTGATTGCCTATTATGTGTTTGTTTTATCATGCAATTTGCTGTCCTAGATGTACTTTAGTTGTTAAGAAAGTTTTGAGGAAATAAATCTCACGCCTTTGTGCTTTGATCATATGTCTCATTTCTTTCAAGTAATTGGCTTCCATAATCTTTATTTTAATTTATAGCTCGGATAGAGTGTTCCACCTCCTTGGGAATTTAGAGATAAGGATTATCATTTAAAGTTGTTTCTAGTAATCTTCTTTTTAGCATACGCCTCGAATAGAGTGTTCCACCTCCTTGGGAATTCTGAGATCTAGCTTGCCATTTCATATTGTTTCCAATAAACCTTTATTTCAGCCTACACCTCGGATAGAGTGTTCCACTTCCTTGGGAATCTTGAGATAGAGGTTATTGTCAACCATTCCCTTTGCTCCTAGATCCTCTCGCTTTGATTTTACTTGAGGAAATAGGATAGTTATTGCTTTAGCCTAGTTGTAGTTAAGATCTGTAGAAACCAGAGAAAACCTTAGCTGCAACGTATTTGGTTTTATAACCTCGTGCCTTTACTAGCTGATTAAAAAAGATAGGAATTTAGATTACTTTACTTTTTACTCAAAACAACAAAAGAGAAGCTTCCCCTCCTAATTTGAAGAGTAGTTAATACTGTGCATTGCTGTCCGTTTCCAATACACACTCAAGAGGTGCGAATTGAAACACCAACAAGTGAAAAAAGCATATCAAAAACTCAACAAATGAAAAAATAATTAAAAATAGTGAAGTTTAGAGAAACAAGTTCATTTATTGCTTTTTGTATCAAATCAATTTCTAATATATACAAATTTAATCAACTAGATGTAACATACATAATGCACATACATACACCAAGAAGTACAAGGGTAATACCATATGGAGAAAATGCAAGAAAGACAATTAGAGTACAATGGCCTGTTTAATTGTTTAGAGATATGGCTTTACTAGCTAAAACCAATTGTATGGTGTTGCCAATGGGACTTCTTAGTATAATGCTCTAGATTGACTACAATAATGTAATATGTATAACATTGATTCTACGAGGTGAAGGGGATAATGTATGAGAGTAATGTCTATTTTTAGAGGGAGAAGCAAGTTATGCTTTGAAGAACTGAAGTTTTATACTTGGAATTTATAGATGCTTTCCCATATTGAAATTGGAAAGGTCATTATGATCTTGTGTGAGTGGTTGTAATTTATGCAACACTGTCAAAGATGCCAACAATTTGAATTTTCCGAAGCATTAATTGTAGATGTATGCAATTAAAACTTGAAGTATTAAATAAGAATTAAAAGAACATAAATTTAAGCCTTAACTTTCAAACTTAACCACAAACCTTAGATTAAGCGTATTGGAACAATTGCATAAATGATGTGGATGCTCAACTTAGCAACATAACATTAATGATTTTTAAATAATAAAATCAATAGGAGTTTTTTTACATAAAGATTTGTGATATATGAATAATGAATTTATAAACTTTCAAAAAATTAGATGAATGGTGAGGATTTTATCAAAGATTAGGAGATAACTCAAATGGTTGTGGAGTTAATTTGGAAAGATAAATTAGTTAACTAGAAATGGTGAGAGAAATTGCCATTTTTAACTTATGAGAGGATAATAATGAATTTATAAATTCTTTAAATGGATAATTAGATGAGGAAGTTACTAATTTGATGAATGAGTTAACTTTTGAGAAGATAATAGAATTTATTATTTTATTTAATAAATTTTATCGATGAGGAAGTTGCTAATTTGATGAATAAGTTAACTAATGGAAAAGATATGAATTATGGATTTTTTAAAGTTTAAAATGGATAATTAGCTCACATCGATTAAATAATAAAATACTATTTAACTAAATGATTAATAATAATGTAATTAATGACAATGGATAATTAATGTGATAATAATGCTAATGGTAAATGATAGTTAATGGATAATAAATGATATTAAAGTGTGATAATTAATGAATATAGAGGAATTATTTGTGTCTACATTTTGTCCCTCTTTGAGACAATATTCAAAGTAACATTGTTTCAAATAAAAGAAAAATAGCTAAGGAAAAGTAATTAAATGAGATGAAGAAAGTGATGATATGCCTCAGTTGGGTAGAAGAAGCAAATGGCAAATTTATTAGTGGAATGATTAATACCCCTCGAGAGGTTATCTCATATCTGTGCATAAATTGCATTGGTGAGCTCTTGAAAGAAGAGATGTGAAGCAGATGTTAGATGGAAGATGGAAATTGATGGAAGAAAAAATAGAAGAAAAAGATGGAGAAAATTAAAAAGGTGGATGTGAGAAACATGAGAATGGATGAAACGATGATGGATTTATGTAATGTCTCATATTTGGTATACTTATAATTTTTCCCTAAAATCACAATTTCCAAGTAAGAGACATATTTTATTAAATTACAACTTTTGATAGACTCTAGTTTAACCCTGCAATAATGCTAGCCAATGATTCAAAATATAATATAATTAATTGACTATTAGTATTGTTACATCCACTACGTTATTTAACATATATATGTACTGATCTAGATGAGTAATTCACAATACTGATTCTGAATTATTATCCCCTCAATAATCCATCATTGCGGAAGATTAGAGAAAGAACCTCAAGAGGGTGCTAGGAGTCTTTCCTACTTCTAAGCGCAAGGGTGAGTAGTGAACCCCCTTGTCTACTTAAGCAAGGAATCTTTCCCCCCCCATTCATGTACTTCCAGCTCTTCTTCCCATGAACAAATTATAGAGGCCTTAATAATTTATGATCAGATTGATAATGCACTTCGAATTAAACTCCTATTAGGTTGTATAGGAAATACATCATCCTCTTATGACTTGTGATTTCTTCAACAATCAACCATCGTAGAGATTGGAAAGGAAATCACAATAGAGTGCCCAGAAATCCTCCTATCTAAGCCCAAGAGTGAACACTCACCCTCTTGGTCACAAGTGGTAGGCACATTGGACATCCAACATGTGGTTGTCTACTTCGATGGTGATCTCGTATTTGCTCCCCTTCCTTGCATTTCGTCTTCTCCTCCATATCATTGCTTAGTGTAAATCAAACAAATCAGAATCTATTATCCACATTTATATTAAAGAATCATAATTACTTATAAGGCTCAATAATTGCTGCAAGCATCATTATTGCATAATCATATATGATATATATATTCTATATAATTATTCCCTTTTATATATATATATATATATATAATTTAATTATTCTTCATTTATATTCTACACTTATCTCCCAATAATGTTATGTCAGCAAACAGTATTTATGTACAGCAGATATCTCATTATTTATTATTTATGTACATCAGATATCTCATTATTTATTTCCTTACTTCCCTTTTCACATCACACTCTCTTCCTCTTCCTTTTTATGCCTTTGATTGTTCCACTCTTTTCTCATATATCTCATCATGCCTCTTAATGAATAGAGGTGACCCTTATGGATGGTGGCGGTTATTCAAAGGTTATCACTTTTCATATTCTTGATCTCTGCCTAAGGATTTATTTCCTTAAATCATTTCCTAAGATGGTTGCTGCTCCTTTTAAGACTTTATTGCTGTCCTTACAAAACACTAATTGTTGCTGTTTTAAGAATTGCTGCATACATACTTGTATCCCCTTAAAATAATCTGCCTTCAGAATATATTATTTTATGTTTGATATTAATATGTTAATATATTTATTTTTTATGTTTTTGATTAGATAAGCAGGGTTTTTGAAAGGGCCCTGAACCCTTTTACAAATCGAAAGATAGATCGTTCAGCTCAGCAAAACATCAAAAAACCAGCAAAGAACACCAAGACAACACAAAACAACAATGAAACGAAACCACTACAGCTCCATCAAAATGGGGCAAAACACTACACACCCTGCTCAAGGTGGTTTAAAAAATTGTTCCAAAGATTTTTGCTGAACCATTATACAAGGGTTCTTCTTCACAAATCTTTTCATCTTTTTTTTGCAAGGAGAAGAAACAAGACCACTTATGGGACCAAACAAACTAGGAATATCAACAGAGGGGCCATTAGAATCTTCAACCCGAGGCTTCTAAATGAGAGTGGTGTGATCTTCTATAACAACAAACATCTTCTCTTTTTCCTTCCAAACAAAGTGTTGTTTTTTTTTCCTTAGGCAGGTAAAGGAGGCATGACCTACTTTACCACAACAATGGCAAATAATGGGAGAATTTTCATATTCAATCTGTTGCACCCACTTACCAAATCTTGAAGATAAGGTTATCTGAGTAGGGAGAATAAGGTTATTCTCCACTAACACACAAAACCTAACAGACAATAATCGCTTCATCGATTTCGTGATCTTATCCGTAGAACAAAAATTCCCAAAAGAATTAGCAATACCCATAAAAACCTTTTCATGCCAAAACTCCAAAGGCAGCCCTAGCAAACAAACCCAAATAGGAAACTTAAGAGTGTCCGTCATAGGGTTGAAACCAAGAGACCACCTTTGAAGGCAGAGGCCGTTTTGACCAAAAAACCAAGGGCCATCAAGAAGGACCTTAGAGCAACTTTCTTCGCAAGGAAAGGAAAAGAGGAAGAAACCATTTATCATGGCAGTTACCTTGACCTGATCGCAAAATTTCCAGATCCGACAAACCCATCTTCTAACAACATCTATGTTGGGACGAAGGCCACAAAATCTCCCAACCAAGGAGCTCTTAAGCCAATCCAAAGGCTCAGAAAAGGTAGATTTAGGAACATCAAATTCAGCTAGTCCTTCCTACAAAGTAGCAATGGAGCTACCATCAGAAACCTCGCAGTGGTCAGACCCGCCACCATCCTCCAAATCATGAAGTTCCACCGAGGCAATCACAGGGGAGGAAGGAAGAACATATTGAATAGTACTCAAACCCTCAGCCCTACAATCCAACCCATCAATGGGAAGCTCAACAACTATAGGGGACAAAGCAGAAACAATAGGGACTTCAAAAGAGGAAGGAGCACCCTCCTTAACAATAACAGGGATAAGGAATCCCTTTTTGAGACCAGAAAACAGAGCTTTGTCACTAGTTTTATCAATAGAACTAACAGTCAAGTTCCTCCGAGTCTTCTGACGGGCCTTGAGAAGGATATCAAGGAGAAACTCATCCTCCTCAACCGAACCATCAACAGGATCTTCAAAGTCAGAGTACAGGAAATCATCCTCACACTCTTAAGCCCATAGGTCAACAACCGGGGAGTCAGGGGAGCCACTCCTTGTAGAACCAAAGCCACCATGGGAGCCCTCCAGTCTAGACCTCGTAGAAGTTGCAGGAATAGGAGCAAAAAACAAAGGACCAACTTTAATCCCCACCAAAGAGAGCAAGGGAGAGTACACATCAGGCCCATCTCCATCTGTGTCACCTCCTTCATCCTCGCCATCTGTAGAAGCCCCGATGCTACCTGCAGAAGAATTTGAAACCCCTCTCCCGCCGTTTTGCTTCCCTCCCAGCTTTCGCTTCCTGCTCATGGCTATTTTCGATACCTTCTATCCTAATGCTTTATTTAGAATGTTTGTTTTAAATAGTTTTTATATTTATTTTTATGTTATATGTATAAATATATTTAATATTTATAGTATTTTATTATAAGTATAATAATATTAAATCGTTAATATTTATATTTATATTTTTTAATATTTCTATTTGCTATTTTATTTTATTTATTTATTTGTATTTTTCAATGTTTTATACTTTGCCATTTCAGGGGCATGACAATTTATGATGATTAATTAGGCTGACTTTGAGCTTAGCAACCTTTATTTATTATAGCAATGGATATTATGCACTAGGATATGTAAGACCAAGGTGATGATGTATCAAATGCATGGCCTGTCTCAAAAAGAAAAGGTCCCTTGCAAGTATATGTCATTGGGCACCATGATATGGAAGACTATGATGTTGTTGTGGTGATATACTACAAGGACTATGAAAAATGAAGATTAATAAACAATACACACAAACAAGCAGGGAAGCATGCACAACAATGCAAAGACAAACATGATCTTGTCCCTAGTCAAGCTATAAATTGATTGATCGATTGATTGATGATGATGATGATGACGTTGATGTGAGAAGAATGAAAACAATGTGAGGATTGTGTTGTTAATGACAAGAACAAAACGAAGATCGAGAATGACATCTCGATGACAATAATGTGACTAAAATGGATCAAGGTTTGCAGTGAGGTTGGGAACCAAACCAAGGGATGTTTTGGATGATGCACTAGATCGCAGAGCAAAAGTGCATGAATTAGGATTGTTGCATATGGATATATTGCTTTTGGGATTGGTTGCATTGTGGAGGTATGTTTGGATAAATGGATTGGAGTGTTGTGAGGAATGTGTGGATTGCTTATGGTTAGAAGCTTGGAATCAATGTCAAGGGAGAATCAAGTGTAGTGATAAGGATGAAAGGATAAGGGATTGCTTAGATAGAGTATGGGAGGATGATTAGGTAAGGGATAGGAGATGTGGGGATTATTGGATGTGATCCCCAAGAACTATGTGGCATAGGAATAATATGTTTTTTTCCAAGATATAGGGTTGGATAGTGCTTTGTAGGCAATGGCATGATGTTAGATAGTGCATGGGCAAATGTGGACATGTCGAGAGTTTGCAAAAGCATGTTTGAAGTTTGTGTTTGAGTGCTTATCAAGATCAATGTGGGTAGGGAAGATGAATGGAAACAACGTGGATTGGATGGGAAATGACGTGGAATGAATGAAAAAAGATGTGATGGATGAGACAACTTGCCCCCAAGTGTAATAGTACACATAGATAATTGATTTTACACGACGTTTGTTTGCCAAGTTTTCATTATGGTACTTCTCTAAAGCACCATAAGAATGGTTTTCACTATTGGACGAATTATTTCACTTTACCTTTTTTTTGGTTGTTAGACATGACACTTGTTTGTTGGATGATCGCCCCCAAGGTGCCATAGAAATGGTTTTCGCTAGAGGGTGATTTTTCTCTTTACTATTTTTGATTTTTTTTGGTATTTTTTAAATGACATTGATGTTCAAATGATCATCAACTATTTTGGTCTACTTGATAGTGGTGATGTAGATGCTGATGTCATGATATGCTAGTAGTGACCTGTATGAAGGCATTGCCTTCTCAATAACATGGCGCCTGTAGGCAATCCAATGTTATTGTGATCCTTGTTGATACTATGGTTGGCCTTATCTGAATGTGCACATTGTGATAGTGTAGTGAGTGTCCTTTCAATAAAGTTTTGCTACAAGGGTGTGGTGGATTTGTGCAACAGGGTTTTTGGATTTCAGGCAAAATGTTGGATTATGATGGGGGATGGTAGATGTTGATGGATTATTAGGCATTTTGGATGTAGGATTTTTTATTTGCCAAACTTGGGTGGTGGGTGATGGAGTTTGGATTTTGGATTGGGATTTTGTTTAGGGCCAACACTTTTATACACCTTGTGTGGTAGGATTAATGACCATTTTGAAGGAGGTTGACATCTATTATATGTAGGGGGCCTTTTTGCTAGTGGTTCCACATTTTGATTGACTATTAGATTTGAATCCTTGGCTTCGCTTGATCTAGTTTGCTTTAGGATCCATTTTGACTTCATGTGTCCACTTTGATTTTTGAATTAATTGGCTTTTTACATTTGATTTTGATTTTTTTTCTTTGTAAGACATTTGTGTTTGTTGGTTGTAATTGTGGTTTTAAGGATTTGGGAACGATGGTTTACGGTGTGAATGAGAGGAGTGTTGGCAACAACCTTGTGGTAAGGACTATGCATGACCCCTATTTTGATGCTTGCATTGGATGAAGTTGCCTCCAATATCCTCGAGGTACCACTAACATCATTGGATTTCTTGATGAATGAATAGTCGAGACCTTGATATTCGGGCTTTGAACAAAAGTGCATTGGTTATAAAATACCTTGTTCATGCAATCCTAATCCTTTTTGATTCTGCATGCCTTGACAAATCTTGTTTCCAATGGGGTATTTGCTATTTTAGAAACAAGATGCAAACCCATCTTTGTGTAGTTGAAAACCATTAATGTTTGGTATTATTTCTTCTATAAGAAAGCTTGTGTTGACAAAAGTGGATGATCCTAGTTGATAGGATATTGGGGCTTTTGCCTTGTTCATGCTTGTTGTTGCTTGATTGTTTAGGATGTTGATGTGATTCATAGTAGATTCTTTATCAATATGTTTAGTGTGATCCATGTCATTTGTTTGATTATCTGTGTGTTCAAGGGAGTCAAGTGTCTCATCTTGGGAAATGGAGGTTGCTGGCATATGGATGGGATCAACTTCAATTATACGACCATGGATGTGATAGAGGTGGATGAGGGGATCATCTTGGATTTCTTGATCATAGAGAAGATCTTGATCAAGGAATGATTCATCTTGGATGTCATGATCATAGATATGGTCTTGATCAAATATTGCTTGGATGTCATGATCGCAAATATGATCTTGATCAAACATTGAATTAACTTGAATGTCACGATCATCTATGGGGATTTTCTTGGTAACTTGATCTTGATTTGTGTTAGAGCTTGTTTCATCATGCTTTGGAGTTAACTCTTGACATAGATCCCAATGGTTTAGACAATGGAATGTGAGTTTGGATAAGGATAGGAGATTCTTGAACGAACTCATGATTTTGGCATGGCAATAATGGATTTTGGATACTTGGGTGACTTGGGTGATTTGAGTGAGCTTGATAGGTGATTATGATGGTGAGAGATGTTTGGATGGTGTAGGATTAGTGATGTTATGGGAAGACATAACTTTGCTTTTGCATTGGAGCTTAAGATCCTTTGCTATTAGTTCTTGGAAAAAATCCCTAAAGTTGTCTTTATTGGTTATGTTTTTGGATTGGGATGGAGTCGATTGCAATGGTTTAGAGGATGAAGGGTTGGGATAGGAGGTGGAGGCTACAAGGCTTTCTTGGTTTGGTGATGGGAATGTGGAATTGTGATATGGATGGGAGATAGGGATTTGGGATATGGTTTGGTGTGGATAAAGGATTGAGCTGAAGGATAGTTTTCCCTTGTCAACGGTAAATAGGTGGTTGTTTGAATTGATAGCTTAGGGGAAGCTTGCCTCGAATGCTTAGGATATACCTAGCCATGGCATCCTTACCCTAGCTTAAGACATAGTCTAGGATTTCTTTTTTAAGGGAAGGATCAATGGATAAGCAATTAGGATTGATGGGGGAGTTTTTGTTAGCATGTTCTTGGATTGGAGATTGGGATGAGGATTTGAGGGATGAATTGGAGGTGGGGATTTGTGATATGGATTGGTGTTGAGGAAGGCTTTGGATGAAAGGTTGGTTTCCCTTGTCAAGGTTGGGATGAGGATTACTAATGGATATGTGTTGAGGATTAGGGGTATAGCTTGTGTAACTAGTTCTTGATATCAAGGATTGATTGATGGGCGATTAAAGCTTATGGGTTCTTGGTATTGAGGATAGATGGATGGGTTTTAAAGCTTGTGGGCACTTGGTATTAAGGATTGCTGAATGGGTGAGTTGAACTTGTGGCAAAATTTCTTATATCAATAGTCTAAGGTTTGAAAGTATTCATCTTGATCCATAAGATCCATTATCATCATAGAGGTTATATTTTGGTTGATCAATAAGGCTGGTGTGATCATCATCATATCGAGGTTGGATTACAACGTCTTCTTGCTTATTGATAGTCTAATGATGTATTTGGTTTTCTTAGCTTAGACCTTGGATATAATGGTTATAGCTAGTTGTAAATTATTTTCGTCATAGGGGTCATATTCTGGTTGATTAACAATGCTAGTGTCATCATCATCATCGTCATCATCATCATCAGAGAAGGGGTTTTTGGTTTGACTAGGAAACTCATCAAAGTAAAATGGAAGTATGATTACGAATTTGGATTGGGGTGGACAATGGGATGATTTGGATTGTGGATGTAGGACAAGTTGTGAAAGTTTGGGATTGGGGTGCAAAGGATGGTTTTTCCTAATGTCTATGAAGTGGATTTATTAGGGTTGGTTGAGTTAGTGGATAATGGCTGGTATCTAACCCTTAGCAATAGGTGGAAACACAAATGATTTTTTTATTTTTTTTCCTTTTTTGGTTTTTTGATTTTGAATAAGCTCAAAAAAGATAGAAAGACAAAATCCTATGGTTTGAAAGGATAAGTTCCCCCCTTTGGCTCAAAGCAGGGAAGGTTGATCTAACATTGACAAACATACAAGATACATAAATATTCTTAGAATTATTTAGGTAGGTGTCTCAATCATTATGGGCCGACATATATGCTACCTATCAAGTGATGGGTAGCTAGGGAATGCAAGGTCATGTACCACCTATGCACCACTTACCTTGAAGGTTAAAGCCTTACCCAAAGTTAATTCTATTTCCCCACTTTCAAAGAACTTTGTGAATAACTTCTCAGGCCTAACTAGTATTTGATGCACCATAAGGAAGGATGGTTGGAAATCTTAAAACTAGGTTGTACAAGCTTCTAGGGGTGTGCTTGATATATTGCAAGGGCACGCGAGTCTTAATCCATGAAAATGGAAATGAAAAAATGTTAAATAGTCGGGAGAAGAGGGTACCCCGCCCTTCTCCTTCACTTCCCCAAGGTATAAAGTTCATGGGGGCTTAGCTCAAATGACAAGATTCCAAGTTCCAAAAGGCATATTCCCCTCCCATTCCCACTCTTTATACTCCGCCGAAACATTTGAGTTGAGGTCATTTCCTTGGTGATGAAATCCAAGGCAAGCCTTTTAAAAAGAAATTTGGGAGGAAGTGGGTGTTTTTGATTCTCAATATCAGACAAGAGTGCGAGAGAAGAGCATATGCACTCACTTCTTTGGGATTAAAAGACAATAGTAAATTGATTAAGCCAAATTGAAGTGTGAAGGTGGATTTTAATCCCACAAGCAATGATTATCAAACATGCAAAAAAAAAAGACAAGGCAAATAGAAATTGAAAAAGGTCTATAAACAAGTCTTCTTTAGAGTGTCTTGCAAAATTACAAGATTAGAAGTTTGAAAGTTTTGTTCTTTGACTTGCAAAAGACATTGTTTTCAATATTTTATTCTTTGGCTAACGTTTTGCAATAAGCACATTAGTATTTTTCAAAGATTAAAAACTTGGACACACGATTTATTGCAAGGACAATGTGTTAAAAATGAATTGAAAATCCCTACAAAAATTAGAAACAAATTTCATCACATAGAGAAATAAACGTCCTTGCAACAATGATTTTCTATGCGATTTAAAAAAAATTCATCAAATTTAATTTTCATTTGCAAAAGTTATGAGCATTTAAAGATTGAAAATAAAGGCTGATTTTGATTGATTATACCTGAAAATTTGGGCTGAATCTTTAAAAACTACGTCATGCTTAACAAAGTTCTTTGAGTCACCTTTCCAAATTTGCCTACAAAAAATTGAAATTTTGATATGCAAGCAAAAAGCTAATGCTATTTTGAATCGATAGTGCTGTTTTAAGGACTAAAAGGATGGTGGGGGGTCTTGCCAAGTAGTGAATGAATTATTTAATCAAAAAGTGAAATGGAAGTAATTTTTAATAGAATTTAGAACATGCAGCCGTTAAAGTACAGTTTAAAAAGTACAAATGTACAGATTATCAAAGAAAGAGCTCGACAAATGAATTTTTTATTCCAAATATTTTTCTGCATCAAAGCATGTCATATTATATATATTTTTTATGTCTAGGCCTTTTGGACTCAACTGTAATGTCCTTTTCACATCAAGATTCCCCTAAAAAAAGTTGATCTTCAGGACTGCCTGAAAAGACAAGAGAATTGTGAACAAGAAACACCAGAAAACTCACAATCACCAAGGTTAGTTAATAGGTTAGCATGGTTCACATCAGGTTCACCAAAATGTATGCAATTAAAATTTGAAGTATTAAATAGGAATTGAAAGATTATAAATTTTAATCTTAATTTTTAAAGTTAACTGCAAACCTTAGATTGAATGTATTGGAACGATTTGTTTGTAAATGATGTGGATGCCCAACTCAACAACATAACTTTAATGTTTTTAAATAATCAACATAGTTTGTATGCATCAAGATTTGTTATATGTGAATAATGAGTGAAATGAGGGCTTGATCAAAGATTAGGAGATAACTCAATTGGTTGTGGAGTTGATTTGGAAAGATAAATTAATTGAAAACGGTGAGGGAAATTGTCATTTTGAACTCATGAGAGGATAATAATGATGAATTTTTTAATTCATTAAATGGATAATTAGAGGAGGTTACTAAATTGATGAATGAGTTAACTTGTGAGAAAATAGTAATAGAGTTTATTAATTTATGTAATAGATTGTATCGATAAGGAAGTTGGTAATTTGATGAATGAGTTCACAAATGGAAAATTTATGAGAAGGTAATTATGGATTTTGAAATTTTAAAATGGATAATTAGCTCACATTAATTAAATAATAAAATATTATTTAATTTAATGATTTATAATAGTGGATAATGATCATAATTAATAATGGATAATTAATGAGATAATAATGATAATGGTAAATAGTAAATGGATAATAAATGACAAGCTTGTAAAACTCAATGCTTAATTGTTGGACGTGCGGTTACTTGCACGCCATGAGCAACGCCGAGTAAATTGTGTTAAAACGCGCGACCGAGTAACTAGTAAAAAGTGTAGTTTTTTTCTTGCAAAAACTCTCGAAAATGCATCAAAACTCGTGCTTCAACCTTGCAAAACGTGACATTAGTAACTTATAAGTTAAAAAAAAGGCAAACACTTTTTTTTTAAACCTATCTTCACCTCCACGACTCATTTCGGGATGCGATTTAGGGTTTGAAGGATGCCAAAAAGGCACAGAAAGCTGCGACGAGGGCACAAATTTGTGAAGGTTTTTCCCTAACATGTTTTTATTTATCCTATCTTCAACTACGCATTTTTTTTTAATCTTTAACAGCTGCTCTTTTTTGCATTTTCGTGGATGCCTCTTCTCAAATTCAATTTAAGTTTTTTAATAAAAAAATCCAGAACTAGTTTCATAATTATGTATATTTAAAATTTTAAAAGAGAAAAGAAACTTTTTACTCTCTTAATTTTATTTTAAATATAGTTTTTTTTAAGTTTCATATTATCTATTAAAATATTAAAGTAATAATCTTTTAATTTTTTTGTTTATTTTCATGTATATTTAAAAAAAAAAACAAAAACAAATACTTTCAAGTTTAAACAATATTTATCTTTTTTTTTGTATAATAATTTAATTTCAATATTATAAAATTATTTTATTTTTATCCTCAAATTATTTTAATTGTAGTTGTTTAATTCCAATATTTATTTCAATTTCTCTAATTTATTCAATAATTATTTAATTTCAAAATTTATTTTGTTTCTATAGGTTATATGATGAAATCAGTAATATGTTCTACAAATCCAGTTTATATGTGTGTTTTTGAAGAATATTTTTAAAAATTATGTATTTTCAAATGTTAGATAAATTTGTCGAGTTTTTCCCCGAGTTTTTGCCTAGTCCCGAGTTTTTAAAATTCTTTGGCCTATAGAGTTATTGCCGAGTCCGAGTTTTTCAACTATGGTAAATGATATTAAAGTGTGATAATTAATGAATATTGGAGGAATATTCTTAGTGTCTACAATAGGCACTGGAGTATTACGATGTATTGGTTATTAAAATTCATAAAATTTGAGTTCCATCAAACTCTAGAGTGAAGTGTTTTTTGCAAGTAAAGTTGTCTAGCTCCAACATTGATTATGGTTAAGTACACCACAATGAACAACATCACTGCTTCACAATAGTGACACCAAAAAGGCCATATGGGGCTAAGGCTAGGGAGGGGGGAATAATTGCAAAAGCCAACATTGATGTTAACCATCCATGTTGGGAGCCTTTTTAATGGCCAATTTAAGGCCATTTATTAGCGTGAGAATTGAGTAACTTTCTTTTTTAAATTGGAGACATAGCAAGTCCTTGGTCATGCCCACAAGCTTTCCTGATGTTTTTTTGTATTTAAACTTGCAAATATTAGCAAGGATTCATCGAGTCCCTACACATTGGTTTAAACATGGTGGAAATTAAGGCACTCAAGTTGTTTTGGTTCTTGCAAGCTAGGAGTTTGTTAAGAGAAGTTGAGTGACATTGTTCTTAAAAATTAGTGCTCACATTGTTAAGGGAAGGATAAATTAAAAGAAAATAGTGCTCATCATTAATTTCATTGGTCACATATTTTATAAATTTGCTCACCCTAAGGTATTGTTGGGTTAGTCCAATGGTAGTATTGAGGTCATGGACATTAGTCCAATTTGCTTTTTTCGTGGTTAGTATGATTTTTTTATTTTATTTTCATTGGTTAAAGTAGGGTTTATATAAACTTTGTAGTCTATCATCTTTTTCATGTTAACTAGTTCGGATTTGCTCTACATGTAAGATTTGTTATTATGTATGTTATTGATTTGGTTTGTATATTCTATATTCCATCATTTAAGCCAAGCTTTACTGTGTGATGTTATACTTCTCTTGGGTGGCTTGATAAAGATTGGTCATATTATAATTGATAATGTATGTTGTGTGACTCAAATTGAGTAGCTTGTGTCTATATTCCAGGTAACTTGTGGGTTTAGATTCCATGTAAACACTATTAGGACTTGTTGATGCGTGTTTTATGACACACCAAACATCAGAATAAAATGCCCAAAGACACCCTATCCTCTCTTGAAAAACCACTGCGTATGCTAAGATTGCGAGAAGATCATATGGCGATTCCAAGGTTCCCTATGTCAAGTATTGACGTGCGGATAAGCTCAATGGTCGTTGTGATATGCCGGTAGCACAAAGGGACTTATGCTAGGCTTGTTCAATTCACAATGAAGGTCCAGACAATGAGGCTCTACTGTTTGGGTCTTGGATCAAACAAACTATAAAAGGAGATAAAGGTTTAGAATTTCTAATCTACTTCCTAAGAATTCAAGAGACGGTATTGACTTGGTTGAACCAATAACCACGCTTTGCTTCGCCACGCTCAACGACAACTACACAAAGGGGGTGCAATCTTCAAGGGAATGTGGTTATGATTTTCACGTCATGAATAACTACCATCAAATTGAACAATATTTATCTAGACAGAAGTTAAGCATCCACAATAAAGCTCAAGCTAACTTTACGCATTGAATGAAAATCATCCATTCAAAGAAAGTATGAGCAAAAAGTTTCACCATAAATCAATGCTTATCAGATCTTGCATTCATCTAACATACATGAAATAAAATCTAAACTATGATGAGGGATAAGAACCATGCCGACTCCAAAATAAAAGAAGTAATCACCATCAAAACAATGCATGCATTACTTATTACTTTAGTAGTCATACACAACAATTACTTATCTTAACATGTTTTGCAACATGCTCTCATATTTTACAAATGAGGGGTGAACTCAATTTATAGGCTCTCCAATTACAATTCAATGGCCAAGATTGATTTAGGATCAACGGCCGAGATTACAAAATAAAACCCTAATTAGGGTTTGTTGCAACTAACTACTCCTTGACCAATGAGAAAATTACATTCGAGGACACTTGTCCTTTTTACTAAATATGAACCAACAAATAAAATAGAAAGTTGTTGAATCTGGGCGTGCTGACTTGGAACAACTTGATTGGTCGAGGCGCCACTTCAGTAGGTTGGATGTCCTCCTTGGTCACTTTGTTCGTTTTTCCATGCTCTTGCCTTAGAATATTTTCCTTGCCGACGACTCTGCCCTTTGTGCGTGTTTCTTCCTAGCTGGATTCCTTTTGGGACTTTGATCTCTTCTTCTTACCTGTAGTGGAAGTCTTGCCTTGGTGCAGACGTCTGGACTTGAAGTTATTTTCTTTCCTGATTGCTTCAATAGGTCTGGGATTGTAGATGAAATCCCCCCAAGATGTCTGGATATTCTTTCAAGTGCCTTGAATTTGGAGAAGAATGCCTCTGCGCTTTCACCACAATGGAGGAAATTGGAATTTTCTCTGTGAAGTGTTTCCCATACTTAGCCAAATTTTGGCTATTCAAGTTCATTTTGTAACACCTTCACGCGGACCATTCAACATTTGGCCAAGGTTTCAGATGAACTTTGCCTGTGGATTTGTCTTCAATTCTGAATCTGGCTTGTGCTATGTAGGGCAAACTCCATCCTTGGACAAGGATTTTATTCACTTCCCCTCTACTTTTCTTCTTTATTCCTCTTGTTTTCCTTCCAACACTTCGTCAATTTTCTGAATTTTTTCTCCTTGGGCGTACTTTACTTTGGTCTCGCCATCCACTCTTTATGCCAAGGTCGGAGTTTATGAGGCTTTGGACATTCCTTGTTGAGGGAGGTTAGACTTCACTTGTGCCTTTTTTTTGAATTTTTTACGTAGCCAATTTTTTCATTTTCTTCCTAAGTCGGACTTTGCATGTGCTTTGCCATTTCCTCGGCGGACTTCATATGAGCTTGGACGTTTTTCTTCAATCAAAGTCGGACTTCATGATGCTCAAGACATTTTCTTCTCTAGGCCCAAGTCGGACTTTATTTTTCCTTGGACATGCCTTATAAAGGTTTGGACATGCTTTGCTTGGGAAAAGTCAGACTTTCTTATGCTTGTGCCGTCCATCCATTGAGCAAGGTTGGACTTTGTCTTGTCTTTGCCATTTTTTCTAAGTACCAAGGTAGGACTTTCCTCTTGTTTGGACATTCTCACCATTCCTTATGGCGGACTTTGGAGACTTCTTTCCATACTGCAAGGGCAGACTTTGGAGTCTTCTTTCCATACTGCAAGGGCAAACTTCAAGAAGTTCTTGCCATTCTCATTTTGGTATGGCGGACTTGGAACTTCTTTTCCACATGTATTTTCCTTTTACACTTCGCCAAAATTCAAATTTCATTTTCCGAGGCATCAAATACTTAGTCAATTTCATGAAATTTTTCTCCCCAAGGTAGCTTTACATAGGCAAGGCACTTATAATTAGCCAAATTTTTCAAGTCTTCCCCCTCAAAGGTGTTCATACTTAGCCAAATTTTTTAATTTTCTGCCTTCTTCCAAGCTGTGTGGACTTCACCAACTACTTGCCATTTCCTTTTCCATGGCATGGTGGACTTGCCATGTCCTCATGCCATGTCTTTGTTGAGTGGGGCAGACTTGTCTCAGTGTTGAGCCATAAAGGTGGGCGGACTTTGCCTTTGCTTATGCTATCCAAACTTTCTTCCAAGGGCGGACTTTCCTTTCACTTGTGCCATTGCTTCCTTATGCTGGGTGGACTTTGTATTAGTCCATGCCATGTCTTGGGCGAACTTCACCTACCTTCATGCCATCTTTATTATGCTGGGCGGACTTTACCTCTAACCATGCCATTGTCTTGGGGTGGACTTTGCTCATTATCAAGCCACTTCACATTTTACTAAGGGCGGGCTTCACTCATATTCTTGCCATCTTGAGGCGGACTTCACTTAACCTTGTGCCATCCTTCATTATGGTGGGCGGACTTTACCTAAGTCTAAGCCATTTGTTGGGCGGACTTTGTCTCATGTCAAGCCATCCAAACTTTCTTTCAAGGGCAGACTTCATCTCCACTTGTGCCATCTTCTCTTGAGCTGGGCGGACTTGTTTTGAAGTCAAGCCATTTGGCTTGGGCGGACTTGGCACTTCTCCATGCCATGGCAAGGCGGACTTGCCTTGAAGTCATGCCATATCCAATTGCTTTGCTGGGCGGACTTCCTTTGACTTGTGCCATTGCCTTTGATGTTGCTGGGCGGACTTTCCATGAGTCCATGAATTCTTACCTCCATACTTAGGCGAATTTACCATGATTTTCAGATTTTTCCCAGATTTTTCAACATTTTTCTATGATTTTATGACTGATTTTTTTTTTTCAAATTTCATTGATTTTCAAATTTTCATCATGGATTTCATGAATTTTTTCAAACTGATTTTTTGTGATTTCCATTGGTTTTTTGGAACTTTTGAGTGGATTTTCGAAATTTGGGCACTTTCTAAATATGGAAACCCTGCCAAAAATAGAAACTTTTCCAAAAATAGTAACTTTCCAAAAATAGCCCCTAAAAAATAGGAAGTCTAACTTGGGCTAAAAATGCCAAAAATGAAGTCCCTAAAAAATAGGGGTTCCGGAGGGACAGTCCCCCAAAAGTAGGAGATGTCAGAATTGACCGAAATGACAGTCGATCTTCGTCCCTTGGGCCTCCTAAGCACAGTGGTGATGTTTGGACAATGATTCAGGCTCAAATTCTTCTCTTGGCTCGGATGACTCTTCAAAACTTTAACTCCTCGTTGTAAAGAAACATGGTGATAAGCAGTTGTGACGCCAAGGCAAAACTCAAAAAGCAAAAACAAAGGGTTCCCATTTGCAATGGGGCGATGTGTGAAAAGGTCACAACAGGACTCAATTTGACAGTGCAAAATGTTGCTCGAGTCTTAGTATCTTTGTGCATTAAGCCTCATTTTGCCCATCATATATAGCCACTGACTTGAGAAATCTTTAATTGGGTCCCCCTTTGGTCAAAATTGCCTAAGTGTTGTCTCTTTTCATCCTCCATGTTCATATCAAATGTTAGAAGTTGCAAATTCAAGAAGGTTCTAAGCTTGGGAGTGTTCTAGTCATTTTTTGCTATTTTTGCAGAGTTGTAGGGTTTTGGTGGACTATTGGATTTCTTCCTCTTGTTTGACCTCCTATCTTGATTGTGTTCCACATGAAAGTTCCACAATATTTATCAGACTCTTGTGTTCTTTCATTTGCCTTGCTTTATCCTTTTGTGGGTTTTCAAAGGACTTTTGGTCTTATGTCTCCCCTCCTAGCCTAGCTTCTACCATATCATATCTTTGCATGCTCCTATTCCCTTGCTTTAGTTCCCATTTCCTTGCTTTGTGGATTTGCATAGTTCCAATGGTAATTTGGACTTTCCTTTTGCATCCCAATGCCTAGACCTTCCTTCCTTTCCTATATCCCTGCAATCATCCATTTTCTCTCCTTTGTGGGATTTCGGAGTTAATTTGAACTTTTTTTCGGGTTTTCTTCTTCCTTGCAACCTTCGAACCTTCCCCGCTCTTGCATTGAATCCCCACATTTCTTTTTGTTCGTCTCTACCACTCACCGAATCTTCCTAGGATGCCATTAAGAACCCAATTTGATTCCGAAAGCTACTCTAAAAGGATTTTCCTACCTAAAAACCCATGTCCATCCCAAAGTTGCCAATTTTCTTGCAATATCAATGGTGGATGATGAGGGCAACCATGGTGCCATTAATACTATAGCTGAGTTCTGGATGTAGATGATATTCATGCAAGCTCCAGGCTGCCCATTTAGCAGATTTCATGGGATTTTAATATGTCTTGCATGCCACATTTATGATATTAAGTTGTAAGCTGAATACTTGCAAGTGACTGGGGAACCAAACAAAGTGCTTTATATTCCAGTGCATTTGTTTTTCAAGAGATTGCTCATTTCTACATTTCCACATGAATGCAAGTGTTGAGGATTGTTTAGAGTTTCAGCTCTTGCAAGTCTAGTCACCAACAAAACAACTTGTTTTGTATATCACAAAGAGGTAATAAGTTTGTAACTAATATCTGTAATTGAATGCCTCCTTGGCTGTTTGTAGATCTTCAGGGGAACTTGTATGTGACGAATTATGACAACATTCTAACATAGAGTTTCCTCTTGCCACATTTATTGGTACACTTGTAATAGAGATTTGATGAATGTCACGACATTCTAAGTCATTGCATTCGTAATGGTCTCTTCTTTATGGCATATGAATTTCTGTAGTTTGGAAAGGTATTATTAAGTTACAAGTATGTTTGGTTATTTGATATTGTTTTTCTGTTGTTATTTCTAAATTGGGACTTTGTAACCCGATATATAAGGCACCGGACTTGGAAGCTTATAATCCACTATACATTCAAAACAAAAAAAACATTTTTCACTGGTAGATTAAGAGTTGGTTAGTAGTTTGTATGCATCTCATCATTCAGTGGTTCGACCAAGGAAACATCTTAAGCGAGCCTTGAGAGTTATTAACTTATTATTGTAGAGAATCATGTTTTGCATACCTTCATCTTGGATAAATGCAATGATTTTCTTATCAAGATAAGAGGTTAATGTGCAGTAGGATAGTCTTTGGTCTAGTGACAACTTTTGGGGCCAAGTGTATATTGGATACTACTGCTGTACTTTTAGTCTTTCTATCTTTAGTTTTGATTAATCCTGTAAAGGATACTTCTAGGAATACCTTCTTGGGTCTAGTTGAGCCTAAAGCAAAGGAGATAATATCTACTCTCAGCAATTGGCTTGTGATTACTCACTCACATTCTATTGATGAGCTGATTGATTTGTCTTCAGCATGACATTTCGTTGGCCTTGAAGCGGATTGATTCCTTAGGAGTTTGAGCAGCGATCTTGGAACCCAACAAGTACAACCAACTTTGAACAAAATAATACATTAGGAAAGATCACATTTTATTGTAGATCTGAAGGCTATAAAATGTTTATGGATTTGTTCAATACTGTTCTAAGTCTCATGAGCAATGCTATAAGCCTATAGACTTCAGAATAATCTATAGTGATTAGATTGATTAAATTATTAGATTTAAAAAAAATTCATTCGCAAAGTTAAACTTTTCGTAATGTACTTGAATACTATTAAGAACTTTGAAATCATCAATTTTTCTCTTTCAACCAATTCCTAAATATTTATCAGATTCTTAAACAACATAAAAATGATTTATTATTTTTCATTAATATAATGAGAATAATTGATTTCTTTATTATCTACATTGTTAAAATATTAATATGTATTTTTTTCCTTAAAGATAAAGGCCACATCATACATGTAAACAATGATATAAAGAAAAAAAACCTTATTTTAAACGTGTGATAGTTTTTATTTTTTATCTTTTCATAAACAAGAATGGTGTCAACCATACAATATAAAAGGTTTTATCCAAAAAAAACTGTGAAATGGGCCTTTGAATTTAATAATTTATTTTAGGTAAAATATATTTTTCATCAAACTTTGAATAAATTTTTAAATATAAATATATTATTTATAATTTATTGAAACAGTACTTTTTAAAAGTTTTTTTTATAGATTAATTAGTTGGAGGTTCTATTGAGGCCCTCACCTGTGAAAAAACAAATCAAACAACATTACATTTTTTCCATCCTCCTTATAACATGAGATCTTAAAATCATCTGGGGAGAGACTCTTTTCTTTGATTTAGCTTTTTTGTTGGCAACTGTAGTTCAACCTCCTTTCTTGGGAATACAATCTCCATGCCATCATCCTCTATGCCCTCTACAATCTTATCAGAGGGCAATTCCTCTTCTAAAGAAAGAGCATCAAGCCTTTTAGATTCCTGAAACAATTCTGAACCTTCAACAGCATTGGCTGAAGATTCTGCCAATAACTTTAACACCTCCTCTCGTAACATTTCAGAACAAGCTGCTTTGTTGCCCCTTAACAGTGAATCCAAAGGCTTCAACAATTCTGCCTTATGTGCAGACTTAGGAATCAAATACATGTTCGCCAAGACCTGCTTGCAGGGAGGAGTCATAGACACAGAGATAACAGCTTCATTGACCATTGTAGAATCTACTGGAAGCTTTTCCTGATCACAAAGTACATCATCCACATTCAGCTTCAATGAATCTTACCTGTGCCCTTGATGTCCCAACTGGAAAAGCTGGTCTACTAATGGGAGATTTAGACACAAAGGGGCAACCAATTACTTGATGCCGCAGATTTGCATTCAGCCACCAAGTAACCTTACCAGCTTTATGTTTTTTCTCTGAACAATCTTCCGATAGGTTATCAAGCCCAAAAACAGTTTCAACATCTAAATGTTACTTTCTCATAATCAAGGCTGCTTCCAAATGGCATTCCCAACTTTCAGGCATATCTCAGCAAGAGGACCCAAAGAAGGTCCAAAACTACCAAAACGTGAGCATATGTAGACTGAAAGCACAGCTTAGGATTTCAGGAGATGAGGAGACAAATTTACCAAAGGAATAGCCAAAGCTTTCCAAGGTGTAGGGAATCTAGAAGTGTGAGGGTAGATTAGGCTATGTTAACCATATTGGAACAATCTTGAATATTTCTTTTAAAGGATTAAAACTTGAGAACCCTTGGGCACAAGGGTAAATCACAAGCGATAATGAAGAGACCTTGGGCACAAGGGTAAATCACAATAGGTTTCTCAAGAAATGGTTTCCAGGTTTGAGTAATCACTAACCATTTATTCAGCTTCAGCAGACTAGGCTGTAGGTTGCTAAACCTGCATATTGAACCCATTTTTTCATTCTGTTTATGTACCTCAACTTCTGATCCCATATCCAATGGTGGGATCTTCTGACCAACTTTAACAGGCCTCCCTTGGGCTGTCTGTTGCTCTTAAGATGAACAACCTCTTGCATTTGCATTCTGTATTCCTGCAGACAAATCTACAATACAACTCTGAAAGCTCACTTTGTTTCTGCCTGTATCCACATCCAAGAACTTGTGCCTGCCAGGTCTTCTCTTCTTACTCAGCTCCTTTTTCAGCCATTCGACCCACACCATTTCCAGCATGAAAACTGACAATGGGAGCACAAGGGGCACCATCAGGTGCAGCTCCCTCTTACATGGAATCGTAGGAGCTGCAACACCCTCTTGTGAGCAGGTGGCAATTCCATTGCTTCAAATTAGGGTATTGCAGCAACCTTTGAATTTCCCATGGTTCATCTTGATAAAAGCTTTAAAAAAAGTTATATACAATTACTTTAAACTTTGAAATAAAACATTTAATTGAAATACGCACAATTTAGATTTGTTTTTTATAATCATAAAATATAAATTCTATTTATTATTTTTATGAATGAGTTTTTGCCATGTACCTTTAGATGTGGTTTTTTTGCAGAGTTCAATTTTGTGATATTTGGATTCCTTTGCAGTGGCCTCATCTAAACTTGTGAAACAGATGAGAACATTATATACCTAACAATCAAAAGCCATAACAGGATAATTTTTTTTTTTCAATAAAGACTATAGAAATACTAATATATATTTAATTTTCCTTTTTGGAGAAAAAGTAATTTCCTTATTAATATATAAAATTAGAATGATTATAATGACATATTTTTTGCTTGTATATAAAGGTCACTCCCAAACATTATTAACATCTTAACAATATGATCAGAGAAAAAAGGCCGCGTATTAGAAAATAATTATATAAATATTTGAAATTATAAATAAATTGAGCTTTGTATAAACTTAAAATTTAAAAATATTGAATGTTTTTTTTGATGTTTATAAATTTAATAATTTATTTATAGGTAAATTTATATCTTTTATTTTTCTTTTAGTTGGGAGTTTAAAAATAAATATTATTTTATTTTGAGAAATGTTTTAACTATGGTAGGAAAATTCTTTCTCGGGAAGAAATCAGCAAACTAAAAGATGATACTTTCCCAATTAGTTGGGATTTAATTGGGATAGGGTTAGTGTCAGAGAATCAATTGCTGCAGAAATCAAGAAAAACCCAGAAAAAATTAGAATAATTTCAATTTAATCACAAAAATATCTTGATCTTTCGAACAATTAAATTGTGATTTTTTGGTAAAAATTGTTTTGGGTTAGGGTATGATTGATTTGATAAAAAACAACAATGATTTAAAAAAATCTTGGACACTTGACTGAGCACCAATTTAATTGTGGTTCACTTTCAAGGCTCCTTAACAAAACATGCTAATATACTATGAATGGTATATTTTTTTAATATTTAAGAAAAGCATCGTATGAAATTAGGTTTAAGGGCTTTTGTACGCCAGTTTTAGTTCTGGTTCTGTTTGCTGAGTTTTTTTGGTTAACATCAAGCTAACAGCCAATATTTTTTAGGTACAGGCCAGTTTTTTGTATAGTCCTTGCTTTGGCAGGTACTTACTACTAATGCACTCTCTTTGGAAGAACCTTTCTAATATACTCCTTTATTCATCCAATCAAATCATTTTTGCTTTTTCTTTTCTCTAAAATTTAGAATTTCTTGAATTTTAAAGTTTGATTAAAAAATTATAATAAAATGATTTTTTTCGATTATAACAAAGTTTTTAAATTTCAACTACTACCAACAAGGACAAGAGATTTGTGGTGATAGAAGGTGTGATACAAAGGGAGGGGTATATATATATATATATATTTTTTTTCAAATTTCAACTCCTTCCCACAAAGTCAAGCATTATGAGGAGAGTAGGTGTCATACCAAGGGAGGTTATCTAAATAACCTATGTGATTGTGTAATGTCTATGTTGAAAAAAATTGATATCTTCTCGTGGAAACATCTTATTTTTAAAAGGAAGATGTCAATTCCATTGTTGGTGTTGCAGTGCTAGCCACTTATGCAGTAACATTTAGTTTGGTTGGTATGCTAATGGCTATATATGTGTATACTAAGAACCTTAGTTAACTAGTGGGTAAGCTGACAAAACCACCTCTCAATCCATTCTAGAGTCAGCTGATCCATATTATATGAACTTCATTTACCTAAATTTAATGCCTATTTCACAAATTTTGATCAGAAATTAAAGAAAACTACCAATGAACAAATATAGGACATAACTGACCCATGTTTGCAAATATTGAAGTGATTGACTGCAATTTACTGATATTTGGACGAAGATCTTGCATATTTCCTGGATTCTGAACAATGACCAACTATACTCTCTTTGATTTGTCATCATATTTGAAGAATTAGCAAAATTTGCAAGAAATAACCCTCTAAAATAGACCATTGACGAAGTTGAGCCCATTTTCCCAGAAGCTTAACATATAAGACCATATTCAAAAATGTTAAACAAAGATACTGCATGTTTCTATTAAACTGACAAATGCTTTGCACATGTGGCCTCTACGTCTTATAATCTTTATGTTCAAAGTAGTATTTACTCAAACTTTGTACATAAGTTACAATCGTCAACCATAAACTTAGAAAATGAAGTTATAGTTTCAACTTACCTTACTTGCAATATGAACATTCAAACAAAGCTTCTTCATATCTTAGTAGGAACAATGATTAGACATGGCATTAGCTCTTTATGCAAGCAAATTTGAGTGGTGTCCTCGATAACAAAACCAAAATGCCAGGTTATTCTCAATGTAGATGTATGCACAATTGTGCTCCTATTCTTGTGCATACCAACAACTACCCAACATAAGGGAGACACCACACTAGCCTATCACAAATGTCCTAGAAGGACCCAAAAGATCACTTGAGGCATAACAACTCCTCGGGACCAACCGACTTTTTGGCTGCTTCGCACACATATGTTGCACTTGTCCCAATCTCTAGCATAGTTAGAGCTGATCATGTTAATGGCATCTTGGAACAATCAATTACCCTAAGAATATTGATGAGTGGACGATGTCTAATGTCTGTCTATTCACAAATGATAATATTGAAGCCATGTGAGACCCATTTTCTCCATTAATGCATTTATGTTGGAATAGTTCTTATCCATGATAGTAGTCCTTAGTTTTGTGTCCTTTGGTGCCACATATGAAGGCCCTACTTATGCAATCTCCTTAAAATTATGTTATTAGGTACTTGGGTTTTGGGACTTGAACCAATATCGAAATGCCCGAGGAGTGGGAGCAGCAACGAGAGTGCCTTGAGAGCAGCCAAGGAGCATCTTGGCAGCCTTGGGTTCCCTGTGGGTATGATGTTCGCGTACCGACAAGGAATTTGGGGTGGCTGAGATGCTCCTTGGCTGCTCTCGGGCCCTCTCGTAGGCACCAATGCATCACAAGCACAAATAATAATAAAAAAGCACATTTTAAAGGAAAGAAAAACTCTAAAGAGTATGTTATACCTAAAATTTGCCCTTCTCATTGTAAACATAACTTCATCTTTCAAACACACCCTTGCTAAGCCATTTTTACATTTTGAAAGGGAGCTTTTTTTTTCAAAGGAAATCAATCACAAAGTGCCAAAGGGATGAAGGTAACTTGCACAAAAGAGATCTAGTCATCTAAGGTAAGCATTTTAACTAATTCATTTAGTTTTTAAACAAAAAATTTCAAGTTTTTGATTAATTTTATAAGTTTTTTGGTGATTTTTTCAAGTTTTTTTAAAAAATAATATTTATTTTTGGAAAAGAGAAACAAGTTTCAAGATTTTTTATAATGTTTTCTGGTGTTCGTTTTGAACTTTATTATTTTATACATGTTGTAGGGTTGCATTTTTTTTAAAAATTTTATAATTTCTTATAACAACAAATTCAAATTGCAATCTATTTGGAATGGCCACTAGTTCAAGTTAAAGCATCTCCTCTATGGAAATACGTTATGGTGGTTAATCAACTTCTAGGAGGTGGGGCTTTTTTTGGGATTGAAAATAGTGTGGAGTCCAATTTAAGAGCTCATATAGTTGAGTGAAATCTCATTTTTATGTTGTAAGTGGACGTGGCATTATAATATGTGAAGGTGAAATAAGAAGGGCTTGCCAAAAGAAAAATTATGGTGTTCATTAAAGAACAAGAAGAAGCTAATGTTGTGAGTGAGGGATCTGTTAGCATACAAATTCAATAATGGCCTCACAACATCCTTTCTTGGAGACACCCTCTATCCAAGTATATCCCTCTCCCTTTTGCAAAAGAGGCCCATTGGTTAAAGAATTTCAAAATGCAACAAAAGATATTGTAGAGGAAAAAATTGAACGTTGCATTTATGCCAATGGTCTTCCTTTCAATTTGGTGAGATCACCATATTGGCGAGAAATGGTGATGACAATCAATAGTGCACTCACTGCCTTATTGGCAAAAGATTGTTTTTTGTAGAGACATCAGCCAAACCAATTAGGGACTCTTGATATGAAAGAAGAGTATCTACTATTTCAAATGGATGGAAAGATTGCAAAATTCGACCTTTAATAAATATTATTGTAGTGCCTCCCAAAGGGGCAATGTTTTTGAAGGTGGTCAATTGTGATGGACAATTCAAGGATGCATAATTCATTTTTAAAATCCTCATTGAGTCTATAGAGATGGTGGTTCTTGGAAATGTTGTCCAGGTCATTATAGATAACGTGAAAAATTGCAGGGGTGCAAGCGCTTTAGTTGAGGAAAGGTATGCACACATTTTTTGGACACCACGTACCATATACTCCCTTAACTTGGTGATTCAAGCAATTGGCACTCAAATAGAGTGGGTGAAAACTATAAACACTGAGGGTGAGGATATCCAAATGTTTCTGACAAAGAATCATATGTCATAAGGCATTTTTAGGACTTTCTTGAATTTGGAATTGTTAAAGGTAAATTTAGTTTAATTATTTAATTTATTTTTTAAATTTAATTTATGCCATGTTTACTTATTTAATGTGTTATTAACTTATTTTTTACACAACATTGGGTTGTTGAGACTTGATTCGTATCACACACAATCATTTTGAGATGACTTGTGAAGGTACAAGAGGCATTGAGCACCATGGTCACTAGCCACCAGTGGAGTATTTGGAAGCAATCAAATTCAGAGAGGGTCCAAAAAGGCAAGTCATTGATCCTAGATGATGATTGGTGGACTTGTGTGGACTATGTCTTGAGTTTCACAAGCCTATCATGAGTATGATCAGGTTTGCTGATATAGATCAGCCATGTTTGGGGGAAATCTATGATGGCATTGACTCCATGCTAGAAAAATAAAGTTCATAATAACACAAAAAGAGAATGACCTCAAAGAAACATTTTTTTTGAAGTGTGGAAAAAATCATTCATCACTGCTGGAACAAGATGAACACACCATTCCATCTCCTTGCATGTGCATTATCCCCCAAATATTATAGCACAAAGATACTTTCTTTGTCAGGGAGAATTGGACCATATAGAGATAGCGAGATGCTAATTGGTACAAGTTGGCATTTTGAAGAATCTTCTCAGATCTAGAAGTGGTGGGTAATGTTAGGAAAGAGTTTGGCATGTTCATCTTAGACCAAGATCATAGTATTTGTTCTCTTCGAGAGCAATACAATGAAGATGCTTGTGTATGGTGGTACCTTAATGAGAAAGAATACTTGTTCCTCCAACCTCTTGCAATCAAGATTCTATCACAAGTAAACATTTTTTATTTTTTATTTTTTGACATTTGTAGACTTTAGTACTTATCATTCTTTACTTTCTTTTGCATTTTTAATTTTTAAGTTGTGTTGGTTTTCTTTCCAATTTCAACAAGTTGCAAGTTCTTCGGCTAAACAAAATTGGAGTACATACTCCTTTATCCACTCAGTGAAGTGTAACTGGTTGGTTACAAAAAAAGTAGAAGACTTGTTTATATCCATTCCAACTTGCATCTCCTATCACATAAGCAAGATGACTACAAGGAAGGGGCAACAAACCATTGGGATATAACCTTTGAGTGTATCAACTTGGATACATCTATTGTAGGGCTTTCTAGAGTCAATATAGATGATGACGAGGCTCTTACACATTATGTACCTAGTGGGAGTGGCACTCCATTTGCTTGTGGTTCAAATGATGATGAACCAAGACGTTGATCTAGATCCTTTAGATGAAGATTGAAGACAATTATACAAATTTTTGATTGTATTTATTTCAAATAATATAATTATAATGATTTTCATTTGAATTGTCCTAGACATATATGATATGACATAATATTGAAATTTTGAACTATCAATTGACGTTTATCTTTATCGCTACCATTGCTCGATGATGAAGTATCATACTATCAAATGTATTTACAATTATGTATATTTTTTGCATATATATGATACAACTGTACCCAAATGTACTGTACCTAAGATTTTTCTATTGTACCAGTGTACTAGAACCTTGTACTCATACTCAATCCCATACCAGAACCAGCAATTTAGCCTTAAAATAAGGAGAGAGTGAGCAAGATGGAATAGAATGTTGTTGGCAAAGCAATTTTGCTAAGGGCATGATTTTCTAATCTTTGACTTGTGCATTGAACATATTTTCCACTAGATTTTAGAGTTGAGTCCTCGTCCTTATGTTTACCCTCTAGCTATATTGCACTCAACACAAATTTAGGAACTTTTGCATGTTGAATACTAGTAGTTTTAGGAGAAGGTGTTAGTATTGGTGTTAAGGTAATAGGTGCAAATATGTCACCATTAAATGGTTTTATTATTGTAGTGTTATGTTGAAGTGAGTCCTTATTGCATATACTAACCCTTTTATTAGTGATGTGTAGGAGGTTCACATTCACTTGTTTATTGCTGCCATAGTATTGAAGGCTGCGAAATAGCATTTCCATAGGCCAGGCCTCCCTTGAACTAGAAGTTTTGTAGGCATCTAATCTTGTTGCAAATTGCAATAAAAAGATCTCCCTATTGAATGGATCTTTTGCAAACTTTTTAAACATCTTAGAAGGGCAATCGAATTACATGACAATCCCAACTGAACAACTACTTTGAGAGCTCCCTTTTGCTTCCCTTTCATCTTCCCTACTTAAATTGCCAATTTTTGAATTCCCCAACACTTATCTTGTCATTGTTGCTTAAGCTAAAAAAATTGTATTGGCATTGCCGAAACAAAGTTTAAGTTATTGTCAGCTACATTAAATAATGACTCAAGATACACGGATTTGTTAGGAATTAATGCTTAACATAGATTAGTTAATAATAATAAATAAATTAACATGCTATTGTTAATTTAATAAATAAATTTGGTTTTGGAAGTTATATTCCCGTAATTTGTTTCATACGGAAAAAATGGCTTTATAAAGCCAATATTTTGTAATAGATTTTTAGTGTAATGTGAATGATTGAATTTTGATTCAAGAGCAATCTCGTTTTTTTCTCTCATTTCAATATGGTATCAGAGCGGGTTTCTTCTTGGACCTCTCTCTGATCTCTCTCCATTCATTTGTTTTTCTCATAGTGGTGTTTACAATGGTATTGTAGTGAAGACCACGCGCAATTGCTATTGTTTTCTACCTTTCTTGCATTTGTCAACAGGTGAGCAAAGACCATGTGCAAAACCCTTTTGACTCCATCATTCATCTGCATTTCTTCTCTATCTCTCCACTGTGTTCATTCTTGCCATTGTTTGACACTCCATTATGTTCATTGTTATCATCCCAATTTTTTTTTAAAATATAAAAAATTCCCAAATCTGTTGCATATGTTCAAAGTTGGCATATAGATTCAAAGATTGAAAGACTTCTACTAATGTGCGGGTAGCATATGCAGAACAAAATTTCATTGGAATACATTATTGAAGTGTAGAACTTCATCGGACCCGATATCTTTATTCTGTTCTTTTATTGGTTTCACTGTTGCATTCTGTATTTTATGCTAGTCGGCCATTGGAGTGAATATAATAGAGGAGGAGAGAGTGCAGGGAATGGAGATATGCCCAGGCTGCGCATGAAATAGGTCTGGATTGCACAGAAAAGTTCATTCAACCCAAAACTACAAATTAATTTTCTAGAAGCTCAACAGTATCTCTTTCAACCAACATCGTCACCACATCTACTATTTCATGGGATAGATAATGCTGGTGTTGAAGTATAACACAGAATGGATTCCGGTTGCCAGTAGCAAATACAAGGAATGTGTTTGGATGAGTTAAGAAGGTGGAAGTCATTTGGAATAAAATTCTGCAAGACCGTTATGACACCGGAAAGCAAGAGCTTCAGAAAAATCAGATCAAAGTGCAGGAGATGTTTGTATTCTATGGCACAGATAACGTTGCTATAGAAAAGATTGCACAAGAAGGATTCAAAAATGGGGGGCAATTTAGAAGATGTAGGCAAAAACCAAGGCCAACCATCGATATGTTACAGCATAGAATAAAAGGTTCCTATGTTAGCACTAAAGGGGGGTGTTAGGAATTAGTGCTTAACATAGATTAGTTAATAATAATAAATAAATTAACATGCTATTGTTAATTTAATAAATAAATTTGGTTTTGGAAATTATATTCCCATAATTTGTTTCATATGGGAAAATGGCTTTATAAAGCCAATATTTTGTAATAGATTTTTAGTGTAATGTGAATGATTGAATTTTGATTCGAGAGCAATCTCGTTTTTTTCTCTCTCATTTCAATAGGATTTTACTTTTTCTTTTCTTACTTAATGTCACATTTGATTAGCTTGTTGGACCAAAAAATTAAAAACAATCACTTGCTGTACAAACACAAAGATTTTTCTTCCATTTTTATTGATTTAGGCTGCATGAGGTGTATAAAGTGGATTCATCATAGTTGTTATCCTTCTTTGAGTTATCAAAGACTCCTAGGATATTATTTGATTAGACCAATGTAGGTAAAAATAAAAACAATCACTAGTTGTACACACAAGGATTTTTCATCCACATTTCTTATTTCAAATCATGCAAAGTACAAAAGTGGAGGAAACATGGAAGTTGCAATCTTTCTTTGAGTTATCTAAGACACCAAAGATGTTAATTGATTAGCACAATGCAACTAAAAATTAAAAACAACCACTAGTTGTAGAAAGACAAGGATTTTGCAATCGAATCTAGTTTTTATGGATATTTTAAAAACAGTTACATGAATGATTTTCATTTAGTTTAAACTTTGTAGTAGCAACTTGAAAATGGGAAGATGAATGATCAAAGGGAATTGGGAAATGGCAAGACATCCAAAGGAGTTGATGTTGGACCTCTTTCTTTTCCTCGCCTGCTACTTAATATTCGTCATTGCCATCCTCTTTTCTTTTCTCTTTTTCCCTTCCCTGTTTGTCTTCTCTATTGGTGTTTGCAAAAGAGCTTGGGAGAGGGTTCTTATAGAGTTTTTAGGCTGGGGGGCATTGGTGGGTGCCCCTTTTAGGTTTAGGTCTATGGTTTTGATATTTTTTTTTTTCAATTTTTATGGTTAAATTTTTTATTCACATTTGCAGGTGATGTCTCGTGGTCCTTCAAATGGTTGAGGGATGTCTAGATGTCTCAAGGCTGTCTTTGGGATGACAGGATATCCCTCCCAAAGGGGAACATTCATGCTATGTGGGACATCTCAAGTATTGCTCCTTGTGTAGGCTTGGGCATCAAGGACGGAGAGAGGATGTTTTTGTCCCTATCCGACTGGACCTAGGATGTTCCCATTCTAGAGAAAACTCCAGAAACATTGAGGGTGTGTTTTTGGGACTTGGGATACTTGTCTAGACTATCCTCAGATTCATTTTTACCCTAATCTGCTAGTCAAAACACTATATCATTGTAAAGATAAGAGTAGTTAAATTGGTCTTAATCACACTATCAAATGACTAATAAATCATCATATTGATTGCTAGTATTAGTAACTGATATGCACAATATAAATATTAAGAGTTGGATGGGCTTAAACTTCAGAGGAAACTTTTCATACCTTTTTAGTATGAACCCAATCAAATATTAGTGATAGGAATCACTCATAATCAGAGGACAAAGAGGAATTAATCTTGCTGTAAACCAAATGTTAATGTTCAAACTACACGAAGTTTTTGGAAAGAAAAACTGCCGTCTAGAGAATTTGTCTATAATTATTGTTAACAATCAACCATATGCTTAAACCTCTATGATTCAATGCATTGAATAGATAATATAAAATCTTCAAAACTCCTCAGGAAAATGTAACAAGAAATGCATGAGCAGTTGAGAAAATGTGGAACCTTTAGAAAAGGCTCAAAAAATGTCAAAACTACATGATGTTTAGTATAGGGGTACTGTATGGAAGGAATTCTAACATGTAGACATGGGACACAACCTTCTGAAGAGCTGGTTGGATAGATAAAGAAATATGAAGGTAATGTGGGTGTTTGCAAGGCTAGACATGATGGTGAAGATTGGAAAGTCTGGGAAAGATTTACCAATGTCTGGGGTGGTTAGGCAAGCATGAGAGTGAAAGAACAAAACTAAGCAAATCATACTGAGGAACGAGCTGGATCAATAAGCCAACAAGTGAGTTGAAGATGCACTGAAACACACTTGCAAATGACATGCCACAATATTGCAGAATGCAAAGTAGATGGTATGCAAACTATTGAAGGCTTTGAAATAACTTTTCAAGACTGAATCAGAGTGAAATTAGTTGAGCAGAAAATTTATCCTTACAACCATTTTTTTCGAGAACATACATGCAAAGTAGATGAATTGCAGACCATAGTTACATAAATCATTAAAAAAACTGCACTAGATGAGAAGCTGCCAATAGAAATGAATTTTTAAACTAAAAAACCACAATTTTTTTGTTTAACTTGTGGTCAAGGTTTTGACTTGAGAAACCGTGATTAAATTGGCAGTCACAAATTGCATTTTCTGGCAATTTTTGGCACTTTATTAATTATATATTGTAGTTTTTTCAAAAACCCTAACCCTAATTCCATTTTTTTCTTTTTATGAAAATTCTAATCCTAACTGTAATCTGATTTTTTCACAATTAAATCCCAATTTTTTGAAAAAATATTTATCTTTTGGTTTGCCAATTTATTCTTGATATCAATTTTTGCTATTATGTTACAGTCAATAAATGAACTAATTGAAATTTTAAACAAGCTTCACAAGACTGAAAATTGACTTACAAGACAAGCAATTTGATTTTCAACTTTGTTTTGGGTAAATACAAGATGCAACATTGATCAATATAACTTTTGAAAGGACATTTTAGGACTGAACAAGAATACAATCAGTTCTTCAAATTCCTGAAAATAGTTAGTTTAACTCTATATGATATTGTATAAAAGATATAAGATGGAAACTTGGTAGTTGAAGATAAAAAATTTAATGTCTTTAAGTGTTCTAAAAGTTCCGATTTTTTTCTGTGTTTACCACCTAAGTCACCAGGTTCGAATTCGAATTCGAGTTCGACAACATTGAAATTTGAATGAAATTCGACAAGGAAAAAATTCGAAAAGTATAAAATTCGAATTAAATTCGCCTTATGTAAATTTTTTTTTTTTTTTATTATAAATATAAGTAATATCTCCATACAATTCTCTAAATAGTTTAACATTGATAAATAGATTTGAATCATTACAAAAAGATGACACATTTATAAAATATAAACCATAAGAAACATGTGAAATCACGATTGTGAAGCACTGGAGATGTTCTTTTGTCAAAAAGGTACAATAACAGTAAAGACTTTAGAACTTCAAAAAAGCTCCAAGTCATCAAGAGCACTTGGCTGAGCTGCTAAATCATCATCATCTGTATCAGTACTCAATTCTTCATCTGCAAAGTCAGGCTCATCTGCATCTGGCACTGCTATGTCTTCAAGAATTTGTTGTGATGAAGAGTCCTTTGCTGATTTGTTCATGAGCAATTTTAAATTGCTGCGAACATAAACAAGATCTCCCAACTTTCCAGACAACAATTTATTCCTCTTTTTGGAATGGATGTGATCAAAGCAACTCCAGTTCCTCTCACAAGCTGACGAACTTGTTCCTTGACTCAAAACTCGAATAGCAAACCTTTGTAGCTCAGGAGTTTGTGCTCCATAGGTCATCCACCATGTATACGCAGGTACATGTGTCATGTCATATTTGGCTGCTGACATTCCAAACATCCCTTCTCCTCTCTTGTATACCCAAAATTGACTTCTGATTTGTGCTGAAATTGATGGATTTGATTCATACTTTTCAGCAGCTTCTAAAAGCCCTACCATAATTTCAGTGTCACCTTCTCTATCAATAGAAAATAATTTAGGCTCCAAAAAGCAAGCTGCTGCATGTAAAGGTGTGTGCATCATTTTCCATCTGCAATCAACTACCTCCCATATCTTCATATATTCTGCTTCTACATTATTGAGTGCTTTTTGAATAGTTTCCTTACAACGGTCCATGCTTTCATAAAGCATGCCAAGGCAAGGAGTGTCACCATCAACCATACGAAGCACGTCAACAATTGGTTCACATATAAGCAAAACCTTGGCTGCACTTTCCCAGAAATTGCTATTCAGAATGATTTGCTCTAGGTTCTTCCCCTTAGGACCTTTAGAAAGCACTGAGTGTTCCCACTCATTGGAACAAATAACAGACCTCAAAGCTGCTTTTTCTTCAACCACTCTTTTCAAAGTGATATAAAATGAAGCAAATCTTGTTTCACAAGGCCTCAACAACTCCCTGGATGCATGTTGCCTATAAAGACTCAATGTGAGACGATGATTCCTTATGAAATTTGCAATTGCTCTTCCTCTGTGAATAGCTTCATGTACCCATGGGAATTTAGCCAAGTCATGAAGCAACAAATCGAGACAATGGGCTGCACATGGGCTCCAATATATTTGTGGGTACTTCTCTGCAATCAGCTTCCCAGCTCCCACACAATTTGCGGCACTATCAGTTACCACTTGAACCACATTTTCCACCCCTATTTCAAGAATGGCTTCCTCTAATATTTGAAAAATGTACTCAGAAGTTTTCTTGTGGTTCATAGTATCAATCACTTTCAAGAACACAACACCCTCGAGACAAGCCACCAAAATATTTATCAATGGTCTTTGACATATATCTGACCATCCATCACTCAATATAGTGCAACCTGTTTTCCTCCAAGAGGCTTTGACAGTAGCTAGTTTATCAGTCACTCTATCTTTTGACCTCTGCAAAAGAGTTGTCCTGATAGCCTCTGAACCTGGGGGAGTGTACCCTTTTCCAAACTCTGCAATTTTGTGAACAGCATTACGAAAATGTGGACTTCTTGCAACATTGAATGGAATAGCACTTGTGTAAAACAAATCAGCTACTGCATCATCCACCTCCTGTTTCTCTGCTGGTTTCCAGAAGCTTTTCAATGTTCCACTCTCTTTCGATACCCTCACCGGTTTGGATAAACCAGAAGAGGAAGACATAATAGATGCTGAGAATCTAGATTGAGACATATCTTCTTCAATTCTCTGTTTTTTTTGTGCTTTCTTCATCTTTCCTACAATTGAAGAGGATTGTTCTTTCTCTAAAGCAGCTCTCATTTCTGGGGTAACTTTAGGACATGCTGTAACACCTCCTCCTGCACCATTTGTAATACCAAGTAAATGGTCCATTGCCCTTGTCAAACCGCCATTAAAAGGTTTCTCACACTTGTTGCATATGAGGTCAGTACCATTGCGAGTGATATATTTCCATGCTTCCGCAGTTGATTTCTGGGGAGCCATAATCTGTATGTTTGAATGACAAAGAAATATTTAATATTTAAAAGTTAAAACATCCACAATTTTATTTCAAACAACATTGAGACAAAATATATAGATTTCTTATTTTAAATCTAAAAACAAAATAAAAAATACTAAATTTAATTTTAATAAACATAAAAATATTTAACATATTTTTATTAACATAAAAATAAAATGAAAATACTAAATATTAATAAGTACACTAGAAATCTATAATTTTATAAATATAATTTAGAGTCACCTAAAATCTATAAAATATTAAATAATAAAAATACTAAAATATTAAGAAGCCCTTAATATTAATAAAAAATACTAAATATTAATAAAATTAATATCTGAAACTTTGAAAGTCTATAATAATATAAATATATTAATATAATTTACATTTTAGTATTTTACATTTACAATAAAAATGATCTGGACACATTAATAAATAATAACTAATAAGTAAACATAATATTAAATACAAAATAAAATAATAATAAAATATTAAATACTAAAACAAATGAAAAATATTAAATATAGTTTAGAACTTTAGATAATAGTAAAAAACTAAAAATCATTCGTATAATTTTCTATAGGCGAAAAATAAAAATATTGAACCCTAAATTTAAAAAAAAGCAAAAAATATCTTCCTACCTCCTTCGACGAAGACTCAAGGTTAAAGTCGGGTGATTTAAGGGAGTTGCAGGAAATGGCGTTCGCTGATTTCAGTTGATGCTGAAGATGTCGAAGTTGAAGCTGAGATTAGTTGATGGCCGCAGCCTACAGGGGATTCTTCAGACGCAGAGAGTGACGGCCGCTGCTTCATACGCTGACGCAAGTGACGGCCGCTGCTGGTAGTTGAGTCGCCGAAGTAGAGAGTGACAAGAGATGACAAGCAAAATCCTAGGACAGGTTGCAGACACCGAAAAACGAGATGACTTGCAGACGCCAAACAATAGACGAGTTGCAGACGCAAGAAAGAGTTGAAATGATATCAAATGTCGCCCTCAGCTATATAACAAAAAAGCCCTAAAAAAAACCCTAATAAATCAACCGCTTTATGAGAATTTTCAACGCCCTGATTTGACTTACGAATTTGGTCGAATTTGATCGAATTTGAACCATTTTTTTGAAATTCAACGAATTTCGAATTTCATGTTGAAATTTGGTCGAATATAGTGACTTAGTTTACCACAATAAACACTTTTGATTTGCATAATATTAAAAAATAGAAGCGTTCATAACTGATTTAATACAGTAAAACACTGAGCTGAAAATAGAAATTTGTAAAAATTTAAGCTACAACAAAAGACTGAGATAAAGGGGTAGGAAAGTATGTCTAGAATGTAAATGGATGCTGGGAATAGGTTTAGTAGGGATACAAGATCATCAAGATCATTCCCTGTAATTTTCAGCCAATTCATAAAGGGGTAGGAAAGTATGTCTAGAATGGAAATGGATGCTGGGTATAGGTTTAGTAGGGATACAAGATCATTAAGATCATTCCCTGTAATTTTCAGCCAATTCTAAGAACTTTGTCTTTGTGGGTGCTAGTGTCTGGGTGTTGGGCACTTGTTTCCGCCTTGGGGTCTCTTTAGATCCAAACCCTCTACAACGTATAGAAATTGTTTGCCTTATTTTGCCTGCATATTCCTGCATATTCTGCATGTTAGCGTCCGATATTGAGATATTTACAACTGAAGTCTATGGGGAGAACAAATGGTTTGGTGCTATGGGGAAACTGCCTCAGTCAGCCCTGTATTTGGCTTGTTCCAGCCTCCACAACAACACATAAAATGATGGAGTGTATGAGGTTTTAGGCTGGGTGTTTGGAGTGGTGTGTGTAGAGATTTAGTGCTTTAGAAATGAAACCCTTGGAAGATATCTAAACTAAAGTGGCATGTGCAAGTGGATGGAGGAAAGGTAGAAGACTAAAATGTAACTAAGATATGTAAAGGAGGAATTCTAAGGATGAAGAGAAGAATTCTGATCTGAGATAGGAATAGGATGGGAAAGGGATTTTTGTAACAAGAGGAGCTAGGGCATGAAATCAGGAGAAATTTAAGAGGAGAAGGAAAAGAGAATGATTAAGGGAAGTGGAACTGTGAAAAATGGTGAAATGGGAGAGGAATTTCAGAGGTACAAGGTGTGGAATGAGGCTAGAGGAGGCTCCAAATTTTGATCTACAATTGTGGAGCTGAATATCCTAGCAACAATGAAGTAGCTTGGAAAACATAGTATGGAAGCAAGAGTGCAAGAAGAACCAAAAAACAGGAAGCAAGAATACAAAATGAGGGAAACAAGATGTTTGTATGAAGATCTCTAGTGAAGACACATAAGAATTTTTGTAAGGATTGGGGTTCAAAGGATTGTGGCGACACAAATTTGGAAATTGAACTCAGACTCCAGCTCTGATGTTTTGGCAGAATCAAGTTTCCAGATTTCAGGGGTGACAAAGGAAACGTGTCTAAGGCTTTTCATGTGGATTTTTTATATCTGTGACAGGTATTTTGGCTGGGGAATGGGCTGACTTATACCTAAACATGACAAAGGGAATGGATGGCAAAATGAGTGCAGAATTGTAGATGAGAATTGCAAAGTAGACAATTTTTGATTTGATAGTGCTATGTAAGAAGAGATGGCTAACATGACGAGTTTAGACTTAATATTGGACCTACAAATGAATATGAGCATCAAACTTGACTCTAATCAGTGATGTAATATGCATTGTGGAAGTGCTCGGAACAATATATAATCAATATGATGCTCGAGACTGCTTACTGAAACGAAATTCAGTCCTTTAAGGCACAGCAGATTTATATACAAGAGGTAGGTTGAAAGAATGCTCTAGGTGTTACAAATAGAATGTGAATTAATTGGACACACTAAACCAATTTCTGGACTGATTGAGACTGAAAATCTGACCTATTAAAGCCAAGAAAAATGATTCTAATCTAAATGACTATGTTACCGGGTTCTTCTATTTTGCCTAGAGAACCCGCTTCGTGAGCGTTTGGGTTCTGGTTCTTGCTGGGGCACGTCTGGGAGTGCCCAGGGAGTGCCCAGGGAGTGCCTGGGCACCCCCGGGTTCCCTGTGGGTCTGCTCGGGGATGTCCAGGTGCTCCCAAACATGCCCGGGAGAATCCAAATGCTCCCCTGGAGTTTGGACGCCAAAAAGCTAAAAAAAAAAACAATTTTTTAAACAATTAAAGTGCTAATAAAACCCTAAGATGCCTCCATAACATGCATTCATCACTCATTCAACATTTCATTGCTCTAACAAACATATTTTGCCCTCCATTTTTCTCAATTGGCATTCACCACCAAAACTAGCAGGTTTGGAAATCCAAGGAGGGTTTTGAGTCCTACAACTTTCTTTTTAACAGGTATTTGGGTTAGCTCTATGGCTTTTCACTCTTTTGGCCAATTGACTGGTCCAAGAGGCTTTTCTTTCTTGTTCTGAAAAGTATACCCAATCAGCTCTGAATTCTTCCAGCAGCTAATGCCACTGCCTTTCCAACCTTGGGTTCAACTTGCAATGCTTCTATTTGTCTAATCAGTCAACTTCTAGTTCTGACATATGAATATGATTTGCATCAACACCAATTGAATGCCAGTTTCTCCACAGTCTCAAGGATCTTCTCACATCTCTTACCTTTTGCCTGGCTGTTCACCTGTTCTTAGGTGTAATCAAATTTCCTAAACAGTTAAAACTGCTGTCTCCACTAATAAAAATATTCTACTTTACTTGTGCTGCTATGTCGGGTTCATCAATGTAAACATGCATAAAGTGCACTTAACAGCATATATGGAAAGCATATAAACAGATACAACAGCAGAATTATAAAAGATTACAGCGTATATGAAAAGCATATAATATGTATTGGAATTTTGAACTATCAATTGGCATTTATCTTTTTAGTTTATCACTAGCATTGATCAATGATTTTAGATTTAATGATGATTAATGATTGATGAAGTATCATAGTTCATACTATCAAATGTATTTACAATTCTGTATATTTTTATTTTTTTGCACATATATATATAGCCGTACCCAAACGTACCGTACCCAAGGGAAGAAAAATCGCCGTACTGGTGTACCCGTGCCTGACCCCGTACCGGAACAAGCAACTTAGCTAAATGATGCTAATCCAATGAACTGGTCTTGCAGTAATTTTGTCAGATACTTTACATGCAGGAATTGTCAAATACTTTATGTGCCCAGCAAACTGGAAATTTGAGGCAAAGACATGTATTGTGTGAGATAAAGAAAGTGTGATGTGATTACTAGTAGTGGAATAATGGTTTGTTAGCATTTTAATTCGTACCTTGTGGCACAACATAGAACAGAACAGTGTGTAAGACAACCATTCTTCAATTTTGTAGGGGAAACTCTCTTTTGAAGAGTGAAAGAAATGATAAATTTCCTTACACAGAAAATTATAGTAACACCTAGAAGTAGCAGGATTTCTTTCTAATATGTAAAGCAAATAAACTTAAAGTAAGTGTTCTTTAGGCTAATCAGCACTTCCCCACAAGATGAGGTTTTTAGTATCTTTTCTATCGCAGAAAATCTTATCTGAAGAAAACGGATACATGCTCACTTCTTCTAGCTGAAACTGAATACTAGAAGGAGATGAGTGCACACTGGAATTGGACATTTAGGACAGCACAGATATCAATCAACAGCTTGAATAAGAAAAGTGCCTAAAACGTTATGATTATCTATCCTATTGAACACAACAATACAAAGGTTGTAGTATTTTACAAAGCTACTCAATTTACAGAGCATAAGATGACACAAAACAAATTTGAACAACAATCTTAGCAGCAAGTAGGCATAAAATTTCTGTTCAACTGAAAAGCTAAGTTTATATGGCACTTGTCAAATTTTTTTAGAAGGTTTTGCATGAGAAATAAATAATAAAACCAACTAGAACTTTTACGCTATATATAGTTTGCTTGCACACAAAGCAAGTTTATTATACAATTTAAGTCCACAAACTCAGTTGGTAAATCAATAAAATCTTTAAAATAAATTATTGATAATGATACCTATCCACTAAAAACAGGCCTTCTATAAGATTGTTTAAAAATAGTCAATCTATGAATAGCTGTTGTGAAAATAGAATTCTTAGAAGATTATTATCTTCTTGAAAGCAGCAACAGCTAAAAATGCTTAAGCCAAAAATAGCCGATTTGACACATGGCTCTTACCAATGATTTTGGTGAAGCTTTTCCATACTAACCATGTCTCAAATCTTCTAAAGAAGCCCTAAAACTTGATGATTTGACTCGAGTTTGAATCCTTCTTAAAAAACTTGTGCAATTCAAGTTTCGACGACTTGTACTTGGTTACAAGTGTTGCTCCTTGGGAAACTGTGATGGATCTTGAGGAATCTGTTGTCAATGACCAACAAAATGCTGAGGAAACTTGCTTTAATGGCATCCTTTGGTGTTTCAAGGTTGAAACCTTGATTGTGGCATGTAGGAAATGTACCTTTTTTGACCTTACCTCTTAGGTATGCTTAGGGGATTTGAAAGCACTTTATTTTCTCTTCTCTTGTAGACACCTTGACACCAGGCCCTCCTTAGGCACAACCAACCACTTTGTGCACTTTATTTAATAATTTTGCTTTGACAACTTAACACCAAGGGGGTCCATGGATGGGCTAGAAGGTATGATGTCACTTGTCGTCATATTTTTGAGTTGACCCTTTGACATCAAGGAGCTAATGGGCTCACCCAAGGTCTATAGAGCACTTTTAGGTTTAATTTTGTGTTGACAACTTGACATTCATCCCTCTAGGGATGCGCTTGGGCTTGTGAATGCACTTTTGGTCTAATTTTTAATTGACATTTTGACCCCTTAGTCATTTTGGACACCATATGTCATTTTTGAGCACTTCTAACATGTCTGCAACTTGACATTTTGACATTTGAGTCATGAAGGGGGGTTCCTAAGCTTCTTGGAGTCACTTTTTTTGATCTAATTTCACCTTGACACTTCAACACTTGAGTCAGAGTGGATGCTCCTAGCCACTTATGTGTCAAAAAGTCACTTTTTCTTTGTATTTCTTTATTAACCTTTAAATGGAAAAGTGCTTTTACACTAATGCTTCATTGGCATTTGCCGTTTGGAAAAGTGCTTTATGGGTCACTTAGCAAACTAGTTCTTTGTTGACAATGAAAAATGGAAGCACCTAATGATGTAAATTATTTCTTGCCCTGCAACATAATGTTGGATCTCCTAGGGGTGGACCCAAGATGTTTGGAGCCATTATCACATGATTTTGACCCTTTTACATGACTTTCTTTACCTAAGACACATTTCAGTTCTTTTGTATGCCTTTCCTTGGCTTTAAATAACCCCTAGGTACCTTGGCTTCCTCAAAACATGCCTTGGAAACCTATTGTTCATTTGCCTACTTTAAATAGGTACCTTGGTTTCCTCAAAACATGCGTCAAAAACTCTCGTTTATTTGCCTACCTCTGCCCTTGATTGCTTTTCCTTGTACCCTAGTTGAAGTGTCCATTTTACATGGTGTGCTTGAAAACTTCCTCTTATAGTTCCTGCATAGATGCTGGCTGGAATGGACAATAATTTGACAACTGCTGGCAGGAAGGACTCATAAATGGCTTACAAGCATCAATTGGCAATTTTTATACTTAGAATTTGACTCTTGATTATTTGTATGGGTACAATGTGTCTAAACCTCCTAAACTCATTCTAGTGCAATTAAGAATTATGAGAGTGAAACTAAGTTGTATGCCAAGAGAGATGAACAAATACAGATGTCAAATTGAAAAGCAAACAAACTCAATATGCAACTTGGATATGTGGCAAGCCAAGTATAATGATGTAAAGGTGTTGGGGTTATCTCTCATCAATAACTTATTTGAGTTTGAGTTTTGCGGATGTTGGGGAATGGTTTCAAGGATGACAAAATTTTTCTTGGATTTTGGGGATGACAATGGGATGGCTAGTAAAAAATTAATATTTGATGTAAGAGAAGCTGAAATTTACTCAGATAATTCTATCAACTTACACAGATTTGATGATCAATCGTTTTCGATTATAGGTAAAACAGGTTTTGAAGGGACCCCGAAACCCTTTACAAAATAAAACACTGCTTCAACAAATAGTCAAAAAGAGAGCAAGCAGCCAACAAGAAGCCAAAAACCAGCAAAACACTAGCCAGAAAGAGGCACATAAAACAACACGCGACTAGAGATTCTTTAGGATGTCTTCCGCTTCCAGGTCACTATCAATTATCTTTTGATGAACATTCATGACTTCCACAACCTCTTCAGTAGGAATTCCAATATTAGCGTTCAATTTGGTTTTGTTACGGGTTCTAGCAGAAGGACCCGTCTCACCCGCCACTTTCTGCTGGGCTTCAACACCAGCTATTACATCTTTTATACCAGAGTCATCCCCCAACTACTTTCTAGCTTTCTTGTTCAACAAACACAAACCTTCAGCTTCATTACACATAGCATGCTTGCTCACCTCAAGAACCTTTTTGCAACTTTTGATTGACACACTCAAACTTATCTTCAAGAACTGCAATTCTATGCTCATAGGAGTTTTTCATTTTAAGCATCTCATCAACAATCATTTTAAGAGTATCAAAGAGCTGATTGACCTCAAGCTGGACCTTACTAACTTGAGCTTGAACATTAGGGCCCTTAGAAGAAGAAGGCTCATCAAAATTGTTAGTCATAGCTCTAACCTTGACATTGGTGAAGTTCATTTCATGGAAGACCCATTTAAAAAGCTTGAATAGGGTTAAGGAACCCTCTTTCGCCATGCCAAGGAAACCATCTTTGTCAACCGCACTATCCTCCTGGGAATCACTGCTGGTAGCGTCTTTGTCCAGGGCCTCCTTCCCTTTCTGACTAGATACACCATCACCTTTAGCCAAATTCTGCTCCGTCATCTGATCCTTAGCACCCTGCGAATTACCATCATGCTCTTGCACCTCTTTCCTCTTAAGATTCTTAGGAAGGTTCCTCATCTTCAGCCCCTCTTTTTTCATCAAATTAGAGGCAGGGGAAACCCCAAATTGGGCCCTGAAACCAGAATCCTCCTTGCTTGTTTTACCTAGAACAACACCCTTCAACTTCTTACCTCCCGTCGCCATCACAAAATTATTCTTAAGATTGTAGCAGAAGCGGTCCACCTCCTCCTCATCACCTGTTTCATACTCATCAGCCCTAGAGGTATTAGGAGGGTTTCTCTTTTTTCTTATCTTGGCCTTAGAAATGGCCAGAGATTCTGAGTCAACATCCATTTACACCTCCGACCCGGGGGCATAATCTTCATCATCAGACTCTTCCTCCGACCCCATTATATACTCAAAATCTTTCTTCTTCCCAACATTAGAAATTTTGGGTTGCTCGGGGATGATAAAAGACTTAACATACTTAGAGATCAATAGAATTAAACCTTCATGAAGAACTGGGTTCTTGGGGTTGCGTTTATGATCTCTTATACCATGTTCCAAAGACACTAGTAAATAAAAAGGAAAGACACCTTTTTATGCCTAAAATGATTTAACAAAACAAAGTGATACCTTGAGAGAACAGAGAAGCGACCATCGAGGGTAAAATACCTCATAATTTCTTGCGCAACATCTCCACATATGGCTTTGATTGAGGAACGATAATAACCTCCGCATTTAGCCCGCTCCAACTTCTGCCTCTCATCATCTTTGAAGATGATATGCAAGGCCGCACTAGACTCATTTTTGTCTCTGTAGACTTTTCTACCTTCAATTGACAAGGCAGTGATTTTTGCAATGAGATCCTCCGTAATGTTGAACTCCTTTCCACCAATTTGTAGAATACGATTCTGCCATCCTTCAAGAAACTCTTGCTACATCTTCACATCATGGCCATGCAACTTCTCCATGTAGGGAGTCACTCCCCTTGCCTCCAACAATTCCCAAACCTTCTCATTGCATTTTACAATATCACAGGAGATAGGCTTTGTTCAATTTTGATCACCCCCCATTGTAGCATCACGTAAGCACCCCAACAAAAAGAAAAACTTGCAGAGGAGATGAAGAAACCTCGAGAACTTGCAGAGAATACAAGGAAACCTCGAGAAAACTTTAGCTTTCCAATTACCCACAATTTGTGTGGAAAAGACAAGCTGGCAGGGTGAAATTATGAACATTGAGTGCATAGTCATTCGAGCCTCAAACCAATCAGTAAACCGCATGGCTTTACCACTAAAGAAATTACACCTCAGAAAGAAATGCCACGTCAAGAACACATGAAAAATCCCCATCATAATAGGAACCCCCAACTCAACCCCTTTGTGATTCATGATGAATTAATGAACGTGCTTCAAAGGGAAGAGGGTCGTGTTCTCCGCATTCCGTATAATCATTCACCCCATAGTTAGCAAAGAAATCAGCTAAACTAGTTCCCTCTCTATATACATGGGAAATCAAACATTGGTCGAAAGAGCCCAAAATATCTAAGGCATCAAGGATTAGGGGTTCCACCGTCCAAGAGGGGGAAGAAATCTTCTTAAGGTTACTGATAATATTGAGGGAATCACCCTCAACCTAGACCTTGTTATAACCTTTAGACTATGACAACTTCAAACCATGATAGGCTATAGATGATGATCAATCGTTGATATATCATGATAAATAATTAAAATGTGTAAACATAGAACTGTAAATAGGAAAATACAAATGTGTAGTGATACTACTACTATGCAGTTTTCATGCATGAAGCTCAAGATACAAATTACAAAGTGAAAATCAAAACTAAATGACGATAAAAATGCTTATCAACTTTTAGCAAATAGAATCAATGTCATATGGTTACATCATGAACTGCTTCCCATCACTTGAATTGTTGGACTCACGAAACCCTTCACCTCCTTGCCATCAATGGGAACAAATCTTCCATGCCTTTCCACAAAGCTTTTAGGATTCATTACATATGTGCCAATGTGTAATGTTTCAACTTCTCCCACCTTTGTTGAATGATGTGGTATATGTTCTTATGATAAAACTATAAGATGGAGTCTGTTTGATGAAACATGACCCTTGTTTGTACAAAGCATGCACTCATAACTCTCTCCAAAGTTTGATGCCTCCAAATCCTTCATATTTAACAATTATGAATATAGGGTTTATAATTTATGTGATGTATCTCACATTGGAACAAAAGGAATTGTTGACCATCAATTCCTTCACTTTGTACCTATTAAGTTTTTCAATAACTAAACAACTTACATAACACGAGTCACTGTTTGCACAGCCATCATAAAAGTACATGATATATGAGATAGCCATAGGTAAGAAAACCAATCAGAATTCCATCCCTAGCATAGATGTTAGATTGCATATCCAGGAATTTATGTAGAGCAAAATTGTACAAGAATCTTTTCCATGTCCTCTTGGAAGTCACTCAAGGGTAGGATTTACCATCAAGCTATGTTGGCATCATCTGTCCACATGGACAGGCCAACCCTCCTCACTCAAAGGACTGCACAAAATAAAAAATGACCATTTATGTAGAATTCCATTTTAGTTTAACAATCTCATTCACACAGCCAACAAACAACCTTTACCAAGGTTCTCTCATGGTAACACCTCTCTAGAGTTTTCAACAAGGATAATGAAATTCAATGACATCATTAAATGATGTTCCATTTGCAAAACTAGAATTAATAACTAACATTCATCAATAAATCACCTAAATTATGCCATCATGGACAATGCAAGAGAAGCTCCAAGGTAAGGCAATATCCACACAAAGAAGGAATAATTTTACCATTAATGGCTAAGTAACCATAGCATGAAATATAGAAGCAAGACTTTTATAGGTCCTTAGAGGATTTGAACACCTTGCCTTTCACATCTGACATTGGTTGAACCAAGCACTTGCATACTCCTGCTCCTAGCTCCTTGTTTTCCCTCAATGGCAAAAAATGCCTCATTGGGAGAAATTGGAGATTTTATAAGGGTTTAGGGCCTGCTCAGTGAGGAAGGACACGTGCCAATCTTTTTATCTTTAGTGAAGAAGCTTGGGTTCAAGTTGCCATCTAACCTCCATTAACATTCTCGGAGGTTCCCACATAACCACAATGTTTTTTAAGATCCCAGCCTTATGTCCTATGGGTAAGTTGTCTTCTTAGACTCTAAACACATCAAATGTTCACTTAGGCAACCTCATAAATAGGAAAATTTCCTCAAATCTGAGTATAAGTTGACATTATACATCATCTCACATAAATGTAACCACATAAGACACCATATATGTGTATGATATAGATAAATTTACCTCCCTATATGCAATAATAACACATGACAGTGATGGGTGAAAGTCTTTATGGGGCACCTCTGTCCTTCATGGGTGAGATCAACCTGTCACCTGCATACTATACAACACATCAACATATCCAAAGTTTAAATGCATATATAAAGAACAATTTAATCATAAGGATCAGCACACCACACATAACGCTTCCAAGCCTCCAAGGGTAACTGAAGTACAAAACAGAACTAATACAAGATTGAGCAGGTATCGGATCAATAATTACACTCAATTGAGATGCTCTACATCATATTGAGTGTAATTATTGATCCGATACCTGCTCAATCTTGTCTCTAGTTCTGTTTTGTACTTCAGTTACCCTTGAAGGCTTGGAAGCGTTATGTGTGGTGTGCTGATTCTTATGATTAAATTGTTCTTGAGCACAAGTCTAAGAGTTCACTGCAGTTGGATTTACAGAGAACACAAAAAACCCTTAGTGCATGGATAGTCTTCTTTAATGTTTTTTAGATTAGCACTCCAGGAGTTAGTAATCCAGGCACGGAAATTAGTTAAAGTAGGCTAAAGGGTACTAAACATACTTCTCTTCTCTGACAGCACCTCCTAACCTGCTGAGAGAATATGACACCTCTAAACACAGAATAGTTTACTGGCATTGCATCTAAGCATCCGAAGGCAACCCTTCTACCTATCTGCATAATTAGCTCTGCTGCATCATCCAACAGCAGTGAACTCTTAGACTTGTGCTCAATAACCTCTTCTGACTGCCCTTAAATACCACAAATATTCTCATAGAGTTGCTGTTGGCAAGGTCTCACAAGGGCCATTGGACCCTTGGATGTTGCCAGGGATTGGCCCAGTTCAGACAAAGCAATAGAAAAATCTGCATTTTCAGTCTTTGATACATTGTAAATTCCTGTCAATGCCTGCACCAATGCCCAATCTGTGGCTGCATCAGCATTGTCCACCATGTTACAGTCTACTGTGTTTTGGGCAGGAGGTTCCTTTTGAATATCGACTCTGCTCTGATTGCTCTACCATGACCTTGTAGTAACCTTTAATAATCCTTGTTGCAAGTTGATATGACATTTTAATGCTTATTTTGATTGATCAATTATGTCAAGACAGTAGATCTTGGGAGTGACAAGCTAGACTAAGAGTTAAGAATCAAGAAGATTGATTAGTGTGTTGTTGATTAAGTGTTGCATGAATGTAAGCTATGAATAGAGTTATTTTTGAAGTGGGGTTTTAGCAATGTTTTCACTTATCAGTAAGCATCTTTGGCTCCGATGTGAGTGTGCACATGTCTAGGCACATACTGAATGACTGAGCTTACTCATCTTTCAGAACAAAGATGACTCAATAAATTCATCTGAATCTACTACAAACTCAGTCAAACTGAGCAAGTTTGGAAAACTTGGTGAGTACTTAGCAGAGTTAAGAAAACATCCCAAATCGAGTGGTATAAGCAAAGTCGTGGCTTTTACTCAATTGTATTGTTTTTATGATTCAAATATGTTTTTGAAGCTTGCCCTTTTAGAGGAGGGCTTTTGCTCTCTAAAATTACTTTTTGGAGGTTTGATGAAAAAATTGAATTTGAAAATGCTAAACTGAAACTGTATTTTTGTATTCCATACACATTTCAACATTGGTATTTCATGTACCTCTTAACTTTTTCCATTACACTGTAGTTTAGTATTCCATGTCTCATTGTTAGTGATAAGTATATGTCTTGAGTTTGTATATGAACAGTGATATATGGAATAGTAAATTAAGTGCTCAATTTTACAGAGTTTTATATGTCCTTTCTATTCACTACTATTTTTAAAACAAAGTTATATATTTTGTGCATCAATTTATTTGCTAAGTTTGTCTAGTTTAGTACAGATTCGATTCAATCTTGTCAATAGCAAGCCATCGGTCCTTTGCTGCAAAAGGTTCACATGCATGATGGCATAATGAAAATGGATCTTGGCAAGGTCATTTATGACAGTATGTGGTAACTGACAGTTATGTGTCAAGGGTGCAATACGACGTGGATGCATGTTCTAAATGTCTTTGTTGGAACCATGGATTTTCCATTAATTGCACTAGCCCCAGTTTTTCTTTGATTAGAATTTGGGGTTCTATTAAAGAGCCCTTGTCCATAATCATAATAACAAACAACATAAACAACCCAGCCCAAGTGGAATAGGCAACCAAAGCAAAGAAACCTCACTACAGGAGCCAAAACAAAAACCATACAAAACTGCAGAGAGCCAGCATGAACAGCTTAACAGGCAGAGCTAGACTAAACAGAGCATAAGAATGGGCTGACAAAATACCAAGTTGTACCACAAAACATCCAACTAAAAACCTACAACAAGACCAGCAATGGCCCTACTTCACAGCGTTTTCGACACTCCTCATCACGTGACACTAATATCGCTTGGGATAGAACACAAACTCTTGTACACTTTGTCAAAAACTTCCTTTCATGAAACATTTGCCACCTGCACTATGACGTAGGAGCATCCCAAGCCTACAAGCAATCTTGCATCAACCAAAATATTTCTTTTTAGTTTGTCTCATTTTCTAAGCTCAATAGTTCTTTTCTAGTCATTTTGGTGTGCTATAGTTGGATTTTTTTGACAGTCATTAGTTCAGCACTTTGGTTGGTAGACTATAACCATTTGTACAGTACTGCATTTGACTAGAATGTCATAAAGTTTCATCCAGAGCACTAAAAGCATATCCATGTGTCTGTTTCACTTTTCATGATCATTAGATTAGGGAGTTTGTCGGATCAGCTTAAAGAGGTCTATATGTTCTGCCTTGGGATTTAGGGCTTTGCACCAAGGATAGGTGTTTGAGAACCCTTATTGGTTACATGAGGAGTGATGTCTAAAACCACATTGAATTTGGAAACATCATTCTTATTTTGCTGATCACCAATCTTTACATTAAATAATTGCTATAAAAGGAGGTCTAATTTATTTGAAGAGGTGTAGTGGAGGGCAAGGAGGGATCTGAGAACCAAGTAGTGTTCAAGTAGCTCGTAATAGCAGAGGAAGAGAGGTGAGATTAGCTTGAGGATGCCCATGTTTATGGCCACACTCATATTAAGTGTTTGAATTGTATTGTAAGCGAACACCGAGGTCTAGACTAATTGTATGGCCCTATAGTAAAATTTGAGGATGTTTTTGATTGCTGAGTATAAACATATTGAATTCAATTCATTATTATCAGATTGTTTTGATTTTGAGTTTCATTGTGCATTAGTTATGAGAGTTTTTTTTAAGCTTACATGGTTGGATAGTCCTTAATTGACCCTTCATCTGTGATTGCATCAAATGATATCACAGCAGTAAAAGTTTTTGCAGAATGTTGAGGAAATGCAAAAAGTGTGAAGATATCTTCCAGAAATAAGTTATTGGGTAGAAGGTATCGAGATATTTAGTGAAAGAGGAAAGTTAAGTTGTCTTCTAGCATTGTGGTGTTGAGTAGAAGACCTCAAAGACCTTTGAGGTTGTTGATAGAATGTCAAATGTAAGGTGGTCGACATCACATCAGTGAAGAGAGTAAAGTTGTCTTCCAACATTTGCAATGATGGGTAGAAGATAACCCAAGTCATTAAGGATGTTGATAGAGTGCTGAGTGTGAAGCAGTCAGCATTGCATCAGTGAAGAAAAGTGGAGAAGCTTGAGTGAAAAAGGCTGCTGAATAAGAGGCAATTTGCATAAATGAAGCAAAAAGATCGCCCTATTGGTATAGGTGCTGATAGTGATGAAATCTAATAGTGGTGTGCGAATGTAAGTTTGAAAAGTGAGATTTGAAGGCAATTCTTAAAGAATGAGGTCAATGGATTGTCGACCTATGAGGCAGTTTGCTGAAAAGTGAAAAAATTTAGTGAAGAATTGAAGATGTGCAAGTGAGCAGATCAAGTGCTTAAGTTTGAGGCAATCTGCAAGTAAAGTATCTTTTGAAATTCATGTGGTTATTATGAAGATTAGATGAGTGAATGTGAAACCTAGAGTTAGGTTTACTAGTGTGGAAAGTGCCCTAGAGAAGTATTCATAAGGGCTAGAATTGATGGTGACACATGTAACAGAAAGATTGGATAATTTGTAGTAGAAATCAATAAGAGGTCGAGAAAGACATATGAATAGGAATGGAGAGGGAAGAGTAGAGTACATAGAAAGAAAAGCAAATGATGTAGAACAAAATAATATAAGTTACAGTGACACAAGAAGTCAGAGAGGATGTATGACAAAGGATTTGGCACCAAGAAAAGTGGAAGATCAGCTGCCCTACAGACTATTGAGGAAAGCAAAAGTTGGAGAAGATCCAAACAAGATGTAAGAAGTATTTGGTATGGCAAATATTATTCTAAACATTTTGACCAAAATATTGAAAAAGTGAGAAGACGTTGCCCTGATGTCAGATCAGATGAGAGAGAAAAGGGAGTGGTGATGTCGGAAGAGGGCAAAAGATTAGATGATTAGATGGATCAAAATGTTTTTTGGAAGTAACAGTAGCAAGCAAAGAAAATTTAAGAGGAATGATCAGTGAGCAGATCCATGATGTTTTTAAAATTTTAAGGACAATTGTCTATAAGGGTTTAAACTTGAAGGCTTGAGGATTGGTGAGAATGAAAAGAATGAAGCAGATGAAATTAGAAGGCCTATGAACGGTGCAGAAGAAATAATATAGGTAGGGTTGGAAGACAGTGTGGTATCACAGATGCTATTGTTAAGAATGTTCAAACCAAAACAGATGAAGACATACGTGAATGTGGTGAAGCAAAAGAAGAATATGGAATTATGATAAAAAATGGGGAGAGGGCAGCTTGAGAGAGAATGCAAAAGGAAGAACTGTTGACGCAAAGATGATGGTTGATGAGAAAAGAAAGAAAATTGAGATGAGGATAGTTGTAAGCAAGATTTGGGATGATTGTGAAACCAAAAATTGAGAAGAAAAATTTGAAGATAGAATATCTAAAGGAAGATTGGAACAGTGAATATAGTGAGAGAGTGAAGAAAGTGAAACTTTGTTCTATTGACAGAAAGAAGGTTGAGAATGAAGCAAGATTGCCAAAGTTTGGAACTGTTAAAAAAGGCAGTTATAGAATTGAAGCAGAGCATGGTTTTTGATGGAGAAGAATTGAAATGGTGGAAGAAAGTTGAAGACAAAAAAAGTGAAGTACTAGAAGATCCGGGTGGATTGGTGAGGATACAATTTCTAGGAAGGAAAGTTAAAGGTAAGTTGCAAAATTGAAGTAGAGAAATGATGACAAAGATTTTGATAAATCACTTGAGAGATGATGAGTCAGAAAGTGAGTATAAGGCACTCTATGGATTTGTAGAAGATAATGAGTAAGAAAGAAAGGATCTAAATTGAGTTAGGTAGAATGCGGCAAGTACAAAACAGGTGGAAGGCACCATGAGGAAGAAGTGGATGGTTGCAGATGGGATATGGGAAATGACTACAAGATGTAGAAAGGCAAATCAGGAAAATTAGATAAAATAGGAATGTGTAAGTTGATATACGAGTTTCAGTTTCAGTTGGATAGTTGGAAGGAAGTCACAGATGTGAGATTCTAGTTAAGAAGCAGGAGATTCTCTCTTGAGGTTAGAAAACATAGTGGACAAGATAGAGGTGAAATACATACTACAGAAGTAGATATGAGCAATATAAAGATGATAGAGATAGATTGGAGTTGATACTAGGTGTGGAGATGGTACCTGTAGTACGGTTGTTTGAGATAGATATAGAGTTTGAGTGGATTAGAGACAACATGCATGGGTGGATGAGTGATGAAGTGGAAGAACATGTTTTGAACAGGATAGTTGATGAAGGCATGAATATTGAGTCAGTGATTGATGACAAAGTTCAAAGTATAAGTTGGAAAGTTGGAATACAATTGAAAGAAAATGAATACATTAAGGGAAGGAATAATGATGAGGCAAGATGGGACTTTGGAAGTAATTGCAAAATAGAACAGTACAACAGATGTTGTAGCTGTGCAAAGGATGGATGAAAGTTGTGCGGTGACGAAGGAAGAATGAAAGTTGTGCGGTGACGAAGGAAGAATGGAAGAAGGTAGATTTCAGAGATAAGTGAAAGGAGTGGTGAAAGATAAGAAAAGAAGGTATAAATCAGTATTCATTCATACTGCAGAAATAGGAGGAACAGGGAAGATGCAAGTCTTTGTGATGTATGTAGAGCAATGTTTGTGAGATCTTAAGAAGATGATAGTAGAAGAATAAGGCAGGATGTGGAAGTTGTAATTAGAAGCACAGTAACTATTACAGATTTGAAGAGTGCAAAAAGTTGGTATTATGTGTAAGGTATTTTGACACAAAAGCAGCAATGGAAACTGGAAATAGTTTGTTGAGAAGTATAGAGAGAAAGAATTAGACAAGCGAAGAAAAAAGATGCCCAAATGAAGAAAATGGTAGAAAATGAAGAAAAGAGAAGCAGAATAGAAGAGGAATTGTAGAACAGAATAGGATAATGTAAGATGAGAGAAGTGGGGGTTGAAAGCCATAGGGGGAGATTGGATTGGTGGAAGAAGTTAAGTTCCAAGAGACTGAAATGGAAGAGCATTTGGGAAGAAAGCATTATGGATGCATTTAACATTAGATTATGATAATAAGGATGACGAAGAAAGGGGAGTAGAACCTGAATATAGATTAGTTGATTGTAGAAATGGATTAGCAGATCTAAGCAACAAAGAAGTTGTTTGAGGAATGGTGTTCTAGCTTTTTGAATTCTTAGAGGTGAAATGAGCAACACAAAGTTGATTTTGGAAGCATATTTATGTCTTGAGGGTACATTGTGGTTGGTTCATCAACGTAATAGTGGTTCTATCACTTAGCCCTTACTTGTGAGCATAATGGTCACAAATCATTTACCTAGAGTGTCCAATGCAGGAGCATCCCATGTCTATGAGCAATGTTGCATCAACCAAAAAATATTTCCTTTCAATTTGTCTTGTTTTCTACGTTTAGTAGTTCTTTTCTGGTCATATTGGTGTGCAGCAATTGAATTTTTTCGAGTCATTAGTTCAACACTGAGACCAACATACTAAAATCATCTATACGGTATTGCATTTGATCAAAATATCATGCAGTTTCACCCAAGCACTAGTAGAGTGTTGCAAACATGGCCACATGCCCATTTCACATTTCATGATTAGTAGACTAGGTGGAGTGCTAGATTAGCTTAAAGAGGTCTATATGTTGTCCATTGAGATTTAGGGCTTTGTGTCAAGAGGCCTTATTTGTCCCATGAGGGGCCATGTTGAGAACCATATTGAATTTGGAAACATTATTATTATGTGCCAACCATGAACCATCTACATCAAGTAATCACTATAAAAGGAGGTCTAATTCATTTGAAGAGCAATGGAGGGCATGGAGAGATTTGAGAACCAAGTAGTGTCCAAGTAGCTTAGAGTTGAGCAAGAGAGGCCAGATCAGTCCAAGGATGTTCATGTTCATGCCTGCACTTGTGAAGTGCTTGAATCATATTTTAAGCTAAGACTGAGGTCTATATTGATTGTATGCCCTTATGGTAGGAATTGAGGATGTAATTTTGATTATTGAGTATACATATACGATGAATTCAATTCATCATTATCAGATCATGTTGATTTTGAGTTTTGGTGTGCATTGGTTATGAGAGTTTTTGTTAGGGCTGTGTTGTTGGATAATCCTTAATTAGATTGACCATCCATGGCTATATCACACAAGCATCGACCTAGAGAACTCTTCCAGCTCTTCAAATTGCAGAACTTAATCAACTTTGCATGCTTGGCCAACCTTTGCAAATGTCATTTTCAAGGCACAGGAGAGTAATCTCGCTCATCGCTTCCAGCAAGCCATTGTTATGGGAGACAACAAGATGTTTGATAATCAGACACAAATCTTGTGTGAAATTAGTTAGAGAACTTACATATCTATTGAGGGTTAATTTTCATCTTTCAAGGCTCTGATTTCAAGGGCAGCCACAGCCTCCTAAGATTGGAATAAGCCTCTATTTTTATTAACTAGTCCCTCCAAATAGTTGCCCTTTGATTGAACCAATAGCTCTTTGATACTCATAAGAACCTTAGCATTTTGTATAGCCATCCCTATATTCCCCTTTAACATTGCAAGTATTGAAGTTTTTGGCCTCAACTTACCATTGCTCTCTGTCCAATCCTGCGCAAGGATCAGTTTTACCGCATTATGCATGGGGGAACAAGGGCTCTTGATTTTTTTTTTCAAACAATGGTTTGAGCAGCCACCACCCCTATGGAGCAGGTCATGATATGAACCTCCAGTTATTTCCATCCATTTATTTTGTGCATTATTTGTGAGGCTATGCCATTTTAATGATATAAGTACCTAGTTAATGCCAGACTGCTATTTTTTCCCAAGATACTACACTTTTGCTTAGAAAACTGAATCAATGACCAGGTTACTGTGCAAAAATTGTTTAAAGAAAGCAGAATTAGTATTAGCCATATTTAGCTTGATCTTATGTTCATATTCAAATCAGTGAATCCCACTTAATAGCAACTTAAAAAACTTAACCCTATGGTTAATGGTCAATATACATGATACATTTCAATATCTTCTTGCAGTCAAATAAATGGAAGTTAGATACATTAGCTGTTATTCAGTCTTTTATTGAGGTGTTTCTGATTACTTAATGTTCAACCATTAGTATTACACAATTTTGCATGAATTTATGCATATAAGCAATTTAGTGTAGATGAATATGAGTCGCTAATCTCATTTCCTTGCTGCAGGTTATTAAAGAAAGGAAATGGAAGGAGATAGCCTTGGCACTCAACTTTCCACCAACAACAACAAGTGCTTCGTTTGTATTACGCAAATTTTACAGCAATTCTCTTCATCACTATGAACAAGTATATCTATTTGGAGTCCATGGACCTGTGGTTCAACCTCCAGGTATAAATTGCAGTCTGTATCATGTTTTTGTCATTGTCTGGTCGTTTATCCAGTCCTCATATTTTCTTAATAATGAAATCATTTTTGGTTTGCTTCATAATCAGCTGCCCCAGCAATCTCAAGTCCAGCTTATCATTTCTCAGAGATTGAGCATATGCATTCTGCTTCAGAGGTTTCTGAACCAGATATTAGGAGGCAGAAGATTGATTCGGCTCAAGCACTTGGAGGTACTCATGAATTTTTCTCTTTTTTGTTTCTTGATTTGGCAAATGTCATTTTAATTTTGGTTAATTTTTTTATTTAGTATTTTGAATTTTCTTTGTATCTAGGTTTTATTATTGATCTCATTTCTAAGTTAGCTTGCTAATATGGCATTGCTGCAGTGGACCCTGCATCATCAATTGGGAGCATTGTGAATGGGTCCATTGATGATAAATTTGAGTATGGCTATCTTGTTACCGTAATGGTCGGTACAAGGAAGATGAAGGGTGTGTTATACCATGTACCTCCGACTGGTGCCAAACCACAAGGTGCATCAGTTTCAACCTTTATGAATAGTCTTGGGAGTGAACTTAAAGCTTCCGATGTGGAGGATCAAATTGGTCATCGACGAAGGAGAAAAGAACTGTCTAGAAGGGATCCAAATGCACCAAGGCAAAATCGAAGTGGTTATACATTTTTCTTTGCTGAGCAGCGAGCCAAGCTGAAGTCTTCTGTACCAGATAAGAACAGAGAAATCAGCAAGAAGATTGGTGATTTGTGGAATAGGCTTCCAGAGGAGGAGAAATCAGTAAGTAAATATGTTCTTGATGAGATAAGTGCTCATATTATATTCAGGAGCTAATAAACCAAAGCTTTTTCTATGGCAGCCATATCAAGAAAGAGGCTTAAAAGATAAGGAGCGTTATATGCGAGAGATGCAGGAATATAAGGAAAGGTGTAGATCTCAACAAGAGCATTCAGATGGAGCTAATGTCTCTCAGAGCGGTTTTCAGAATGCAAGCAATGAAAGTCACTCAAACAATGATGTATGCAATACAGCTTAAATTTTAACAGAAATTTAATTTGAGCTTCAGGAGGTACAAAATTTGAATTTGCATTTCGTTATTGCCAAAGCACCTATCTTTTGTTTCCGAGACAGGAGGGAGTTCAGAGTTTCAATCTTCTAAAGAATGAGAGTAAACTTCTCTAGAAAGAGGCAAGGTATCACCTCCTCTGTAAGGCTAGCAACTTTATTGTTGTTCAAGGATCCAGTTTTGCATTACCAAAAGCCCAATTTACCTCTAGTTATGTGGATCAAATTGATAATCGTGTCAAACCTTTTGTCGAATGTAATGTTATCTATTCATGGATTTAGAATACGTTGTTTCAAAGAAGCAGCATGATTTTTGAAGAAAAAGGGGGAATGGTCACAGGTTGCTTGGATCAGGTAGATGTGTAAATACAAACACTGCGCAGAGATAGTGTTTTTGTGATGTTAATTTGGGTATTTACTTTGTATATTTGAACTGGTTATGTTTTGGAAGATCTGAATGGCTACTATATCTTAATAACTTATATTTATGATGTTATAAATGGATAGAGTTTCTTGCATCATTTCATACGGGAAAATTGTTTAGTTAGGTCAGATGATATTTCACTCCCAAATGATGTTCAGGTTTTCTCCTGCTAATATATAAGTGCAATGAATTCAATCCAGCATTTGAAGAAGGTAGACCTAAACAATTAATCTTGCTGCCCAGTTTTTTTTCTTTCTCAAATATAACTGGCATGTTCTGTATTATAAAGCTAATAAAGTTTTCTTAACAATTATCCTCCTATATGTCAGAATTTTATTTGCTCACAATGCAATGAATTATTGGTTCTTACTGAAAATGATCCAGGGTAAATTCTCATAAGAAATTCTTCATTCCTTCTAGGTCTATTGGAGATGGTTTTGACTCATCCAGTTTTCTTGATGAAACTATAAAATATTTGCCATGATGCTTAAATTAAGGCTTAGACGGCCATGCTAATTGAGATCACATAACGGATGGATTTTCAAGCGACTTTTAGTATGAAAGAGTTGATAAATTATCTTTAACAAGGACACGCATGTAATATTAGTTGGTAAGAGACTATGTTCCGTTCTTATATTCAAGGTGTACGTAACTGACGGGTGAGTGAATGATCTGTCCTATGTGACAAGAATATCCAATTAGAACTCTAATAAATGTAGTTCTGTAACATGTCAAGTCACTCTTTGATCTATCTATCAACAAGAAATTACGAAAGCTACGAGAATGAGAAAGGCTGTATTGAATTTAGCATATGCATTTTAGCTTCCTTGACATTCAGGTTTGTTAAATTTACATCTTTGGTAAGATGACTATTGGGATGCTAAAGTCTGTAACTTAGTAGGGTTTATAGAATTATCTATGCAAATGCCTAAACATCTACTAGAGCCAAATTTTAAGTAAAATCTATAATAGTGACCACCAATAAACCCTCTTCACTAATAACCCTCTTAACCAAATATAGAAGAATAAAATTTAGACAATGGAAGATTTTTCTAATCATGTGGTTTGAAACACAATTGCATTGCAAAGGGTTCTTGCTACCTTCTACAAATTTTCAGTGAGCCATTAAGCCTACAGAAAACACCACACAATAGGTGGCACACACCCTCGTCTTAGAAACCCAGAACTTAACAAACGTGCCTTTGCAAACTTCAAGCCGTTGAAAAATCTCACAAAACAACTATTATAAGAAGGAAAGAAGTGAGCCATGATAATAATATCCACTTGCATCGAAATAACCACTCATTATGATGCCATCCAAGAGAATTCTAGTACACAAGTCCAACAAATACACCTCACACCTTTGAGAAGACCAATAAAGGGGAATATAAATGATGAGTAATGGGAGTTCTAATAATTCTCATTATTTATAATTACTACCAGCCCATGCTAATCTGCCATCTTGGAACTTACAAGAGATGTGAAAGGAATTAAATCAATTCCTTCATTAGTAAAGCCTATTTTCCACCCCATTACATTCACGATAGTAATTGGAGAAGGAAATGGATTCAACATGCTTGTGGTGGTAAATCAATTGTTGTAGCAACTCATTGAGTTTCCAATTTACATAACGCCCCTTTTTAAAGCTTTGAGCATTTAATTAAACTATAACATTCAATTTAAAATATAAAATCATTTATATAGCTTTAAACAACACAATAGGCTAAACTACCAAATGTGAAAATTTGATAATGTAATAGAATGGAAATTTAGATAAAACATAATGCTGAAATCTAAGTCGACACACAAATCTATTAAGTAATTTAAAATATATTTGAATACATTTAATTTCTAAGGTTAAATGTCTTATACATTTATATTAAGGTTAATATAACTATTCTTGAACTGGTAAAAGGATCTTAATTACAAAGTCAAAGGATTTGTTTATACAATTTGCAAATGCACCTAGTGAATTAATATATGTCACATACTAAAATTAGCATGTAGAGGACACCAAAATTGTTATACTAGTTATGCACATGATTCCTTAAGCCTTAATGACTAAATATCTTCTTTATTTGGTTTACTTATCACTTGCCTTACAAATAATTTTCTTATTTTGATAGTCTTATTGATCCATTATCATCAATGATTGTTCAAATTGTGACATTTTGATGATCTATTTGTTGTTGAATCTCCTTAGCCACAACTTTGTTGTGCAATAATCTTCATTATGTCTTCAATACAATGTTCAATATAAGGTCTTGCTTGAAATGGATAGTCGAGGATCAATATTGATTAACATTCAACAACTAATGTAAAGGGCAAGAAAGAGAAGTCCTCGAAGCCTCCTTTTTACATGACTCTCCGTTCCCACAAGAGTAACTCTAAATGTAAATCTTGATGGTTCTTGTTTGGGGGCTAGTTTTTGGCTGGCTGCTGGCTCTTGTGGCTCTATAGTCGGTTGTGGTTCGTTGGCCTTGGTTGCCTTTTTATCCTTGGTTGTCTGTGCTTTCTTGTTTTTATTTTTTGACAACCTTTTGGTTGTGGGTTCCAAATCTATTCAAAATATGTTTGTAAAGGGTTTCGGGTCCCTTCAAAACCTGTTTGTTCCATAATAAAAAACATTCAACAACTAATGAAATTTATTTTTGGTAGCACATACCCACACATTTGAAATTATTTGAAAGCAATTTATGTTTACTAAGCATAATATCTAGGCCCATTATTGCACAACATTTGTACTTTTCCTTTTGCACAATCTCACCTTGACAATGCCTCTCGTACTTTTGAATTCTTCAAATTGACTTTTTTATGGAAGGTTGAGGTGGGACCAAATTTTTAGCATAACTTTTGAACCCTACTAACCTTATAAATAAGTTTAACAGATAGAATTTCTTCTAAATATTTTTGGGGTTAGAAGCCTTTATATATTGTTGGAGTGACACATAAGAATTTATTTTTATCAATGGAAGGACCAATTCTAAGGTAGTTTTTACTGAAATCATTTCTCCAAAAGACTATTGTTTGTTATAATTAATTTGAGATTGATGTTGTCTTGAGAAAATTCTAACATTATTGAAATCTCACTAATTAATTAATTTGAGATTGATGTTGTCTTGAGAAAATTCTAACATTATTGAAATCTCACTAATTAATTAATTTGATATCTATTGTGGGTGTAAGATTTTACAATAACTTCAAAGTATTCAAAATTTTATTAAGTGTTAACAAGGAGGCACTACACCCATTTAGAAATCCAACAATGTAGGCTAAATAAATCACATTTTAGGGGACTCAAAGGGGAATTAATCTTAAAACAATAAAACATCTAAAAGCAATCCATTAGACAAGGAATCAATACAAGAATGTAATAAATAAAGAATAAGGAAAGGAAGAATAAGTGAGAGAAGGAGAGAATTAGGGATGCCTATTATTTGATAGTGGAGAGTTTACTCTTTATTACGTCCCATGCATCGTCAAAAGGGAAACCTAATTTGCTTAAGTTCACCATGTCTCATCAATAACTTTGATCCTTCCTTGTAAGATAAACTATCATTTAATGTGTAAGCACCTTCGTTTTTGCTAGTGGATTCTTGAAAGTAGATTCATCAATTCTCTTCTATTTTTAGAGTGCCTAATTTTTTCATCCTTAAATTTTCCATTCTTTCTCAATTTCTAGTCAGTTTTCCATGGAGAAGGAAGACCCATTTAAAATATGATTGAATTCTAGAATTATAATATGTATGGTCAATACATCTAATCATTTGATTAATGTATCCAAATCTTTGTGATACCTTCAAACTTCTATTTTATTCATAGCTTTAAAAATAAGCATGCACTCTCACATTTACTTGTTATGTTAGAACAATTAGAGATTGGTTTAAAAGGGGCAACATAGTTCCTTTAGTTGCCTCAACTTAATAAATTTTAATTCAATCTCATTGTGAGATTCTAGAAAGTCATTGTTGACCTTTTCTATCTATGTCATACCTTGGTTGATGTAGTTGAAAAACCCCAAAAAAGCATCCATTTGCTTTTAGTAAGTGATCCCTATGATTTGTATACCTCTTTATTTATGCCCATTGAGGCACTTGTACTCTTCACTTATGCTAACTTATCTTATGTTTCTTTCAACTATTTTTCTAGTTCTATTAGAGGAACTTTAAGACTCTTGACCTTTTCTTTCAATTTGTCCATGTTGGGGTCTTCGTTAGCTAGTTGCTTATTGAGGCTTTTGTTTCTCTTATTCAACTTTTAGATTCATTGTGGCCTTATTCACTCTATCCTCTAACTTCTTGGCCCTATGCCTTGTTTGACCATGGTAAAAATTAGGCTACCAAATGGTCTAATCTCTTAGAACACTATAGCTCATTGGTCTAAAAGGTTCAAAATTTATTGATGGGTATAAATTTTATAGTTGGAGGGTGACTTTTGTTTCTCTTGTCTTGAGATTTTTGGAATCATCACGTTTGGTATCTCTATGTGTCAAAATGGGGTTTCAACTTTGGCTTGGTCATTTGTGTGATGTGTAGTTTCTCTATTGCCTCCTTTATTTTGATAATAAATTTTTGTTTTAGCTTCCATTTAATTAAGGTAGGGGGCCATTTTTGTTTATTGGCCTACCAATTGTTGAGACATTTGTTATCTAGTATTGAAACTTAAGGGAGACATAGACGAAGGGAGAATAAGTTAGGAAATGGATGTCATGTGTGATTGGGTGGAAGTGGATGATTGACCATGAACAACCATTTGCAAAATAGTGGAAGTAGAAGTTATTCATTGCACAAGTGGAGGAGATGATCATTGTAGAGGATGATGGTGAAGCTAGTGGAGTTAAGTGAAAGTAGAAGTTATGCATTGTGGAAAGGGAGAAGATGACTTGTGTAGAGGATGATGGTGAAGCTTGTGACAAGATGGAGTTAACAGTGATAACTTGGGAATTAGTGGGGAAAAGAGGTTGAGAATTTAATTGAGTGAAAATTTGAGATGTGAGAGTTAAAGAAATGAAACTAGGGAAAAAGAGATGGGAAGAGGGCCATTAAAAATAGAAGAAACAAATGCCATAGAGAACAATGTCATGTTAAAAAAGAGAAATGAAGACAAAGGTGAAGAAAGCAAATTAATAATGAATTGGAAGCGAAATTTGAATATTTTTCAAGGACAATGTAGAAGAGCTTAGAATAGAAGAAGTGAAGGCAGACATTTGATGTATAAATGATAATAGAAAATGAAATAGAAAAAAAAGTTAAGAGTGGTACTTATATGGACCGGTGAAGCAAGTGATGGAGGGCATAGACATTGTATTACATGACTCCCCCATCTTGGCACTTTTGGTATGCAAAACATAATGATATTCCATTTGATTTACCTTTCTCTTATGAGGGTCATCGACACCTCTTCCTTGTTTAGCATAGCCTCCTATTGATTAAATATCAACTTGGCTACTAATTTGCATAGCTTTGGGCATTTGATGAACCGTTCCGTCTTCAATCTCATCCATATTAATGATGATTGGATGCTGGGTTCGAGAGTTATCTGGTTGAATTGTACCAACTTGACTTTGGCCTTACAGCAATTGTTTTTAGCTTGTTATTTGTATGATTTTTTTTTTTGAACTCTTTTTAGATTTTATCTCCAGGGCAGTTTTAAAGGGAGATTCTAACCAATTCCAATTCAACCTTTTTTGGGCTAGATCATGAGCCAATTATTTTTGTGTCAATTCCTTGGCTGTGGGCTCCTAATTACCACTAGTATGGTCTATTTTTTCTAGCAGTTTTAGCTCCTTTGCCCTGTAGCTCCTTACTAGGATCCAAAACTTTCGAGGACCTTGGGTCTTAGTTGTAGTTGTTACAACATGGGATTCTTATTCTTCTTTTCCAGATGATGCTCCCTGTGTTTCATTATTGTGCTTGTCAAACACTTTATAATCTTCAAGCTTACTGTAGAAAAGAGTTCTTTTATCAATATCTGCAATCTCTTCCTGAGTTCCCTGTTTTAAGACATAAAATTTTCGTACTTTCAATTTCTGTTTAGTTGTAATATATATATATGTTTGGCCCTTGTTTTGAGCTTCTTGGTCTTCTTAGAAAAGACCTCTAGGTCATAATTCCAAGTGTCATTGTTAACGTAAAGGCCAGTATCCTTGAATTTGCTGATCAGAAAATCACATGCCTTTATCTGTAGAATTGTATCAGATTGGAGGAAAACGATGTATTGTAGAAATCTCTGTATTTGCCACTAGCTCTAATGTTCTGGTCAACCAGATCAAGCTGCCACGAGAACTTATAGCAGAAACTCTTTCAGATACATGTTTTAAAGCAAAAAAACTAGTCTGTTGAAGCCACATAATTTGATTATGGATTTATTCGGCATTAGGTACCAATTTCCAATTTTTTTTCTGCTTAAATTTTCTTTGCACGTTCGTTGGAACCTAGGGATTTCCCTATTGATGCAAAAATAGCAGAATTAGATAAGTAGAATAATTAAATCTCCATACTGTTTGGATATTATTTGTCTGCCTACTTATGTTGCTTGCCAAAGCTTTGAGAGAAGAAAAATATCCAGAGTTAAACTTAGGGCTGCATTGGGTTCCAAATATACTGGCCAAATGATAAGCCTTGCTAGCTTATCATGATACATGCCACACATATATTAGATCATACTAAGCATATGGGTAGTTTTTCATTGAATTCTGCTATATTAACTGGAATCTTGGGCTTGGTTCTGGTGCAAGCTTGATATCCTACAACAAAAAATTCATCTAATCCTTCGTTTCAGCCCTTAAGTCATATTGGGCAGGCAAAGCCATATTAATCCCTCCAAGGGCCATGGTTTGAACATATATTGAAAGTCTCGTAGAGACATGATTACATTGATAAACCCTCCAAGGTCTTCAATCTTCCTCTGATTCAGGTATTAGAATTTTGCAGACCCAAGTCATTAGGGTATGGGTAGGTGGAGTAGGTGAAACATTGGCTAAGGTCACTAGGCCATCCATGCACAACAAATTGTTCTAGCTTGGTGGTGGTTTTCTTGAAACTTGTTTCACAGATATCAGCATCCAAATTGGAAACAAGTAAAGTTCTTGGGCCTTTGAGGAAGAAGGAAGTTTGGTCCGTTGAACTCCCTAATGTTTAAGTAGAGCGGGTTGGGAGTTGCAGAGGATTATTCAAACAAGTTTTTCCAAATTCAGGTAAGATTTACAATAGCCTCATGATGCTCTACACTACTCTAAGAGAAATGACTAATATGAGAATAAGACGGAGGTACCTGTTGAGAACCCTGAGCCAGAGCTTGCTAAGGTTGATGATCCTCGCCACTTTGTTGAGACTTCTGTGTTCTTTTGAAAGCAAAGGAAGGCCTTCCCTTTAGCGCCAATTCAACAGTGCCCAAAATGCTAAGCACTATTCCTCTATACACCCCAAGGTAATCTTCTCAACGAAGAAGAAAAAATTCAATGCATTCACGAGGAATGAATTGTACAACTTCACTTTTTGAAAATTAGATCTTTTGCCTGACTTTATGATCATTTCAAAACATGAATCATTTCGTAATGAATCTGAACTATTAGATGGATTAGAAGAGTGGATCGGAATGCCTGAGTAATCACTATGTCAATTATGGCACGCAGCTCCTCCAACATTTAGTTAGTCGTCATCTTTGTGATTAGTCGTCTCGATCTGCTAATCAAAATATTTTCCATTCGATTCACGAGTCAAGGATTTGGAAATTTCCTCTTAGGTCTACCACTTTCTCTTTGAAATCAATGTACCATCCTTTTCTCTTTGAAAAAGTCAATGTTCTATCATTTTCTATTTTAAATCAATATGCTAGATTAGCTTTGATTTGTTTAGGTGGCTCATTGAAAATCAGACTTGTTTCTCCACTGGAGCCTACTTATTAGTGTGATTTAAGATGAGCCACCAAAACAATTCAAAACTTATAGTGTATTGTTTAAACTAACTGTATTGTTTAAACTGAAATGAACTAAAAGACCTTAGCAATTCTACAAGGTTCTATGTACAACATTTTGCTAGAAATTTTTAACTGCTTTTTCTTTTCGAAATCCATCTTTTTTATCTTATTCAAGTAGTTGGAACCTCAATTTTTGAAGGTTCTTTATACACTTTAAAGTTCTTCAAAGGTAAATATAAGACTTTTTGTACATTGATGTGTAAAATTGTTATTTATTTTTGATGTCTCATTAAAATTTTCATAATCTAAAAATCTAGAAGATATTAAATCAAATTGAATTAGTATAGGAGCTATAAATTTTATAATATAATAATCAATGTATTTCTTTGTAATCCAATTTAATGGATTGTGGATTTTTGGAAAGAGATCTAATGAATGTTGGGTAAGTTTTAGAAATGCATTAAAGGGTTAGTGGAACTTTGTTCTAATAATAAAGATCAGTAAAAAAATACTAGAGAGAAGAGCATTGTTGGAGGTGACAATGTCAAGGAACCCTTTCTCTTGGATGGACCCTTATCCAATCTTCAACACTTGGTAGTTCAACTTAACATTGATCCCCAACCCTTGTCATATTAGACAAATATATATACCCTTGTCACCCCACTCCTAGTTGCTATTTTCTAACCCTAATGGGTGATTCTCTCACAATTTCAACCTTCACACCTTCATAACTCTCTCCAACTATAGTTGAAACTTAGTGTATTTATCTAGTATCTAACAAGCCATCAAGCTTCTCCAATGGTGGCCTTAGGGGGAGCATACAACTCTTCAAGCCCCAAAGGGAGAGCCTTGATAAACTCATTGATTTGGGTGACTTTGTTGGATGTAAAATCATTTATTTTGAACTCCTTAAAAATATTGTTGAAGTCATTTTTTATTGCAAAGCTTGTTTTATCATTCCATTTTTCCCTAGGGGTGTACCGTTAGAAGAAAATTTCTTCAAATGGACTTATATAAAATGATAAAATAAGGGGTAGGTGATAGAATCCTTTAGGGGGTTGGGGTTGGGGTTGGGGTTGGGGTTGGGGTTGGGGTTGGGGTTGGGGATAAACTTATTCTATAATTGTGAATCTAGACCATGCTTGTGCAACCCTTTAATATGGGTCTTGGATCATTTGAGGGAAAACTAGTTATGTCAAGGCTTGGGACTTTGAATATCACCTAAAAGGATATTCAAATCTAGTAATCATATGTGGATTGAATTCCCATTTACAAACCTAGCCTTTTATCCCTTCCTCTAAGATAATGCATGATAGTTAGGAAGAGTTATATGGTTTAAAAATAGTACATAGAAGTGGGCTAGTTTATGATTATAGCATGGGGTTTATATTAAAATAGATCTTACCTAGCATCTACTGGATTCTCAATCTTATTGGTCTTGAATTTAAATTCAATTGGAGAATCAATTACATTAACCTAATACATGTTTCTATTGCCACCACTCATTAACAAATAACACTCCCCTCTCTTCTAATATAGATCACACTGACTTCCTTCCAATTTGGTTGAAACCCCTATGAAACCAATTATTGTTGACAACCTCACCACTCTAGCCGACCCAAATATTCTTATAACTAGGTGATTTATCCCTTAATAGTCAACCCATCTACCCCCTAAAACCCCCTTCCCCTTGTCAATAGTCTTATAAAAATATGCCCCTTGATGTAGGAAGATGAGTGAACAATATAAGGAAAGAAACCCTTCCTCCCTTTGTGATTAGAAACTTTAAAATTATGTTTTTTTATTTCAACCATCAAGCCCCTTGAGATCTCATTCTTGTTCTACATATTGTGAATAGTCATTTCAAGCAACCTTCATGGAGTTTCAAACCCTAACCTTAGAGAATTAGTTGAACATGCTTTAGGCCAAAGAGGACATGCTCCTCCACTCTTCCCAATGAAGTGAAATATTTGGTCTTGGAATGATGGGATTGATGGTACCTTCTCACAAGTATTAGTTTAGATAGTCCAATCTAACTGACTATACATATGTTCTCATTCTACAAGAAGTTAATTTTAATGAGATTAGGTTTGAGACCACCCTTGCCACTATTGGAAATTAAATGTAGTATTTTGAATTAGAACCATAAATAACACCTATCTATATATAACTTGCACACAATTTTGTATACATGTATAATTATAATGTATTTAGGGATAATACTTTAATTTGAGGAACATGCAACTTGTAGTTGGATTTAATGCTAATTACACATGATTCTATACATATTTTATGTGGTGTTCGTGGAAGAGTGATTATACATACCCATAATTCTAAATTAGATTCATATATGTTCGTGTACACAAGTTGAAATTGTAACTATTGGATTACTATACATTGTTGATGCTATATCAAGTATTATATTTTATAATGTATACAATTCATTAGTATTCTTAAGTAGAATTTGTACTAAGTATTGCATAGAGAAAAAAAGGGTTAAGGACTCAACATGGTATGACTGAGAATAGATATATGCTAGTGTATATTGTTGAAAGTTTGTTTGTCATTGAGAAGATTGATGGATGCATAACATATGGTGTTAATATGGTGTTGTCATTGATTTTAACATTGATGTGATGTCAAAATTGATACATAGTTGAAGATTGATGAGCATGATTGAGTATGGTGTTGTCAATGAGGTCACCCTATTGCATAGTTGTAGATGTGTTGGTCCAGAGCAGATCAAATGTGTTGAATAATTTCCTAAGTCTAGAGTATAGTTTTAAGTGTTCAAATAACTAATTTTAGGGTCCACATTTATCCACTATGAGGAATCTAGTTATGCAGATTTGAGGTAATGTTGATGCATGTTGGAAGAATCTAAATCCAAAGTTTCATGACTTGTTGTCTTCCGTAGTCAAAGATAATGTTGAAAAAGTATTAGGATTTGTAATGGTAGTGTCAGTGGTGCAAAGTGTATGTTGGAATGCTTCACATTCCACCACAAATGAACATTTTATAATGCTGATTTGTGGAAGTGTTTATAGGTATCAAAGGTGTGTACATTCCAAGTGGAAAGTGTTTTGGTGGTCCGCATGTCAAGGTGTGGATGAAAATTTGGTTTATTCAATTTTACTTCACCAATTTTGTTATTGATGCAGGAGCATCCCTAGTTGTAAATCAATCCTATATCAACCAAAAATATTTCTTTTCTTGGATTTTAGTCTGTAACAATTTCAACAGTTCATTCCTCATTTTACTGCATTATCATTTCTCAGTTCACAGAGTAGGATACATGTTCTACATGAGGTCATGTCCATCGTATCATGATCTCATGATATTTGTATTTGTTTGTAGTAAGTTTTCGCTCTCAGTGTTTCATTGTTAATTCATAATCAAAGCATTTGGGTCTGAATTGGTTTAGGATTTAGTGTGTGGACCTATTTCGGAGCATGCAAAGCTTAATAGAACATCATACATGGCTTTTAGGCCCAAGGGGAACATTCTTGGAGATCCCCAATATGTTTCATTGCACGATGGATTATCTTCTCATGTTTCAATGCCGACCTACACGCTTGATCATACATTGGGGTTTGTAAACCCTTGAGGCCGATGCAAACCATCATTGGAGTTGGAGAATCATATTTAAGATCATTTGTAATTCATTGTGAAACAAGTAAATAATACTAGATAGATAGTTCACAAGTAATTAGGACCAGTTGTCAAATAAGGCCTTTGTGCTAGTTGTAATATTGTAATGCCCTTGTGATAGGCCTATGAGTTTTAGTTGTTCCGCATATGAGGCATGTGATGCATGTAAGATTGTCAATTGCTGATTCAATAAGGTTCCATGTTTGTTGAGTATTTCTTATGTTATTTTCTACTATGTTGACTCTAAGCTGCATGGTTGGATAATAATTTTTGGACCCTCCATCCATGATTGCACCAAGTGGTATCAAAGAAAGTTTACGAGTCCTAAAGACATTCCTTGTGGTGAACAAATAACTGACTTGAGACATATTGCATGTGTTTTCAACTGATCACTGACTATGAGGTAGTTGAAACCATTCTAGCTAGATTGCTAAATTGAGGAAATTGCACCAATCCAAGGGGAGAGATGCCACCAAGGAGAGTGCCTCCTATGACAAATTTCATTGGAAGAAACAATGAGATGTTAGAGATGATGAGATCAATGCGAGCCTAGTTAGATGTTGAAGAAGATAAAAGGTGAGGTCTAAACCCTAGACATGCAGATGAAAGTGATGATGAATTAGATCATGCTGCAAATCAAAATGAAGAAACCCTAGAAGAAGAAGACTTAGATCAGGTAAAGATGTTGAAAGCTATTTCCAAGATTGGTAAGAGACTTAGAATTGAAATTCAAAATTATGCCAGAAATTTAAACCCTAAGGGATTGATTGATTGGATCAATGATATGGAAGAATATTTTGAATATGAAGAAATTGAAGATCCAAAAAGATTCAAATTTTCAAAAAAAAGTTGAAAGGACATGTTGCTATATGGTGGAAAGAAGTTCAATTGGATAGAAATAAAAGAGGAAAGGATAAAATCACAAAATGGGATAGAATAGTGACAAAATTGAAGAATCAAGTCATACCTACCGATTATGAACTTGAGTTGCTGAAAAGATTGTAGAACATGAGGCAAAAGGAGAGATCTATGAAGGAGTACATTAAATAATTCTACACGATGATCATTAGGATTGGACATAGTGAAGCAAGTAAAGAGAAGGTTGTGAGGTACATCAATGGATTGAGAATAAACATCCAAGAACAATTGAGCCTGGTGAAGATGACAATAGTTGAAGAAGCATACCAATTTGCGCTAAAGGTAGAGGAAAATTTGAATAAGAAGTTTAAGCAAAGATAGAGAAGTGCAAGAGGAATATTCCAAAGGAGTGGATCATAGTCTAGAGAAAGAAGATCATATGCAGAGTAAAGTAAGGCTGAAAAACCCTACGTAGTGAAGAGAAGGACAATAATTCATATCGTAGAGGAAGAGAGGAAAAAAATTTCTACCACAATGATAGAGGAGGTCATAATTATTAACAAACTGAAGGATATAATAGAGACGAAGAAAGATCTGAGACCATTCAAAGGAACTTGTTTCAAGTGTGGATGCGAAGGACACAACATTTGAATTCCATCAAGGAAGCACTGAAAAGAGAACTGAGCATACCGAAAGAGAAACTTATGTGGAAGAACCTATTGGATCCCATAATTCAGTTGGGAAACCTAATAAAGGTGAATCATTGGTGATGAGGAGAGCTTTGATGCATGAAGAAGTGATTGAGGAACCACTGCAAAGAAATAATTTGTTTAGAACAAGATGTAAATTTAGAGGAAATGTATGTAAAGTTATCATTGATTGTAGTAGCACTGATAATATAGTTTTAGAAGAGATGGAAACCAAGTTGAATTTGAAGAGATTGAAACACCCAAATCCCTATATGATAGCATGGATTTAGGATGAACATAAGATCTTGGTGAAAGGGCAGTGTTTGGTGAAATTTCATATAGGATCATATCATGATAAAGTATTGTGTGATATTATGCCTATGGATGCATGCCATTTACTGTTAGGAAGACAATGAAAATATGCTTGGAAAGAAATTCATGATGGAAGAAGAAATACCTATACTGTGACTTCAAATGTCAAGATAATTAAATTGATACCTTTGGAGGATGAGGAAAAAAAGGAAGTATGTGGAACTGCTAGACTATGTTTGGTAGACATGGAAGGAAATTTATAGAAGGATTGAGGCATGAGAACATGTGTTTTACATTGATTCCAAGGAAGGGTGGTAAATTAGAGAATGGGAATGGAGAAGATCCACCATAGATAGAAGTAGCAAAACTGTTGACAGAGTATGAAGATATCATATTAGAGAATGTACCAGATGGGCTGCCACCAGCTCAGAGCATCAATCATCATATAGATCTAATACCTAGAGCAAGTTTTCCTAAAAACGTGGCACATAGAATGACACCCGTAGAGAATGAAAAGCTGAATAGACAAATACAAGAGTTGTTGAAGAAAGGATTTATCAGAGAAAACTTAAGCCCATGTGCAATACCTTTTGTACTAGCACCAAATAAGGATGGATAGTGGAGAATGTGTACAGATTCAAGAGCAATCAATAGGATCACTATCAAGTATAGATTCCCATTGCCAAGGATCGATGATATTATGAACTGTTTGAGTGGAGCAAAGTATTTCACAAATATTGACCTAAAGAGTGGGTATCACCAAATCGGAATCAAAGAAGGAGATGAATGGAAGACTGCATTTAAGACTAATGATTTGTTGTATGAGTGGTTAGTGATGCCTTTTGGATTGACCAATGCACCTAGCACTTTCATGAGATTGATGAATGAAGTACTGAAGCAATTCTTGGGTAAATTTGTTATTGTTTACTTGGATGATATTCTAATTTTTAGTAAGACTCAGGAAGAACATTTATGGCACATCAGACAAGTATTGTAGAAATTGAGGGAAGAAAAGTTGTGTATAAACATCAAGAAGTGTAGCTTTATGAAGACAAAGTTGGTATACTTGGGTTTTGTGATTTCTACTGAAGGATTGAAGATAAACCCTAAGAAGGTTAGATAAATTATTGATTGGCCTACACTGATAAACATTGGAGAGGTAAGATCATTTCATGGATTGGAAAGTTTCTACCAAAAATTTATCAGAAGCTTTAGTGGCATTTGCACACCTATGTTTGAGACAATGAGAGGAGATATTAAAGAGTTCAAGTGGACATACAAAGTGCAAAGAAGTTTTTAATTTCTAAAGAAAAAGGTGACAAAACAACTAGTGTTAGAATTTCCTAATTTTGACAAAGTATTTCAAGTTGATTGCGATGCAAGTGGGAATGCAATAGGAGCAGTGTTGAGTCAAGAATGGAGACCAGTAGCTTATTTTAGTGAGAAGTTGAATGATGCTAGAAGAAGATATTCAATTTATGATCATGAATTCTATGACATAATTCAAGCATTGAAGAAGTGGTGACATTATTTACTACCTAAGGAGTTGTGTTGTATACTGATCATCAAGCCTTATAGTATTTGAATAGTCAAGGAAAGTTGAACCATGGACATATGAGATGGGTTGAGTTCTTGCAAAGTTATAAATTTTTGTTGAAGTATAGGAGTGGCAAGTCAAACAAAGTTATAGATGCATTAAGTAGGAGAAGGAATTTGTTGACAAGAATGAAGATAGAAGTATTTGGTTTTGAAGAACTGAAGCATATGTATGAGAATGATCCAAATTTTGTTGAAGCATGGAAAGCATGTAAGGAAACAATAGTAACAAATCAGAGCCAATGGTTGGATTTTTTTATTGAGGAAGATATGTTGTTCAAAGGAAATCGATTATGTATTCCAGAGAGTTCAATGAGAGAGAATTTGATTAAGGAAAAGCATAGTGGAGGATTAGCCAGACATTTTGGAGTGGATAAGACAATAGCCTTGGTGAGTTCACATTATTTTTGGATGAAGATATATAAGGATATTAGGAAGTATGTTTAGAATTGCAGAATTTGTCAAGTAGCAAAAGGGACTTGTCAGAATACTAGATTGTACAAACCTTTGACAGTACCTGTAATGCCCCATCTTGTAACCTAAGGAATGTAGCATTGTCTACAAAAGTGTAATAATTTTTTTTTTTAAAGTATTAATATTAACTTTATTAGTTGCATACATTCTCTAAGTTACGCGATGACACACTACTTGAGAATCCCATAGACGACTTTAGTA